>CM035419.1:51783698-53228698 GCA_020310875.1 Ceratopteris richardii | reverse complement strand
CTCATACACAAGAAAATAGACACACACATCCACACACACATCTAGATACACATATACATATACATTCATGCACATATACACACACATGCACATGTACACAAATACAGAGGCACACACACACAAATACTTATACAGATACACATATACACATATACACACATACTTATACACATACACATACACATACACATACACATACACATACACATACACATACACATACACATACACATACACATACACATACACATACACATACACATACACATACACATACACATACACATACACATACACATACACATACACATACACATACACATACACATACACATACACACACATACACATACACATACCTACCTACATACATACATATATACATATATACATATATACATACATACATACATACATACATACATACATACACACATACATAAATAATCATACACATACATGCATACCTACAAATATGTATGTACACACTTGCTGTAAGATGCCACATTGATTTTCCACCCGGAAAAAAAAAAGGATGTGTAGGTAATAATGAAGTTTTATGTTTAGGATATTCTGATCATGTCTGCAAAATTTTGTAACAATAAGTTTTTACATTCTCTCTCTAGAAAGTTGTCGCATGAAATTTGTATGTTAATTTCGAGCATGAAGATGAAGGAATCTGAAAAAGTGTTGTATGAGAGAAAGGTAGAGTACTCTTAGTAGAAAAACTTTACCTGATTGAATTTCTTGTAGTTCCTACGTTTTATTTCTTATTTGGTTCCATGAAGATAGGTTAATGAAGATATTTTTCATGTTTTTTCATCTCTCTAGAATTTTTTATTTTTCAGGGCCCAAAAGTGATATCTGGAAGCAGATTTGGACCTGAGGCGTCTCTAACATTATTGTACAAATTTAAGAACTGAATATTTTTGTCTCTCACAAGCTCAAGCTGATTCCTCACTGTTTTTGAGTTACAGGGTTTCGAAAAGTGCCGTTTTCCAACACTTAAAAAAAAAAAAGAAAAAGAGAAGCCTTCATTCATTCATCTTATTCATGTTCGCGGATTTAGAAAATGCACATGGGTATATGGGTTATTTTTGGGTGATTGACATGTGTGTGAGTGCGTTGCAGGATCAACTCTATTTTTGCAGGTAGGATTCTTGATGGTGGACATGAAAAGTAGATGCATGGGTGGTCTGGAAGTCTTGCATGAGACATGCGAAAAGACGCTATCTTGGAGCATGCAGATTCTCAAAGTGCGGGTCTAGGAAGGCGTGATTGGTCGTGCGCTGGTGAAAGGCGGAGATCGCAAAAAGACGAAGACTGAGAGATAGAAAAGGATGATGGTCGTACAGTCATTACGATTGTTTTTCGGCTTCTAGAATTGCGATTGAGATTGAGATTGAGATTGTGATTGTGATTGAGATTGGGATTGAGATTGTGATTGTGATTGAGATTGGGATTGAGATCAGCTCGGGGGTGGTCGGGTGGATGAGGCTTCACATTGAAGCAATTTGATAGATTTTGTAACGCAGATCAGAACTACTTGCAAATGTGCACAGATAATAAAATTCTCTCTCTTCTTGTTCTGCGTATACTCTGTTTTCCTTCGTTATATCTTGTGGTGTCAAAACCTATTATTCTATGTGAGATTGTGATTCAAGTTTAGGAGACTTGTTACACTTGCATACATATATACATACCTACATGCATACATATATGAGTCAATGATACACTAAAAGTAATAAATCACAAAAGGAAACTATAATAAAAACCATGAGTCAATTTTAAGGATATATTTAACTTCACTAAAATACTCTCAAAGTCTCAAAATTAAGAAATCATACAATAGAGAAAATTAAAAACATAAGTCATATATATATATATATATATATATATATATATATATATATATATATATATATATATATATATATATATATATATATATATATATATATATGTGTGTGTGTGTGTGTGTGTGTGTGTGTGTTTGTGTTTATATGTATGTATGTATATGTATCAATGTATGTAACAAGTCGAATGTATACAATAGTGACCATTAAAAGAATCATCATCATGGTCATCACTCTCATGTGATGTATCTAAAGAGGCATGGCTAGAGGGGTCTATAGCTTGTGACAATCGATACCATCCATCTTCTATCTATCTGTCCACCTCTCCATATTGTCCCCTCCATCATATTCTTGTATTAAATATAATAAAGATAAATAAATAAAAATATATAAAACATCAATCAAAATAAAATAAATCATATCAAATTTAATAATACTCACAAAATCATTTGGATGATCTATAAAGTTCTCACTCAAACAACAATATCAAAGATAAGTAGCGTACTTAGTTTTTTCTTTCATAGGGTAAAAACCATAATCATAATTATGCATTGAAACACATGAAAAAATTTAATGATTATTGTTTTATATAGAAAAAAAATATACTTTGAATAATACATAATACTTATAAATGTAGGAACAAACCATCACTCCCCATACAACCTAAACAAGACATATAAATTGATCCCTTTTTTTTAATGCAATGGCCTCTACTTATTTAATGAAACAAGAGAACATCGATTACATTTAAATATTTGCAAAACACATAAGAATAACAATTCACATTAATATTAACTATTTTACATACCTTCCCCTAGGAAAATGTTTCTCGAAAACATGGCATTTTGCTAAAACATTGCACGTCTTAGGCGCTATTTCAAGCTTTCTCTTATATGTTTCTACAATGCAATATTTCTTGTATTATAAATTTCAAAAGAAGCAATCAGATTAGTATACAAATAAACTTTAAATCTATAGACATGCATACACAAACATACACACACATACACACATGCATACATACACATACACATGCATGCACATACACATACATGTACACATACACACACATACATAACATATACACACACATAAACATATACAAACACATAAAAATACATCCACATACACATACACATACACATACTTACAGATACACATACACATACACATACACATACACATACACATACACATACACATACACATACACATACATACACATACGCATATGCATACGCATACGCATATGCATACGCATACGCATATGCATACGCATACGCATATGCATACGCATACGCGTACTCATACGCATACACATATGCATATGCATACGAATACGCATACGCATACGCATATGCATATGCATACGCATACGCATACAGATACACATATGCTGGAGATAGACGTCTGCGGAAGCACGCAAACAACACAAGGAAGGAGAAGAAGCTTGGAGCAAAACACACAATACTGAATGTATTACTAGAGAATGTACAAAGATAAGTAACCCATTAGGGCAATAGGTGTATATAAAAGCCGAGGGAAAAAAACCTCCTAAAGAGGGGAAAAAGTGCCCTGATGGTCCTAGAGTGTTCACACACATCACTACCTAAATATATCAAAAAATCCCCCCTAGGAGTGATGCGGTGAAAAAGTAGCTGGCACTCATGTATAAGGAAGTGCCAAGCTATGTGGAAATCACTCCACAAAAGGAAGTAAGCCCAAAGTTTTGTGGAAAGCTTCAAACTTCTCCCTAGGCAGAGCCTTCGTGAAAAGGTCTCCAATGTTCTCCTGCGTGGGCACATAAGCCAAGTTGATCTCGCTAGCAGAGAACCTCTCCCTTACATAATGACAATGCACTTCAATATGCTTAGTGCGAGCATGGAACACAAGGTTCCTTGCAACTGCCAATGTGCTCTTACTGTAAGTGAAGATGGTCCAAATCATCCATAAGGTGTCTGAGCCACACACACTCAAGAGTCGCTTTGAAAGTTACCCTATACTCAGCCTCACAACTAGGAGTGGCCACAGTAGGTTGCTTCTTGCTCAACCAAGATATACATGAGCTACCAAGCATGAAGAACAAGCTACTAGTGGACACACGAGTGTCATAAGAACCAGCCCAATCAGAGTCAGAAAAAGCATGCAAATCTGGCGGTAGTGATTCCCCCTTGGGATAAAACAACCCAAGTAGCTGAGTACCACTCAAGTAGCAAAAGATGCGCTTAACTGCCTGCCAATGCTTGACTCTTGGGCAATGCATAAACTTGCTCATCTATGAGACAAAAAACTAAATATATGGCCGAGTAATGCATAAGCAAATCAAGCATCCAACCACCTATTGATAGAGAACAACATCAAATGCATCTCAAGCATCATGAACACTCAATCGTAAACCTGTCACTATATTTCATTTGACACAAAGCCATTCCACCATCAACTTGCATAAAGTAAATGCCCAAATAGTGATGCAAATGCCCCAAATCAGACATCTCAAATGAGGCATGCAAATAAGCCTTAAAATCAGCAATATGCTTCTCAATAGGACCAGTGAGCAACATATCATCAACATAGACAATACTGATTAGAAGAACATCATTAACACCCTTAACATATAAGGTGCTTTCAGTTGGACTCTTCTCAAAACCATGTGCAATCAGATAGGCATTTATCTTCTCATACCAAGCACGTGGTGCTTGCTTTAAACCATATAATTCCTTCTTTAACCTACACACTTGATTTTCATGCCCTTTCTGCACAAAGCCACAAGGCTGAAAAACATACACTTCTTCATGCAAGTCACCATTCAACAATGTTGTTTTAATGTCCAAGTGATGTACACTCCAACCATGATGAGCTGCAAGTGCACAGATGCTACGAACAGTAGGCATTCGGCAAGTAGGTGCAAAGATCTCATCAAAATCAATGCCCCTTTCTTGTGCATAACCATTTGCAATAAGTCTAGATTTATACCTATCAACTGTACCATCAGGCTTACGCTTCAGCTTGTATACCCACTTAATCCCAATGGCCTTCTTGCTAGGAGGCAAGTCACATAAAGACGAAGTACCATTCTTCATTATAGCATCATATTCAGATTGCATAGCAGCCATCCAATTTTCTGAATTTTGTGCTTCATCAAACGAAACAGGCTCATTCTCATCACAGAGACTAGATGGAGCCATAGCATAGCAATCTGATGCAAAAGAGGCACTATGAGAGCCTCAATGAGTACGATATGACAAAGGTGCATCTAATTTGCTATCACGCAAAGTCTACACCAACCATTTTGGCATAGTTTTTGCCTGATCAATATCAGCTCTCTCATCAACTAGTGCATCATGTAAATTTGCATCAGAAATGGAATGATCTGCATCATCATATGAAACCTGCAAAGGTTGAGAAGTTACCTCATTGGGACCAGCACTAGACTGTCCACGTGTAAAAAGAGGCAACAAAATATCATACATGTCTTTGGAGCTAACAGATGTCTCCTTAGTACATGAAAGCAATGGCTGAATAGCATCTTCCACAAAAACAATATCACGGCTAACCAGAATGCATTTAGTCTATGGATGATATAGACGATAGCCTTATTTTTAGAACTGTACCCAACAAAAATACATTTTACTACTTTATCATCCAATTTTCTGTGATGTTGTTCAGGCATTAATGCATATGCCAAACAACCAAAAACATGCAGATGAGCAATAGATGTCTTGTGATCATGCCAAACCTCATATGGAGTGATACACTACAGAGCTTTAGTGGGACACATGTTCAATACATATGCTGCACACATGACAACCTCAAGCCAAAAACTATGTGGTAAAGCCTGACTCTTGACCATACACCTCGCCATCTCCATGAGTGACATGTTCTTTCGTTCAGCAACTCCATTCTGTTGAGGTGTATACAACACTATACAATGGTGTTTTATCCCAAGTTTATCCAAAAATGCATTAAAATCAGAAGACATATATTCCCCCCCTCGATCGGAACGGAGGGTGCCCATTTTACATACTGATATATTTTTAGCCGAAACCAAAAATTGTTTGAAGCACATGAACACTTTAGACTTTGCCTTCAATGGATACACCCATCCATGCCTAGAAAATTTTTCAGGCATAGCAAACTAGCAAAATTCAGATGACCAAAGCGTGCATGCCAAAGCTTTGCATCTGACATAGCCTGAGAATCATGTACTACACATGCCGAATCATTCACAGATCTCTCATAGTCTGTGAGCTTATACAACCCATGACATCAAAATGCTAGAAGCAATAATCACATCGCCATTTGACAGATCATGAATTGTACACCTGTCATTAACAAATTTCATAACCAAGCCAATCTTGGCTAATGTAGAAACTCATAACTCGTTCTTCTTGATCCCTGGCACAAGTAAAGCATCTACAATAGTAGTCAAAATGATCTTACCAACTCCCATAACAGGATAAGAGGAGTTGTTGGTGCATGTAACAACATTCCATGTAGGGATAGGCTCGAGTGAAGAGAAGAAACTGCGTTGCGAGGTAATATGTTTGGTCACCCCACTGTCAAAGTACCAAACATGTGAGTCTACTATAGACATGCAGTGCTCATGAGAAGATGGGTCAAAACTACAGATAGTAGTAAACGCCCATTCGTCTTCCTGCACAAGATTAGCAGACTTTGTTTTTGGTGTAGAGGCCTCTGCAACAATCATTCCAACCTCTTTCTTCTTTGCCTCTTTAGCAGCTAGTTTTGGACAGTTCTTTATGATATGATCATTCCCTTTACAGTACTTGCAAAACAATTTCTACTCTTCTGAGTTCTTCTCATCTTTATCTTCCTTCTTTGAATGTGCAACATTTGCAAATTTCTGCTTACTAATTGAAGAGCTCCATTTTCCTTTGCCCTTCTGACTAGCCAGGAAAGCTTGATTTGCAACACACATAATGGACTTGTTCTACCCGGATTGATCCCACAATAGAATAGAGACTAACTCCTCAAATCACAAGGCATTTGGATTGCCTTTCATCATTAACCGAAGAGTAGATGTGAAACCCAATATGAATCAGGAAGACCATTCAAAACGGTCTGCACAAGTGAGCTATCTAGTATAACCTCATCAGCAGAAATCAACTGTTCCTTTAAGTATTTGATCTTTATTAGAAAACTGTCCATAGAATCACCTTCATTCATGTGCTCACTCTCCAACTGTTTTCAGAGGTAAGCAACACGAGCCTCATTCCTAGCTTGGTACAATGTGGTAAGTGTATCCCAAGCATCCTTGGCTGTTCTGCAAGAGCGAATGTAAGGAATAATGGCACGTTTGACAGACAAAGCTATCAATGCATGTGCTTGGGCATCTCTGTCATCCCAACAAATTTGCTCTACATTAGGTGCAACAAAAACCATAGCACGAACAAGAATATGCAAAATATTATCATCTTCGACACCTTTTGCATCAGCTTCTGTACTTGCAATTGTAACAGTTGTAGGTGTGATAGGATGTTTTTCAACACCCTGCACAATGTTCCATAGTCCTTTTGCAACCAATACATGTCACATCATATAAGCCCATAAAGGGTTGTTGGTACCATCCAACTTATCCTCAATAGCCAACATACAGAATACATGACTGCTTTCAGCCATGGCCAATGACTAAAATACCTTGATGCAAAAAAATGAATATATCTCAAAAAGTTGAATGGAACTACCTAGACGAATTCTACTAGACCTGTAGCAGGCATCGTGATGCTTATATTGGTGAACAGAAACTGGTATATACCTTTGGCACAAAAAGACAAAATAGCCTGCACAAGTGCTGTGATAGTGCATTCCGAGGCCGAAACGAGCATAGATCGCGATTTCGGCACGACATAGCGAAGCTGTTTTTTATCTCAAAAACACGTTGAGTATGCTCACCAAAATTTGTGTGCGATTTTGAGACTGCAAACAGAGGAGCATTGACGGCACCCTAGATGAAAAGATGACCTGCTGTGATACCAATTGTTGGAGATAGAAGTGTGTGGAAGCACGAAAACAGCACAAGGAAGGAGAAGAATCTTGGAGATAGTATTGTGCGTTGTGCTCAAGAAATGGTATAACTTAGAAACCATATGAAGATAAAAACAATATGAAAAGATGTGGAAATGTGGTTGATCAAAGTAAAAGGTGGATGCATGTACTTATTGAAAAGAAGATACATATTAAGCATGCAAAAAAATATGTTGGAGATCAAGATGTATCTTGGTGGGATGACTTTTTCAATCATCAAGAAGAGATTATAAATAATACAATTGCAGGTCATTGGCGGATTGATGTTCCATTCACATGGGATTTTTGTACACAAAGGTCAGTGAATGTGGACCAAGCATGTAATGCAGATGTACTTCAAAGTTATACCAAAAAGGAATATTTATGTAGGGCCAAGGATGACAAAATAGGTTGAAGCAAGATGGCAAGGAAATTTAAAAGAAATAAATGTTGGAACACTTATTGCAATCCTTGCTGATGGTGATGAGGCTACCATACCATTTTGGGTTGCGAAAGTTTTAGAGGTCAGCAAAGATATTGATCAAAGAAGAATAGAGGCTTTGATAGTGCATTGGTATTACACTAGAAGTAGTAATGCATTCACATGTAAATATACCTTAGAAATGGTATATTAGACCAAACAAATAGGCTCAAGAAAGAAAATGAATATTCGAAGCACATCCACTCTTAAAATGGATGATGTAGATTTTCTTGTTTATGATTTTGCCTTGAGCCATTTACCAACACACGTTGTGCTCCAAGCTTGGAGATAGTATTGTGTGTTGTGCTCCAAGCTTCTTCTCCTTCCTTGTGCTATTTTGTTTATGATTTTGCCTTGAGCCATTTATAAACAAGAAAATCTACATCATCCATTTTAAGAGTGGATGTCCTTCGAATCTTCTTTTTCTTTCTTGAGCCTATTCGTTTGGTCTCATATACCATTTCTAAGTTATATTTACCTGTGAATGCATTACTACTTCTAGTGTAATACCAATGCACTATCAAAGCCTCTATTCTTCTTTGATCAATATCTTTGCTGACCTCTAAAACTTTCGCAATCCAAAATGGTATGGTAGCCTCATCACCATCAGCAAGGACTGCAATAAGTGTTCCAACATTTATTTCTTTTAAATTTCCTTGCCATCTTGCTTCAACCTGTTTTGTCATCCTTGGCCCTACATAAATATTCCTTTCTGGTATAACTTTGAAGTGCATCTGCATTACATGCTTGGTCCACATTCACTGACCTTTGTGTATAGAAATCCCATGTGAATGGAACATCAATCGGCGAATGACCTACAATCATATTCTTTATAATCTCTTCTTGATGATTGAAAAACTCATCCCACCAAGATACATCTTGATCTCCAACATATTTTTTTGCATGCTCAATATGTATCTTCTTTTCAATAAGTACATGCATCCACCTTTGATCAACCACATTTCCACATCTTTTCATATTGTTTTTATCTTCATATGATGTTTTTTCTGCACCATACATAGACAAATTAGGCACTTGCAACAAGAATCTGCATCCATCATTAGGCTCCCACCCAAGAGAACATGAATAGTGCTTTGCAAATAAAAGGGTTATGTCATCAAACCTCCTCATCAAGAATACATGGTTGAAACTAATATTGTGAAATGGAGCCAAAACCTTAGCACTCTTAGATTCAAGGCCTACTGAGCAAAAGTGCTTAAAATCATAAATCTATGTAAGGCATTGAACTTCAAGTTTTGGAGTATATGCTTCTGAAATCAACTTAGATAATATTGGAAGTATAAAAGCATTATTACGTGCCAATCTCTTAGAGAACGTATTGAACATTTGATCAATGTGATCATGAGTGTGCCCAACCAAAAGGAAATTCACCTTAACCTTTTGAAACACTTGTTTATCAACAAGCATGCATAAATATCCAAAAATTATTGATTTTTTATTCTCTCTTGTAGTATTATCAAGGTGCAACTATAGAGTTGGTGGCAAAAGACCCTTCCATGATTGCAAAACCTGATGAATGATAGTAACCATAAGGTTTGGATCATTATGCACATTCGGATATGTGAAGAAAACCTTGGACTTTATAGTTCCATTGTATACCAAAGCACCAACCAAATGCATTTTCACGAGGATTTCATCTCCAATGTCTTTAGGTATGCGATAAAAATGCGGCAAAAAATGTTTTTTTTATCCATACCATCAATCAACAAACACATGTAATGCTCCGTAATTTTGAGTGCTTTACTTCGATGATGAATTGCTTGCTTTCTTTCTAAAGCTTGACTCTCCCAATGGTTCCTAAGAAGGGTTTTAAAATTATCCTCTTCTTGTGGTGTCATAGCCCCCTTTGCCATGTTCTTCAAAGTGGTGCAAACTGAACACTCACCCATTCTAACTTTATGAGGAATAGTCACATTATTAAACTCTTCCTTCCATAATCGAGTAAAGTGACGATACAACACATACTTCTCATTTCTACTTTCCATATTTTCTTTATATACTTAAAACTACTTCTCGATGAAGTCCAATAGATCCTTTGATCCCAATATGATATGTATCCAAAATGAGATATCCATTCATTAGCCCCTCTTGAACTTTATGTATTCTTAAATTTCCCACTCCCATTGCAATTTTAAATGCATCCCTACAACACCGCATCCCTTGATTAAAGTAATATTCAAAAGCAATACACGTTACTGACATGTTATCCTCAATCATCTGCATGTGAGAAAAAAGGTATATATCCTGCCTTTCACTATCTACACGGAGGAATTTATCTTTTAGGTGCTTTAGTTTCTTCATTCCTAACTTATATAACCATTTCAAACCACAACAATGCTTCACAATATCCAATGCAATTTATCTATCTGAATTAAGAAATTGAAATCTTTTTTTACTTACTTCACGAGGCCTTCTCTTAAAATGTAGAATGAGCATGCTTTGTCTTTCTTCTTTTTTCCTAACATCCTTTGCTCCACATGCACTTGAATCAGAAGGGAGGTCAATGGGTGCATCAAAAGGGAGATCAAGAGATTCATTTACTTGAGTGAAATTGCGTTGAGAATGTAGCTTAAATGACTCAATCGAAAACATAAAATGACATTCTAAGCCATGGACATCATTCATGAGGAAAGGATCAACTAAAAACAATGAATTTGGACTTCTATCAAGGTGACTAGAAGAACAGGATGCCCATGCATCTACTAAAAAGATGGAGCTCATCTTCACTTACTTCAAAGAGAAATGAACATAGGAGGTCCTTTTGAAAAGATGAAAGTGTCACATCAAAGAGATATGAATATAGATTGCCCAAATTATTATGGTTAGATATGAAGATTAAGAAAAAGTACAATTTGATCTGACATCACTAAATATGTAATTTATTTTGACCAAGTTTGTCTTGACAGAGTTTTGAGCTACATATGTTTGACTTGAGAAAGTTTTGAGATATATATTAGATAAAGATTTCAGATGCAAAATAAAGTGATCCACAACTCTAGTTTGATCTGCATTGTTTTTATCAAAATCTCAAGAGAATGTGACAACGATTGAACTAGATAGCAAGTGGTACTAGAAGGGGGAGACTATAAATCCTATCACTCTCAATTTAAAAAAATCTTTATAATTTAGATAATTGAGTAAAATTTCAAAGACCTTCTTCAAATTTCTTGCTCCCCCTTTTTTGGGGTAGTTATTTTGAGATTTCAACAATCTTCTCATGCATGATTCCTAGCCTTAATTCATCATTTATGCTCTTTTCATATAATAGAGCTTATTTATGCCCCTTTTTTGTATGGATTTGTTTGTAAGTCTCTGAATCTCAATTTAAATTGAAAGAATATTTGGGGAAGATTGGTTCACCACAACCATTTAATACCAAACACTTCTAGGTCCTGTGAATTGTTATATGTCCAAATTTATGGTTAAGTTTTTGTTCTTGAAGATAGTTAGTGTGTGAAGGCTTGGATTATAAGCTAATCATAGGTGGGTACTTCATCTTTTTGCATTCCACCTCCTCAACAAAAAATTATTCACTTTAATCTTTTGATCTTCTTAGTGACTAACCATTAAATAGCTGACATGTCTAAGGTATGAGTATAGAAAGCTTTGGTATCACACATTAAACATAGCATCTTGCAAGAAACTCGAAAAGATTTCTCCCTAGAAATGATACCAAAGCTTTCTATACTCATGCCGTAGATGTTATGTTTTCATGTAAGCATATGCATCACTTTCGTGATAGTCATACCTACACAAGTTTTCAAAAGTTATTTGATTGCGAGCCCTAGGGGATTGATTGATTCCCTTAAAAACAAACCTTCAACTTACATATGCCTTTGATTGTCTTGGATACTAAAAAATTAGAGGTTGATTCATGTGGATATTACTTGAGGGGCTTGATTGATTCCATTACAAAAAAACTTCAACTTACATATGACTTTGGTTGTCTTGGATCCTCAAAAGTAGGCCAAGGCCGACCTTCAAATATTAAAAAAAAAAGGAAATCCATTGTGAAGAAACATAGGAAATTAAGATAAAACTCCAAATAGTAAAGTAATGATTCCACTTTTGAATCCAATTGGAAACCCACTTGGAGATAGGGTTGAAAAGGAAATGTTAAAATTCAAATAGGCTTTGCCACATATTAGATTCAGAACCTTAGCACAATGAGGTAAGAAAGCTGCACAGAAAATAGTCTAGGTCAACATGTACAGAACCCTAGAAGATGTCTTCAATCATCCCAAGCAATGAAGTGCATGAAGAATTTTTGTGGTGGGTCTAGACAACCCTATGATCATGTACTCAAATTCAAACAAGGCTTGAGATCTCAATAAATTAATAATTTTGTTACACAATATGATGTGTTTGGGTTGACCTTAGTTAGAAGTAACCTTGAATGGTACCAAGTATTGACAGTTCCAACATTTGGAAATTTGGACATGCTTATGAAGGAAATCACAGCTGAATTCTCCAAACAATGAGTATGACTTCACTTCTCTGATCCATACCTTTAAAAAAGCTAGTCAAGAATTAGTTTTATTTGCAATTATAAGTACAAGAAATACGTTGATGATGTCAAATTTTAAAGAAACCCTCTATAGAAACTGATTTTCATGCTTTTGGATGTTCTCGTAAATGGGAAATGAAGATTTCTTCTCTATATTCATGGGCTAGATACCTTGAGAAAGTGTATCAAAGGGTGTGTAGACTTAGAAGATAATTTAGTTATAGACATCAAGATTCTACCAATGGAGCTGAGATGTGAGGCTCATGCATCCTTTATTGCTTCACAAATTTGATGGAGAAAATCTCTAACTTGTTAGCCAAGAAATTGCAATTGGAATAGTCCACAGAGACACAAATGCGTTATACACCCAATGACCCCAACCACTTAGAAGTCAAAATTTCAAGGGAAATCATCTTAACTACATGTGCAATAGAGTACGAAACTATCAGCAAGTGGATAAGAGTCCCATACAAAATTATGAAATTGAGCAAAGAATGATCAATTACTCCATAGAACAATGTCATTACAAGAAATAATCATACAAGTGACCACAATATCAGCCTAAGCAAGTTTATCCTCCTTGAGATACATATGGAAACTACTAGAAAGAGAAGATGCCTCATAGGAAGCCATATTACAATAGGCATCGATATTAAAATGGATATTAGGAACAATCTAGAACTTTTTCAAGTCATCAACCATCACTTCTACAAAATCGTATCCCACTCAAGTACATCACATGTGAAATGCACTAGCTCCTAAAGGTCCATGCTACATATGTGGTGGTGACCTCCTATTGAAAGAATGTCCAAAACCATCTAAAAACATGTCATGGAAAATTGAAGGAGAGTGCAAAAATTGGAGAAATATCATTAAATATTTCCCTAAAATCCTACTCATTTGTCACTCATGCCACAAAATGATGGAAATCATTGGGAATCATAATGATTCAAAAGAGCGAGTCTCAATTGAAGCAGGCATCAGATTACATGATTAAAACTTGGAAAATTTCAAAAAGCTTCGAAGAACAAGTTTTTCCATCCTAATCCAAATATCCAAAGCTATTTGGAGATGACAAGAAAAGGAACTTGAATTTGAGATAGTGAAAAGAAAAAGATATGAGTATAGAAAAAGAGTTGCATGATGCACAAATAAAAGTTTCTAAAGAAATTCCATTGCTAAAGAGACAAATAAAGTTTCTATGAAATTGAGATTTGGTTCTTTAATAGCCGACTCTCTCCTTAAGGACCATGAAATATCATTTAAAGTAAAAAATTCATCCCTTGGGAAAGGAAAGGCTTACCATGTGCAAATAGTTAACTCAAGCATAACAAAGATTCCACCTTAACATATCTCATGAAATAGAAAAATCTTGTAGCCCATTATACTCGCTCAACTCTTGATGTTGAAGGATAAGATGATCAGTCGGAAATATCGGAATTCTCCTAATTTGGAATTTTGCTGAATTGAAGGTTGTTGAATCAGACTTTTAACGGATAGTTATAGTCAGTTAGAGTTTGGATCACGTGAAGGTATTTTATCTATTTTTGCTCGTAAAAAGGAAGGAGTGGGAAAGTTCCCAAGAAGAAGATGCAAGAAAACAAGAAGGCTCATCTGCAGTAATGGGAAAGAGGAGTTTATAGAATGATCCGGAAAAAAATTGTATTGATGGCAAAAGTCTCTATCGAAAAACAAAAAAATCTCTAAAGTTTTTTGAAGAACTTAATGAAGTTGTTTTCCTTATGTCTGTGGTGAGCAAAGATGCGAGTGAATTATCTTCTTGAGTAGATGATCTATTCTATATTGTCTGAATGTAGAAGGTCATCAAATTTGATTCTTTTGTCTACATGAATATTTATCCACATTTGTCTATTAATTTGGTGTGAGTATTGGTATAGGTCAGTAGTGATGTGTTGAACTCTAACCCCAACACATATGGCGATCCTACTGTGTTGCTAATGAAGCAAGAGATGCATGAGAGACAAAGAGGAAGATTTCGTAAAGTTTATTATACAAGAGCGCAGGCAAAGTCAGCTATCATGGAGTCATCTTTTGAGATTTATGATTGATATGAAGCACAAGAGGAATCTAATCTAGAAACTGAAGAGGAGGAGGGAGGAACAGGTGCAGTAGAGGCAAGGCTAGTGGGCAGTATACTAGGAGCGATATTCCTAACAGAAGCAACTATAGGAGTTAGAAGACGATTCCAATTCAACCCACTTGCAGGGGTGACCGGTCAAAGAACTAGGCATACACCTCAACCATAGCCATTGGTGCAACCACCTCCAAATCCCAAGGTTAAAGCAACCTATTTTAGAGAGGCTCTAAAGAAGATGTTGATTGTCATGTTGGTCAATTCGAGATAAAGTGGATAGCCATAAGATATCCCTCCATATATGGTGATGACATCAAACTCTAGCAATTTGTCACTACATTGGAACGACGAACAATGAGTTGGTTTAGTCAATATGGTACGGCTCATTTCGCTACATATGATGCATTAAAAACAGCATTTCTGCAAAGCTTTAGGAAAGAAAAAACTCCCTCTAAAGTGCTGAGGAAGTTGATTGTAATTAGTCAAAGGACCATGTTAGTAGAAGACTATGCTCATAAATTTAGAGCCTTAATGGAAAGATTACAGGGCAACGAGAGACCTACCGACGAGATGTTGGTGGGTTACTTTCTAAAAGGATTAAGGAGTAGCATCAGACATGTAGTTGCAACTGTGGATATTGCTAATGGTTTTGATGTATTAGTGTTAGTAGCTGCAATAGTGGAAAAAAGTTTTGGAAGATAAAAAAAGAGACATAGTGATTCAAGTTCAGAGGCTGAATTGGATTCAGAAATGGAATCAGAGAAAGGGTCAAATGATTTGGATTGTGATACTCAAGATGAAGAAGTGGTGGTGAGAAAACACCGCAGACATAAAGGTAAGCAAAGTAAAGAAGAAGCCTTGATTAGTAAGTTAAAGAAACATGGATATTCTATAATAGCTCCAAAAGAGAAAAGATTTTGTGACATTTGTGATAAAGATGGTCACACAACAAATCAGTGTTGGTATAGCCCCAAGCATAGAGGGAAAAGTTCAAGGAAGGACAATAGAAATAATAATGAAGTGGCTGCCAATTAGCCTATTCTAGTTCAGGCATGGAGTAATGTTTAGAGGCAGCTGCAAGGGCGGCTGCCATGGAGAGAACAGGCAAATGAGCAAGGAAATAACCAACAAGGAAATTAGCAGTGTAGACCACCTAGGTGATGCCTTCTGGATATTGTTCAGCACCTGATCATTGGATAGGGCCTAATTTTCCTTTATGGGTAAAACATAGAGAAGAAAGAGGTATACCAGTGGTTTGATATAATCAAAATAAAAAACAGGGGCAACAATAACAACAGGCTCAACAGGCTGCTCAAGCCAATGCTATAGTGATAGAATTATCAGATCATGAGTGTCGTAACGATGTAGGTGTCAGTACATTAGGAAGCTTACATCTGAATCATGAAAATCAGTGGAATTGTGATTGCAAGCAATGTAGAAAGGCTAAAGAAGTGGATGTCTTGGCAGTTACAGGGTCTAAAAATAAAGGTCTCATTGATTGGCAGGAACAAAGACATATAAGAGACCAAGTTCATAAATGGATCCAGCAAGATCATCAAAAATAGGTGCAATTTGCAAGTTCATCTCAAGAAGAGAATGATGTAGTCTTTGTACAAAAAATGAAGGAGGATAAGATTCAGTCTAAGCAAGATCTAGACAATGACTGGTTTAAGGTAATCATTACTCTTTTCTTCAAGAAAGAGGAATCAAAAGAGAGGTTACTACAAGGTACACTCCTGAGCAAAATGGAGTGGCAGAAAGGAGGAATAGGACAATTGTTGAAGCTGCAAGGTCCATGTTAAATGAAAAGCATTTGCCTAATTATCTATGGGTTGAGGCTGTATCTACAACCACTTACTTGATTAACACGTTGCCTTCAATATCCCTTGATTGGATGACTCCATATGAGGCTTGGAATGGAAGAAGGCCAAGCTTAGATCATTGAAAAATTTCTGGATGTATTCCTTTTGCTCATGTTCCTTCACAGGTTAGAGGCAAGATGGATCCATAGGTAGAAAGGTGTGTATTTATTGGATATGAAAACAATCAAAAGGGTTATAGGTTATACAACCCTACCAACAAAGGATTCTTGGTAAGCAGACATGTAGTTTTTGATGAAAACAATTCATGGTATGAAAATTCATGCAGGAAGGTCAATTTACCATATGATCTTGAAGAAGATTTTCCAAAGCTTGGTAGAGAACAACCAAAGATTGAAGAACAAGACACCTCAGAGGATGATGAAGAATCTCACATGGAAAAGATCAAAGCATGGAAGTCTAAAGGTAAAGAAAAATTGCAGGAACTTGGACATGAGGCAGAATCATCACATCATGGCCTAAGAAGATCTATGAGGGAAAAGAAAAAACCAAAAAGGTATGGGTTTGACACCTCATTAGTAACTAAACATTCTATCTATATAGCACAAGACATAAACCAAGAGGATCCATCATCCTTTGAAGAGGCCAAAGCAAAATCAGAATGGAAGCATGCAATGAAGGAAGGGATTGAAGCACGTGTGGAAAACAACACTTGGGATTTGGTGCCCAAGACTTCATCCATGAAAGTAATAGGCTCAAGATGGTTCTATAAACTCAAGAAGAATTCTGATGGTTCCATTAACAGGTATAAGGCAAGGCTTGTAGAAAAAGGCTTTGCACAAATAGAGTTACACATATACATGCACATACATATACACACACATACACATGCAGATGCACATACTCATACACACATATACACTTACACATGCACATGCACATACATAAATATACACACATACACATGCACATACATACATATACACACACATACATATACACTTAGGTACACACATATGAATGAATTATAATTAAAGTATTAAAACACATATACACATGCACACACACATGCACATACCTACATATACACATATACATGCACATACACACATATACACATAGAGTTACACATATACATGCACATACATATACACACACATACACATGCACATGCACATACTCATACACACATATACACTTACACATGCACATGCACATACATACATATACACACACATACACAATATTAAAATACATGCTTAATATAAACAATAATAACAATCAATAGAACAAAACTCTTGACTACTTAATACCATACACACAATTCAAAACATAACTAAAATGAAAAATATATAGATTAAATATATATATATATATATATATATATATATATATATATATATATATATATATATATATATATATATATCAATGTAAATACATATAATCCAATGTCATAATCATCTAAAATCTTAATCATCATCATCATCATGATTAGCAGTAGTATCATGATCATCGTGATCTTCCTCATCCTCATCATCATGATCACCCTGTGACGATCGAGATTGTCCCTCCTTTGTCTGTCTCTCTGTTAAAAGTCAAGCTTCAAGCTAAAAATTCGTGGGGAATCTTTTATGGAAATGTGGACCAATCAAAGGAAGCCAAAAGCCACGAGATTCCATCAAGAAAAGTCACTCAACCACTCCCCAAGTCATCTCAACTAATTCCTCCAAGTTAGGAGGCTGATTTGGAAAGGTAGTTCCTAGATTTTAGGGGCACTCTTCTCACTATAAAAGGAGCATGTATCCCGACTTCTTTTGGGCCATCTTCTTGGAGTTTTAGCTCATGTAAAGTGAGCACTAAGTGCTGGAGTTGTGATAAGCAAGCCCCTTGCTTAAGCAACCCCCTTGCTTGCTTGTTTGTTTTCTTTTAGTAGGCATATCTATGTGTGTGCGCAGGCAGTGTTGCAACTCTCTACCCCTGAGTTGTTAGCATTGCTTCTCCCTCATATGGTATCCATTTGATGTAATTCTTGTCTCATTGGATAGCTATAAAAGTCTATTTTATGCTTACCAATTCTCTGGAGCATTCTCTGAGTAAGCTGGGAGCAACATTCATTTTAGTGAAGTTGTGTGATTGATATCTCTCTCTTTGTGTAGGCTCTGTTGGAAATATTTTGCTCTCTGTTGTAAGGGCTGGTTCTCCTTCTCTATGTATCCATTTGCTATGATTTTGGTGTCATTGGGTAGCTATTAGAGTGCTCTAAAGTTGACCCAAGTTTGAGATTCATTCGCTGTATAATCTGTGAGAAAAGTTTGCTGGAGTGAAGTGAGGTCTCTACTTGACTAGCAGTTGTGAGCATTCAACTAGCTCATGTTGTAGACATTGTTTCTCTTTGTGTAAGCATCCATTTCAAGTGAAATTTGATTTGTTGGAAAGCCCTTGGTGTCTACTACAGGTCTACAAAAGATCACTGGAGTTCTCTGCATAAGCTCTGAGTAAGAGCATTTTTGGTGTGCAGAGGTCAAAGAAGGATACCTGTGGAGGTCATTCGCGCTTCATCGTTGCTTAGGGGTTGAGATACTTCCCCCATCAGTGGTATCAGAGCATTTGGGCATCTTGGAGGTATCACATACAAGCAAGAAGACCTCTTGGAGTTGGTGGTTGAAGAGTTGCATCAACAAAAGCTTCTTGGAGGTAGCTCACATCAAGGGGGAGCTATTCTACTCAAATTTGCAAGAGCACAAGGTGTCCATCTAAGGAAAGCTTTGGATTGAGGTAACCTCAGAGCCTCATTTTCATTTTACACACATTGGAGCATTAGCCAAGGGCTAGTTCAAGTATCAAAGACTAGATATGGGAGACTTCAACACTCAAATTGAAAAGCTAGACAAAGGTAACTATCAACCATGGAGATTTAGGGTCTCCAACTATCTTATGGGCAAGGGCCTTTGGGGGTTGATTAGTGGAAGTGAACCAAGACCTAGGTTGGATGAGAATCCAACCAATGACCAGAGAAGGGCCTTTAGGGAATGGAATGAAAGAGACAAGAGGGTTATCTTTATTCTTTCTCAACACATTAGCAATAGCATGATCGGCCATATCCAAGACCTGGATTCAAGCATGAAGGTATGGGAGACACTTGAAAGGCTTTATTCAACAAGCACCAAAGCAAGGAAGATCCAACTCAAGAATGAGCTCAACAACCTTAGGAAGAGCTCAGGGAGTAGCATAAATGACTACATACTTAAGGTCAAGGAGTTATCAGATGCATTGGGATCCATTGGAAGCCACGTAGACGATGACGATCTTGTGGCTTATACTCTCAATGGTTTGAGAGATGATGAGAAGTGGAAACCCTTTACCACTTTAGTTTATGTAAGGGATAATCTTCCCGATTTTGAGCAATTGGTTGCTCTCATGGTCACCGAAGAAATGAACATAGGTGGAAGTTCAACTAAAAGCAAAGATGCACAAGTTTTCTATGCAGGTAATCAAAGGGGCAAAGGAAGACAAGGACAAGGAAGGGGCAAAGGAAGGTTTGGAAGAAGGCAAGGCCACTCAAGAAATCAAGGACATGACCAAGGCACCTCATCACAAAGAGGGAGAGGAAGATCAAGAGGAAGAGGAGGACGACATCAACAAAACAGGAATCAAGATGGCGAAGGATGTTACATATGTGGCAAGTTTGGCCACTATGCTAGAGATTGCTACCAAGGAGGAAACCAAAGGAACTATAATCAAGGTTCTTCATACAAAGGCCAAGGTAATTATGCTTCTACAAGTTCAGAAAATGACAATCTCTTGATGATGCACATGAATGTGAATTCAAGCAAAGTAGATAACACTTGGTATATTGATAGTGGATGTAGCAACCATATGAGTTGCAATGCTTCTTGGTTTACTAATCTACATGTTCCCAAAGGAAGGACATGTAGAAACAGGTGACGATACAGCCCATGAGATCTCCCATGTTGGAGATGTAGCTTTGGATGACAAGGAGGAAGGAAGATGTCTCAAGGATGTCTTGCATGTACCTACCATCACAAAGAACTTGGTGTCCGTTGGGCAAATGGTTGAAAGAGGCTATCAAGTAAGGTTCAACAAAGGTGGATGCTTTGTGGAGAACCCTAAGCAAGGTTACAAGGTCATAGCAAGAGGAAAGAAGCAAGGGAGACTCTTCACTTTGGAGGTAAATTCTCATTCTATTCAACATGTCTACTTCACATATGGAAACAAGAGGATTTCGGAGTTGGACTTGTGGCACAAGAGGATAGGACACATCAACATACAAAGAATGAAGGAAATGCAATTCAAGAGGCTGGTTGAAGGTCTTCCCAACTTCCAAGGACAAGGTATGAAGCATTTATGTGAATCTTGTCAACTAGGGAAGCAAGCGAGACTTCCATTCAAGAAGAGTGGCTACATAAGCCAACATCCATTGGAGTTGATACATACAGATGTGTGGGGGCCAACGAAAGAGCAATCCATTGGAGGTAACAAGTACTTTGTCACTTTTATAGATGATTGCACAAGGATGGTTTGGGTTTATTTCATAAAAAACAAATCAGATGTGTTTACATGTTTCAAAGCATTCAAGGCAATGGTAGAGAAGGAAACAAGTACATATATCAAGAAGCTAAGGTCCGATGGAGGGGGAGAATATTTCTCCAATGAGTTTTCTGATTTTTTAATGGATCAAGGCATCAAGAGGCAAGTAACATGCAGGTACACACCCCAACAAAATGGAGTAGCAGAGAGTAAGAATAGATACATTGCCGAGATCGCTAGAGCAATGCTTAATGAGATGAATGTACCTAACATGTTTTGGAGTGATGCAGCAAATACCGCCGTGTATCTAATGAATAGGGCTCCTACCTCAGGGATCCATGGCTTGACACCATATCAAGCCTATTATGGTAAGAAACCTGATCTTTCCCACTTGAAGATATTTGGATGTACTTGTTATGTACATGTGCCAAGTGAATTGAGGCACAAGCTACAACCAAAGGCAGAAAAGTGTGTGTTTCTAGGATATTCAAATGATCATAAAGGTTACAGGTGCTTCAACCCAAACACAAAGGACTTGAGGATATCAAGGGATGTAGCATTTGATGAGCTACTCCCTTGGTATAAGAAGTATGATTGTATGCAGGACTATGAAGAAGAAAAGCATGGACATGATGAAGAACAAATCAACCTAGAGCTAAGCGGCCCAAGGTGTTCCATCAATGAAGATAGTTCAAGCATGAACTCACCATGGAGGGGGAGATCTTCATCAAGCTATGAAGCACAATCAATCAACAAAGGCAAAGCAACATTGGTGGAGTTGGATGAAGAAGGTAATGAAGTTGAAGATGATGAAGGACACATGATGGAGAAAGAAGCCACGTCAAAGAAAGAGATCAAGTTCCCAAGGCAAAGGAGGTTTATTCCTCCAAAAGATGAAGAAAGGAAGTCTTCTAGAGTTAAGTATCCAACTCAAAGGTTTACTTATGATTCATACATGGCAACACATTATGCATATATGAACAAAGTAGTAGAAGATCATGAGCCCGATTGCTATGAAGATGCAAGCAGGTACACCGAATGGAAAGAGGCAATGCAAGAAGAGATCGATGCACTTGAGGAAAATCAAACATGGACTCTAGTGCCCAAGAAGGAGAACATGAAGGTAATAGGTAATAAGTGGGTGTATAAAGTAAAGAGGAATTCAGATGGATCTATTTCTAGGTTCAAAGCAAGATTGGTGGCCAAGGGTTTTGCACAAACCTATGGAGTGGACTTTGAAGAGACATTCAGCCCCGTGGCAAAGATGAGCACCATTAGGACACTCATTGCAATGGCTGCTAGCAAAGGATGGAAGCTCTTCCAATTGGATATCAAGAATGCCTTTCTCAATGGAGACTTGGAAGAAGAGGTATACATGGAGCAACCACTAGGTTTTGTTCATAAAGAGTTTCCACATCATGTTTGTAGGTTGAAGAAGGCACTTTATGGCCTAAAGCAAGCTCCAAGGGCTTGGAACCAAAGATTGCTGGACTATTTGATCAAATGTGGTTACAATCAATGCAAGGCGGATCCATCTCTCTTCATCAAACAAAGAGGAGAACTTGTGGTCTACATGTGTGTGTATGTAGATGATCTTATCATTACAGGTAATGATACAAAGGGCATTGAGGAGATCAAGGCAAAGCTTGGAAAGGAGTTTAGGATCTCTGATCTTGGAGATCTTAGGTATTTTCTTGGCATTGAAGTTGTATACAAAGAAGAAGGTATTATGCTCATACAAAGGAAGTATATTCTAGACCTACTTGAGAGGTTTGGGATGCTACATTGCAAGCCTATTTCAAATCCCATGGAAGTTAATGTAAAGCTAAGCTCCATTGATGGAGAGCCATTAGAGGATGTAACTTTGTATCGATCTATTGTAGGCTCTTTCAATTATGCCACAATAACCAGGCCCGACATAGCATATGGAGTTGGAGTGTTATCACAATTTATGCATAGTCCAAGGACTACACACTTGCAAGCTGCAAGAAGAATGTTGCGATATCTCAAAGCCACTATAAATGAAGGATTGTTCTACTCATTTGATGATGATATGCAGGTCAAAGCTTATTCCGATGCCGATTGGGCCGGTTCGAAGGAAGATAGAAGGAGTACAAGTGGTTACCTAGTCATGCTAGGTAGCAAGATCATCTCATGGATTTCAAAGAAGCAACCCACGGTGGCATTATCTTCCACTGAGGCTGAGTATAGAGCTTTGGCTAAAGTCACATGTGAGCTAATGTGGATTAAGAAGTTATTTATGGAGCTTAATTTGCAGGTTGACACATATCCAATTTTTTGTGACAACATGAGTAGCATTCATCTAGCATCAAATCCTGTCTATCATGCTAGAACCAAGCATATTGAAGTGCACTATCACTTCATAAGGGAAAAGGTGATATCCAAGGAAGTTTCAGTACATCATATTGGTACCAAGGACCAAGTTGCGGACATGTTTACAAAGGCTTTGGATGGGATGAAGATTTCAAAATTCAAGCAATGCATCAACATGAAGGAGCTTGGATGAGGATGAAGAATTGAAGCTTGAGGGGGAGTGTTAAAAGTCAAGCTTCAAGCTAAAAATTCGTGGGGAATCTTTTATGGAAATGTGGAGCAATCAAAGGAAGCCAAAAGCCACGAGATTCCATCAAGAAAAGTCACTCAACCACTCCCCAAGTCATCTCAACTAATTCCTCCAAGTTAGGAGGCTGATTTGGAAAGGTAGTTCCTAGATTTTAGGGGCACTCTTCTCACTATAAAAGGAGCATGCATCCCGACTTCTTTTGGGCCATCTTCTTGGAGTTTTAGCTCATGTAAAGTGAGCACTAAGTGCTGGAGTTGTGATAAGCAAGCCCCTTGCTTAAGCAACCCCCTTGCTTGCTTGTTTGTTTTCTTTTAGTAGGCATATCTATGTGTGTGCACAGGCAGTGTTGCAACTCTCTACCCCTGAGTTGTTAGCATTGCTTCTCCCTCATATGGTATCCATTTGATGTAATTCTTGTCTCATTGGATAGCTATAAGAGTCTATTTTATGCTTACCAATTCTCTGGAGCATTCTCTGAGTAAGCTGGGAGCAACATTCATTTTAGTGAAGTTGTGTGATTGATATCTCTCTCTTTGTGTAGGCTCTGTTGGAAATATTTTTCTCTCTGTTGTAAGGGCTGGTTCTCCTTCTCTATGTATCCATTTGCTATGATTTTGGTGTCATTGGGTAGCTATTAGAGTGCTCTAAAGTTGACCCAAGTTTGAGATTCATTCGCTGTATAATCTGTGAGAAAAGTTTGCTAGAGTGAAGTGAGGTCTCTGCTTGACTAGCAGTTGTGAGCATTCAACTAGCTCATGTTGTAGACATTGTTTCTCTTTGTGTAAGCATCCATTTCAAGTGAAATTTGATTTGTTGGAAAGCCCTTGGTGTCTACTACAGGTCTACAAAAGCTCACTGGAGTTCTCTGCATAAGCTCTGAGTAAGAGCATTTTTGGTGTGCAGAGGTCAAAGAAGGATACCTGTGGAGGTCATTCGCGCTTCATCGTTGCTTAGGGGTTGAGATACTTCCCCCATCACTCTCCACCTCATCCATATCTGTCTCTCCATAATACTCATGTATTACATATAACAAACATAAATAAATAAAACAATTAAACCATTCATAAAAATAAAATCATTATATAAAATTCAATAATACTCACAAAGGCATCAGGATGATCTCGCATATACTCGCTCAAATGCCGATATCCAAAATGTGTAGCATATTCGATCTCATGTTTCATAGGATATCGACCATAATCCTTTCGGTGCATTGAAACAAATCAAAAAAATTAGTTGCTTGCATTTTAACTAAAATAAAAAATATACCCACAATAACACATATACTTACAAATGTAGCTACAAAACCATTATGGCCCATTTGGCATAGGTGCGATGTGTGCCCCAACTCCACTCTCTTCTTTGCAGCAGCTTGTTTATTTAAGAAAAAAATACATAAATTAAATGTAAAAAATTACTAAAATATATAAAAGTTATATATATAAATTATTAATTTGTGTACCTTCTGCTGAGGAAATGACTCCTGAAGACGTCGTTGTCTACGAAAAAACTGCCACGTCTCAGGTGGTATGTTAGGTCGCCTCTTATTTTTTTCCACCATACAATATCTCTTGTTAATTTAATCTCAAACACAAAACAAAAATCAGAATACATACACATATATACACACACATACACATACACATATACATGCAAACATATACGCATACATATATGTATACATATACACATATACATTCATATAACATAAACACACATATACATATCCACATATATATGTACACACACATGCATGCATATACACTCATGCATACAAAATACATGCACTTATCCCACAATAATGTGTAGTGGTGTATATGTGAATATGTGTGTATGTGTAAATGTGTATATGTGAATATGTGTGTGTGCATAAATATGTATATGTGAATTTTTTGTGTATGTAGATAATTAGATTATTAATATCAAATACCATTATTTGTAGATTCTGATCAATCAAATGGAACTCCACCACTGTCTCCTCATCATGCAATGACTATATATTGTAAGTATATCAAACATTTAATTTTAAATATATTTGATGGATACATAACTTATATATTTTTTGTTTCTTATTATGTGCAGATTCTGATCAATCAGAGGGTACTCCACCACCTCCTACCCATGCAATGACTTCACATGTGCCCTCCGATAGGAATTATGATGAATTTTACTATCAAGTGCATGTTATATGTTGGTGTAACTCTTGTTATGGCACCTATTGAAGACCACGATTGGAATATACTGAACATGAGGCAGAGTATGGTACTTTTGAGCGTGCACCATCACTTGGTCAACGTGATAATGCTTGGGTATGTATTTTCTATATATATTAATGTCATTATTTTATTTAAAAATCATATACAAAATCAAAATACTATTGATATACAGGAATACTTGCTCGATGATCATGATGGTGATATTTTTTCTCATAATGTTAATATACCTCATACATGTTATGGACTTGTTGTTCATCAATTACAAGCAGAGGTTTCTAGAAATCCTCTACCTCCTGGTTTAGAGACTGAAAACGGCTGAAGACTATCCATTGCCAGCTGGTGATCGTTATTTAGTACAAACATATGATAGAAGAAGATATGGAGGATGGAATACAGGACCACTTCCTTTAGATGGAGAGGTTTTCAACTTTTGGGGTAATCGCTATATGATTGCTCTATCCACTATTACTAATGCTGATCGTGGTCTCTTTATTGTAGAGGATTTGTATGTGCCTCTGAACTCTGAAGTCACTCTTATGTCATTTTGTGGTCCTATATATGGATGGAGAGATTGGCATCAACTTTCACGTTATGTTCAAAGCAAGAGTACTTATGGAATATTATTGAACGCAACATCCCTTACTAGCAGAAGGATTTTACATGCAGAAAATGAAAGATTATATATTGATGGAAGACCTTACACACATGAAAATATAGCAGGTTTAATAAATAGTAGTCGAGGGTTACATAATAGTTCAAGGACTAATTGCACATTTGAGGAGGGTGAAAATAGTCATGAATCACCATACATGAGTAGAGATGTATCAAAATACATAGTTTTCAATGCTATTACTACATTATATGCCGGTGATGAGCTATTAGTGAATTATGGATGGCATAGACCTCCAAGAGCACCTTTTAGTTAGAGAGAATAAAAATTTTATATCCATATTTAATAAGTTATATACTTAATTTTATATTTAAAGTTTACTTTTTATTCATTTATGGAATACTAATGAATTTTATTTATATGTGTAGATTCCAACGTATGATGATGATGATATTCCTCCACAGCATTCACAATTACCAGTAAGACCTCATTTATCAGAAGCTTCCATGAGGAGGCTACGTAAAAGTAATCCTGTGGAATATGCAAAGTTGAAAGATCTATATTCAAAACACGATAAAGTAAAAGATTTGTGTGACAATGATGGTGATGATGGCATGGCAGATTTTATTGAGGATTGGTATCAAAATGACAGTGAGAGCATTGATATTTCTAAAAATGAGAAATATCTTCGAGAGGAATGTCTAAAGCATGTATATGAAGGAAGTCGTTTGACACAACTAAGTGCGAGCTTACTTATTCTCAATCTTCAAATTCATTTTGGATGGAGTAATGTATCTGTTTCAACACTATTAAGGTATAATTTTCAATTTTCTATCTATATATATATATATGTATATGCATATATATATATATATATATATATATACGTGAATATATAAACATACACACACATATACACACATTTTGAAGGATGGAAAAATAATTTTAAAGGAGGGGCGAACAAAAAGTGTCCATTCAATGCAGGTTTCTATTCTTACTTTAGATAAGGTAACAACCAGATCTTGAATTGAATGGACACTTTTTGTCTGCGCATCTTTTAAAACTATTAATGCATCTTTCAAAATATTCACGAAAAATTTGATTGTTTGGATGGCAGGATACGATTGTTTGTTTTGGAGGATATGAAATATGTACCTTCATTGAATGATTTGTCGACTATCATATGTTCAATTTGAAGTGTGAGAAGCGGATTTATAACTGCTATTCAAAGAATTTGGCATTGTTTATAGGCCATACAATGGTGACCTAGATGAATCGCATGCATAGAGGTTACTCAAGATAGAGCAATCTGATTATAATGGACTAGTGCCAACAAGATTCCTAGGGTATGCAGTAAACCTCTTGCATGTCAATGATGAGCATCTGAACTTTAGGATACAAAGTGGAAATCATGGTGGCTTGAGAGGATCACTTTTATACTGCTTGTTCAAAGAACTTTAGTGTCATAAACCTCAAGTTCTTTGAAAAAGCTGTATAAAAGTGATCCTCTCAAGCCACCATGATTTCCACTTTGTATCCTAAGTTCAGATGCTCATCATTGACATGCAAGAGGTTTACTGCATACCCCAAGAATCTTGCTGGCACTAGTCCATTATAATCAGGTTGCTCTATCTTGAGTAACCTCTGTGCATGCGATTCATCCAGATCACCATCGTATGACCTATAAACAGTGCCAGATTCTTTGAATAGCAATTATAAACCCGCTTCTCACACTTTCAAACTGAACATATGATAGAATCGACAAATCATTCAATGAAGGTACATACTTCATATCCTCCAAAACAAACAATCGTATCCTGCCATCCAAAACAATCAAATTTTTCGTGAATATTTTGAAAGATGCACATAAGCATACACATATATAAAATTATATGCATATATATGTATATTTATTTATTTACTTTTTTTAATATATCTTTTTTTGATAAACTTACAGGTTATTATCTGAACAATTTTTACCAAGTCAAAATATTCTTCCTACCTCACATGATGAAATGAAGAAGATAATTAACAATCTTGGTATAGATTGTCAATGTATACTTGCATGTCCTAATGATTGTATTTTATATAGAGATGAATATGTGGACTCTTTGACATGTCCCAAATGACAATCTCCTCGATATAAGGGCAAAAAAGGAAAAATCCCAAAAAAGGTATTGAGACATTTTCCATTGGCTCCATGCATTAGGCATATGTTTCAAAGCCCTGAATTATCAAAGCTTTTGACTTGGGAACATGATCACAAAAGTACTTATGGAATAATCAGAATTCCTCATAATAGTGTTGCTTTTCAGCATATTGATTCTACATGGCCTGAATTTGCACAAAATCCACAGAATCTAAAGTTAGGAGTTGCATTAGATGGGGTTAATCCATTGTCTATGAAATCTAGTAAATGGTCAACATGGCCAGTGGTAGTCATAAACTACAATCTTCCGCCATATCTTAGCATTAAAAAGGAACATTTAATGCTTTCACTTTTAATCCAAGGCAAAAGACAAGTTAAAGATATGAATATATATCTTGCTCCTCTCATTGACAATCTCCAAGAGTTATGGAGAGGTATTAATGTCATTGATGTATTGAAAAGCGTCAATGAAAGACATGTTACGATTCGTGGTATTGTGGCTTGGACTATTCACGATTTTCCAAGATATGGTGTTTGTTCAGGTATTGATGTAATTTTCTTATTCAATATGCATGTAAATAAATATGATTTAATCTAACTATATTTTTATCATTTTCATGATGCAGGAATATCTACTAAGGGTTATAAAGCTTGTCCATATTGTGGTGATTGGTTGAGATCAATCTATAGTAAGAATCTCAAAAAAAATATTTACCTTCGACATCGACGATTCTTGCCTGATGATCATCCATTAAGATGTAAATGAGAAGCGATACATTTTAATGGAAAGCTTGAAACAGGCCAGTGTCCAAAACCTATGACACCTATGGATTGGTATAAAAAATGGACAGATGAACCTCTAATAGATCTAGAATAAAAAATCTTTAGTGATGATTCAGATAATGAGTATGTGAAGAGAGGTAAAGGAAAATTGGCACTCATAGAGAACATATCAATATGGTATTCTTTGGAGTATTGGAGAGAGTTAAAAGTATGTCATCTTCTTGATCCTATGCATATATTCAAAAATATTGGTTATTCACTATGGTAGCATCTTCTTGGACTAAAAGATACCACAACATCAAGGAATGATTTGAAAGATCAAAAATCCAAACCAAAGTTATGGCCAATTTTTGATAGACATCGACAAGAAACTTATGCACCTGCTCCTTGGGTACTTACAACAAAAGAGATACAACATATTAACAATAGAATTCAATTGATTAAGACTCCTACTGGATATGGAGCATCTTTTCAAAACATGTTTACTATGGATGATAAGAGCTTATCTGGGTTAAAGACCCATGACTGGCATAACTTTTTGAAACATAGTTTACCTTTGGTTATCGATGGATGCACAACGAAAGGAGTACGAGATGTGACCTATCATCTTGGATCACTTATAAGGTAATTATGATACTTTTATATTTAATATGTATGAATATTGGATATCTTTTATTTTTTAATTAACTTCTTTATAAATGTTTTTATGATATGTATATGTGGATTACATCCAAATAGATTGACAAAAACTCGATCCCACAAAAAAAACGTGAATGCAAAGAGCTATTATGCTTGATGGAGAAAGAACTTCCTACTTCATTTTTTGATATTCAGGTTCATTTATTACTCCATCTTGTAGATGAAATAGAGATTGCAGGTGTTGTCAACACTCGATGGATGTTTTGGGTCGAGCAATTTATGGGAATATTAAAAGGTTATGTGGGACAAAGAGCGAAACCAGAAGGATCCATGGCAAAGGGTTGGATGCTTGAAGAGTGCATGTATTACGTTAGTGAGTACCTTGAAAGAGTTCATGAAGAAGCTCCATGTGCATGGACCAACGAGTCTTCTTCAAAAATAATAGATGAGGTATTATCAAGTAAGGGAGTTCCATTCTTATTTACATTTCAAGAAAAAAATGATGTTTCTACTTTTGTAGCATATAATAGTGAATGCATGCAAGCATTCCTTAGCGAGTATGAGGAACGTCAAAATCTCTGAAGTAAAAGGCGAAAAAACAAAAGATATTATGTAATCTCGATAATAATAAGATTACAGATATATCTTTCACGGATTGGCTATATAGTCGTTTGCAACGCGCCAATGCAAATAATGAAGAAATCTCAGATGAGCAAAGAGAGTTAATGAGAGTTAATAAAATAATATTTTATTTTTTTCTTATATGTATTTTAGTTTCTATTAACTAATTTAATTTAATTTGCAGGCTCGAATGTTCACTAATATGTGGGCTTTTGGACAGTATATTAGAATCAAAGCCATTGATTCTTTACGTAAAACAGAGGATTCTAGTATTGTTGTTTCTTTCCAGCAACTATCACGTGCTAGCTCAAAAGACACGAACCTTATAGATAGCGAACTTGGTTACATAGGAACTATTGTTGGTATCTATGAAATTTCATTACGTACATTCAAACAGGTAGAAAAAAGTTTATATTTTTTTTGATAGAGTTAGTTATTTTTTTAAGCACCTAATAATGGGTTTTTGTTGTTATATATTCTGATAGGTCATATTGAAGGTCAACTGGTTTCGAGCAGAGTATAAAGGTAGTAATTCCACATTAAGAAAGGAATTATCTGGGTTTTGGGCAATTGATTCTTTCAAGGTAATGCGATCTACTAAAGAACCATATATTCTTCCTAGGCGGGGCTGGGGTCTCTAGAATGACCTTTACCTTGTTCCAATCTACAACAATTCCATCCCATGAAATGATGTGGCCAAGTAGTTTGCCACATTTGATTGTGAAGGCTGATTTATTCGGATTGAGGCATAGTTCTCTTTCGACAAGCATCAAAGCATGCGTGCAAATGTTCTAGATGAGCTTCCATTTGTCCAAAAATAGAGAAACTATCTAAGAATATCCACATGAAGGAAGTTAAGTAGGGGGCAAAGATCTACTACATGCACTGTTGGAATGTACTAGGAGCATTCTGCAATCCGAAACACATAACTATGCAAGAAAATAATCCTCAATTGGTAATGAACAGTATCTTTAGTATATCCTCTTCCACCATGAGAACTTGATTATAACCACTAAATCCATCCAGGAAAGAGTACATTTCCCACCCAACAACTTCATCTAACATACGCTTAAGAAAGGGCAGTGGGAATGGATCTTCAATCATAGCTGCTTTCATCTTTGGATAATCTACACAAATTTGCAACTACTTATTTTTATTCAATACAATCATGATTAGGGATATCCATTCTAGATTCTTGATAGGAACACTGTATCCTAGCTTAATTAGGTGTTCTAATTCATGTTTTACCTGTTCTGCAAAGTTTGTATTCAGCCTATACTATTGTTGCATCACAGGAGTTGCATCATGCTTAAGCAAAATCCTATGATGATAAAGTCTTGAATCCAAACCTTTCATTTTTACGTACATCCAGATGAACACATCTTTATATTCCTTTAACAAGGAAATAAAGCCGTCTAAAATTCTAGAGCAATCTCTGCATAGATTCTCATCAGTTGGGGTTCTTTTGGTGTGCACAAATTCACTATTTCAAGCAAATCTTGTTTGACATGTATCTTCTTGAAATCCATTGGATCTTTGATCACCATATCTGCATCTTCATCTACTTCTAAATTCAAGAGCTTTATGCAAATCAATATTGCCATGCTGCCACAAATGGAGTTGACCATTGGTTCGACATCTACTACTCCAAACAGTAGTAAGTCTTGATTGGCCTCTAAAAATTTTTGTTACTCATCCTCTTTGATTCCTTCCAGCATATGAGGTGGCTCTGCAAGTACTGATTTATTTTTCAGAGGACAAAATTGATCATCCTTCAGCTGGACTAAAACTTTGCCATGTCCTTTCCTAAAGGTGATCATTCTGGTAGCATAGTTTTGTCTTACTTTGGCATTTTGCAACTAGGGTCTTGCCAATAATAGATTATAGTCCAAGTTCTTCCCTTTTCATTTGAGGACGAAAAAGGTAATGGGAAAAAAATGTGGGAAATTACTATTGGAATACCCTTGATAAGTCCCACTAGATGCACTCTAGATTGGTCGGCCATTCACACAAAGAATGGGGTTGATTTCATCCTAGACCATCCCATTTGTTTGCAAGTAGTCGTAGAGGCAATATTGATGTTGGATCCACTCTCAATCAGTGCTTTTGGAATAGCCTTGTTTTTACACCATACTATAATAGTAGGGACCGCATAGTCCACCACTTTTTCTAGTACTATGACGATACCAATAGTTACTGCCTAAAACTAGTTCGGAGCATGTTCCTTTTGTAAATGATTCAATAACTTTTCTTTGAATGTCTCAACTAATTCCAACAAAGAACCAAGGGGCAATAACTGAATTTGTGCGTTGCTTAATGAGTGCTAGGAATTTCCTTCTTCTGACATTATGTGTTCCAAAAAACTCACGTTCTAGAATTCGATCGAAGTCCATACTGGGGCCTTGAGAACTTGAACTTGACTTTTGAGTTTTTGAAACTACAGGTTTGGTTGAGTGTTCAGAAATGTCCTCTTCCTGTACGGAGACTCTATCCCGGTGAGCTGGCACACATTGTAAACTTCTTTTATTTGCTATTTTACCTGTTCGCCCTTTACTAGTACTAAACCTAGTGATGAGTTTTGGGTCGACATAATATGGTGGGTAATCCTTCACTCGCTGAATCACTTTCTTAAAATGTTACTTCTGCTCTGCAGGCGAGTAGTGCTCGAGGTGTTGTGCAGTCTTGTAATCTTGCCATGATCTTGTAATAACCACTACTGAAGGTTCCAAGTATTCCACAATCACTACGTTTGCCATGGGAGGGATCAACTTAGGTTCATTTTTCCTTTGTTCATATTCTCCTACTTCCTCACATTCGAATCATCTGTGGCCATACTGCAAACAGAACTGGCACTAAACTACTCGATTTGCAAAATTACTAGATCCTAGTTGTCAAAATCGATGGCCTCTACCATAATCTTGAAAATTAGGCCAATAAAACCTCTATTGATCTTGGAACTAAGACTTCCTTGAAAATCTCGCATCCTAACTCTTGATCCATGGTCTAGATTGGGTCGAAGGCTTATAGCCTACAACATTGCCCTTCCACAAAGGAGCTTCAACTTGTGCTATTGTGACTAGAGTATGTTTTCCATTGAACCTACATTCTTCCAAACTGTGATTATTTTTGTTGCAAATGGGGTAGTATACCTGATTTAGCGCATAGTCTATAGTAACATGGCCCACATTTTGGCATCATAATTAGTATAACTACTGGACCAAATTAGCACTTTTCTTTGTGACTAGACTTGTTAATTTGGAACCCAAATTATCCAACTACATTTTTTTGCCTACCCATTTTACTAGATCATTTATCGGATCTAATGTTGGGCTTGTTCTAATGTGTACATGTAAATTTTCTCCTTTATTGCTAGTTGCAATCCATCTACAAAGAATTCTTGCAACAATTCTTCTGAAGGGCAACCATTTTCTGGAACTATCTCATTGTAGATATGAAGTCAAAGGCGTACTGCTCCAATGTACTCTTCTGGATCATATATTGTAAGGTAGCATATAATTCCACAATGGTTTTTTTGGTTCAAAATCTCTCCAAGAATGCCTCTTTTAAGTCACCATACTTCGGGAAATGATATGGAGGATGTTCGATTAACCATTTGACTACATCCCCTGTGAGAGTAGCTTGGAATACCTGTAATTTGTGATCATCATCTTACAACATTCTATGGTTGCAAGTGTACTGATTCTCGAAGGTATGAACATGAATGTCGGTATCCTCTTCTAGTCGTTCATAGAAATGGGTGTAACTTAATCCCGAAAGTGGATTTTTGTTCCACATCCTTTCTTCAGAATCGTCTTCTGGAGGATTAGGTCAAGCGATAGGTACTAGTGCTAAAGCAAACTTTGATTGAGGTTTGCTACCACTACTTTGGCTCAGGTCCATAAGGCACTCTCCTTCCTGTTGTTGGTTCTACTAGTCGGCTCTGATAGATTCCCCTTTCCATGAAGCTTTAGCTAACTTCCCATTTTGCCAAATATCCGATCATCTAAGATTGCCTATAGTAAAACTCCATTTTCCACCCATCCTAGCAATTCTTCTAGGAATTTTGTTGCTTCTGCAAGTGAAATATCTTCTAAACATAAGCTTTCTAAGGTCTACTAGATAAATTCATCTAGATACTTTTTACATCAATCACTACACAGGTACCCTTTATCACTCCACAGTGGCATCAATTCAACAGAAATTGCATCTCAGAACAAACCCCATCCCATCATGGTCACGAATTTGTTTGGTTACTGAGTGTTGGGATAACATACATCACACCTCCAAAGGATAGGTTTCAAGAATGGGGATTATGACTACAATACTACAATCATAACATGCATTTTTTTCCTTATATTATTATCACATACTTCATAGACTACATATTCAATAACACTATTTGGAGTGAAAACACTCCATCATAAGGGTTTGGTTTACTACTAGAATTATTCTAGACTTCAATGAATATGATAGACTTCTGAATTAATATCCGAACTAAGTTACAACAACAATTTCTGCACTGTGAACATCACATACAATACTCTACTTCTTATCTTCAGACTTAGTACAACACTACAAAATTTTTTGCATTCTTTCACAGTTCCATAAGTTAGATTCCTTTCCCTTTGATTGTGGACTAATTGTTCTACATAAAGAGATTACACTGCACTATTTTCCTTCTCATCATTTTGCACTACTTCACACCATTCCATACTTCATGATATATGAAACACCGCACTTCAAGAGATAACGTTCCATATTTCTTAGCATTAAAACCCTTCTCCTATTACAAAATATGAGTTACAAAATTAGGCAAATTTATTCATGCAGCTAAGAGTACCTTCATGATGGGTGCATTGTTTATGATCTTGAGACCATAGATCCACTTCAGATCTAAGAAGTAAGCGAACTAGGATAGTGAACAATAAAAAATATGTTGCAATACAATGAAAAAATCCTGTAAATGTATCAATATGTATAGTACAATACTTGGTGGTGTTAGAGTACCCCTATGGATACGACAAAACATCAATGAGAACTTTTGAAGTTCATGAAATATCAATCATTATCATATGGCTTCTAAACTAGAGATTTTGTAATCAATTTCCCATGAATCTAGTTGGTTGGTATTGAATGAATCTACCAAAAGATTTGAGTAATTTTATCAACCACTTATTTGAATTTTTAATTCAAATATAACTTGTGGCTTTTGGCTCCTTATATTTTCCTTTTAGTTTTGACTTTAAGGTTTTATAACCTTTATACAAAAATGAATAGATAAATGCTCCTTAGATCAAAGCACAAAGTTGATGCTAGGGATAAATGTGCATGTATAGCAATGATTCTCAAAGCCCATAGAGTCCAAGGTATATGGTCAAGACCTTAGGCTTTCCATATGCACCAATAGCTCCTCCTCAAGTCTAAGATTTTTAAATCTTCATTCTTTTGCAATCGCTTGAAGTACGCCAATTGATTTGAATACGCTTAGCTTTACTCTATCTAGAGCTTTAGCCATCATGTATGCACATTTTTTTTTTTAGTTGAAATGTAAGAGATCTCAATTTACTTTCTTGTGAGTGTCTCCCTCACAAAATGATAATGTAGCTCCATGTGTTTGGTCCTCAAATTGTAAAATGGATTCGTTCCAAGATGTAAATAAATGTTATCTTAAAATAGATGTGGAGCTCGAGTCTTGATTCCTAACTTAACATATAGTGTCGTAATCCACATAGCTTTTTAGCATTAATTAGTATTCTATATTCAAATTCTCTAGATGAGAGATCAACAATAGGTAGCTTGTTTTATGACGAAGAGGTAATTTTGAATCCTTCAAATGAGAGGTACCCTAAGAAGATCTTAACATCTTCATCAAATGTATAAGGATATAGTTTTTCTTCATTTATTCTTCCTTTGAGATGCTTAAGTATTCTACTAGTTGAGTCCATATAAAGCTTCTTGGATGAGTGTATAAATTAACTTACAACAATCACACTATAGCTAATTTCCTCTTTAGTGAGAGAAGCATAGTTCACAGTTCCAACTAGGCTTTGCTAACGTATCATTGTGGGCATCTTTAGGAAAAGAGAGAAAGTATCCTCATATTCAATGCCTTGGTTGTAAGCATACTCTTTGTCTAATAATCTAGCCTTATCCCTAAGTATAGTTCTTTATCTTGTATATCCATCTAGATCCAATGACCTTCATGGTTGAGGTCTTAGAAATGAAATCCTAAGTATTGTTCTCTTGTAATGCTTCAATCCCTTCTTCCATGGCATGCTTCAATTCTGGTTTCTTCTATAAGAAAATAATAGCACAGCGAAATAGACCTGTAGACAGAGTTGAGAGAAAAATGTAGACAAAGATAGACGCAAACTGAGAGATAGAGAACTCAAATTCTCATATTGTCGACTGTAATGCAGTTACAATGATGGTGTTGTCCACCCATGCACTCCGAATGTGGAGCTTAGATGGCAATCTAGATAGACTCTAGATGATGGGCTTACTAGTGCCCAATGCTATGTAAAGCTCAACTTGGGCTGCACTTATATAGCTTTTACAAGGTGGTTCGGTATAGATAAATATAGACGGGATATACAAATTAGCCAGTAAAATATATGATCCGAAAATATCTCCACGGCTAGAAGTCCTACCATCTTGGACCTACGGGCGAGGGGATAGGCCCCCTGGACCCCGCAAAAGGGGGCAAGCCCCCCCTCTGCACTCCCCCATTAAGGTTCTATTTGGAAACTGCGCGATGCCACATGCCTTTATTTTCACCTTAAATGGCAACCCAACGGCCTAGAAGTTCATGCCCTATCTAACTTAACGGTTTGGCTCACAAAGATCATCTACAACCATCAATGGTCACACATAGACGTCATCTAACTTGGAAGTTAGGGTCCCACAAATGTCCGGGCTCTCATAATGGCTTCTTCTCATAATGGGGGCCTTACAACTTAGAGCACCATGGATCATTTGTGGTCACATGAGGGTGGAGTATTGAGCATATCTAACACCCCCCCCCTCCCCAATGTCCACCCTATGGTGAACTACCTCCTTGGTCCAATCCTAAGCTTTGGAAAGTGTCGAAGACATACGTGCAACTTTGGTGGTCACACTTCAACTTTGTAGCCTCCTGTCCTTGTATTCATACGTACCATAGGATCCTCCTCAACCATACAACTTCACATGCTAGAATGCATGCAGCTTTGTTCTCAGCTTCAGTAGAAGATAATGCTACAGTCGATTGCTTCAAACTAATCCAAGAGAAAATCCCTGATCGTAAAGAAAAACAATATAAAGAAACTGATTTTCTGGTATCAATTCAGCCAAAACTAGAAATTGTTTGAAGCACATAAACACTTTGGACTTTTCTTTCAATGGATATACCCATGCATGCTTGAAAAAATCATCGATGAAAGTCAGGAAGTAAAGATAGTTTCCAAAAGAGGGTGTTTGCATAGGACCACATACATCACTCTTAAAAAGCTCCAATTTTTTAGTAGCTCGAATTGAACCATCTTTTTAGAATGAGGAATGCTACATTTTTCCCAAAATACAAACTTCACAAACATGTTTACCAGGTGCCTCAAGTTTGGTCATAAAGGACATCATTTAAGATTTCTGCTGGGATAGCAAACTAGCAAAATTCAGATGACCAAAGCATGCATGGCAAATCTCTGCATCTAACATAGCCTAAGAATCATGTACTACACATGTCAAATCATTCACATATCTTTCATAGTCTATGAGCTTATACAGCCCATGACATAAAATGCTAGAAGCAATAATCACGTTGCCATTTGACAAATCATGAACTATAGATCTGTCATCAAAAAATTTCACAACCAAGCCAATCTCGGCTTAAGCTCAAACTGATAACAGATTCTTCTTGATCGCTCGCACAAATGAAGCATCTGACAATGTAAAAGAACTACCATCAATAGTAGTCAAAATGATCTTACCAACTCCCATAACAAGATAAGAGGCGTTGTTGGCACATGTGACAGTATTCCTTGTAGGAGCTGGCTCGAGTGAAGTGAAGAAACTACACTACGAGGTAATATTTTTGGTTGCCCCACTATCAAAGTACCAAACATCTGAGTCTACCACAGACATACATTGTTCAGGAGAAGATGGGTCAAAAGTGCAAACAGTAGGAAACACACATTCTTCATTCTACACTAGATTAGCAGAATTTGTTTTTGGTGTAGAGGCCTCTGCAACAACCATTCCAACCTCTTTTTTCTTTGCCTCTTTTGCAACTAGTTTTGGACAATTCTTTATGACATGATCATTTGCTTTACACTACTTGCAAAACAATTTCTACTTTTCTATTTTCTTGTCGTCTCTATCATCCTTCTTTGATTGTTCAGAATTAGCAGATTTTTGCTTACTAGTAGAAGAGATCCATTTACCTTTTCCCTTCTAACTAGCCAAGAAAGCTTGATCTACAACATGCATAATGGACCTCTTCTACCTAGACTGATCTTCTTGCAATAGAACAGAAAGAATATTAAGGCATTTGGATTGCTTTTCATCATCAAATGAAGAGTGGAAGCTAAACTCTAATATGAATCAGGAAGATCATTCAAAACAGTCTACACAAGTGAAATATCTTGCAAGACTTGTTGGAACAAGTCCATGAAAATTCTAAGCAAAGGCTTGAGTCTTCAAATATCATAAAAACGTATACTATAATTGAAGCAAATGCTAAAGCCTTGAAGAATTCACTAATGAACTCACCCTTGTAACTCTTTGAGTATTTACTTGATATAAAAGTGAAGGAATCAAAAGTGGTTGAATTCACTTTATGAGAACGGAAATAAAAGCCAAAAACTTGTGATTGATTTATTTGAGAATCAATCACTAAGAATTTGGAAAAGTGGTTTAGGTGAGCAAGATTCAAATTCAAATCTTGGCTCCAATCGTCACTATATATACACATGATTTACTTGCAGGTTTTACACACTTATTAGCTAAGCTTCTTGCCATATCAGAGTGTGATCTCAAGGCACACACATGTACCAGTAAGTTCATTATAATTTCCATTCAATATACATTTGAATTTATGATCATTTCTGACCATATCTTCATGCCTATGTGAGTGTACTGTTCAATGTCACAGTTCTCAGTTTTTCAGTCAGATTGCAGAGATGGTTTCTCTATGCATGGTGCATTTTTTTAGTTATTTAACTTGGTAATGTTAGCTCTCTATGTCTACTATATACTCCCAAATTTTCATTGAATTTGGACTTCATAATCGTGAGATATATTCATTAGACATTGCCTATATCTATGCACCTTCTACTTCCTGAAAAGTTAGGATTACATACCTGACTTGCTAAACTTATTTTTCTTAGTATGGTCAATCATTTTTTATGAAATAACTCCCAATAGGTTGCATTTCTTCTAATTAGATTCCCTAAAATCTCTTTGATTAATTGAAATCAGAGAATGAGCACTGAGTGAAATATTGAAGCCTACATGACCAAAATAGAAAGTTTCTTCATGTTGACTCTTAGTCAAACTTTTCTATTTTGATTCAACTTTTTGAGAGTGATCTTTCAAGGTACATAGGGTGTTTAATACATCCTTTGGCAAGCTAAAAGGGCGCACTACATATATCTAGAGTTCATTTGGCTGGTGTAGTGCAAAGTTTTTTGTAGCACCACTTCCTCTTCATCAAGTACAAATCCATCCTCACAATGGTATCAGAGCAAAGTTGGACAAAATTGCAGATGGATTTCCTTCACCAATTGACAAATTGGATTGAGATAACTACTCAGCCTGATCTTTCATATGGAAGATTATCTTCAACATAGGAATCTATATGGTTATATAGTTGTAGATGAAGTTATGCCAAGTTTCAAGAATAAAGGTCAACTTACACAAGAAGAGCAAGAAAGATTGAGCACACAGTGCTCCAAGGATGCACTTGTAAGGTCTTATCTCCTCAACTCTATCTCAGATTTTTTGTTGCCTTGCATTAGAAGTTGTAAAACATCGCAAGAAGTGTGGAATGTACTTGAGGCCTTCTTCTCTTCAAGCACAAAAGCCAGAAAGAATGAATTATGGTTGGACTTCACAACACTCAAGAAATCTTCCAAGCAAAATGTGATTGATTTTGTCACAAATATCAAATATATTGCTAATCAGCTAGGAAGCCTTGGAGAAGTTATAGATGAAGAACAAATTGTAAGGCACGCCGCCAATGGTCTAAAGGCATATGACAAGTGGGAATAAGTTGCAAGTGGGTTTACAAGGTAAAGCACAATGTTGATGGTAGCATAAGCAGGTATAAAGCATGAATGGTGGCAAAAGGATATGCATAGACATATGGCATTCATTATGAGGAAATGTTCAGCCATCTAGTTAAAATTTCTATTGTTAGAGCACTTGTTGCATTAGCTATAGTGAAAGGATGTCATTTGCATCAGATGGATGTCATTTGCATTAGATGGATGTGAAGAATGCTTTCTTACATGGTGAGTTGTAGGAAGAAGTATACATGGACCAGCCACAAGGATATGAGGATTCAGAGCACCCAAAATATGTTTGCAGGTTGCAAAAGGCTTTGTATGGTCTTAAACAAGCCCCTCATGCTTGGCATGCAAGGATTGTTAATTGCATAACTGTCGTTAGGTTTTCTATGTGTGATGCATATTAGTCACTATATGCAAGGAAGGGTGATGATGGCATCACGATTGTGGCTATTTATGTTGATGACTTTATTGTAGGTGGTGATAATGAAGAAATCATTAAAGAGGTGAAGAAACTTCTTATGCAATAATTTGACATGAAAGATCTTGGTGTGTTGCACTATTTCTTGGTCATTGAGTTTATACATATAGAAATAGGTATAAGGCAATAGGCCTTGAGTATACTGCAAAAGTATGGTATGGCTGATTGTAAGCCAATTTCTATGCCATTAGAACATAACTTGGAGTTGAATACTACATCACATGAAGCATTGGAAAAAGCTACTATGTACAAGATAATTATGGGAAGTTTGATATATCTCACAATTACAAGGCATAATCTAAGCTACAGAATTGGACTTGAAAGTCAATTTATGTAGGTTCCTAGGAAGCCACATTTAGATGCTCTGAGGCACTCTACAATGTGTGAGTGCTACTTTGGATTATGCATTGTTTTATGAAGCTGGTGCAAAATTGTAGGTTCATGGATACAATGATGTAGATTGGGCTAGTGGTATTCCAAATAGAAGATCTACTTGTGGCTTTTTATTCTCACTTGGAAGTGCAACTATTACATGAAGCAGTAAGAAGCAACCCAAGCAATTTTAAGTGGTGTTATTGAATAATCCACAGATAGCACAAGGTGAGGATCTTTAAGATCTCCTCTTTCCTTGTCTAACTCCTCTACCTTCTCCCCTTGCACCTCTCCCTCTACCTAAAATGTTAGCTTTGGAGATACTTCCTTCTTCATCATGCTTCTTCCCTTTACCTTTATTATCTTTATGTTTACCTTTATCAGTGTATAGGGTAAAGGATTGATTAACGTTTTAGGTGTCTCTACTCCTCATAATTTTTTCTTCATAAGTAAATATTTTTCACATGAGTGTTTTTAAATATGGTACTTGCATGTCCATGTATAGTTCCATTGTTGTTGTGAATGTTTCCCACTTATCATCTCCTTTGATTCATTGATGAGTTTCTAACTATTTTCTTCTATGACCTTTCCAATGCTCGTCAATTTATGAGTTATATCTTTTAGCTTGGTGAAACATTTGGTGAAATCTACTTTGGTTGTTGCTTGAGGAGAACTCCATCAATAGCTAATTCTTCCTAGCTTTATTACTTAAAGAGAAGAATGAATCAAGTGCATTATAGGCTTCTTGTGATGTCTTGCAACTGCTAATGTGTGGAAATAAGAAATAAGAGATAGAGCTTAAGATATATGAACTTTTGAAAGCATTTTTTGCACATCATTTATTCAACATTTCTTGCCATTCTTGAGTTGGTTGTCATTTGGTCCTTAGAGTTTACATCAACTCATCTAGAGATATGTATTCCTAGAGATTCCTTCCTTGCATATACTGTTCCATCCTTAAGGACCATGCTGAATAGTTTCTTTGATTCAGCTTTTCAATTGAGGAAGGACAACCATCACCCATGATGTATACGCTATGATCTGGGTCTAACACAATTGTGGGGAGGGGATGGAAAAGTCTAGAGATGCGCTAGTCTTCGAAAAACCTCCTCTAGACCTACCTATTTCTTGATTGGGAACATTAATAAACGTCCTTGGCTTGCTAATACTACATATAAATGACCATATTCCTTTGGGTAAATGTGCTCAAAATTTTAACCCAAGACAGACTACCTATAATTATAAAAATGAGAAGAAAACCTTATATTTATGGAACAAGATACTCAGAAAACTACTCACTACTCTTAGCCTCCTATGAATTGAGTAAAAAAAAATCGGCCTAGCTTCTAATAATAGGGTAAGTGAGCTATCCCAATTCATAGATTAATTTTAGAGTGATTTCATGGTCAATGCATTGGTTATGAGCTTGAGGCCATAGATCCACATCGATGACTTTGCAGAGTAACCAGATGGGGTAGGTAATGATACAATAATAATGATAAAACATCATGTACATGTGTTGATATGTAAGTAAAATGTGCTTGGAGGTGTTAGGAGATACCTATGTCTATGAGGAAAAATCAATGATGTCTCTTGAAATCCATGAAATTTCAGTGATTATCCCATGAGTTCTCAACTAAAGTTTATATAATCACTTTCCCATGAATCTAGTTGGTTGGTATTTAATAATCTAGAAAAAGATTACAGTCATCCTTTCAACCACTTTTTGGAATTTTAAATTCAAATAGAGCTCGCGAATTCAATCACTAATAGACTAAAGAGTTGGATTCAAAGAACAAATGGTTTGATTTGAAAAAGAAGTGTCATGGATTATAAGAAAACATTCAAATCTATATCGAAGAAGAGACAAAAGTAGAATCCAGGTTACCAAAGAACAAAAAATACAAATGCTACACTAGATTAGTAGATTAAAAAAGAAAAACTAGAATTATCCAACATCAAGGCCATGGTAGGAGATTTATTTGAATAAGGGAGTTGTAAGTTTATTTTGATTTGCACTTTTTATTTTGTATCCCGAGCCTAAATCTTGATCTCTTTTGGAAAAATTATCAACTAAGTATTGTTGCACTATCCTTGTTAGTTTAACATTCTTATTCTTGAAGTTTTTTTTACATAAAATAATACTTTTGTGGGAAATACAAACGGGCATATGGAACCATTTTGGTGCTATTCTAGCCCCTAACAAGAGAAAGTTATAACCATGATAATTATTCAAATATATGAAAGAATAGACATTTCCTTACCATGATTCATAGATAGCTTAATAAGGTGAAGAAAGATGAATTACGGTACTTAGATAGTGATTGTTGCACCAACTATATGCTTCACTAGATAAGGGAAGGATTGGATAAAAGATTTTACTATTGATGTACTTCAAGCAACCAAAAACAAAGCAAATTCTAGGACATATGGTGATAAGAAGATTACAAAATTAGAATTGTGGCACAAGCGATGTGGCTACCTCAACATCAAAATCCTAAAGAAGATGCAAAAGGGGTTTGAAGGTTCACCCAATGTTTCATTAAAAATATTATTTATAAATGTAAAGTTTTCCAATTAGGAACTCAACCCAAGAACCACTAATAAATAATTAAATATCCTAAAGTGTGCTAGAATAGTACATTTATTGACATACATCTCTATACTGCATAGTGGATTATTGCATCACATTGATCTATCATGACAAACATAATATTAAGTGATCTTTTTAGTGATTTTTTTGGCAACTTTAATTTATCTTTTGGGTGAATTTTAGGAGCTTTGTTTTAGAATGTGGAGAGGCTTTGATTGCACATGATCAGGTGATCAATTACAATTTTTTTCATGGAAAAATTGGTGTTTGGGATATTCTATCACATTGTTTAGGAAGCTAGGATGATTTTTTAAGGGCTTGAAGAGTGAGGTTGGATCCACATGAATCCCTTTTGTTGATTCTAACCTAACCTAAGAATGCAACAATAGGGTTATATCCTAGGAATGGGATAGGAACTTAAAATGACAAGTGATAAGATTGATGAAGTTGAGATGAAAACTTAAGAAAACAACCCTTTGAATTGAATCAAGTGAAAACTCAAGTGAGTAAGTCCATTCTTGATGCGATTGAACAAAAAGGCAAGAACAAATAAAAAGGAATCAACAAAGAACTCAAGGGATTGAGATTAAAGAACCAACATATGGGAAATAAACTTAAAATTAAGGGGTAGATTCGTCATAAACCTATGATGAGGCAAGCACCTTGTGAAATTGGATAGAAAAAGCATTAAATTTTTTGAAACTAGTCTTAATCATGCTCTAGGTTTCTGCCTATGTTATTAGGCTCTCAACCACCAAGCTTAAGCTCAGAGACTAATGCATAAGAGAGTGTCTATAGATAGAGAGACAAATTAGAAGTTGAGGTCTACTACATTTAGAGATACCAAAAGGACACTACAAGACTTAATTAGGATACATTCAAACCAACTAATAAGGTGATACCATCTATGTGAATGGTTCAAGAAAGTTATTTTTCGAACTTAGAAACACTAAACTCCATTTGGAATTGATGAACCTATTCTCAAGTTTGAGGATGGATCTTATATAGAGGATTAAGGGACCATGCATATGGTCACTAGTTTTTGTTGGGAGAACTAACAACTTTGGAATAATCATCTGAGAAATGGAGCTAGGAGTGTTGAGAAAATCTTTTTGTTTATAGATTAAGGTACAAGTTTTAAAAGATTCAAATACCTTTCGGAGGTCTTAAAATTCTTGAAGAAGGCTCAAATAAATGATCAAGGATGGCTAGAATACCATGTGATATCTAAAACATGTGTTATACTTTATGGAATAATGGAATGTGAAATGGATTTTAATGCCTTGAGGTTTTCAATGTGTTTTGTGTTTTGATTTAGCAGGTGGATATTCATGAGAGTGTGAACTTGCATGGACTTATTCAAATATTTTTGGAGACATTTAGAAGAATATTCACAAGATAATATTTTAGTTATTTTTTGTAAAACAATAATAGATCACTTTAGAAAGTGACGATTTTGTAAAAATAGTAGATTACGATTTTGTAAATAAAGCAAAAGCACGCTTTTTGAACCACCACCCTCATGTATCTTCTATTCAAGATGTAATAAGAAATACCTATAAATACACATTCTTTGATAGACACGTCCATTAGAGTATGTGGGGGGAGATTATACCCAATCTAGTGTATAGTCTCTTGTCTGTTTTTATTCTCTGAGTACTTTTGTGAGATTTCATTTATGTACTATCCTTTGTGTACCTGCATCTGCATTATCCGAAGCTCAAGTGTGGTATCAAAGCCATGGTGCATCTATAGAGGTGGTTTTTCGACATCCTTTCATGATTCATGGCATCCATTCATCAATCGAAAATCATTTCAACCGTTCGATCCAGACCTAGCTTTTGGTTCTCTACATATGGACATGGAAGCTAGCCATACTACCGAGGATTTTGGTTCATCACCCCTACGAGAGGTACCAATCGAGCAACAATTAGAGGTTTTGTGGCATAAACTCCAACATGCCCAAAATGAGATTAAGGAACATGATGTTGCACTCTAGCAAGTGAAAATTTATGACAATAATCTAGTTAGCGTGGTGAAGGCCATTATTACCGCCCAAGAACAAGGCATGTAGTCCAAGATTGGTACAAAAAAATTCCAATTTCTATGATTCGATGGGTGAAAGGATGGAAAATTTGTTCTTTCATGTCCATCTCAGTTTGATGGATTCTATTCTGATGAATCATACTCTGAAATTGAGAAAGTGAAATTCATTACTAATTATTTGGTGGGTAAGGCCCAGTTATGGTGGAACGTTTTGTGCCATAACACCAATCACCCCACCACATGGAAAGCATTTCAAGAAAAGTTCAACGAGTCCTTCCTTCCTCCTTAGTTTCACTTACATGCACATCAATCATGGAAAACTTTTGGATGGAAAGATGGAGATACTATGTCTAACTATTCTGAACATTTTTGGCAATGACTATTACTTATTCGTTCACTTGAAGTGGTTTTTGAAGATACTTTGCAATGTAAGTATGAAGATGGTTTGGAGATGGGAATCCAAGCTAAGCTCAACACCCTATGTCCTAAGAACCTCTAAGAAGCTATTTCTTTTGCACATGATGCTCAGAAAGAGTTTCAATCCATCACCAAGTCCATTTGCTTACAAAAAATGCATCAACGACAACCATCAATCAAGCCCAATTTTCCTTTCAAGCATCCCTTCACTAGTCTTTCTTCTCCTAATTTTCAGCAACCACCTACTTTGCAATGGCCCCTACTTTTCAGTGCCCTCCTCAATCCAATTTCTCACCAATACCCAAGGCACCTGCTTTACAACCCACAAAACCTCTAACCCTTCAAACTACAATGACAAATGCTCAACAAAAGAGGCCCCATATCACATGCTGGAATTGTGGTAAGTTTGGTCATACTAAAGTTAAATATAGTTTTCGAACTTAAAACATGAAGGTTGTTGAAGCTCAAATACACAACATGGAGGTTGTTCCTAAATAATTTAACTTAATTGGGCCGAAGAAGCATTGGAACAGGATCTAAGTACCTTGGGTAACACAATTTCTATCCATTATTTACTTTGCATGCAAGGTACTATTGATGGTAAGTTTTTAATATTTTACATTATGATGGTTGTTTGCATGACTTTATTTCTCATACACTAGTGAAAGATCTCCAATTTAACCCATTTCCTTGTATGTATAAAGTTAAGGGTGCATTTCAAGGAAATAGATATAATGTTACAAGTGAAGTGCATAACGTTCAGATTTGTATAGGTTCATACGTAGATGAACACACATTTTTAATTGCTCCTTTCAGTCCTATGATGTTATACTTGGTATCCCTTTTTGTCATCATTATAATCCATGTATTGATTATCATACACATATAATGAGTTTTAAGTTAAACAACCAAGTTATTTCTTTGTCTACAATGCATGACTTCCAACCATTTCCATTCATTATTCATACTCAAGTAAAATGTGCATTTAAGAAAGGATACAATTCATGTATCATTTTTGTCAATAACATAGTTGATTATACACACACTTCTTGATGCATATAAATCATTTATGGATTCCTAAAAGGATTGTTTTTTGGCTGATTTTCCTTCTAAACTACCACCTTCCAGAGGATCTTTTGACCACATCATAGACTTAATTCCTGATAGTTCTCCTCCCCATAAAGAACCTTATAGGCATGGACCTTTACATCAACAAGAGATAGTTAATCAAGTTAAGGATTTACTTCACAAAGGACTTATAAATCCTAGTTCTTCTCCCTTTGGAGCACCTGTTCTTTTAGTAGAGAAGAAGAACAAGACTTATAGAATGTGCATTGACTATAGAGCACTCAATAAGATGACAATTAAAAATAGATATCCTATTCTTGGGATAGATGATTTGCTAGATAAACTTTGTGGAGCACGTGTTTTGAGCAAAATTGATCTTAAATCTGGGTATCATCAGATACAAATGACACAAAAGGACATTTATAAGACTACCTTTACAACTCAAACTGGTCACTTTGAATTCATGGTAATGCCTTTTGGACTTACCAATGCACCTGCTACATTTGCATGCATGATAAATAACATTTTTCTTAAATACCAAGCTTTTGTTCTTGTTTTCTTTGATGATATACTTGTCTATAGTATGAATGACAATGACCATGAAAAACATTTAGCAACATATTTTAATTTGTTACACAAAAAAAAATTATGCTAATCCTAAAAAGAGTTACTTTTTTCCAAAAAGAATTAGAGTATTTAGGAAATATTGTTTCTAGTCAAGGTGTTCATGTAGATCCAAAGAAAATTATAGTAATTGAAGAATGGCATATACCTCAATCTATGAATGATGTCTGCTCTTTTCTAGGATTAGCTAGTTTTTATAGAAAGTTTGTAAAGTTTTTCCTTATTTAGCACTCCCAATTACAGTATTATTGAAGAAAAAGTTAAAATTTGCACTGAGGGATTAGCACAACAAAAATCTTTTGAAAAACTCAAACATGCACCTAGTTTGCAATTACCATTTTTTGCACAACCTTTCCATGTAGTTATAGATGCTAGAGATTTAGGTATAGGTATTGTATTAGTGCAAAATGATCATCCCATTGCATTTGAAAGTAGGAAACATAAACCTTAAGAAAAGAATTATAGTACATATGATAAGGAACTTCTGGTTGTTGTGAATGCTTTAAAAATTTGGAAATATTATCTCATGGGTTCAAAAGTCATAATCAAAACAAAACAACAAGCTATTAAGCATTTATTAAATCAACCATTGATTCTTGACTAACACATTAAATGGACTTCATTCATACAAAATTTTTAGCCTATGATCCCATATCAACTTGGCAAAGCTAATGTTGTAGATGATGCCCATAGTCATTTCCCATCCCCACAAACAAATATTGTTTCTATTAATAATATTTATGTTGTTCAAATCCATTCAATTCATGACATGATTCCTACTTATGCATCTTATTTGTATTTTTCACAAACATGGAATGCTTTCAATAATTCTACAACATTTAGTGAGGATCACTACACTTTTCATAATGGATTCTTGTATTTTGAACACAAGTTATGCATTACACAAGGTTTTAAAGAATTTTTTATGAAAGAGATGCATGAACCACCACATATGGGTCACAGGGGCATACAAAGTACTATTTCTACATGTAAAGATTTTTTCTTTTGGCCCAATATGTAAAAGGATATTGCACAATATGTTTCCCATGGCATTGTGTGTCAACGTGTGAAAAGATATCATGGTGAAGCATTTAGATTATTAATGCAACTTCTCATACCTAATGGACCATGGGAACAAATTTCTATGGATTTTATTATTGGTATTCCTACAACTTCATCATATAATGATATCATTTGGAAAATTGTTGATAGATTTAGTAAAAACAGCATATTTCATTCTTTGTAAAAAGACTCTTTCTGCACCTCAAGCCGCTACGTTATTTATTAAATGTATTTTTTTGCATCATGTTTTTCCAAAAGTTATTTTATCAAATCGAGATGTTCATTTTTGTAATCACTTCTGGATTGCATTATTTCAAAATTTAGGCTCTAAAATAGAGTTTAGCTCTGCATTTCATCTTGAAAGTAATGGGCAAAGTCAAGCTACAAATAATAATATTTTAGATCCATTACATTGTTATTCTTTAGATAATCCAAGTAATTGGGATGAGAAACTTCCTTTACTATAGTTTTTATATAATAACACAACACATACCAGCTATTGGATGTGCAGCATATAAATTTGTTTATGGTAAAAAGCTTCCCACTCCCATGACTCTCACTCAAATTGATATACCTAAGGCTGATTCTTTTGCATAAGATCATATTTCTAAACTTCATGAGGTTCATGAGCACATTAAAAAGAGTCAAGAACATTACATGTGTCATGTTGATAAGAAAGGAGTAGCTAAACAGTTTAATGAAAATGACTTTGTATGGTTACGAATAAGTAAAAGATGTTTGAAAAATATTTCACAACATCCTAAGGTTGAACTTGCACCACATTATTATGGACCTTTCTGTATTATTCAAAAAATTAATGAGAATGCTTTTAGATTAGATATACCTTCTCATTGGAATATACATGATTTTTTTCATATTAGTTTACTAAAACAATTTAAAGGAACATTACCACTCACTCCTATTTTAGATGATCCTCCTTTACTTGAAGAGGATGTTGAAATTTTAGTTCCAGGGAAAATAATTTATTATGATGTTACTACTACATGCATAGGTAATCAATATCATAGATATTTGGTTAAAGATAAAAATCACTCACTTGAAGAATCTCAATGGATTCATAAGACATCAATAACTCCACATTATGACTATTTGATTTTTGCTTATCATTCACAATCACATTAAATTTCAGTTTTCTAGTTCCATGCATGTGTTTTTGCATGGAAAATGCTTATGATTGTTGAGTGATGGGACATGTGATAGGCCATCCATGTCTATTTTATTCTTATCAACTGAGATCAGTTGCGCATCAACTGGGAGGCATGTTATACTTTATGGAATAATGGAATTCAATGCCTTGAGGTTTTTAATGTGGTTTGTGTTTTCACTTAGCAGGTGAAGATTCATTAGGATGTGAACGTGCATGGACTTATTCAAATATTTTTGGAGATATTTGAAAGAATATATAGAAGATGGTATTTTAGTCATTTTTTTTGTAAAAGAATAATAGATCGTTTTAGAAAGCGACAATTTTGTAAAAATAGTAGATTACAATTTTGTAAATAAAGCAAAAGCATGCTTTTCAAAATGCCACCCTCATGTATCTTCTATTCAGGATGTAATAAGAAATATCTATAAATACACATGCTTTGATAGACTCATCCATCAAAGCATGTGGGGGGAGATTGTACCCAATCTGGTGTCTAGTCTCTTGTCTCTTTCTATTGTCTGAGTACTTTATGAGATTTGCTTTTTGTACTATCCTCTATGTATGTGCCTCTGCATGTGTTTATCCAATCACTACGAGGATTAAGGGGGCATAGTGATGCCCCCAATTTAAAAAATGGCGATCTACATCGTTTACACCCTAATAAATGATGTTTAAGAAAAAACATTCCCATCGCATAAGCAACCTCTAATGATCCTTATGCAATGGTACTTTAATAAACTCAGTAGCAGCATCAAAATGTAGTTATGGTGGAAAACTAATTATGGTGCTTGAGCATCACATAAGCAACACTCTCCACATATAAGAACCAAAATTGGAATTCACTCGACATTTGTGCCAAAATTTGACCAAAGAGAGACAGAGAGAGAGAGAGAGCATACTTGAGAGAGAGAAGGATGCATACATACCTATAGAGAGAGAAGGATTCACACATACTACATAGAGAGAGGGATGCACACAAAGGTACATACACACATGCATCTGCATACATGCATACACACATGTATACACACATATGTGCATACACAAACATAAGAAACACACACATACACATATACACACATAAACTCACATACACACATGCATACACATGCATGCACACACACACATATATACATACACACACATATATACATACACACACATAGACATACACATACAATTATACACACACATACAATTATACACACACATACACACACATGCATACACATACACACATGCATACACACACATACACTTATATACACACATATTGATACACATGCATACACATACACATACACACACATACATACAAACACATGCACATGCACACATACACACATGTACATATATACACACACACATACACCCACATGCATACACATGCATATGCATACACAGATACACACATATACACATACACACACATATGCATATACACACATACACACATACACATATACACACAGATAGAGTCATATAAACACATAGAAGTACACATGTGTATGTGCACATACACACATATACACACACATGAACACACACACATGCATGTATACACAAATACATATAGTTACATGCATGCATACACATATACACACACATATGCATACACACATAAACATATATACACACACATAAAGTCACATACACACATATACATACACATGCATACAAACACATACACTTACACAAACATATACATACACACACATACACACATATGCATACACACACACATACACATATACACACACATACATTCACATGCATACATACACACATGCATACACCTTCATATGCATACATACATACACATGCATACACACACATGCATATGCACAAATACATAAACAGACATACACATATACACACAAACATATACTCACATACACACATATACATACACATGCATACACACGCATACATGCACACATATACATACACACACATATGCATATAGATACACACATACACACATATACATAGACACGCATAGACACATGCATACAATCACATACACACACATATACATACACACACATATACATACATACACATACATGCATACATACAAACATGCATACACACACATACACATACACATACACATACACATGTATACATACACACATATACATACACACACACATGCACATACGCATACACATATACACACACATACACACATACACACATACACATACATAACTAACACAAAAATTCAGATACACACACATACATATAAACACACATACACATATACACCCACACATACACACACATAGACTCACATAAACATACACACATATGCACATATATACACACATGAACATACAGACACATGCACATGCATACACACATTCACACGCATACACATACATGCATACAGACATACAAATGCATACACATACAAATGCATACACACATACACATACATGCATACACGTACACACACACCCATACACACATACACATACATTCATACACATACACACACATACACATGCATACACACATGCACACACTTGCACATACATGCATACACACATGCACATGCATACACACATACACATGCAAACACACATACACATACAAATACATGCATGCACATACACACATACACATGCACACATATATAGATACATGCATACACATACACATACATGCATACACACATACACACACATGCATACACATACACACAGACACACACATACACATGCATACACACATTCATACATGCATATACACACATACACATGCATACATGCATATACACACATACACATGCATATACACACATAGACATGCATACACACATACATATACACACATACACATACATGCATACACATACACATACACATGCATACAATAATGCACACACATACACATGCATACAATTGCACACACACATACACATGCATATACACATGCATATATGGATACACACACGTACACATGCATACACACATAAATATACACACATAGATATACATGCATACACATACACACACATACACATGCATACACATATGAACACACATACACATATGCATGCATACACATATGAACACACACACACATACATGCATACACATATACGCATGCATACACACATACACATATATAAATACAGATACATGCACATATGATTTCATACACACATGGAGACACATACACATATGCCTACACACATTACACATACATACACACGTGCATAAATGCATATACACACATACATATACACACATACACATGCATATATAGACATAAATACATACATATGCATCTATACACAAACACATTCATACACACATACACATACATGCATACACATACATATGCATGCATACACATATGCACAAACATACACATACATGCATATACACATACACATGCATACACACATACATGTACAAGCATACACATATACACACACATAAAAATGCATTCACACATACACATGCATATAAACATGCTATAAACATGCATATACACACATACACATGCATATACACATGTACACATGCATATACACATGTACACATGCATACACACATACATATACACACATACACATACACACATACACACACATGCAGACACATATGCACACACATACACATACATGCATAGACACACACACATACACATAAATGCATACACATAGAAACACATAAAAGTCCATACACACATATACACATATGCCTACACACATACACACACACAGATACACATGCTTACACATTCATACATGCATATACACATATACACTCATACACACATGCACATGCATATACATATGCATACATGCATGTAGAAACATTTTGGGTGATTCTTTAGTTGAAAGGGGCTCGAGTGTTTGTGGGGGAAGAATGGAGAAGAAGAAGAAAGACAATTGCACTAGAAGCCTCTGTGTCTTGATTAGCAAAAAATATTCCATCCAAGAAAGCAAATAACACGACCATGAGCAAAGATGTGCCACCTCAACACTATAGTGGAAAAATCCATAAAAAGAACATATGAGCAATCCAAGAGATGAGGAAAGAAAATAGTCCCAAGGAAACAACAAAACTAGACACTAGTGCAATCAATGAAAATGAAGGAAGAAGTAGGATTGATGGAGGATTTAAGAAGGAAAGTGTAGGAAGGGTTGAGGGGCTAATGAGGGAAAAGCATGGGGGACTAAGGGTTAGGTCCAGGTTTAGGTATAAAGGAAGGGGCAGGGAGTAGGGTGTGGGGCTTATGAGAGGTAAAAATTTCAAAAAAGTGGAAGTGACGTGTTGCACATGAAAAATGTGAAACATTGTTGCAAAGCAAAGAAGAGCAAAGATGCAGAGAAAAAGAAGGGCCCCAGAATTTTCCAATTCGGACACTTTATTTTTTGTATTATAGTCATTTTGTAATATTTTTTTGATGTAAATGCACTAGAAGAGTCCTCTAGATGCATACCCATAGAGATTTGTATCTTTACCTTTGTAAATCAGCAGGAAATTAGTCTTTTAGTTAATAAAATGCCGGTCTCTTGTGCGAAAGGACCATTTTTAGGGCACATGTATATAAGTCATTTTGTCACTCTTTGTAAAGACATTTTGACATTGTGAAAATCAAGAGCACATAATTTCGAATTTGTGTCTTCTCCTCTCTGTATCTTCTTCCTTGTGAGCTTGCATGCATGTGTGATGCTTGAAAAGAGTGCTTAGAAGTGTTGTCTATCCATCAAAGTGCTAGTTTGTTGTGGGTAAGGTGTGTGTGAAGTGTAGGAAGTGTTGAAGTGTAGGAAGATCATTCCCACAGCTCAATATTTTGCTCATAACTTGAAGCAAGGGTGTCAAAATTGAGTGAGAAGATAGCATTGGATGCGTCTTCTTGAGAGCTTCGAAATGAACCTGCTAGTCACTATATTCAATGTTCGGAGCTGAGAGAAAAGCTCAATTTACTGATGACTACTATTCCAAGTGTCGCGACACCATGGCTGACCTTGAAAGCTTGAATGTGATGGATTTAAACCTACTTGTACTTTGGTAGACTTCATTTGCATCGACCATTATTCGAATGCATGTCTCCATACATTTGGCTAGGTCTTGATACTCCTTGGATTGATAATTAAAGCGTGAATCCCCACTATATGCACTTGAGGGGGATTAAGGTATAGTCTCTTTCTCCACAAGTCTCTAAGTCAATACTTAGGTACATACGTTTTTGGCACCGTTGCTGAGGATTGTTGAATCAAACTGAGGCATTCGTGTGATGGTGAAAAGCTCTTAGCATTGAAGTGAGCAGAGGAGTTGTGAATTTCTCTTCTTTGGTAAGTCAGTGTCATCCACACTTACTACTTCTCACTTTTGGAGTGTGTGTAGTGAGTTGTTAGTTTAGGGAAGGGAGTAGAGAAAGACATTAGAGTAGGTAAGAGTAGGTAAGTGAGTTGGTTAGGGAGATAGGTTTACTTTTGACACACCTTCACTTCAGCCTTTTCTTTTCAAGTACCTTTTCAGAAGTATAAAAACCAAAAAAACAAATCACTTCAATTCAGTTGTGCTATCACAAGTGTCGTGAGCGCTAGATGTCAGAGATCGCGAGTTGGAGATCGAAGAGCTTGGGGCAGTATAGAGCAAGTGAGGGTGGATAACAGCTTGAGGGTAGCTTGGAAGGTGAGCATATCAAGTCTCTGCTCTCAACATTAATTTAAGTTGAAGGAAAATAGTAAAACAACCTGTGACAGGTGTCGTGAGGGGTTATCCAAGGACTGAGGAAGTTTTGTTCTTTGATTCGGGCACTTGAGAGGAGGGAGACAAGCACGAAGATCATCCACATTAAATTGAATGTCAAATTTACCTGCTTAAAGTTGAAAAAATTTCAAGTGGTGTGATCTCCCATGGTTGAATGTTGTGACATTTAGATGTCGTGACCTCCGGAGGTTGAGTGTCATGATACTTACCCTTGTGGAGTATCATGACATTTGACGAGTGTCAAGTATCATGATTGTATCGCGACATTTGATGAGTGTCGAGCATCGTGATTGTATCACCACATTTGACGAGTGTCGAGTATTGTGATCATATTGTGACATTTGACAACTGTCGAGTATCATTAATATAAGTATCACGACATCTCATAAGTATCATGTGTCGTGATTTCGCAAGTGTCGATATCGTAGACTCAGCTATCGTGACATTGAGTAGGTGTCGACTGTCGTGGAGACCCGAGTCACGATACTTATCCAATGTCGAATATTGTGTGTTGAACGAGCGTCAGGTGTCGTGCAGGGAGATCTTTAGTGATACCTCAGTAGGAATCAACGTAAGAAAAATTCATACACCTCTGTGATTTTGCAAAGAGCATTGGGAGCTCGGGGTCGTTTAAACTCAATTAGAGCTCTTAAGTGAATGAACCTAAGATCAGGAAGAATCTGAGGAAGCCAATGAAGTGTAATCTCATCTGTGAGAAGTGTAGCTGAACCGAGTATTAATTCGCTTTACTACGAAACCTCGAGTGTTTCTGAGGAGGAAGTCCTTATGGCCTAAGAAGACATGCAGAATTCTGTACCAATAGTTGGCATAATGTCAATTATTGAGGGAGAGTATCAAACGTCTTTAGAATATGTGAGCACCAATCAACATGGCTTACCCATCTACCTAGATGGACTAAACAGATTAATGGCTAAGGTGAAGAAAGCTACAGATGCTTACATAGTGCTTACGCCAGCTGTTAAGTATGTGGGAGGATTCTACATGGATAAAAGAGAGATTCAGTATGTAGTTACAGAGCATCCTGAAAACATCAACGAAAAAAGGGAAGAAGGCAATACCCACAACCTTAATGAAGAAGGACATGACGAATAGGTGTCTACCCCTAGAGGGAAGTCCATTATAATTAGAGTTTGGAGAGGGGACTTAATTCCCCAAGATGATTCCCTGATGGATGTCTGTTTGGTCAATGGAATGGAGTATCTACTTAAAACCAACTCTTCATTGTGGGAAGAAGCTACCAATCCAGCTACCATTTATGAGTTACAAGACCCTAAAAACCCCACTCATATTACATACTTGGACAAGAATCAAAGAAGATATTGGCCCTTAATAGAATTAGAAAGAGTTGGACTAAAATATCAGAACATTTCCGTATTCCCGCCTAGGGATCAAGCCACAACTTTGCAAAATCCCCAAGGAACTCATCATGATACTTCTTATCAGCATTCAGGACTGACACCGCAACCAAACATTCCAGTTAGACCACATGTGCAGTTTGCCACACCTACTAATAATCCTAAATATCGACCTCCTACAAATGTAGAACCAAGAAATAAAATCTTTGTTCATGGGAGATCACCTATAGGAAGAGAAGCAGGCATACCAATAGGACGACCAGTTTTCCCTGTAATACCAAGACCCCCTGAACTTGGAAGAAGATGGAGGCCCATCCAAGTTACCAAATGCATGAGAAGTCACTACAATGGCTCCAGTGAACCATACAACCATATAGTTGAATTCAAGCAAGTAATCAGAGTTGAACACGTGGAAGACTTCTTGATCCAATATGAATCATTCGGCCTAACCCTTATAGACACAGCCTTAGCTTGGTTCCAATCCTTAGATCCTAATAATTTCCAAAGCATGGAACAAGTCTATCAAGAATTGATTGAAGAATTCACTAAGTCCAAAATCAAAAACAACTCGTCATCATTAATCCATAGTTTTAAACAGGCTCCGACGGAAGGGTAAGATTGGCAGCAAGACGATTCAAGCAATACGTGGATAGATGCCCTGTTGAGGAGAGACCCACTCAAAACAAAATGGTTTCATTGTTTTTGGAAGGATTAGTGAATGGATCATTGAGATCATTAGTATATGTGAAGAGAGTCCAAAATTTGCAAGAGTGTATAAAAGAGTGTATCAACCTAGAGGAAAATCTGGCGGAAGACTTGAAGATATTGCAAGGCAGTGTGAAAAGTGAGGATAGCGTCAACAGCACGTCAAATCCCAGGAACAATGTAGAAGAAATGGTTGATTTAGTGGCTAAGAAGTTGAATGTTCAAGGACAAAGGAATTACCCAAGCAATCCTATGAGAGTACCTTTGCTCAGAAGATGTGTTCACTATGGAGGTGACCATCCTTCTCACATGTGCGATAGGGGAGTAATCCCACCGCCTGCTTATGCTTACAATAGGCCACCCACCCAGGGCCCTACTCATTATTGCAGCGTAGAACAAAGGCACAAAAATCACAGTGCAGAGAACTGCCATTACAGTCGACAACAAGGACTGGTACAATGACCCATGAGGCCTTATGGATACCCCCAGAGAGATCAAGGAGGAGAAGCCTTTAGATACCCCCCCATACCAGCAGCAAGCACCTGCACCAAGACCTTATGCTTATCAAGGGTACACGCAACCCCAACCCATGCTAGGACAACAACCACCACACCCCCAGAATGTTGTCCCAGTGAAAGTGGTTCAACCTGAAGAGAACCTAGAAAGGGTGATTGTCCCAGCCATCCCATTAGCTAGTACTAAGGCTTATGACCCATCTTATGATCCTAGTCAAGGAAATTATTCCACTTATGAGAGCACTATAGCTGAATACGGACAATACTATGGACCATATACATATAGTTCCAAAGGATCTGATAGTTCTTATGTATTTGATCAGGACTATGTGTCATTAATGTACACAGCTCCTAGAGCACTCATACCCCCCAGTTGATGAGTAGACCACCTGCACCTAGAGGACCATGTTATAGATGCGGAGGTGATCACTTTATCAGAGAATGTACATTACCTAACCCACCACCACCTCAGAGATTTTGGGAAGGATACTATAGTGATTGTGGTAAAGAACATATTTTTAGAGATTGCCCAAAGAATCCCAACAAAGTTAACTCCAATGTGCATATCAATGTGATAGAAGTGATAGAGTCATCGGGAAGCGATAACGAGTACACAGTGCCATTGAAAGCAATAACAAGGGCTAAAGCTAGAGAGATTTTTTGATAAAACCAGAGAAAATTATTATTCCGACAAAGCTTTGAACATGCCCACACCTCAAATAATTGTAGATTCTGAAGAGTTTGGGAAAAGTACTAAAAGTAAACAGACCCAAAGATGGAAGAACCATAGATAAAGGATGAAAGGAAAGAAATTGCAACAAAAGTTGGGGAACGAGAATAATGAACAAGGCCAAGAAGAAAAACAAGAACTTGAGGAAACAATAAGATACAAAAGCATAGAAACCAAGAGACAGGATCAGTTATGGCCTATCCAATGCCAAAAGAGTTAGCCATGTGGATTCAGGCATATCAGCCACGAATAAAAGCAAGACCAACCATTGGAAAACATGAAAGGGAATAACGTACCCAAGAGGCGACTTAGAGAAAGAAAGATTGGAGATATGTAAGAAATTAATTGAGGTAGCTCAAGAAACCTTAGAAAAACCTATTCAACCACTACCCAACTCAAGAATTCTTGAAAAAGAATTTCAGGAGTATGTCACACCTAGTAATCCCAGGGAAGGGAAGAAAGACGAGACTTGTGGTGAAAATTACTGTGAAAATAAAATAGAAGCATCCATTATCCCTGAAGTGGACGAGGAATGGCCTAGAGACTTGTGAGCAAGAGTCCAAGAAGATAGATAGAAGAAAACAGAAGGAATTGAACCTCCCTTTGAGGAGTTAGAAGCAGAAGGTGAGTTTGAAGCATCAATGCATGGGTTAAACTCAGAGGGATTATTGCAACTGGACGAGAGCGAAAATGACAAAGATAGTGTGAAGGCTTTGCCCAACTACATGGGAGAATACAAACATAACTTTGAATTATATCGTGTTCCCTCAGTGAGGAGAAAGGAGCAGAACCCATTGATTCAAACCTCAGACATCATACAACATCTTAAAAAAGTAAAAATACCTTGTATTCTGACGTTAGAATAACTCTTGAAGGTAAAACCGCAGTTGAATGAGAAGCTCACTGATCAATTAGAGAAAAAGTCAGACAAAAATGAGATGCAAGATGAAATAGCCACAGTTAAAATCCCAATCAATAAGGTTGGAGAATTCAGCGAGGGAGATGAAGGAAACACATGCCTCCCTATCACTTATAGAGGTTATACCACTAAAGCCATATTAGATTCGGGAGAGGGAGTAGGAATTGCTACCAAAGAAATTTGGGAAAAATGGGGAAAACCTACTTTATGACCAACCAGAATGAAGATTCAAATGGCGGATGTGCACACAGAACAACCCTTAGGATTATTGGGAAAAGTAATATTTACCACTTGCGGAGTTAAATTCGAGCACACCTTAGCAATCTGTCAATTCAGAAAGGCTAGCAATTATGAGATGATACTTGGAAGGCCTTTCATGAGACAGCTCAAGGTAGTGCAAGACTGGGGTTGTATACTTGCAGCATGAGGGAACCACGACCAGAATAAATATCCATACTTACACATATCAAGATGTTCCCTCCCTGCAATGGAATTTGATACATAAGGAGGATGACAATAGGTTCGAATAGCCAAACATGGATGAACGAAGACACTCATCTATGGATATGCCACGTAGCTAAAAAGGAAGAAGAAAGGAGGAGGGGGTGGCTGCCAAGACAGGGAGTATCTAGATCTGTAGAAGATCGAGCGTACATGCCCCAGATATTTTTAGATGAAGAATTTGAACCCCATGGTTGGATGGAGATCTTAGCCACACTTGACATATGCGTAAACGAAGAAGTAATAACCATGAATGAATGCATTGATGAGGAAGGATACAATGTAAGTTTCTACATGGTTGTTCTCCAAGAAGCCGATGAAGGAGAAGTAATTAAAAAAGAATGGAAGGAAGATTATGAGAACATCGAAATAGAAATGGAACCTATTAAGGAATAAAATGATCCAGACAAAGAAAACGGAGAGGAAGAAAACAGATCTCAAGACCAATTTGAAGTGCCCAAACACTTCAAAAAATATGAGGTAGCGGAGAGGAAGATTGCTATTCAGATGCCAAAATGGGAAGCACGATCAGGAATAACATACAACAATAAAGAACAAACCAAGAAAATAATAGTAGTTTTGGAGGAAGGAGAAGAGATATGCACTTTTATAGGACATGATGTCTCATTTGGGGAAGAACAAGAGTTAATACAAATCATAAGAGAATATAGAGATGTCTTTGCATGGGCATATATATATTTAAAAGGTGTAGATCCCTCTATTTGTGCCCATAGAATCCCTATGACAACAGAAGCCAAGCCTTCCAAACAAAGACCATACACTTATAATGATGTTTATTCGGCAAAAATTAAGGAAGAGATAGATAAGCTATTGGATGCGGGCTTCATTTATGAGATCGAACACATGGAATGGGTATCACCTTTAGTGGTCGTGCCAAAAAAGAATGGCAAGTTAAGGGTATGCATTAATCTAAAAAAAGTGATTGCCGCCACCATACGTGATAGTTACCCACTACCCATCACGGATCACCTGTTGGAAAGGGTTGCAGGAAAGAAAGTCTATAGCTTCCTTGACGGCTTCTTAGGATATAACCAAGTAGCAATTGCTCCTGAGGACCAACATAAGATAGCCTTTGCAACCGAATGGGGAGTTTATGCATTTAGGGTTATGCCTTTTGGTCTAACTAATGCCCCAGCTACTTTCCAAAGGTTGATGTGCCATGTGTTCAAGGAGTTCTTGAGAAAAAGTATGGAGGTATACATGGATGATTTATGCACCTATTCAGTTATACGATCAGAACATATCCCAGAACTAAGAAAGATATTTGCCAAATGTCGATAGTATAGAGTCTGCCTTAATCCGGAAAAATGCATCTTCATGGTTTGACAAGGGAAGATATTAGGACACATTGTCTCTAAAAATGGAATCTCCACAGATGAATTCAAAATGAGAGTGATTCTGGATTTTCCAAGACCAAAGACCTCTAACGAAGTGCAAGCATTTATGGGACATTGTGGATACTACCGTAGATTCATTCACATGTATGCCATAATTGTGAGGCTCCTTTATGGATTACTCAATCACTTTATTTGGATGAAAGAATGTGACAAGGCTTTCGATGAATTGAAGAGTTGCTTGATTTCAGCACCAATCCTCAGAGTGTCTGATTGGAATAGGCCATTTCATATTCATGTAGATGCCTCCAAGGAAGATAAACTCTTGATAGTTTATAATGAAGATGATGATCAAATAGCAGTCATCGGTAAAGAGCTTCTAGCAGGCAAAGATGCGCTAACTTATAGCCCTTCATGAAATTAAAGAAAAGACTGAATGTATTGTGCAATTGGAAGCTCAAATAGAACAACAAGCAAACATCGGGACACCAATAGAGCCACAGCCAAGAAATCCTATTGATGAGGTAGAGGTATGTCCTCTATCTCCCCTGATCTATCATTCTCCAATAAAAGAGCAGATGGTGGAATCGTGTGATGATCATCCCATGCCATATACTGCAGAAAAAGGTTAGAAGGAATGGGCACTATTGGTGTCCTGGTTGACAGAAAATTTTGAAAATGAAGTAGTCAAAGTCATGAAGGAAGCCAAAATTAAAGGAAAAGACTTGGATAAGATCATAAAACCCTTCAATATTCCTTATCGGCTATTAAAAGAGCAAACACGACGGTATATAAAGTAGATCATGCAAAAAGATCTTGATGAGCAGCTGCACTTCAAAGAAAACACCTTGATTACACCCGTGAAGAATTTGAAGCTGCCCAACCTTTGTGGAGAAGGAAATTTTTGGAAAAGAATCCTACTTTGCGAGTGCACTAGCAAGCAGCACCATATTTACTATAGGAAAATCCTTCTTTTTGCCCCACACCTCATCACCATGAAGCACAAGAATTTTTTGACATGCAAAAGACTGGTGTGCTCAATAAACAATGGTTGAATTATCCACTACTTCCGAGTCCACCTCAAAATTATTTATTGAACGAATGAAATCCATTGAATTTTGGCTAGATCAGTATGCAAAAGTACCAGGCCTAACCATCAAGATGACTAATAAAATCCTCAGCATGATACTTACAGTATTAAAAGTTTTCAAACACGCAGAATATATATTTTTTAATTTCATTGGCATTAACCAAGGCACGGATATCCTTTTTTTAATCTATCCATTATGCCTAGTCATCCTACAATCATGGCATATTATTCCAGACTGATGTTCTTGCCGAGTCAATACATGCAAACTTTCGAGGAAGCCTTTTTTACTGGATTTTTTGAAATTGACTCCGAGATCTTCTTGAAGACGTCAATGAATCTGAATGCCAGAATATGAATTGAGTTTCTTCGCAGACCATAGACAGCCACCTCATGATGGTGTAAAAGCTGAACAATGGGAGCAATTGATGATACGTGAAGCCAATCTTCTTAATGAAACAGAGCAAAAGGTCTACAAGACGTACTCCCGCTGCATTCGAAAGCCTGTCGGAGACGACATAGTATAGGAGGGGGGTAGTGTTGAAGGGGAGTCTAGCGAAAAAAGAAAAGAAGAAGAAAACTAAGAAAGAAGCTTCAGTAAAGATAATATATCTAAAGACATATCTCTGCAGGAAGCCCCGTACGGGCACGCAACACCCATCTCTGCACAAAGCCCCGCAGGGGCATACAAGAAGGGGAGGTATGAGCGGCAAGGATGGATCAAGGCCAGCAAGTATCCATGAAGAAGTGCAAGAAGATATCCGAGAAATCCAAAGCCCCAGGAAGGTGCTTCAACCTCTTGATCTTCGGGGCATCTAGATCAAAGGCTGAAGATCCAAACCTTCATACCTTCCATTGGTTGCATGTGTGGCAGCCCCACTTAACACAGCAACCCATATTTAAAGAGGTTAATGGTGAGCTAGACTACAAATCTTAGGTAGTCCATCTCCACGGGTTGCGAGCAGTGAAAAGAAAAGAACAGGCAAAAAAAATGCATCAGGTCCCAGAGGATGTGAAAGAAGATTCAAGAACAAGGCCTTTAAAATGTAACGCCACCTTGACAAGGAGGCAAGGCTGACCATGGGATGCATGCGGTGGAAAGAAGTAAACGAGCTATAGACAAGAAGTAAAGCCTGCTAAGGGACGACAGACACAAAGAGGGGGAGAGTGTTGCAAAGTAAAGAAGAGCAAAGATGTAGAGAAAAAGAAGGGCCCCAAAATTTTTCGATTTGGACACTTTATTTTTTGTATTATAGACATTTTGTAATATTTTTTCGATGTAAATGCACTAAAGGAGTCCTCTAGATGCATGCCCATAGAGATCTTTACCTTTGTAAATTAGTAGGAAATTAGTCTTTTAGTTAATAAAGTGCCGGTCTCTTATGTGAAAGGACCATTTTTAGGGCACATGTATATAAGTCATTTTATGACTCTTTGTAAGGACTTTTTGCCATTGTGAGAATCAAGAGCATAGAATTTCGAATTTTTGTCTTCTCCTCTCTGTATCTTCTTCCTTGTGAGCTTCCATGCATGTGTGATGCTTGAAAAGAGTGCTTAGAGGTGTTGTCTATCCATGAAAGTGCTAGTTTGTTGTGGGTAAGGTGTGTGTGAAGTGTAGGAAGTGCTCAAGTGTAGGAAGATCATTCCCACAGCTCAGTATTTTGCTCATAACTTGAAGCAGGTGTGTCAAAATTGAGTGAGAAAACATCATGGATGTGTCTTCTTGAGAGCTTCAAAACGAACCCACTATTCACTATATTCGGTGTTCGGAGCTGAGAGAAAAGCTCGATTTACTATTGACTACTGCTCCAAGTGCCGCGACACCATGGATGACCTTAAAAGCTTGAATGTGATGGATTTAAACCTACTTGTACTTTCTTTGCAGTTCATTTGCATTAACCATTATTCGAATGCATGTCTCCATACACTCAGCTAGGCCTTGATACTCCTTGGATTGATAATTAAAGCATGAATCCCCACTATATGCACTTGAGGGGGATTGAGGTATAGTCTCTTTCTCCACAAGTCCCTAAGTCAATACTTAGGTACACAAACATGTAGAAAAATAAAGATGGATTGGACCATGTGGAATATGTGCAGATTAGAAATTACATGTTAATTGTGCACAAAAAAAATGGAAGAAAAAATTGATGGATTTTGGTGAAAATAATGATAAAAGTGTAGTCTAGAGTCACGAAGTATGCAACATAAACAAACAATAAGAGGGTGAAGAGATAGTTAGAGAGAGGAGAAATAGAGAGAGGAGAGGGAAGTAGAGAGAGTTAGAGAGAGCCAGAAGGGGAGAGATAGAGAGAGAGAGAGAGGAGGGAAGTTGATTGAGGGGGAAGAGCATGCGAGAAGTAGAGAGATTAGGTAAGGTGAAAGGGAAGAGAGAGATAGAGAGAGGTAGAAAGGTATAGAGATAAATGATTTTTTGTGGGTTTATCAAAATATAAGGGATCCCTTTTTTGTTTTTTTAACATTTCAAAAAATAGATAAACAATCAAATAAAATGCTAAACAAATCCAAAAAAATGCTAAAAAATTAGGAAAAAATCTATAATTTGAGCCACAACCTCAAGATACCTTGCTACTCTCAAAACCTTAGAGTTCTTTCTTTTTTAATCTAATTCAAGAAAAAAAGTGCAATTGAAAAGGGAAACTAATTCTGAAAAAAATCCTAAAAATTCTAAGAAAAAAATCCAAAAATTTTCTAAAAAGGTTCTCATGAATGGGTTATCGGATGACAAATTACATGAAAAACCATAAATGAAAGTCATGAATGTGATGAAAATGCAACAAAAAGAAAAAAAGAGTACGAGAAGAGCTCTATACAAACTGGATAGATTTTGCAAGTCCTAGGTGATCCCAAAAAGCTTCAGTTTTGTTGATCATGATAGGTCTTAGGCTAAAGATGTTGATTAGTGGTAGCTCCTTGACATTCAAAGTCTCTAACTGCACTACACCCCATTGTAGCATTTCTCTAATTGTTTACGGTCCTTCCTAATGAGGAAGCAACTTTCCTCACAATTGTATATGTAATTGTTGTCTATGTAAGCGAACAAGCATATCAGTCTGTAATTTGTTTTTCAATAAATATCCATCATGATATTCCTTCCTTTTTCTGTGTCTCCTCCAACCGCTTTGCTACATGTAGGCAAATTTCCTCCAATTTGTTGAGTAGAGGTAGTCTAGCATAGACCTAGGATCCTTTCTTACGTGCATCAATTTTGTCTGGGGTGAGCCATGTAAAAACTCAAAGGGCTCAACAGAAATTAGTCCATAGACCAATTGAAAGGGGAAGTGTCTTGTCGTTTCTTTGCATGCTAACTTGTAGGCCCATTGTGTGCCTAAATAAGTAGTGCCCCATGAAGTGGGCTTTAACATACATTTCTTCCTTAGCAAAGCTATCAATGCTTCATTTGTGGACTTTGCTTGTCCATTTACCGTTGGATAATGTGAACAAGAAGTACAATGGAGAACCTTATACTTGTTAAAAACTTCACACAAATCTTTATTAACAAAGTGTGTTCCTTGATTGGTGTAGATTTCAAGTGGATAACCAAACCTCCAAACAATGTTTTTGTACAAAAAAAAAGTTAGCAATTGTTTGGGTTGTGCAATCCAAAGAAGCAATAGCCTTGGCCCACTTAGTTGCATAGTTAGTGGCAGCCAGCAAGTACTTAACATTTGTTCGAAAGGATACATTTTCCCTAGAAAATATAACCCACACTTCTTAAATGGTTTCCAAGATATGGAGACAACCAATGGATTGTGTCTTTGCTTTGTGGGTTTTTTACCACATCTTTGATAGCCATCACATGCCTAAGCCCTTTCATCTACATCTCTAAATAATGTAGGCCACCATAACCAAAGATCTAAGGTTCTAGGGATCATAATATGGCCAAGGAGGTGCCCACTACTTGGTCCTTCATGTATCGTCTCGATGATGTACCTTCATTCTCTTCTTCCCTGCACTTCCTAAGAAGATTATCCTCATGGTATCTATATAGTTTGCCTTCAATAAATATAAAAGGCCTACTCTTGATTAGTAAACTCTTCATTTTCATAGAAGCAGCTTTATCTGGATACTTACCAATCTTGGTAAAATCTTTTATATCATCATACCATCCTTGTGCGTTAACTCTGAATAGCGTGACATTTGGGAATTCATCTTCTACTCCAATTTCTTGATCCTTTAGGCTAATCCTAGACAGATAATTAGCCATACCATTTTCCTTGCTTGGTCTATGTACTAAAGTGAAATCAGATTCTTGAAATAATAGAAAACACTTCCAAAATCTTCTTATTGCTTATGTCTTGTTTAATAGATACATGAGTGGTTGGTGATTTGTAATTACAATGAATTTTAACATTAGCAAGTAATAGTAGAGTTTTTGGATAGAAAATACCATTGCAAAGGTCTCCCTCTCTATGATACTATAATTCTTCTTTGCTTTACTCAAAATCGGACTTGCATACTAAATTGGTCTATCTAGCTTATACTCCTTTTGTTATGTGAGAACTGCTCCCACTGCATAAGCACTTGCATCTACATGGACATGGAAAATCTTAGACCAATCACATGGCAAGAACTGATGCAGGCACCATCTTGGATCTCAATGTCTGATAAGCCATTTCCTCTTCATTATCCCACTTGAATGGAACTTCTTTACTTGTGAGTCTAGCCAATGGTCTAGCTATATCCACATGCCTCTTAATGAATCTTCAATTGAAAGCATTATGACCCAAAAACCTTTGAATTCCCTTTGGTGATTTAGGCATGGATAGCTTTAATATGTCTATAATTTTATCTTGATGAGAGGCCATACATTTAGCACACACCACATGTCCAAGGAGGGTACCTTCTTTCACAAGGAAGTGACTCTTATTAGGATGCAACTTCAATTTTGTTTCCCTACATCTATTGAAGTTCTATTGTAGTTGGATCAAATTATCATCCAAGTAGTCCATAGGAGTACTATTGCAACTACTTGAGAAGGATTAAAAATCATCCATAAATTTGAAGAGCCTCCAAATGCAAAGGTCGAAAAATAAGGTTCAGTGTTCTATTGAAAGTGGATGGGGTATTTTTAGTACAAAAGGCATCTTAATATAAAAATATGTCCCCCATTGTGTGATGAAAGCTAACTTTTTCATATCCTTAGGATGGATGAATATTTAGTTATACCCACTAAATCCATCCAAGAAGCTATAAAGTGTATTTCCAACTAGTTCTTCTATAACTTGTTCTACAAAGGGCATAGGGAACCCATCGAGAATCATTATCTTGTTAAGAGCACTAAAATCCACACATATTTTGCATTTGTTTGTATTCTTTTTGTGTACAATGACCATGGCAGAGAGCCACTCTGAATGTTCCACTGGAATAATAATTTCAACATCCTCAGTTTTTTGGATCTCATGTAGACAACTTCAACATACTTTGGATTCAATCTGTATCTTTTCACCCCTACTATATTGGCTCCTTGAATCACTAAATCCTATGTTATGAAAAGCTTGCACATAGTCCTTCCAAATCCTTGTAATGCCATGCAAATACATTTCATAAATACCTAGCTTAATTTCTTTGATTGGGTTCTTTTCCATTAATGTGTCCAAAGATTCTTCTTCATCTTTGGGTTCTTCCATTAGTTTATCCCACATAGATTGTGTTATATGTAGGAGCACTTTCGATATCAATTTGTCCTTCCTTTTCTTGCATCCACTTTATAATGATTTCATGAATTGGAAAAGAAAGTTCTTCAATAGGTTGCTTTACCTTGTAGGTAGTTTCCCTCTTAGTATTTGAATAAGCTTCATCTATGTTGCACTTAAGGGGTATTTTCTTCCTTCTTCTATGGTTTGTCACCACTTCACCCAATCTAGCAATTTGTATGATCTCCTCTTTTTCTTCATAAACTTCTTTTGTACTTGCGTCATTTGGAAAAAACTCCATAGCAATAAAATGAGTTATCCACTTGCAGTCAATCCAAAATGTCTTCTTTCTCATAAAAGTCTAATTTTGAATTGTCCATCATATCATCAATACAAATGCCAACTATTTTCATCATGCTAGTGTGTCACTAGTGGTCTAGTCCTTATTTTTAATATATCTATTTAATCTCTTTTCCTTCATGTTTTACCCATATAGTATCCTTGCCCTAATCATTTAAGACACTAGCATGCCTTATCCAGGGTCTCTTAATCAGTAGAGGAAATCCTCCATCTACCTATGGTAACCTTAACACAACAAAGTCCAAAATAAAGATAGTACCTTGTACCTCAATTGGAACTTGGGGGAACACTCCCATTGGTCTTATCCTACTCTATCCAACCAATTTCATAGTGAAGTTGGATGGTCTTGATGTTTGAATTCCAAGTTTTTCCAAAGTATGTTCAAGCATCAAGTTAATGCCTCAGACGCCATCCACTATAACTCCTTCCTGATTTTGTCCTTTGATAATGACAATGAGTGGTAGACTCTTATCCTATAACTTCACCTTCACTCATAGCATTATCCTTTGCAACCAAAGTGGATGTGGAGGCTTCATCAATGATCTGCACTACATTTGATCTGAATTTTGCATCCATTTTTAATAGATAAATAATACTAACCTCATTTTTAATGGATTTAAATAGTCTTGATGCCTTAAATTCCATATGAGCATGGGACATGTGTGACTTCTCAAGCTTCTTTTGAGCCCTGCTGAATGTATGTCTAATGGCTTCACTTGTGCTTGTAAGCTCTTCATTTGGTTGTGTTTCTTCACTTGGAGTAGATCTATCATAAAGTGTCACCTTTCCTTTGTTCAATTCATTTGTACTTGGCTCTTTGCACTTTTCTTTTGTGGGGATTTCCCTTTGCTTCTTGTGTGCATTACAAAAGTTTCAATTTCTTATAGATGTATTACCCTCACAAGTGGAGATGGCATGTTCGTTTCTTATACAACTCTATCCTTATTCATAGAGATCAGCTTAATATTAGGCCTTGATGTGGATGCCTTGTTGTTTTGGCAACAAACGGTGTAGTGATCTCTAGCTTCTAGGAAATTTCTACGAGGAGGAGAATTCTCTAGCAGAGGACATTTGCTTTGATAATGTCCATATTCCCCACACCTAAAACAAATGATTGGCCTTCTAGGTCCATTTCCAAAATTACCTCGAGGATGTGGGTTGTAAGTGTTACCTTGAATTGATGCAACAGCCGTTACATTTGTTGGTGATTGGATTCCTCCTTATTGAATGTATGCTTGTGCAGGCATTCCTCTTGAGTGCCACTCATGGGCTTCATGGCCATTTTTCCTACATAACATGAAAGTCACACTTAAGAGATGGTAGTCACTTACCACATGGCCCTATTTGCTACAGATGGTGCATCATAGTCCACTTTTGATGCCACTTCCACAAATTTATGTAGCTCTTGTTGAATTTGTGTCAATATTTCTACTTGGGCCTCCTCTTCCTTTTGTAGTTTTTCTTAGTTGAGTCACTGCACTTTCTTCTTCTTTGTGGGGCTTGTTTCTTCTTAAGTTCTCAAGCTCTTTCCTCAATTGTGTAATTGGGTCTTTAGGTTCCACAAGGTATTGTACACTAGAAGAGCCAGTTCCATGTTGGTGTCTAATTTGCTCCAACCTTGTTGCTATGGTAATGAATTCTTCAAGTGTTGTTGTGGAGACAACCGATTACCTAATCCTACACTGTGTGGATGTTGGAAGTGTTTTACCAAGCCACTTTTTGACAACAAAGTCATGGGGAGGGTTTGGTAATTTATCCATAAGTGCCTTGGCTCTAGTAAAAAATTTCAGAAATGTCTCCCTAGTAGCTAGTTGTAGAATTTTTTATTCTTCAATGATGTTTTTCACTGTCTTTCCTTGTCAAAAATGTGATTTGAAGGAATCCTTCATCAAATCCCAAGTAGCAAATGGTTTTCTATAAATTGGTTGAACCATTTTTCCACTAGACCCTCCAATGTTGTTGGGATGAGGATTAAGAATGCATCATCTCTCCATTTAACCCCCTTGTTTTACATAAAACTATTTTGACATGCTCGTTAGAGTCTTCATATGATAATCCTCTAAAGGAAGGAAAATTTATATTCAAATGTGAAAGTAAAGTTTCTAGGTGTACTTGAGCTACCATATTTACTATTGATGATGTGGATGAAAGAGGACTAGGTAACTTGTGTATTTGCATGTATGTGTGTGTATCCATGTGTATTTATGTGCATATGTGTGAGTGTATGCATATGTATGTGTGTGCATGAGTGTATGTATATATGCATGTGTGTGTATGTGTATCTCTGCATAATTTTGTTTTAATGTGTGCATATGTATTAGTTTTTATTATGAAGAGATGATGAGATATTCACAAATACGAGTGTTGACAAAAACTTGCTCAACAAAAGCAAAGATAACTTTTGGAATGCTTAATACACTTTTCTATGTTCCCAAGAATGCATCAAGAACCACTAAATCCTTTGAAGCATCACTCCCAAATGGTTTTGACAAAATAGATGAGTTTGCACCTCACCAAGATTAAAAAACTTTCCATTTTTGAGAAGAGAAGCTCTCAAAAAAAATGCCCAAAGCTCACAAGCTTGTACAGATTGACCAGAGAGATTTTTCATAAATTCAATTGAGTTCCAAGATAACTAAAGCAAGATATTCCATGAATTTATCCTCAATATATATAGAGCAATAAGATTAGAAATCCTTGGGGGGCACCCGAAATTTTTAGGAAGAAGGAGATGTGTAGAGACAGTCACACACAAATCTTCATTACTTCACATTTGCATAACCAATGTTCATGAAACTTTATGTGCAAGCTCAAAAGAGTCCTATATAAGTGAACCAAGGGATAGATATGACATTGGATATACACAAGCTACGAAATGAATTAAACAAGTTGATTGTGTACCTTTTAAGTACTCTAGCAGACTACTCTCAGTTCAAGTGATACAAAGCAATTGTAGAGGACTATTCTCACTTCAAGTGGGTGCAATGTACGCTCATAAACTCTACTCAAAACTCATAGGAATTCTCTCACATACTCACGACCAGAAGGTAGACCTTTTATACATTTCTTTTGAATTTGAATGTGGATCAAACAACTTGAAACTTTGGCAAACTTTATGGCACTATATGAGAGACCAAATGAAGCTTGAAATCAATGAAAATGAGTATAATGAGAGAGCAAACAATGCTCTGCAATTGGTACAATCAGATTTGTAAAAGCCTAACTACACCTCAAGATAGAGAGGAGCAAAATCATGAGAATATGAGGTAAGCAAGCAAGGGGGACGCTTGCTAGAGTTTATGAATTCACTAAACTTAGTGGGAAAATCATGGAATTCATACAACTCAAGAAAAAAAGGTGGGATGGTGCTTATATAGAGTTTTACTTTTCCTACAATCTAGCTAACCACCGAATATGTTCGGTACTTTTCACGAATCTTGTGGATGAAGGGAACCAATAATAAAAAAATACCGAATATGTTCATTTTATTCATGATTTTCTGAATAAACACCAAAAAAAATGGACGGATATGTTTTCAATCAAAACATTTTCGATCGAAATATTTATCGATCGAAAGCGCTTTCGATCGAAAAGCGTTTTCTAGCAAAAATATATATTTTTTTACATTCAATAAAAAAAAACGTATTCCGCACGTGCTTCATTGATGTACTAGAGAGCCTTAATCCTGCAATTTTTATCAGAGAGCTTCCTTTTCGATCATTGAAGTATTGTTTTGATTTTTATTTATTGTTTATGTTATTGTTTTGTTAATTATATCATGCATATGGTATGATTCGCATATGCGTCTCTTACATATGCTTGATTTATATTTATATCAAATTTTTTGTGTCTTTTAATCATCAATTGTATACATGTTCAACTCGCGCAAGCATTTCTTACTTGTATACATCGATGAGAAACATTTAAAAATAAACCACTACTGTGATTGTCTAACTCGCTACATTGATTCTTACTCTCATAGTAGTATAGGACATAGTAATAGATCTATTGAGATTGTTTGAATCGCCACCTCAATTCCTACTCTCTCAATAGTATAGGGAGTGTGTAGGGACTATTGTGATTGTCTGATTCTTTGACTCTTAATCTCACAATAGTCACTTAGATAATGAGAACACTTAGTGTAGGTCACAAGGTGTATAGAAACTATTGTGATTGTTTGATTCTTTAACTCTTACTATCACTATAGTCACTTTGATTCTGATGAGAATACTTAGTGTAGGTCACAAGGTGTATAGAAACTATTGTGATTTTTTGATTCTTTGACTCTTATTATCACAATAGTTATATACAGTTATGTGACAAAACTCATACATAGTATAGCGAATGTATATGAAATATTATAAATGTATGATTCTTTGACTACTACATTCTTAATAGTTACATAGATTCACTTCAAGATTATAACTACACTTTCTATTTAATTATAAATCTACTTATTTAACTATGCATATGTCTATCATTTGTGTACACATACTATTGATTTATTTTATCCATACACTTACTGATAGTCTATTTTTATTTTTGCACAGATGGCAGGTAAAATAAACAAGCAAGAGTGAAAAATTTTAGAAGAATTTGTGTGCTCGTACATGTATCAAATGAGAGAAGATGAAATCACTATAGCCATGGACACTTCTAATTACAAAGATTTCATTGCGCAATTATCCAGAACGGCATTTATTAACATTGAAAACAAATTTGGTAGTATGTCTGGCGGAGCACAGTTCTTAGATGAGCAAATGTCAAAAGATCTTACACATATCTTTGGACAAATCATCAAAGTAGCAAAGTCATTGGCAGTGGATATCACCAGTATGCCCGGATTCATCAATAAAATTAAATTTATCGATTTACATTAGCAGACTATGAAGAGAGGAAAGTGATTAAAACCGGACACGACTGAACACCTTGTGAGAGCATAGATAGATCCAAATACAAGAGATGCATATGTGAATATGGGAGATCAAACATTGAATAATCTTTGTTTGCTCCCATATTCCTCTATTCTTTTTGAAGATGGAGCTCTCATGGGGGAAGGACAATATGGATGATCCATAAAGTCAAGATATCCCACCTGAGATTCAGCAATGAAGTGTTTGTGGACAAGCTATTCAAATTACATGGTGCTGACATACAAACACTAGAAAATGAAGCCATCAATGAAGCCACAATGTTATCTATTATGCATAGTGGAATTATTAGTCCACTTGGTTTGGCTAGACACCATAGCAAAAGTTTGTGCCTCATTTTCAAATTTTGGAATGGTGGTACATTGGGCATATGGCTAGAAAGAATGAAGAAGGAATACCTAAACGTACCACGAAGGAGAGGTGTGACAGACACAGAAGGAGATATAACAATCATGAAAACAAATATTTGGAAGCTGATCAACGGCCTATGACAAACAATATCATTCTTAAACACGTTTAATATATCTCATAATGATATCCATCCAGGCAACATCTTGTTGCATTTTGAAGATCAATAGACTTGTTGAGATATCAAGATAAACATGTGATGATCCAGGATGACACGTACCAGTTTCTCGTTCCTCTCACATGTATAGTAGTCACGCTGGTATATGTCATGGATACTTCATTAAGCTTTATTAGATTTATCTACCGAGAGTGATGGCACATTTGTTCCTTTCCAGCTCACTCATTCACGGACATCAAGTTTTTCCTTATGTACTGATCTTTATATATTGCACTGGTTGTATTCTTGTTTTTAGGTCATTATTGTACATTCCATTTTATGTAATAGAAGAAGAAGAAGAAGATCTTTTCTTCCTTGCCTCAATCTATGTGTGTGCTTCTCCTTGAGAGTGAGAGTGTGTGTGTGTGTGAGCTCTCTTCCTTATCTCCTTCCTCGTGACATGGTATCAGAGCCAGTGTGGCTGTAGAAAGCTCATGGAGAAGGAAATGATGAAGAGTACGTAGCTAGGCATGGAGAGAATGTCATTCACAAATGACCTCTGCTTGCTAAAAAGTTTTAGGTCAGTTTCAGAAATTGTAACTTGCGTTGTGTTTGTGAACACTGATATATTCTAGATCTAGAATTTCAAGCGATTCTATGTATTGTGGATACACGAAAACTATGTTTTTTTGAGACCGAACTATCACATCATAGTGTGATAGTGTTCAAGCAGAAGTGCTGCTTGTAGTGTTTTGTAGTGTCATGAATTGCTACAGAAATGGCAAATGCAGATGGAATGAGTCAGCTTATGAGCGATAAGCTGGATAAGGACAACTTCCATGCTGGATAAGCTGGATAAGGACTGCAGATCAAGTAAGAGCATATGAGGAATGGAATCAAGCAGCACAAAATGTAATGTACTGGCTATATGTTAGCATACAAGATAGCATGATTGGACACATATAAGATGCCAAGACTCCAAAAGAGGCTTGGAATAGTTTGGTCACATTGTATGAGACGAATACAAAGGCATGGAAATTGCAACTCAAGAACGAGTTGCATACATTGGAGAAGAAGAGCATGTCGGTAAGTGACTACACCTTGAAAATCAAAAGCATATGTGAGTCACTTGCAACTATTGGCGTGAATGTAGATGATGATGATAAGGCAAAAGTGTGTCTTTGTGGTTTAGGATTTGCATATAAGCAGTTCAGAACTTCCATACAGACCAGGGAAAATATTCCAAATTTTGCTGATCTGGTATCTATGCTAATTATTGAAGAAAAGAATCTTAGTGAGGATTCAAACTCCCAAGGAAAGCCTAGTTCTGAGCAGGTATTCTACTCTGGTAGAGGAAGAGGTAGAGGTAGAGGCTTCGGAAGTGGAAGAGCAAACAATAACCAAGAACAAGGTCAACAACAGAATCATGCAGGAGGAAGAGGACAGTTTTGAGGCAGGGGGAGCCAAAGATGTCATAGAAATTTCCAAAGAAATGATTTAGGTAATGATAGTAAAGGATGGTGGAATTATGGTAAAGTTGGACACTTGAACGTGATTGCAGGTTGAAGAATCAAAATAACAGAAGGAAGCAAAACAACTATGCATCCACAAGTGCAGATGATTCTAAGAAGTTCTTGATGGTTCAACATCACATGATGAATACGATGTCTGTTGGTATTTCAAAATCGAATGATAATGTCTGGTATGTTGATTCAGGTGCTTCAAATCACATGACCATTCATGCAGAATGGTTTAGTAGTTTGCAGAAAATGCCAGTTCTTGGATATGTTGAAACAGGTGATGATACATTGCATCCTATTGAGCATACAAGAAACATAGCATTGTCTATGGAGGATGGGAAGGTAAAACATCTTGCTGATGTGCTGCATGTTCCAAATATAACAAAGAATCTGGTTTCTGTTGGACAAATGGTTGACCAAGGATTACAAGTCAGGTTCAATGTTGATGGATTATATGTAGAAGAGTACAAGCAGGATGGACGATTGGTTGCCAAAGGAAACAAAGTGGGTAGGATGCTCACCTTAAATGTGAAGATTCCTAAAATGAATGCAACCATGTTTGCAAAAGGTGCAGGAGTTATTACAGATATAGAGATGTGGCACAAACGGATTGGACATGCAAACTTGCAAAGGCTGAAATTGATGCAGTCAAAGGAGATTGTCTATGGACTACCAAATTTCAAAGTTACAGAAATGCAAAAGGTATGTGCAGCATGTCAATTCGGTAAATAGTCAAGAGCATCATTTCCACATGACAAGCATGTTAGTGAGAATGTACTGGAAGTAGTACATAGAGATCTTTGGGGTCCATCAAAGACCACATCTATGGGCGATTGCAAGTTTTATGTTACTTTCATTGATGACCATACACACAAAGTATGTGTATATTTCATGAAACAGAAGAGCGAGGTGTTCACTCACTTCCAGAATTTTAAAGCTATGGTGGAAAAGCAAACAGGGAAGTACATTCAAACATTAAGATCTGATGGAGGAGGTGAATACATATCAAATGAGTTCAGCATTTTTCTAAAAAATCACGGAATTCGACATCAGTTTTCATGTAGGTACACACCATAACAGAATGGCATTGCTGAAAGCAAAAATAGACATATTGCAGAAATAGCAAGAGCCTTGATGGATGAGAATAATATGCCTCATTGTTATTGGGCAAAAGCTGTGCATACTGTTGTATACATCATGAACACAACTCTGACTGTTGTTGTACATCAAGTTACACCTGAAGAGAAGTTTACATGTAAAAAGCCAAACTTATCACATCTGAAAGTTTTTTGTTATATTGCATATGTAGATTTCCCATATGAATCGAGGATGAAGCTTGATCCAAAAGCAGAAAAGTGTTTCTTCATTGGATACTCCCTTGAGCAGAATGAATCTAAATGTTATAACCCACTCACATGACAGGTAAAGGTGAGCAGATATGTGGTATTTGATGAAATGTCAAGCTTCTATGTAGATGCCAAAGAAGGACTGAGTCTTGAACCAAGTAACAAAGAAAATGCTAAAAAATCAAGTGTAGAATCTTAGGTTTTGAGTGGACCAGATGCATCACCAAGCAATAGTTATGTTTCAAATCCATGGAGTGGAAGATTACGTGGAAATTTTAGTCCAGCAAATTCATCAAATACATCCAAGAAAGGTAAAGAAAAGCTTTCTACTAGTCATAAAACATGTGTAGGTTTTGAAGATGTTGATGGAGATTCAAGCGGTTCAGAAAAGAGTTTTGATGAGGAACTTGGATTGCCCTCTGTGAAGACTCCAAGAGTAAGAAGGGCACATGCAGATGATACAAGGAGAAGTGACCCAGGACCAAGAAGATCTGGGAGGATGCAAAATTCAGTGTAACGATTGACATATGATAGTTATGTGGCTAGTCATTGTGCCTACATGACAAAGGTAATACAAGATGCTGATCTTGTTTATGTGAGAACAGTTGAGCAGGTTGTTGATATTTTCACCAAAGCACTTGGAGATGAGAAGTTGAAGAAGTTTCGGGAGATGCTTGGATTACAAGATATGGTGTTGAGCTTGAGGGGGAGTGTTGAGATATCAAGCTCAACATGTGATGATCCAGGAATAACACATATCATTTTTTCATTTCTTTGACATGTATAGTGGTCATGCTAGTATATGTCACGGATACTTCATTGAGCTTTATTAGATTTATCTACCGAGAGTGATGGCACATTTGTTCCTTGCCAGCTCACTCATTCACGAACATTAGGTTTTTCCTTATGTATTGATCTTTATATATTGCACTGGTTGTATTCTTGTTTTTAGGTCATTCGTGTACATTCCTTTTTATGTAATAGAAGAAGAAGAAGATCAATTCTTCCTTGCCTTAATTTGTGTGTGTGCTTCTCGTCGAGAGTGAGAGTGTGCGTGAGCTCTCTTCCTTATCTCCTTCCTCATGTCAAGGCTTACATCGGATTATGTGATTTTTGTAGAGAGACCTATTTACCAACCAAAAAAAGTTTTCCGAAGCTATCTAATCTAGAAATATCTACTAGAAATGAGTGGATTCGAAAGTACTGGTGGATTGCATCCGAATGCATGTCCACTAGTCCTCCACCTTTTAATAAGAGTCAAGAGATATTTACAATTTCGACACTCCTGTTACAACTCCTAAAATATATAGATTTCAATAGTTATCCCATTGCTAAGGATGGGATTTACAAGTTCAAGTATGTTTTAGAATTATCTTCTGACAAAGATGTATCAAAAAGAGTAGACGCACATGAACTACTTAGAGTATTCTCGCATCTTACTCAATATGGTTTAAAGATATCCATGACAGATGGATTATGACCATATTGAAAATGATATGTATTCATTTGAACTATCTGGATTAAATGAAGTGTTTACATTTGAGTTAAGTGAATTATGTGGAGTAAATGAAGTGCTATCATTTGAGTTATGTGGATTAAATGTTGTGGATTCATTTAACAAATGTGAAATAAATCTTGTGGATTCATTTGAACTGTGGAATAAATGAAGTGTTTACATTTGAGTTAAGTGGATGAAATGAAGTGTAATCATTTGTATTAACTGGAGTAAATGTTGTGGTACCATTTGAGTTAAGTGGATGAAATGAAGTGTAATCATTTGTATTAAGTGGAGTAAATGTTGTGGTATCATTTGAGTTAAGTGGATGAAATAAAGTGTAATCATTTATAATATATGGATTAAATAATGTGGATTTATTTGAATTATGTGGAGTAAATGAAGTGATATCATTTGAGGGATGTGGATTAAATATTGTGGATTCATTTAACATGTGGATTAAATCTTCTGGATTCATTTGAATTATGTGGAATAAATGAAGTGTTTACATTTGAGTTAAGTGGATGAAATGAAGTGTAATCATTTGTATTAAGTGGAATAAATGTTGTTGTATCATCTGAGTTATGTGGATTCAATGTTGTGGATTCATTTAACATATGTGAATTAAAGAATTATGTGGATTCATTTGAATTCTCTTAAGATAAAATTAGTGTTTTTATTTTGCAGAAGTAAAACATGGCAAGAATGTCAGATGTGAATGATGATCTTGATCATACTGAATCTCAAAGGATTTTATCTGAGCAAAATGCTCGATTTTCACAATCAAGATTAGCATTTTTATTCCGTCAAGATTTAGAGCCAGAGGGATTAGAAGGACAAGCATTATCAGTGAAAGAAGTAAAAAGCTATGTCCAAATTATTTTGTTCGTGATGTTCTCTTTCGGGTTACAAGAAGGGCAAAAGAAATAGCACCCTTAAAGCTTTCAGACTTACAACATAAAGGGTTAGCAGAAATGCTACTTTGACATGTTGTGCAAGTTGAGAGATCATTACCAAATAATAATCAAATAGCATTATATTTCATTCAAAATGTTTTTGTACAAGATATTCTTCATCGACGTGTAGATTGGGATGATCGTCCGAAGAATGCAGGTATCAGTTTGGGTCGTCCTCAAAATCGAGCCAAACTTTGTAATCAAGGAAACAAATGCCCTCTTCCTCGAATGTTGCCCTACATTTTGCTACCTGAAGAACATAATCTTATACATGATTTGTCATCAAAAGGGGTAGAATTATACAATGAAGGACTAACAACTCCTGCATTACGAAGAACAATAGATGATCAACAAGAGAGGATTGATGATCTACAAAATCAAGTGAAAAATTTACAAATTTTTTTGGATGCTTATGAGAGCAAATATGGAAGACTCTCAGAGGCATCATCATCTTTTGATCGGTTTACTACCGATGAGTTATCGAATCAAGAAAACACTGAGTAGGCAAGCTTTTTTTTGTAATCAAAGACATGACTTGTATTCGATTTTGCAATTGAATATAATCATAGTGTTCATAGTACATCATTTTCTTCATTTTGAATATCATCATCTATGATAGGTACCATGTCATCTATTTCTTCCATGATTGAACCATCATTATGATCCAGATCTAAATCATGATCACTCCATGAATCATTTGTTAAACTTTCATGAGTTCGAAATTCTCCAAAAGTTTGTTGTGCTGTTGTAGAAGCTATCTTGGTTGGAGCATGTAACCAATGCATATTACAAAACACATATACCAAATCATTAGCGTGTGATACACTTAAGTGATTTCTTCATTTTGAATGAAGAAAATCATAGGCACTTCAATTACGTTCACAACTACCACTTGAAGCTGCTACTGAAAGCACTCTCATGATATGTTGCAACTCCACTGCTTCACCTCCATACTCTTTCCACCAAATAGGAGGTGGATGCTTTTGAATCGCTTCAATATGCCATAGATCTCCAAAAGATCCTTCTCGATTTACATACCCTACTCTTTGGTGGAATGCATCTCGGCCATCTGTACCTAGAAGTAATAATTGACATGTGGTTTTGAAGTTTGCCATGATTGCTTTGTTTGATGCTTGACCATTGATTTGAAATGTTGCATCCAAAACGAATGTTGTTCCATGCAAATGAGTATGCATTTGCGTCCATCTCTTCTCAACTAATGATACAATCTGTGTTTTCTCTCGTAATGAAAATTAATTAAAGTCTTTTACTTTTTGAATAGCTTTTGACATAATCCAATAAACTTTTCCAATCACAAATTTATCAGTATCAACCATTCGTAAAAGTTCCACAAAAGGTTTAGTGATACCAACAATTTTTTCAAGATTACACCAAAAATTTTGTGATTGTATTAGACACGTACGTTTGGATGTTGCAACTCGATAAGAAGAATACTTCTCTAGCCATGCCTCCCATCTTTGATCAGCATTCATTTCTACAAGAGCTAGCTTAACTTCTAATAATCCATTGAGCACAATGTAAGCAGTTGCAAATCATGTGGCACAAAAAATCTGAAGTGCTTTATTGGGAGATTTTGATCGGAAGAGCGAATATGAAAATTTATGCTCTCTAATAGATTTGACCACATGATTTACATCTAATAAGCTTTGTTAAATGAAAGATAATCTACCTATATCTTTCAATAATAAATTTAATGTATGAGCTACACATGGAACCCAAGTAATGCCTTCATAGTTGTTTTGAATTGTAACTCCAGTACTTTGGAAATTAGAGGCATTATTTGTCACTATCCCAGTCACATTCTTCGGACCACCCATGCATGATATAGCATGTCCATATACCTTTAGAAGAAAAGCCGAACTTTTCTCTGTAAGAGAAGTATCAACAGCTTCTAAAAACATGTTTCCTTTTGGACATATAACCATGACATTAATCAATGGTTTCTTTTGACAACGTGTCCATCCATCCAATGCTATTGTGCATCCATACATGGGTACATAATCAAGTACTGTTCATTTTAAAATAGCTTCAATACTTTTTTTACTTTATCTACATACTCTATTCAAATTTTGTTATAATTTGGCATGGTGAAACCTTTTCGTGCAGTTGACATCAAAGCATCTTTGAAAATGGGATTACGAATAACATTGAAAGGAATCCCACATGCTAAGAATGCTTGAGTCCATTTAAGATGAAGCTCAAGACAATCTTGCTTTTCAAAAGCTACATGTATAGTATTTTGTGATTTATTGTGGACAAAGCATGGTGACAAAGTATTAAATCCACCATTTTTACTACATTCACCAAATCCACTCTTTTTTGATGCGGTTGGAGAAAATGGAGTACATGTATCTTGGTTATTCTCAAAAACAGTTTGGGAGACTTGAGTAGAAATATCTTGATGATCCTCTACTATCAACGACGCATCTACTCATTCTTGCTCTACACTTGGGCTACTTCAAAATTGTTGTGAACTACTCATGCTTTTGGAATCTTTTTTATGTGATACCTTGAGATTTACATTTATTTGAATAACTTGCAAAGTGTACCCATATATCACTATCTGGATTAGAGCATCCTGCCACATTATTACCTGTATTAAAGAGATGCTCTTTTATTCAAGTTGCATTTTCTACATAACGATGCCCATAACATTTGCATTGTATTGTGGATATTGTTTTACCCTCTTGATGAACAATCACATATGACCATTCTTTTCCCTTTCCCATAGTGCTTGCAAATTGCTTTATGAAGGCTATACCTACAAAAAAACATTATAAATCAATATCAAATAAGATATTTTGATCAACATTGAGTCAAACAATTATGATAGACTTTAATTCTCAATCATACACCCATATACAAATTATAATTACGCATATTATTGTGAAGTAAAAATCATTGTTGAGTTAAACAATCATAATAGATTTTAATTTTCAATCATACACACATAAATTTACACATACATATACTTACACATACTATTGTGAAATATGAATCAATATTTAGTCAAAAAATCACAATATATTTTAAATTCCTGATCATATGCACATACACTTACACATACTATTGTGAAGTAAGAACCAATATTGAGTCAGACAATCCCAATAGATTTTTCATTCACAATTATACACTCATATGCATACACATACTCATACACATACATACATATACTATTATGAAGTGATTCTCAATGTTGAATCAAACATAATCTACCTATATCTTTCAATAATAATTTTAATGCACCACAATAGATTTTAAATTCTTAATCATATGCACATACACTTACACATACTATTGTGAAGTAAGAATCAATGTTGTATCAAACAATCAAAATAGATTTTAAATTCCTAATCATATGCACAAATATTTACACAAACTATTGTGAAGTAAGAATCAAATAGAGTCAAACAATCACGATATATTTTTCATTCACAATTATACACTCATATGCATACACATACTCATACACACACATACATATACTATTATGAAGTAAAAAACATTATTGAGTCAAACATAATCTAGCTACATCTTTCAATAATAAATTTACTGGATCACAATATATTTTAAATTCCTAATCATATGCACATACACTTACACATATCCTGGTGAAGTAAGAATCAATGTTGTATCAGACAATCACAATAGATTTTAAATTCCTAATCATATGCACATACATTTACACATAGTATTGTGAAGTAAGAATCAATATTGAGTCAAACAATCACAATGGTTTAAATTATTTAATATTTATAGCAAAAACTTATACCTTGTTCTCTCTACGACACTTTAAGTTTGTAAAGAACGAAGTAGGTTTTATGAAAAATGAGTAAGAATCAATCATAATAGATTTTAATTCACATATATATACTATTGTCAAGTAAGAATCAATGATTCAAACAATCACAATAGTTTCAATTATTTAATATGGAAAAAATTTATAGCTTGTTCTCTCTATGACACTTTAAGTTCGTAAAGAACAAAGTAGCTTTTATGAAAAAATGAGTCTAATTCTACTATTTTATAAAATATTATTTGATCAAATATTTTTCGAGCGGAATATTTTTTGATCGAAAAGTCTTTCAATCGAAAAATTATCGATCGAAAGCGTTTTCGATCAAAAGGGGTCGAATTTTCATGCAAAAACTATTTGGGCATGTCCGAATAAGCTAACATGTGACCGAATAATTTGGTCGACTAATAAGAGCTTGCCATAAAATTCTGTAATTATTCACAAATAAAGGAATTGTCGAATAATGAATAATGCAACATAGATCAATGTAGGTGTACTTTTTGGTGGCTCAATTTGGTGGATATGCTAACGTGATTCCATGAGTTTGGGTCCTCCTTTTTTATTGTTCCACTTGAAAATCACATGGTTGAGTCCTTTTGCATCATTGAGACTTGATTTTCAACACTCCTCCTTAAGTCTTAATGCCTAGGTCCTTCATTCCAATGCATGCCTTGAAGTGTTGTAGCTTTACTCCATCCAAAGTTCTGGTAAACATATCTGCATATTGGTCCTTTGTATTGACATGCTCCACCATGACATCCTTTGAGATTATCTTCTCTCTAATAAAGTGGTGTAGCTCAATGATGAGTAGCACCTCCTTTAATGTCAATCCGGGAAGATGTGAGGATGGTATGAAGACCTCGAACAAGCGATGGCACAAGTGTGTGAGTAAGAAGCACACTAACATGCACACACATACACACACGCGCACACACGGCAAGAACAAAGAGAGAGACAATGGAGTTCTTTTAGATTACTCAAAAGTGCTCTTACAAGTTCAATTCTACAACAAGCTAACCCCAAAAATGCGCTCTCTAGCTCTTTTTATAGTTTTTGACTAGTTTTGGCCCTATCCAAACCTAGTGTCCGGCCTAGTTAAAAATTTGGTTATAGGGCCTATTTGGGGGCTCAAACAGAGTCTAAAAAATGTGAAAATTGATAGGTAGGTACTTCTAAAGCTCCTCAAGCTCAAGGACTCCTTGGCTTGCAAAAAATGGAGCTACAAAAATATGAAATGGTATTTATAATGGCTTTTAGTGATGAAAATCACTATTTTTGTAGGGATTTCTTCTAACAACTTGACATACACTTCCTGGAGCTCCCTACTTGCTCCTTCTTCTTGTGTGTCCACCTCTTTGATGTGCTCCTATGATTTGTCCTTGACCTTCAGCTTCATGAAAAATGATGGCCTACTTGCCAAATCTTCTTTGACTTCTTTGCCTGCTTGGCCCTTCGCTTTGGCTCCCTTGTCTTATAAGTCCTTGACCACCCTGACCACTACCAACACTCCCCCCTCTCTCGCGTCTGTCGTCTCTAAGAGACCCTTGTTGAGTGGACTGTTGGATGTAGTACTCCACAACGTCCATGGCTAAATGATGTTCTACTATTCTCAACCCTTTGGCCAAATGAGTGAGTAGGAGATCCCATGGTCCCGGTACCTCCAGATGCGGCATGCGTAGCTTTTCTGAGTGAAGTGTCTGTTCTACCGCAAATAACTGTAATAGATGAGATGGTCTGGGTATGAATATTTCTTAATGATATTCCCAAAACCCTGTGATAAACATTTCCTCAAACATTTGTTTGAAGCAGGCTGGTAGATACTTGATACGAGCATGCCACGCATAGACGACGTCGATGGGTGGTGTGGTGCTCATATCGTAGGCAAGATCCTGGTTGCCTTCATTGAATCCGAGAGGCGAAAGGTGGGGCTCTTTGACATTTCTAAAGGTTCTGAATGTGATCAGCATTAACTCAAATATTTTGAGACACATCTGTGCCATGATATCTGGTACAATTTTTAATCTGGCTACCCAGTGTCGAATGGTTGAAATCATGTAGCCGACCATGGGTTGGCCATGAGGGGGTGCTAAGTGCACATAGTTAGGCACTTTTCACACCCTTTAACTATCAAAACTATTTTGGTGTATTCTGGCCAAGACCTTCATCAAAAGACAGGGCAGTAGCATGGGTTATACTTGATGTGTAAAGGCATGTTATTCCAAGTGTGTACCATCTCAAGGTATGTTTCAAGTAGACGTATCCTCCAGGTAGGTTGAAATATATTCCCGTGTGTGGCACTTGCAAGAATGTCATCTGGTGCAAACTGTGTTACCAAGATTGGTTCTTTTGTTGTGTGTTGCTTTATTTCGGCATTATAATCTGCCATCAATACGTAGAATGGAACATACAAATCACCGGATGTGCCAATCCACCGATGATGGGAGAGGTTTTTGAAGTAATCCGATTTGATGATGACTTCTTCCAATCGAGACATAGACTGTATCTATACTGCCACTCTCTCATCATGGGTTGCACCAATCTTCTCTAACTTTTGCATCCATTCAAGATCTTCGATCTCAATTGTGTCCATTCCTTCCTCTGTCTGCTTACCCCTTTGTGCAGGCATGGGTACGTATGGGTCTTCAAAAGTCTCCTCAACTTCAATTGGAACTAAGTCCTTAGGTTCCGGCTCCACAAGGGGAGAGGATTGATGCTAATATTGAAGAACTTTATTTTGTAGTTCTGCCAGTTGTGCTCTGAGTTCTACGATTTCTTGAGATGTGTCTGTGGCGGCTATGACTTCTTTTGGTGACTCGTGCTTAGCTTCCAGTTGCTTTAGTAGGTCATCCCACTCTCTTTCTAAGGTTGCGTGTGCTTCCAAGACATCGACATGTGTTTCCAACATGATTTTCATATTTTCAGATAGGATGGCCTTGAAATGCTCTAGGTCAATTTCCTACGGTGAACCCTCCATGGCTGCTTCCAGGTTTTCTTCGTTCTGTTTCTGTAGTCATTTATTTTCTTTGAGTGTTGTGGACATGTGCTTTCATAGTAAGGCAAGGTTACGTCGAAGCTTGAGATTGTCCGTGATCTGGGCGTGTAGCATATCATGGCGTTGTTGTTTTTCTTTGGTATCTGGCTGGGGTGGATTGGCTACTAATTGATCATATTGTGTATGTAAGGTATTAAACTGTTGTTGTAATAGCCTCTTCTCCTTCTCTAGATTAATGAATCTTTCTTGTAGCGTTTCATGGTTTTTGAACAGGCTGGTATGCTGAGCATCTAGGTGCTAGTAATGCTATTGTAATTGAGACATACACTGGTACAATGTATTAAATACATTATTAATAGGAGTGGATGCTAGGAAGGTGTTGAATGCAGGAGGGTAGGGGAAAGGGAAAGGGAGTGTGGATGTTGTGCCTGAGAAGGGTGAAGTGGGTGGTGGGGGAATGGGAGATTGTGGGAATATGGGGGGAGGGAGAGGTACGGAAGTGCGTGATATGTCCATGAAGTCATATGTGGATGCGGTCGTGGGAGTGATCGTGTACATGGGAATTGTTGGTGTGGTGATGGTCGTGAAGGTGTGAAGTGGTGTGTGCAGTTGTGAATATGGGCCACCAAGAAGTGTGATAGGGGGAATGGGGTTTTCAGTGGCGAGAGTTAGAATTATAGTGTCAGTGGTGGCATTTACAATAGGGGTGGTGATAGGTTGTGTAGATTGTGAGGGTTGACTCACAGTTTGTGCTTCGGTTTGGGAAGTGGACTCTGTGGCGGTGATGGTGGTGGTGGCAATGGTGGTAGGAGGTGAAGGTGGTGGAGTTGGAGGGGAGGGTGGTAAAGGGGGTGACGGGGGTGCACTTGAGGTATGGGCTTCATCAGTGTGGTGAATGGTATGGGTTGTGCCCTGTGGTTCTGATACCAAGACATTCATTTGTTTCCCTGGTCTAGGGAGACGTCTATCATATCTTCGCTCCAATCTTCGCACGTGTGCGAGAGCGATATGCACTGTCTTAGGTACCCCCAATGCATCAGCAATCATGTCAAGAGTTGCCCTGTATTGATCATCCACACCTTCATCTTCTAAGATCCATTAGGGCCTTTCCTGCAGCCAGGGATAGTTTGTGTTGTTCTTGAACTCGATTGATGGTATCATACAGTCTTTTCAATTGTTGCGTATAAGCAGGGTTTTCTTCAAGTTCCAGTACAACTTCTTGCTCATATTCATGCTCTTCTTCGTCGGATAGTCCTTCTTGTTCATCCTCTTGCTCCTCTTCTATAGTCTCCTCTTCATCTTCATCTACTTCGACAACTTCTGGTTGGATTGCATGAGGTTGGTCCGTGATGTTCTGATGCCCGCTTGCTTGCTCTGCCTCAACCTCCAAATTAGTAGCATTAATTATTCTGGCTACCTCCTCATCAGTTAGATCTTCCAGTGTAAAGCCATGAGGGAACTCTAAGTCGGTGGGTATAGGTAGAAATACTAGATTTTTCCCTTCTGCACGAGTTCCATAGGATTGACATTTAATTTCAACTTTTGACAGTAGGAAAATTTAACAGCACTAGTGGCTTCACTTGAGTCAATCAAGGCCCTTACAGTCCTTGCACTCTTTCCTTGTCCTATCTCTAAGTTTACAAAAGAATGTTGATCAATTATTCTATGAGAGCTAATACCTGAAACTTCACACATAGCCATATGATATCTTGGGTGCGCATAATCATCTATCCTAAGCTGATCTCTACCCTGTCTTCTCAATTTCATCCTTTGGATTCGTGCCAATGCTTCTGCCTGTGCTTCTTCTCGAATTTGCTTTTCCTCATCCTTGCGTTTCTTAGCAGTGCTGAGTCGATTGAGCATTTCCTCAGTTAGGGTTTCTTGATAAAGTTTGACTCTGCATTCGCTAACGTAACTTGGCAGGATGTCGCCTTCTAGAGTGGCTAATTGAACTGCTCCACTTGTGGAAATCCTATTTATGATCATAGTTCCATAACCCCTCTTCTCTAGTTTCCGTGTGTGTTGCTTCAAAGTGTACACTAAAACTAGGTCTCCTGCTTTTAAGCTTTTATCTTTAATGTGGGCATCGAAGTACGCCTTCTGTCTTTTCTTAGCGGCATATATTCTTGTTGCCGCTCTTAGTCTTATTTCACCTAGTCATTCCATATCAAAAATCCTCGAAGAGAGTTCATGACCCATCCACTCATGCTCCTATGCTACTTTGAATGTAGGTATCAAGAATTCCAATGGTAGCATTGCATTTTGACCGAATACCATCTGAAAGGGTGTGGCTTGGAGTACCATTTTATAGGCAACTCTGTATGTCGAAACAGCATGGTGTAGCTATTTGTCCCAATCAGAGCATTTATTATTCACCAATTTAGTCAATACATTGCATAGAATCTTGTTTGTGCTTTCAGCTTGCCCATTGTCTTGTGGGTGATAGGGGGCAGACTTCTTGTGTATCACCAAGAACTCTTGAAGAAGATTTTCAATGACTTCATTCAAGAAGTGAGTCCCTCTATCACTAACTAGCTCTATAGGTAGCCCGTATCTGGTGAATACATTCTCAAATAAGAACTTAGCTGTCATTTGAGCATCGTTCTTTGTAGTAGATTTTACCTCTACCCACTTGGTTAGGTAATCTGTGGCCACAATAATGTATTCAGCATGGGAACCCTTAGCCGGGGGATTAATAGGACCTTAAAAGTATATTCCCCATTTATAGAATGCGCATCCACCCATCATAGGTTCCAATGGCATCTCATCTTTGCGTACAGGATACTGAGTTCATTGACAAACCTCACACCTCTTCACATAGGTATGTGCATCCATGTGAAGGGTTAGCAACCACAATCTTGCAAACAGGATTTCCTTGATCACCCGATCTGGTCCAAAATGTCCTTCTTCTATCCCCTGGTGAGCAGTTTCAAAGATCTTAAGATATTCGCTCTCATGGACACATAATCTGAGGTAACCATCTTTACCACGCTTGTATAGATTATCACCAATGAGTGAGTAATCTAGGGCTTCTTGTTCTAAACTTCTTTTCCTAGCCAAAGTCATATCTTGAGGGAATGTTTTCGTCCTCAGGAAGGCTACCAATGGTTCACTCCAATCTGGTATTAGAGACATTGGTACAGTGTAGCATGCTCCACAGGTGGTCTAATATGGCAGACTGGGCATTCTTTACACATCTTTTGTACATCTTCTTCCATAGTTGGCCAATGCACTCTGAGTCTCCTTAGTGTCTGTAGGGTTCGGTGCCTTACGTAATGTTGCTCTAATGCACCTACATGTGCTAATTGCAACCATTCTGCTTCCACACAATACGATAATATCCCTTGATTTGTATGCTTGCACATACTCCCTGCCATTATATGGTACTTTTGGGCCTTTACTACCTCTCTATCTTGAGTGTTTATGACTAGCTGATTAGGTCCATAGGTTAATACTGGCACTAATGGCTTAGCCCATTGAGGTACAACTTCCAAATTAAACAAGTAAGCATCAGGAAGGTCATCCGATACTCCTTGCGGTGCCTCTCCAGATGTGAGCCTAGAGAGATGGTTTGCTCTCAAATGAGTCTTCTCTTTCCTCTCCACAACCTCAAAGTCATATTCCATTAGCAAGAGGAACCATCTCACCAATCTGCCTGTATTGCATGGTTTGTTTACCAAGTACAACAGTGCTTGATGATCAGTAAAAAATTTAAACTTATTTGCAAGCAAATAGTGTCTAAACTTCTTAAATGCATATACCATGCATAATCCTTCTCTCTCAGTGGTGTTATAATTCCGTTCAGCTGCATTTAGTTGTCTACTAGCATAGGCAATTGGAAGATCCATATTACCTTCACCAATAGGTTGTGCGAGCACACATCCAATAGCATAATTGGATGCATCCACGTGAACATGAAAGGGCTTATTCCAATCTGGTGTGGTCAAGATTGATGCTGAACACAATTTTCTTTTGAGCTCATTGAAAGAGTTCTCACATTCATTAGTCCACTCAAAGTTAGTCAAAAGTCCATACAGAGGCTTTGCAATGATGGCATACATGTGTATAAAACGTCGGTAATAACCACAATGCCCCATGAAAGCTTGTACTTCCTTGACAATCTTTGGCCTAGGTAGTTCTACAATGGCTCTCACTTTCTCTTCGTTAGTGGATATGCCATTCTTTGACACACTATGTCCTAGAATCTTGCCTTTCCTGACCATGAAAACACACTTTTCTGGGTTCAGGCAGACTTGATATTCTCTACATTTGTCAAAGATTTTGCATGAGTTCAGGTATATGTGTTTGTCTAATGTTGGAATGAGCACAGAGATCATCAACATAGACCTCTAAAATCTTCCTCAGGAACTCTTTAAACACGTGGCACATCAGCCTCTGAAATGTAGCGGATGCATTGGTAAGTCCAAATGGCATTACTCGAAAAGCAAATATGCCCCACTCTGTGGCAAAAGCCATCTTATGCTGATCTTCTAGAGCGATGGCTACCTGATTGTAGCTAGAGAACCCATCAAGGAAGTTGTACACTTCCTTGCCAGCTACTCTCTCTAGTAGATGCTCCGTGATAGGAAGCAGATAGTTATCTCGAATAGTGGCTGCATTAACCTTCTTCAAGTTAATTCACACACGTAGCTTTCCATTCTTCTTGGGCACCACTACAATGGGGGATACCCACTCCGTGTGCTCAATCTCATAGATGAATCCAGCTTCTACCAACCTGTCTATTTCCTCTTTGATCTTAGCCGCATAGTTATCATTATATGTGTATGGCTTTTGTTTAGAGGGTAATGCATCTGAGGTCATAGGGATAGTGTGTGAGCATATGTTAGGGTCTGCGCCTTTTAAGTCCTTGTAACTCCAAGCGAATACATCTTTGTACTCCCTTAGCAAGGCTATCAACTCTTGCTCTTCTTCATTTATCAGGTCATGCCCTATGTAGGTGCATCTTTCTTCTCCTTCTTCTATGGCTACAACAATTTTCTTGGTGGTTTCCTTGTTATCGTAGGCCTCTCCTACTTGTGCGTCACGTTTAGGCATTCTTATCATGACTCTCCTATCATCTATTTCATACTTCTTGAAATTTTCAGGGACCTCAAACGAAGATTCTTCCTCTTCTGGTGTGACTTCTTTCTTCTTTTTCTTCTTGTCCTCACTCTTGGTGGCCACTTGTGTGGTTAACCTTACATCCTTTGTGAGCTCTTCATGTCTCTGAGGATGAGCTTCTACTTCATAGAAGTATTCTTCATCTGATGCAAAGGGTGGGTCCATAATGATTGACTCTAGATCGGAGTCACTCGCATCCTCAAATGCATCAAGGCTAGGTTCGCATTTTTTTTTAACCGAATCTCCCATGATTGGCTCTATTGAGAGAACTGAAATGTCATAGCCATCCTCATCACAGTGGGGTGTCCATTGTTCTTCATTGATGGCTACATCCATTGTTGCTAAAATTTTTTCCCAATCATGAGGTTCAAATTGTTCATCAGGGAATACTACAGGTGCATAGGCTGGGTCTTGAATTGATCTATGTGTCTCTTTCGCACCTACCTCTCTGGCTTTTTCTCTCTTCTCCTCTTCTACTGCCACTTTGCACATCCATAAGTGGGTGTCTTCATGCATCCATGAGGATCCTGGTCATATGGAATGCACCGACTCAGTATCATCTTTGGCTCTATGGATGGGGTTCCATTGGATGGGAGGTACGTCTCGATGAGAGTAATCCTTGAGATTAACTTTGGTCGTGACACCTAAGTGTTGCAAGTACAAGGAATTGGCTCCCCAATTCTGTACCACTTGCAACTGTCGCATAAATGGTCTTCCCAAAATCATCTCATAGGCATGGTTCTTGCTAAAGTCACATATAGCAAAAGTATGCTCAAACTCTACACCACATGTAGTGAGGGTTATTCCTTCTAGTAGGCCTAAGGGTCTTTCTATGTGACCATTAGCCATCTGCAATTTCATTCTCGTTGGCCTAAGTGCTAGCTTGCCCCAACGCTTCCATAGGGAAGTGGTAGCAATTGCAACTCCTTCACCTGAGTCCAGAATTGCCTTTGTTGTGTACCCTTGATGGGTGATGGGAAGATAGGTGTTTCCCTCTTCTCCTTCACTCATGTCTCCTATTTTGTCCAAGGGTATTTCTGGCACTATTCTATGGGATCCTACCTGGGAACGCGGTTTAGCTACCTCTAGTACTTGTTTGGCTACATGTTCCTATTGGAGACCTCTTAATCTCCAAAGATCTGATCTATACTGATCTAAGAACACTTCTATATCAGTTATAGACCAAACTTTACACAAATATTGTCTTTCTTTATCAAAACTTTCATTAACACTTCTCTGAGTGAAGAAGTTCCTTCTTCAGAAAGTCTGCTTCAGAATTTGACTTCATTACCTTCACATATCTTTAGATTTCTTCAAATCAATGATGCAAAAGTCTTCACACTACCTTTACGTAATCATATCAGCCATTAGCTCTCCAAAATAACCATTAAAACTTTAATTTGATCCTTAAGATCAAAGATATGTCAAAAACTGTCTTCCAGGAATGGCAACTTTGACATGGTCAACTTCTTAAGTTGATTTCTCACAGCACAAATCCCGTTTTGCTAAATGCTTTGAGCCATAGCTTCCTTACCTTCGAACTTAGATTTTGAATGCTCACTCATTAAAAACTTTACACTATGCACTAAGATCTAAGCAAAACATTGAGACGGAAAAGTGCGCGACTCTGAGAAGTCTGTCTGCAGATTCTACATACAAATGTTCCTATTGATCATTCTCACAGTAGGAAAGGAATTAGACTATGAAACTTTGAACATAGCTTCATTAGCTTCTAGATTAGATGTGTACAAAAGGATTTCTGATCCACATGATCAGGCTGAGAGAACTCAGAGAAAAACCCGTCATTATTTTCCTGAGTAAGACTCTCTACACATCTCTCTAAGACACTTGTCATCTAAAATGACTCTCTCACATATTCCTTTACATCATTGACTTATATACATATGTTTCTAGAATTATCCCACGTCTATTACATTGCTCCTTATCATCCTAAAGATTTTCTATACTCAGATTACAAGAATTTCCATCTCTAATGTACATATGTATACATACTTCACTTCTGAGATCTCTTCATTCTCTCAAGTGTTTTCTTCCACTTCAATCTGACCATAGACTTGATTCAAGATCTTTATAATCACCAATTTGTGATTGGTTTGTTCCAACAGCTCCCCCTCAATCACTAATTGTGATTATTCCATTCTTCTTCACTCCTGCCATCTCTTTGAATCTCTGTATCTTAGGTCCATCCAAGCTTTTTGTCATCATATCTGCAACTTGTTCTTTTGTTGGAGTATACATCACTTCAATCTCTTTGTCAAGTACCTTTTCCCTCAAGAAATGATACTGAATCTCTATATGCTTAGTCCTGGCATGAAAAACAGGGTTAGCTGCCAAATACAAAGAACTCATATTGTCTCCAAAAATAATTGGAGTACTTTGATCAGTTCCAAAAACCTTCAATAAGGTTTTTAACCATATTACTTCTTTTGCAGCCTCTACCATTCCTTTATACTCAGCTTCTGTAGATGACAAAGCAACTGTATGTTGCTTCTTTGAGCACCAGGACACTAATTTATCTCCAATATAACAGAGGTACCCATGAGTGGACCTTCTATCATCTGAATCACCTGCCCAATCTGCATCACTAAACACTTTGATTCTTGTGTCAGAAGTAAATCCGTAATACAAACCTTCACTTAGGGTTCCTTTGATATATCTGAGTACCCTTTGAGTTGCAATCCAATGAGTCTTCTTTGGACAATGCATGAATTGTGATAACACACCTACTGCATATGATAGATCAGGCCTTGTCAAGGTAGCATAGATTAAACTACCTACCAAACTCTGATATTTCTTCGTGTCATTGAATTCTTCACCTCCATACCTGCTCAATTTATGATTTACCTCCAATGGTGTGCTTGAAGGCTTGCAATCCTCCATGTTGAACTTGACCAAAAGATTCTTCAAGTACCTCTCTTGTGTAACATATACTCCATGTTGAGTATATACAATCTGCATTCCTAAGAAATAAGATAAGTTTCCCAAATCACTTATCTTAAACTCCTTCTCTATTTGTCTCTTAAGCTCATTGATTCCTTGAGCATCTGTACCTGTGACAATAATATCATCAACATAAATACACATGTATATGTATCCATTTTCACTTGCCTTCACTAGCAAGCTACTATCTGCCTTTGATGCTTGAAATCCACATTCATTCAAGAACTTGAAAAGTCTGTAATTCCATGCTCTTGGAGCCTGCTTCAACCCATACAAAGCTCTCTTGAGCTTACACACATAATCTGATCCAATTGAATCCATGAAGCCTTCTGGTTGCTCCATGTATACTTCATCTGCAATGTATCCATTCAGAAATGCATTCTTCACATCTAATTGTGATAACTTCCATCCTTTACAAGTAGCAATAGCAATCATTGATCTAATTGTAGACATCTTAGCCACAGGACTAAAGGTTTCATCATAATCTACCCCATAAGTTTGGGCATAACCTTTGACCACAAGTCTAGCCTTGTATCTAGACACCTTACCATCTACAAACCTTTTTGTTTTATACACCCACTTACATCCAATGACTTTCTGATTCTTTGGTCTTGGCACCAATTCCCAAGTTTCATTTTCAAGTAGAGCATCATACTCTTCTTGCATTGCCTTCTCCCAATTCTATTTACCTTTAGCTTCTTCATAAGTGATTGGATCTTCTTCTGTCTTCACAATGTAAGCATAATCTTTTGTTGTTAGAAAAGATGTATCATAACTATACCTTATAGGCTCTTTACTTTCCCTTGAGGATCTTCTGACCTCTGCACTTCTTGAAGTCTCAGCCACATTTGATTCTGGATCAAATCTTGGCCCATCTTCTACATGATCGTGCAATTTACTTTTATAGTCAACATCATCAATATCTTCTTCATACACATTTACTTTTGCCTTCCCTTTCCTTTGTATTTCTTCGACACCTGCATAATCATTTGTTGACCCTGTATACCATGTGCTTTGCTCATCAAATGTAACATCTTTGGTAACAAGAAATTGCTTTGTGGATGGACTCCACAATCTATAACCCATCTGTCTATCATCATACCCAATAAACAGATACTTTTCTGCTTTGGGTTCTAGCTTATGTCTTAATTGTGAAGGAACATAAGCATATGATAAGCATCCAAATACCTTACAATGATCAAGAGTAGGTTTCTTACCCCACCATGCTTCATAAGGAGTTCTTCCATCCAAAGCTTTACAAGGTAACCTATTCACAAGGTATGTTGTAGTGTTGATAGCTTCTGCCCATAAGTAATTTGGACAATTCTTTTCCTTCATCATTGCTCTTGAAAATTCTACAAGAGTCCTATTTCTTCTTTCTGCAACTCCATTCTGTTGAGGGGAATATCTGCAAGTTACTTCTCTTTTTATACCTGCATTCCACAAATAATCATGAAACTCTTTAGAGAAATACTCTCCCCCTCCATTTGATCTCAACCTCTTAAGCTTTTGTCCTGTAATCCTTTCTGCATAAGCATGATAATGTTTGAATGTCTTGAAGACTTCTGATTTATCCTTGATTACATATAAAGTAATCCATCTGGTTGCATCATCAACAAACAACACATAATATCTGGATCCATTTATGCTATAGTCCCTTGAAGGACCCCACACATCTGTATGAACCAGTTCAAGCATATTTGAATACTTGTACCCTGATTTGTTGTAAGAACTTTTGTGTGCTTTACCTAATTGACAAGCTTCACACTTGTACACCATATGTTGCCCTTCAATTTTTGGCAAACCAAGCACCACTTGATTCTTTGACATTTCCTTTATAGCTCTCTCATTGAAATGACCTAGCCTTCTATGCCATAGGTCTAATTCAGACATCTTTTGACTTCCATAAGTAAATAATGCATGTCCCACATTACCTTGGACTTTGAGAGTAAACAATCTTCCTTCCTTTTTACCTGCAATTATGTTTCTATATCCCTGATTTGGATCTTGCACATAGACACCATCATTTGTGAATCTGACTTCATATCCTTTCTCCACAATTTGCCCTACACTTATCAGATTTTTAGGAACAGTAGGAACATAAAGTACCTTGCTCAAAAGTGTACTTCCACTCTTTGTCTTCACTGATCCAATGCTTTCCACTTTATGTTTGGTATTATCACCTGTCTGAACTGTATGTCCATTCACCTTTGCTTCCATATCAGTCATCAAGGATATATTGCCACTCAGATGATTGCTACATCCTGAGTCAATATAAAAAACCCTTTGATCTTCTCCTACTGATTCATGAGTTGCATTCAAGATAAGAGTCATATCATCCTTCTGATCTGATGCATAGTTATAATAATTGTTGTTGTAGGACTGAGATTGAAAGCTTCTTCCACCTCCTCTAGCATATGATGTCCTACCACCTCTTCCTCTAAAGTTGCCTCTTTGGTTTCTGCCTCCTCTACCTCTTTGATTAAAACTCTGATTATTGCTTCCTCTATTTTGATTATTGTACCAACAATCATTTGCCAAATGATTGGTTCTGCCACAAATCCAACAAGCTTTAGTATTGTCCTTGTTCTTACCTCCTCTTCCTTTACCTCTGAAGTTCATCTTTCCTTTGGTAAAGTTAGCTTGACTTGAAGCTCCTTCATCATCAGTTGACTGCTTCCCTTTGCCATTCTTTTTCTTGTCCTTAGAGTACATGGCTTGACTTGCACTTCTATCATTGTCTCCTTTAATGTCCTGCTCAAAAGTTAGCATGTGTCCTAGCAATCGATTAAGATCAGGAGTAAAGTGATCAAGTGACAATTCTATGGACAATATGAAAGGCTTCCACTTCTCATCTCCTCTCAGACCTGTAAGTATTTGCCTTACCAACTTATCCTCTTCAGTGTCTTCATCTACTGCTCCCAAGCTATCTGCAATATCCTTCATCCTTGCCACATAATCAAAAATTGATTGTGAGCTCTTCTTCTTGAAAGTTGTGAACTCAGCCCATAATGAAGACTTCCTTGACTTGGTTGTGTTTTGGAAATGCTCTTCTAAAGCATTCCAAACATTTTTTGCACTTTCCAATCCTCTGATGTGAGGTAGAAGATAATCATTTACAGCCATGTAAATGATGCTCCTAGCTTGAGCATCCTTTCTCATCCAAGTCTTCAAATCTACAAGCTCTTCCCTAGTTGGAATACTAGGATCTGTAAACTCAGGCTTTTCTTCTTCTCCTGTAATAAATGCCATCAAATCTTTGCTCATGAGGTGTGCCTCCATCCTCATGGACCAGGCTTGATAGTTCTCCCTATCTAGCTTATCAATTTGCAAGCTTTCTCCCATCCTTGATCTTCTGTGTCTGCAATTACTATGGTTTATGAAGATAAAGTGTACCTTTGATATGAAGCTTTGATTCTTCTTGATCTTTCCAACTCGTGCTTTGTACTTCTGCAGGTTATCTTCACAAATTTGTCCTTGTCCACCTTCGATTAGAAAGAACTTCAATATCTGCAGCAATCGAGGCTTCCAATGCCTTTACTTCCCTTGTATTGCACCTTCAGCTCTGATACCACTATTGGAGACCTCTTAATCTCCAAAGATCTGATCTATACTGATCTAAGAACACTTCTATATCAATTATAGACCAAACTTTACTCAAATATTGTCTTTCTTTATCAAAACTTTCATTAACACTTCTCTGAGTGAAGAAGTTCCTTCTTCAGAAAGTATGCTTCAGAAAATTGACTTCATTACCTGCACATATCTTCAGATTTCTTCAAATCAATGATGCACAAGTCTTCACACTACCTTTGTGTAATCATATCAGCCATTAGTTCTCCAAAATAACCATTAAACTTTAATTTGATCCTTAAGATCAAAGATATGTCAAAAACTATCTTCCAAGAATGGCGACTTTGACATGGTCAACTTCTTAAGTTGATTTCTCACAGCACAAATCCCGCTTTGCTAAATGCTTTGAGCCATAGCTTCCTTACCTTCCAACTTAGATTTTGAATGCTCACTCATTAAAAACTTTACACTACGCACTGAGATCTAAGCAAAACATTGAGACGGAAAAGTGCGCGACTCTGAGAAGTCTGTCTGCAGATTCTACATACAAATGTTCCTATTGATCATTCTCACAGTAGGAAAGGAATTAGACTATGAAACTTTGAACATAGCTTCATTAGCTTCTAGATTAGATGTGTACAAAAGGATTTCTGATCCACATGATCAGGCTGAGAGAACTCAGAGAAAAACCCGTCGTTATTTTCCTGAGTAAGACTCTCTACACATCTCTCCTATTACATTGCTCCTTATCATCCTAAAGATTTTCTATACTCAGATTATAAGAATTTCCATCTCTAATGTGCATATGTATACATACTTCACTTCTGAGATCTCTTCATTCTCTCAAGTGTCTTCTTCCACTTCAATCTGACCATAGACTTGATTCAAGATCTTTATAATCACCAATTTGTGATTGGTTTGTTCCAACAGTTCCCACAGTTCTGGCCTAACCTTGAGTAGCTTTTCTAAAGTGAGATTGCACTGCACTTTAGTATTCTTTACTACCTCCGTATTCCTAGGTATGACCGAGTCTTCGTTTCGTACCATGACCGTGGGTGCTCTCAAACAAGTAGACTTAACCTTCCCATGGGCTTGTGAAGTGGGATAATTCATGTAAAGAATTAGACTCAAAGTCTAATCTCTCTTGAGATTGTGCACTCTCTTGCTCTCCATAAATGGATGGGATGTCTTGGGGGAATTGATCATGCACATCATCCACAAGTTCAATGGGAGGAGGAACTTCACTTTCTTTAGCCCATTTCTCTTCTTGAATCCCTCACAAGAACTCTAGTGTGTACCTATTCATAGAAGATGATGTGTCTGGTTCTGTGGAGTTAGGCACATAGGCTTCCTGGGCAGGAAGTCTTACTCTTTCACTTGCCTTGCCCTTATTTGGAGGGGTGGGTTCCTTTTCTAATTGTGTAATTAGCCTCTCCAATCTTTCTAGCAGTCCATCAAAGTGCAATTGCGTCTTAGTTGAACTAGAGATGTTAAAGAGGTGACTGGTTTCGAACATGTTTTGAGCAATTCCACCATCTTAGCACAAATTTTGGTTTGTTCAAGCTCTAGTTCCACTCTAGGGTAACACTTTTCATGATCGGTTATGTTTGGCCCTTCTTGGATTCTTGCCTAATATGCATTAAGCATCATGTTTAGGTCCTCGGGAGTGGGATCTGCTAAGACAGATCCTACTCTAGGGGGTGGTGGGATTGTGTGAGGTGGGTTGGAAGGTGGTGGTTTGGTTGGAGATGGGAATGGTGGTGGTGGATTAATGTGAGAGGGAGTTTGAGATGTAAGTTCAATTATCCTGGCTTTTGTTTCTCTTAGGCTTTCCTCGACTTCACTCGTCTTCTTTGCCCATTGTCTTTTCATTCTCTCATGGCTATCTCTCCGAGCTCTAGTCCTTTTCTTACTTATGCTCTCAGTCTCACTAATCTCAGAATTTTTTTCTTGGCTTAAGCCCTGGTTTTGTTGCAAAGCTTGGGCTCTAGTGACCACTTGTACTGGTGCAGTGGAAGTGACACTTCCTGTAGATTTTACTACTAACCCAATAACATTGATGGGCATGATTTTTGGCATGTTATTGGGGTTCTTTGGGCAATCTTGTAAGAGATGCTTCTTTCCACAATCTTGACAAAAGCCCTGGATTCTTAGTGAATGGGGTTGTGTAGGTGCAGGCATGGGGAAATCACGAATGAGGTGACCTCCCTGACATCTGTAGCATGGTCCTCTAGGGAATGGGGGTCTTACTTGCCTAGGTTGAGGTCTAAGGTTGGGATTTGTGTACATGATATTTGAATACTCTGGATCCTAACTAGGTTCACTCGGTTCTTCACTATAGTAGGATTCATCATATTCAAGAGACTGCATGTAGTAAGCCTGGGGGCTATCCACATGTGTAGAACCAAAACTATGGTCACTGGGGTCACTTTCGAAAAGTAATGGAGTTACTGGAACTATAGCTCTATTCAAATTTTCTTCAGCTGCTGCATACTTTACAGGAATCACATTTGTTGGGGTAGGAGGTTGCTGAGCTAGGACTGGTTGAGGTCTCTGCTGCCCTTGATAAGGTGGATGAAAGGGTTGTTGGGGCCTACCGTATAGCTATGGTGGGAATTGGTTCTGGTATCTACCCTGTTGTGGATATGGATGTGTGTAATGTTGCCTAACTGCTTGCTTATTGTATGGACAATCTTGTGTGGTGTGATTAGTGTACCTTCATTCGATGGTGCAATATTGGCTACTAGGATTCACTTGGGGTTGAGCCATAATGGGACATACATTCGCCATATGGGCACCTCCACAAGTATAGCACCACTTAACTGGGGCAAATCTTGGGATTTGTTTGTTAGAGACACCTAGTTTTTGAGCTACTTTCTCAGTGAGTTCCTCAATAGATGTGGATTGCCAGGAAGAGAGACTAGTAGAACTATCTGAATCTTTGTAGATTTTGGAAAGTTCTAATTTCTCCCCTAGGTTATCCTCGATGTTGATGCACATGTGTACACACTCTTCTATGGTCCTAGGGTCTTTCAAGTACACATATGATCTCAACTTTGTACTTAGCAATCCATCTAGGAATAAAGCCACTTGTTTGGCAGGTGTGGGTAACTCAGAAACAGGACATCTCTCTAGATATTGCCTAAACCTTATTCCTACAAGTCTAACCGTCTCTTGAGGGGTTTTCTTAAGCTATGAATCAGTGATGAAGTATTATGCCTTATGCCACTCTTAGAGAATTCGGTAATGAATGCCTCTAGAAGTTGGTCTATGTTCCTGAAGTGTCTCTCATTTAGCAGTTGAAACCATGTAAGAGTGGTGTTCCTAAGGGTGAGACCGAAAGCATTGTACTCCGTGAAGAGATCCTCAACTTGTTCAGCTCTCAAGACTTGTCTAAATTCGACCACATGATCGTATGGATCTCCACTGCCATCGAAGTAATTCTTCATGGACTTAACTAGCTGTGTAGGTCTCAAAGTCCTCGTGTGCTCTTTCGGTCTTGGTAGAGGGAATTCATCTACATTTCTTGGATTTCTTGGAGTTCTAAGTCTCTCAAGTTCCACTCTATCCGTTTCCGTTCTCATTCTTTCTCTTCCCAATGGGTTGGCGAAGCTTACTTTTTGTCTATCTCGACTTTTGTCCCTTTGTGGTCTCTGAGCTTGGGATGTTCCAGCTCGTGGGTGACCATAAGACACATTAGATCTTGGTTGGGGGAAAATAAATTCACCCTTCCAATTGTAAGCATGCCTACCATGCTCTGTAACCACAAAGATCCTCTTTGAAGTGTTGTCTAGATAGGTCACTTTGCCTAGGTTGTCGAGGTCTTTGAACTCATAGATCGTGAGTGCTCCAACCTCAATTGGTTGATCAGGCTTATACCTCCAGAAGGCTTCATCAATCTCTCGATTTAAGAGAAAGTCTATGCTCTTATTGACTTGGGGCACCCACTCTGGTGTGATAATTCTAGTAAGCATTGATTTGTCTTGAGGTGCTTGAGGCTCCCCTATGTTCCCTTGCTCTAGATCACCTATGTCCATTTCTGGGATCACATTACCAAACTCTTCTGTCCTATCGAGGTGGCTAGTGACTACGTATATGGTTCCTTCTTTGTCTAGGTATGCACCATTTTCAAACTTGACAGTTGGGTGTTCAATTCCAATGGGTTGGTCAGGGTTTTTAATTTGGACCACAGATCTTCCTAGGCCGTCCTCATAGATGCAAGCACCTAATCGGTTGGTCCTAAGGTATTCGGGTTGTGTCTTGTAAGGACCTTCAACCCTTTGTAAGTATGGAACTCCTGAACTTCCTGTAGGTCCCTCCATACCTTGATACATCTCGGACTCACTGGTTTCAGAGCTAGGGTAGTGCGAATAATGGCTCAATAACTGGGCCCAAGACCTAGCACTGTGATTGACACTAGCCTCTGAAGACCTAAGGCTCTATATATCTCTCCCTAGGTGTTGTCCTGATCTAAGGTTCATATGCCTAATTGAGTAGCCCCAATTTTTACCCAAAGTTCAACCTCGTTGCAGCTCAATTTGTATTAATTACTTGGTTCTTTTTTAGTTAATTATCGTGTTTATGATCTTGTCAGATATCACATCGTCAGGAATACTTGAGTTAATTTCCGCACTTTTAGTTTGTTCGTACCACATTAACTCCTTTTCTTTTTAAGTTATTGACAGCACAGAGATTATGTTTTAACTTGAACTTGAGTATTTAATAGTCTTCAACTTGACAGATGCCTATCACTCACCTGACTTGCTTCTAGCACTACTCGCACTTAGCCTGAGCTAGGAATTGACAATGGGAGTTGAGAATAATCCAACCTCACTTTTTGATCCCTTGCTCTTTGGTGCTCAAGAACCCCATTCTCAAGCTTGCGGAATGACCTTGCTTTGGATGCCCCCTAGCGCTCAATGGACCTATAAAAAGTCTCAAAGTTAGCTCAAGACTTAAATTTAATTGTCAGAATAATTCACTTTCATTTATGTAATTCAGATATCAATTTGCACCGTGTCTTTATGGAAACAATTATAGAGATCCCTGAGTTTCCCTCCCCCTAACAATTCAGGGTTTTGGAGTTAAAACAGGGTTCAAACATGCTAACAGTTCACAGGACTTTCCTCAAAACACAAGTGTAGGGACCTCACAAATCACTAATTTCTTGATAAGTATACCTAAAATTACCCCAAAAACTTGGAACAAAAAACCCTAGAAATTTGGCCAAAAATCCTTGTCAATCGTGATCGACAGGTCTATCAATCACGATTGACAGAGGTGTCCATCGGGGCCTATCGATCGCGATCGACACATCAGTCATGATTGATAGTGTCAATCGCGATCGATAGAGTCAGTTGTGGGTCCTATCAATTGCGATCGACGGTGTCAATCGCAATCGACACTTTTTCTGCAATTTTCACCGTGATTTCAATTGATCGAGGATGTGTCCGTCGCAATGGACATGTGGCAACATGAGTCTTTGAGTCAATCGTGAATTTTAAGTCGGTCGCAATCGATGGTGTCGATCATGATTGACTGAGTCCTACGTGGCAGTTTGTCGGTCGCGATCGACAGTGTTGGTCGCGATTGACAGAGGATTAAGGAATTTTTTAATTTTGATTAGTGTTTTGCAATGTACTCATCCTGTGTGTTCTAATGGTGCACTTTGTTTTACTAGAAGCCCAATTTTTCTGTCAATCGCGATCAACAGAGGTCTGCGACACAGAGATAGGGCCGAGCTTTTTCGTACCTGTGCAGCCTGTTGGAGATGATGATACAGCAAAAACCTGCAAGGAAGCTCAAAAAACATGCAAAAGCAGTGCACACAATTCGCTCTCTTGCTCTCTCTCACAAGTGAAATGAGGGAAATGGAAGGGGAAAGGAGATATGATCAAAAAAACTAAAATTTTCGCAATGATGAAGATGGAGATCAGATATGGTGAGCATGATGATGGTGAAGCAAGAGAGAGAAAAATAAGAAAAAGTAAGGAATTACCTACAACGCCAACGTCACAACTCTACGTCTTACCATCACACGCTCCTCCTCAAAGCTCGATCCCCGGCAACGGCGCCAAAATTTGGTGTAGCTCATTGATGAGTAGCACCTCCTTTAATGTCGATCCGGGAAGATGTGAGGATGGTATGAAGACCTCGAACAAGTGATGGCACAAGTGTGTGAGTGAGAAGCACACTAACATGCACACACATACACACACACGCACACACAACAAGAACAAAGAGAGAGAGACAATGGAGTTCTTTTAGATTACTCAAAAGTGCTCTTACAAGTTCAATTCTACAACAAGCTAACCCCAAAAATGAGCTCTCTAGCTCTTTTTATAGTCTTTGACTAGCTTTGGCCCTGTCCAGACCTAGTGTCTAGCCTAGTTAAAAATTAGGTTCTAGGGCCTATTTGGGGGCTCAAACGGAGTCTAAAAAATGTGAAAATTGATAAGTAGGTACTTCTAAAGCTCCTCAAGCTCAAGGACTCCTTGTCTTGCACAAAATGGAGCTACAAAAATATGAAATGGTATTTATAATGGCTTTTAGTGATGAAAATCACTATTTTTGTAGGGATTTCTTCTAACAATTTGTCATACACTTCCTAGAGCTCCCTACTTGCTCCTTCTTCTTGTGTTTCCACCTCTTTGCTGTGCTCCTGTGATTTTTCCTTGACCTTCAGCTTCATGAAAAATGATGGCCTACTTGCCAGATCTTCTTTGACTGCTTTGCATGCTTGGCCCTTCACGTTGGGTCCCTTGTCTTGTAAGACCTTGACCACCCTGGCCACTAGAAACAAGTGGTAATGCACTTCTATATGCTTTGACCTTGCATGGAACACCGTATTTTGATCCAAGCATATGCTACTTATGTTATCACGAAAGATAGGTACTTGCTTAACCTGCAAATTAAGATCAACAAAAAACTTCTTGAGCCACATAAGCTCACATGAGACTTGTGCTAAGCCTCTATACTCAGCTTTGGTTGATGAGAGATCCACTGTTGGTTGTTTCTTTGACATCCATGAGATGGTCTTCTTCCTTTGCATGATAACATATCCACTAGGGCTCCTTCTGTCGTCTTTGGAACCTACCCAATCAACATCACAATAATCTTGTACATTTAATCCATTATCAAATGGATAATATAGACCTTCATGCACTGATCCTTTGAGGTACCTAAGTACCCTTTTGGTTGCAACAAGATGAGGTACTCTTGGTGCCTACAAAATGTAAGATAACACTCCAACTACATGTGAAATATCTGGTCTTGTCATAGTAGCATACAAGAGAGAGACAATTATTGACCTATACATGGTGACGTCCTTCACTTCTTCACCTTCATGAGCACTTATTTTAACATTTACTTCTAATGGATTTGAAATGGGCTTGCAATAACACAAGCCAAACTTCTTCAAAATCTCTAGAATGTATTTCTTTTGCATCAAATATATACCTTCCTCTTTATATAGTACTTAAATCCCAAGGAAGTACCTTAAAATCCCTAAATCAGAGATTTTAAACTCACATCCAAGCTTCATTTTTATGTCCTTGATGTTATCTGCATCATCCCTTGTAATGATCAAACCATCAACATATATACATATGAAAACAACTTTGCTACCTCCCTTCTTCACAAAGAGTGATGAATCTGCATGACTCTGATTGTATCCACATTTTGCCAAGTAGTCCACAAGTTTTTGTTCCAAGCCCTTGGGGCTTGCTTGATTCCATAAAGAGCCTTCTTAAGCCTACATACATCATGTGGAAACCTCTCATCTTCAAAGCTTTTGGGCTTCTCCATGAAGACTATCTCTTCAAGCTCTCCATTTACGAAAGCATTCTTCACATCCAACTAGTACATCTTCCAACCTTTTGAGGCTGAAATTGCAATCAAACTTCTTATGATAGATATGTTAGCTACTAGAATAAATGTTTACTCAAAGTATATGACATAGGTTTGAGCAAAATCTGTGGCAACCAACCAACCTCTTTACCTTGTACACCCATTTGTTGTCGATGACTTTCATGTCGTTTCTTCTTGGCACCAATGACCAAGTATCATTTTCTTCAAGTACCTTGACTTCCTCATCCATGGCCTCAATCCATTCCCTATGCTTATTTTCTTCTTTAAGAAAGTTAGGCTCTTCACAAGCTATAACTTGCCTCATGTAGGCATAGTCTCTTGCAATGAATGAATCATAAGTTAACCTTTAAATAGGGTATTTAACCCAATTGGATGACCTTACCTTACCATTAGGTTGTAGGAATCTCCTCCTTTATGGTTTAAATGCTTTAAATCTTGGAGTTTCTAATTTTTCCATACCTTCATCACTTGATTCCATGTCTACCCATCGATGGTCTTTGTCATTTGCATTTTCCTTTCCTTTGCTACTTCCTTCACTTGAATGAGCTTAATTCCTTGTCCTTCCATTCCAAGATGATTTACTAATCTCTTATGATGGTGTGGTTGAAGTGTTTGGACCACTCATCTCCATGTTTTGTTGTTGCTCTTTGAACTTCTTCTCAGCTTCATATGCATCATCAACCTATAACACATCTTTGCTACCATACCAAGGCAAAAACTCATCAAATATTACATCCCTAGACACCTTAAGTTCTTTAGTGCAAGGATTATAGCATCTAAAACCCTTTTGCTTTGAAGAATATCCACGAAATATACACATATCTACCTTCGAGTCTAATTTGTGTCTCAATTCTTGAGGTATTTGAACATAACACACACAACCAAATACTTTGAGATGTGAAATGAAAAGGTCTTGAGCCCAAGGGAAAAGTGATTATACGAGGCTTTATTTTGTTCAAATCCCTCGCAATCGGTTTACTTGGATTACTTAGAACCCACAATTATCTTGCAATGGATTCTTCCTATGTTTATGCACTAGCTCATATGTTCCCGGCAGACGCACCAAAATGAAAAGCCTCTTAGTCCAAGGGGAAGATGCATACACATAATGATATTTTGCCCAACCCTTCTATTACTAGGTCACTTTTGGTCCTCGTGGGTCCACAATTGCACGCAAATGAAACCTTGGAGAAGATGGAAACATACGTACATGGATAAGCATCCAACCCTAGTGATTCCGTCTAACAACCTCTCTCTCTCTCTTTCACTCCTACACATACATGTGCCCTCATGCCCTCACACACACACCCACATGCACTTCTTACTTACCCTCTCTTTTTCCCTTGTCTCCCCTTAGATCTTTCTCGCACACTCCCAATTTAGTATATTCACATCACTGTAAAGCTTCCTATCAGTGCATGGGTGAACCACTCCATTTGACTAGTTTGGCATCAGATTTTCACATTTGTTCATGATACCTTCTTCAATTGGTTCCCTCACCTATATGCCTTGGACTAAAGCTTAATGCAAGCAACATAACATATCTCTGCACAATCAAATACCTCCTAAAAATTCGCTCCATATGTCTCATTAAATATGCGATCGCTCCAAGAAAACAACGTCCGACACATCAATATGTTAATGAAGACAAAGTCCTCCACAACTGAGCAGGATCGCATATCCCATTTTAGTTTAACCTGAACTAAGAAAGGACACATACAGTAACATAGAGGCTAAAAAATTAGCTAACATGTTGTGACAAACTCGTCTTTTTCAATGCTTCCTTTGAGAACATATAGTTATAACACATTATAGCAGTTTACGTTATCACATTTTGCTTATAATGACACCCTTTTACTTTCTTGTGCGTTGTGCCTATGATATAGAAATAGACATCATATAAACATGCTTTTGTCTTCAAGATGTACGACCTGTATATGATTGTATTCTAACCTTAACATCAACATACCATGGAATGCATCAAGTCCTTTCAGATGTGCTATAAACATACAACTTGGAAAATCACAACGTCCTAGTCATATGATGTCGTGTTTTATCTCAATAGTGAATGACCTGCATATATTCATAATGAGCGTCTTGGACATAAATATATATTTCTCTGCATGCATCAGTACATTTCACCCTGAGTATATTTAGACTGAGCAGTTCATATGAACAATCAATACGTCACTCTAAAGTTTTTCTTGTATCAAACCTTATCGCTTGATTCCATACAAACTTGTTTGCATGATGCTTCTGCATATAAGAATCTTCACATATGTATACATCACATCATATCAATTATTTCACTTCGGTCAAATGATCTTAGACCTGCAATAGATTACTTTTTAGTATATACATACGTTACATAATCCTGTCATCAAATAAACAATGTTTTCAAGTTATCACATCAAATGTATTGATGTATTCTCAAAATACGCTTTTTCCGCATGTCATTAATCTCACACATTGATTGACGATGCCTATATGCATCTATACTACACGCGAGCCTCGTCTTCAACTGTTATACTCTATGTGTCATTTATCAGAACAAGTTGCACATGGATCATGTCACAGTATCCATCAGTGTCACATGGCTTGCTATGTAAATAGAAAAATTTGAGCTATATCGTTTGCAAAAGCATATCGCAACACTAATCACTCTATCAACTTACACCACAAATTCTTGCAAACATACCATATGTATAATAGTACTTCAGCTTTCTTAAACCCGTCGTCACATGCTTCATACAGAGAGTGAATATTGTTCCCAAGAAAGTGCGCTATTGAGCAAAAGTGTAGATAACAACAGACTTACGAGATATATTCAATTAATGATATCTTTCCGGATTCTGAGGAAGCATACAGATGATGAAGCAATCCACTGTGCTCTACGAGCCACCTTAAGCTATCTGTGTCTCCTTCTCCTTTGTAGTGCGCATATATCCAAGGTGATCCGCAACAAATTGACTTTCAACACTGCTTGATGTGGTACGGTCATATCAGTACTAATGCACCGAATCCCATCAGAAATCTGAGAACTCTCTTCTGCATACGGAACTCGACTCCTTCCTCCCGAACTTTTTTTCTTTTCAACCGCTTCACAACTATGGCTCGACCGTCCAGCAGCACACCTCTTGCACAGATCCCCCCCCCCTCGTTCCTGTACACGAAAAAAACAGAGAGAGAGACCCCAAAACTGATAGCCCGCCCCCCTTATCTGTCCATCGGTGCCCCTCTTCTACCTTTTTTGATAAGACAATCATTCGCCAACACTCGTCCAATCCCCAGATAGCGAAATCCTGGGACTGGATAAATGTGATCTATTTGAGGATGGGGGTTCTGAAAATCTGGTGGAGGAAACATCCTTGTTCGCCTCTGCCATCAATATGCACGGCTTCTGATAAAGCTTATGCATCTCGGGTAGCGGCTCCTTAAATACAGGTTCATGTTGAAGAATCATATGCTTTACAGTTTCCACGGTACGTTCTGGAAATTGCTTTAATACTTGATCGCTATTCGGTAGACCCTTTGTTTGCCTCTATGGTTCTCTTTGATCAAGAAGTCGTCGTGTGGCCCCCAAATACTTCCAATCAAACGTCTATTCAACTCTTCAAGCACCTGTAATCAAACAAATTCCCCTGCTAAATACAAACATATTAGTGCATAAAAACCAACCATTTCTGTGCTAACATACTTCCCTCTTCTTATTTGCGAAGTCGTCCCCGACGAGCCAAATTGTTCCTGCGCTCAAATCATCCAACATGTGCTCATCACTCAATCAAATACAAATCTTTACCTTGCATGCCTATTCTCTTCTTCCTTAATGTAACACCTGCAATCACCCTCATACAATCATCGATTAGTACCAAAATCCAATCAGTTCACTTACCATCTTTGTCCATCTTCTCGCATCTTCACCGCCATGTCTACCTGTCTACAAACTCATCAAACATATTAGATCATTTTTCATCAAACACCACATCTACTACCAAAATGAGAAACATCCATATCACACATATATACTCAACACACACATCACGATCCCGCATCACACCTGCATTCTCGTCACACACAACATACATACATGCAAGCAGAAGACATGTCCACATTCGCTCTCGTCACTCTTCTCGACTACTCATTCAACACGTCACACATCTTTATTCCACATGCATACTCAACACACTTTCCACACACCATCAAAAACCATTTCCGAGTTCCGTTTTCGATACTTTTCCCGGTCACACGATCGCTTTCCTAATTGCTTTTTCTCGTTTCTAACCGAGTTCTCTCGCCGATTTTTCATTCCCCTTCTACCTAGGGTTTTCTATTCCCACTTACCTTTTCATCTACTTTGTGCTCTTTTGTTCCTCGATCAGATCCTATGTTTGGTCACCACCACCTCTCGAATCGATGGACATGCGGCAAAGACCACTCAAGCCTAACACGAGCTCACCTCGACAGGACCACTCATCATCAACGCGATTCCGGACTTCTCAAGTTGTCATACCACCTAAGAGCCAAACTGAACACTTCCGGAGCTTTCCATAGACACATCACAACCAAAACCCTAGCCGAGCTTAAGCTTCAATTTGACATGTTTCATCGGGAGCCCACACATAACCCAAATCCCCACAACACAAACACATATATTCCCATCCGAGCATCATGCTCTCTCACCTCTCTTCTGTCCCCCCTCGAGCGAGGAATTCTTCTCATTCATTTTTTCCACATTTTTTTCTCTTTTTTTTTCATCATTTTTTTTTCACATATTTACTCACACTTGCCGGCCTACGCCGAAGCTGGATGCGACTCGTGGACTCGACCACCCGATCGAGTTTGTTCCACCCATCTACCAACCCAACGCAGCGCGCGACACACAGACAGCTAGCCCTATGCGAAACCGACGTCGGTTCATGGCTTTGACCACCCGGCCAAAGTGGGTCCACCCACCTATCAGCCCACATAGGCGCGTAGCCACACTCACACATACACAAACATATATTTTTTCATTTTCTTTTCATTCCTGCATCTCGAGAATTAGGAGACAAAAGAAAGGACTTTTTCCAACCCAACCAATCACGACACACACACATATATCCCCCCGTCGACATCCCAATGAGACATATCTCCTCTTTGCTACCACTCAAGCCAAAATCCAGCCACTAATGCCATGGTCAACCCGTCCTCGCAAAACCCGCACATACTAACCACCTTGTCGACATGAAACCTCAAAAAGTGTCACTTTAGTTCCTAAGTGCACAACACACTTGGTCCACCCGTCCTCGCATCTTTGACTCGCAATCCGCAAAGCAAACCCTAATCAGACTCAAGCCATCCTCACCAACATCCATTGCCTCGTCTATTTTTTCATCTCCAACCTCTGCCTCGCAGAGATTCCACATGATTCGACAGCTTGCTGATATTGTCCTCTAGCCAGGCGATACGGTCTGGAAGGCCACCATTCATTACTACACCTCTTAATGCCTCGAGCTTCAAAGCTAAATCCCTTATCCCTTCTTCTTTTCGCCCATCATTGCCTTGGAGTCGAAAAATCTCATCATCCACTTGATGGAACCGAACCCACATTTTCTTCTTCTCCTCTTCTAAATGGCTCATCTTTCTTTCTATTTCCAAAGGAACCTCCTCGCTCCTCCCGACTTGGCCAGACAACTTTTCAACCTCTTCTCGAATCGACCTCTCCTCCCAGATTCTACTCATATTTTCTACTTCCAGATCATCCACTTTTTTCGACAACTCCTTCGCCTTTTCTAACTCCACGCCTATCGCCTCTAACTGGTCCAACATCACTTTTAGCTCTTCCTCTATTCTACCTACTTTCGGATCCTCTACTCGTTCTCGGGTCTCATCGTCTTTCTAATTCATCCACCTACCGAGCTTGCTACTCAGCTTTGCATTCTCTTTTTCTACCCGTTTCACTTTCTCATGGCTCTCTGCTTGGGCACTTTTCATTCTTTCTAACTCGAGGTGGAACTCGTCACATGCCTTACCCGCTTGATCACTGTATCGACGGATTATGCTTTGTACCTTCTCGATTTCATGCTCCATTCCTTCGACTCTCCTCATTAGGTCATCCTCGTCTCTTGAGAGCTCTTCTTCGATCGCAACTCCAAAGCAGTCGGCTACCATCAAGCCGAATCTCAAGCCCTAGACCACGTTTTCACTCTCGGGCTTCACAAGATCTTGCCTCCAGCTTTTGTTTACTCTTTTCCACTCCTTGTTTTCATTTTTCAACATTCGTACTTGCTTTTCCCAAGTTCCTAGGACCTCGGCCATTTTCACTTGATTTTCCTCTAATTTCTCTATTTTGATCCTCTCGTTATCTCGCTCCACATGCAACCAATTGACTTGACATTCCAAGCTCTTCACAAGTTCTACCAAGTCTCGATCATGAGATCCAGTGTCCTTGCTTTCACTTGCTCTCGCAGTCTCCGTCGACGAAGTAACTCCACCCTTGTCAACTTCCACATACAAGGAGGATAAACACCTATCAGACTGATTCGTTGCGACCTTTATGTCAGTCACCTCTTTTGAGCCACACACGTGCTCGCATAGTCTCTTTTTCCCGCAGTCCGCACATGTGGGGACAAAATCCAACGGGGTGCATACACGAGGGCAATATTTGGCTATATGCCCAATCTGCTCGCAACACCAGCATCTCACATAATTTGATATCGGGCCAAATCGCCACCCTCGGTTCACATGATGTCTCATGGTCGGATGAGAATCTATCCATCTCCTATTTTGTCCAAAATTCGGTTGCCTCATGTTGGCATTCTCCAAACCACATGCTGGCTTTTGTTGGGCCATTTCTTTAATGAAGGTCAAAGCAGATTTGGGATCGACTTGGCTGTGCCACACGATTGGGGCACCAAGCGAACTCGTAGCACTCTCGATGAGATGTGCTAAGCCAATTCCCGGCAAACGCACCAAAATGAAAAGGTCTTGAGCTCAAGGGAAAAGTGATGATACGAGGCTTTATTTTGTTCAAATCCCTCGCAATCGGTTTACTTGGATTACTTAGAACCCACAATTATCTTGCAATGGATTCTTCCTATGTTTATGCACTAGCTCATATGTTCCCGGCAGACGCACCAAAATGAAAAGCCTCTTAGTCCAAGGGGAAGATGCATACACACAATGATATTTTGCCCAACCCTTCTATTACTAGGTCACTTTTGGTCCTCGTGAGTCCACAATTGCATGCAAATGAAACCTTGGAGAAGATGGAAACATACGTACATGGATAAGCATCCAACCCTAGTGATTCCGTCTAACAACCTCTCTCTCTCTCTTTCACTCCTACACATACATGTGCCCTCATGCCCTCACACACACACCCACATGCACTTCTTACTTACCCTCTCTTTTTCCCTTGTCTCCCCTTAGATCTTTCTCGCACACTCCCAATTTAGTATATTCACATCACTGTAAAGCTTCCTATCAGTGCATGGGTGAACCACTCCATTTGACTAGTTTGGCATCAGATTTTCACATTTGTTCATGATACCTTCTTCAATTGGTTCCCTCACCTATATGCCTTGGACTAAAGCTTAATGCAAGCAACATAACATATCTCTACACAATCAAATACCTCCTAAAAATTCGCTCCATATGTCTCATTAAATATGCGATCGCTCCAAGAAAACAACGTCCGACACATCAATATGTTAATGAAGACAAAGTCCTCCACAACTGAGCGGGATCGCATATCCCATTTTAGTTTAACCTGAACTAAGAAAGGACACATACAGTAACATAGAGGCTAAAAAATTAGCTAACATGTTGTGACAAACTCGTCTTTTTCAATGCTTCCTTTGAGAACATATAGTTATAACACATTATAGCAGTTTACGTTATCACATTTTGCTTATAATGACACCCTTTTACTTTCTTGTGCGTTGTGCCTATGATATAGAAATAGACATCATATAAACATGCTTTTATCTTCAAGATGTACGACCTGTATATGATTGTATTCTAACCTTAACATCAACATACCATGGAATGCATCAAGTCCTTTCAGATGTGCTATAAACATACAACTTGGAAAATCACAACGTCCTAGTCATATGATGTCGTGTTTTATCTCAATAGTGAATGACCTGCATATATTCATAATGAGCGTCTTGGACATAAATATATATTTCTCTGCATGCATCAGTACATTTCACCCTGAGTATATTTAGACTGAGGAGTTCATATGAACAATCAATACGTCACTCTAAAGTTTTTCTTGTATCAAACCTTATCGCTTGATTCCATACAAACCTATTTGCATGATGCTTCTACATATAAGAATCTTCACATATGTATACATCACATCATATCAATTATTTCGCTTCGGTCAAATGATGTTAGACCTGCAATAGATTACTTTTTAGTATATACATACGTTACATAATCCTGTCATCAAATAAACAATGTTTTCAAGTTATCACATCAAATGTATTGATGTATTCTCAAAATACGCTTTTTCCGCATGTCATTAATCTCACACATTGATTGAAGATGCCTATATGCATCTATACTACACGCGAGCCTCGTCTTCAATTGTTATACTCTATGTGTCATTTATCAGAACAAGTTGCACATGGATCATGTCACAGTATCCATCAGTGTCACATGGCTTGCTATGTAAATAGAAAAATTTGAGCTATATCGTTTGCAAAAGCATATCGCAACACTAATCACTCTATCAACTTACACCACAAATTCTTGCAAACATACCATATGTATAATAGTACTTCAGCTTTCTTAAACCCGTCGTCACATGCTTCATACAGAGAGTGAATATTGTTCCCAAGAAAGTGCGCTATTGAGCAAAAGTGTAGATAACAACAGACTTACGAGATATATTCAATTAATGATATCTTTCCGGATTCTGAGGAAGCATACAGATGATGAAGCAATCCACTGTGCTCTACGAGCCACCTTAAGCTATCTGTGTCTCCTTCTCCTTTGTAGTGCGCATATATCCAAGGTGATCCACAACAAATTGACTTTCAACACTGCTTGATGTGGTACGGTCATATCAGTACTAATGCACCGAATCCCATCAGAAATCTGAGAACTCTCTTCTGCATACGGAACTCGACTCCTTCCTCCCGAACTTTTTTTCTTTTCAACCGCTTCACAACTATGGCTCGACCGTCCAGCAGCACACCTCTTGCACAGATCCCACCCCCCCTCGTTCCTGTACACGAAAAAAACAGAGAGAGAGAGACCCCAAAACTGATAGCCCGCCCCCCTTATCTGTCCATCGGTGCCCCTCTTCTACCTTTTTTGATAAGACAATCATTCGCCAACACTCGTCCAATCCCTAGATAGCGAAATCCTGGGACTAGATAAATGTGATCTGTTTGAGGACGGGGGTTCTGAAAATCTGGTGGAGGAAACATCCTTGTTCGCCTCTGCCATCAATATGCACGGCTTCTGATAAAGCTTATGCATCTCGGGAGCGGCTCCTTAAATACAGGTTCATGTTGAAGAATCATATGCTTTACAGTTTCCACGGTACGTTCTGGAAATTGCTTTAATACTTGATCGCTATTCGGTAGACCCTTTGTTTGCCTCTATGGTTCTCTTTGATCAAGAAGTCGTCGTGTGGCCCCCAAATACTTCCAATCAAACGTCTATTCAACTCTTCAAGCACCTGTAATCAAACAAATTACCCTGCTAAATACAAACATATTAGTGCATAAAAACCAACCTTTTCTGTGCTAACATGAAAGGTTGGGTTTATTACCACACGAAGCTTGATAAGGTGTAACTCCATGTACTCCTAAGGTTGGATACCTATTCATAATGTATATAGCTATATTTGTTATAGCAGTCGAGTAACAGTTAGGAACATTCATTTCATTTAACAAAGTTCTAGACACTTCTGTTATGTACCTATTCTTCCCATTTGCCATCACATTTTTCTGACGTGTATACCTACAAGTGAATTGCCTTTTGATGCCATGGTCATGTAGAAAATCTGAAAATTTCTTTAAAATATACTCTCTCCCGCCATCCGATCTGAGAGTCTTTATATACTTCTCTATTTCCTTCTCCTCTAGGTTTTTGAACCTCTTGAAGTGGTAAAACACTTCTGACTTTGATTTCATGCAATAAATCCAAAAAAAAAACTTGAATGATCATCTATAAACGTGAAAAAGTACTTATTACCTCCAATAGATGGCTCCCTTGTAGGTCCCCACACATCTATGTGTATGAGATTCAACACTTCATTGCTTACATGCGCTCCCTTCTTGAATGGCAATCTGCTTTGTTTCCCTAATTGACAAGCATGGCACAAATGTTGCATATTCTGAGATATAAGATTAGGTAGACCACTCACCAAGCCCATCCTTTGCATGTCCTTCATCCTTTGTAAGTTTATGTGCCCAATTCTTTTGTGCGATAAGTCAATTTTTGCAATCTGTTTATTTCCAATTGACAAGTAGATAGTGTGAGGGTTTGATGGCTTTACCATGGTGAATAGTCTTCCTTGCTTCTTTCCTTTTTCTATGAATTCGTAGTCAGGCATGGGGTCGTCAACAAAGCATCCTTGATCATTGAACCTCACCTCATAACCTCTTTCAACCATTTGACCTACTGAAAACAAGTTCTTAGTGATGGTTGGCACATGCAACACATCCTTCAACACCTTGGAGCTTTGAGATCCATTCAGTGCAACATCTCCCACATGTGTAATAGTGTGTTGAGTGTCATCCCCTATCCAAGTTATGCATAAGTAAATCAAGCATCCAACAACTCGTTAATAGAGAACAACATCAAATCCATGTCGTGCATCATGAAGACTCAACAATAAACCTATTTCCATAGGATTTGCAACATGTTTGCAATCTTCAAGGGAAAAACATTGTAATACTGTGTAAATATATTTTGTTTGACATAGATCTATTCCACCATCAACTTGCATAAATTGAATGCCCAAATAATGATTCAAATGCCCCAAATATAACATCTCAAATGAGGCATGTAAATCAGCCTTAAAACTAGAAATATGCTTCTCATTAGGGCTAGAGAGTGGCATGTCATCAACATAGACAACAATGATCAAAAGTGCATCATTTGCACGCTTAACATATGAGGTGCTCCTGGTTGGATTGTTCTCAAGACCATGTGCAATCAAGTAGGCACATATCTTTTCATATCAAGCACATGGTGCTTGATTCAAACCATACAATGCCTCTTTTAACCTGCATACTTTGTTTTCATGCCCTTTCTACACAAAACCACAAGGGAAAAACATAAACTTCTTTATGTAAGTCACCATTTTGAAATGCACTTTATAATGCCTAACTAATGTACATTCCAACCATGATGTGCTGCAAGTGCACAGATGCTATGAACGATAGTCATTTGACATGTGGGTGCAAAGGTCTCGTCAAAATCAATGCCTCTTTCTTGAGCATAACCTTTTGCAACAAGCCTAGATTTATACCTATGAACTATTCCATCAAGCTTACACTTCAGCTTGTATATCCATTTAGTGCCAATGGCCTTTTTTCCTAGAGGCAAATCACATAAAGAACAAGTACCATTCTTCATAATAGCATCATATTCTGATTGCACATCAGCCATCTAATTTTTTGAATTTTTTGCATCATCAAAAGAAACAGGCTCATTCTCATCACAAAGACTAGAGGCAACCATTGCATAGCAATCTAATGCAAAAGAAGCACTATGAGAGCTGTTGCAGAGCAAAGAGAGCACAAGGCAGAGAAAAAGACAGGTCCCAAAATTTTTCCGATTTGGACACCCAATTTTTGTATTATCAACCATTCTTGTAATATATTTGTCGTTGTAAATGCACTAGAGGAGTCCTCTATATGCATCCCCGCAGAAGATTAGAAACTTACCCATGTAAAATAGTAGGAAATTAGTCTTTTAGTGAATAAAGTGCCGGTCTCTTGTGTGAAAGGACCATTTTTAGGGCACAAGTGTATAAGTCAATTTGTGACTCTTTGTAAAGACTTTTTGCCATTGTGAGAATCAAGAGCACAGAAATTCGAATTTGTGTCTTCTTCCCTCTGTATCTTCTTCTTTGTGAGCTTGTGTGCATGTGCATTGCTTGGAAAGAGTGTTAGGAAGTGTTGTCTATCCATGAAGGTGTTTGTTTGCTGTGGTTAAGGTGTGTGCGAAGTGTAGGAAGTGCTGAAGTGTAGGAAGGTTTTCCCGTGACTCAGTATTTTGCTCATAACTTGAAGTAGGAGTGTTAGAATTGAGTGAAAGCACCACCATTGGATGCGTCTTCTCAAGAGCTTCGAAACGCATATGCTATTTGCTATATTTGGAGTTCAGAGCTGAGAGAAAAGCTCAATTTACTATTGGCTGCTGCACCAAGTATCGTGACACCATGATTGACAATTGAAGCTTGTTTGGATTAGTCTTTGCCTTGTTTGCACTCTTTGAGTAGTTCATTTGCATTGATCCTCACTTGAATGCATGTCCTCATACACTCGGCTAGGTTTGTATACTCATCGGATTGATAATTAAAGCGTGAATCCCCACTATCTGCACTTGAGGGGGATTGAGGTATAGTCTCTTTCTCCACAAGTCCCTAAGTTTGTACTTAGGTCAACACGTTTTTGGCGCCGTTGTCGGGGAGTGTCGAATCAAACCGAGGCATTCGTGTGATGGTAAGTAGCTTTTTGCATTGAAGTGAGAGGAGGAGTGGTGATTTTCTCTTCTTTGGTGAGTCATTTTCAGCCGCACTTACTACTTCTCATTCTTGGAATGTGTGTAGTGAGTTGTTAGTCTAGGGAAGTGAGTGGAATGAGTAGAGTAGGAGTAGCGAGGGAGTAGATCAAGTCATTAGAGTAGTATTCAGTTTTTGTTCTATAGAGTTTCTTTTTTGTGAAGTAAGAAAATTCCAAGTATAAAAGCTAAAGTGTCATTTTGTACGTTACTTGTGTTTCTGAACAAGTATTGTAAGGAGTTCCTGTCGAGTATCGTGTTTGAGCAACGAGGCGATCGGGGGTTGCACAGTGCAAGGGGGAGTGATAAAAGAGTTGGAACAGTCTCCAAGGTGAGCACATTACTGTTGTGTTGTGATCTCTTACCTGTAAATCAAGTTTCCAAAGAAAAACGATCTACGTTAGGTATCGTGTGGGCCTTACAGGGGGTAAAAAGTGAGCTTTGAGTGATTCAGAGAGGGAGGAAAGGGTAGCAAAGCAGAGAAAACAATTGTCTTGAATCAAAACCAAAAAAAATCTAGCAAAAAAAATTGAAAAGGGTCAAGTATCGTGTTTCTCCCGCGGTCGAGTATCGCGATACCTGACAAGTATGGTGATCTCCTGTGGTTGAGTATCGCGATATTTCCCAGAGATCGAGTATCGTGTTTCACAGATCGCGATACTTGTGAAGTATCGTGTATCGTGCTGGTCCAAGTATCGTGTATCGTCATTCTCCGATCGCGATACTTGCCAAAGATCGTAGATCGTGTATCGTTTGGTGCCGATCGCGATACTCATTGAGTATCGTGTATCAAGTATCGTTTTCCATCTGGTGTCGAGTATCGTGAGAGTCAAGTATCGAGTATCGTTTTCAACCAAGTATAGTGTATCGTGCATACGGCGATCGCGTGACCCACCAAAGATCGTGTATCGTTTAAATCCAGGTATCGAGTATCGTGGTTTGCTGATCGCGATACTTGAGAAGTATCGTGTATCGTGTAAGCTCAAGTATCGAATATTGTGTGCATGAGATATCGTGTATCGTGGTCCTTGGTCAAGTATCGTGTATCGTTTGTGTTCAAAGATCATGTATCGTTTAAATCCAGGTATCGAGTATCGTGGTTTGCTGATCGCGATACTTGAGAAGTATCGTGTATCGTGTAAGCTCAAGTATCAAATATCGTGTGCATGAGATATCATGTATCGTGGTCCTTGGTCAAGTATCGTGTATCGTTTGTGTTCAAAGATCGTGTATCGTGTAACTTTGGAGTCAAGTATCGTGACCTGAAAGTTCCTTTTTCAGTCAATTTCCTAGCCAAATTCCTCTAGAATTCTGACCCATAGTAAAGAAATCTAGAAGATAGAGGTTAGTAAGGGCTGATCAGATCTGTTAAGTAGATGAACTTGAGATCTGGAAGAACCCTAGGAAGCCGAAGAAGTGTAATCTCGTCTGTAGGTAGTGTAGCCGAGCCAAATAGTCGTTCACATTACTCGGAGATCTCTAGTGAGTCAGAGGGAGAAATTCCTATGGCTTCAGAGGATATGCAGAATACAGCCCCAATGATTGGCATGATGTCAATTATTGAGGGAGAGTACCGGACCTCCTTAGAATATGTGACCACCAACCAACATGAGATACCCATATATTTGGATGGTCTGAACAGATCAGTGGCCAGACTAAAGAAGGCTTCAGAGGCTTACATAGTGCCTAGGCCAGCAGTCAAGTATGCAGGAGGATTTTATATGGACAAGAGAGATATCCAATATATTTTCACGGAACACCCGGAAAACATTAATGAACTTGGGGAAGAAAACAATGCTTCAAACTTAAATGGAGAAGGGAATGAAGAGCAAGTAACTACTCCTAGAGGGAGATCTACTGTTGCTAGGGTCTGGAGAGGAGATCTAATTCCCCAAGATGACTCCCTAATGGATGTATACTTGATCAATGGAATGGAGCCTCTCCTTAGAGCACATTCTTCAATATGGGAAGCGGCCCCTAATCCTGTCACCATCTATGAGTTACAAGATCCTGATTTCCCCTCCATCATCACATATTTGGATAAGAATCAGAGAAGATATTGGCCATTAATGGAATCAGAAAGAGACGAATTGAAATATCAAAATATTCCAGTGTTCCCCCCTAGAGACCAAGCCACTACTTCACGAAACCCACTTGGAACATCTCAGAATGACTCATATCAGCAGTCAGGACAAACACAACAAACACAACAAATGCAAATTCCGGTGAGACCACACGTGCAGTTTGCAATGCCTGCAACTAACCCTAATTACCGACCTCAACCACCTGTTGACCCAAGACATGGAATTCCTGCCCCAGTCAGACCACCTGTAGCAAGAGGACCAGGCATACCCATAGGAAGACCATTTTTCCCAGTAATGCCTAGACCGCCTGAAGCAGGAAGAATATTAAGGCCTATTCAAGTGGCAAAATGCATGAGAAACCACTATGATGGCTCTAGTGAACCTTACAATCATATAGCAGAATTTAAACAAGTAATCAGAGCCGAACAAGTAGAAGATTTCTTGATCCAATATGAGTCCTTTGGCCTTACATTGTCAGACACTGCATTAGCATGGTTCCAGCCATTGGACCCTAATAATTTTCAAAACATGGAACAAGTCTATCAAGAAATGATTGAGGGATTCACTAAGTCAGGAATTAAAAACAACTCATCATCATTGATCCATAGCTTTAAGCAAGCCCCTACAGAATCAGTAAGATTGGCAGCAAGAAGATTCAAGCAGTATGTGGGCAGATGCCCAGTGGAAGAGAGACCTACCCAAAATAAAATGGTGTCATTATTTTTGGAAGGATTATTGAATGGATCATTGAGATCTTTGGTATATGTAAAGAGAGTTCAAACTTTGCAAGAATGCATGAAGGAATGTATTGATTTAGAAGACAACCTAGCAGAGGATTTGAAAATACCTCAAGGTAGCTTGAAAAGTGAAGATTCGGCCAGCAGCACATCAAACCCTAAAAACAATGTAGAGGAAATAGCCGACTTAGTGGCAAAGAAGCTGAATGTTCAAGGACAGAGGAACTACCCCAGTAACCCTCTAAGAGTGGCCATGCCCAGAAGATGTATGCAGTGCGGAGGTGATCACCCTTCCCACTTGTGCACTAGGGGAGTAGTCCCACCACCTGCTTATGCTTATAATAGACCCACCGTCCTAGGACCTCTACAATATTGCAATATAGAACAAAAATATACAAACCATAGTACGGAACATTGCCCTTACAATAGGCAAGCGAGACCAGCACAGCCATATATGAGACCTTATGGATACCCTCAGAGAGAGCAAGGAGGTGAAGCATGGAGGTACCCTACCTATCAGAAGCAGGCACCAGTGCCACGACCATATGCGTATCAAGGATACACTCAACCACAACCAGTACTAGGACAACAACCGCCCCATCCTCAGAACGTTGTCCCAGTCAAGATAGCTCAACCTGAAGAAAACCTAGAGAGAGCAATAGTCCCAGCCACACCATTGGCTAGTAATGAACCATATGACTCATCTTACGATCATAGTCAAGGAGCGTATCCTAATTATGAAAGCTCTATGATAGAATATGGACAACTATACGAACCATATGCCTATGGCATGGAAGTACCCGATAGTTCTTACGGATATGAGCAGGACTATGTGTCATTAATGTACACGGCCCCTAGAGCGACCATACCACCCCGACCCATGAACAGACCGCCTGTGCCCAGAGGACCATGCTACAAATGTGGAGGTGATCATTATATCAGAGAATGTACATTGCCAAACCCACCACCACCACAACGAATTTGGGAAGGCTACTGTAGTGATTGTGGTAAAGAACACCTTTTCAGAGATTGCCCCAAGAATCCAAACAAGGTTACATCCAATGTGCAAATCAATGTGATAGAAGTAATCGAATCATCAGGGAGCGATAAGGAATACACTGTACCGTTGAAAGCAATAACTAGAGCCAAAGCTAGAGAGACCCCTGACAAAACTGAGGAAAACACTCAAGGCGATAAAGAGGTGAATACACCCACACCTTAGAGAGTTGAAGACTCGGAAGAGCCTGAGAAGAGTGTTGTAAGTAAATGAACACAAAGATGGAAGAACCGTAGAGATAGGATAAAAGAAAGAAGTTACTGCAGAAGAAGGAAAATGAGAAGAGCAAACAAAACCCAAAAGAGGAACAGAAATTGGAAGAAGAAAGTAAAAATGGAAAGTATGAAAGAGAAGAGGAGGGATCAGTTTTAGCAGATCCTATGCCTGAAGAGTTAGCTATGTGGATTCAGGCATACAAGGCACGAATAAGAGCAGGACCTACCATAGAACAACATGAAAGAGAATATCCTAGAGGTGACCTAGAAAAAGAGAGGTTGGAGATCTGCAAAAAATTAATAGAAGTTTCTCAATAGACCTTAGAAAAACCTGCGTTACCATTACCCAATACCCGAATTTCCGAAAGTGATTTCCAAGAGTGTGTCATCACTAATGATCACGAAAAAATCGAAGCAAGTAAGACACAGAATGGAAATTATTGTGAGGATAAAAGGGAAGGATCCATTGTTCCTGAAGTAGAAGGGGAATGGCCTAAAGAATTATGGGCAAGAGTCCAAGAAGACAGATGGAAGAAAGTGGAAGGAATTGAACCGCCCTTTGAAGAGCTAGAAGCAGAAAACGGAATAGAGGAGCCAATACCTGAGTTGAATTCAAATGAAGTATTACCAATTGATGCAAGTAACGAAGAAAATGATAGTGCAAAGGTTTTGCCAAATTACACAGGAGAGTACGAACATAATTCAAAATTGTATTGCATTCCCTCAATAAGGGAAAAAGAACCGAACCCATCAGTCCAGACATCGGATATCATACAACACCTTAGAAAGGTAAAAATCCCTTGTACCCTAACATTGGAGGAACTGTTGAAGGTCAAACCACATTTGAAGGAGAAATTAACCAGTCAATTGGAGATCAAGACAGAAGAAAAAGAGATATCTGATGAAGTAAACACAGTAAAGATCCTAGTGGATAAGGTAGGAGATTTCAGTGAGGGAGATGAAGGAAACACTTGCCTTCCAATTACTTATAGGGGTTATACCACCAAAGCCATCTTAGATTCCAGAGCTGGTGTAGGCATTGCTACTAGAGAAATCTGGGAGAAATGGGGAAAACGAGCTTTAAGACCAACGTGCATGAAGATACAAATGGCAGACGGACACACAGAAAGACCCTTGGGATTATTGGAACGAGTAGTTTTTACCACATGCGGAGTTGAATTTGAACACACCTTAGCAATATGTCAATTTGAAAGGCCGAGCAATTATGAAATGATACTTGGGAGACCTTTCATGAGACAGCTAAAGGTTGTGCAAGATTGGGGAAAAGATGCAGTCTACCTACAACATGAAGGAACCACCACAAGAATAAATCTCCACACATATACATATCAAGATGTTCCCCCCTTACAATGGAATCAAATTCATAAGGATGAAGACGATCAGTCCATTCACAGCATAGGTTCTAGTGACCAATCTTGGATGAACGAAGACACTCATCTATGGATATGCCAAACTGCAAAAAAGGAAGAGGATAGGAGAAAGGGATGGCAGCAAAAGCAAGGAGTAGCTAGGTCTGCACAAGATCCATCTTACATGCCTCAAGTCTTTTTGGATGAAGAGTTTGAACCTTACGGTTGGATGGAGATTTTAGCGACCCTCAATGTAGTGTGAACGAAGAAGTAATAACTATGAATGAATGTATTGATGAGGAAGGATATGACGTTAGTCTATATGTGGTAGTCCTTCAGGAGGCTGAAGAAGGAGAAGTGATAGAGAAAGAATGGAAGGAGGACTATGAGAGCATTGAGATGGAACAAGAACCAATGGAACTAGAGGATGAAAATCAAAAAATGGGTATCACAGCTAACGAAAACAACCAGGAGCCTACACAGGAAGAAGAGCTGGAGTTAGGTAAAGAACCAGAAGGTGAAGAAAACAAGCCACAAGATCAGTTTGAAGTGCCAGCTCACTTCAAAAAATATGAAGTAGAAGAGAGAAAAATTGCTATTCAAATGCCTAAAAGAGAAGCACAGCCAGGAATAGCATATGACAATAAAGAACAAACCAAGAAGATAGTAGTGACCTTAGAAGAAGGAGAAGAACGATGTACTTTCATAGGACAGGATGTCTCAATGGAGGAAGAACGAGTTAATACGCCTCATAAGGGAATATCGGGATGTCTTTTCCTGGACCTATAAGGACTTGAAAGGAGTAGATCCATCTATATGTGCCCATAGAATCCCCATGACATCCGAAGCCAAACCGTCTAAACAAAGGCCGTATACATACAATGATGTGTATTTAGCAAAGATAAAGGAAGAGATAGATAAGTTGTTAGATGCTGGATTCATATATGAGATTGAGCACACGGAATGGGTGTCACCTTCGGTGGTTGTACCGAAAAAGAATGGAAAGTTAAGAGTGTGCATCAATCTGAAGAAAGTAAATGCCGTGACCATAAGGGATAGTTACCCATTACCCATTACGGATCATCTCTTGGAAAGAGTGGCAGGGAAGGAAGTTTATAGTTTTTTGGATGGCTTTTCAGGGTATAATCAGGTAGCCATTGCTCCTGAGGACCAACACAAAACCGCTTTCGCAATGGAATGGGGAGTATACGCCTTTAGAGTCATGCCTTTTGGTCTAACGAATGCCCCAGCCACCTTCCAAAGACTGATGTGCCATGTATTCAAAGAGTTCCTGAGAAAAAGTATGGAGGTATATGTGGACGATCTATGTACTTATTCAGCTATACAATAAGAGCACATCCCTGAACTAGAAAAGATCTTTGCCAAATGTCGACAATATCGAGTATGCCTCAACCCAGAAAAATGCGACTTCATGGTTCGACAAGGAAAAATATTAGGACATATTGTCTCTAAGAATGGAATCTCAACTGATGAAGACAAAATCAAAGTAATTCTGGATTTACCAAGACCAAAGACTGCTAAAGAAGTTCAAGCATTTATGGGACACTGTGGATACTATCGAAGATTTATACATATGTATGCCATAATTGCTAGACCTCTTTATGCATTATTGACACAGTTTAACTGGACCGAGGAATGTGAGAAAGCCTTTAATGAGTTAAAGAATCGATTGAGTTCAGCACCAATCCTTCGAGTACCTAACTGGAATAAGCCATTTCACATTCATGTGGATGCTTCCAAGTTTGCCATTGGATGCATCTTAGCTCAACCTGCAGATACAGGAAAACTAGATCACCCTATAGCCTATGCCAGTAGACAACTCAATCAAGCAGAGCGCAATTATACCACCACTGAGAGAGAAGGCCTAGGGATGGTGTACGCAGTGAAAAAGTTCAGACATTACCTACTAGCAAACAAATTCAAATTCTTCATCGATCATCAAGCCCTATTGTACTTAGTCAATAAACCCTGCAATACCAGAAGATTAGTACGATGGTTTTTATTGCTAATGGAATTTGATTTTGAGATAGTAGTCAAGAAAGGAAATACCCACATAAGAGCAGATCACTTATCAAGAATGACCCATGGAGAACCACCCATAGGAGTACCAGATGATCTGCCAGATACGTACCTTTTTAACCTGGAAGTATGTCCCCAATGGGCAGAAAAGTTGATCCCTATACTTACGCATGGACCTAAAGATGGGATCACACCAAACCGAACCCAAGACCTTTGGAAGACTAAAAACCTTCATATCATTGCAGGAAGTTTGTATCACCAAGATTCAAGTGGATTACTAATGAGATGCGTAGAAGAAGAGGAACAGGAAATGTGGCTTCAGAAAGCACATGTGAATCAATGGAAAACTCATTTGAATGCAAACGGAACATGGCAAACCCTGAGGATATTAGGTATATATTGGCCAACCATGCAGAGGGATGCGCATAACTATGCGTCAGCATGCCAAACCTGTCAAGAACAAAATCCAGAAGAGAACTCCACTCTATGCTATTCCATAGTAGCACCAAGATGGAGCATGCCTCTGGTAAAGTTCTTAAAGACCCAAGAATACCCAAAAGGAGCCACTTCAGCTAGGAAACGTGCACTTGTAGAACAAAGCAAGGATTATGCCATTATAGGAAAACAACTTTTCAAGCGAGGGAGAGATAATCAATTACGATTGTGCATTCATGAAGACGAATATCTCGCTGTTTTAGAGATGGCACATACAGGAGCTGCAGGAGGACATTTCTCTGCAGATAAAACAGCAAAAATGATCCTCTTTGCTGGAATGTGGTGGCCAACTCTACATCAAGATGCCATAACATATGTGCAACGATGTGATACGTGTCAACGAACAAAATACCCAATTAGAAGAGATGAGATGCCACTGAGACCCATGATGAGTGCTAGAGCTTTCACTAAATGGGGAATAGACTTCATAGGACCTATTAGCCCACTAGCAAAAGGATCCCATGCCGAATATATAATTGTAGCCACAGACTATCTAACCAAATGGGTTGAAGCCAAAGCAACCAAGAAAAATGACGCAAGAACTACAGCCAAGTTTCTCTTTGAGAACATTTTCACTAGATTTGGACTACCGATAGAAATTGTGAGTGATAGAGGTACGCACTTTGTGAATGAAGTTATAGAAGCTTTACTGAATGAATTCTTAGTAATTCATAAGAAATCAGCTCCTTATCACCCACAAGCCAATGGACAAGCCGAAAGTTCGAATAAAATCTTGTGTACAGTTCTCACAAAAATTGTAAACAATGGTAGATCTGATTGGGATAAGCAATTACATCATGCTTTATGGGCATTTCGAGTAGCATACAAAACCGCCATAGGCACTACTCCTTTTAACTTAGTATATGGACAAAATGCTATTTTGCCAATGATTTCTTAATTCCCACTCTCAGAGTAGCAACCACTTACGAGTGGACGGGACATGAACTATCAGCTCAATTGGATCAAATAGAAAAGCTTCACGAAACTAGGTTATAAGCAGTAGCAGGCATTTATGCTGCTAAACGGCAACAGAAATCCTACTTTGATGCTCACATTAAAGACAAAAATTTGAAGGAAGGAGATTTAGTTTTGGTATATACCTTGAAACAACACGCTAAGAAGTTGCAAAAGAGAGGATATGGCCCATTAATCATCAATCGTATATCGACAAGTGGAGCCATCAGCTTAGCAACCCTAGATGGGGAAGTATTACCAAACTATATTAGTGGATGTTGAGTGAAAAAATATCTAGAACCATTGACCGAAGAAACAATGTCTCGATTAATCAAAGGCAAGTATAGACGTATTGAGGAGGAAAGGATACGAGAAGAAGCAAGACAGGAAGCACTAGAATGAATTAAGAAGCGGAAAGAGTGGATGAGAGAGAGAGAGAGATGAGAGATATCGACTAGGAGAAGAACTCATCCCAATGGCTAATTTTAGAGCCACTAAAAACCTAGGTTCACAGAGAACACAACCATATTTGAATTTGGGAGCGGGTAAAACGGAGTACCACTTAGTGGATGCACTCATTGACACAGGAGCTGCCATAAGCTTTATCAAACTTTCTTTGACTCAGAAACTCAAGGAAGAATTATGCCCATCGATGGCACAATTGATAGGAATAGGAGGTACAATCACTCAATGTATAGGTGAAATCACTTTGCCTCTGCATCTTGGCAACAACACTATGGATCAGAAGCTATTAGTGTGTCATGATCAAGATTTACTCAAAGATGTAGTGTTAGGTCAAGACTGGATATATGAATTTGAGGTGACCATTCAATTGGCTTTAGGATACATCTCAGCCAAGATAGGACATCGTGAAGTATTCAGTTTGCTAGACGAACGACCAATCAAAGCCGCAAACATAGAGCCAAAAATTCACTCTAATGAACACAGTCATGAATGTATGTTCACTAGCACTATAGAAACCCCTTCATCAAGTACTTCATGTGAGGACACATTGAATCCTACGTGCATACCATCTTCTAATCGAGCAAGTCACAAGAGTGTCATTCAATCTGGAACCAACATCAGTGAAGCACCATGCACAAGAGAGACCAGTCCTTTGAGTAATCCAGAGTATGTACCTATTAGATTATACCCTATTCCGTACACTAAAAAAGCTTGGATAAGAAAGGATCAAAGGGATGCATATCTTCTACAATAGAAACATCATCGACATCAGAACAACCAATCAAACAAGAAGGCAAATCATTTTGAGCACCAAAGTCAATGACAAATTGCAAGGATATGGATTCCAAAGAAAGTACTAGTCGCCCAAACGGATCGAGTGCAAATATGGATTCCCAAATCATGTGCTCCAAAGAAGCTAAACCGAAACAATGAACCACTGCATAAGGATAACCAATATGGTCCAAGGGCAAAACAGCCAAAGAAGAATAGCTACAGGAAAGAGAAGGAGTCTGCAGTTGCAACACAAGCCAGTGCAAGATTCAAAAAGCAGATAGAGCAGACGTACAACATGAGAAGCACCACATTCATCAGGAATGTTCGGGATACAATACGTCCCAACAGAATGAAGCAGATTTGGATGCCGAAAAGCAAGACAACCTGCATGCATCAAACAAATACCTCAAGTTGCACACATCTGGAGTTAGCAGGTCCCAAAGTATGCATGATAGGGCCACATTACAAGGCCAAGCATTCGGCACATATTTCTTCTATTTCAGGATAGTCGAGCACATTTTCCTCTTGGGAAATAGGAGAGCAATTGTACATACATTAAGAAAATCACTCAAAAAATAATAACCGCTTCGGCTATGACCTAACTTTTCTGTCTTTCTTTTCAGATGAAAACATAAAAAATTTTGGAAAAATCCAGGTATTACCTTTCTCACACCCACAGGAAAGGGACAACACCATTCACTCGGAGCAACGTCAAGCTTATGACAAACAAATGAAGGAAGATTTCTGATAGCATATGACCACTAACTCATACTCTATATTGAGTGCAGATGGCATCTACTAATTCCGAAGCTACGCAAGAAGAAGAGGTCCAGCTTCTTCCACTCGAATACATAACAAAAGCAAGAGGCCATTGGTTTTTGGATGACCAACCAGTGTCAGACCTCATTTTCATGGCCACCATAAAGATCATGGATAGAGATCACTACTTCCCTATCATGTCTCAAGACTTCAAGACTATAATACAAGGATTACCGCATATAGAAGATGTATGGACACAGGCAAGCATAGAAGCATTTCTCAAATTGCCTATTTATCTACCAGATTTTCAAAGATGTACACAAGTAATGAATAGACTGCAGCCTGCAGCGACGAAGATATCAGTTCCCGAAGCACGAGTATTGGATAAAGTAGGAACATGGAAAACCATTCAATTCACACATGAAATAATCAACAAAGGCTTCGGATGGAATCAAGAAGGGATCACTAATGTCAAAGAGGAATGTCATGATCCTAAAAAGAGATCTTTTTTAGATATCAACAAAACTGATATTGAAGATGTTGTCCACCTAGTGCACCAACATTTTTGTTTCCCGAGTATGCACAGGTATACTGCACCACAAAAGATTGTCGTACAAGTACTCTCACATGCAATGAGACAAGTGGGGAATAAAGTAAATATGACTGGCTATGTCCAAGAAGGATTATTTGAAGCCCAAAAGAAGTGGGGCCAGAAGAAGTTTCTAAATGGGAGTTCGGCGTTGACCTTACTCATATATGAGGCTCTTGATATGAAAAATTGCCTACGTGAGATGCCAACCTCAGAAGGGTTAGCCAAATATGCCAAATCCGCTACGGTCCCCAAGAAAAAGAAAGCAGTTGTTGTTGTTGAAGAAGCAAGAACCAGTTCACAGAAACCCATGAGGGGTACAAAGCGTCTAAGATAGGAAGAAGCCCAAGCTACACCCCAATCAAAGCGGACACACATTCTTCCAAAGATTACGACAACCCAAATGCCTATTACCAAGAGAGATCTCTCTGCTGCCCTAGAAGAGACACATCAGTACATGCAAGGGCAGGTGAATCTGAATGTTCAAGGTCATCATTATAGACAAGCAAGTCAGGAGAAACAACAATGGAGTAAAGAAAAGACCCCAAAACAACCTGGAAGATACAAAGAACTGGGTTTAGATGATTCGAGTTCCGATGCAGAATCCAGTCATGAAAAAGACACTCTAGACACTGACATAAGGACAGAAACTCAAGAAGAAGAATGGATTGAGATAAATCAATTCGAAGTGATGCCAGACAACCACGAAGAAAAGGAAAAGAATAAAGAAGATTCCAATAAACCTGAGCATGTCATTCAATTGAATGATACTACAAAAATCAGCATCAAAGAAGCTCCAACAACTGATACATATGCAAAACCACCTATCAAAGAGGAAATACAAACTCCAGTGAACATGGATTCACAGCTATTACAAAACAAAGAGCAGATTGTGATTGAGGTACCAGATGATACACCTCAAGGAAACATTGAACACATGGTGCCTGAGCCAAGGATCCAGCTTCAGATTAGGCAGCCCCATGATACTACGTTACATGTGGCACAGGGCAAAGACGTCACAACAGGCGAAGCACCTAGTATACCAATCACATGGCTCAATGTGGATGTCACTCAGCTGAAGCCTGTGGTCAAGCAAATGATTCAAACTGCCATGGATACCCAACAACAAATGATGGACATAGATGCAGATTATGATAAGGCCATGAGAGAAAAAAGTCAATTCCAAATAATGAGCGAACAATTGTCATCGCAATTAATCCAGGACCAAAAGGAAATAGCAGCCAAAAACACGGAGTTACTCGAGGTAAAAATGCAATATGATACATTAATGACTCAACATCACCAACTCCAAGCACGGCTCGCGGATTTACAAAGATTACATGATGCAAGCGAGGTTGACAAAGAGAGAATGAGAGCTAGAAGTACTTTGCTCGAGAAACAATTAAAGGTGTACATGGAAGAGAATGACAACTTACACAATAGAAATAAAGAGTTGATGAAATCTTTGCTATATGATCAGCCGGTCGACAAGTAGGAGACATCAGAAACTGCACAGAAGGAATTAAGCGATCAGATTGCAAAATATGCAGATTTGCTAAAGCTAGAGCAGGCCCGAACAAAAGAATGGGAAAGAAAATACACTAATGAAACAAATGAACTAAAAATGCAATTACGAAATGTGAATGCCAAACTGGTATGGAGTTACAGCGAAAACATGGACCATGTCGCTGAAATTGGCAATGAATTGCTCGCGGCAAAAGAAGCACTCAGAGCAGCCATACAGGAAAGTAAAGCGAAAATTGAACGAATAGAGCAATTAGAAATCCACATCAACCAGAACGCAACGATCAGGACACCAGTAGTGCCAACTAAGGAAAATCCTACTGACGAGGTAGAGGTACGTCCTCTATCTCCCCCGATCTATAATTCTCCAATACATGAGCAGATGGCGGATATACATGATGATCATCCCATGCCATACACTGCAGAAATAAGTCAGAAGGAGTGGGCACTAGTGGTGTCCCGATTGACGGAAAATTTTGAAAATGAAGTAATCAAAGTAATGAAGGAAGCAAAAATCAAGGGTAAGGACTTGGAAAAGATCATGAAGCCTTTCAACATTCCGTACGGATTATTGAAAGAGAAAACAAGACAATATATAAAGAAGATCACAAAGAAAAGTCCAGATGAGCAGCTAAATTTTAAACATGACACATTTGTATACAATCAAGAAGAATTCGAAGCTGCACAACCAGTTTGGAGAAGAAAGTTTTTGGAGAAACATCCTACACTACGGGTGCATTGGCAAGCAGCACCTTATTCATTACAGGTAAACCCTTCCTTTTGTCCTATACCACGCCGAAGGGGTGCTAGGGAATTTTTGGACTTGCAAAGAAATAGCGCTATAAATAAACAGTGGCTAAATTACCCTCTACTTCCGAGCCCGCCACATAATTACTTGCCAACGGAAGATTATATGGTCAAAACCATCGAATTTTGGCTGCAGAATTATGCGACAGTACCTGACTTAACTGTCAAAATGACAGATAAAATACTCAGTATGATACTTACAGTTTTGAAGGTCTTCAAGCATGCAGCCTACACATTTTTGAATATCATTGGTATTAATCAAGGCACAAAGATTCTCATTTTTGACCTATCTATTATGCCTAGCCGACCAACAATAATGGCTTATTATTCAAGATTGATGTTTTTGCCAAGTACATATATGCAAACTTTCGAAGAAGCATTCTTTACAAGATTTTGTGAAATTGATTGAGAGGTCTTTTTGAAGATGTCATCTAATTTGAATGCTAGATTAGTGGCATATGAACTCAGCTTCTTCGCAGACCACAGACAGCCACCCAATGATGGTGTAAAGGCAGAACAATGGAAACAATTAATGATACGTGAAGCCAATTTGCTTAATGAAACAGAGCAAAAAATATATAGAACATATGCCCGTCGCTCGTCAAAGCCTGTCGGGGACGACAGAGTCCAGGAGGGGGGCAGTGTTGAGGGAGAATCAAGTAAAAGGAAGAAAAGAAGAAGACAACGAAAGAAGCTTCACTAGAAAGGTAATAATTGAAGACATATCTCTGCAAGAAGCCCCGTAGGGGTGCAACACCCATCTCTGCACAGAGCCCCGCAGGGGCACACACACCAAGGAAAGGACGCAGCCACACAAGGGTGCTTCAACCTCTTGATCTTTGGCAAGTCCAGATTGAAGACTGAAGCACCACATCCTCATACCTTCCACTGGTGGCGTGCGTGGCAACCCAACTTATCAAGCAAGACAAATGTATCAGGCCCAGAGGATGTAAAACAAGAATTAAGAAGAGGCCGTCAAAACTGAACACCTGTTTAACAAACAGGCAAAATTGAGCAAGGGTTGTGTGCGGACAACAAACTGAAGACAAGAAGTAAAGCCTATCAAGGGACGACAGAGACGAAGAGGGGGAGAGTGTTGCAGAGCAAAGAGAGCACAAGGCGGAGAAAAAGACGGGTCCCAAAATTTTTCTGATTTGGACACCCAATTTTTGTATTATAACCATTCTTGTAATATATTTTCCGTTGTAAATGCACTAGAGGAGTCCTCTAGATGCATCCCCGCAGAAGATTAGAAACTTACCCATGTAAAATAGTAGGAAATTAGTCTTTTAGTGAATAAAGTGCCGGTCTCTTGTGTGAAAGGACCATTTTTAGGGCACAAGTATATAAGTCAATTTGTGACTCTTTGTAAAGACTTTTTGCCATTGTGAGAATCAAGAGCACAGAAATTCGAATTTGTGTCTTCTTCCCTCTGTATCTTCTTCTTTGTGAGCTTGTGTGCATGTGCATTGCTTGGAAAGAGTGTTAGGAAGTGTTGTCTATCCATGAAGGTGTTTGTTTGCTGTGGTTAAGGTGTGTGCGAAGTGTAGAAAGGTTTTCCCATGACTCAGTATTTTGCTCATAACTTGAAGTAGGAGTGTCAGAATTAAGTGACACCAGCACCATTGAATGCGTCTTCTTGAGAGCTTTGAAATGCATATGCTATTTGCTATATTTGGAGTTCGGAGCTGAGAGAAAAGCTCAATTTACTGTTGGCTGCTGCACCAAGTATCGTGACACCATGACTGACAGTTGAAGCTTGTTTGGATTATTCTTTGCCTTGTTTGCACTCTTTGAGTAGTTCATTTGCATTGATCCTCACTTGAATGCATGTCCTCATACACTCGGCTAGGTTTGTATACTCATCGGATTGATAATTAAAGCGTGAATCCCCACTATCTGCACTTGAGGGGGATTGAGGTATAGTCTCTTTCTCCACAAGTCCCTAAGTTGGTACTTAGGTCAACAAGAGCCTAAATGAGTATGATGATAGAGATGCATCTAATTTTCTATTTCCCAAAGTTTCCACCATCCATTTATGCATAGTTTTTTCCTCCTCTATAGCAGCCCTCTCATTCAAAAGTGCATTATGTAAATCTTCATCAAAAATGGAATAATCTACATCATCATGTGGAACCTCTAAAGGATTATAAATTGCCTCACTTGGACTAGCACTTGATTATCCACCCATAAAAAGAGGCAACAAAGTGTCATACATACCTTGGGAGCTAACTGATGTCTCCCTAGTACATGAAAGTAATGGGTGAATTGCATCTTCCACAAAAACAACATCATGGCTAACCAAAATGTGTTTAGTCTATGGATGATACAAATGGTAGCCTTCGGTTGTAGAATTGTACCCAAAAAAAAATACATTTTCACTACTTTATCATCCAATTCTTTGTGTTGTTGTTCAAGCACTAATGCATATGCCAAATAACCAAAGACATGCAGATTAACAATAGATGGCTTGGGACTATGTTAAGCCTCATATGGAGTGATAGATTGCAATGCTTTGCTTGGATACCTATTACGTACATATGTTACACACATAACAGCCTCATGCCATAAGCTATGTGCTAAAGCTTGACTTTTGACCATACACCTTACCATCTCCATGAGTGACCTATTCTTCCTTTTAGCAAATCCATTCTATTAAGGTGTGTACATCAATGTACATTGATGCTTTATCCCACCTTCAGCCATAAATGCATTAAAATCAGAAGACATGTATTCCCCCCTTGATCAGAATGGAGGGTGCCTAATTTACATGTTGATAGATTTTCAGCCAAAACTAAAAATTGTTTGAATCAAATAAACACTTTGGACTTTGCTTTCAGTGGATACACCCATGCATGCCTAGAAAAATCATCAATAAAAATCACAAAATAAAGGTAGTTCCCAAAAGAAGGTGTTTGTATAGGATAATAGACATCAATGTGAACAAGCTGCAATTTTTGAGTAGCTTGAATAGAACTATCTTTTGGAAAGGAGGAACGCTATATTTTTCCCAAAATAAAGCCTTTAGAGACATGTTTACCAAGTGCCTTATGTTTTGGCAGAGAGAATATCATTTAAGATTTCTGCAAGCATAGTAAAATAGAAAAATTTAGATGACCAAAGCATGCATGCCAAAGCTTTGCATATGAGATAGCTTGAGAATCATGAACTGCACATGTTGAATCATTGAAAAAGTTTGCATAGTCTATGAGTTTATACAGCCCATGACATAAAATGTCAAAAGAAATAATAACATCACCATCTGACAGATCATGAATTGTACATCTCTCATCAATAAATTTGACAACCAACCCAATCTTGGATAATGCCAAAAATGACAATGGATTTTTCTTGATCCTTCGCAGAACTAACATCCATAGTAGTCAAAATGATCTTAGCAACTCCAATAATTGGATAAGAGGAGTTGACGCATGTGACAATATTCCCTATAGGGGTAGGCTCAAGTGAACTAAAAAAGGTGTGCTATGAGGTAATATGTTTGATTGCTCCATTGTCCAATTACCAATCATCAGAGCCTACTACACACATAAACAGTTCATGAGAAGATGGGTCATAATTGCAAAGAGTAGTAAATGCCCACTCTTCATTCTACACAAGATTAGTAGACTCTATTTTGGGTGTAGAGGTCTCTGCAACAAGCATTCCAGCCTCTTTTTTCTTTGCCTCTTTTGAAGCTAGTTTTGGATAACTCTTTATGACATGATCATTTATTTTATACTATTTGCAATACAATTTCTACTTTTCTGATTTCTTCTCATCTTTTTCTTTCTTTTTTGACTACGTAGAATTAGCAATTTTTTGTTGACTAATAAATGAGCCCATTTACCTTTTCCCTTCTCACTAGCTAAGAAAGCTTGATCTCCAACATGCATAATGGACATGTTCTATCTAGGTTGCTCTTCTTGCAACAAAACAAAGACTAAATCCTCAAATGTTAAGGCATTTGGATTGCCTTTCATCATCAATAAAATATTAGAAGCAAAACTCTAATATGAATCCGGAAGACCATTTTGAACAGTTTGGATAAGTGAATTGTCTAGCAAGACTTCATCAAAAGAAATCAATTGTTCCTTCAAATCTTTGATCTTTATCAAAAAAATTTCCATAGAATCTCCTTCATTCATATGCTCACTCTCAAATTGTTTTTTGAGGTAAGCAATAGGATCCTCATTTCTTACCTAGTACAAAGTGGTAAATGTATCCCAAGCATCCTTTACTATTTCAAAAGAGCAAATATGAGGGACAATGGCATGTTTGACATACAAAGCTATCAATGCATTTTCTTGAGTATCTCTGCCATCCCAACAAAGTTGCTCTATAATAGGTGCAGCAAGAACCCCGACATGAACATGAGTTTGAAGATCATCATCTTAAATGCCATCTACATCACCTCTAACAATTGTATTTGCAGGTGTAGTAGGTCATTTTTTAATACCTTGCACAATATTATAGAGTCCTTTTGCACCAAATACATGATGCCTCATATATGCCCATAATGGGTAATTGGTACCATCCAACTTGTCCTCAACTACCAACATACGGAATACATCATTGCTTTCAACCATGGCCATTGACTAAAATACCCTGATCTAGAGGAATGATTGTATCTCAAAAAGCTCAACAAAAACTACCCTGTCGTGCTTTGCTAAACTTGTAGTACACTTCGAGGTGCATGTACTGGGGAACCAAAACATGTATATATGTTTGGCATAGAAGGATGAAATTTCCTGCATAGGTGCTATGATAGTGTGCTCGAAGGTCAAAATGAGCTCATATCCAAATTTTGACACCACATAGAAAAGTTTTTTGAACTCCTAATCACCTTGAGTATGATCACCAAATTTTGTGTGATTCTGATACTGTGACTAGAGGGGTGTTGAGGATGCCTTTGATGAAGTGATGACCTTCTTTGATACTAATTGTTGGAGCTTGAGGTTTGTGAAATCATGCAAACAACACAAGGAAGAAGAAGAAGCTTGGAGCACAACACACAATATAAAATGTATTACCAAGTGAATGTACAAAGATAAGTCACCCGTTAGGGTTATAGATGCATATGCAATCCAACGGGAAAAAACCTCCTAAGGAGGGAAAAAGTGACCCAATAGTCGAGAATGTCCTCATGCACATGACTATTGAAATATCAACAGTTCCTAGATAGTGAAGAAATTGAAGAAGTGGTAGAGGTGGAGTCGAATGAAGAATAGAAGTTGCCAAACCAAGAACAAATTGAGAAAGAGCTCAAAGATTACATTAGAATTATTGGGAAGCATATATTTACAGTAAATAAAGGGAAATACAAATACAACATGCTTTCTCAAGAATTCTACACCTTCAAGAGATCAAAAATGGTATGCAAGAGATGGAGGCAAGTAGGTTTACACAAGTTGGTAGAAGTGCCTATATATTTCAATAATTTTGATAGGTGTGAACAAGTCATGAAAACTATGTAGGAAGTTAAAAGAAATAATTTTGGACCAAATTTCATTTGTAAAGTGAAGAGCTAAGAGAATGAGTAGGTAAAAATTACCATCAAGCCAACAAATCAAAGAGGCTTTGCAATTCTACTCAATGGGAATCAAGGTGGGTGTAAGCTTTGTAAGGAAAAACGCTTCATCCTATGTAGAATACACAAAGTTTGTAGATTTTAAGGAGAAGCCTAATGAAGATCTGGCCATCAAAATGTTTCTCCAATTATTGTGTTTTCCCACATTACCAAGGTACATTATGCCTCATAAAACAGTGGCACTAGTAATGATTAACAATAAAGATAAAACCAAACTATTTGGAATTATGGACATGGCTTGATACATCCATGAACAGTTGAAGGAGGAAGCTAAACACTAGGAAACTAATAAATTTTTAATGGAGCACAACTGTTAATCATATATTATATTCTTGGGGTAGAAGACAAGATGTAATGAGCACCACTAGCAAAAGTGTTTAGGGAGGCATTAATCGAGACTAAGAGTCCTACTAGAAAAGTGGTAGATAAATAGGTACCAAAGAAAATAAAAGAGATTGTAGCAAAAATCCAACCACCTTTGAAGAAGAGGAAAATTGACCCTAGGAAGATTGTCTTGGAAGAGGAAATAGTGACTCAAGAAGACCTGAAGGAAGAACAAAAAAGGGTGTAGGTTGATTGCAGCACTTCTCAAGAAAAGCTACAGATTGGACACATGCTAAGATAGAACATTAGAAATATCTTCATTAACAGATGATGGATGCTTAAATTGAAGTGTTATTCATAAAGAACAAAGTTTCACTACTAGCTTACTTCCAAGAGTTACAAGGACTGTTGGGTGTGTGTAGAAGTGCGAGAGACACACAAGAAGCACACACAAGGAGCACAAACGCAGCAAGATATACGGAGAATACGATGGCTGGAATAGCTCTCTCTATTGATCGATGAACTGAACTGAAGTAAGACCTGAATAATAATCCCTAAGTACAAAGTACCACCACATATGAGAGTATCAAGTATGTGGTAACATGGGGAAAAAACCTCTAGCCAGCACTAGAGTAAAAAGTGCCCATGTATAGGGAAAAGGTTCACATCAAAGCTACTCGAGGAACACATAAGTGTAACAAACCCCCCTAGAGAGAATGATGTGAACACATACAGGGAGTGACAGATCAGCCCCCACAACGTAACAAGCCTAAAGCTTAGCGAAAAGCTTCAAACTTTTCCCGTGGAAGAGCTTTGGTGAATATGTCTGCCACATTATCTTATGTAGGCACATATACCAAATCAATATCTCCTACATGAACGTGCTCTCTCACATAGTGATAATGCACCTCAATATGTTTGGTCCGTGCATGAAACACTAGGTTTCGTGCAACAGCCAAAGCACTATGACTATCAGTGAGATTATGCCTAGCAGCATCAATCTCCATGCAAAGATCCATCAATAGGCGTCTCAGCCATATACACTCCACTGTAGCTGTGAAAACTGCCCAGTACTCAGCTTCATAACTCGATGTCGCCATTGTAGGTTGTTTCTTACTCAACCAAGATATACATGATTCTCCAAGGAAAAATCAATTACCACTAGTGGATGTGCGAGTATCATAACAACCAGCCCAATCACTATCTGTAAAAGCATGCAAGCATGGCTGAACATCTCTGCCATAAAAGAGACCTAAGCTCAAAGTTGAGCAATTGACAACATTGAATACAGGTCCACGCAGGCGCCACTTAGGGTTGACAATAAGATCGGGACTCCAAAGGAAAAGCCTGTTTCAGGAGGCTCTTCTTCACAGCTTGTCCAACATCACGTCAACAAGGTGAGTTCACTTCCCCAGGGCATTCCTACTCTCCAGGACCTTTCTCGCGTTCATCATCTTATCAACCGTTCCTCCATGGCCAATCCTCCCCCGCAGGCTGTTCCTTCGGACTTCACACCTTCCGCGATACCAACCCCCAATCCCACTTCCACTCCTTCCGAGTCTGCTCAACCGGCACAGACCCAACCCCTTACCACCCTCGTCTACCCGGTCCCGACATTGCCCGTCTCCCTTACCCCACCGATTCCTACATCTACCGACTACCATTATCCCCAAGCAGATGCCTCAACTTCCGTGCTTCCTCCTCCACTTGTCACTATTCCTACTTATTCAATTCACTCGAATTCCACCGATTATTCTCCACCTTCGCTCCCTCGCCCCCCTTCGCCATCTCCATCTCCTTCTGCTTCCCATACCTCGCGCCCTAACTCACCTTCCGGCGATTATATCCGCATGTTTCTTCCAAATGATTTAAATCTCCAAATCCGTATTCACTTATCTCTTCCCCCCATTGACCTCCGCAATCTTTTCTCAGTCGACAATCTTCAGTATGCCGGTCTTTTGGGCTTGGCGAATGTTCTCTTCCAGGAACCCTCCAACCTTAATGATGTCTATGAAGCTCTTCGGTTGTTCCCCATTTTTCGCACCGGTACTTTAACCATCTCTGACATTGCCGCCAGTATAGGATCCTCCCTCATCCACTTCAGCAGCCCTCCATTCTTATATTCTGGAGTGTCACCCTCGGAAACAATTGCCTTTTGTCATGAGCACTTTGCCCATAATGCACGTTTTTCTATCCATATGCAATCCGTACTTACTTCCTTCATTTTTTTCTTTTTACTTCGGAGTCCCACCTCTCCGCTTCCAATGTCCGACATTCGCATTGCAGATCCACTTTACTGCTTCCTCACTAGCCGCCTCTACCCTTACGCCGCCCTCCTCTTCAGTTCATTGAATATGCGCTCCCGTCGCCTCCGTGACGCTATCCCTCGTCGATCTCACTCATTTTCCATATATTCCGCTCCATTACTCGAATGGCTATATCAACTCCCCGCGCACTCAGCTAATTCTGCTCTACCCCCGTCACCTCATATCTCTGTTGACCAGAAATTCAGAGATCCCATGGCACCTTCCATAACCAAACCTCCCCCCTCCTCTACACTCTCCATTGGCTCCACTTCCGTTTCCACACCGCCCCCCGCCCCCCTTGATATCCCCGCATTTCCACCGCAATCTTCTTCTCCCATCCTCACCACCCCTCAGACTACAACTACCAGTCATCCCCCTAACCCTGTTCTCCAACATGGCTTTTCTTCGGCAGCCTCTTTCCGCCCGCTCATTCAAACCCATCTCAACCCGCAAAACCCAACCTGTACACCCCCTCGTCCTCCTGTCCCCACTTTCCCATCTACCAGTGCCGTTCCCATCACCCAACCCACTCCCTCGCATAAACCTACCCAACCCGGTCCCTCTACCACTCCAAACAATTCTTCCCCTCCGCCTGCTGCCCCTCCTCCTACAATTGATATTCCGACGTCTCCCTCCTTTTTCAACTTTCTTCGCGAAGCCAGTGCCATTGCACAGGGCAGTGCTCAGGCCTCCAAGGTGTCCTTGGATTCAATTTCAACTGCAGCTACGATTCACCAGCAGTATATTTCGACCATCGACCATATCAATCGACAGGCTACAGCACAATGGCAATCCCTCACCGAATCGGCACGATTACTCAAAGAAGAGAGGGATAAGTATAAGGACATGGCTGATTCTGCTCTACAGACCTTGGCAGATCTTCAAAATCGTTCTCAATTAGGACTATGTGACAATGCTGCGTGTCGACGGACCAAACGCGAACGGGACCACCTTCGGTAGTGCCTTAGTTCTCTCCAGCATATGATTGAGCAGGCTTCTGCTCCACTGCCCTCATCTCCGCAACCATCAGACGCAGGCCTCCATCCACCCTCTCAATAATCTGAAGACCAACTTCTCTATCCCTTGCTATTGGCTTCGGGTTCTCTTATAGATGTGCAATAATCTCTCATCATTCTGCATTTGCCTTATCAGGGTTGCATTTGTCTTATCAGGGTTCAATAAACTTTGTAGCGGATAATCCCGGGATCAATAAAATTTAGTAGCGGGTCATCTAGTTTTCTTCCTTAATAAATACAGTCACTCCTTATCTATTTTCATGCCTTCCTTCCCTCTCTGTTCTTCTGCTATTCCACTCTGTTCTCGAGTCGATGTTTCCCTCTGTGTCATGTATCATGTCGGTTGTCTCTCTGGGTCGGAGAGTACATTAGGTGGTGGGCATCTGTTGAGCCCTAGCAGGTTGGAACCAGCAAAGTCAAGACAAGAGGTATTGTAGAGAAGTATTTTGGATAATTCCCTTAAGGTCAAGGGTGTTCAAAGTAATCGGGAAGGTTCAGGTGAATCCCCCCTTGTGCAAAAGTAAAAACTTAAAAGGAAGTGAGAAGTTGTGTGAAGCGGCAATGTACGCACAGGTGAAAGTATGGGCCCCATTAAAATTTTAATTTTTTTTATCTAAAAGTTACTACAATACAAAACAGTTAGTGGTTGGCTGTCGTTGAAGAGGACAATCTTGGGACAAGGGAAGGCCAAGAGTCCATTGCAGTTAGGCGCGTACCGGATCAACACACTTCAAGAGAGAAGCGAAGGCTATTCAAAAGGAGGAGGCAGAGAGGAAAAGAGCGAGCAAGAAGAGAAAGGAAGAGTCACTGGTGTGCGACGACCCCAGGAAGTGAAAGGGAAGAGTGCCAAAAGTGTAGCTAAGAAGGGTGCAGAGAAGGCGAAGTTAGATTCGAAGAGTCTCGAGGTCTGTGTGTGTGCCGCAAAGGTATCCATTCCTCAGCTTGGTGGAAGCTTAGTGCAAGGGGTGCACAAGAGAAGCGTGAAGCAAGTGAAGGACTGGTGCAGAAGAGGCCGCTGCCCGAAGACTTGAGATATTTGGTCTTCTGTAACTCAGCATTCTCTGTAGTGTATTTAGTTATTGACTTGGATTGTATTTAATCACTGTAATTGTTCAATATAATCAACCTTCAAGATTCCCGGCGTACTCCTCTGCAAGTTTTCAAGGTTATTCCATTTTCATTATCTTCTTTTTCTCCTACAAACCCTCAAACTCCTTCTTGTCCAAGAAACCCCCAACAGATAGCCAAGACCATAGGGCCCTAAAGGGCCTTGTTTTAGGTGCCAAGTAAATGAGTGCCCACATCCTCCCATAGTAGGATAGTCATAATATTACAATGTTCAAGGTTTTTGTCCAAACTGTGGTAAATAGCATGTCATAAGAGATTGCCCTAAGAACCCTACTAATTCCTTGAAATTGATGGCCATAAATGTGATAGGCATTGTTCACACCTCAGATGGATCTAATCCAGCATTTGTATCAATCCAAGCAATAATGAGAGCCTAGGCACTATTGCAAAATCAACAACCAAACCCTAATAAAATAGATGAGACTACCAAATTTGGAGAGTCTAGTGGAAGAAAAACTAAATCTTGGATGGATTCATGAGAAAGGATCAAGAGTAAATGGATTAAGAACATAAGTGAGTTGGAAGGAAGTTTAAAGGAGACTAAAGCTAAAATCTTAGAATGAACTTCATGTTGGAGATAGGTGTCTGTAGAAGCACGCAAACAGCACAAGGAAGAAGAAGAAGCTTGGAGCACAAACACACAATACTCAATGTATTACTAGAGAATGTACAAAGATAAGTAGCCCATTAGGGCAATAGGCGTATATACAAGTCGGGGGAAAAAAACCTCCTAAAGAGGGAAAAAAGTGCCTTGGCAGTCCTAGAGTGTTCACACACATCACTACCTAAATATATCAACAAATCCCCCCTGGGAGTGATGCGGTGAACAAGGAGCTGGCACTCATGTATAAGGAAGTGCTAAGCAATGTGGAAATCACTCCACAAAAGGAAGTAAGCCCAAAGCTTTGCGGAAAGCTTCAAACTTCTCCCTAGGCAGAGCCTTTGTGAAAAGGTCTGCAATGTTCTCCTGTGTGGGCACATATGCCAAGCTGATCTCCCCAGCAGAGAACCTCTCCCTGACATAGTGATAATGCACCTCAATGTGCTTAGTGCGAGCATGGAACACAGGGTTCCTCGTAACTGCCAATGTGCTCTGACTGTCAGTGAAGATGGTGGCGGCAAAAGACTGACCAACACCTAAATCAGCCATAAGGCGTCTGAGCCACACACACTCAACAGTCGCTTTGAAAGCTTCCCTATACTCAGCCTCACAACTGGAAGTGGCCATAGTAGGCTGCTTCTTGCTCAACCAAGATATACATGAGCTACCAAGCATGAAGCAAAAACTACTGGTGGACAAACGAGTGTCATAGCAACCAGCCCAATCCGAGTCAGAAAAAGCATGCAAGTCTGGCGGTAGTGATCCCCCCTTGGGATAAAACAACCCAAGTAGCCGAGTACCACTCAACTAGCGAAAGATGCGCTTAACCGCCTTCCAATGCGTGACTCCTGGGCAATGCATAAACCTGCTCATCTATGAGACAGCAAACTGAATATCTGGCCGAGTAATGCATAAGTAAATTAAGCATCCAAGAGCCTGCTGATAGAGAACAGCATCAAATGCATCTCCAGCATCATGAAGACTCAATCGTAAACCTGTCTCCATAGGAGTGGCAATAGGCTTACAGTCTTCAAGGCCAAAACTCTGCAATAATGTGTCAATATATTTCGTTTGACACAAAGCCATTCCACCATCAACGTGCATAAACTGAATGCCCAAATAGTGATGCAAATGCCCCAAATCAAACATCTCAAATGAGTCATGCCCAAATAGTGATGCAAATGCCCCAAATCAAACATCTCAAATCAGCAATATGCTTCTCAATAGGACCAGTGAGCAGCATGTCATCAACATAGACAACAATGATCAAAAGCACATCATTAGCACGCTTAACATATAAGGTGCTTTCAGTTGGATTGTTCTCAAAACCATGTGCAATCAGATAGGCATGTATCTTCTCATACCAAGCACGTGGTGCTTGCTTTAAACCATATAATGCCTTCTTTAACCTGCACACCTGGTTTTCATGCCCTTTCTGCACAAAGCCATGGGGCTGAAAAACATACACTTCTTCATGCAAGTCACCATTCAGAAATGTTGTTTTAATGTCCAACTGATGTACATTCCAACCATGATGGGCTGCAAGTGCACAAATGCTCCGATCAGTAGTCATACGGCATGTAGGTGCAAAGGTCTCATCAAAATCAATGCATCTTTCCTGTGCATAACCCTTTGCAACAAGCCTAGCCTTATACCCGTCAATTGTACCATCAGGTTTACACTTCAACTTGTATACCCACTTAGTGCCAATGGCCTTCTTGCCAGGAGGCAAGTCACATAAAGACCATGTACCATTCTTCGTTATAGCATCATATTCAGATTGCATAGCAGCCATCCAATTTTCTGAATTCTGTGCTTCATCAAAAGAAATAGGCTCATTCTCATCACAGAGACTAGACGCAGCCATAGCATAGCAATCTGATGCAAAGGAGGCACTATGAGAGCATGATCAAGTACGATATGACAAAGGTGCATATAATTCGTTGTCACGCAAAGTCTGCACTAGCCATTTTGGCATAGTTTTTGCTTGCTCAATATCAGCTCTCTCACGACAAGGGCATCATGTAAAGCTGCATCAGAAATGGAATGATCTGCATCATCATATGAAACTTGCAAAGGCTGAGAAGTTGCCTCATTAGCACCAGCACTAGACTGTCCACCTCTAAAAAGAGGCATCAAAGTATCATACATGTCTTTGGAGCTCACAGATGTCTCCTTAGTACATGAAAGCAATGGTGAATTGCATCTTCCACAAAAACAACATCACGGCTAACCAGAATGCATTTTGTCTGTGGATGATACAGACGATAGCCTTTACTTTCAGAACTGTACCCAACAAAAATACATTTTACTGCTTTATCATCCAATTTTATGTGATGTTGTTCAGGCACTAGTGCATATGCCAAACAACCAAAAACACGCAGATGAGCAACAGATGGCTTGCGGTCATGCAAAGCCTCATATGGAGTGATAGACTACAGCGCTTTAGTGGGACACGTGTTCAGTACATATGCTGCACACATAACAGCCTCAAGCCAGAAACTATGTGGTAAAGCCTGACTCTTGACCATGCACCTCGCCATCTCCATGAGTGACCTATTCTTTTGTTCAGCAACTCCATTCTGTTGAGGTATATATGGCACTGTACACTGGTGTTTTATCCCACGTTCAGCCAGAAATGCATTGAAATCTGAAGACATATATTCCCCCCCTCGATCAGAAAGGAGGGTGCCCATTTTACATGCTGACAGATTTTCAGCCAAAACCAAAAACTGCTTGAAGCACATGAACACTTCGGACTTTGCTTTGAGTGGATATACTCATGCATGCCTGGAAAAATCATCAATGAAAGTCATGAAGTAAAGGTAATTTCCAAAAGAGGGTGTCTGCATAAGACCACAGACATCACTATGTACAAGCTGCAATTTCTGCGTAGCCCGAACTGAACCATCTTTTGGAAAGGATGAATGCTGCATTTTGCCCAAAATACAGCCCTCACAAACATGTTTTCCGGGTGCCTCAAGTTTGGGCAAAGAGGACACCATTTCTGATTTCTGCATGCGTAGCAAACTAGCAAAATTTAGATGACCAAAGCGTGCATGCCAAAGCTTTGCATCTGAGATAGCCTGAGAATCATGAACTGCACATGCTGAATCATTCACAGATCTTTCATAGTCTATGAGCTTATACAGCCCACGACATAAAATGCCAGAAGCAATAATAACATCGCCATTTGATAGATCATGAATTGTGCATCTGTCATCAACAAATTTCACAACCAAGCCAATCTTGGCTAATGCAGAAACTGATAACAGATCCTTCTTGATCCCTGGCACAAATAAAGCATCTGACAAGGTGAAAGAACTACCATCTGCAGTAGTCAGAATGATCTTACCAACTCCCATAACAGGATAAGAGGAGTTGTTGGCACATGTGTCAGTATTCCCTGTAGGGGCAGACTCGAGTGAAGAGAAGAAACTGTGCTGCGAGGTAATATGTTTGGTCGCCCCACTGTCAAAGTACCAAACATCTGAGTCTACTGCAGACATGCACTAATCATGAGAAGATGGGTCAAAACTGCAGACAGTAGTAAATGCCCATTCTACTTCCTGCACAAGATTTGTAGACTCTGTTTTTGGTGTAGAGACCTCTGCAACAACCATTCGAGCCTCTTTCTTCTTTGCCTCTTTTGCAGCCAATTTTGGACAGTTCTTTATGATATGATCATTTCCTTTACAGTACTTGCAAAACAATTTCTGCTTTTCTGATTTCTTCTCATCTTTATCCTGGTTCTTTGATTGTGCAGCATTTGCAGATTTTTGTTTACTAGTAGAAGAGCCCCATTTTCCTTTGCCCTTCTGACTAGCCAGGAAAGCTTAATCTGCAACACGCATAATGGACCTGTTCTGCCTGGACTGATCTTCCTGCAACAGAACAGAGACTAAATCCTCAAATGACAAGGCATTTGGATTGCCTTTCATCATCAACTGAAGAGCAGAGGCGAAACTCTGATATGAATCACGAAGACCATTCAGAACGGTCTGCACAAGTGAGCTATCTGGTATAACCTCATCAGCAGAAATCAATTGTTCCTTCAGGTCTTTGATCTTTGTGAGAAAACTATCCATAGAATCACCTTCATTCATGTGCTCACTCTCCAACTGTTTTCGGAGGTAAGCAACACGAGCCTCATTCTTAGCCTGGTACAAAGTGGTAAGTGTATCCCAAGCATCCTTAGCTGTTCTACAAGAGCGAATGTGAGGAATAATGGCACGTTTGACAGACAAAGCTATCAATGCATGTGCCTAGACATCTCTGCCATCCCAACGAATCTGCTCTACAGTAGGTGCAACAGAAACAGCAGCACGAACAGGAATCTGTGGAATATCATCTTCGACACCATCTTCATCAGCTCCAGCACCTGTATTTGTAGTACCTATCGTCACAGGTGTAACAGGACGTCTTTCAACACCCTGCACAATGTTCCACAATCCTTTTGCAACCAATACATGTTGCATCATATACGCCCATAATGGGTAGTTGGTACCATCCAACTTATCCTCAACAGCCAACATACGGAATACATCACTGCTTTCAGCCATGGCCGGTGACTAAAATACCTTGATGTAGAAAATTGACTGTATCTCAAAAAGTTGAACGGAACTGCCCAGACGAGTTCTGCTAGACATGTAGCAGACTTTGAGACGCTTAAACTGGCAAACAGAAACTGGTATATACCTTTGGCACAAAAAGAAGAAATAGCCTGCACAAGTGATGTGATAGTGCATTTGGAGGCTGCGTATGCTCACCAAAATTCGTGCGATTCTGAGACTGCAAACGGAGGAGTGTCGACGGCACCCTAGATGAAGCGACGACCTGCTCTAATACCAATTGTTGGAGATAGACATCTGCAGAAGCACACGAACAACACAAGGAAGAAGAAGAAGCTTGGAGCACAAACACACAATACTCAATGTATTACTAGAGAATGTACAAAGATAAGTAGCCCATTAGGGCAATAGGTTTTGTATATACAAGCCGGGGGAAAAAAACCTCTTAAAGAGGGAAAAAAGTGCCCCGGAGGTCCTAGAGTGTTCACACACATCACTACCTAAATATATCAACACTTCACAAGAGTCGAATCAGGAGACCCTGAATCAGAAATCAAGATCTCTTTTAGTTGAACCCATACCTAAAAATTTAGACAGGATGTTATACTAGCAAGACTAAGAGAAGGACCCCATGTAGTAGAATTAATCAAGAATTATCAAACAACAGACTTAGAAATTGAGAGAACTAAGCTTTGCATGAAGATGGTAGAATTAGCCCAAACTATGTTTAAGGCCTCCCAATATATCACATGGAGTAACATAGCAAAACAAGAGCTACATTTTCAAGGACTATTTGAGAGGTTAGAACACTTGATTTCTAGTAATAGTAAAAAGAGCTTGAAGAAGAACACTACTGCTCCTAATGCACAGGAAGGTGATGCACCATCACTATCTCAACTGTCGAATATTACAGGCAAGGAGAACCCTTCTTCCATACATGAGCACCCCCCCATTCAAGAGATAGATTATTTACAGGAATAATTTGCCCAAGACGTACCCTCTATATATGACGATTTAGAGGAGGAGCGACTTAGTGAACAAATGGATTTTGAATCTAATTCCTTACAAGAATTACCCCAGTTCATAGGACCTTGGGAAGACAAGTCTATCAATCTGAGAGCACCCAACATAATAGTTAGAAATGAAGAGCTGATGATTCGGAGAAACATAGATATGATCAAGAATAGTAAAGTGCAGTGTCATCTCACTTTAGAAGAATTATTGAAAATTAAACCTAAGTTGTGGAAGCACATAGCAAACCAGTTCCCAAAGACAACTACCACTCACTCTCAGGGAGATTCACACAAGAAGGTACCAGAAATACCCATGGAAAGAATTGGAGATATGAGTGAGGGAGAGGAAAGTAATACCTATCTTCCAATACCCCACCAAGGCTACACCACCAAAGCCATCCTAGATTCAAGTGCTAGAGTAGCCATCACTACCACTTCCTTATGGAAACGTTCGGGTAAGTTAGCACTAAGACCCATAAGAATGAAGCTACAAATGGCTAATGAACACATTGAGAAACCATTAGGATCGCTGGGAAGGTATGTCTCTCACCACTTGTGGTGTAGAATTTGAGCACACCTTTTCCATTTGTGAGTTGAAGGAATTTTGCATACGAGATGATTTTGGGATGACCATTCATGCGACAATTGCAAATTGTACAAGATTGGGAAACTAATTCCTTGTACCTACAACATTTAGGAGTGACCACCAAAGTCAACCTCAAGGATTATTCCCATCATGATGTGCCCCTAATCTAGCGGAATACCATCCATAGAATGTCTAAAGAAACAGAGTCGGTGCAATCTACAGAATCAGACCCTTCATGGTTGCATGAGGACACTCATCTGTGGATGTGTAAGGTAGCTAAACAAGAGGAATAATGATTAGAAACCAGAGCTTTCGATTCTGAAAGACATCCTCCAACCCTTCAAGATCCTACTTATGCACCCATAGTGTTCCTAGACAAGGAATTCGAACCTCACAATTGGATAGAGATCTTGGCCACCATGCATATAGCACTGAATGAAGAACAATGGACCCCTCATTGTGATGAGCCCTTATAGGAGGAGCCTATTCTAGAAGAATGCATGGATTTGACTCAAGATACAGATGAGACAAGTGACGAGGACCTAGCATCCATTATCATGGAATCCTTCTACTCAACAGAAAAGGAGTATCTTTACTTTGTAGAAGCCATCACCCTTGAGATAGGAAAGGAAAATCAAACAGGAAGACCCAAGTCGCTCAGAGAAAGCAAGGAGAGTAAGCACAAGAGGGAAAGAAAGAAGTCACCTAAGAAGGAAGAAGAGGAATATCTTTTGAAAGTACCAAAGAACTTTAAAAAATATGAAATAGAAGAAAGAATAATTATGGTATGGATGCATAAATGAGAAGTAAGCATCTCAGAAGTATACGATAATCGAGAAAAAACCAAAAACATACTAGTCACGATCGAAGAAGAAGAAGAAAAATGCACATATATGCTAGAGATTTTTAAATCTCCAAATGTTTGATCCACCTTGATTTAAGAGCTTCTCTATATCAAGAATAAACCAAACTTCACACAAACTTTGCATTAGTCTTCAAGATCATTGAAAAATACTTCTCTGTGTGAAGTTTCTTCAACGCCAGAAAGTTTGCTTCAGAAATAGACTTCAATATCTGCACATAGCTTCAAATTTAATCATTCAAATGATGCACACACATTCAGGCTACCTTTTCACAACTATAATGATAATTAGTTCTCCAAAAGAACTATTAAATCTTTGATTTGATCACTTAGATCAAATGTATATCAAAAATTGTCTTCCTAACATGGCAACTTTTACATGGTCAAGTTCATAAGTTGATTTCTCTCAAAGTATAACCCTTTGCTTCTCCTTCCCAAAAGATGGTTCAACATGAGCTACTCAGAAATTGGAACTTGTTCACAATAGTCATAGCTACCTTATCTTCTAAATTAAAGTTTGACTACTCAATCGTAAAAAACTTTACACTGAGCACTAAGATCCAAGTGAATCTTTGAACAGCAAAATGTGCGATTCTGAGAACTTCACTTGCAGACTTCTACATATGAATGTCCTACTTGTCATACACACAACCTAAAGAGATTTATTTCATGAGAATTTGGCCATAGCTTTATTAAATTCTAAATTAGATGTGTAAAAAATATTTCTTGATCCACATGATCAAGATGAGAGAAATCTAAGATAGACTCGATGCTATGCTGACAAGAAGACTCTCTACACATCACTCATAGACTTGAAATCTATTGGTTCTACTCACTTATTTTCTTGAAATCATTGACTTATATATATATATTTTTATGTGTCCCATATTTATTACATGAATCTTTATCATTCTTATAAGTATTCATGGCTATATTACAAGAATTTTCACTCATAATGTATGTATGCGTATAGAATATGTCTTTCTTGAACTTCTGACTTTCTTTTGATCTTTGAATTAATTCAATCACTTTATAATCACCAGTTATGGATTGGTTTGCACCAAAAAACTCCCCCTCAATCATTAACTATGATTATGCCATTCTTCTTTATGCATTTCATGTCTTTAAACCTTTGTAACTTGGGTCCATCCAAGCTTTTTGTCAGCATAGCTGCCACTTGCTCTTTTGTTGGTGTATACATGACTTCAATTTCTTTTTCAAACACACTTGCTCTTTTGTTGGTGTATACATATGTGACTTCAATTTCTTTTTCAAACACATTATAATTGGAGTACTCTGATCAATTCTAAGACTTTTCAACAAGGACTTCAACCAGATTACTTCTTTTGTTGCTTCCACCATTCCTTTATACTCAGCTTTTGTGGATGACAAAGCAATTGTATGTTGCTTCTTTGAACACCAAGAGATTAGCTTATCTCCAACATAACACACGTAACCATGAGTAGACCTTCTATCATCTAAATTACTTGCCCAATCTGCATCATTAAACACTTTGATTCTAGTGTCAGAAGTAAATCTATAATACAAACCTTTACTCAGAGTTCCTTTGATATATTTATCACTCTTTGTGTTGAAATCCAATGGGTTTTCTTTGGACAATGCATGAATTGTGATAAAACATCAACTGCATATGAAAGATCTAGTCTTGTCAATGCAGCATAGATTAAACTACCTACCAAACTTTGATATGTCTTCATGTCTTTGAACTCTTCTCCTCCATACCAACTCAATTTGTGATTTACCTCCAAAGGTGTGGTTCAAGGCTTACAATTCTCCATATTAAATTTCATCAGAAGATTCTTCAAGTACCTTTCTTGTGTAACATAGATTCCATGTTGAGTATACACAACCTCCATCCCTAGCAAATAACATAACTTTCCCAAATCATTTATCTTAAACTCCTTTTCCATTTGCTTCCTGAGCCCTTTTATTCCTTAAGCATTTGTGCTGGTGACAATAATGTCATCAACATAAATGCAAACATAAATGTACCCATTTTCACTTTCCTTCACTAATAAACTACTATCTGCCTTTGAAGCTTGATATCCACATTCATTCAAGAACTTGACAAGTCTATAATTCCATGCCCTTGGAGCTTGCTTCAAGCTATACAAAGCTCTCTTGAGCTTACACACATAATGTGATCCATTTGGCTCTTTGCAATCCTCTGGTTGATCCATGTACACCTCATCTGCAATATATCAATTTAAAAATGCATTATTTACATCTAATTGAGATGGTTCCCAACCTTACTTGTTGCAATAGCAATTAGAGTTCTAATTGTAGACATCTTAGCAACTTGACTAAAGGTTTCATCATAGTCAACTCCATGTGTTTGGGCATATCCTTTGACCACAAGTCTAGCCTTATATCTATACATTTTTCCATTTACAAACCTCTTTGTCTTATACACCCAATTACATCCAATTACCTTCTGATTTCTTGGTCTTTGCACCAATTCCCATGTCTCATTCTCAAGTAGAGCATCATACTCCTCTTGCATTTCTTTTTCCGAATTTTTTCACGTTTAGCTTCATCATATGTTGATGCATCTTCATCTATCTTCACAATGTAAGAATAATCTTTGGTTGTCAAGAAAGAAGTATCATAGCTATACCTGATAGATTTTTTCCTTTCTCTTGATGACCTTCTAATCTATGCACTCCTTTAGGTATTTGCTTCATTTTGTTCTGGATCAAACCTTGGCATATCTTCATCATTATCCTGCATTTCATTTTTGTAAAACACATCATCATTATCCTCTTCATATACCTTCATCTTTGACTTCCCTTTCCTGTTGATTTCTTCAGGAGCTATGCATCCATTGTTTGGCCCTCTATACCATGTGCTTTGCTCATCAAATGTGACATCTTTTGAAACAAGGAATCATTTTGTGGATGGATTTCACAATCTATGTCCCATCTATCTATCATCACACCCAATAAATACATACTTTCTTGCCTTCTGTTCTAGCTTATGTCTCAATTGAGATGGAACATAAGCATATGCCAAACATCCAAATATTTTTCAATGATCAAGAGTAGGTTTCTTACCCACTATGCTTCATAAGGGTTCATTCCATCCAAAGCTTTGCAAGGTAGCCTAGTCGCAAGATAATTTGTAGTGTTGATTGCTTCTACCACATGCAGTTATGGAAATTCTTTTCCTTCATCATTGATCTTGCAAACTCTACAAGAGTTTTATTTCTTCTTTCTGCATCTTCATTTTTTTGTGAGGAGTACTTGCAAGTCACTTCTCTTTTTATACCTGCATTCCACATATAATTATCAAATTCTTTATAAAAATATTCTCCTCCTCCATCTGATCTCAATCTCTTAAGATTTTGACCTGTAATTCTTTCTACATAAGCATGATAGTGTTTAAATGTCTCAAAAACTTCATATTTATGCTTGATTACATATAGAGTAATCCACCTTATTGCATCTTCAACAAACAACACATAATACCTAGATCCATTTATGTTATAATCCTTTGAAGGACCCCACACATCTCTATGAACCACTTCAAGTATATTTGAATACATGTATCCTTGCTTATTCTATGACTTCTTGTGAGTTTTACCTAATTGACAAGCCTCACATTTGTATATCATATGTTGACCTTCAATATTTGGTAGACCGAATCCACACCATTCTTTGTCATCTCCTTTATCCCTCTTTCATTGAAATGTCCTAACCTCTTATGCCATAGGCCCAATTCAGACATCCTTTGGTTTCCCTAAGTGAACAATGCCTGTGCCACATTACCTTGAACTTTGAGAGTGAATAAACTTCTTTCGTTTTTTCTTGTAATAGTGCTTTTATATCCTTAACTTGGATCTTCAACATAAACACCATCATTTGTGAATCTGACTTCATATCCCTTCTCAACAATTTGCCCTACACTTATCAAATTCTTGGGGATTGTTGGAACATAAAGTACCTTTCTTAGAAGTGTGCTTCCACTCTTTGTCTTCACTAATCCAATGCTTTCACACTTGTGTTTGGTGTTGTATCCTATTTGAACTATATGTCCATTCACTCTAGCTTCCCTATCAATCATTAAGAAGATATTACCACTAAGATTCTTTCTACATCTTGAGTCAATATAAAACACCATTTAATCTTCATTAATTGCTTCATGTCTTGCATTCAAGATGAGATTCAAGTCTTCCTTTTGATCTGATGCATAATTGTAATAAGTGTTGTTGTAGGATTGAGTTTGAAAATTCCTTCCACCTCCTTTAGCAAATGAAGTCCCACCACCTCTTCCTCTGAAATTGTCTCTTTGATTTCTACCTCCTCTTCCTCTTGAGTTGAAATTCTAATTATAACTTCCACCATTTTGACTATTATACCAAAAATGATTTGCCAAATGATTTGTTCTACCACAAATCCAACAAGCTTTAGCATTTCCTTGATTCTTACCTCCTCTAACTTTACCTCTAAAGTTCATCTTCCCTTTTGTGAAATTCACTTCAATTGAAGATCTTTCTTCATCATTTGATTGCTTGCCTTTAGCATTCTTCTCCTTGTCTTCTGATTATATTGCTTGAGTTTCTGTCATTCTCGCTATTAATGTCATGCTCAAATGTTATGATATGTCCTTGCAATTGATTAAGATCAGGAGTAAAGTGATCTAATGATAATTCTATAGACAATATAAAAGGCTTCCACTTTTCATCTCCTCTTAGACCAGTGAGTTTTTGCCTTACCAAGTTGTCTTGTTCAATATCTTCATCTACTACTCCCAAACTATCTGCAATATCCTTCATCCTTGTAACATAATGAGAAATTGACTAAGAACCTTTCTTCTTGAAAGTTGTGAACTCAGCCCATAGTGAAGCCTTCCTTGATTTTGTTGTATTTTGGAAGTGTTCTTCCAATGCATTCCATACATCTATTGCACTTTCTAATCCTCTAATGTGTGGTAGAAGATAACCATTCATAGCCATGTAAATGATGCTCCTAGCATGAGCATCTTTCTTCATCCAATTCTTGAAACCTGCAAGTTCTTCTCTTGTTGGAATGCTAGGATCCTTAAACTCTGAATTTTCTTCTTCTCATGTTATAAAGGTCATCAAATATTTTCTCATAAGGTGTGCCTCCATCCTCATGGACCATGCTGGATAGTTCTCTCTATCAAGCTTGTCAATCTGCAAGCTTTCTCCCATCTCCTTGATCTATGTGTCTACAATAATTCAGATTTATGAATATACAATGTACCTTTGATATAAAGATTTGACCTTTTCTCATCCTTTTGAACTCAAAATTTTTACTTCTTCAAGTTTTCTGCAAGACTTTAACCTTTGGCACCTCCAATTGACAAGAGTTTTTATGTCTACAATAGTCGGGATTTTTCCTTCCTGCTCTTTTACCTTATTTTGATCTTCTAGCTTTGATACCAGTGTTGGAGATAAATGTTGGATATAACTTGATTCAAGAACTTCTCTTTATCAAGAATAAACCAAATTTTACACAAACTTTGCATTAGCCTTCAAGATCATAGAAAAATACTTCTCTGTGTGAAGTTTCTTCAACTTCAGAAAGTCTGCTTCAGAAATAGACTTCAATATCTGCACATAGCTTCAAATTAATCATTCAAATGATGCACACACATTCAGGCTACTTTTTTTCAACTATAATGATCATTAGTTCTCCAAAAGAACTATTGAATCTTTGATTTGATCACTTAGATCAAATGTATATCAGAAATTTTCTTCCTAACATGGCATCTTTGACGTGGTCAAGTTCATAAGCTGATTTCTTTCAAAGTATAACCCATTTTGCTAAATGCTTTTGGCCATATCTGTCTTATCTTCTAGCTTAAATTTTGAATGCTCAATCATAAAAAAATTTACACTAAACATTGAGATCCAAGTAAATTGTTGAACAACAAAATGCACGATTCTGAGAACTTCACTTACAGACTTTTACATATGAATGTTCTTACTTGTCATAAACACAACCTGAATAGATTTAGATCATGAAACTTTGGTCATAGCTTGATTAACTTCTAAATTAGATGTGCGCAAAATATTTCCTGATCCACACAATCAAATTGAGAGAAATCTAAGATAGACTTGACCGTATTCTGAGAAGAAGACTCTCTCCACATGCATCACTCATAGACTTGAACCCTATGGGTTCTACTCACTTATTTTCATGAAATCATTGACTTATATATGTACATTTTTACTCATCTCGTATCTATTACATGACTCTATATCATTCTTATAAGTATTCATGGCTCTATTACAAGAATTTTCACTCATAATGTACATATGTGTACAGACTATGTCTTCCCTGAACTTCTTGACTTTCTTTTGATCTTTGAACTGCTTCAATCACTTCATAATCACCAATTATTGGTTGGTTCACACCAACAATATATAGGTCATGATTTGATGTAGGAAGAAAAAGAAGAGATAGCTGCCCTATTGCGAGAATATAAAGATGTGTTTGCTTGAAGTTACAAGGATTTGAAAGGAGTGGACCTTGATGTCTGCTCTCATAGAATTCCTATGACTCCACAAGCTAAGCCTTCTAAAGAGAAACCATACACCTATAATGATAATTATGCTACCAAGATTAAAGAGGATATAGATCATTTGATAGAAGTGGGATTTATTTATGAAATTGAACATACCAAATGGGTATCCCCCATTGTGGTTGTGCCCAAGAAGAACAGAAATTTGTGTGCATGTAACTATGATCAGAGATAGTTATTGGCTTCCTATCATGGAGCATTTATTGGAACAAGTTGAGGGCAAGGAATTCTATAGCTTCCTTGATAGATTCTCAGGCTATAATCAGGTAGAACTTGCTCATGAAGATCAACATAAGATAGATTTTTCCACAAAGTGGGGCATATTCACATTTCGTGTGATGCCATTTGGGCTGACAAATGCACCCGCCACTTTTCAATGACTAATGTGTCACATTTTTAAGGAGCTCTAATGAAAGATTTTGGAAGTTTATGTGGAGAATCTATTTGCTCATTCTAACATGAGACAGACCCACATCCCTAAATTAAGGCAAGTCTTTGACAAATGTCAAGAGTTTTAGGTCTGCTTGAACCCACAAAAGTGATTTTTCACGGTCAAGCAAGGCAAGATTCTAGGACACATTGTGTCAAAGAATGGAACCTCTATGGATGAATAAAAGGTTAGAGTGATTGCAGACCTACCTAGGCCAAAAAATGTGAAGGAGGTACATGCATTCATGGGACATTGTGGTTACTATTGATGATTTATACACATGTATGTGATCATTGCAAAGCCTTTGTACTCTCTTTTGACCAAGTTTGAATGGATGGATGAATTTGATCGCTTGTGTTCAGCACCCATATTAACAATACCAGATTGGAGTAAGCCATTCCATGTGCACGTGGATGCATCCAACTATGTCATAGGGTGTGTGCTGACACAACACATGAGCAAAAGCAATATAGATCTTCCCATAGCTTATCCAAGTAGATAGCTAAATGTAGTAGAAAGAAGTTATACAACTACAAAGACTGAAGGATTAAGAATGATTTATGCAGTAAAAAAATTCAGACATTACTTATGCCAAATAAGTTCAAGTTCTTCACAGATCATCAGGCATCATTGTACTTAGTTAATAATCGATATAACACAAGAAGATTGATATGATGGTTTCTATTATTAATGGAGTACAACTTTGAAGTGGTAGTCGGGAAGGGGAAGACCCACCTTAGAGTTGATCATTTTTCATGGTTAACTACTAGAGAAGCCCCTCAAGGGATAGTGGATAAACTACTAGATGCATACCTATTTAATATGGAGGTAGCACCCGAATGGGCCAAGCCTATTGTCCCTATGCTCACATTTGGACCAAAGAATCCTGGATCAGAGAAGGAGAGATCACCAAGTCATGAAGATACCAGATACTAGCAGGAAGGATATATAAACAAGATAATCACAGAATTCTTGCTTCTTGCATGGAAGAGTTAGAATATGAGAAATGGTTGCAATTAGCACATGTAGGTGCATTAAAGCAACACCATTCGAAGCAATGTACATTACAAACTCTACATAGATTAGGAGTGTATTGGCCATCTGTGGAAGCAGATGTCCATAGGTTGTGCAAGGAATGTCCAATTTGTTGTGGTAGACCACCTGTGGAGCATGCCACTCTATAATATGAGTCTCTTACACCTTAATGGAGTGAACCAATGGTAACTTACTTGAGGATGAAAAAATTCCCTCAAGGAATGACTTTAACAAGACAAAAAAGTATAGAGCAGGAAGCTCAAGACTACACATTGATTGGAGACCATTTGTACAAAGAGGGAGAGACAGATATCTAAGACAGTGTGTTCATGAGAGTGATTATTTAAGCATATTAGAGACCGTGCACCAAGGTGTTGCAAGAGATCATTTTGGTCCTGATAGAATAATCAAATCCATACTATTCACAAGATTATGGTGGTCCACTCTTCACATGGATGCACATACCTATGTAAGGAGATGCGATGTGTGCCAAAGAACTCAATTTCCTACTTGCAAAGATGAAATGCCATTGAAACCCCTGATGGGAGAACGTGCATTTTCTAAGTGGGGTATAGATTTTGTAGGACCCATTAACCCTCTACTAAAGGTACTCATGTTGAATACATCATAGTAGCAATAGATTATCTCACCAAATGGGTAGAGAATAAGCCCACAAAAAGGAATGATGCACAGACGATTGCAAAATTCTTGTTTCAGAATATCTTTACAAGGTATGGATTACCTATAGAACTAGTGAGCAATCAAGAAACTCACTTTTTAAACCAGGTTATTGAATATTTGTTGCACGATTTTATGGTGATTCACAAGAAGTCCACACCATATCATCCTCAAGCCAATGGACACGCAAAAAGTACTAATAAGATCCTTTGTAATGTATTGACGAAACTCATAAACAAAAAACATTCATATTGGGACAAATAGTTACATCATGTTTTTTGGGCATATCGAGCAGGCTACAAGACCATACTCAATGCAACTCCTTTTCATATGTTTTTTGGTCAAAATGTAGTGCTTCCTTTGGATTTTTTGATACCCCCCTTAATGTTGCACAAGAGCATCAATGGACCAGCCATGCATTATCATCAAGGATAATGGACTTGGAACGAGTAGGAGAAATGAGGGTGAGAGTAGTAGCAGGCATATATGCAACCAAGAAGGGACAGAAAGCTTATTTTGATGCACATGTGAAAGATAAAGGCCTAAAAGCAGGTGACTTAGTCCTAGTGTGTACACAGAAGCAACACACATGAAAGCTAGAGAAACATGGTTATGGACCTATGATTATAAATAGACTTTCAACAAGTGGAGCGGTATAGCTAGCCACACTAGAAGGCGAGATAATTCACAAGAAAACTACTATCTGCCTTTGAAGCTTGATATCCAAGTTCATTCAAGAACTTGACAAGTCTATAATTTCATGCCCTTGGAGCTTGCTTCAAGCCATAAAAATCTCTCTTGAGCTCACACACATAATTTGATCCATTTGACTCTTTGAAACCCTCTGATTGCTCCATGTACAATTCATATGCAATATATCCATTTAAAAATGCATTATTTACATCTAATTGAGATAGCTTCCAACCTTTACACGTTGCAATACCAGTTAGAGTTCTAACATTGTAGAAATCTTAGCAATTGGACTAACAGTTTCATCATAGTCTACTTCATGTGTTTCAACATATCCTTTGACCACAAGTCTAGCCTTATATCTAGGCACTTTTGCATCTGCAAACCTCTTTTTCTTATACAACCACTTACATCCAATTACCTTTTTATTTCTTGGTCTTGGCACCAATTCCCAAGTCTCATTCTCAAGTAGAGCATCATACTCCTCTTGCATTGCTTTTTCTCAATTTTTTTACCTTTAGCTTCATCATATGTTGATGGATCTTCATTTGTCTTCACAATGTAAGCATAATCTTGGGTTAACAAGAAAGAAGTATCATAGCTATACTAGATAGGTTGTTTTTTTTCTCTTGATGACCTTCTAATCTCTACACTCCTTGAGGTCCCTGCGTCATTTTGTTCTCGATCAAATCTTGGCCTATCTTCATCATTATCCTGCATTTCATTTTTGTAAACATCATCACCATCATCCTCTTCATATACCTTCATCTTTGACTTCCCTTTCCTTTTGATTTCTTTAGGATCTATGCATTCATTGTTTGGCCCTCTATAGCATGTGCTTTGCTCATCAAATGTGACATCTTTTGAAACAAGGAATTGTTTTATGGATGGATGCCACAACCTGTATCCCATGTGTCTATCATCATACCCAATAAATATATACTTTTTGCCTTCAGTTCTAGCTTATGTCACAATTGAGATGGAACATAAGCATATGTCAAACATCCAAATATTTTGCAATGATAAAGAGTAGGTTTCTTACCCCACCATGCTTCATAAGGGGTCATTCCATCCAAAGCTTTGCAAGGTAGCCTGTTCACAACATAAGTTGTAGTGTTGATTGCTTCTGCCCACATGTAATTAGGGAAATTCTTTTCCTTCATCATTGATCTTGCAAACTCTACAAGAGTTCTATTTCTTCTTTTTGCAACTCCATTTTGTTGTGAGGAGTACGTGCAAGTCACTTCTCTTTTTACACCTACATTCCACATATAATTATCAAATTCTTTAGAATTCTCCTCCTCCATCTGATCTCAATCTCTTAAGCTTTTGTCCTATAATTCTTTCTGCATAAGCATGATAGTGTTTAAATGTCTCAAACACTTTAGACTTATCCTTGATTACATATAGAGTAATCCACCTTGTTGCATCATCAACAAACAACACATATGCTATTTGTTGATATATTTAGGTAGTGATGTGTGTGAACACTCTAGGACCGCCGGGGCACTTTTTTCCCTCTTTAGGAGGTTTTTTTCCCCCGGCTTGTATATACGCCGATTGCCCTAATGGGCTACTTATCTTTGTACATTCTCTAGTAATACATTCAGTCTTGTGTGTTGTGCTCCAAGCTTCTTCTTCTTCCTTGTGCTGTTCGCGTGCTTCCGCAGACGTCTAACTCCAACAATTGGTATCAGAGCAGGTCGTTGCTTCTTCTAGGGCGCCGTCGACACTCCTCTGTTTGCAGTCTCAGATTCGCACAAAATTTGGTGAGCATACTCAAAATTTGATGAAAGGCGAATCTGAGACTGCACTATAGCAGTGCTTGTGCAGGCTATTTCGTCCTTTTGTGCCAAAGGTATATACCAGTTTCTGTTCGCCAGTTTAAGCGTCTCGAAGTCTGCTACAGGTCTAGCAGAACTTGTCTGGGCAGTTCTGTTCAACTTTTTGAGATACAGTCAATTTTCTGCATCAAGGTATTTTAGTCACCGGCCATGGCTGAAAGCAGTGATGTATTCCGTATGTTGGCTATTGAGGATAAGTTGGATGGTACCAACTACCCATTATGGGCTTATATGATGCGACATGTACTGGTTGCAAAAGGATTGTGGAACATTGTGCAGGGTGTTGAAAGACGTCCTGTTACACCTGTAACGACAGGTACTGCAAATACAGGTGTTGGAGCTGATGAAGATGGTGTCGAAGATGATATTCCGCAGATTCCTGTTCGTGCTGCTGTTTCTGTTGCACCTACTGCAGAGCAGATTCGTTGGGATGGCAGAGATGCCCAAGCACATGCATTGATAGCTTTGTCTATCAAACGTGCCATTATTCCTCATATTCGCTCTTGTAGAACAGCAAAGGATGCTTGGGATACACTTACCACTTTGTACCAGGCTAGGAATGAGGCTCGTGTTGCTTACCTCCGAAAACAGTTGGAGAGTGAGCACATGAATGAAGGTGATTCGATGGACAGTTTTCTTACAAAGATCAAAGACCTGAAGGAACAATTGATTTCTGCTGATGAGGTTATACCAGATAGCTCACTTGTGCAGACCGTTCTGAATGGCCTTCCTGATTCATATCAGAGTTTTGCCTCTACTCTTCGATTGATGATGAAAGGCAATCCGAATGCCTTGTCATTTGAGGAATTAGTCTCTGTTCTGTTGCAGGAAGATCAGTCCAGGCAGAACAGGTCCATTATGTGTGTTGCAGATCAAGCTTTCCTGGCTAGTCAGAAGGGCAAAGGAAAATGGAGCTCTTCTACTAGTAAGCAGAAATCTGCAAATGCTGCACAATCGAAGAACCAGGATAAAGATGAGAAGAAATCAGAAAAGCAGAAATTGTTCTGCAAGTACTGTAAAGGAAATGATCATATTATAAAGAACTGTCCAAAACTGGCTGCTAAAGAGGCAAAGAAGAAAGAGGCTGGAATGGTTGTTGCAGAGGCCTCTACACCAAAAACAGAGTCTGCAAATCTTGTGCAGGAAGAAGAATGGGCGTTTACTACTGTCTGCAGTTTTGACCCATCTTCTCATGACCAGTGCATGTCTGCAGTAGACTCAGATGTTTGGTACTTTGACAGTGGGGCGACCAAACATATTACCTCGCAGCGCAGTTTCTTCTCTTCACTCGAGCCTGCCCCTACAGGGAATACTGTCACATGCGCCAATAACTCCTCTTATCCTGTTATGGGAGTTGGTAAGATCATTCTGACTACTGCTGATGGTAGTTCTTTCACTTTGTCAGATGCTTTATTTGTGCCAGGGATCAAAAAGAACCTGTTATCAGTTTCTGCATTAGCCAAGATTGGCTTGGTTGTGAAATTCGTTGATGACAGGTGTACAGTCCATGATCTCTCAAATGGCGATGTGATTATTGCTTCTGGCATTTTATGTCGTGGGCTGTATAAGCTCATAGACTATGAAAGATCTGTGAATGATTCGGCATGTGCAGTTCATGATTCTCAGGCTATGTCAGATGCAAAGCTTTGGCATGCACGCTTTGGTCATCTGAATTTTGCTAGTTTGTTACGCCTGCAGAAATCTGAAATGGTGTCCTCTTTGCCCAAACTTGAGGCACCTGGAAAACATGTTTGTGAAGGCTGTATTTTGGGCAAAATGCAGCGTTCTTCCTTTCCAAAAGATGGTTCAGTTCGGGCTATGCAGAAATTGCAGCTTGTACATAGTGATGTCTGTGGTCCTATGCAGACACCCTCTTTTGGAAATTACCTTTACTTCGTGACTTTCATTGATGATTTTTCCAGGCATGCATGGGTATATCCACTCAAAGCAAAGTCCGAAGTGTTCATGTGCTTCAAACAGTTTTTGGTTTTGGCTGAAAATCTGTCAGCATGTAAAATGGGCACCCTCCGTTCTGATCGAGGGGGAGAATATATGTCTTCAGATTTTAATGCATTTCTGGTTGAACGTGGGATAAAACACCAGTGTACAGTGCCGTATACACCTCAACAGAATGGAGTTGCTGAACGAAAGAACAGGTCACTCATGGAGATGGCGAGGTGCATGGTCAAAAGTCAGGCTTTACCACATAGTTTCTGGCTTGAGGCTGTCATGTGTGCAGCATATGTACTGAACAGGTGTCCCACCAAAGCGTTGCAGTCCATCACTCCATATGAGGCTTGGCATGACCGCAAGCCATCTGTTGCTCATCTGCGTGTTTTTGGTTGTTTGGCATATGCATTAGTGCCTGAACAACATCGCAGAAAATTGGATGATAAGGCAGTAAAATGTATTTTTGTTGGGTACAGTTCTGAAAGTAAAGGCTATCGTCTGTATCATCCACAGACTAAACGCATTCTGGTTAGCCGTGATGTTGTCTTTGTGGAAGATGCTATTCAGCCATTGCTTTCATGTACTAAGGAGACATCTGTTAGCTCCAAAGACATGTATGATACTTTGATGCCTCTTTTTACAGGTGGACAGGCTAGCGCTGGTCCTAATGAGGCAACTTCTCAGCCTTTGCAGGTTTCATATGATGATGCAGATCATTCCATTTCTGATGCAGATTTACATGATGCACTTGTTGATGAGAGAGCTGACATTGAACAGGCAAAAACTATGCCAAAATGGCTGGTGCAGACTTTGCGTGATAGCAAATTAGATGCACCTTTGTCATATCGTACTCGTTCAGGCTCTCATAGTACCTCCTTTGCATCAGATTGCTATGCTATGGCTGCATCTAGTCTCTGTGATGAGAATGAGCCTGTTTCTTTTGATGAAGCACAAAATTCAGAAAATTGGATGGCTGCTATGCAATCTGAATATGATGCTATAATGAAGAATGGTACATGGTCTTTATGTGACTTGCCTCCTGGCAAGAAGGCCATTGGCACTAAGTGGGTATACAAGCTGAAGCGTAAACCTGATGGTACAGTTGACAGGTATAAGGCTAGGCTTGTTGCAAAGGGTTATGCGCAGGAAAGAGGCATTGATTTTGATGAGACCTTTGCACCTACATGCCGTATGACTACTGTTCGGAGCATTTGTGCACTTGCAGCCCATCATGGTTGGAATGTACATCAGTTGGACATTAAAACAGCATTTCTGAATGGTGACTTGCATGAAGAAGTGTATGTTTTTCAGCCCCGTGGCTTTGTGCAGAAAGGGCACGAAAACCAGGTGTGCAGGTTAAAGAAGGCGTTATATGGTTTAAAGCAAGCACCACGTGCTTGGTATGAGAAAATACATGCCTATCTGATTGCACATGGTTTTGAGAACAGTCCAACTGAAAGCACCTTATATGTTAAGTGTGCTAATGATGTGCTTCTGATCATTGTTGTCTATGTAGACGACATGCTGCTCACTGGTCCTCTTGAGAAGCATATTGCTGATTTCAAGGCTGATTTGCATGCCTCATTTGAGATGTCTGATTTGGGGCATTTGCATCACTATTTGGGCATTCAATTTATGCAAGTTGATGGTGGAATGGCTTTGTGTCAAACGAAATATATTGACACATTATTGCAGCGTTTTGGCCTTGAAGACTGTAAGCCTATTGCCACTCCTATGGAGACAGGTTTACGATTGAGTCTTCATGATGCTGGAGATGCATTTGATGCTGTTCTCTATCAGAAGGCCGTTGGATGCTTGATTTACTTATGCATTACTCGGCCAGATATTCAGTTTGCTGTCTCACAGATGAGCAGGTTTATGCATTGCCCAGGAGTCACGCATTGGAAAGCGGTTAAGCGCATCTTTCGCTACTTGAGTGGTACTCGGCTACTTGGGTTGTTTTATCCCAAGGGGGGATCACTACCTCCAGATTTGCATGCTTTTTCTGACTCAGATTGGGCTGGTTGCTATGACACTCGTGTGTCCACCAGTGGTTTTTGCTTCATGCTTGGTAGCTCATGTATATCTTGGTTGAGCAAGAAGCAGCCTACTGTGGCCACTTCCAGTTGTGAGGCTGAGTATAGGGCAGCTTTCACAGCGACTGTTGAGTGTGTGTGGCTCAGACGCCTTATGGCTGATTTGGGTGTTGGCCAGTCTTCTGCCACCACCATCTTCACTGACAGTCAGAGCGCATTGGCAGTTGCGAGGAACCCTGTGTTCCATGCTCGCACTAAGCACATTGAGGTGCATTATCACTATGTCAGGGAGAGGTTCTCTGCTGGGGAGATCAGCTTGGCATATGTGCCCACGCAGGAGAACATTGCAGACCTTTTCACGAAGGCTCTGCCTAGGGAGAAGTTTGAAGCTTTCCGCAAAGCTTTGGGCTTACTTCCTTTTGTGGAGTGATTTCCACGTAGCTTGGCACTTCCTTATACATGAGTGCCAGCTCCTTGTTCACCGCATCACTCCCAGGGGGGATTTGTTGATATATTTAGGTAGTGATGTGTGTGAACACTCTAGGACCGTCGGGGCACTTTTTTCCCTCTTTAGGAGGTTTTTTTCCCCCGGCTTGTATATACGCCGATTGCCCTAATGGGCTACTTATCTTTGTACATTCTCTAGTAATACATTCAGTCTTGTGTGTTGTGCTCCAAGCTTCTTCTTCTTCCTTGTGCTGTTCGCGTGCTTCCGCAGACGTCTAACTCCAACAGTTGCATCATCAACAAACAACACATATGCTATAGTCCTTTGACGGACCCCACACATCTGTATGAACCACTTCAAACATATTTGAATATCTATATCCTTGCTTATTGTATGACTTCTTGTGATCTTTACCTAATTGACAAGCCTCACATTTGTATATATTTGGTAGACCAAGCTCTACACCACTCTTTTTCATCTCCTTTATCCCTCTTTCATTGAAATGTCCTAACCTCTTATGCCATAGGTCCAATTCAAACATCCTTCGTTTTCCATAAGTGAACAATGCATGTCCCACATTACCTTGAACTATGAGAGTGAATAGCCTTCCTTCCTTTTTCCTTGTAAAAATTCTTTTATATCCCTAACTTGGATGTTCAACATAAACTCCATCATTTGTGAATCTGACTTCATTTCCCTTCTCAACAATTTGCCCTACACTTATCAAATTCTTGGGGATTGTTGGAACATAACCTACCTTGCTTAGAAGTGTGCTTCCACTCTTTGTCTTCACTAATCCAATGCTTTCAATCTTGTTTTTGGTGTTGTCTCCTGTTTGAACTGTCAATTCACTCTAGCTTCCATATTAGTCATTAAGGAGATAATACCACTCAGATGCTTGCTACATCTTGAGTCAATATAAAACACCATTTGGTCTTCATTAATTTCTCATGTCTTGCATTCAAGATGAGAATCAAGTCTTCCTTTTGATCTGATGCATAATTGTAATAAGTATTGTTGTAGGAGTGAGTTTGGAAATTCCTTCCACCTCCTCTAGTAAATGAAGTCCTGACACCTCTTCGTCTGAAACTGTCTCTTTGATTTCTACCTCCTCTTCCTCTTGGGCTGAAATTTTGATTATAATTTCCACCATTTGGACTATTATAAAACAATCATTTGCCAAATGATTTGTCCTACCAAAAATCCAATAACCTTTAGCAATTTCTTTATTCTTACGTCATCTACCTTTACCTCTGAAATTCATCTTCCCTTTTGTGAAATTCACTTGAATTGAATATCCTTCTTCATCATTTGATTGCTTTCCTTTAGCATTATTCTTCTTGTCTTTTGAATACATTGCTTGATTTGAGCTTCTTTCATTCTCTCCTTTAATGTCCTGCTCAAATGTTATCATATGTCCTTGCAATTGATTAAGATCAGGAGTCAACTGTGATTTAATGATAATTTTGTAGACAATATAAAAGGCTTCCACTTTTCATCTCCTCTTAGACCTGTGAGTCAAATTGCCTTACCAACTTGTCTTCTTCAATATCTTCATCTACTGCTCCCAAACTATGTGCAATATCCTTCAGCCTAGTAACATAATCAAAAATTGATGGGGAACCTTTCTTCTTGAAAGTTGTGAACTCATCCCATAGTGAATCCTTCCTTGATTCAGTTGTATTTTGGAAGTGTTCTGAAGCATTCCATACATCTACCGCACTTTCTAATCTTCTAATGTGTGGTAGAAGATAATCATTTACAGCCATGTAAATGATGCTCCTAGCTTGAGCATCTTTCTTCATCCAATTCTTCAAATCTTTCTTGTTGGAATGCCAGGATCCTTAAACTCTGGCTTTTCTTCTTATCCTATAATAAATTTCATCAAATCTTTGCTCATAAGGTGTGCCTCCATCCTCATGGACCATGCTCGATAGTTCTCTCTATCAAGCTTTCCAATCTACAAGCTTTCTCCCATCTCTTTGATCTATGTGCCTACAATTATTCATATTTATAAAGATAGAATGTACCTTTGATATAAAGCTTTGACCTTTTCTAATCCTTTTGGACTCAAAATTTGTACTTCTTCATGTTTTCTTCAAGACTTTAACCTTTGGCACCTCAAATTGAGAAGAGCTTTGATGTCTGTAATAGTGAGGATTTCTCCTTACTTCTCTTTTACCTTAATTTGATCTTCTAGCTCTATTACCACAGTCGAAGACTTCTAAATCTCAAAATGTTTGATCTAACTTGATTTAAGAGCTTCTTTATATCAAAAATAAACCAAACTTTATAGAAACGTTGCATTAGTCTTCAAGATCATTGAAAACTACTTCTCTGTGTGAAGCTTCTTCAACTTCAGAAAGTCTGGTTCAGAAATAGACTTCAATATCTGCACATAGCTTCAAATTTAATTATTCAAATTATGCACACACATTCAAGCTACTTTTGTGCAACTATAATGATCATTAGTTCACAAAAAGGACTATTAAATCTTTGATTTGATCACTTAGATTAAATGTATATCAAAAACTATCTTCTTGACATGGAAACTTTGACATGGTCAACTTCATAAGCTGATTTCTCTCAAAGTATAACCCATTTTGTTGAATGCTTTTAGCCATAGCTGCGTTATCTTTTCACCTATATTTTGAGTGCTCAATCATAAAAAACTTTACACTGATCACTAATATCCAAGTAAATTGTTGAAGAGCAAAATGCACGACTGTGATAACTTCACTTGTAGACTTCTACATATGAATGTTCCTACTTGTCATACACACAACCTGAAGATATTTAGATCATGAAACTTTGTTCATATCTTGATTATCCTCTAAATTATATGTGTAAAAAATATTTCTTGATCCACATGATCAAGTCGGGAGAAATCTAATATAGACTCGATCATATTCTAAGAAGAAGACTCTTTGCACATCTATCATTCATAGACTTGAACTCTATTGGTTCTACTCACTTATTTTCTTACATCATTGACTTATATATGTACATTTTATGCGTCCCATATTTATTACATGACTCTCTATCATTCTTATAAAATTCATGGTTATATTAAAAGAATTTCCACTCATAATGTACATATGTGTAAAGACTATGTCTTCCCTAAACTTCTTGACTTTCTTTTGATCTTTGAACTGCTTCAATCACTTCATAATCACCAATTATTGATTGGTTTGCACCAACATGAACTTCATGCATTTCCATTTCACATGCTTGCTCTGTGTTGATGTTTGTAGCTATAGTCGGTTGCACTACTAACACCCCGCTCCCTCTTGCATCTGTCATCCTCGATAGAACTTGGCTATAGGGCGTGGGTGATGTAATTTTGTAAACTTTTGGTTGGTGAGGGTTTGTTCTATGATTCAGAGGCCTCGTGCTAAATTTGCTTCTAGCTTTTCTCTGTCAACTCCCTGAGGCTTGTCATGGGGTAGGAGTCTATAATGGGTTGAGTATATCATCTGTTCACAGGTGAAAAGTTGTAACAAGTGGGTAGGCTTGCTAATGAAAACTTTTAAATGATACTTTCAGAAGGTCGTAGTAAACATTTCTTCAAACATTAGTTTGTATTGGTAAATACTTAATCTGGTAGTGACAAGCGTAAGACACCCTGAGTGATGGCATTGTACTCATATCATAAACTAGATCATCATTACCATGCTTAAAATCTGAGGTGGACACATGTGAGCGTCTGATGCATCTGAAGATTTTAAACGTGGTCTGCATCATATCGAAAATTTGGATCATCATTTGGGTGACTACGTCTATCATGTAGTGAAGCTGAGGGAGCCAGTGTTGGATGGTAGCCATCACATACCCAACTGTAGGGGGACCCTGTGGTGGTGCAAAATATGGATAATTAGGCCAATCTTGGCATTGCTTATTATTTTATATTTTTATACAAAATGCATTCTAGGAATGATAGTGAGGTACAGGGCCATAACACGGGTTGTACTTTAAATGTAAGGGGGACTTTGTCCAAGTATACATAATCTCAAGATATTCTTGCAATAAATCATTCCTCTAGGTGGTTTGAAAAATATTGCCTCTTTGTGCATCGAGTGGTAGATCGATGACTTCAAACTGAGTGGCATGTGTGGGATTCTTGCCCATGACTTTCTTGATTGCAAGATTATACTCGGTCATGTATATAAAGTATGGTTTATATTGTAGTTCATTAATAGATATGTACATGCATGGTGCCAGTTGTGCAAAGTAGGGAGACTAAAGAATCTTCTCCTCTATAACTGTCATAACATGTAGCTAAGCTTCTACACATGTTGAGTGAGTCTTACCCGATTGTTCTACTAGTTTCATCCAGGCCAGTGTGGGTAGCTCCAATGTATCTTGCCCTTCCTTGTTCACTCGACCACCAAGGGCAGGCTAAGGTTCATATTCATCTTCAAAAGGGGCTTGCATAGGGATGGTGATTGTTTCTTCTAGCATAGGTATATCCGACGGTGAGGCCAATCTATCGATCTTTGAGGGATCAGGTATTTGAGCTTGAAGATATAGTACACATGTCGATAATGTGTTGAGTTCTTCCAGGATTTCAGGTGGTGTGACTTGTCCGATGGTAGATAGTTCAACAAGTGCTTTGAGCCATAAATTTGAATTTTCATTTCTAAGTGTTTGACACCTCTGTTAGTTTTTCATAGTCATCTAAGAGGCGGGCATGATCATTTAGCAACATCTGCATGGTTTTTGAGGGGACCACCTTGAAATGTCTTGGACTGATCAGTTTGTCAGGTTTGTCTAATGTTGCTTCAAGGTTTTCTTTGTTCTGTTCTTGTAGGCACTTATTGTCTTTTTTTTTCTACTCCTAGATGATGTCTTAAGAGTCCCATGATGTGTGTTAGAGTGGCATTTCTTTCAACCTGTAGTCATAAATGTTCTTCAACATCGGCAATAGCTTCCTTGGTTTTCCGCTCCAACTCTAACTCCATTGAATGATAAGCATCATCATGTTCCTGATGGCATGTGTTCAATGATGCATTCTCAATTGTTATTGAATTAAGGTTTTCCTGGAGTTGAGTGGTGGTCTGGTGTAAAGCCTGATAGTGATTTCCTAATGAAGCAAACTCTTCACAAACATGATGCATACATGAGAATATTTTCTAAAATGCACTATCTATAGTGGATGATGAAAATAATGGGGGTGTGCTAAAAAATGTTTGTTGTTTGGTGTGTAATGCAAGGGGGTAGGCATTGGGTGAGGGAGTGTGGATGTTTTGGTGATAATGGCAAAGTGTGTGGGCATGAGTGTGTGTGGCATGAAAATGGTCATGAGTGTGGGTGCGATGGGTGGTGAAATATCCATGTTGCTAGAGGTTTGCTCTAGTGAACTAATGATGAATAGTGGCATGATTGTGGATGAGTGTGTAGGTGTAAACACTGGATTTACAAAGGTAGATGAATATGTTACATGAAGGGGTTCAAATACTGATTGATGAATAGGAGATGGTTGTGATAGTATGGTGGGATTGGGGTGTAACACAGGTGAAAGATTGAATGGACTCTCTGGGGTGAATAAAGGTTGTTGGGGAAAGGGGATAGATGAAATAGAGGGAGATAAGAAAGGGTTAACAGGAATTGATAGAAAAGTTGAGGTGGTAACAAATGTGGGTGGTGTTGTGGATGAGGCAAGAAAAGGAGGAATTGTTGTTGGAGATATGGCACTAGAGATTGTGGCATTGAGTGAAGATAAGCTAGGGTGCATGGGTCAAACTGGATGTACAAGTGATTGGAGGGTGGATTCGGAGGTAGAGGAAAGGTCCACATTGGTGGTGGGCATGGAGGTCGATGGGTGTGGTGGCGAGTCAATGATAATGGTGTCACCTTGAGGTGGTGTATCAACAACTATCCTTTCTTCTTGTTGATTGGAGGATTGGACTTTGATTGGTATGTGGATGTACTCATCAGGCCTTGACATTAATCGAACACATCGAGGGTCAAACTATGGTAGAGACTTTCTTTTGAGAAAGTGTAGTGCTTCAACTATGCCCGCTACCTGAACTAGCTCACTAAAAGCATTGACAAAAGAAGCTTTGAATCCACTATTTGCCAATTCCTATTGCAAAATCTCCTTTTTTTTTTTTATCTGAATCCTCAATCAAATTGCTTGCAAATTCTTGTTTAGTCTTTGGATTGCAATACTGTAAGTGGCTTCCTCAGAGGTTCCCTCCTCTCTCGTGCTTGTGGCACCCTGAGCATCTGCCTGCTACTCATGATGTCCTTGTTTTTTGCACTTTTGAATCTCATCATCATCACCGTCATCCTCTGTGAGTGTTCTATCATCCTCATTTGAGTTGGATACGGTTTGAGTGCCCTCATGTTTAGGTGGGGAGCTATGATAGCTTGGGTGTTCATACTCTTGAGAGAAAAATTGAGCTTTTGAGAATTGAAGCTCACTTGGAAAAGCATCTTGCATTTCAAAGTCAAATGTGGTATTAAGTGGCTCCACCTCTAAGTTGGGTATTGGAAAAGTAAATGTGCCAGGGCCAACCATTGCTGCAATTTCCCTCACATCTATAGTTGTGGTGGTTGTGGTGGTTGTGGTGGTTATAGTGGTTGCTTGAGAGGTTATATTTGAAAGAACTTGGAGAAGCTTGTCGAAGGTAGAAAAATGCGTTTCGAAGCGATGAAGTTTGGTCAAGCCAACCGGCACAAGACCAGCCCTTGAGCTTTTGGAGACTCAAATAGACCTTATAGGCATGCTATAAGTGCAAAGAAACACACTATGTACCTTTCCAATGAGTCCTCTTGCACTCAATTTGGAGCTCTGAGGAGAGAGCAGCAGCCTCTGCAAGATTACTGTTGGCGAAGAAGATGATGCAGAAATTGAAGGAGCAAGACAATGATGGTCACAAGTGTATGTATATTGCTTCCATGTATTTTACAAGTGATTTCAACTCCTTATATAGCCTCTAGGAGTGTTCCATGACTTTTACAACTTGAATTTGAATTCAAATGAAGGTGGGAATGGTTGTTGGAGGGAATCAATTCACTTCCCTACAATCTAGGAAAAGTGAAGATCTTGATTGATCTACTTTTAGGTGACTTGGTTTGCTTGATTGAATGCAACTTCAACCACCAAAATTTCGTGGGATTTTGGCCCTATATTTGTATCTTTACATGTGTACAACTCAAGGCTTTTACAACGGTAAATGAGCCATCAAAATATTCTCAAAAAATACAATAAATGAGCATATGAAAAAGAACTCTCCAACGGATATTCTTTCGACGCGATAGCCTTTGATGTAGATCAAATCCACCTCAAGCATAGTGTAAGCTTGATGTTCCAACAGCTCCCCCTCAAGCTAAAGTATGCTTGAGTCTTCATTCTCTGATAGGTTGAATACCTGCCATAGCTTTGAATCTACAAAGCTTTATTCCATCAAGTGCCTTCGTCATCATATCTGCTACTTGCTTTTCAGTCGGAACAAAAGAAATGTCGATCTCCTTTGCCATGAGCTTCTCCCTGATGAAGTGGTAATGGACTTCTATGTGCTTGGTTCTCGCATGAAAAATAGGATTTGCCGCTAGATGCATGGAACTTACATTATCTCCAAATATGTGAGGTTTGGAACTCACAAGTCCCAAATCTGTATACAATGCTTTTAACCATATTGCCTCTTGAGTTGCTATGGTCAAGCCTCTGTACTCTGCTTCAGTTGAGGATAAAGCAACTGTTGGTTGCTTCTTGGAACTCCATGATACTAGCTTCGAACCTGCAAATGCTAAGTAACCAGATGTACTTTTTCTATCATCCTTAGCTCCTGCCCAATCTGCATCTGAGTAGATTTTGATATCCAAATCGGAAGAGTAAGGATAGAATATACCTTCGTTGATTGTACCTTTGAGATACTTAAGTACTCTCTTAGCCGCATCCATGTGTGGTCTTCTTGGTGAGTGCATGAACTGACTAAGCACTCCCACACTATATGAGATGTCTGCCCTTGTGTGAGTAGCATATATCAAGCTACCTACCAAGCTTTGATACTCTTTTATGTCTTCAATTTTCTCACCCTCATAAACACTAAGTTTATGATTCATCTCCAAAGGTGTACCTGCAGGTTTAGTGTTCTCCATTTTGAACTTGAGAAGAAGATCCTGAATGTATCTTCTTTGAGTCAAATACATTCCTTCATCTGTATATATCACCTGCATACCTAGGAAATATGTGAGCTCACCTAGGTCACTGATTTTGAACTCCTCTTGCATGTGTCTCTTGATCCTTTGAATGCCATTTAGATCATCACCTGTCACAATAATATCATCTACATATACACATAGATAGATAACCTCATTGTGATCCCTTTTGATGAATAGAGAAGGATCGGAGCTGCTAGCTTTGAACCCTTGGTCTTGAAGATATGTAACCAACCTGTAATTCCAAGCTCTTGGAGCTTGTTTCAATCCATACAATGCTTTCTTAAGTCTGCAAACATAAGATGGATGATTAGGGTTTTCAAAACCTGGTGGTTGTGACATGTATACCTCTTCACTTATCCAACCATTTAAGAATGCATTTTTCACATCAAGTTGGAGGAGTCTCCAATTCCTTGCAGCAGCTACACTTATCAATGTCCTGATTGTAGTCATCTTTGCAACTGGTGAGAATGTTTCCTCATAGTCTATACCATGAGTTTGTGAGCATCCTTTGGCAACTAATCTTGCCTTGTACCTGCAAACTGATCCATCTGAATTTCTTTTAACTTTATATACCCATCTGCAACCAATTACCTTTTGATTCAGCGACATTGGAACCAAATCCCAAGTGTCCATTTCCTTCAATGCATCTATCTCTTCGTTCATGGCCTTTTCCCAATTAGGGTTTCCCTTTGCCTCTTCATAGGTTGAGGGTTCCTCTGAAATAGAGTCTTTTGCCAAGTAGATTGAATGCTTTGTAACAAATGTGGAATCATATCCATACCTTTCTGGTTGTTTCTTCTCTCTTGCTGATCTTCTAGGTGCTTGTTTGGAGCATTCTCCAACCTCTTGCATCTTTGCTTTGCCTCTTGACTTCCATAGCTTGTAATCCCTTTCTCTTCCATCTTGGTCATCGTCTGTATCACTTCTTGGATCCTGGACCTGTGTATCATGCTTGCTTCCTAATTGATGAGAGTCATAATCAAGATCATATGGTAGTGTTACCTTTTGTTTGTCTTCATCATACCAAGACCTGTGTTCTTCAAACACAACATCTCTACTTGTAGTGAATTGCTTGGTTGAAGGATTGAAGAACCTGTAACCCATCTGAGTTGAATCATATCCAATAAACACTGCCTTTGTTGCCCTTTCATCTAGCTTACCTCTTATTTGTGATGGTACATGAACATAAGCTAAACAACCAAAAACCTTGCAATGTCCAAGACTAGGTTTTCTTCCATGCCATGCTTCATAAGGAGTCATACCTTGAAGTGATTTGGATGGTAGTCGATTGACAAGGTACACTGCAGTTGAAATAGCTTCTGCCCAAAGATAATGTGGCAACTTCTTCTCTTCAAGCATTGTTCGGGCTGATCCAACCAATGTCTTGTTTCTCCTCTCTGCAATTCCATTTAGTTGAGGAGAGTACCTGGTAGTCACTTCCCTTTTGATACCTTTATCCTGCAAGAACTCATCAAAATCTTTGGAGAAGTATTCTCCCCCTCCATCAGATCTGAGCTTCTTTAGTGATCTACCTGTATGATTCTCCACATGTGCAAGATACTTCTTGAAGCAATCAAATACTTCATTCTTACTCTTGATAAAGTATAGAACAGTCCATCTACTATGGTCATCAATAAATGAGACATAATACCTTGATCCTGCCAATGAAGGTTCTTGACTTGGTCCCCATACATCTGTGTGTACTAAGTCCAATAAGTTGTTGTGGATGTAGCCTTTGTGGTTGAATGGTTGTCTTTGTGCCTTCCCAATCTGACATGCATCACACCTGTTGATCATGTGTTGCTTTGATATGTTCGGCAGTCCTAGAACACTTTGATCCCTGCATATATCCTTCAAGGTTCTTTCATTCACATGAGCAAGTCTCTTATGCCACACTTCAAGCTCACTTAGGGTTTGAGACCCAAAGTTGAATAGAGCTATGTTCCTGGTATCTCCTACTTCAAAAGTAAAGAGCCTACCATGCTTCTCACCTCGGGCTATCTTCTTGAAGCCTTGACATGGATCTTCCACAAAAGCTCCATGTTGGGTGAACCTAACTTGCAAGCCTTTTTCAACTATTTGGCCTACACTGATTAGGTTTTTAGTGATAGTGGGTACATAGAGAACCTTACTCAGAATGTTTGTCCTGCCATTGGAAGCTTTGACATTACCAATCTTCTCCACATTGTGCTTCGTGTCATCCCCTGTTTGCACTTCATGTCTATGCTTTGGACTTTCCAAGTCAGATAGAAGAGCAATGTTGCCTGCAACATGATTCGAACATCCTGAATCTATGTAGAACAAATGATCATCTTCTTTACCTTCTTTGTGGCTTAGGTTCATAAGAAGTAATGAGTCTTCATGTGGTTGATCTTCTGAATAATTGTTGTAGTCCCTTCTATTATAGCTTCTATTGTTGTTGTTGAAGTTGTGTCCACCTCTGCCTCTATTGCCGCCATATCCACCTCTTCCACTTCCTTTCTGGGTCTTCCCATTGAACCAGCAATTCTGAGTGGTGTGGTTGGTCTTATCGCATATGGCACAAGGTTGAACATTCTGACCTTTGGCTTTGTCTTGCTTTGATCCTTTCTTCTTCCCTTTCCACTTGCTCTTGCTTGTGAAGTTGGCTTGGGAAGTCTCTTCTTCGTCTTCTTCCTTCTTCTTGCCTTTCTGCTTCTTATCCTTCTTATCTGCATATAGAGCACTAGTTGAATTACCATGATAAGAGTTACCTTCCTTTATGCTATTGTTGGCTTCTTGATTGAAGAGTTGTCCTAGAAAGATGTTGAAGTCTGGAGTCTGCACATCCATGATGAGATCATAGGCCGTCGTGAAGGATTGCCATTGCTTATCACTTCGAATGCCGTTGAGAATTTGCCTCATGATGACCTCTTCTTCAATCAGCTCTCCAATGGATGCTAACTGATCCGCAACCTCTTTGACCTTGGTAACAAACTCTGTGATGGTTTGTTTAGGTGTCTTCTTCATTTGGTTGAACTCGTTCCAAAGATGATTCTTTCTTGCTTTGGTACTAGCAGAAAAGAACGTCTCCAGGGCATCCCAAGTCTCTTGAGATGTCTTGCATCCTCTAATATGTGGTAATAGAAAGTCAGAGATAGAGTTTAGTATGTACGACCTTGCTTGAGCATCCCTTGCGCACCAAAGTGTGAGCTTATCTGTCTCCTCCTGTGTAGGTCCTCCTTTGGATCTTGGAATAGGCATAGCTTCATCACCTGCTACAATTCCATAAAGATTTCTACCTTGCAAGTAGGCCTCCATTCTGATTTGCCAAGCCGCGTAGTTGTGTCGATCAAGCTTCTCGATCATTGAGGGAAAGCCGTCACCCATCTTGATCTAGCTCTGATACCACTGAAAGAACTTGGAGAAGCTTGTCGAAGGTAGAAAAATGCGTTTCGAAGCGATGAAGTTTGGTCAAGCCAACCGGCACAAGACCAGCCCTTGAGCTTTTGGAGACTCAAATAGACCTTATAGGCATGCTATAAGTGCAAAGAAACACACTATGTACCTTTCCAATGAGTCCTCTTGCACTCAATTTGGAGCTCTGAGGAGAGAGCAGCAGCCTCTGCAAGATTACTGTTGGCGAAGAAGATGATGCAGAAATTGAAGGAGCAAGACAATGATGGTCACAAGTGTATGTATATTGCTTCCATGTATTTTACAAGTGATTTCAACTCCTTATATAGCCTCTAGGAGTGTTCCACGACTTTTACAACTTGAATTTGAATTCAAATGAAGGTGGGAATGGTTGTTGGAGGGAATCAATTCACTTCCCTACAATCTAGGAAAAGTGAAGATCTTGATTGATCTACTTTTAGGTGACTTGGTTTGCTTGATTGAATGCAACTTCAACCACCAAAATTTCGTGGGATTTTGGCCCTATATTTGTATCTTTACATGTGTACAACTCAAGGCTTTTACAACGGTAAATGAGCCATCAAAATATTCTCAAAAAATACAATAAATGAGCATATGAAAAAGAACTCTCCAACGGATATTCTTTCGACGCGATAGCCTTTGATGTAGATCAAATCCACCTCAAGCATAGTGTAAGCTTGATGTTCCAACAATATTCGCACTAGTGGTTCCTTTTGATGTATATTCCTAGAAGAGCTAGCTAGCTAGTGAACTTTGCTCAAGACTCCTAGAAGAGCTTAAGCATGAACTAAAAAAATGAGGCTTAGGCATTGGTCGTTAAGAGTGAAAATTTTCTTTCTCTCAATTAAGGGCTTAAGAGCAGGCGGGTCGAAGGTTAGTTTCTTTGTTAGAAACGTAATTAGCAGTGAAGCATTATGGTGTTTCAAATCAATCAAGCGTATAAGCATAATTCTTGCTCTACTGGAATGTTTACTTGAGAGAGTTTTTCACGAGCAAGAAAACAATTAAGAGCTTATGAGCTTTAATAAAAAGTTAGATAGAGATAAAGAGCTTTAACTCATAGGAAAAGAGCTTTTCACGGTTGATTCGCCTTTGCCATTGTTCGAGAAAATCATATTCGTCTTCATATGAAACTGTATACGCTATGTTAATGAGAAAGAAAGCCCACCCAGGGGAATAGGGATTCAACATCGTTGGCTGCTGGCAGCAGGTGGAGAGATTACGGAGGGGAACTGCCCCCACCTTACAAAGGACTGAAGGGGCAAAGCTAAGTCTAACTACGAGTGAATCGGAGCTACATGAAACAAGGGGTGAAGCTAAGCCTTTCTATGGATGAATCAAAGATAATACCACTGAGGAACAAACCTGCAACAAAACAAGTTAGGAGCTAATCGAAACAAGATAGGAGCTAAGGGAAACTTCGGTGAATTGAAGCTAATACGTGTTGTTTTCGGCTCGATCATTTGGACTGAAGTTAGTAGCGAGCGAACTGCAAGGTGCTCTATGTTTACGTGTTGTTTTGGACTTTAGTTTCTAACTTACAAAGGACTAACGAAGGTACTGAAAAGTTCCAAATAGGAACTCATTCATTTGGTAGTTCCCCCTGCCAATGAAAATGGATTGAATTTCCCGATATGATCAAATTTCAAACTATAGAAAAGGCACTAAAGAAAAATAATGCGCATTCCAAGACCTACATGGTCTTCCCTCTTGCCCAATAGGTAAATGCTTAAGCATTCCCTACATGATGTAGCTTAAGCCTTTACTTAACGGTTAAGCATTTACCAAAACCTTTAGGTATTAGCTTAACTATTAGGCTTAAGCATTTTCTTTAGCCATTTCCCAAGTGCGTAGCATTTCCTATTGGTGCTAAAGAAACCCATAAGGGAAATGGTTTCGGACACTAACGCACAAGACCTAAATCGTCTTCCCTCTTGCCCTTAAGGGAATGTGCTTTGCTATTGCCTAAAAGGTTTTACCCAAAGCCTTAAGCGTTTACCGATTAGGCTTAATCTTTGATCGGTTAAGTCTTGTTTTATGCTAAAGTTTACTGTTATGGTAAACGGTTAACCTAATACCATTAAGGGAATCGTGCAAAAGTTTATCGTTACGGGTAAGCTAATACCATGTTGGCATGTAGCGTAACCATGTTGGACTTGCTTAATATTACCATGAAGGGAATGCTTAAGCATTTTTGGTTAAGTGAAACGTTGTAGCAAGACCTTAATGGTCTTCCCTCTAGGCCAACATGGTCTTCTTTAGCCCGTAAAGGTATTAGTGCTTAGCTTAACCATATGTAAACGGTTAAGTGTTTACGCTTAAGCAAGACCTTAATGGTCTTCCCTCCGGCCTTTAGGCTAAGTGTTTACCATAAAGGGAATGGTTTTCTTTAGCCTTAATACCTTTACGGTTTTCTTTAGCTCAATAGGTTTTTAAATGTTTAAGCATTTACCTCTAGGGCTGGAGCGAAGACCAACATGTTCTTGTGCTAAAGTTTCCCGAGTAGGGAAACGGCTAAACAAAACCCGCTAAAGAAAATTAAGCCTTGACTAAAGAAAACCGTAAAGGGAATGGTTTTCTATCACCCAAACCCTTAAGGTGCTAAAGAAAACCTATTGCAAAATGGACACGCTTAAGCCTTAAGGGAATTCTTAAGTATTACCATGAAGTCAAGAAGGGAAGACCAGGCTATAGGTTAACCATTATGGTCTTGCGCTAAAGAAGACCATAAAGTCAAGGCCTAGAGGGAAGACCATTAAGGTCTAGGAATCTTAAGCGAAGACCATAAAGCGGAGGGAAGACCATTAAGGTCTAGGAATCTTAAGCAAAGACCATAAAGCGAAGGGAAGACCATGTTGGGAATGCTTAAATGAAGACCAAAACCTTTAGGTATTAGCTTAACCTTAAGTGAAGAAGGCTTAAACGGTGATGAATTCAAGAAGCTTGACCATTATTTATGGTCTTTTCTTGTCTTGTTTTGCTTAACTTAAACAATAGGTAAACGGTTAAGTGAAAACTTTAGTTTAGCCCGTTAAGGCTTAAGCATTTTTGTTGCGCGCCTTGTCACTCTCAACAATACATCCGTTTCGGAGTTGTTGATAGGGGAGATAACACTTTTAGGGAGGACAGGTATTAACACTTTCTAATGTGGAGTAACCAATTCTACACAATTTCTAACATAGTTTACCTATTTTTCGTGTTTAACTCTCATGCATATGGAGAATATATAAAGGGAGAAAGAAAACACCAACTTTACTTAAAAGATGATGTTATTAGCGGAATTCCATCTCAGTGGTCTCACCCTATGTTCTTTGTTGGAAAGCATTATTCCCTCGGTTTATCTCGATTTTGGAATATGACGTATATGAATCATCGTTCTACACACTTTTTTGATGACTTCCTCATATCTTTCGGTTCCTCAGACATAATCTGGTAATTCCACCACCAAATTTTAATTTGTGGAAACTATTTTATGGCTTCCCCATTCAAACATCAATTTCATTATAGGTACAAATGGTACTTTCCCCCATCTTTAGCAGTTTTGACTATGTCTTCAATTCTCATTCGGATTCTAGTAGGTTGGTCTAGTATCGAAGGTTTTAAGAAAGAGCATATAATAGCATTTTCAATTGGTGAGTCCTTTACGATTGCTATGTTTTGCATGCTGGATACTTCACTTCTTCACGTTTTTTTTTTTTTTACATTTTAATCTCTATGTCGTGTGGAGCTGAGCTTCTGAGATTCGTTGGGATAAGGCCCTCTGCAGACAGGAGCCTTGTGTAGTAAACCTCTCTGGGTGGCAATTAAGTCAGAGACCATGACATTTTCGGTGAAGGGTAGTTTTGTGTGCAAGCATAGCCTTTTTTGTTGAATCTTCCAGATGACCTATTTGCAATTGGCGTGGAGTTCTTCTGCTTATTGAATGGGTAACTCGCAAGACTTCGCCTTGCCTACTCAAGTATTGAATAGACATGCAGAAAAGGGTGCTCTAGGGTGGAGGAGTTTCTTTAGTTGGCTGCAAAAACACATTTTTCATCAAGTCAAGTCTAGGGGGTGTGGACACACTTGTGCAGATTCCGGGTGACGGCTACAAGGATGGCAGGGAAATAAATGGATTGTAGCCAACACCCTGGGATGGACGTGTATTTGTCAACTACCAATTGAGTTGACAGGGAGAATCGTCCTGGTCTCAAGAGAAAGCCTCACAGTTTGGTTTCAGGAAGCCAGCTATAATGTAAGAGAAGTCACTGTTTCAATCAAAATAAAACAACAACAACAACCCGCTCGGTTTGCGAGTGTTTGATTCAACTCAAAAGACCACTCACAGGAAGGGGCGGTGATCATTAAGGGGCCAGATCACAAATGAAGATTTAGCTAGGAAATGCCACCTGCCCCAACCAAGAGGATCTAGAGAAAGAAACTATGGTCGATCAAAAAAACCTACGATGACTGGGGCTAGACAATAAACGGGGAGACACCCCTAGCCATGCTAGGAGAAGGGCATGGATGTTTTATGGGTTACAAGTTGTGTGTGTATGTAACTGGCACGTCGCTTGCTTCTTCTCTGTCCCACACTACACGGAACGAACGAAAATGATCTAGAGGTGTGGCTTCGTTCTACTTTATATTAGGTATCACGTGCCTCTAGCCAGTGTGGAAAGGTCGGGCCAAGGGGGGGAAGCAAAGGCTGGCTAGGCGACTTCAAGAATACAGTGCGTCAAATCGGTGAGGAACAAAACCCATAATTGGTCCTCCCACTTCAGACACACCGCATCGCAAGCACACGTCGCGGTATATATAGCACATACATGAGATATCTCGATTCTCTAGAAGAATAAGAAAGGTGGCAAAGCTTAAGAGCTAGCCCAACCCTCTATGGATGGTAGATACCATTTTTTGTTCACTTCCCTTGAACAAACACCGAGAACCCACCAATATTTCCATGCCAACAAGGTGCTTAGCAATTTAATATGTGTTGTAAACGTAGTTAGTTTTTTGGGTTTTCATTTAAGCAAAGATTAATTTTCATGAAAGAATGAATGACTTTAGATTCTAACTCAACTATCTCGAGATGGAGCCGTATGATGCAGGAGTATCACGTATGTTCTTTGGGAAGGGATCGGGTACCTGCCCTTTATTTGCTAAAGCCCTTCTATGGGCAAGAAAGCAAGGGACATATCCTTGAATCTCCTATTATTATAAGGGTATGGGGTTCTAGAGAAAGAAAAATACAAGTGGCACATTGGTTTCTCTCACATACCCCGCCTGGATCTATCTTCATGCTCTTAGCTATCTCATTGATTTTTTCTTCAGACGAGAACTATCGATTTGCATATACCATTAACCACATAGCCTAGTGAATGGCACTAAATCTCGACAAAGCTCGCCTTTCTCTATAAAAGTGCCTATGGCATTAGTTTACATTTGGTTATCGAAGCTCATGTAGAGGAACTTACAATTGGATCTGTAATCTTGGCAAGAATTCTTGGATCCGTAATCTTGGCAAGAATTCTTTCAAAATTGGAACCTATGGTTTCTTAAGATTTTTTGTACCCATGTTTCTGGGAGTGACACTTTATTTCACTCCTTTTATTTATTCTCTAACCGTGATTGCTATTACATACACTCTCCCGACTACCATAAGATAAATCGATCTAAAAAAGATTATTGCCTACTCTTCAATAGCCTATATGAATTTCATAACTACTGGTATGTCTAGTCGAGCAGTCCTAAGTTCACCTATAGTAGTTAAGTTATAAACACACAAGGCCAAAACTTGTATACCAGGCATGTGACCAATTACCCTCTTACCCATAGGGCAAAAAGCATAGCATGTTGTAGAAGCAGCTTCATTGATTGAATGAATTTAGCAGGAAGTACTTGTGCTAGCTGGATGCGTAACTTAGAGGAGAAAATATGTTGTTTCATTTTCTTTTTCTTCGTACGTAAAAAGGTGCTATGCACTTATGTTTACCTAATCGTAGAAGCTACTATAGTGTTGTAAACGGGGGTTAGGCTGGCTTTGTAGGTGAGGATACTTCACTAGCTTGAGGAAAGATTTTAGGCTCATAGCTATGGCGGAGTAAAACTCGTCTAGGCAATCCCTCAACTTCGGGTGATTGGCAAAAGGAAAAGTTCACTCTTACGCTAGTTGACTAACGTATTAGCTTCACCTTAATGCATTCTCTTCTATCCCCGCCATCTTCCCAGATTGCACGAGAGTATCTTGTGAGTCCGCTAATGTCAAACGAGCTGAGCCTGAATAAGCGAATTAAATGGTTGGTTTTCAAACAATACTTCCTATAGCTAACATGTGTCTAATCCATCCCACGTGGGAAGAGAAGACTAAGAATGTAAGTTGTTATGCCCCCCGCTAGCCATCGAGACTAAGTGCTAAGGCCACACACAATTGGTAGGGGAGTGGAATATTCATTTCATTGGGTTGCACAAATGACAACTCTATGCATTAGGCCTATAGCTGACACCGGGGAGATTCAGTTAAGCGGCCCCCTTCATCCATTTTTTCACTCCGCTTGCGGTCCAAGTCCGCATTATCTGAATGCTATGCGTTCCATTTCCTTTGATTGGTTTTGGAGGAATGTGAAGATATGATAGAATCCACACATAAATGTCTATGTTTATTTCGACGTATATGCATATATCTTAGGAGGAAAGGAAAGAAATATTTTCGAAATAGACATAGATATTAGTGCTTGTTTCACTAGATGAAAAAACTTACATTTCAGCCACCAGAGTTTAATCCTCTTTCGACAACGATGACTGCAGACTTTCTTAGTTTCCCTAAATTGGGCATTCGTTATGTACGAGCGTCAGCGGGCATCTTCTCTTGAAGAAGAGTAATGGTTGCACGGATTCTTATTTTTGGGTTTTATACATTCACATCGGGCATCCGGATTATGGTGGTACTGACAGCACCGATTCCTAGCTTTCTCACGTAAGGCATTCCCTATAAACCTATGCAGTTTTTTCTCTGCAAACCTAGCCCAAGCATTCCTCATTTTGTGAGAGCGAATGGTAGCATCCTTACCATAGGAAAAGGAGAACAAAGAGGGAGAGAGAAGCAAAAGATTTTCATCAGTTATGTTCATAGCAGTGGGGTTAGAATAAATTTAGCTCTTCATTCAAGGAAAGTGTTGCACAACCAGAGGCATAATAGGTGCCCGACGGGGGGATTTTTTTCAGAGACCTTATCACCATGTTGCGCACCTAGGAATCCTCCCTTTTTTCTTTTTCCTATTGCCCTGCTAAATGTGAGATAGGGTCAAAAGTACGCTTGCACCGAATGAACAAGCGGAGGCTTCATCGGCTTGATGAGGGCAAACAAGAAAGGCAAAATTCTGTCGCATTTCCTACTCATGCCCCCTCCCGTAACTAACTCGTGCAGGCTACATAAATACTCTCCGAACCGGGCTAGATAGTCACCCATCACATGGCTCTCTAACTTGATGGATGAAAGGGTTCATTCATCAAAAATGACCCCTCTTCCCTCTGGCTCTCAGAGCATGACAAATGCATAGGCTCCTTCCCTTCTACTTCTTGGCATTTGTTCGCCAAGTGGTGCCAGAACTGGCAAAGGTAGGCAGGTGGTATGGGCCCTCTGACCTCTCTTTGGGGCTTTCCTCCATTTACCTTAACGGTAAACTTTAGCACCATAAGATCTCACCGTTGTTTCCTACATGGCTTGTCTGATTTTGTGTTGATCGAACGAAGTAGTTGGGATGTCATTTAGTTTCTTGTCCCCATTAAAGGTAAATTACTCTATCCGTTCCTTTCCCTTTTATCATGGGTGGGAAGAGGAGTATTTAGCTTTAGCCCTCTTGGTCAAAACCCTCAGTAGGCATGAATAGAGCGAGGCTGCGTGTGTTCACACTCCCCATTCGCAAAGTTAAGTGCCAATGAATGGTTCACTCTCGCCCGCCAGGTAGCCAGCCCCGAAAGGAACTTTGATTCTTCAATTGACTTGCCCTCATCTCAATACCGAAAGCAAGCTCCATCTATGTATGCTTTTAAGCTCGATCCATAGGACTTTTGAGTCGCGCTAACAACAAAGGTATTCTTTCACTACGAATGCCCAAATCTTTGATAGTTTTTTAAACTGCTTGCTTCGATTCACCCACAAAAAGGCTTAGCTTTGCACCTTGCTTGCCACACATGCTTTGGTCCTCGTGTTCGTTACCAAGCAACAATAAGTGCAACACCAATGTACAGTACAACATTGAGCTTGTACAATGTTTTTATGCAAGAACTAGACGGATCGCCCTCTTGATTAGCCTCATCAACGATGTCATCAACCAGGAAGTAATGATGAGCATCATTAAATGGAAAAGAGAAGACATGAATGAATGTCCTTTTAGGGAAATGATGAATAATACACCTATCAAGATGAAGGTCAACTTTGTGACGCTACTGCGTGCCTCTAGATTTCCTCTTTTTCCGCTAGTGTTCTCTCTTCCTTATTTAGTTTTCTTTTTTTCTTCTTTGGAAAAAATACGGGGAAAAATTGAACGGAAAAGATATCTCGAATCTACATCCTAATGCAACGAGTTTTCATAACAATGGATGGGGTCGAGAGTTACTCTGTATGGCTGTGAGAAAAGCCAGCAGTGTGAAGTAATGCTTTCATTCACCAATGCAAACTAAATGAAATCAGGTGCTCTCCGAATCATGCAAGATGGTTTCCCATCACATAGCTTTTTCACCCGAGTTTCCTATATCGCGGTGGTGGTTCCCAAGAAGCGCTTGATCCTCTATGCAAGCCAGCCAAGCCTCCCACATTGTGCACTTCTCTCCACCAACAACGATGCTGCTCAATTCTGTTCTGCTGAAATTGGAATGCCTTTCGAAAATGTGAAGCCGCCAGCCACTGACTGCGCTTTCCAGTTTTTCTGAAAAGAGAAGAACTTAAGTCGAAGTGCTCACTAAATCTCATAGAGTGATAGTGAAAAGGGTGAATGAATGACCTGCTTCACTTCAATATCAGGTCCAAAGTGAAGTCTTCCACGAAGACCCTATTTCAATGATGACTTAGACTTAATCTCTAGCCCAACAATGACAACAAAGGGGGAAGGGCACAAGGGGTCAATCGACATGTGTCAAAACGCTGTTCAGTTTCATCCGCTAAGAGTAGTTTCCCTGATATCTTTGTACTACTTGAGTGTGCTACATCCCTATTGGATGGGTGCATTAATTTAGGCTCCTCTCCTTCCAACGAGTTGTGTTTCCCTATCGGATCCACAAGAGGTAGGCGGGTACTACGAGCCTTCTACCCCATGCTAAACAAGGGTTAGTTAGATGTGTTGTGTGTTTCACCGGTTCCACCGAATACTCTCACTTGTTGAAGCACAATGTACTTTAGGCTAGGCCCAAGCAAGCTGCTAGGCAGGCTTCCATTGAGGGGACACTCGAGCCCTCCAGGTCCGGGTCCATGCACCAATGATCAGCGCATGTATGGAGAAGGGGTGTGGCATGGTGAAAGTTGTTCCAAAAACTGAATGTATTAGCATAAACATGCTATGTGTTTATCGTTTATGTTTACCGTTATAGTAGACTAAGTGCTTTCCCTTTAGGTTAAGCTAATACCTTAAGGTGCGTTAGTTTTCTTTAGGGCATTCCAAGACCAACATGGCCTTCCCTCCAACCCAATAGGTATTAGCTTAAGCCTATCGGTTTTCTTTAGCACTAATACCTAAAGTGTTGCTAAGCGCAAGACCTATATGGTCTTCCTTAGTGCAAGACAAGACCAACATGGTTAATGAAGCAAGACCATAATGGTCTTCCCTCCAATCCAGGTTTTCCCTCCGGGCCTATAAGGGTATTAGCTAAGCATGATTCCCTAATCGACGCCGAGTCAAAAACCTTTAGGACACTTTAGCACCTATTGGTTTTACACTAAAGTTTTCTTTGGCACTTAGTTTACCTTTAGGGCCTAAGGGAAGACAAACATGGTCTTGTGCATTCGCTTCGCCCCTTAACAGAATTTTCTTTAGCACATTAGGTGAATGGGAAACCCTACGCTCCTAACAATAAACATATTAGCTCTGCCCCATAGGTTTATGTGTTTACCGTATATGTCCTAACGGTTTTCTATCGCATCATTCTCGATTAAGCTTAAGTGGTTAGGTTTTCATACATGTAAATAGTTTTCGTATTAGCTTTTACATTGATTGTTTGTTTTCACGTAAACAAGCTATGCTAATACCAAGTCAACTAATCAAAAACAACATTGGGTGAATCGACAAACCTGATACCTATACCTTGACAGTGCTAAAGTTGACTGTTAGGCTTAAAAAACTGGGAATGCACTAAAGTTTTTGCTTAAATGTTTACTTTAGGCCCATAAAGAAAATCGTTTACCATTAGGCTTAAGCAAAACTTTAGGTTTTGTTTTTGTTGCATGCCTAATACTTTTACAATCAACTTTAGCTCGATAAGAGCAATAGTTGACTCAGTTGTAAACATAAATGGGCTAATACATGTTGTAAACTTATTAGCTTAGACGTTAAGGTAAATAGTTTTCTAAATGCACCTTTATGGTTTTCTAAACCAAAAATGATTCCCTAACCGACGCTCCACCCCTTAACAGTATTAGCTTCAGTGCTGCTACCTGGTAAACGCTAATATGTTTACAACACGTAATAGCTACTATAATGTTGTTTTTGGAAGAATTGTTTTGGTTTTGGTTTGAGGGGCGCAACGATGAAAAACACAAAAAAGACAAAATAGGAAATTTTGATGAAACCAGAAAACTGGAGCAAAGTGAGCTGCGAGAGAAAACAGTAAACACTGAAAACCGGATCAGAGTGAGCTACGAGTGAGTTAGCTACATTTGAATGGGCTATCCATTTACCGTAATGTTTACAACACTATAGCAATTAATACTAGACCTAAAGGCGTGTAGCGAGCGAATTACATTTACAACATATATTAGCTTGCTAAGCACCTCCTTCGTGAAGCATGTGGTAGGCTTAAGCGCTTAAAGAGTTTAGAAAACAAATAATCAACGAGCTAAGAGCCTCTGCTTTGCGGAGCACATGGCAGGCTTAAGCATAGAGCACGTGGTAGGCTTAAGTGCTTGCATAGCACCTCTGCTTCACACCGCACGAGGAAGGTTTAAGCGCTTATTTAAAGAGTCCTCTGTGGAGAAGCGGCGGTAAACTCCCATTAGGTTCTTAGCGAAGACCAACATGGTCTTTCCCTAAGGGTTAATATTACCATGAAGTAAATGCCCACCCGGAGGGAAGACCATTATGGTCTTGCTATAGCTACATCATTAAGGCTTAAGATTAACCATGTTGTTCTTGCTACAGTGAGACCTAAATGGTCTTGTCTTGCACGTAGCTACACCATTATGGTCTTGAGTGCAGCAAGCCATTAAGTCAAGAAGCTTAACCATTCAGTCAAGAAGGGAAGACCAACACTAGAGGGAAGATAAACATGGTCTTGTCTTGTCTTTTCTTGCATGAAAGAAGACCATAAAGTCAAGGCCCCGAGGGAAGACCATTAAGTTCTTGCTTAAGCGAAGACCCTTAAGGTCTTGCCTAGGCCATGAAGGGAATGCACTAAAGAGGAGTTTTTTTTCCTTGACTTGTATCTATGCCTATAACCCCAATGGTCACTTATCTTTGCACATTCACTTGGTAATACAATTAGTATTGTGTGTTGTGCTCCAAGCTTCTTCTTCTTTGTGTTGTTCGTGTCCTTTCGCAGACCTCAAACTTCAACAATTGGTATCAGAGTAGGTCGCCGCTTCATCTAGGGCATCTTCAACACCCCTATGATTATAGGCTCTGAATGCACTATCACAATGCATGTGTAAACAATTTTATCCTTTTGTGCCAAACATATATATAGGTTTTGGTTTGTTGATATATTTAGGTAGTGATGTGTGTGAACACACTAGGACTACTGGGGAACTTTTTTCCCTCTTTAGGAGGTTTTTTCCCCTAGCTTGTATATATGCCAATGACCCTAATGAATCACTTATCTTTGTACATTCTCTTGGTAATAAATTCAATATTGTGTGTTGTCTGCAAGCTTCTTCTTTTTCCTTGTGTTGTTCGTGTGCTTCCACAGAACTCAAACTCCAATAATTAGTATGAGAGCAGATCGCTGCTTCATCTAGGGCATCATGGACACCCCTCTGGTCAGAGTCTTAGGAATCACACGAAAATTTGTGAGCATACTCAGGGCAATTAGGAGTTCAAAAGAACTTTGCTTTATGGTGTCGAAATTGTGATTTGAGCTTGTTTTGACCTTCGAATGCACTACAACAGTGTCTATGTATGAAATTTTGTCTTTTTGTGCCAAAGATATATATAGCTTTTGGTTTGCCAGTATAAGACCTCAAAGTCTACTACAGGTTTACCATAACTAGACAAGGTAATTCTATTCAACTTTTTGAGATAAATTCATTTTTCTAGATTGGGGTATTTTAGTCACTGGTCATGGCTGAAAGCACTGATGTATTCCGTATGTTGGCTATTGAGGATAAGTTGGATGGTACCAATTACCCATTATGGGCTTATATGATGCATCATTTATTGGTTACAAAAGGACTCTAGAATATTGTACAAGGTGTTGAAAAACACGTCCTATTACACGTGCAAATACAATTATTGAAGGTGATGTAGATAGCATTGAAGATGGTGATATTCTTCACATTCATATTTGTGTCATAGTTCTTGATGCACCTACTGTAGAGCAACTTTGTTGGGATGGCAGAGATGCTCAGGCACATGCATTGATAGCCTTGTATGTCAAATGTGCCATTATTTCTTACATTCACTCTTGGAAGTCAACAAAGGATGCTTGGGTTACACTTATCACTTTATACCAAGCAAGGAAGAGGCTCGTGTTGATTGTTAAAAACTAGGACATTATGCAAATGATTGTTGGCAAAAGAATGGAAGGCTGAATGGAGGCAACCAAAGGAGCCAAAATAACTATGTGAGTACATCAAGTGAAGGAGACAAGCAAACCATGCTTGCCGCATGAGGTAAAAAAAGTGCCTCCCCCCCCCCCCCCCTCCTAAGTGTCTTCACACACATCACTACCAAAATATATCAACAATCCTTAATATTCACAAGTGGGAGATCAATGCACAATTATAACATCAAAGTTATTAAATCTAGAAATCAATAAAATACTTCCTATCTTCCACTAAAAAACTAGTTTTATGTAACATGTTTAATGTATTTCGTGTATTGTTTCTTGTAAAACAAAAATCCCTTTAAAAAAAAATGCAAAGCCTCTGCATTCTTTCAAGAGTTTACAATGTACAATCCATGATTCTAGAGTCGTGCAAAGGATTAAGTTACTCCAAGAATGTTCCATTGTCATCTTTTACGATGCTTGAGCATAACTAAAGTTCATTAACATCAAGTATCAAGCTATATTTTAAAAAAAGTGAAAAAACCTAAAAAAATAATGGTTATATTTAGAGTAGACTCTAAGAAGATCTTGAGATCTATAGACTTGTTTCACGTTGCTTTTTCTTTTTTTTTTTTTGATATTAGAAAAGCACTTGCATGGATCTATGAGCATGAACTCCCCCAAATCTTCACTTTCCAAGCCTCTTTCATCTTAGAACAATAAACCTCAACAAAAATATAAATTTATAGATATAAACATAATGAAAAGACTAAATGATTTCTTGGAAATTCAAGCACTTCAACAAATAATAGACCATGAGAAATTACATCCAATGATGAACATAAATAAAAAAATAAAAAGAGACCAAAAAATCACTCTCCATAAAAAATAAGGATTTGAAAGAGCAATTGATTTCTGCTAATGAAATCTTGCCAGATAGTTCACTTGTGAAGATTGTTCTTAATGGTCTTCCATATTCTTATCAGATTTTTGCTCTTACTCTTCAATTGATGATGAAAGGTAATCCCAATATCTTAACTTTTAATGAATTTGTCTTTCTTTTGGTGTAATAAGATCAATCTAGATAGAATGGATTGATTATGTGTATTGTAGATCGAACTTTCTTAGCTACTCTCAAGGGCAAAGGTAAATGGATCTCGTCTATTAGTAATCAAAATTATGCAAATGTTTCACATTCAAAGAAGGAAGACAAAGATGATAAGAAAACAAACAAAATATTGTAAAGCAAATGATCATGTCATTATATGTTTTTCTAAATTGTATGCAAAGGAAGCAAAGAAAAAAAAAGTTGGAATGGTTATTGCAAAGGCCTCTACATCTAAAATAGAGTCTACTAACCTTATTCATAATGAAAAATGGGTGTTTACTACTCATTATAACTATGAACTATCTTCTCATGAACATTGTATGTTTGTAGTAGACTCGGATGTTTAGTACTTTTACAATGATGCAACCAAACAAATTAACTCGCAACACAATATTTTTATTTCACTTGAGCTTTCTCTTACAAGGATAATATTACATATGCTAACAACTCCTCTTAGCCTATCATGGGATTTAGAAAGATCATTCTCACTACTTCCAATGGTAGGTCTTTCACATTGTTAGGATCATTATATATGACAAGGATCAAGAAAAAAATTTTATCAATCTCAACACTATCCAAGATTGGCTTGGTTGTTAAATTTATTGATGACAGACAAAGTTTATGGTCTCTCGAATGGTGATGTTATCATTGCTTCTGGCATTTTATATTGTGGTCTATATAATCTCATAGATTATGCAAAATCTCATAATGATTGAGCATGTGCAAATCATGATATTCATCCTATATCATATGTAAAGCTTTCACATGCATGCTTTGTTCATCTGAATTTCACTTGTTTGCCTCACTTACAAAAATCTGAAATGGTGTCCTTTGCCCAAACTTGAGGCTACTTCTAAACATGTCTATAAGGGTTGCATTTTGGGTAAAATGTAGTGTTCTTCCTTCCCCAAGATGATTCAATTAGAGCTATATATATAGTCTATCTTGTTTATAGTGATGTATGTGATCCTTTGTGAAAACCTTCATTTAAGAATTACCTATACTTCCGGACTTTTATTGATGACTTTGCCTAACTTACAAAAATCTGAAATGGTGTCCTTTGCCCAAACTTGAGGCCACTTCTAAACATTTCTATAAGGGTTGGATTTTGGGTAAAATGAACTTCCCCAAGATGATTCAATTAGCGCTGCTATATATAAAGTCTAGCTTGTTCATAGTGATGTATGTGATCCTTTGTGAAAACCTTCATTTAAGAATTACCTATACTTCATGACTTTTATTGATGAATTTCCCAAGCATGGAAGCAGCATCCAAAGTGTTTGTGTTTTAATCAATCCCTAGTTATGTTTGAATATTTCTCAACATGTAAAATGGGACCCCTTCATCCTAATCGAGGAGGGGATTATATGTCCTTTGAGTTTAATGCATGTCTAGCTAAGTGAGGGATAAAACATCAATGTATAGTGTTATACGCACCTCAACAAAATGGAATCATTGAGAGGAAGAACAAGACACATGGAAATGTTAAGGTGTAAGGCTGTTGGGGATTCGTGGACAAGAAGGAGTTTGAGGGTTTGTAGGAGAAAAAAGGAGATGATGGAAATGGAATAACCTTGAAAACTTGAATGACTAAATACTCCTGGAAGCTTGAATGTTGATTACGTTGAAGCAATTATAATGGCTAAATACAATCCAAGTCAATGACTAAATACAACTTCGGAGAATATTCAATTACAAAAGACCAATTATCTCAAGTCTTCTGGCAGCGACCTCTTCCGCACCAGTCCTTCACTTGCTTTACGCTTCCCTTGTGCACACCTTGCACTAAGCTTCCACCAAGCTGAGGAATGGATACTTTCGCGGCGCGCACACACCACAGACCTTGGGACTATTGGATTCTAACTCTGCCTTCTCTGCACACCTTCTTCTTTACTTTCTTGCACTCTTCCCTTCTACTTCTAAGTGTCGTCGCACACTGGGGGCTCTTCACTTCCTTTTCTTGCTTCCTCTGAAGCTCTCCACTCTTCACTATCAATGTGTATTGAGAATAGCCTTTGCCTTTCTTTTTGAATGCCCGGTCCCGTGACCTCTAACTGCCATGGACTCTTGGGCTTCCTTTGATGTCCCAAGATTCTCTTTTTAGGTGGCGGCCAACGAATTGCTCCTTTGTCCTGTAGTGACTTTAGACAAAAGAAAAGTTTTGATTGGGTGGCCTTATTCCCACATGTGCATACCCGCCGCTTCACGTACCTTTACCTTTTCTCTTTTTAATTCGTCACTGTTGTACCCAAGAGGGGTTCACCTGGACCCTCCATATTACCTTAAAAACACCCTTTGACCTTAAGGGAATTCAAAAAATACTTCTGCAATCTTTGAACAATTAAAAGTCTTCATTTTATGCCAATTGAAGGTGCACTACCCGTGCACTTTGACCCTTGATTTTAACTTTGATCGGTTTCGACCTTGCCACAGCTCAACAGATGCCCACCACCTAAAGGACTCTCCGACCCGGAGAGACCACAACAACGTGATACAAGAACAGATAAAGAACAAATTTGAACAGTTGTAAAAACAGAGAAGAGTCGAACTCAAGGAGTGTTGTTATTGATGTAACTAAAGAAAATGAGAAGCAATATCCAATGATTATTGAATCCTGATTTTAACATAATCAGGGGGATGATATAGTTATTGGGAAGCTAGAACGAAAGCTGAAGCCATTTAATTTATTGAATTGTGGCCAGCAAATTATGAAAACTGGGAGTGAGATTAGTGAGAAGGTGGGTGAGGTGAAGATGGTAGGGGAACAGAAGCTTGCTCTATAAGATGTTGGACAGAACTAAGGCAATTGCGAAGATGGTCCCTTTCGCGCTTTATATGCCGACAGGCAGCATTATCACATAAACCTAATTGAAAACGATTTTGAAGATCTTCTAAAGTCTGGAGCGCAGAGTCCGCAATGTCTCGATACCTATCTCTCTCCTCCTGTAGTAAGCGGGGGGATGCAGTGAGAGATTGCCACTGGGATGTGGCCATGCGATTGATGTTGCCTATAGTCGAAATATATTGCTGATGAATGCTAGCGGCCGCCGAGATGGAATCCAGGGACAACTTCGAAGCGTCAGCACTGCCCTGAGCAATGTTACTGGCTTCGCGAAGTAAGAGGAAAAAAGATGGTTCAGACGGGGAATCAAATGGAGGAGGTGCAACAGGCGGCTGGGGAGAATCTGTTGGAGTGTTAGAGGGACGATGTGTGGAATGAATATTTGATGGAGGGTGTTGGGATGGTGGGGCGTCACTTGTAGTTGGAAAATGGGAAACAGGAGGACGTGGGGGAGTAGAGGTAGGGTGTTGCGGGTTAAGTTGGGTTTGAATGAGTGGGCGGAACGAGGGTGATGAAGAAGAGCCATGCGGGTGAACAGGATCAGGAGAATGAATGATGGCAGGAGCAGGAGACGTGGTGAGTATAGGGGAAGAAGAAGGTGGATGAAGGGGAGGGATATCATGAGGTGCGGAGGGCTGGGTTGAAGCGGATGTTGAGCCAGTGGAGAGTGTAGGGGAGGGTGGAGGCCGAGATATGGAAGGTATAGTGGGATCTTTAAGCTGGTTGCTAACAGGGAGATGAGGGGATTGGGATATAGCGGAAGGATTAGCCAATTGCGCAGGGATTTGATGTACCCAAGCCAGGAGTGGAGCAGAATAGATGTTAAAGGCACGAGATCGGCGAGGGATAGCTTCACGAAGTCTCCAGGATCGCACGCTCAATGAACTATAGAGGAGGGCGGCGTAAGGGTAGGGGCGGCTAGTTAAGAAGCAGTAAAGGGGGTCTGCAATGCGAATGTCTAAAAGTGGAAGCGGAGAGGTGGGGCTCCTAAGTAAAAAGAAAAAGATGAAGGAGTTTAGAATGGATTGCATGCGGATAGAAAAACGTGCATTATCTTCAAAACGTTCTTGACAAAAAGCAATTGTTTCCGAGGGAGACACTCCAGAATATAGGAGTGGAGGGCTGTCGAAGTTGATGAGGGAGGATCCTATACTGGCGGCAATGTCAGAGATGTGAAGAGTGCCTGTGCGAAAATTGGGGAACAGCCGAAGAGCTTCATAGACATCATTAAGGTTGGAGGGGTCCTGCAACAGAACGTTCGCCAAGCCTAAAAGACCTGCATACTGAAGATTTTCGACCGAAAAAAGATTGCGGAGGTCAATGGGGGGGAGAGATAAGTGAATACGAATGTGGAGATTTAAATCAGTTGGGAGAAAAAGGCGCATATAATCGCCTGTAGGGGAAGTAGGTATCGAAGTATGAGAAGCAGAAGGAGATGGAGAAGGTGAAGGGGGGCGAGGGAGCGAAGGTGGAGAATAATTGGTGGAATCTGAGTGAACGGAATAAATAGGTATATTTAGAATTGGAGGATGAAGAGCGGAAGTCGATGCGTCTGCTGGGGGATAATGGGAGGTGGTAGATGTAGGAATCGATGGGGTAAGTGAGACGGGTAATGTCGGGACCGGGTAGACGAGGGTGGTAAAGGGTTGGGAATGCGAGGGTGGAGCAGACTCTGAAGGAGGGTAAATAGGAATGTTGGGTGGGAGCTCCGAATGCGTAAAGTTTGAAGGATCGTCTTGCGGAGGAGGATCAGCCATAGAGGAACTTGGGGAATGCCGAGAAAGGGGAGGTCCAGATAGGTGGAATTCCTTGATTTGAGTGGATGTCTTGGAAGACCTTTGGAGGTATTTGATTTTGGGTTCTGGGGATGGAGGGAAATCGGAGGGGTGGAGAGGAGTGGATGCTGTGGGCCAGGTTGGAGGAGGGGGGACCTACGGGGTGGGGGAGGGGGTGGTTGTGGTCGGGCAAGGGTGGAGGAGAGGGGGTTGGAGGAGGGGGTGTGTTGGGGGCGGGTAAGGGCGGAGGAGGGGGTGCCTGCGGGGGTGGGAGGGGAGTGGTTGTGGGCGGGCAAGGCGGAGGAGGAGGGAACGCCTGCGGGTTGGAGTAAGGGTGGAGGCGGGGGGCGCCGGCGGAGGCTGCGGAGGGGGTGGGTGTGGGCGGGCAAGTGCGGAGGCGGGGGGGGGGCGCCGGCGGAGGGCTGCAGAGGGGGTGGTTGTGGGCGGGTAAGGGCGGAGGCGGGGGGAGAGAGGGGGTTTTGGTGGTTGTGGGAGGGCTGCGGAGGGGGTGGGTGTGGGCGGGCAAGTGCGGAGGCGGGGGGGGGCGCCGGCGGAGGGCTACGGAGGGGTGGTGGTGGGCGGGTAAGGGCGGAGGCGGGGGAGAGAGGGGGGTATGGTGGCGCCTGCGGAGGGCTGCGGAGGGGGTGGGTGTGGGCGGCAAGGGCGGAGGTGGGGTGAAAGAGGGGGTTTGGTGGTTGTGGGCGGGCAAGTGCGGAGGAGGGCTACGGAGGGGTTGTGTTGTCGGTCAAGGGCGGAGGCGGGTGTGAGAGAGGGCGGGCAAGGGCGGAGGAGGGTGTGAGAGAGGGCGGGCAAGGCGGAGGAGGGGGGAACGCCTGCGGGTTGGAGAAAGGGTGGAGGCGGGGGGCGCCGGCGGAGGCTACGGAGGGGGTGGGTGTGGGCGGGCAAGTGCGGAGGCGGGGGGGGCGCCGGCGGAGGGCTGCGGAGGGGGTGGTTGTGGGCGGGTAAGGGCGGAGGCGGGGGAGAGAGGGGGGTTTGGTGGCGCCTGCGGAGGGCTGCGGAGGGGGTGGGTGTGGGCGGCAAGGGCGGAGGTGGGGTGAAAGAGGGGGTTTGGTGGTTGTGGGCGGGCAAGTGCGGAGGAGGGCTGCGGAGGGGTTTGTGTTGTCGGTCAAGGGCGGAGGCGGGTGTGAGAGAGGGCAGGCAAGGGCGGAGGAGGGTGTGAGAGAGGGCGGGCAAGGCGGAGGAGGGGGGAACGCCTGCGGGTTGGAGAAAGGGTGGAGGCGGGGGGCGCTGGCGGAGGCTGCGGAGGGGGTGGGTGTGGGCGGGCAAGTGCGGAGGCGGGGGGGGGCGCCGGCGGAGGGCTGCGGAGGGGGTGGTTGTGGGCGGGTAAGGGCGAAGGCGGGGGAGAGAGGGGGGTTTGGTGGCGCCTGCGGAGGGCTGCGGAGGGGGTGGGTGTGGGCGGCAAGGGCGGAGGAGGGTGTGAGAGAGGGCGGGCAAGGCGGAGGAGGGGGGAACGCCTGCGGTGTGGAGAGGGGGGGTTGTGGAGGGTTGAGGAGGGTGGAGGAGGGGGTGGGTTGTGGGCGGTTCAGGGTGGAGGAAGGAGGAGGAGGGTGGTGGTTTGGGGGCACCCGTCATTGGAGGAAGGTGGAACTTAAGGAGGGGGTGGGTTGAGAAGGGTGGAGGGTGGGGGCGGGCGAGGGTGTGGAGGGTGGGGGCGGGCGAGGGTGTGGAGGGTGGATGTGGGCGTAGAGGTCTCAGGAAGAGACCATCATTCTTCCTTGTTCATTTGTGTGCGAACTTGGAACTTCGATCTTTCTGAGTCATATACAGCTGAAAATGATGATGATAACCTTACTGATGCTGAGGGGATCAAGAATGAAGGAGGAAGCACATTATATAGCAAGGAGGAATGAAAGAGTACCTCATAGGAATGGATGGTTCAACCCAAAAGAGAGCTCAAAAGAGAGGAGATACAAGTTCTACTCTCATCCACCCAAAAGATAAACAAAAGAAAGGGAAGGATTGAAAGTTATTGTGCAGTAGTAAGGGTCATCAAAAAAATGGCGCCTAATTTATTTAACAATGGAGTTTCTTGATTTTAGTGATGAAATGATCAACAACAAAAAAATGGCGCCCCCAAACGAAAATGCGTGAGCATTTTGTTGGTGAATTGTATTTATTAAAGCAATCCAAAACACTTATGAAACAAAAGAAATGAAAATGCAATGTTTATGACTTTTGGTGGTAACCCTTGAGTCTGGAGATGTTTACCAAGGGTAGGGTGTCGCCATCCAGTGTTTCCAATTGCACAGCACCCCATTGCAACATTTTCAGAACTCGAAAAGGTCCTTCCCAATGAGGGATCCATTTTCCTTTTGTAGTCGTATGAGGGTTAGGTTTATGGAGAAGAACTAACATGCCTGCTTCAATGTTGTTTTTCCACAGATGTCGATCATGTGCCTCCTTCTGTTTCATCTGAGTCTCTATCAATTGTTTGGTCGCTAGTAGACGAATCTCCTCCACTTTATGTAGTGCTCCTAGCCTCTGAGAGACATCACAATCCTTCTTTCCCTGCATGAATGCTATCTTAGGCGATCCATGTAAAAATTCAAAGGGCTCGATAGGTAATATGCCATAGACCAATTGGAATGGGGAATATCCAGTGGCCTCTTTGTAGGCTAACCTGTATGCCCAAAGTGTACCTAGGTACGCAATTCCCCATGAAGTGGGTTGCAACATACACTCCTTTCTTAACATTGCAATTAAAACCTTATTTGTGGACTCAGCCTGTCCATTTGCTCGTGGATAGTAAGCACAAGAGGTCCTATGAAGAATTCTATACCTGTTGAAGATTTCTTGTAGGACTTTATTGACAAAATGGGTACCTTGATCAGTACAAATTTCAAGTGGACAACCAAACCTACAAATGATGTTACTATAAATGAAATCAGCAACAGTTTGGGCAGTGCAATCGGAGGAGGCAATAGCTTCAGCCCACTTTGTTGCATAATCTGTAGCTATCAGGAGATATTTGTCTCTTTTTGGAAAAGCGGGAGGGTAGATGGGCCCTACAAAATCTAGCCCCCACTTCTCAAATGGTTGCCAGGATGTGGAAATAACCAAGGGGTTATGTCTCTGCTTTGTTGGCTTAGGTCCACACCTCTGGCAATTGTCACATGCCTTTCCCCATTCATCTGCATCCCTAAATAGTGTAGGCCACCATAGACCCGCATCCAGTATCCTCTGACTCATAATATGTCCTGGGAGGTACCCACCACCTGTACCTTCATGTGCAGAGTGAAGGACTTCCCTCACTTCTTCTTCTTCCAAACACTTCCTGAACCGGTCATCTTTGCCCTGTCTGTACAATTTATCTTCGATGAAGGTATATGGTCTACTCTTGATTAGCAGGTTCTTCTTTTGTACAGCACTAGCCTTTTCTGGATACAATCCAGTTTTAATGAAATTTTTAATGTCGTAATACCAACCTTGAGCTTTTACAGCAAACAGATGAGCATCTGGAAAGTCATCATTGATTCCACTAGATTGATTCATCATATTTATTCTGGATAAGTGATCCGCCATAACATTGTCTTTTCCTGGTTTATGGACTACAGAAAAATCAAACTCTTGGAACAACAATAGCCACCTCCATATTCTACCGGTGGCCTGGGGTTTGTTGAGTAGGTATTTTAGTGGTTGGTGATCTGATATAATAATAAATTTTACTCCCAGTAAGTAATGACGGAATTTTTGGACAGCAAAGACCATTGCTAGTGCTTCCCTTTCAGTAGTACTGTAATTCCTTTCAGCCTTGGTCAAGATCCTACTGGCATATTGAATTGGCCTGTCCATTTTAAATTCTTCACTGGGTTGGGTCAAAACTGCCCCCACTTCATATGCACTGGCATCGACATGTATATGAAAGATTTTTTACCACTCCGGTGTGACCAAGATAGGAGCACACACCAACCTTGACCGTAATGTCTGATATGCTTTTTCCTCCTCTTCTTCCCATTTAAAAGGTACTTCCTTACCTGTAAGTCTAGTCAGAGGTCTAGCTATCTCTGCATACATTTTTATAAACCTTCTATGATAACCGGTATGCCCCAAGAAACTCTGGATCTCTTTAGGAGATTTAGGTTTAGGTAACTTTAATATGGAAAGAATTTTGTCAGGATCTGGGGCCATACCTTTAGCCGACACCACATGTCCTAAAAGGGTTCCTTCTGTCACAAGGAAATGACATTTATTTGGATTGAGCTTTAACTTAGTTTCTCTGCATCTTTGGAAAATATTCTGCAGCTGCTTCAAGTGTTGGTCCAAACAATCTAGATGAGTTTCCTTGTGAGATCCTGAAAACGAAGAGAAGTCATCCATGAAGATTCTAAGTGATTCCAGCAATAGGGGGCCAAAAATGAGATTGACCGTTCTGTTAAAGGTGGCTGGAGCATTTCTGAGCCCAAATGGCATTTTTACATACACATATGTTCCCCAAGGTGTGATAAAAGCAGTCTTTTCACGATCCTCTGGATGTATTGATATTTGATTATAGCCACTGAATCCATCCATAAAACTATATAATGCATGCCCAGCCACTTCTTCAATGACCTGTTCTGCAAAAGGCATAGGGAACCCATCTGGAATGGTCACCTTGTTGAGAGCTCTAAAGTCAACACAAATTCTGATTTTATTAGTATTCTTCTTCGGTACTATAACCATAGGTGAGAGCCACTCTGAGTGTTCCACAGGAATGATGATTCCTGCATCCTCCATCTTCTGGATTTCCACATAGACGGCTTCGGCATACTTTGGATTAATTCTATAACTCCTTCCTCTGATGGGTCTGGCTCCATCAACCAGAGGGATTCTGTGCTCTCCATAAGATGCAGGCACTCCTTCTAAGTCTTTATAATGCCAGGCAAAAACATCTGCATACTGGGTCAAGAATGATTTTACCTTTTCCAGGAGCTCTGGGTGGCTCCACAACCAAGTGGCCACTAGAACTGGTTGATTATTGTTTTGAGTGCCTAAGTGTATTTCTTGGACCGGATTTCTTGTTACCATATTATCTCCGTGTGCATCTGCTTCCTTGTCTTCTTCTACTAGCTTTTCGTGCATTGCTTCATAAGCAGGTGTATTTTGGACTTCGATGTGTTCCTCCTTGTCCTGCATCCATCCTACAGGGATTTCTTGAATTGGGAAAGAACATTCAACCTCAGAATTTTTTACCTTGTTTTTAGCTTTAGAAACTTCGTTATCTGTGGTTGACACATCCTCCTCCAATTTGTATTTGAGGGGTATCTTCCTGCCCCTTCTGTGGTCAGTGATGGGCTCTCCCAATCCATCAACCTGGACCTTTTCCTTGTCTTCATCATAATCTTCAGTCGTGCCAGGATTATCAAGAAAATTTCCAAAACAAGAGGAAGAGTTGCCTGCTTGGAGCCAACTTAGAATATCCTCTTCTTCCTCAAAATCTATTTGGGGTTGATCCTCCGCTTCTGTTTCCATGCAAATGCTCACTGTTTGCATCATACTAGTGTTTCCTTGATTGTCTGGGCCTTCTTCTAAATGAATTTGTGTCAGCTCCTGCCCTTTCTTTTGTACCCACATAGTGTCCTTACCCCAATCATGAATGACACTGGCATGCCTCAGCCAAGGTCTTCCAATTAAGAGAGGAAATCCTCCTTCAACCTGGGGCAATCTTAAAACCACAAAATCCAGAATGAATAGATTACCTTGTACTTCAAGTGGAACTTTTGGGATTACCCCCAAGGGCCTTACTTTGCTCTGATCTGCCAGCGTAACCGTGAAATTTGCAGGTCTTGAAGGGTGGAGTCCAATCTTTTTCATGGTATGTTCAGGCATCAAGTTAATACCAGAACCACCATCTACAATAACACCTTGAAATTCATGACCCTTGATTGATATTGTAAGCCGAGGACTTTTATAATCCGTAAGGGGTGCTTCCCCCCTAATTATCCCTTTATGTAAAATAGCAGTCTTGGCCACTAAGCTTGTAGTAGAAGCCTCATCAATTATCTGCAATAATTCTGACCTGAATTTCCCATCCATCTTTATTAATTCAAAAATACTAACCTCCTTCTTCATTGACTTGAGTAGTTTTGAAGCCTCTGACTCTTTAAGAGAGTGAGCTTCATTTGCTTTGCCAAACTCTTCTTGAGCCCTGTTGAAGGCATGCCCAATGGCATCACTGGTGCCTATGAGATATTCCTTTTGGTTTGTGTCTGCACTTGTGGTGGCTTTGTCTTCAAATGCAACTCTGTCTTTGTTCAATTCTTTAATTATCGATTCTTGATTTTCTACCACTTTTGTCGTTCCCTTGCTTCTTGTCTGTACTGCAAAAGATTCGAGTTCTTCTAATTGTACCACTCTGGTAGATGGTGAGGGTTCATCGACCTGAGGTAATTTTTCCTCCTTGTATACAGAGATCAATTGGTGATGGGGTCCGGAAGTAGAAGCTTGATTCTGAGGACATCCGTTGGTATAATGGTCCCTGGCTTCTGGACAGTTCCTGCAAGGAGGTGCATTTTCTGGGAGAGTGCACCTAGATTGGTAGTGCCCGCATTCTCCACATCTGAAGCAAATAATTGGCCTTCTAGGCCCATTTGCAAAGTTAGTTCTCAGTCTAGGATTATAGTTGATACCTTGGTTTGCTGCTGCTTCCATTACATTTGCTGGTGGCAAGAGTCCTCCTTGTGTCCAGTATGTCGTTGTCGGCATTCCTCTTACTTGGCATTCCTCTTACTTGGCATAATTGACAAGTCACATTTAGCAGAGGACATTCACTTACTATGTGCCCTTGCTTGCTGCACATGGAGCACCAGAGTCCGTTCTTAATGCCGCCTCCTTTGAGTTCTTGCAACTCCTGTCTCAGCTGAGCTAGTTCTTCTGCTTGGGCTTCCTCTTCCTTTTGGAGCTTGAGGGCTTCAATCTCTTTTCTCAGCTGAGCTACAGTAGTCTCCTCCTCTGTGTAGGGCTTATTCCTTTTCAAGCCCTCCAGTTCCCTTCTTAACTGGATCACTGGGTCCTCCATTTCTGTACCATATGATGGTTGGGAAGAAGTTGCACCATACTGGTGCCTTATCTGTTCCAAGCGTGTGGCCGTATTGATGAACTCCTCAACAGAGGCCGTAGGTAGCACTAACTCTTTTATTTTGCATTGGGTGACCACAGGTAGGGGTTTGGCTAACCACTTCTTGACAAAGAAGTCGTGTGGTGGATCCGGTAGTTTAGCCATTAGTGCTTTGGCCCTGGTCACAAACTCTGGGAACTTTTCTCCTGGACCCAATTTCAAGTTTTCCAACTCTTCTATAATGATCTCCGCCATGTTGCCATGCTGAAACTGATTTTTGAAAGCCTCTTTCATCAAATCCCAAGAGGTAAAGTGATTTTCAGCAAACTGGCTAAACCACTTGTCTGCCAGACCTTCCAATGTGGCGGGGAAGAGTATCAAGAAAGCATCTTCCCTACCCATTAGACCTCTAGTCTTGCATAATGCAAGAAATCTTCGAATGTGCTCATCTGGGTCTTCATGGGCTAAACCTCTGAAGGAGGGAAATTTTATGTTTAATCTGGAGAGTAAGGTTTCTAGATCTACCTGTCCTGCCATGCTTCCTACAGATGAATTTGATGAAATTGGACTCGATGATCCTCTGACCGTCTTTCTTCTTGTCTGCTTGCACTTGACCCTCAATGTTTGTGACCGGGTCGCGGTCATGAGCTGTTCATAGTCCACTTAAAAAGAGACACTTGATAAAAGTATGTACCTGAAATATTGCTCTCCAATGGCAGTATATATTCTCCTATGCTCAAATCTCCTTGGAAGTCCCACCGTGCGTGCCAAATTTGTTGGGGATTCGTGGACAAGAAGGAGTTTGAGGGTTTGTAGGAGAAAAAAGGAGATGATGGAAATGGAATAACCTTGAAAACTTGAATGACTAAATACTCCTGGAAGCTTGAATGTTGATTACGTTGAAGCAATTATAATGGCTAAATACAATCCAAGTCAATGACTAAATACAACTTCGGAGAATATTCAATTACAAAAGACCAATTATCTCAAGTCTTCTGGCAGCGACCTCTTCCGCACCAGTCCTTCACTTGCTTTACGCTTCCCTTGTGCACACCTTGCACTAAGCTTCCACCAAGCTGAGGAATGGATACTTTCGCGGCGCGCACACACCACAGACCTTGGGACTATTGGATTCTAACTCCGCCTTCTCTGCACACCTTCTTCTTTACTTTCTTGCACTCTTCCCTTCTACTTCTAAGTGTCGTCGCACACTGGGGGCTCTTCACTTCCTTTTCTTGCTTCCTCTGAAGCTCTCCACTCTTCACTATCAATGTGTATTGAGAATAGCCTTTGCCTTTCTTTTTGAATGCCCGGTCCCGTGACCTCTAACTGCCATGGACTCTTGGGCTTCCTTTGATGTCCCAAGATTCTCTTTTTAGGTGGCGGCCAACGAATTGCTCCTTTGTCCTGTAGTGACTTTAGACAAAAGAAAAGTTTTGATTGGGTGGCCTTATTCCCACATGTGCATACCTGCCGCTTCACGTACCTTTACCTTTTCTCTTTTTAATTCGTCACTGTTGTACCCAAGAGGGGTTCACCTGGACCCTCCATATTACCTTAAAAACACCCTTTGACCTTAAGGGAATTCAAAAAATACTTCTGCAATCTTTGAACAATTAAAAGTCTTCATTTTATGCCAATTGAAGGTGCACTACCCGTGCACTTTGACCCTTGATTTTAACTTTGATCGGTTTCGACCTTGCCAGGGCTCAACAAAGGCGAAAAGTCACACTTTACCACATCGCTTCTCACTTGAGATTGTTATATGTGCAACATATGTACTTATTAGGTGTCCCACCAAAGCATTGCAATCTATCACTCCATATGAGGCTTAGCATGGTTGCAAACCATCTATTGCTCATCTACATGTTTTTTGTTATCTAGCATGTGCATTGGTGCTTGAACAACAATGTAGAAAATTAGATGATAAGGTAGTGAAATGCATTTTTGTTGGGTACAATTCAAAAAGAAAAGGCTATCGTCTATATCATCCACAAACTAAACACATTCTAATCAATTATGATATTTATTTTATGGAAGGTGCAATTCAACCCTTATTTCCATGCAAGTTAACAAAGGAATAGCTTTACGTTAAACAGAATACATATCACATTAATTGTAGAGTTTTAGCCTTGGATGGTTGATATTCAATTTGTTGTCTCAAGTGAGCAGGTTTATGCATTGCCCAAATGTCAAGCATCAATGGACAATTAAGTGCATCTTTCACTCTTTGAGTGGTATCAACTACTTGGATTCTTTTATCCCAAGTGGGGCTCATTACCACCATGTATACATGCTTTCTTTTTTACTAAAAATGGGTTGGTTGATATAACAGTCGTGTGTCCACCAATGATTTTTATTCATGCTTGGTAGCTAATGCATCTTGATTGAGTAAGAGCACCCTGCTTTGGCCACTTCTAAATATGACACTAAGTATAGAGAAGCTTTCACAACAAAAATTGAGTATATATGGCTCAAGCACCTTTTGGCTTAGTTGAGTGTCAATCAATCTTTTTTTTTTTTTTGAGAGTACAATGAATTGGAAAGACACACACACCCAACCTCGTAAAGTAGAGGCACCCATCTTGAGGAACTCTGAGGCATCCGACCCCGGGCGGGACTTGAACCACCATTACAACACCACCACCATTACAAACAATAATAGAGCATTGGCAATTATGAGGAACAATATGTTCCATGCTCACACAAGGCACATTGAGATGCATTATCATTATGTAAAGGAGAGACTGAAGAGATCACTTTGCCTTATGTGCACACACATAATAATGTTTCAAACATTTTCATAAAGGTTCTACCTAGGGAGAATTTTGAAATTTTTTGCAAAGCTTTAGATGTGATTCCTTTTGTGGATTGATTTATTTCCACATAGCTTGGAACTTTCTTATACATGAGTGCGAGCTCCTTGTTCACCGCATCACTCCAAAGGAGTGTATATAAACCTATAACCTCAATAGATCATTTATGTCCTCACATTCACTTGGTAATGCAATCAATACTATTATGTTCCCCAAGGTTCTTCTTCCTTATCTTGTTCAAGTGCTTCCGCAATCCTCGAACTCCAACAAGATTCCCCTTGATTAGTTATTTTTATTGACTTTTTTTCATAAGATTATATATCGAAATGAAATAGAAATATTCAATAAATGTATAAGACGCTTTTTATTTGCATGAACCCATGTTAAAACATGCATTTTGATGTACAAATACTTATCGATTTGATATTTTGTGATCATCAAGATTTTACTTTTATATATTAATTCTAAACTTTACATGTAAATTTCCTTATCAAAAGTAAATCATTTATGTTCTTACATTCACTTGGTAATGCAGTCAATACTATTATGTTCCCCAAGATTCTTCTTCCTTATCTTGTTCAAGTGCTTCTACAATCCTCGAACTCCAACAAGATTCCCCTTGGTTAGTTATTTTTATTGACTTTTTTTCATAAGATCATATATCAAAATGAAATAGAAATATTCAATAAATGTATAAGACACTTTTTTTTTGCATGAACCCATGTTAAAACATGCATTTTGATGTACAAATACTTATCGATTTGATATTTGTGATCATCAAGATTTGACTTTTATATATTAATTCTAAACTTTACATGTAAATTTCCTTATCAAAAGACACTTTTTATTTGCATGAACCCATGTTAAAACATGCATTTTGATGTACAAATACTTATCGATTTGATATTTGTGATCATCAAGATTTGACTTTTATATATTAATTCTAAACTTTACATGTAAATTTCCTTATCAAAAGTAAATAAAAGATTAATAGGACATGTTTTAATATAGAAGGGTCGGTGTTCTTTTATCTAGCATGAGGTGACTAAGGCTAGGACCAATGGAAGACTTAAAGAATTCCCACATGGAACAGCCAAAGGAGATTAAGCCACTTGCCCATATGGCTTTGATAAGGCCATGTGTAGAACTTGCCCAAGATTGGCCAAGGCATTACTCACAAGTGTAGGGCTAGGTACTCAACAAAGCAACCAAGTTGTGTTACTGAGACATAATCACTTGATGATGCTTTTCGAGTTGTTTACAAAAGTTCTTGTAAGCTTCCAAGAGAGAATGAGAGAAGGCAAGACGACCTTTAGGAATGTGACATTGAATGTTGCAAATCCTCGAACGATGGTCAAACCAACATTGTTCCTTTCATGTACTTCAAAGGCTCGGTAGGCAATCAGGTTAAGCACTCAAAAAAGTTCATAAACCATCAATAACTGATCGGTGGTGCTTCATGGGAGATGTAGACAGGAGACAATTTACCTTCGGAAGCTTTGTGTAAGACTGCCTACTTGACAAATGGACAAACCCAACATCAGCTTCTCCTCAAAAGTAGGTTAATCAAGTTACCAAGGATTCAAACAAAACAAATTTACCAGTCAGACATGACATAATATCCCTCCTTGACGAAACTGCAACCTTGCCAAGTGCCAAGACTGTAAGATGAACAAATGAGAGAGGAAAAGGACTCTTGGGAGCTAAGGTGTGCAAGTGCCCCGTAACTGGACAAGATCATACAACCAAACTCAGATGAACAAACAGTTACAGTTCAATCCTTGAAAAACATAATCTAAATCTTCTCAATAACTGCGCAACTTGTTCAAGTTAACCATGACATTATGATCGGTCACTCTTCATAAGAAATCCATTGAGAGTTCCCTAATGAAGCACCACAAAGAGTAAGCTCTGACAAAGAGAAGTTGGAGTGTGCAAGACAAAGCAAGAGAGAAAGAATAACTTTATTGAGCAAAAGTGAACCAAAACTTAGTACAACAGATTTCAGACAGATTCAATTCACTCGCTCATTTTTTGTACATGGTATAAAAACAACGGTAATAAGAGATTTTTCTGAGAGCCAAGCAGATTTAGCGTGGTTTTATATTGACAAGTGACACCATATTTTGTTTTCAAAAAAAATATGCTTACCAAATTAAAGTTACGCATCTTCATTCGTTCATATCAGGCATTGAACATCTGGCTCCAACAGAACTAGAAATCCTAAAATATTCCAACACTCTCCGTCAACCCTTATAATGTGCCTCTATGCTGGAGCCTGTAGCCAATCATGTTTTGTTTTTTCTTCTATTTTATAGTTTAAATGTATGCTACAGAAACATTCAATAATCACACAATTTCTTGACATAATTTGTCGAGGTCTCCAACCCCCTCTATGTGCAAACACCCTTATGGGTGAACTTGAAGTTCAAACCAAAGAATGTGAATCCCACCATTCACTCCATCAAAGATTTGAACACTTGATCAAAGTTGATATGAAGAAAGGACTCAACGACATAGTGCTCACAAGGTTTCCTTCTCCAACAAATCCCTTAATTTTTTTTTCTCATTGCTCACCACAAACTTGCAAAGTTTCATGCTTCCTAGTCTAGCATCCTAGTTATAATGCAAGGCTTCATGTGAATGGGAACATTCACAGACTTAACCTAGCAACAGGATGGTAGCACCATACCTATATGCTCTACTCTGCATGAATATTCCAAATCTGCTGCAACATAGGCCACAAAGCCAAAAATGGTGCTAACATGTGCATCCTTGTCAATCTCATACACATGAAAGCAATCTCATACACATGAAAGGTTGAGAGTGCACCTCATTATGACCACATGAGTCTAAAAGTCTGAAACATCCCTTTGGTGTTGATAAGCCATATAAAGAGATTAAAAATCCTCTCATACATTTTTCAATAAGAATATTTAGAGCATTCCATTATACCCAAGATCATAATGAGTCTCACATCCTCTTGTTTGAATCATCTGAACATCAGAACTCTATGAATGAATGCTACTACAGATGGGAAAGTGAATTGTAAAGAGGCCATGTTCACAAGTACTACTGCCCTTTTATTTTACCAATAATCCAACTCAGCAAAAAAATGTTAACTGCAGTATTTTCGAATTTTGAGGGCCATAGACAAACCATGCACCCTTTCTGCTATTGATGAGTCATAGAAAGAGCTCAAGAATCTTTGCAAATTTCTGTATAAGAAAGATTTATGCTTTTCCTTCTCGCATATAAAAGGCTCTCCTGAAGTCAAGATAGTAGCAGATCATCTCCTTTTTAGAAGAATCTTCATATCAAATCCCCTAAGGACTACTGTTTATACAGACAGCCAAGGGGATAAAAGAGCTGTTGGAATCATGCATTTGATTTTCACAAGTAACATTGTCCTTTTCACTTATTGATGATCCACCTTCCATCAATTTTATTCTTCCCATTTGTAATCTCCATTTCAGAAGGGATTTCAGTTAAAAGATCCTTCATCAATACATGTGCTCCACCATTCTGTACTCAGCAGCTGCAACTCTGCTCCATTCTCAACTGCTGTTGTATCTGGTAGCTCGATGTTAACCCATTTAATTCAATATTTTCCATGTAATTGCATGTGTCATAACTGCATGTTAAGATTCTGCTTTATAATTGTTATGTTCTTTCTACTATAGTCCAATTGTAAAATAATTATATTCATGGACTACCTACAGACTACTTCAAACTTTGAAGTGATACTCAGTCCGATGAAAAGAGCTGATTACTCTCATTAGCAAGGTTACTTCACCTGAAATAACTTAAATCTGATGAACAAATTGCTTTGCTCTTGCACAATACACCATCCAGCAAAAAGGTTGGGAACAGAAATTAACCACATTTACAATCTACAAGGCATCTGAGCAGCCCAATCCCAGTTATGAACTTCTCATTGATGAATCTTTAGCCTTGACATTCTCCCATTTTTTAATTTATTGTATGTTACACACATCTTTTGATTGATGATGAAATGCAGCAATCCATTGAGCTTTCAAGATTTGCTTGAGAACATAAAGCTTGAGACAATGCAATATATTTGAAAAAAAAAAAAGAATACTGATGGATTTTGCATCGCCTCCCCTCCCCCAAAAAAAAAAGGGGGGGGAGAAGCAGTACGTGCTCATTTGACATGTTACTGAGAACACTTACTTTCCCTCATCGTCTAAACATTATTTTTCAGTCTTCGTCCTCTCATGTGTGTATTATGTTAATAGAGGTCTTTCACTCTTCAACCAAAGAATAAAAAACTGTTGATTGATTAATTTACTTAACAAGAGTAACTAACACTAGAGCAGTATAAAATTCAAAAGCTAAAAGATAACCCCAGTGATTCTTGCAGTCATCCCCAACTCTCTATAGTAAAGGATCCCAAAACTTGTACATACACATACAGTAGACCAGTGAGACCCAACCACTCAACTCAATGACATTGGGATACAGGTTGGCTCTTTATGCTTCTGTACTTTCTTTCTCTCTCTCTGAAACTGCTGATGTTGACAGTGACTCTGGACTGCTTTTATCAACAGATGAAGACTCCGAGCCCTCCTTTATTTCAGATTCGAACTCCTTGGCAGCCTGAAGAGTAAAAAAAGATCAGTTAAGGGATATCACAAATAATTCATTATATGTGAAAAGTGAATGGCACTTAGAAAACATAAATCTGTGCACATGTGAATGATGCAGATCAATTACATATCAGTACAGCATTCCCAGGAAAACAGGCATTCAAAATTCTCAAGTTGCAGAAGAGTTTACAAGCATAAACTTTTATCCAGTCTCAAGATTAATGAGTGGAAAAGCATAACAGGTATCTTTCAACAAGAATTTTAGGTTTGATATTAGAGTCTAGACATTGACCGACCATTTGTGTGCATGTTTGCATGTGTGTGTATGCACACACACAGGGACACACATGTACATGTGCATGTATATATGTATATGCATATGTATGTATGCATGCATGCATACATGCATGTATGTAGTCCCAAATGCCCTGTGCAAGGATGACACTCACAATCCAAGAAATATATGTACATATGTATGTGCTATGTATGTATGTACGTATGTATATGTGTGTGTGTATGTGTGAAAGAGAGAGAGAGAGAGAGAGAGAGAGAGAGTTTGTGTGTGTGTGCGCGCGCGCACGCACACACACACACACATATATATACACACACGTGTGTGTGTGTGAGTATATATTACACCAGAATGAATCCAGGCAAACCCCAAATTCACCCTCAAATCAAAGTGCAAGTATAAGCTCGTAGAAATCAACCACAAGACAACATAGCAGACCAGCTCCATTATGCGTAGTATAGACTCAATATTATGACATCCCATTTCCCCACTAACATCATCAGTGACCAATAGTGGGTATAGAACTAAGAATGAATGCACTCTCACACATGCAGCCCACAACTAATACACGCCACGAGCATGAACTCACAAGCTCTTCTAACTGAATTTTTTATTACTTCTGGAAGTGATGAGCAAACTCAGCATAATGAAGCCTTGCACAAAATGCAAACAAAAGATAGGAAAAAATTATAGAAAATGCATAGTTGATAGAGTTCACACACCTACCAACTTGTTGTAACTCGGACTAACACTACCTTCATCCTAGGCTTGGAGAGCAAGTAGAGGCCCCTCCACCAAAAGAGCATTAATCTAACAATTCAAAGAATTGAACACATCTTCAATGAAAGCTATCCTTAAAGGGCTAAGGGGAGATCCCATCCCTATAAACAAAAATCTCAAATAAATGCAAACAAAGTATGCATTAAGAATCGTGCATGCCTCTAGTTCTTTAAGCTTGAAAAGATGGTCATTAAGCATTCTGCATGGCATGGATGGTTGGGTATGTATATATGAGAATCCTACAAACTCGCAATGTGAGGCCTATGGGGCTATGTGTATTTTAAGTTGGAATTGCAATGGATTATGCACACACACACACACACACATATATATATGTATATATATATATATATATATATATATATATATATATATATATATATATATATATATATATATATATATATATATATATATATATATATATATATATACACACACACATATATATACATATATGTATATATACATATACATATACATACATACATACATACACACACACACATATATATATATATACATGTATGTATATATACATATACATACATACATACACACACACACATATATATATAAGTGTTACTTGTCCATATTGGTTTTTAGACCCACAATAGATATAGAGACAAAGAGAAAATCGAGACAATATGAAGAGAAGAGAACACATGAGATATGTGAGGACCAAATATAATCATTACATTCCATGATAGAGGTTACAAGATAGCATTGAAATTTCTGACCCTTTTTTAGGACCAATTTTATTCTTCTTGTAAACTTGCAGGTAGGGTCCCTAGTGGAAAGTTTCCCTATTTAACATACTTTCTAGCAATCCCCTCATAACCTAACAATAGGGGAACATGCCAAGTAGGTACATTTGTCATTTGTTGTAGTTATTTGTTTTAGGTACCTGTATCATTTTCAGAGGTCGTGCAAAATATCCACCACCACACACAACCTTTTACATGAAAGCACTCTCATAACACACATCACAATGACAACTCACACACCCCCACTCTTCTCAGCCATGTACTACTTGGAAGAATAGAGGCAACTATAGGATGCCATTTAATTAATTAAATAAGGTATAAACTCAAACATACGTCCCGAGTTTATTAAGGTTCGTCAATCCTTTTCAAATCAAGGTCATATGCTATCATCTACACCTATTGCACGCCCACACACATACATACAAGAAAGTGCTACCTTCACTACATGTCGATTCTCTATAAGTTTCTTCCCATGTAGAAGACAAACCCATCCTTGCTCATATAAGTCTTCCTCCATGCCCACCAAGGCCTCTTTTGCAAGCTCCCATATGTGAATGAGTGACTAACTTCAAAGGAATCTAGAAGGTTTAGTGGTTGAACACCACTTCAAAAGTACATATCCAAGAAGCAATGCTCTTCAAGCTATTTTTTAATGTTGTTTCCAACAAATCCAACAAATAACATAAAATTCCATTTTTCTACACTTGATGATATATGAGGTGCCCATACTTTTATTGTTGTTATAATTGCGGCCTTGTTCCTCTTCAATGTCACTCCTCTTGACATGTAAGTCTTCAAAATAGTATTTAGCTTCTTCATATAGATTAATGACTTGATTTACCCTTGATGAATATATGACTGATCTTGACTTGAACTTGTCATGAAGATTTAATCTTCCTACATGTGGCCAAAATAGTATTCAGCTTCTTCATATAGATTGATGACTCGACTCTCCTAGTATGTAACTCTTCAAAATAGTATTCAGCTTCTTCATATAGATTGATGACTTGATTTACCCTTGATGAATATATGACTGATCTTGACTTGACCTTGTCATGAAGATTTAATCTTCCTACATGTGGACAAAATCCCTATGTCGTATGTATTGTATGTGTTCCTTCTCTCATACCAAATGTTCATTTTTAAGCCCACAATAGCATAGAGACATAGAGAAAATAGAGACAATATGAAGAGCCTAGAGGAGGTAGCACATGAGAGAGATGTAAGGAGTCATGCTCCAAATATAACCATTAATTCCATTATAGAAGTTCCAAGAGAGCAAAGAAATATGCCTTGAAGTTCATGTTGTCCATAAATTTCACAAATCTCCAAAGGTTGAATATGATCTCCTCCAAAATAATAACTTTTAGCAAGTATGTTGAATATACTCACAAGAAAGTGTATAAAAACACATTGAAACGGAATATTCGGGTTTGATTTTTACCATGATTTTGGTGTCCAACACGTGTTATATAAGGTTGGATAGCTCTCATGAACTTTATAAATTCATGACACATCTACAATACATGGAGAAACTAGTTTTAAGGTATGTAATGCAAGATTCAAAACCTATGCAAACTCCTATATCCAATGTTTTTTTACATGCAAAAGGACTCAAAAGCTTTTGATGCTACATTGTATAGTCAAGAAAGGGGATGCTTATCTATCTTTGTAATACATGTCCGGATATCTAATTTATCGTTTCTCAAGTATCCATATTTATGCATAAACCACTCAAAATTCATCGAAAAACAATAAAAAGAATTCTCAACGGCATTATCAAGAGAAAGACATCACAAAGTTATGCAGATTATTGAATCCTACCCCGATATGACATTGAGGGGGCATTGTTTGAAACAATGTCACATTGCGACCTGAAAACTGTGACTCTATCTAACCACATATCATACTCATAGTAAAAAAAAACCGTGCGATTTTTTTTTTTTTAAATCATTTAAATCGCAAACAGCGATTTTTATGCAGATTTTTGGCAAAAAAATTTCGAAGGGTTTTAACTTTTTAGATCATCGCCGATTTGGACTCTTCTCATTCTTTGCAGCGCATGCGTTTGAAGCTTTGGCCTCTTGAGTCTTCTTCATTGGAGAGAGAAAGAGAGAGGGGGAGAGAGAGAGAGAGAGCCTTCGAGTTTGTCTTGAGTATTCAGCTTGCCGCAGCCCTCGTGAGTCTTGAGTATTTAGTAGCAAGCCTACCTTGGAATCTCAACACTATAGAGTTTTATCATCATGGGAAGAACTCCTAATGTTATTCGCAACCATGTGAAAGAGCTTGGCAAGATCACATTGCAATGCAACTATTGCATGGGGGTTTACACGGGCACTGCATCTCGTATCAAAGCTCATCTCCTTGGCTTAAAAGGTGGAGGCATTGGAAAATGCACTTCTTTTCTTCCAAGGATTGTTGAGGCGCTAACTCCTCAACTTCAATTGAGCGAAGGGGTGGGTAAGATGCCAATTGGTTCATCTTCATTGTCACATAGCAATGAAGAGCAAACCAATCCCATTGATGTCATTGATTATACCCCTAGTTCATCCAAAAGGCCCCGCACTGAGAGCATTAGCTCAGTGAACATCTCTGAGGATCCTAGACCCAAGATTCCAGAGAGCAATATATTTGTGAAAGGTAGCATGGGGGCTGGAATACAGAAATAATCAATGAATGAAGCAACCCGAGAGATAACCAAGCTCTTCATTGAATGTGGTATCCCATTCAATGTGGCAAGCACACTTGCATGGAAGAGGGCCATGAAGGCTCTGAGTAGGATTGGTTATCCTTGGGAGGGTCCATCCGGGCAAGTCTTACGTACCTCTGAGCTCTCCAAACAAAACACATTAGTTGAGACAAAAATATTGTCATTGAGGAGTTCATGGGAAAAGTATGGCTGCTCTATTCTATGTGATGGCTGGTCAAACATGAGGAAGAGGAATGTTTACAACATTCTTGTCTCCTCATGCAAGGGCACAATGTTCTTACATGCCATACCTACACATGCACCTGGCACAGTGGTTACTGGCCAATTCATATTTTCACATGTTCAAAAAGCCATTGAGGATGTGGGGAGTGAAAATGTGGTGCAAGTTGTGACCGACAATGGGGCTAACTGTGTGTCCATGGGGCGTATGGTTGAGGATATGTATCCCAAAATCAAATGGATACCTTGTGCATCACATAGCTTAGATCTACTCATGGAAGACATAGGGGGAATTCCATGGGTAAGGACCATCCTAGATAAAGCCAAATTTATAGTGAAGTTTGTCACTAGCTGCCCTAAAGTCCTCAACATTTTCCGCGCTCACTCCTCCTAAGATTTCCAAAAACCTTCTCTCACCCGTTTTGTTACATGTACATAGTTGTTGATAGAGTCTTGACCGTGAGGAAGGGTCTTTTGCGCACATGTGTTTCAGAAGAATGGTATGGAATTCTCTTTTCACAAAGTTTTCATCTCTTGTCATGGGAGAGGATGAACTTTGGGTGAAGGGAGAGATATTGGTAGCTGCTATTCAGCCTGTATACACTGTGCTCCGCATTACAGATATGGAGGGTAGCACTCTTGGCCTTGTATACGAGTACATCAACCGTATACAAGATTGCATCCAGCGAGTCAATGGACTTTCAGAGGAGGAGTAAGTTTATTGCAATTTTCTATTTGTTTATGTTTTGATATTACATATATCATGATTCATGATTCATGATTCATATATGATGTATCATGTTGCATGTATCAACATTATCATGTTGCATGTATCATTGTAATTTGTATGCTTGTAGTCTAGATAATTTACTTACATATGTTTTTTAATTCTTTTAATAGAAAGAAGGGTTTATGTGATGTTGCCCAAAGTAGATGGGATTAGTTCCATAAACCAATCCATGGAGTTGCTCATATTCTTCATCCACTATGGAAGAGTGAGGAGCAATGCACAAACGAGATTCTTGAGGATAGCTGGATTGAGTACATCGCAGGATGGACAGGTGGTGATGCAGCACTCTTGTCTCAGTTGGAGGATGAGAGAGTGCAGTTCCGTAGCATGGAGAAATACTTTGGGCAGCCTACGACACGGCTATGAGAGAATCAGCTTTCTCCTGTCACATGGTGGGAGAAATATGGAGTTAGTACTCCTATATTGGTGAGTGACTTTTTAGTAAGTATTTCATCTTATTATCAAAGAATCAAGTTTAAATAATTTAATTATGTGTGAATCGCAGAGAAAACTTGACCTGCAAAGAGGAATTAGAGCACATGGGCTCTATTCCATACAAAAAAGAGAAATAGATTGAGCCCATCACAACTTGAAAAGTTAGTGTATTGCCATTGCAATCTCAAGTTGTTAGAATCTAAAGGACATAGCATTGCTCCTTTACAGATAAATAAATTCTTTGACATCTAGTCATGCATTTAAAATTTATATTTGTATTTAGTATATTCTACTCCATAATTTTGAAATTTTTAAATTGCAGGTTAATGTAGATTCTATTGATATCAGCCATGTCAAAGATATCCCTCAAATCCCTCAGGAGGAAAGAGAGATCTTTGCCATGCTTGCGATGGAGTCTGATAGGCATGTGCGTCAGACCCGTAGTCGCACCCGAAGAGATAGACCTCACATAGGTACAATTTACAAAGTTCAAATTATAATATATAGATAAGATTCAAGAATATTTTTCATTCTACACTCTATTTTCAAGATTCTAATATATTGTTTTAGGGAAATATTGTGCTATGTGTAGATGATCCATCATTGCCATCTACTAGTCGACCACGAAAGTATTATTCGAGACGAGGTGGACGAGCCCGAGGTCGTGGGAAGCGCAGTGGGACATCTAGTGTTCGTGATATTGGTGGCCCTGAGACTTCTACAGAGCATGCACATGATTGGGAGGAGTCATTGGCCTCGTCTTCTAGCGGAGATGATCTTGGCCCGGATGCTCTAGCAATTGTAGCTCAGTTTGGACATTTAGAGACGGATAGTACATCATCATGGGCTAGTACATTTGATGAGGATCCCATAGATGATGACTCCATGAATGACATTGAGGAGTCATGACTCATGATTCATTAGACATCTTAGATTATAGTATGTGTCATGTGATAGTGATCACTCTATGCTTTTTTGAATGACATTTGCATTGCCACTTCTTCTATGGTTTTTGTGCGTTCAGCTATTGAAAGTCATGTATATCTTTTACTTTTCATCATTCATGTAATGAAATGTCATTGATCACTATCTCATTTATAGTGTAAATTGCAATGTAGATATGATGTTCATGATTTACCATTCATTTAAGTTCTACGATGTATGGCTCATCGATGTAAATTATAATGATGTAATGGGGAGGGGTTCCAACTTTTAGAGTAGGTATTTTATGTGTTTTTGGCACTAAATGTACTAGGGATTGTGCATACCTCAAATATAAGAAAAAAAATAAAATCTCTCTTGATGAATAAAAACCTCAATTTTTATTTTTATTTTTTTAAACCTCTAAGATTTAAACGATTTAAATCCCGATTTAAATCCCGATTTAAATCTCTACTTTGTACTATGATCATACTTATCCATCTAAGCACTTCAAGCTCCCTCAAAATGGAAACCCTAGAATTGCTAACTTATCAAAAAGTCATTATTAGTTGTCGACCAAGATTTAATCTAACAAAAAGCTAGATCTTAAGGGCACAAAGTGCATGAGCTTTATTTTACCTAATAAAAGCTTCCATGTCACCCAATTTAAGCTAGAAAAAGCTTATCCATGTGCCATAGGTGAGTTGGCTGAAGAGGTTGTGAGTTCAACCCCCCTCTGGGCTGCAGGACATGTATGGGTCAATTTAGCCAATTCATCCATCCAATTGTAATGCTTTTGGACCATTCAACCTCATGCCTTTGGGAAGCACTGTCCTAGTGTTACTTCGGCAATCTAACCCCTGCTTTGTGGGATATTAGGGGACCCATGGATACTATGCCTTTCACTTGTACAGTTTGTTCTTTCAATATATTCAAGCCAAGGAAGATTAGGCTCAGCCAAACTTCCTCTTTATAAAAAAGTAAAGCCCAAATCTGATTTTTTCAAAAATCTTCTACCAAGGCTGCTATTGTCTATAAAAGGACTAGTGAGGGACCACAATGGTTAGTTATGGTCACAAGCGCTTACTCTTGTGAGCTTTCTTGCTGCTAGATGTTGTGCTGCTCTCCATCACTCTCACACACACTCTAAGTGTGTTTTTTTTGGCATGTAAACTACTGATTTTTGTACCACATCTATATATTTTCTGTACTAGGTTATTTCTAACCATCTACACCAAGTAGAAGTGATTCCAGCTGATTACATCAAAGAAAGAGTTATTACAGCAATTCTTTGTCCTTTTCTCATTTATACACAGGACATAGGCTGTATACTCCTTATTCAACCTATCATACATCATTTTCTATATGTTGAGTACCATTTCTTACCGCTTTCGGTACTATTCTCTAATGTTATGTATCTAGAACCATCCAAATTTCAGCCTATTACATTCTTTTATACATACAAACATGAAAGAAAATAACAACACATTGGAATACACCAGCGGACAGAGTTGAGAGAAAAACACTGACAAAGAAGATAGATGCAAACTCAAAGATAGAGGACTCAAATTCTCAAATTGCCAAGAGTAATGCAGCTACAACGATGGTGTTGTCCACCCGTGCACTCCCAATGTGGAGCTTAGATGACGATCTAGTCAGACTCTAGATGAAGGGCTTACTAGTGCGCAATGCTATGTAAAGCTCAACATGGGCCATGCTTATATAGCTTTTACAAGGGGAGTCGGTATAGACAAGCGTAATCGGGAGATACAGAATAGTCGACAAAATATACAATCCGACAATATCTCCATGACCAGAAGTCCTACCGTCTTGGCCCTATAGGCCGGGGGGATAGGTCCTCCGAACCCACAGAAGGGGACAAGCCCCCCCCCCCCTACACTCCCCCCATTAAGGTTCTATGGGGAAACTCCGCATCGCCACAAGGCCTTTATCTTTGCCTTGAATGGCAACCCAATGGCCTCGAGGTTTACACTCTACCTAACCTAATGGCTAGGCTCACAAAGATCATCTATTACCATCAATGATCACACATAGACCTCATCTAACTTGGAAGTTAGGGTTCCACAAATGTCCAAGCTCTCACAATGGCTCCTCCTCATAATGGGGGCCTTACAACTTAGAGCACCATGGATCATTTGTGGTCACTTCAAGGTGGAGTATTGAGTATATCTAACAAAACATTGTATTGTCATTCTTTCTATTCAAGTTAAATTTAAATAGCCCTTGTGACTAAGTTTTCATCTCTTGTCTCTTATCTATTGTCTATATTATTTGCTTCAAGTTGTGTATATGTGTACAAGATATTCTAGTGTGTGATGTAAACCAGTGAGGGCCTACCTACTTCTACAACACTTATATGAATTCACACATGATGATGAACTACATGTCAACGTTTGTAAACTATAGCTGTGGTTGATCACACCACTCCCCAAACGAATCGAAAGCTAAGCACCCTTACTCAATCATGGCTGGCACATTGTGGAGTATTGAGATGTAAACCAACTTACCGAGGTAGTCCTTGTTGAGTCAATGTCTCCAATGAGGAAAGTAGAAAAGACCAAAATAATCAAGCTTGTGTTGTTTAAGATAAAAACCCCAAGGACTCTTCAAATACTATGTAAGGCTTTTCATTTTGCAAAATGTTTATTAAGCTTCCCATGACTTTTCTTGCATTTTTTGACCACCACTTGGTCTCTTTCTTGCAAATTTTACGGACACCACTTGTCAAGGTATAGGCGATTATTCCTTCAGTTTTCATGTAGATTCACTTCAATTATTCTTTAAAACTTTGTAGCCTAATTTTGTCCAAGACATCACAAGCCCAAACCTTCATAAAAGCTAGGCCCCAAATCCCAAGACAATAATTTTTCGGGTTGTGAAAACTCAAGTTCCTCATATTCATTGCACAATTCTTTCGCTCTTCTTGTTATCTCCTTGTTATTTCCAACCTAGGACATCATACCTTGTATGTAGCATACCATCCTCTAGGTTTCTCACTTTTTAATGCTTCCAATAGATATGTGAACCTCGAATATTCAGCCATGTACAAGGCAATGTGAACAAAAGGAGTTTGCAGCCCATACACCCTCCATGGCCAATACTTATCTTTTCTTCACAATCATCACTGGAAGTCTTCTCTAATGTTCCTTCTCACAATCTCAGAGCTGTTCCCTACATGCACATAGTAAAATGATCAAGTTTAGGTGTGCCGAATTCTTGGCTATAACTCAAGCAAAATCCTCTCATTTTTGTTGTCTGATAATATCATGGGCTAGTAAGCCAAGGCTCATCTTTAATTGTGTGTTCATGCAACTATCGTATAGACCATAACTTGTGCATCCTTATCCTTTTTCCATAGACAGCCATTTTCCATGTGCACAGAGGATAACGGACAAAAGCAAATCCATTAAACATTAAGAAGTGCTTGTACTGCACCTGACATGAAAACCAAGACTAAGAGATGAGCATAACTCCAAATGCCACTTCCTATCGCATACTCAAACTTAAACCAATTTAAGGACTGGGAAAATAATACCGTACCTGCTGGAAGCTTTTCACTGTCTTCCCTAGGCTTTTACCTATCTCTGGGAGTTTTTTCGGACCGAATATGAGAGCTGCAACACCTGCGATTACAACAAGCTCCGGCACTCCGAGACCAAAAAGTGCATTCACATTCACAGGAAAATATTTGTGGTGTGTTTTATGCGACTTTCTCTGTTGCAGAACGAGAGATTGAAATCCATCACTGGAGAAAGAGCTTGACCTCGAGGTATGAAGACCTGAACCCAAAAAAATTAAAAAAGAAAATCACGATACACCTTAGTAGCGGGTCCACACATCACAGGCTTCAGGTATTGATTTTCAAGCTAAATAGAGTGGCGTATATCCAAGCAGCGTGCGCGAGCGTTGTGTCTTTATTTGTAAGATTACACAGAATTGATAATGAGAATACATATACTAAAAAGCTGCGTCATTTTGACGCAACACTGCGCATGATTTGCCAGTGAAAGATGGAGGTGTACCTCAACATATTAAGACCCCTTTGACATGATCGTCGGTGTGCATGTAAGAGTGTGTGAGAATAGGCAAAATATAATGAAGCATTGTTGCTAGGATTACAGATCTAAAGTTGCGAAATGACGTCTCGAGAAAAAGAATGTACCAGGAGATAGGAAGGAGCTGCAGGAAATTCCTGGTCTCCTGGTGCTAGTGCTAGACACAAGCGTGAGAACAGCAGGAGGCTTGGCAATGGCCATCATCGTCACTGTGGAAGAACCTTGAGTGTCGAGGATAAGCTCCGATTTGTTGATATTACCACACTTTATCCCAAAACTCCTTCGATCTCGTAGGTGGGCACCCTCACAATATCTTAGGTGGGCACATGGAGTGGGTGAATGGATTGTCTTATAAGCGCCATTGTTCACACAGCGTGGAACTATGGGAGAGCCATTTTAGTGGCATAGCTTTGTGTGAATATAAAAAGAGGCATGCAATATAGTAAAAATGTTCACAATTCAAATTTTTGAAATTTGTATAGTTGATATATAAAGAATGATGATATTTCTAACCTCCCGGCCACATAACTTTCCATATACCTTCCTCTCTCTCTATACCATATAAGCACCATTCGGATCCACACATGGGTGCCACATGGCACTCATGTGCGAGCCCACAAGTGCTCCTTGTTGGGGGAAGTATCTTAACCCCTATGCAACAACGAAACATGAATGATCTCCATAGGTACACTTCTTTGCACCTTTGCACACCCAAATTTCTCTTTCTCATAGCATATGCTGAAAACCCAAATGAGCTTTTATAGAGATGTAATAGACACAGAGCTTTCCAATAAAACAATTTTCATTCCAAATAGATCTCTACATTTAGAGAAACAATGTCTACAAGATGAGCTGTTCGATTGCACACAATGACCAATCAAATAGAGACCACACTTCACTCTAGCAAGTTTTTCTTAGAGAATAAAAAGGGAATGAAAACCACACTTGGCTCAACTTTAGAAGAGTATAAAGGTATCCATGGACACCAAAAATATAGCAAATGGATAAATAGGGAAGGAGAACTAGTTCTTATAACTTAGAGAAAACTAGCGCCACCAAAGCCTACACATAGAGAGAGATATCAATCACCACACTTCACTAATCTGAAGATTTCTCCCAAAATACTATAAGACTATTCCAAAGACTTGTGTGTTGCAAAATGACTCTAATATATATCCAATGACACAAATATTACATCAAATGGATGAATAATGAGGAAAAATCAATGCTAACAACTCAAGGTTATAGAGTTGCAACACTACTTGCACACACGCATGCATAGATATGTCTACTCAAAGCTAACAAAGAAGCAAGTAGGGGGTTCTTACAACAACTCCAGCACTTAGTGCACACTCTAAATGAGCTGAAAATCCCAGGAGATCACACAAAAACAGTGATACAAGCTACTTTTATACATGAGAAGTTTCCCCCTAAAATCTACGAACTACCTTTCCCAAAAAAATTGCCTCCTAAATTGGAGGACTTAATTGGAATGATTTGAGGAGTGTTTGAGTTATTTTGATGGAATCTCATACTTTTAACCTTCAATACATTGGTCCACATATCCATGATTGATTTCCCATAAATTTGACTTGAAGCTTGACTTTTAACACTCCCCCTCTAGCTTCAAATCTTCATCTTCATCCAGGCTCCTTCATGTTGATGCATTGCTTGAACTTTGAAATCTTCACTTCATCCAAAACCTTTGTAAACATGTCAGCTACTTGTTCCTTGGTACATATATGATGTACTGAAACTTCCTCGTAGATCACCTTTTACCTTACGAAGTGATAGTGCACTTCAATATGCTTGGTTCTAGCATGATGGATAAGATTTGATGCTAGACTAATGCTAGGCATATTGTCACAAGAGATTGGATATGTGTCAACCTGCAAATTCAATATGCTTGGTTCTAGCCTGATGGATAAGGTTTGATGCTAGACTAATGATACTCATATTGTCACAAGAGATTGGATATGTGTCAACCTGCAAATTCAATTCCATAAATAGCTTCACATTGGCTTACATGTAAATTGATTCTAAGTGCTATACTCAGCCTCAATGAAAGATAATGTCACTATGGGTTGCTTCTTTGAAATCTATGAGATGATCTTGCTACTTAGCATGACTAGATAACCACTTGTACTCCTATCTTCCTTTGAATCAGATCAATCAGTATCAGAGTAATTTTTTACTTGTAAATCATCATCAAATGAGTAGAACAATCCTTCATTTGTAGTAGCCTTGAGATCTCTTAACATTCCTCTTGTAGCTTTCAAGTGTGTAGTCCTTGGTCTATGCATAAATTGTGATAACACTCCAAGTCCATATGCTATGTTGGGCCTAGCTATTGTGGCATAATTTAAAAATCCTATAATAGATTGATACAAAGTTACATCCTCTATCGGTTCTCCATCAATAGAGCTTAGCTTTACATCAACTTCCATGGGATTTGAAATAGGCTTGCAATGTAGCATCCCAAACCTCTCAAGTAGGTCTTGAATATACTTCCTTTGTATGGGCATAATACCTCCTTCTCTGTACACAACTTCAAGATTAGAGATCCTAAGCTTCCTTTAATATCCTATAAAATCACACTTCTCCACCTTTAGTGTAGCTTGTGCCTCGTTTCACATGGCACATGTACATAGAAAGTACATCCATATATTTTTAAGTGGGAAAGAACAAGTTTCTTACCACAACAATCTTGATATGGTGCCAAGCTATGAATCCATGATGTAGGTGATCTATTCATAAGGTAGACAGTGGTATTTTTTGCATCACTCCAAAATATGTTAAGTACATTCATCTCATTAAGCATTGCTCGAGCAATATTTGCAATGTATCTATTCTTTCTCTCTGCTACCCCATTTTGTTGGGGTGTGTACCTACACATTACTTGCCTCTTGATGCCTTCATCCCATAAAGAATCAAAAACTTCATTTGAGAAATATCCTCCCCCTCCATTGGACCTTAGCTTCTTGATCAACGTACTTGTTTCCTCTAATGGATTGCTCTTTGGTTAGCCCCACACATCTATATGTATCAACTTCAGTGGGTGTTGGCTTATGTAGACACTCTTCTTGAATGGAAGCCTCGCTTGCTTTCCTAATTGACAAGATTCACATAAATGCTTCATACCTTGTCCTTGGAAGTTGGGTAGTCTTCAATCAGCCTCTTTAATTGAATTCCTTCATTCTTTGTATGTTGATGTGGCCTATCCTCTTGTCCCACAAGTTGAACTCCAAAATCTAATTCTTGTGCCATATGTGAAGTAGAAATGTTGAACCGAATTAGAGTTTACCTCCAAATGAAGAGTCTCGTGTTACCATTGTTGTCCATATGAAAGGCCAAATGGCCATCGAACTCTTTGTATATGTTCTTTTATAAAACACATAGTGGCCTAGTCAGCCACATATTGTAAGTTCGATCGCATTTGGAAAACTTAAGAAATTTGTGTTGCTGCCCCCTTGTGCACACTGTTTTCTGCATATTCTACAACCTCGATGCGGAGTATTGTGTGTGGCGTCTGGAGGTCAGTTTTCTACTTCGAGGGTATTGTCATGGAGATCTCAAGAAGGAGAGTCCACTATGGTGCATCGCCATTGAAATACTTCACTAGTATTAGAGCATTTCGAGGCAAAAGCTTTACTCCTTTTATGTGAGCAAAGCAAGCACATACCCGTGTATACCTTGGCATACCTTGTCATCCTGTTGGAGTTAGATGTCTGCGGAAGCATGTGAACAGCACAAGGAAGAAGAAGAAGCTTGGAGCACAACACACAATGCTGAATGTATTACTAGAGAATGTACAAAGATAAGTAGCCCATTAGGGCAATAGGAGTATATACAAGCCGGGGGAAAAAACCTCCTAAAGAGGGAAAAAAGTGCCGCGGCGGTCCTAGTGTTTTCACACACATCACTACCTAAATATATCAAGAAATCCCCCCTGGGAGTGATGCGGTCAACAAGGAGCTTGCACTCATGTATAAGGAAGTGCCAAGCTATGTGGAAATCACTCCACAAAAGGAAGTAAGCCCAAAGCTTTGCGGAAAGCTTCAAACTCCTCCCTAGGTAGAGCCTTCGTGAAAAGGTCTACAATGTTCTCCTGTGTGGGCACATATGCCAAGCTGATTTCCCCAGCAGAGAACCTTTCCCTGACATAGTGATAATGCACCTCAATGTGCTTAGTGCGAGCATGGAACACAGGGTTCCTCGCAACTGCCAATGCGCTTTGACTGTCAGTGAAGATGGTGGTGACAGAAGTCTGACCAACACCCAAATCAGCCATAAGGCGTCTGAGCCACACACACTCAACAGTCGCTGTGAAAGCTTCCCTATACTCAACCTCACAACTGGAAGTGGCCACAGTAGGTTGCTCCTTGCTCAACCAAGATATACATGAGCTACCAAGCATGAAGCAAAAGCCACTAGTGGACACACGAGTGTCATAGCAATCAGCCCAATCAGAGTCAAAAAAAGCATGCAAATCTGGCGATAGTGATCCCCCCTTGGGATAAAACAAACCAAGTAGTCGAGTACCACTCAAATAGCGAAAGATGCACTTAATTGTATGCCAATGCTTGACCCCTAGGCAATGCATAAACCTGCTCATCTGTGAGATAGCAAACTGAATATCTCGCCAAGTAATGCATAAGTAAATCAAGCATCCAACAACTTGCTGATAGAGAACAACATCAAATGCATCTCCCGCATCATGAAGACTCAATCATAAACTTGTCTCCATAGGAGTGGCAATAGGCTTACAGTCTTCAAGGCCAAAACGCTACAATAATGTGTCAATATATTTCGTTTGACACAAAGCCATTCCACAATCAACTTGCATAAACTAAATGCCCAAATAGTGATGCAAATGCCCCAAATCAGACATCTCAAACGAGGCATGCAAGTCAGCCTTAAAATCAGCAATATGCTTCTCAATAGGACCAATGAGTAGCATCTCATCAACATAGACAACAATGATCAGAAGCGCATCATTAGCACGCTTGACATATAAGGTGCTTTCAGTTAGATTGTTCTCAAAACCATGTGTAATCAGATAGGCATGTATCTTCTCATACCAAGCATGTGGTGCTTGCTTTAAACCATATAATGCCTTCTTTAACCTGCACAGCTGGATTTCATGCCCTTTCTGTACAAAGCCACGGGGCTGAAAAACATACACTTCTTCATGCAAGTCACCATTCAGAAATGTTGTTTTAATGTCCAACTGATGTACATTCCAACCATGATGAGCTACAAGTGCACAGATGCTCCGAACAGTAGTCATACGGCATGTAGGTGCAAAGGTCACATCAAAATCAATGCCTCTTTCCTGTGCATAACCCTTTGCAACAAGCCTAGCCTTATACCTGTGTCAACTGTACCATCAGGTTTATGCTTCAACTTGTATACCCACTTAGTGCCAATGGCCTTCTTGCTTGGAGGCAACTCACATAAAGACCAGGTACCATTCTTCATTATAACATCATATTCAGATTGCATAGCAGCCATCCAATTTTTTGAATTTTGTGCTTCATCAAACGAAACAGAATCATTCTCAAAATAGAGACTAGATGTAGCCATAGCATAGCAATCTGATGCAAAAGAGGCACTATGAGAGCCTGAACGAGTACGATATCACAAAGGTGCATCTAATTTGCTGCCACGCAAAGTCTGCACCAGCCATTTTGGCATAGTTTTTGTTTGCTCAATATCAGCTCTCTCATCAACTAGTGCATCATGTAAATCTGCATCAGAAATGGAATGATCTACATCATCACATGAAACCTGCAAAGGCTAAGAAGTTGCCTCATTGGGACCAGCACTAGACTGTCCACCTGTAAAAAGAGGTAGCAAAGTATCATACATGTCTTTGGAGCTAACAGATGTCTCCTTAGTACATGAAAGCAATGGTTGAATAGCATCTTCCACAAAAACAACATCACAGCTAACCAGAATGCGTTTAGTCTGTGTATGATACAGACGATAGCCTTTACTTTCAGAACTGTACCCAACAAAAATACATTTTATTGCTTTATCATCCAATTTTCTGTGATGTTGTTCATGCACTGATGCATATGCCAAACAACCAAAAACACACAGATGAGAAACAGATGACTTGTGATCATGACAAGCCTCATATGGAGTGATAGATTGCAGTGCTTTAGTGGGAAACCTATTCAGTACATATGCTGCACACATGAAAACCTCAAGCAAGAAACTATGTGGTAAAGCTTGACTCTTGACCATACACCTCGCCATCTCCATGAGTGACCTGTTCTTTCGTTCAGCAAATCCATTATGTTGAGGTGTATATGGCACTGTACATTGGTGTTTTATCCCACATTCAGCCAGAAATGCATTAAAATCAAAAGACATATATTCCCCCCCTCGATCAGAACGGAGGGTGCCCATTTTACATGCTGACAGATTTTCAGCCAAAACCAAGAACCGTTTGAAACACATGAACACTTAAGACTTTGCCTTCAATGGATATACCCATGCATGCTTGGAAAAATCATCGCTGAAAGTCACGAAGTAAAGATAACTCCCAAAAGAAGGTGTCTGCATAGGACCACATACATCACTATGTACAAGCTGCAATTTCTGAGTAGCCCAAACTCAACCATCTTTTTGAAAGGATGAACGCTGCATTTTGCCCAAAATACAACCTTCACAAACATGTTTTCCAGGTGCCTCAAGTTTGGGCAAAGAGGACACCATTTTAGATTTCTGCAGGCGTAGGAAACTAGCAAAATTCAGATGACCAAAGCTTTGCATCTGACATAGCCTGAGAATCATTTACTGCACATGCCAAATCATTTACAGATCTTTCATAGTCTATGAGCTTATACAGCCCATGACATAAAATGCCAGAAGCAATAGTCACATCGCCATTTGAAAGATCATGAACTGTACACCTGTCATCAACAAATTTCACAACCAAGCCAATCTTGGCTAATGCAGAAACTGATAACAGGTTCTTCTTGATCCCTGGCACAAATAAAGCATCTAACAAAGTGAAAGAACTACCATCAATAGTAGTCAAAATGATCTTACCAACTCCCATAACAAGATAAGAGGAGTTGCTGGCGCATGTAATAGTATTCCTTGTAGGGGCAGGCTCGAGTGAAGAGAAGAAACTGCACTGCGAGGTAATATGTTTGGTCGCCCCACTGTCAAAATACCAAACATCTGAGTCTACTACAGACATGCACTGCTCATGAGAAGATGGGTCAAAACTTCACACAGTAGTAAACACCCATTCTTCTTCCTGCACAAGATTAGCAGACTTTGTTTTTGGTGTAGAGGCCTCTGCAATAACCATTCCAGCCTCTTTCTTGTTTGCCTCTTTGGAAGCCAGTTTTGGATAGTTCTTTATGATATGATCATTCCCTTTACAGTACTTACAAAACAATTTCTGCTTTTCTGATTTCTTCTCATCTTTATCTTCCTTCTTTGAATGTGCAGAATTAGCAGATTTCTGCTTACTACTTGAAGAGCTCCATTTTCCTTTGCCCTTCTGACTAGCCAGGAAAGCTTGATCTGCAACTCGCATAATGTACTTGTTCTGCCTCGACTGATCTTCATGCAACAAAACAGAGACTAACTCCTCAAATGATAAGGCATTTGGATTTCCTTTCATCATCAACCGAAGAGTAGAAGCAAAACTCTGACATGAATCAGGAAGACCATTCAAAAAGCTCTACACAAGTGAGCTATCTGGTATAACCTCATCAACAGAAATCAATTGTTCCTTCAAGTCTTTGATCTTCATTAGGAAACTGTCCATAGAATCACCTTCATTCATGTGCTCACTCTCCAACTGTTTTCGGAGGTAAGCAACACAAGCCTCATTCCTAGCTTGGTACAATGTGGTAAGTGTATCCCAAGCATCTTTAGCTATTCTGCAAGAGCAAATGTGAGGAGTAATGGCACGTTTGATAGACAAAGCTATCAATGCATGTGCCTGGGCATCTCTTCCATCCCAACGAATCTTCTCTACAGTAGGTGCAGCAGAAACCGTAGCACGAACAGGAATATGCAGAATATCACCATCTTCAACACCTTTTGCATCAGCTTCAATACCTCCAGTTGTAACAGTTGTAGGTGTGATAGGATGTTTTTTGACACCCTGCACAATATTCCATAGTCCTTTTGCAACCTTTGGAATGTTGAAGGTGCATTGGTGAGCCCAAATGGCATCACACGAAATGCAAAGATCCCCCACTCTGTGGCAAAAGATGTTTTATGTTGATCTTCTGGGGCAATGGCTACTTGATTGTAACCTGAAAATCCATCAAGGAAGCTATAAACTTCCTTGCCTGCAACACGCTCCAATAACTGTTCAGTGATTGGAAGCGGATAACTATCTCTTATCGTGGCGGCATTAACTTTTTTAAGGTTAATACACACACGTAACTTTCCATTCTTCTTGGGCACCACTACAATGGGGGACACCCATTCAGTATGCTCAATCTCATAGATGAATCCAGCTTCAATCAATCTATCAATTTCTTCTTTTATTTTGGCGGCATAAGTGTCATTATATGTGTAGGGCTTATGTTTGGTGGGCTTGGCATCAGCTATCATGGGGATCGTATGAGAACAAATTTTCGGATCTACTCCCTTCAAGTCTCTATAGTGCCATGCAAACACGTCCCTGTATTCCCTTAATAACGCTACCAACTCTACTTCCTCTTCTTTACTTAGGTCATCTCCTATGTATGTACATCTCTCTTCATTCTCTTCGATGGTGACTACGATTTTTTTGGTTTTTTCTTTATTATCATATGCTTCTCCTATTGTGGCCTCTCTCTTAGGCATTCGTACCAAAATTTTTCGATCTTCCACTTCATATTTCTTGAAATTTTCTGGTACTTCAAACAATGGTTCCTCCTCGTCCTGTTTCACTACTTTTCGTTTCTTTTTCTTTTGACTACCTACACTCCCATCCTTTGAATTTACCGTTTTGATGCTTGTGAGAGGTTCTTCTTTCCTATGTCTTCTAGATAGTGCTCCTCTGAAATAAAGCAGCTATCCATCACAATGGACTCTAGATCATCATCATTCTCTTCTTCTTCTATGAAGTTACTAGAGTCACATTCTTCTAGCAAGGGCTGACACATGAACACTGAAATATCATAACCCTCCTCATCACAATGAGGTGTCCATTGTTCTTCATTGATAGCAATGCCCATGGTAGCTAAGATTTCTACCCAGCCATGCGGCTCAAATTCCTCATCTGGAAAGATCATCGGTGTATAGGCTGGGTCTTTAACTGGTCTATTTCCTGGAGAAGTTCCTTTTTCTCTCGCCTTTAAGCGTTTTTCCTCTTCCTTTGCCACCTTGCACATCCACAAATGAGTATCTTCATGCATCCAGGATGTATCAGATGAACTTTTAGAATGCACAGAGATCGAATCTTTTTTATCTTTGTGGATAGGATTCCACTGTAAGGGTGGTACATCTCTGAAAGTGTAATCCTTCAAGTCGACCTTGGTTGTAACCCCTAAGCCTTGCAAGTATAAGGAGTTGGTCCCCCAATCCTGTACAACTTGCAGTTGTCGTAGGAAGGGTCTTCCTAGGATCATCTCGTAGACATTATTTTTTCCAAAGTCACATATAGCAAATGTGTGTTCAAACTCTACACCACAGGTGGTTAGAGTTATCCCTTCAAGCAATCCTAGAGGTCTTTCAAAATGACCGTTGGCCATTTGAAGCGTCATTCTAGTTGGTCTTAATGTGGGCTTGCCCCATCGCTTCCACAAGGAGGTGGTTGCAATAGCAGCACCAGCACCTAAACCTATGATTGCTTTGGTTGTGGAACCTTGGTAGGTGATTGGAAGATAAGTATTACCTTCTTCACCTTCACTCATGTCCCCTATTTTATCAAGAGGTATCTCTGGAACTTTCTCTTTAGAGCCTGCTTTTGGCATTTTGGAATCAAGTTCGGGAACCTGATCCTTCACGTGATTCCATAGCTCAGGTTTCGTTTTGAGCAACTCCTCTACCGTGAGATGACACTGAACCTTAGTGTTCTTCACTACGTCAGTGTTTCTTGGAATCATCGAGTCTTCATTTCTGATCAATATTGTGGGAGCCCTGATCTGGAGAGATTCAGATTCCCATGGGCCTGTGAATTGTGGCAACTCTTGTAAGGAATTAGATTCAAAATCTGATGAACGTCTCCGTATATAGACGGGATGTCTTGGGGAAACTGGTCATGAAGATCATCAATCTCAAGAATAGGAGAGGGAACCTCCTTTTGCTTGGCCCATTTCTCTTCTTGTATTTCCCGCAAGAACTTTTGAGTGTGCTGTTGAATTGAAAGAGGTTCTCCATCATCTATGGAGTCGGGAACATAGACTTTCTTTGGAGATGAGCTTTCTATTTCCATAGTTAGTTGAGCTTGTGGAGGTAAAGAAACTTGCGGTTTATTTACCAACTGCTCTAATCTTTCTAGTAAGCCCTGGAAGTGCAAACCCGGTGTAATAGCATTCGTCTGATTGGCCTCGAACATAGCTTGAGCCAGTTCCACCATTTTTATGCACATTTTTGTCCGTTCAATCTCTAAATCTGCTCTAGGGTAGCTCTTGTCTAGGTTTGCAGGTGTTGGCCCTTCTTGAAGTCTTGCCTTGAACATCATGTCCAAGTCTTCTGGGGTTGGATCTGCAAGAACAGACCCCGCTTGTGGTGGTCCATTTACCGTGGTTGGTGGGTGGGGATGAGGTGGTGTGGATGGAGTTTTGACATGCGAGGGTTTTGAGAGGCAATATCTTCTATTTTTGTTTTTGCATCTTTCAGGCTTTCTTCTAGTTCGGATAACTTTTTGGTCCACTTACGATTGGCCTTTTCTCTAGTATCCTTCCATGTTCTTGTTCTTCTCTTACTAGGCTCTCCTGATTCACTTGGCTCTGATTGCTTAGCTAGTTTAGCTTTTTGTAAGGCTTGTGCCCTGGTAACTGCATGTATAGGAGCTACATTATCACTACTGGAACTTGAATCCCTTGCTAGGCCTACTACATTAACGGGTGTAACCTTTGGTGCGCTAGAGGGATGTCCGGGACAATCTCTTAGGAGCTGTTCTTTGCCACACTCCAGACAAACAACTTGTATTGTGAGGTACTGCCCTTGTATCAGCGCTAGTGTGTGGGGTGGTTGTTGTCCTGGTATAGGTTGAGGTTGGCCATATCCACCATGTTCATACAGCCTATTGGCGCTTTGTGGTCTTGGACATGGATTATACCTAGGAACTTCTCTGCCTTGTTCTCTAGGAGGGTACCAGTATGGTCTACATTGGGGTGGTACAAACGGTAGTGGCTGTCTATCCATTGGATAGTTTTCGGTGTTGTAGTTGATGTACTTCTGCTCACTATAAGAGTACATGTTAGGCGCTCGAGTTGGTTGTCTATCATAAGGGTAAGGTGGTGATAACCCTAATGCTTCTCTGGTGCAGACATGAGATGGATGATCCCCACCGCAAAGTGTGCAACTTCCTAACATTGGCACTCTCAAGGAAGAGTTCTCGTAGTTCCTTTGTCCTTGTATCCCTAATTTCTTGGCCACTAGCTCTGTCACTTCCTCCACATAACTCGAACTAGAAGTCTCATTGCTCATTGTATCCTCTAGTTTGGTAGGATCCTGTGTGGTTTTGAGATCCTCAGCTAAGTTGTCTTCCAAATCTATGCACTCCTGAAGACACTCACTTAGGGTTTGTAGTCGTTTTACATATACTAAGATTCTCAATGTTCCATTGGTTAGACCTTCTAAAAATAAAGATATCATTTTTTGCTGAGAAGGTCTCTCTGTCACAGGGCATTGGGCTACATATTGCTTAAATCTTCGTACTGCATTTTTTACTGTCTCATTAGGAGCTTGCTTGAAACTATGTAGTAAGGATGACGAATTGTGCTTGATCCCTCACTTAGTGAATTCCCAAACAAGTTCTTGGAAGAATTGTTCAATATGTTCAAAGCAACTTGGATCCAAGGATTGAAACCAGGTCAAGGCTATTCCTGAGAGGGTTAGCCCAAAGGATTCATATTGCATGAAAAAGTCATCCACTTGCTCCGCTCGCAATACCTGCTTGAATTCTGCAATGTGGTCATAGGGCTCTCCTGTGCCATCGTAACGATTTCACATACATTTGGCCAATTGGATTGGTCTCAGCCTTTTGTCGGGCTCTGGGGGTCGAATTGCAATGGGGACACCTTGGGGCGGTTCTGTCCTAAAGGTAGGTCTATTCATATTTCCCATTCCCTGGCTAGTGTGGCCATGGGGGTTAATTCCTCCTGTGGTGAATTGCTCATATGGCCCATTGGGTATACTACCTTGGCTCGTTTGTCCTAACATCACATTTTCTGTTCTTTGCTGAGTCTCAAATGGGTTTTGTGAGGTAGTTGCCTAATCTCGAGCCAACTCTCCTCTTTCATTAATTTGATGAGGATTTTCAGTTACTACATATATCTGGCCCATCTTGTCCCTATAAACTCCACTTTCATACTTGACAACTGGTCTTGGAATTATTTCAGATTCTGTGGTGTTTATCATTCTTGCTATTGTCCTCTATAGACCATCAAGGTAGATGGGTATTCCTTGCAGGTTAGTGGATACGTATTGAAGAGACATCCTATATTCCCCTTCCACTGTAGAAATAAGACCTTCCCTAGGTATGGATCTATGCATGTCTTCAGAAGCCAAGAGTCTCTCCCAGTTAAGTGACATTTTTGACTGTCTATGAACTCAGCACGTAGTGTTAACCCCTGAGTTGTGAGTCCTTGACTTGGTTGTGCAATTGACCTTAGTTTCAAGTGATATGGTACTTTATCTATCTCTTCCTAAGTATCAACTTGATCTTAGGTTCATAAGCCTTGTCTACAAGTCCACAATTGTCCTTTGAATTGCTCAAAATCTTGTGGAACCCCTTGCTTCCTAGTCCAACCTGAGGGTCAACTTAAAAATACCCTATCTAATAATCTTGGTATTAATTTTACCGTAACCAATCGATGTTTTTGTTGTACTCCCCACGAGCTTTCCAACAAACCCAAGATCACTCCGAACGGATTTCGTATGAGAAAGTTATGCCAGTTCAGGGTTCTGGGGGTTAAAACAGGGAAACAGGGCCTCTCTGGGATTGCTTCAAAACAGGCGATACACGATACTTGGTATGTATCGCGATACTTGAAGTAGGCGATACTCGATACTTGCCTTGCCACGATACACGATATTGGGTAGGTATCGCGAAAAAATCACGATACACGATATTGGGTAGGTATCGCGATACTTGAAGTAGGCGATACTCGATACTTGCCTTGCCACGATACACGATACTTGGTATGTATCGCGATACTTGAAGTAGGCGATACTCGATACTTGCCTTGCCACGATACTTGGGAAATATCGCGATACTTGATGTTCACGATACTCGATACTCAGAGAACACGATACTCGATACTCAGAGAACACGATACTCGATACTCAGAGAACACGATACTCGATACTCAACAAGTATCGCGAGGAAATTCAAGATGATACTCGATATTGGTCAGGTATCGGGAAAGTTATCTCCGCGATACACGATATCCAGCAAGTATCGCGATCCGAAACTCACGATAGACAATACCCAACGAGTATTGCGATCTGAATTTCATGATACACGATATGCGATCTCCAACAAGTATCATAAGAAATTCTCAACGATACTCGATACTTATCATGTATCGTCAGATCTGATTCAACGATACCCGATACTTGTTAGGTATCGCGAAGAGAGCTCCACGATACACGATATTGACCACTGCAAGTATCGCGATACTCGACCACAAGAGTTTCACGATATCCAGGTATCGCGATACTTCAACCGCGGGAGAACACGATACTTGGATTTTTTGGAGTCCAAATTCAAAAATTTTTGCAAATATGAGTACCTTGTGTCCTTCTTGTCACTCCTATGTGTCTGTAGATGCAAAATCTCCCTTCAAACCCGCGATATTGCACTCACGATACTTGGTGCAGGTTATGTCATGTCCGGGGCTGTTCACTCAATTTTTGGGTATATTGAGGTGTATTTTTGTAGGGTTTCAGCTTCGCACCCTCTCTAAGGCTCTTTCTCACAACCACAAGTGAAAAATGAGGTGAATATACTCTAGAAAATGGAAAAAACTGAGAAAATGAAGGTGGGTGGAGATGGTGATGATGATGAAGATGAAGGAGAAGAAAAACTCAGAAACTGAACTGAAAATGGTGATTTTTTTACCTTCCAACGTCGCTACTCTACGTCTTACCATCACACGCTCGTCCTCCAAGCTCTCTCCCCGGCAACGGCGCCAAATTTGGTGTCACTCTAGCACAATGGTGAGTACCAACGTGAGGAGATACACCTCATAAATGTCAATCCGCGGAGACGTGAGGACCGGTATGAAGACCAAGAGCAAGTGAAGTGCACAAGTGGGTGAGTGGAAGCATACAAGCATGCACACACCTACACACACACGCGCACAAGGTAAGAGCAAAGAGTGGAACAATGGAAGATCTTCGATTACACTAGAAATCTCTTACAAAGCTGAAATCTACAACAAGCTAACCCCAAAAATGAGCTCTCCAGCCCTTTTTATAGTTTTTGAGTGGTTTTGGCCCTGTCCAGACCTAGTGTCTGGCCTAGTTAAAAATTAGGTTCTAGGGCTTATTTGGGGGCTCAAACGGAATCTAAAAATTATGAAAATTGGTAGTATGTTACATCTTATACTCCTCAAGCTCAAGGAATCCTTGGCTTGAACAAAATGGAGTTGTAAAAATAGAAAATGGTATTTACAATGATTTTTAGTGATAAAAATCACTATTTTTATAGGGATTTCTTCTGAAAATTTGACAGGTGCTTCTTGGAGCTCCCTACTTGCTCCTTCTTCTTGTGTCTCCACTTCCTTGATGCGCTTTTATGCCTGTGCTTGAACTTGGGCTTCAACACCAATGTATAAGGCACGACTTGTTGCAAAGGGTTTTAAGCAACAACATGGTGTTGATTTCGAGGAAATCTTCTCTCCAATGGTCAAGATGACTACCCTACAAATGTTTCTTAGATTCATTGTAATGGAGGACTTAGAGCTAGTCTAAATGGATGTGAAAATTGTTTTCTTGCATGGAGATCTTACAAATGAGATCTATATGGAACAACCAAAGGGTTATGTAGTTCCTGGCAGGCTTATATGGAATTAAACGGTCCCCTATAAAATGTATTGAAATTTTGATGCTTTTATGAAGTCTCAAGGCTATTCTTGAAGCACTGAGGATCATTGCCTCTACTGAAAGAGATTCTTAGATGGTAGCTTGATATGCGTGATACTTTATGTCGATGATATGTTGATTGTTGGGAAGTCCTCTTATGACTTGTCAATTCTCAAAAACAAGTTGAGTTAGACATTTTATATGAAGGATTTGGGGGATGCCAAACAAATTCTTTGCATGCACATTGCTCCTAATAGGAGTAAAAGATGCATATACTTATCTCAAAGTGAGTACATATCCAAAGTACTTCAGAGGTTCAATATGCAGGGCATTAAGTACACCTTTACCCACATATGTGAAATTGATCAAGCGTGACTGCCCCAAATCAGACGAGGAAAAGGTATTTATGACCAAAATTCCTTATCAGTCTATTCTTGGTAGTCTCATGTATGCTACGGTAGCTACGAAACCGGAAAATTTCATTTGTAGTGGGAGTTGTGAGCATATATGTGTCTAATCTTGGCAAGATGCATTGGGAAGCGGTTAAGATGATTTTGAGATATTTGACTGGCACTAAGAACAAGTGTTTATGCTTGGGTAGAGTGAAAGCATCCATTATTGGTTACAAAGATTCTGATTATACTAGTTGTGTAGACAATCAGAAGACCACGTTAGGGTAAATTTTTCATTTTGTTGGAGTTGTTATCTCTTGGAGATCTTGTCTTCAAGAATGTACAGTTGTTTCCACCACAGAAGCAAACTATGTTGGAGGAAGTGAGGCATTTAAGGAAGCATTGTGGCTTTCTCATCTTACTTGTGATATGGGTCTACCTCAGCATGTACCTCGTTTGTTCAATGATAGTCAGAGTGCCATGGCTTTGGCTAAGAATCCAGTCTATCATGCAAAGACCAAGCACATTGAGGTGAGGTATCACTTCATTAGAGATTGCTTAGCCACTGAGCACATTATTCTTGAGAAGGTTCATACTTGTGATGCAAATGCTTTGACTAAAGCTCTACCACAGGATAGATTTTGACATTGTTGTCACTTGATGGGGGTTACTTGATTCATGATCTTACCCCATTACTTGTATACTATGTAATGTGCCCATTAGGTGGGAGGTATAGTTTGTATACTTACACTCAGGTATTTTTTATCATTCTTTCTCCCATAGTCACTTTGGCCATATTGGCCTTTAGTGGGAAATTATTACTATCAGTGTCCATGTGAAAGGCCAAATGGTAGCCGAACACTTTTGTATATGTTCTTATTAAAACATATAGTGTCCTGGTCATCCATATATTGTAAGTTTGACTACATTTGGAAAACCTAAGAAATCTGTGTTTGTGCCCCCTTGTGCGCTGCATTTTTTGCATATTTTGTGGCCTCTTTGTGGCGTAGTGTGTGGTGTCTGGAGGTCAATTTTCTACTTTGAGGGTATTTTCATAGAGCTCTCAAGAAGTAGAGTCTATTATGGTGCATTGCCATTGAAATGATTCACCTCCCTTGCTCGATTCCTCTTGTTATGACCTTGTAACCCTGTTTAGGGTTCTCCATAAAGCATTTGTTAGATATGCTCAATACTCCACCCTCGTGTGACCACAAATGATCCATGGTGCTCTAAGTTATAAGGCCCCCATTATGATGGGAAGCCATTATGAGAGCCCGGACATTTGTGGAACCCTAACTTCCAAGTTAGATGAGGTCTATGTGTGACCGTTGATGGTTGTAGATGATCTTTGTCTAGCCGATAGGTTAGGTAGGGCATAAACTTCCAGGCCATTGGGTTACCATTTAAGGTGAAAATAGAGGCCCTCTGGCATCACGTGGTTTCCCCATAGAACCTTAATGGGGGGAGTGCAGAGGGGGGCTTGTGTAATAAAGTAAGTCTATGATCCAAGGGTCTGGCCGGTTCAGACAGATCTGAAATCGGACACTGTTTGGTCATCCGTGTGTATGACCAAAGATCTCGAGTTTAGACTTACTAGGAGGTCTTGTGCTCTTGTGAACAAGTGAACCACTTAGCTTAGTGGTTAAGACTCAAGGGTGTGAAGGACGAGGTCTTGGGTTCAATCCCCATGAGGTACATGGGAAGAGTATTTTGCCCAAAGAGCTCTAGAACCTTCTAGAAGCATCCACTGGACACTTGGCGCACATGTAGTTACATGGCTGACACTTGGATGATTAGTATCCACCTGTCCAAGAAGGCAGTCCCCTGGAGAGAGCTATATATAGAGGCATTTGGTTGGGAGGAGAGTCATCTCTCAAGCATGTGGTGGTCGTAATCCTTGTTCTCTTGCATTGGTATCAGAGCTCAAGGTTGAGCTTCCATGGAGACCTTGATAGGCTCACCATCATCTTGCTCATCATTTTGCTCGTGGATGTCTTGATCTCTTTCGAATCTCTCCTCGCAGCTGTCTAGAGATGCGTGCCGCTATCATTCTTATGCTTTAGCTTAGAGCAAAAGAGTACTAAAAAGAATTCATCTCTGTGTGCTGCCGGCAGGATTCGAACTCCCGCCCCTCTGTTGGGAGCGCGCTACTCTAACCACTAGAGCACGTCGTGCACGTGAAGACTTATCTGCAGCAGACAGTATTGATCAAAGTCGGCGCTGAAGAAGATCTTAATATGAAGATCTAAAAGTTAATATTCTCTGGTGAAGCAGAGGGGATTCGAACCCTTGCCCCCCCTATAAGGCTGAGATAACTTACCCAAGGCGCCCACGGCGGGATTACGTCCAAGAGATGCAGGTTACTTTCTTTTGGTAAAGACCGGCGCTGTCATCGAGCTCTAGATAAGGCGCAAAAAGGTCGATTGCAGAGGTGTGAGGTCAAGGATTCGAACTCTGGTCGCCTGCACAAGAGATCACTCTTCTATCCAAGGCGACCGTGCGCCATTCGTGAGCTAATACTCTTGCAGAAACTTCAATTCCTAATCCAGCGCTGCAACAGATCTCAGAAAGGAACCAAAAAAAAAAAGAGGATAGCTTTCTCTGCCCGCTGCGCCTGCTAGGGATCGAACCCAGACGGGTTCCTTGGGAGCATGCTCACGTAGCCACGTCGCCCACGAGTTTTACTTGCCTACAGTTGCAGAGCAAAGTTTACTAAAACAGTAAACACAGCTGAAGTGCAAGCCCAACTCTCATCCATCCAAGGAGCCAAATCAGTTGTTGCAGGCCGAACCCGAGAAGTATTCTGCTTTTAGCCAAAGAAACAAACAAGGAGAATCAAAGATTGAGCAAAGCTTGAAGGAATTGGAGCTGTGGAGTGAAGATCCGGAGGCCTAAGTTAGTAGATCTCGACGGACCAAGTCATCCAAGACTATTTCTTGATGAGGAAGCTTCAAGAATGGTGAATAGCTCCTCGCAAGGATCAAGAGGATGAATCACTCTTCCAAAGGATCAAGGGATGGACGAAGCTTTGATCAAAGTTAAGTATTTTCCAATTTCTGCTTGATCTTAATGCTTGATTTATCTTGTTTTCATTATTCTACACTTAATCCTAGATGCACATTGAAATAGCTAAGATTTCAATCGATTAAGTCTAGATTAGGATAATGAAAACAATCAATTTCTTATTTCAAGCATTAGTTTGCATTAAGGAAAGATTTGATTTCAAAAGATCCTTGTGCATCAAAGAATGTATTTTGGTAGTTTAAATATAGATTTCCTTTCCATTGAGTAAGTTTTCTATTGCACCTTAAGGGTATTTTTTATATCATAGTGCATTTAGACAAAGGAAAGGATATACATGCATCAGGATTGCATGATATACATTCTTAGTACAAGGAAAAAAATCGTGCATCAAGTTCATGCATGATTATTGTATTATTTTTTGAGCATGCAAAGAACATGCATGCATACGCATGTGAACATATGCTTTTGCATATAGATACATGCATTTGCATGGAAGAATGGAATGCTGTTTGCAAGTAGATATGAGAATGTACTCTCTTAGTATTTAGCTTACTTTATAAAGCTCGCAGTTTGACATTAGGGAAGACCAAGGACTAGTTAGTTGCAAAGACATACTAGTTCTAGTTTGCAACTCAAGTAATTAGTCAATTTCTTCCCAAGTCGATACTCTACTATCAAAGATAAATACTTAATGACAATTAAGTATGTTAAATGTCTTGCTAGGTATAAGTAAGCACTAAGAGAAAGTTAAGTAATAAATTTCCTTGATGACCAAGAAAATTTAATTACTTGCAAACTCTTTTGTGATGTATGATGACTCTAAGTCCTGGATGTACTTAGAAAGTCATGCGGATAAAGCTTTAGTTGATTAGTTATATATTTTATGTAACTTCTCAAGCATCCCAAGGTTGGATGAGAACATCAACTATATTTCCAAAGTTCCATGAGCACTCTTCTATTTAGAAGATTTCGAAAGTTTTAAAGAAGTTTCTTGTGGTTTCAAGATTTGTATCTCATGATGAAACCTCGGTAAGTAACTTTTTGGAATAGAGATATGAAATAGTCAAGCCTTTTATTTCATGTGAGATCATTCTCCTACTACGTTCAAGATGAATTTAGCTTTGGGAAGGAAGATGTTCCAAGTAGAGGATCTTAATTGATTCATGAACTCTTCCCAAAATACATATAAATTCATATTATATGATAGGTTCAAGGAATGATGAAGGCAAAATCTCTTTCGGATATAAATGTTTTGCCAAGATATAAAGGTATCAAGCTTTTATAAATTTTCATTTGATTTCATCCCAAGGGGTGATGGAAATCAAAAGGTTAAACCTCAACATCAATTGATCCTTGATATCAATAAAAGGATGTTAGGTTCTATAGTTGCATCTCTGGTAAATGATGCAACTAGCTAAGCAATCTTTAGGAAATAATATAAGTTCCTAAAGACTTGAAGCAAGTGTGAACTTTTCATTTAGGAATAGAAAGTTCCAAGAAATGGATTTTCAATCCATGAACTTCGCCTAAGCAAGTTATAAAGTTCAAAGTGTTCATAGTTGCATTACTATTGGATCAATCAATAGATGCTTGGACTTTAAACATAAATTTGATTAGTGAAATATGTTTAAAGGACTCTAGTAACATCTGAAGATTGACCAATAATAATGAGTTTTGTATCAAACTCAAGAATAGAAGTCGATATCACATAAATGAAAGTTCAACTTAAACTTTCATACTGGCAAATGTGATATTTCATCTCTAGTTTGATACTCAGGAAATAAATACAATTGAATCAGTAAATTTTTTTTTGGATATTATTTGAAAGAAGTTCTTTCAAATGTTCTTTTTACAAACGATTCCAAGATGAATCATTAGACTGGAAAGCAAAAGATTCCAAGATGAATCATTTGCTTCAAATTATAACCTAGTATTACTTGATAGGAATCAAAAAGTTCTTGAAAGAAAAATCTCCCCAGACGTGAGACTAGCATCTTTTCAAGAAAAGTTATATAGTAAGTAGTTCCCAGTAAATCCCTAACCACTAGTTTTGGTATTTAAGTCCAAATAAGTGATATAACCTAATGGTATATCAAAGATTCTTAGCTTTGGAATCTGAAAAGCATTAGAAAATGCTTGGACTTAAGTTGAGGGAAAGATCTCTAAAATCCTGCAGGTAAGCAAAGAAGCTTAAGATAGTTTTAAGAGATCTTAAAAGATAAAGACTAAGTCTTTATTTTTGTCGCAAGGATCAATCAGACTTGATCAATCTTGGCCATGATTGTCCAAGTAATATACGATTGGAACTACCCTGTAGATTGCCCAAGTATTGGCAATAAAAATTTTCTTTAGGAAGTATTCACTCAAGTTCCATTTATCCAATGGAAAACTGTGAAAAAAAGTAAGCTGTTCTAAGTCTGAACAGAGTGAAGGAATTCCAAGTATGTAGTCTGCAACCGTGAAGACGGTACTTAAGTCTGTGGAAGGTAAAACATAAGTGTTTGCCTATCCTTAAAGGGATTTTGGTACAAATCCAGAAAGCATGAGCGGATGCTTAGACTAAGGCAGTAGAAAGATTCCTGTAAAAGGTCCCGGCCGGGATAGGTACCTAAAAGCACCAGTATAGAAAGGAATCTAAAGACAAGAAGTCATAAACTCTTGTCGCTACAAAATTGGTCAAGAATAACCAATTGAACTTGAATTTGAGAAATTCAAGAACTTGGAATTCTGATTGGTTTTCATTTGAAAGCCCCAGTAAAGAAGAATTGATATTCTGTCAAGAGGTTTTCAAGTTTCCAAGGCAAAGCACATGATTATGAGGTGATCATGCGAAGGAATCAAAACCTAGGAAAATCTAGTTAGAGGTAATGCCTGAAACTTCCAATTCTTGTAAAAGAATTGAAGAAATAAGGTACTCTATCAAGAGATGTTTAGACTTTAGGATAAGAATCACCCACACATTAATGTGAATATAAAATAGGGTGGTATGGGACACCAGATTTTATACTCAGATTGATGTAGGAAAGATGGTATGGGACATCGGACCGTGGGATGATGATTATCTTTTAGTCCTAGTTTGGATTTTGAAGTTAGGTTTCATCCTCAAGGGAATTAAGACTTCAAGGAAAGTTTAATTCGTAAAGGATGGAAGTAGTATCTTACGATACTTCAAGGTAACTTCAAGATTAAGGAAACTGAAGATATGAAGTAAGTAACTTCCAAGATCTTCATAGAACACTTCAAGTTTAAGTATTATTGATCAGAAATATTTGATAAATTTCTGAAAGAAGTTGGACTTTGATTTTGAGTTGATCTTTTCAACTAAAGATTTAATTGACTAAGTCAAGCATCCATTTCCTAGTGTAACTTAAAAAAATTCACTCTTTTGACTCAAAGAAATGCACAAGAATTGCATTCACGATTAGGAGTCAAAAAGATTGAATGAGACCTGAACTTAGTCTCAAGTGAAGCATTATTTGAATATTTAAAACTCATCGACAGAACCTCAGTGGGTCGACACACTGATGTTGGTTACCACACTAGTATCTTGTGGTTGGATGATGTTTTTGGTTTTCTTTGTATCTTTTTGAGAATCCAGCTTATTTCTCTGAAAGATAAAGACAATGCTTCAATATCTTGTTGAAATAGATCTTTGAAAAGTAAAAAGTCTTGAGTCATCTAGTCTTTGACTCATAGCAATTTTATGTATATTCGAAGTTTGAATTGGCTGTACAGAGTTTTAGTTATTTCTTTTTTGGTTTCCAAATCTTTTGGAATTGACTCAGATATGGTATCTGATTCCTTTTGCAAAAGACCAGGGATAGCCGGTTAGAATTAGATAACTAACTTGAACATCCTAGATAGATGTTATGTACAAGAACCTTTTCAATCTTCAAAAGATGATAAGTCTAAATAGACTTATTCATTTGATTTTGCTTCAAGTTATAGCATAAAAAATTTCCTAGAGTCCAGTATACTCTAGAATAAAGAAGTTAGGAATTGCTCATTAGATTGACAATTCCCAAGAACTTTCAGTTAAAAGTCTTTGAGAAAAGTGTCCTAAGTTGGACAATTTTCATTTTGAATTTGAATTGGTGAAGTTAGTATGGTTGATTCCACCGAAATGGTAAACTTTCTCCTACAGTTTACATAGGATTTTTTCAACTCATTGGGACAGAGTATTCCTCTAGTCGGGTGAAAAATCAAGTAACTGTTAGATAAAAGTAAACCATTGTACAGACATCTAAAGTTAGATGTATGGGACAACCAAACTTCAAGTTCTCCAAAACAAATTCAAGTGAATCAAGAATTCTCAAAGTCTTGCGAGGGATAAGAATCCCACCTTCATTACTAAGACCATGCACCAGTTATGCCCCGAAATGGACTAGTAATTTGAATCCACCTAGTTCACATGTTTGTGCCTAGATCGCACATCCCGAAACTGTGAATTAGTCAGGGATGTATTTAGATCCACCCTCATTATTCTTCACTAGTTTGTACTTTGTCCTGTTCATCAAAGTGCAAAACCAGATAGTGTTTTGAATCATTTGGGCAAGGATGCCACCACAGAGATGAGACATGTTCTTCCAGTTCTAGAACATGACCATGTTCTTCCAGTTTTAGAACATGAGGCTCGGGGGTTGCCTACAGTATGTATATAGCTCTATTTTCGAGGACGAAAATCTCTTCCAAGGGGGGAAGAATGTAATAAAGTAAGTCTATGATCCAAGGGTGTGGCCGGTTCAGACAGATCTGAAATCGGACACTGTTTGGTCATCCGTGTGTATGACCAAAGATCTCGAGTTTAGACTTACTAGGAGGTCTTGTGCTCTTGTGAACAAGTGAACCACTTAGCTTAGTGGTTAAGACTCAAGGGTGTGAAGGACGAGGTCTTGGGTTCAATCCCCATGAGGTACATGGGAAGAGTATTTTGCCCAAAGAGCTCTAGAACCTTCTAGAAGCATCCACTGGACACTTGGCGCACATGTAGTTACATGGCTGACACTTGGATGATTAGTATCCACCTGCCCAAGAAGGCAGTCCCCTGGAGAGAGCTATATATAGAGGCATTTGGTTGGGAGGAGAGTCATCTCTCAAGCATGTGGTGGTCGTAATCCTTGTTCTCTTGCAGCTTGCCCCCTTTTGCGGGGTCCGAGGGGTCTATCCCCTCGGCCCGTAGGGCCGAGACTGTAGGACTTCTGGTCGTGGAGATATTGTCAGATCAGATATTTTACTGACTATTTTGTATCTCCCGACTACATTTATCTATACCGATCCGCCTTGTAAAAGCTATGTAAGCATGGCCTAGGTTGAGCTTTACATAGCATTGCGCATTAGTAAGCCCTTCATCTAGAGTCTATCTAGATCGCCATCTAAGCTCCACATTGGGAGCGCACGGGTGGACAACATCATTGTAACTGCATTACGCTCGGCAATCTGAGAATTTGAGTTCTCTATCTCTCAATCTGTGTCTATCTTTATCTACGTTTTTCTCTCAACTCTGTCTACATGTTTATTCTGATGTGCTATTATTTTCTTACATGGTATCAGAGCTCAGGTGGCTCTAAGTGGTGCAGAAGCAAAAACGCAGAGGTTGCAGAGGTCTGAACAACAAAAGAGAGAAGATGTCAAGTGGCACGTCATCATCTACGACTGGGAGTCAAGGTGGTTCATCAACAGGAATAGGTGGCGCACAAGCACAAGCAGCAATGATGCCCGTCATCCCAACATTGTGGATACAACCACCAGCCTTCACAAAAGGTAAAATTGATGGTACAAACTACACCCTATGGAAGTTCAAAATCACTTCTATTCTTGATTCTTATGAGGTTTTGGAGATGCTTCTCTGATGGACCCCAAACATCCGTGTGAATGAGGTCTAAAACATTTGCACTTACATAGGTACTCTTCTTGAAGGGCAGCCTTGATTGTTTTCCTTGTTGGCAAGCTACACAAATTTCATGCAACATTTTAGATGTAAAATTTGGTAGGCCTCTTACCAAGCTCCTCCTTTGCATGTCCTTGAGCTTTTGTAGGTTGATGTGACCTATTCGTTTATGCCATAGATCCAAATCTGCTATCCTCTTGTCTCCATATGTGACATACATTGAATGGTGTGGCTGATTTATGTCCATTGTGAACATTCTCCCTTGCTTTTTTCCTTTTGCTACGAGCTTGAAACCTACCCTTGGATCCTCAACAAAACATCCTCTTCCATTGAACCTAACTTGATAGCCTTTTTTTACCATTTGGCCTACCGAAATCAAGTTTTTGGTAATAGTAGGGACATGTAATACCTCTGATAAGCACTTTGCTCTTTGATTTCCTTCCAAACTGATATCTCCCACATGTTGAATGATATGCTTTGAGTTATCACCTGTTTCCACATGCCCTTAATGCTTTGGGACCTGCAAATTACTAAAAAAATCCTTTCGACATGACATATGATTGCTACATCCACTGTCTACATACCATACATCTTCACTAGCTTGAGTTGTATGCTTTCCATGATCTTCTTCTCTGCACTGGCCCAAAACAAGGGTTATACCTCAAATGCATGGGAGCATGATCCCATGTGCGTAGCATCTCTGGATAGGTTTCCAATAATTTTTGTCGCCAGATTGGTTGGAATATGGCCCCTTTTTTGGCTTCCTCTGGAATATCCTCTGGTTCGAACTGTGTTGCGAATGTAGGGTACTTGTTGGTTTGGGTTTGATTTCCGCGTTGTAGTCTGCCAACAATAGAAAGTAGGGCTTATATTGCAACTTTGAACTAGTTATCAGTCTTCTAGAGGCTAGGTGCCTGAAATATTCTGACTGTAGTATGGTTTCTTCAATGGTCCTCATGGCCAGCATTTGAGTGGAGATACATTCCTCATGAGTTGTCCCCATTTCCTCTACTTGTTTCATCCATGCCGAAGGGGGTTCCTCATATGTGTCTTGACCTTCCTCCGTGATTCTGCCCCTGGAGTGTTTTCTATGGCGGCTGTGAGGTTGTCTTGATTTTGTTGCTGTAATCTCCTGTTTTCTTCGTGGGCAGCCGCTAGGTGGCGTCGGAGTAGAGCCATGTTTCGTTGTAGTCCAGCATTACGAGATAGCTAGTCTCTGAGTTGTTCTTTCGTAGCCTTACCAGTCTCTGTATACTTGGATTCAAGCTCTGCCTTCGATTGTTGGAGGGTGGTAACTTATTCAATTCCAAGGCATTGACCCGTGCCTGGAGGTGGGAGGACAGAGTACACAGCTCCTTATTGTTTTCTTCCAATAATCGGTATTCTTCCTTAAGCTGGGCAGCGGCTTCGAACATGGTGTCCAATGCATGGCTGAATGAGGTGGATGCAGAGGTGGAGGTGAAAGATGCAAGGGGTCGGGAAATGGGAAAGGGAACAATGGATGTTGTGCTGACAGTGGGTGTGTGTGGTGATGTGCGTGAAATTACCAGTGGTGATGTTGAGACAAATGTGGTGGTGAGTGGTCTTGTGGAAGGTGAAATGTCCATAGGATCGGACGTGATGGTGTGTGGTGTGAATCGTGAATACGGGAATGGTAGGTGGTGTGTTAGTGGTGGCAGTGAATGTGGGGGAGGTGGGTTGGGAAAGGGACTTTTTATTATAATTCTCTATTTGTTGAAGTATATTTACAAGGCTTGTTAAGAATGGAGGTTGAGTGATGGGTGTTGGTTCTGAGAAGGTCGAGGGGCTCAGTAGTGCGGGGTTGGGAAAGAGGAATAGTATTGGTAGACGGGAACGAGTGTGATAAGGTTTGGGTAGTGGCAAGTGGCTGTTCGAAGGCTAGGAAATCTGATGGGTGACCTATTATAGTTTGATCGGTGGCAGGGTGACCTATATGGGGTTCAGAAAATTGGATGGAACTAGTGGATGGGGGTAAAGGGAAGGATGGAGAAATAGTGGTGTGTGGAACGGTTTCACTATGGGTGGATACTGGATGTTCAGGAAGGCTAGTGGTGAGGGGTTGTGAGGGCTGGATGGGAGGTGATGGGGGAGATGGTATCTGAACATTTACATCTGGTTCATCATTGTTGATTGGGCTGGCCATGTGAACATCTTCTTGAGTGGTAGTAGGCAGTGCGGTCGAGACTTCCATTTGAATCATTTTTCCCCTTCGCGATCGCGTATCGATCCTTTGTTGGTCATATTGTGGGGTATTACGATATACCATGGTTCTCATGGCTTCCACTATCCCACAGGTATCTGCCAAGAGATTCAATGATTCTACAAAATGCGGGTCCACATTCTCCGCTTGCAGCATCTGGTTCACTAGTGCTCTATTTGCTTCTTGTGATAGCCTATGTCTCTTTTGTACCTGCTTGATCGTCTTCTAGAGCCGTTTGAGTTGGGCCGTGTAGGCAGGGGCCTCTTCCTCACTTTCTTCTGATTCATTCCTTTGCATCTCTTCCTGCCCATGTGTACCTCCCTCCTGTGTTTGTTGTGCCTCATCTTCCCAATGCACCCTTCTAGCCGCACTATGTGTCCGTCCTCTCTGGGATGATGATTCGGGGCCGTCCGTGTCTGAGAAGAACTCATTCTCAGATAAGTGAGCTGTCTGCAAGAAGCTTTCAAGTGAGCTGTCTGCAAGAAGCTTTCAAAGTCAAAAGATGGGTCTTCGGGCAGTGGAGCCATGGATGCAAACTCCGCATCTATGGGTAGTGGGGGGGCTGATGGAGTGGGTTGTACCATGCTTCCTGATTGGGGTCCTTGAAGATGGATCATGAAAGGGGCTACTTGTTGTTCTTCTCTACTGGAGGCTTCTGTGGTGACTTCACGAGGAATGAGAACCTGTGAAAGTGATCCACGCATTCTTTTAGTGGGTTGAACCCCTGATTTTCGCCCCTAGAAGAATTCCAATTGTGAGTACTTGAGGGCTCGTGCAATTGGCACATCATAAGCAAGGCATCTGTAGATGATTCTTGTAATGGCACAACAGCCATTCAAAGTAGGCTTCCTCACTCCTCGCTTGCCTGCTTCATATAACTGATCAAGGATCCATACTGGCATTTTCATAGGTAAGCTCCCGATCTCTGTAGGTATAACCCATACCAGATCTTCTTATGAGGCTGGGTGAACTGGTCTTGCACCGGAAATGCGAAGTGTTGAAGGCACATCTGTAATGGTATGGCGATGTTGGGGGTGAGAGCACACATTTCTTTCAATTTCTTGATTTTATTGTTCTTCATAGACTCCGGTATCAAAGGATCTCGATCGGAAGGTACATGGGTGCCATACATCTGAAGGGCTTCCCTGATTAAAGTAATATTCAACTCAAACTTCTTCATTTCCTCCTGGTGTTGGCAGTATACGAGAAGAGGCAAGTACGAGCATACAAGCAGATCTAGCACTAAGGCAACCCTTTATTTTTTTCAAAACCCTTACACCATTTAAAAGTGATTCTCATCACTAAAAACCCCTGTAAATACCATTTTCACCTTTTTGTAGCTCCATTTTGTACAAGCCGAGGAGTCCTCGAGCTTGAGGAGACTTAGAAGTAGTTGCCTACCAATTTTCGTATTTTTTAGACCTCGTTTGAGCCCTCAAATAAGCCCTGGAACCTAATTTTTAACTAGGCCGGACACTAGGTCTGGACAGGGCCAAAGCTAGTAAAAAAACTATTAATAGAGCTAGAGAGCTCATTTTTGGGCTAGCTTCTTGTAGTTTTGAGCTTGTATGAGAACTTGGTTGCAATAGAAGTGATTCCATTGTCTTACTCTCTTGTTCTTGCCGTGTGTGCGCGTGTGTGTATGTGTGTGCATGTTAGTGTGCTTCTCACTCACACATTTGTGCCTTCACTTGCTCGAGGTCTTCATACCATCCTCATGTCTTCCCGGATCGACATTAAAGGAGGTGCTACTCATCACTGAGCTACACCAAATTTTGGCGCCGTTGCCGGGGATTCGAGCTTTGAGGACGAGCGTGTGATGGTAAGACGTAGAGAGGACGCGTTGGAATGGTAAGTAGTCGGTAAATTTCTGATTTTTCTCCATCTCCATCTCCATCTTCACCTCCTTCTCCATCTCCACCTCCACCTCCTTCTCCACTACATATTCCCTCTTCCTTGTCATTCCCCTCATTTGTTGTGTGCGAGTTTGAGAGAGAGCGAGCGTGTGTGTTCTTGTTTTGTGTGTTTTTGCATGTTTCTTGCAGGTTGCAGCTCCATCATCATCTCCAGCAAGCTCAGCAGGTACGGAATCTATCTGCACAGTCCCCGAGGCGTCGAGCTCGAGCTATCGCGACACTCCGAAAACTTCGACTAATCGTGTTTCTGAGTGCACCACGACACTGCGCAGGCTGAGAGCTCCTAGGATCATTAGACAGAACTAAAAAATTCACCATATCCCGAGCTATCGCGACACTCACGAGCTATCGTGACACTCACGAGCTATCGCGACACTTCACGACCTATCGCGACACCTCACGAGCTATCGCGACACTTGGGAGTATCGCGACACTTCACGACTATCGCGACACTTGGGAGTATCGCGACACCTCACGAGCTATCGCGACACTTGGGAGTATCGCGACACCTCACGAGCTATCGCGACACTTGGGAGTATCGCGACACCTCACGACCTATCGCGACACCTCACGACCTATCGCGGCACCTCACGAGCTATCGCGACACTTCACGAGCTATCGCGACACTTGGGACTATCGCGACACCTCACGAGCTATCGCGACACCTCGACCCGACCTATCGCGATACATGGGCTTAACGCATGAAAATTTAGAGTAAATTAATTGACTGAATTGAGGTATCTTTGGGTTTAATCCTGGACACATTGGGAGGATATAAGAGCCTTAGGAGTGGGCAAAAGACCTAGAAACCAGGGAGGAATTTCCTGAACCCTGAGAGCCTGTTTGGACCCCTAAGTGCCTGAAGGGTCATAACTTCACCATACGAACTCCGATTGATGAGATTTTGGTCTCGTTGGAAAGCTTGTTGAAAATCCTACGTGAACCTCGACTGGTTTTTTGTAGAATCATACATGGAGTTTTAGAACATGTATTTTCAAGTTGTCCTTTAGGTGAGACTAGATGGTCCTAAGATTGAGGGGGTACAGTGAGTTACTCCAGGGGGGACTGAAAATATTGATGTGTGTCTTTCAATTACTTGTGGTAATAGAGCAATACTGACTGGTGAGCTTTTGCAGGAACATTGTGTGCACTCAAGGCAATCCAAAGCAAGCTAGCAAGGGTGAGTACCAAGCTTGGGAGAAGGCTTCCTGGGCTTGTGTAGCAGTCTGGTCAACCAGCTAATTGAGGTTGGAAGATCTCTCAACCCTCCTTTGTCAATTCCTAGCCTAGGCTAAGTACGACTTAGGTGTGGTAATTAATTAGGGCAACGTTAGGCACGAATCAAGTCCAAGAGAATTAATCAACCAAGTGCAAGAATTAAACAGGTCTTAAGTGCGAAAACCCTAAGGGACAAAGGGTAAACTGGAGTCGATCACTTATCAAGTGCGAAATTCACTTAAGTACTCCTGACGACGCGATTTCAGACAAGATCATAAACATAATATTCAACTCAAAGAACAAAGTGATTGGTGCAAATTAACTTGCAACGAGAGTGTGCTTGGGTCCAAGGGGGTAGATAAATCAGGCATATGAACCTTAGATCAGGCAGACACTTAGGCCGAGACAGAAAAAGCCTCAGATCTTCTGAAGCTAGTGTCAATCACACTGCCAGGTCTTGGGCCCAGCAGTTGAGTGATTACCCATACACTCCCTGATCAGAAACAAGTGATTCTGAGATGTCCTATCACATGGAGAGACCAGTAGGTAGTTCAGGGGTGGCTTATCTAGAAAAGCCAGAGGGACCTTACAAGACTCAATTGGAATACATCAGGACGAATCGTCTAGGTGCTCGCATCTATGAAGACGGACTGAGAAGATCTGTGGTCCAGATTAAGAACCCCGATCAACCCCATGGACTAGAACACCCGGTAGTCAAGTTCGAGAATGGAGCATACCTGGATAAAGAGGGGACTATTTATGTAGTCACCACTCTTCCTGATAGAACAGACGAGTTTGGAAATGTGATTGTAGAGACCGACATGGGTGATATAGAACAAGGAAATTTAGAGAAAGAGCCGAGAACTCCCCGGGGTAAATCTGTCTTGACCAGAATCATGACTCCAGAGTGGATTCCACAGGATAATAAAAGCATAGATCTGCTTTTAAACCGAGAAACCGATGAGGCTTTTTGGAGATATAAATCTGCTCAACCTCAGGAAGTGAGTGCCCTCACAATCTATGAGTTTAAAGACCCTGATAGCCTAGGCCAAGTAACCTACCTAGACAATGCATCAGAGAGAATCTTCATGGTCATTGAGCATGGCAGACATGCCTACACTTGGAAGGGTGAATTTGTTTTTCCCCAACCAAGGTCTAATGTGTCCTTTGGTCACCAAGGAGTTGGGACCTCCCAAGCTCATGGAGCTCAAAGAGATAGAAGTAGAGACAAACCTGAGGTAAGTTTCGCCAACTCCCTGGGAAGAGAAAGAACGGGAACGGAAAGGAATAGAGTGGAACCTGAGAGAGATAGAACCCCATGGAATCAAGGGAATGCTGACGATTTTCCTTTGCCAAGGTCGAGAGAACACACTAGGACCCTGCGACCAACTCAACTCGTGAAGTCCATGAAGAATTATTTCTATGGCACGGGAGACCCTTATGACCATGTGGCAGAATTTCGGCAAGTATTGAAAGCTGAACAGGTAGAGGACCTATTCACACAATATAATGCTTTTGGTCTAACCCTTAAGAACATTGCCCTTACGTGGTTTCAACCACTAAACGAGAGGCATTTCAGAAACATAGACCAGCTCTTAGAGGCATTTATCATTGAGTTTTCTAAGAGTGGAATCAGGCACAACACTTCCTCACTAATTCATAGCTTCAAACAAACACCTCAAGAGACGGTCAGACTACCTGGAAGAAGATTTAGGCAGTACCTGGAGAGATGCCCGATGCCGGAGTTACCCACACCAGCCAAACAAGTGGCCTTGTTCTTAGATGGATTGTTGAGCACCAAGCTCAGGTCATATGTGTATCTGAAGGACCCCAGAACGATAGAAGAGTGCGTGCGCATGTGCATAGACATTGAGGACAATCTAGGTGAGGAATTAGAACTATCAAAAATCTATAAGGATTCTGATAGCTCTAGTAGCCTCACATCTGGTCAATCCACATCCATTGAGGAACTTGCAGAGAAGGTAGCTCAAAAACTAGGTGTCTCTAGCAAACAAATTCCGAGATTTGCCCCAGTTAAGCGGCGTTACACTTGTGGCGGTGACCATATGGCAAATGTATGTCCCATTATGGCCCAACCCCAGGCGAATCCTAGTAGCCAGTACTGCACCATAGAGCGCAGGTACACCAACCACACTGCACAAGACTGCCCATATAACAAACAAACTGTTAGGCAAAATTACCCTCAGCCATATCCACAACAGGGTAGATACCAGAATCAGTACCCACCACAACAATACAACAGATCACAGCAAACTTATCAGCCACCTTATCAAGGGCAGCAGAGACCTCAACCAGTCCTAGTGCAGCAACCCCCTACTCCAACCAATGTGATCCCAGTGAAATATGCATCTGCTGAAGAAAATCCGAACAGAGCCATAGTCCCAGTCACCCCATTGCTATCAGACAGTGATCCAAGTGATCATAGTTTTGACTCCACACATATTGATAGCCCACAGGCTTACTACATGCAGTCACCCGAGCATAACGAGTCATACTATTATGAGGACCCAAGTGAAAATAGTGGGGAGCCTGAGTATGCCAATGTCATGTACACAAACCCCAACTCTAGACCTCAACCTAGGCAGGTACGACCCCCATTTCCTAGAGGACCATGCTTCAGATGTCAGGGAGATCACCTTATACGTGATTGTCCACTGCCTGCCCCTACACAACCTCAACCAGTAACCATTCAGGGTTTCTGTCAGGACTGCGGGAAAGAGCATCTCCTACGAGATTGCCCAAAGAACCCTAATAACATGCCTAAAATCACTCCTATTAATGTTATTGGGTTAGTAGTAGACTCCATAGGAAGTGTGACGTACACCGCACCAGTACAGGTAGTGACTAGAGCTCAGGCATTGCACCAAAACCAAGGGGTAGGCCAGGAAAAGAGCCCAGAGGCTAGTGAAACTGAGAGCATAACCAAGAAAAGGACTAGAGCCTGGCGAGATAGTCGCGAAAGAATGAAAAGACAATGGGCAGAAAAGATGAGCGAACTCGAGGAAAGCCTTAGAGAAACAAAAGCCAGGATAACTGAACTCATATCTCAAACTCCCTCTCACACTACCCCACCTCCACCATTCCCAACTCCATCCGACCCGCCACCTTCCAACCCGCCTCACCTAATTCCACCACCCCCTAGAGTAGGATCAGTCCTAGCAGATCCCACTCCCAAAGACCTTAATATGATGCTTAAAGCATATCAGGCCAGGATCCAAGAAGGGCCAAACGTAACTGATCATGAAAAGTGTTACCCTAGAGCAGAACTAGAGCTAGAATGAACCAAAATTTGTGCTAAGATGGTGGAATTGGCTCAGACCATGTTTGAAGCCAGTCGCCTATTTAACATCTCTAGTTCAGCGAAGACACAGTTACACTTTGATGGATTGCTAGAAAGAATAGAGAAGCTGATTGCACAATCAGAAAAGGAACCCGCCTCTCAACATAAGGACAAGGCAAGTGAAGGAGCAAGTCTTCCTGCCCAGGAAGCCTATGTGCCTAACTCTACGGAGCCAGACACATCATCTTCTATGAATCGATTCACACCAGAATTCCTACAAGAGATTCAAGAAGACAAATGGGCTAAGGAAAGTGAAGTCCCTCCTCCCATTGAACTTGTGGATGATGCACACGACCAATTCCCACAAGACATCCCATCCATTTATGAGGAGCGAGAGAGCACCCACTCTCAGGAAAGATTAGACTTTGAGTCTAATTCTTTACAAGAATTACCCCACTTCACAGGCCCATGGGAAGCTAAATCTACTTGTATGAGAGCACCCACGGTCATGGTAAGAAACGAAGACTCGATCATACCTAGGAACACAGAGGTGGTGAAAAACACTAAAGTACAGTGCAACCTCACCTTAGAAGAGCTACTCAAAGTAAGGCCAGAACTATGGAAACATGTAGCCAAACAAGTACCAGAGATAGCAAAACCTCGTTCCCAGGTAGGAGAACAGTGCCAGAGAACAGTGCCAGGTAGGAGATCCCAGAGAACAGTGCCAGAAGTACCCTTGGATAAGATAGGAGACATGTGTGAAGGTGAAGAAGGGAACACCTATCTTCCCATTACCTACCAGGGGCACACCACCAAGGCAATTTTGGACTCAGGTGCAGGAGTGGCAATTGCCACCACTTCCTTATGGAAGCGTTGGGGCAAACCAGCACTCAGGCCCACAAGGATGAAATTGCAAATGGCCGATGGTCACATAGAGAGACCCTTAGGATTGCTAGAAGGAATAACTCTCACCACCTGTGGTGTCGACTTTGAGCATACATTTGCTATATGCGATTTTAGCAAGACCCATGCCTATGAAATGATCTTGGGACGACCTTTTATGCGACAGTTGCAAGTGGTACAGGATTGGGGAACCAATTCTTTGTACCTGCAACACTTAGGTGTAACGACCAAAGTGAATCTCAAATATTACTCTCATAGAGATGTCCCCCCTATCCAATGGAATCCCATCCATAGAGCCAAAGATGATACGGAATCTGTGCATTCCATAGGATCAGGATCCTCATGGATGCATGAAGACACCCACTTATGGATGTGCAAAGTGGTAGTAGAAGAGGAGAAAAGAGAAAAGGCCAGAGAAATAGGTGCAAACGAAACACATAGACCCATTCAAGACCCAGCCTATGCACCTGTAGTATTTCCTGATGAGGAATTTGAACCCCATGGCTGGGCAGAAATCTTAGCAACAATGGATGTAGCCATCAATGCGGAACAATGGACACCCCACTGTGATGAGGATGGCTATGACATTTTAGTCTTCTCCATAGAGCCAATCATGGGAGAGGCAGTATTAGAAGAATGTGAACCTAACCCTGATGCATTTGAGGATGCGAGTGACTCCGATCTAGAGTCAATCATTATGGACCCACCTTTTGCATCAGATGAAGAATACTTCCATGAAGTAGAATTTCAACCCCAGAGGTATGGAGAGCTTACAAGTGATGTAAGACTAGCCACACATGTGACCCTGAAGGAAGAAGGAAAGAAAAGAAAGAAGAGAGAAGTCACACCAGAAGAGGAAGAATCTTTGTTTGAGGTCCCAGAAAATTTTAGGAAGTATGAGATAGATGACAGGAGAGTCATGATCAGAATGCCTAAACGAGAGGTGCAATCAGGGGAGGCCTATGATAACAAAGAAACCACCAAGAAAATTGTGGTAGCTCTGGAAGAAGGAGAGGAGAGATGCACGTACATAGGCCATGACCTGACAGAAGAGGAAGAACAAGAGCTAATATCCTTGCTAAGAGAATACAGAGATGTATTTGCTTGGAGTTACAAGGATTTGAAAGGAGTGGACCCTAACATATGCTCACACACTATCCCCATGACCTCGGATGCCAAACCTTCTAAGCAAAAGCCATACACATATAATGATAATTATGCTACTAAGATCAAAGAGGAGATAGATAGACTGGTTGAAGCTGGATTCATCTATGAAATTGAGCACACTGAATGGGTATCCCCCATTGTAGTGGTGCCCAAAAAGAATGGTAAATTACGTGTATGCATTAACTTAAAGAAGGTCAATGCAGCCACAATCCGAGATAACTATCCGCTTCCCATCACAGAACATCTCTTAGAAAGAGTAGCAGGCAAGGAAGTGTACAGCTTCCTTGATGGATTTTCGGGCTACAATCAAGTAGCCATAGCTCCAGAGGATCAGCATAAGACAGCTTTTGCCACAGAATGGGGCATATTCGCCTTTCGGGTAATGCCATTTGGGCTTACCAATGCACCAGCAACCTTCCAGAGGCTGATGTGCCATGTATTTAAGGAGTTCCTGAGGAAGAACTTAGAAGTCTATGTTGATGATCTTTGTGCTCATTCCAACATTAGGCAAACCCATATTCCCGAACTCAGACAAATCTTTGACAAATGTAGAGAATATCAAGTCTGCCTGAACCCAGAAAAGTGCGTCTTTATGGTCAGGCAAGGCAAGATTCTAGGACACATAGTGTCAAGGAATGGCATATCCACTGATGAAGAGAAAGTGAGAGCCATAGCCGAGTTACCTAGGCCAAAGAACGTCAAGGAAGTGCAAGCCTTCATGGGACATTGTGGTTACTACCGTCGGTTCATCCACATGTATGCTGTCATCGCAAAGCCCATGTACGGACTTCTAACTAACTTTGAGTGGACTGAGGAATGTGAGAATTCCTTCCAGGAGCTTAAACGAAGATTATGTTCAGCACCAATCTTGACCACACCAGATTGGAACAAGCCATTCCATGTTCATGTGGATGCATCCAATTACGCTATTGGATGTGTACTCGCACAACCTACTAGTGAAGGTAATATGGATCTTCCAATTGCCTATGCCAGTAGACAATTGAATGCAGCTGAACGAAATTACACCACTACGGAGAGAGAAGGCTTAGGCATGGTATATGCAGTTAAGAAATTTAGACACTATTTGCTTGCAAACAAGTTTAAATTTTTTACTCACCACCAAGCACTGTTATATCTCGTGAACAAGCCATGCAATACAGGAAGATTAGTAAGATGGTTTCTCTTACTAATGGAATATGATTTTGAGGTTGTGGTAAGGAAAGGGAGGACTCATTTGAGAGCGGATCATCTCTCTAGGCTCACATCTGGAGAAGCCCCACAAGGAGTGTCAGATGACCTTCCTGATGCTTACTTGTTTAATTTGGAAGTTGTACCGCAGTGGGCTAAGTCATTAGTGCCAGTATTGACGTACGGGCCTAACCACCCAGTAATAGCCACACAAGATAGGGAGGTTGTAAAAGCCCAGAAGTACCACATCATGGCTGGAAGTATGTACAAGCACACAGATCAAGGGATCTTGGCTTGTTGTGTAGAAGAGGACGAGTATGCGAAGTGGTTGCAATTAGCACATGTAGGTGCCTTAGAGCAACACTACTCAAAGCGACGAACCCTATAGACACTACAGAGACTCGGAGTGCATTGGCCGACTATGGAAGCTGATGTCCAAAAGTTGTGCAAGGAATGCCCGATCTGCTGCACTAAACCACCTGTGGAGCATGCCACTCTTTACCAAGTGTCCATAGTGCCGGATTGGAGTGAACCGCTAGTATCCTTTCTGAGGACGAAAACATTCCCTCCAGACATGACTCTGACTAGGAAAAGGAGTTTAGAACAAGAAGCCCAGGATTACTCACTCATTGGTGATAATCTATACAAACGTGGTAAAGACGGTTACCTGAGACTATGTGTCCATGAGAGTGAATATCTCAAGATCTTGGACACTGCTCACCAAGGTGTAGCAGGAGGACACTTTGGACCAGACCGGGTGATCAAGGCAATACTATTTGCGGGCTTCTGGTGGCCTACCCTTCACATGGATGCACATACCTATGTGAAACGATGTGATGTTTGTCAGAGAACTCAATATCCTATACGTAAAGATGAGATGCCACTGAAACCTATGATGGGTGGACGTGCATTCTCTAAGTGGGGAATAGACTTCGTAGGTCCTATTAATCCCCCAGCTAAGGGTTCCCATGCAGAATATATCATTGTTGCGACAGACTATCTAACAAAGTGGGTAGAGGTAAAAGCCACAACGAAGAACGATGCTCAAACAACTGCTAAATTCTTGTTTGAGAATGTATTCACAAGATACGGGTTACCTATAGAGCTAGTTAGTGATAGAGGCACTCACTTCTTGAATGAAGTTATTGAAAATCTGCTCCAAGAATTCTTGGTAGTGCATAAGAAGTCTGCCCCCTATCACCCTCAAGCCAATGGGCAAGTCGAAAGCACCAATAAGATCCTATGCAATGTATTGACAAAATTAGTGAACAATAAACGCTCTGATTGGGACAAACAGCTACACCATGCTGTTTGGGCATACCGAGTCGCCTACAAAACGGTACTCCAAGCCACCCCCTTTCAGATGGTATTTGGCCAAAACGCAGTGGTACCGTTGGACTTCTTAATACCTACATTGAAAGTAGCACAAGAGCACGAATGGACGGGTCATGAACTCTCCTCTAGACTTTTTGACCTTGAACGATTAGGAGAAACAAGACTGAGAGCAGCTGCAGGGATATATGCAGCTAAGAAGAGACAGAAGGCATACTTTGATGCCCATGTGAAGGATAAGGGCTTGAAAGCAGGAGATCTAGTTTTAGTCTACACATTGAAACAACACGCAAGGAAGCTAGAAAAGAGAGGCTACGGACCTATGATCATCAATAGGATCTCCACAAGTGGAGCAGTACAACTAGCCACTTTAGAGGGTGATGTTCTCCCAAACTATATTAGCGGATGCAGAGTCAAGCTGTATCAGGAACCCCTCACGGAGGAAATGCTAAGTCGACTCAATACTACTAAGCAACGTAAAGAGGAGGAAAAACGAATTCGAGAAGAAGCACAGGCAGAGGCCTTAGAGCGCATCAGACGAATGAAGTTGAGGAGACAAGGGAGGGATCAGCCTATGATTGACACTCAAGAGTCTCCAGGCTATCACATGGCCATGTGTGAGGCTTCAGGTGAACGTACCCATAAGATAGTGGATCGACGACCTTTTGTGACCCTAGAAATAGGACAAAGAGACAGCACAACAAGCGTGAGAGCTTTAATTGATTCAGGAGCAGCCACAAGTGCAGTTCGGCTTTCTTATTGCCAGCACCTGCAATTGGAGGTAAAACCCCTAGAAGCATATCTGATAGGATTAGGAGGTGTTGAAACCCCTTGCATGGGAGAGGTGGATCTTCCCCTCTACATACAAGAGGTCCTCATGCCAGCAAAAGTGCTAGTGTGTGAAGACGAGGATCTGACCGAACCTCTTGTCTTAGGCCAAGACTGGATCTATGATCACGCAGTCAACCTCAACCTAAGAAGTGGACTTCTTCAGGCTTGGGTAGGCCAAAGCCGTCTCACGATTGAATTAGAAAATCAAGCACTCAAACCAATAGAACAGGCACCAACTCCTGGTCCCTCCAGGAATCCACATGAAGATAACAATGTTGTTCTTGTCCAAAATTCTATGGTGCAGAGGATTGTCAATCTTACTGAAGGTACAGGAGCCAATAAGGAGTTCCTAACTGATCCAAAGAAGATTCTAAACGGGCAGACCGAACATCACTCGACACGAAGGAGGCCGCTGATCAAGAGGCAGGAGCGCCAACCCGTGCAACACGGAGCACCTCGTGGCACGAAGCAGATCTGGATACGCAAGGATGGAAAACCCACCACTCTAATAGCAGACTCCCGAGGAGACAACAAACAAGCCACACCATCACGGACACAAGTGAAGGAGTACCCTAGGAAACCTCCTAGGCACACCACATCTATTTGGGTCCCTAAGCGGTCAAGGAAGGCTAGCCCCAATGCTAGACACATATGGGTGCCCAAGGCCTGTTTACGAGCCCAAATAGCTCCAACTCTAGTTACTGGCATAATTCAACACTCTCAAGTCCGCTCGACTAACAACGCAGGAACTCTCCCTAAAAACCACTCTGACCCACACTCAGTCACATCAAGGAATGCCTGGAAATGGGTACCCAAAAGGTCCCAAATCCATCACAACCTAGTTCAAAAACCGTTGCCTGTCTTTAGCTCTAAGAGCTACGAATCCCCTATCAAAGTTTGGAGACCTAAACCATGTATCAAACCCCCTGACCCAATTTTTGTAAATCCATCCACTCTGACATAGGTGCATTCCGAGTCCACTGCATAACCAAAGTAGGCATCTAGGATGATACTGACCTCTAATCACCACTCACACCTATCACAAGCACTTCATCTCTGACCACTAACCTTTGGGATTGTCATGTTAGTATTGTGAAGGGAACACCATTACATCCTGTTTCCTATGCAACACTAATGTGCCTTTCTTCTTCTAGCAGATAAGCACCCGATTCCCATGGCAGCAGTAGCAGGCACAAGCTCTCAGGCAGGCTCTCGTGCTCAAATCAATTGGGATGCCATGCCGGTGGAGGCCCCACCAACAGCTCGGCCTGAAGAGTTCGTGAATGTGCGGAGAATTCCTATTCCAGATCCACCAAATGGCCTAACCGAAAGAGTAAAAGAGCACTCTCATTGGTTCAATGAAATGCCAGGAGACTTGGGAGACGCACATCATATATGGGAGTCCAAGATGGAGTGTGGAGGAGTGTGGTGGACCTTCCAGTTCTTTTCAAGAGAATTCGAAACCTTACAGAATGCAGCTCCACTTCAAGATATCTGGCAAAAAGCAGGATTACAAACTTATTTTAGTGCAGCTCTGCCTAAACCCGATTTCCTCAGGTGCTACTACCTAATTGCCACATTGAAGCCGACAGGTGATAAAGATCATTCAGGCACATTTTGGGTGCCCTCCTTGTCAAATCTGGAGGAAATGAGGAAGTTCGAATTGAATGTTACTTTAATCAGGGAAGCACTTCAGATGTATGGCACGCATGTACCTTCTGACCGCGACCCCTTGATACCTGAGTCGATGAAAAGCAACAGAATCAAGAAGCTAAAAGAAATGTGCGCCCTCACCCCCAACATCGCCATACCATTGCGGATGTGCCTCCAACACTTCGCATTCCCAGCTCAGGACCGTTTCACCCAACCTCACAAGAAAATATGGTATGGGCTATATCTAGCAGAGACTGGAAGCTCGTCCATTAAGATGCCTGTATGGATCTTGGACCAAGTGTATGAAGCAGGCAAGCGGGGTGTGAGGAAGCCTACTTTACACGGCTGTTGTGCGCTTACAAGGATTATCTATCGATGTCTTGCATATGATGTGCCGGTTGCCAGAGCCCTAAAATATTCACAGCTGGAGTTTTTCAAAGGGCGGAAGTCAGGGAGCCAACCTGCGAAACGGATGTGTGGATCCCTCTCCCAGGTAATGATCCCTCACGAGGTCACGACCGAAGCTTCCCCCAGAGAAGAAGCCCAGGTCGCACCGGTCACGATCCATCTTCAAGGAGTTCAAGCAGGGGATGTGGTACAACCCACTCCATCCGCCCCTCCACTACCTACCGATGTAGAGTTTGCATCTATGGCCAACTTCACAGAAGATCCAAACTTTGATTTTGAAAGATTCCTGCAGATGGCCCACTTGTCGGACAGTGAAGGTTTCCCTGACAATGACGATCCAAGAGCATCATTCCAAAGAGAACTGCCACAGGGCGAAGCAAGCAGAGTACATGGGGAAGAGGTGGCACAACATCCCCATGACCCAAACACACAAGTTCAGGAAGGTGCACAAAGAAATGAACCAGAAGATAGTGAAGAGGAAGCCCTTGCCTATACCGCACAACTCAAAAGACTATACCGGACAATCAAGCAGGTGTAGAGGAGACACAAGATGTCAGAAGAAGCGAATCGAGCCCTAGTAAACCACATGTTGCAATCGGAGAACATCGACCCACATTTTGTAGAATCGTTGAACCTTTTGGCGGACACCTGTGGTATCGGGGAAGCCATGAGAACATTGGTCTATCAGACGAACCCTACTTATGATCAAAGAAGGATAGATACAAGGCCACGGCGGGGAAAGATGATTCAAATGGAGGTATCTACCGTATTGCCTACTTCAATGACAGAAGATGTTCAGATGGTTAGCCCTAGTCCCAGTGACGAACCAGATGTAAATACACATTCACCACCTCCGCCATCACCTCCCAGCCAGCCTTCAGAACCCTTTTCCACGAGTCTTTCTGAACAACCGATATCCACCCATGGTGAAACCAATGTACACACCTCCTTTTCTACAGCCTTCCCTTTACCCACAGCCATCACTTCTGCCCAAATTTTTGAAGCCCACACAGGTCATCCTGCCACCGATCAAACCATAATAGGTCACCCCTCTTATCTCCCCGCCCTGGGACAACCACTTGCCACTAGCCAAACCTTATCCCAACCTTTTCCATTCACCCACACAGTTCCTTCCTCCCAACCCCTACCCACTGTACCCCTGTTAACCCCCTCAGGCTCAACCCAAGTCACACAACCGTCATTCTGGACAAACCTTGTAAATATACTCCAACAGGTGGAGAATTATAATAAAAAGTCCCTTCCCCAACCCCACTCCCCCACATTCACTGCCACCACTAACACACCACCTACCGTTCCCGTATTCACAATTCACTCTTCACACACTATCACATCCGATCCCATGGATATTTCACCATCCACAGGAGCACCCACCGCCACGTCTGTTCCACCATCATCACATCTCACTTCACTCATAGGCACATCATCCACTTTTCCCTTCCTCATTTCCCGACCCTTTGCATGTTCCACCTCTACCCATGCATCCACATCATTTAGTAGTGCACTAGACACCATGGTTGAAGCGGCCACTCAGCTTAAGCAAGAGTATAAGCTATTAGAAGAAAATAACACAGAGCTGTGCAATCTCTCGGCTCAACTCCAGGCACGAGTCGATGCCTTGGAACTAGGTAATACAACACTACAACACCAGGTGACTGACCTCCAACAATCGAAGACAGAACTCGAAGCTAAGTATGCAAAGACAAGCAAAGCTATGGAGGAACAACTCAGAGAACAAATGGGCCGCAATGCGAGACTTCAACGCAACATGGCTCTACTACGTCGCCATCTAGCAGCGGCTCAAGAAGAGAACAGAAGGCTACAACAACAAAACCAGGAGAACCTAGAAGCGGCCATGGAAAACACCCCGGGAGCACCTATAGACCCTGCAAAATTCCAGGCTGTCCCCTCAGAGCATATTCAACAGGTTTTAGAAGGTTATGCGACCCTCCTGGAGGCCCATGATCAGTTGGCAGACCAGATAAAGGAACTACGAGGATCCAAAGTACCGACAACACACCCACCCACACCTAAAGAGATGGTCGAGGCCGCTACTTCGCCAGAACCTGAACCTTCAACCAACAGTGAGGTACTTGAGCTACGACAACAGGTTGCAGAACTAAAAATCAAGTTGTTACAATATGAACGACCTGCCTCTCCACCTGATCAAACCATAGAAGAAGAAACAGTAGTCATTCCAGTGGAGGAGACATTTGAAGACAATTATGAGCCTCAACCCCTTCCAGGAGGCAGAATTACGGAGGAAGGCCAAAACACATATGAGGATCCCCCATCAGCATGGATGAAGCAGGTAGAGGAGATGGGCCACACTCCCGAAGAGCGCGTAGCAACTCAGATGCTGGCCATGAAAACCATTGAGGAGTCTATACTCAAGTCTGAATATTTCTCGCACTTGGCTCCTAGGCGGTTGATAACTAGCTCAGAGTTACAATATAAACCTTATTTTGTATTATTGGTGGACTACAATGCTGAGATCAAACGCATAACCAACAAGTATCCCTCTTTCGCAACACAGTTCGAACCCGAGGACATCCCAGAAGCCGCCAAAAAAGGGGCCATATTCCAGCCCATATGGAGACAAAAGTTACTGGAGACCTATCCGGAAATGTTACGAACATGGGATCATGCTCCCATGCATCTGAAATATAACCCATGCTTTGGACCGGTACAAAGAAGACGCTCCTGGAAAGCATTCGCCATCAAGGTTCAGAACAATGTGAATTGCAAACAGTGGCTGAACTACCCCAAAATCGCACCACCGACAGGCCCACCTACAACAACGTACATGATGGCTACCATCCGATATTGGCTTCCACGCCTCCACTCCATGCCAGATGTAGCTGCACAGATGCTACTCAAGATATTTGATATGATGCAGGTTGTGCTCAAAACCTTCCGCAACGTATGTAACATTCAGCCTCCGATTCTCGGCGTCATCAATGGCAATTATGACCTCTTGTATGATATGAGCACAACCCCAAGCATACGAGTTGCTTATGCATGGCACGCACGCATCAGATATCTCCCTGCCTGCTATAAGCAAACCTTCGATGACATGTTCACCACGGGATTTTGGGAAGCACATTCAGAGGTATTTGCACCACGACCAACCCACCTGCTGCAACTATTTGTGTGCGAGCAAACAATGCATTCAGAGCTCTACACTACACCACAACCTAACATGCCTGGAGCCGTGAATTGGGATGCCCTCCAGAGCGATTTGGTCCGGGGACTACGTATAAAAGAACAAGAATTGGCAACCGACCTCCTGCAGAAGTACATCGATCAAACAGTGGAGCAGAGGTCTGTCAGAGGCGACAGACACTAGGGGGGGGAGAGTGTTGGCAGTATACGAGAAGAGGCAAGTACGAGCATACAAGCAGATCTAGCACTAAGGCAACCCTTTATTTTTTTCAAAACCCTTACACCATTTAAAAGTGATTCTCATCACTAAAAACCCCTGTAAATACCATTTTCACCTTTTTGTAGCTCCATTTTGTACAAGCCGAGGAGTCCTCGAGCTTGAGGAGCCTTAGAAGTAGTTGCCTACCAATTTTCGTATTTTTTAGACCTCGTTTGAGCCCTCAAATAAGCCCTGGAACCTAATTTTTAACTAGGCCGGACACTAGGTCTGGACAGGGCCAAAGCTAGTAAAAAACTATTAATAGAGCTAGAGAGCTCATTTTTGGGCTAGCTTCTTGTAGTTTTGAGCTTGTATGAGAACTTGGTTGCAATAGAAGTGATTCCATTGTCTTACTCTCTTGTTCTTGCCGTGTGTGCGCGTGTGTGTGTATGTGTGTGCATGTTAGTGTGCTTCTCACTCACACATTTGTGACTTCACTTGCTCGAGGTCTTCATACCATCCTCATGTCTTCCCGGATCGACATTAAAGGAGGTGCTACTCATCACTGAGCTACACCTGGTTTGATAGAGAGGGCACCAAGAATGTGCCTGAATGATCTTTATCTTCTGTCGCCTTCAGTGTGGCAATCAAGTAGTAGCACCTAAGAAAATCAGGTCTAGGCAAAGCTGCACTAAAATAATCTTGCAACCCCGCTTTCAGCCAAATATCATGAAGAGGAGCTGCATTCTGTAAGGTTTCAAATTCTCTTGAGAAGAATTGAAATGTCCACCAGACTCCGCTCTTACTACCTCTCTACCTTGAGTGTTTATGACTGGGTGGTTAGGCCCGTATGTCAATACTGACACTAATGGGTTAGCCCACTGAGGTACAACTTCCAAATTAAACAGGTAAGCATCAGGAAGGTCATCTGATACTCCTTGTGGGGCCTCTCCAGATGTGAGCCTAGAGAGATGGTCTGCTCTCAAATGAGTACTCCCTTTCCTCACTACTACCTCAAAGTCATATTCCATTAGTAAGAGAAACCATCTTACTAATCTGCCTGTATTACACGGCTTGTTTACCAGGTACAACAATGCTTGATGGTCAGTAAAAAATTTAAACTTATTTGCAAGCAAATAGTGTCTAAACTTCTTAACTGCATATACCATGCCTAAGCCTTCTCTCTCAGTAGTGGTGTAATTTCGTTCAGCTGCATTCAATTGTCTACTGGCATAGGCAATTGGGAGATCCATATTACCTTCACCAGTAGGTTGTGCGAGTACACATCCAATAGCATAATTGGATGCATCCACATGAACATGAAAGGGTTTATTCCAATCTGGTGTAGTCAAGATTGGGGCTGAACATAATCGTCGTTTAAGCTCATTGAAGGAATTTTCACACTCATCAGTCGACTCAAAGTTAGTCAAAAGTCCATACAGAGGCTTTGCTATGATGGCATACATGTGTATAAACCGTCGGTAATAACCACAATGCCCCATGAAAGCTTGTACTTTCTTGACATTCTTTGGCCTAGGTAGCTCCGCTATGGCTCTCACTTTCTCTTCATCAGTGGATATTCCATTCTTTGACACTATGTGTCCTAGAATCTTGCCTTGCCTGACCATAAAAACGCACTTTTCTGGGTTCAGGCAGACTTGATATTCTCCACATTTGTCAAAGATTTGTCTGAGTTCAGGAATATGGGTTTGTCTAATGTTGGAATGAGCACAAAGATCATCAACATAGACTTCTAAGTTCTTCCTCAGGAACTCTTTAAATACATGGCACATCAGCCTCTGGAAGGTAGATGGTGCATTGGTAAGCCCAAATGGCATTACTCTAAAGGCAAAAATGCCCCATTCAGTGGCAAAAGCCGTCTTATGCTGATCTTCTGGAGCTATGGCTACTTGATTGTAGCCCGAAAATCCATCAAGGAAGCTGTACACTTCCTTGCCTGCTACTCTTTCTAAGAGATGTTCTGTGATAGGAAGCGGATAGTTGTCTCGAATTGTGGCTGCATTGACCTTTTTCAAGTTAATGCACACACGTAGCTTTCCATTCTTCTTGGGCACCACTACGATGGGGGATACCCACTCAGTGTGCTCAATTTCATAGATAAATCCAGTTTCAACCAAGCGATCTATCTCTTCCTTGATCTTAGCAGCATAATTATCATTATATGTGTATGGCTTTTGCTTAGAAGGTTTGGCATCTAAGGTCATGGGGATAGTGTGAGAGCATATGTCAGGGTCCACGCCTTTCAAATCCTTGTAACTCCAGGCGAATACATCTCTGTATTCTCTTAGCAAGGCTATCAATTCGTGCTCTTTGTCTTTCGTCAGGTCATGGCCTATGTACGTGCATCTCTCTTCTCCTTCTTCCACAGCTACCACTATTTTCTTGGTGGTTTCTTTGTTATCATAGGCCTCCCCCGATTGTGCCTTTCGTTTAGGCATTCTGATCATGACTCTCTTGTCATCTATCTCATACTTCTTAAAATTTTCCGGGACCTCAAATAAAGATTCTTCCTCTTCTGGTGTGACTCCTCTCTTCTTTCTTTTCTTTCCTTCTTCCTTCGGGGTCACATGTGTGGCTAGTCTTACATCATTTGTAAACTCTCCATGCCTCTGGGGTTGAAATTCTACTTCATAGAAGTATTCTTCATCTGATGCAAAAGGTGGGTCCATAATGATTGACTCTAGATCGGAGTCACTTGCATCCTCAAATGCATCAGGGCTAGGTTCACACTCTTTTAACACTGCCTCTCCCTTGATCGGCTCTATGGAGAAGACTGAAATGTCATAGCCATCTTCATCACAGTGGGGTGTCCATTGTTCTTCATTGATGGCTACATCCATGGTTGCTAAAATTTCTACACAGCCGTGGGGTTCAAATTCTTTGTCAGGAAAGACTACAGGTGCATAGGCTGGGTCTTGAATTGATCTATGTGTTTCTTTTGCACCTATTTCTCTGGCTTTTTCTCTCTTCTCCTCTTCTACTGCCTCTTTACACATCCATAAGTGAGTGTCTTCATGCATCCATGAGGATCCTGATCCTATGGAGTGCACTGACTCCGTGTCGTCCTTGGCTCTATGGATAAGATTCCATTGGATAGGAGGGACATCTCTATGAGAGTAATCTTTGAGATTGACTTTGGTTGTAACACCTAAGTGTTGCAAATACAAGGAATTGGTTCCCCAATCCTGGACCACTTGCAACTATCGCATAAATGGTCTTCCCAAAATCATCTCGTATGCATGATTCTTGCTAAAATCACAGATAGCAAACGTGTGCTCAAACTCTACACCACATGTAGTGAGAGTTATTCCTTCAAGTAGTCCTAAAGGCCTCTCTATGTGGCCATCAGCCATTTGCAATTTCATCCTCGTGGGCCTGAGTGCTGGCTTGCCCCACCGCTTCCATAGGGAAGTGGTAGCAATAGCAATTCCTGCACCTGAGTCCAGAATTGCCTTGGTTGTGTATTCCTGATGGGTAATGGGAAGATAGGTGTTTCATTCTTCACCTTCACTCATATCTCCTATCTTGTCTAGAGGAATTTCTGGCACTGTCCTCTGAGAACCTACCTGGGAACGAGGTTTTGCTATCTCTGGTACTTGTTTGGCTACATGTTTCCATAACTCTGGCCTAACTTTGAGTAGCTCTTCTAAAGTGAGGTTGCACTACACTTTAGTGTTTTTCACTATTTCCGTATTCCTAGGTATGAGTGAGTCTTCGTTTCTTATCATGACAGTGGGTGCTCTCATACAGGTCGACTTGGCTTCCCATGGGCCTGTGAAATGGGGTAATTCCTGTAAAGAATTAGACTCAAAGTCTAATCTCTCTTGGGATTGGGTGCTCTCCTGCTCTCCATAAATGGAAGGAATATCTTGTGGGAATTGATCCTACATGTCATCCACAAGTTCAATGGGAGGAGGGGCTTCACTTTCATTAGCCCATTTGTCTTCTTGAATCTCTCGTAGGAATTCTGGAGTGAACCTATTCATAGAAGAGGAGGTGTCTGGTTCAGTGGAATTGGGCACATAAGCTTCCTGTGGGGGATGGCTTATGTTTTTGCTTGCCTCATCTCTTTCTTGATTTCTTTCTTCCTTGGCAAATCTTGCAATTATGCTCTCTAACTTCTCTAGGAGTCCATCCAAGTGCAATTGTGTCTTAGCTGAGCCTAAGTAGTTGAAAAGGCGACTGGCTTCAAACATGGTCTAAGCCAATGCGACCATTTTCGCACACAGCTTGGTTCTTTCTATTTCTAGGTCAGCTCTAGGGTAGCACTTGTCATGATCCGTCACATTTGGCCCTTCTTGGATTCTGGCCTGATATGCCTTAAGCATCATGTCTATGTCTTCAAGAGTGGGGTCAGCTAACACTGATCCTACTCTAGGGGGTGGTGGAATGGTCTGAGGTAGGTGGACAGATGGTGGGTTAGATGGTGATGGAAGTGAGGGTGGTGGTGGTATGTGAGAGTTTGTTTGAGAGGTGAGTTCAACAATTTTGGCTTTTGTTTCTCTTATGCTTTCTTCTAAGTCGCTCATCTTTTTAGATCATTGTCTTTTCATTCTTTCTCGACTATCCCTCCAGGCTCTCGACCGCTTCTTGGCTATACTATCGGTTTCACTAACCTCTGCACTCTTCTCTTGACCTATCCCTGGGTTCTGTTGCAAAGCCTGGGCTCTAGTGACTACCTGTACTGGTGCAGTGGACGTCACACTTCCTGTAGAGTCTACTACTAAGCCAATAACGTTAATTGGAGTTATTTTTGGCATATTATTAGGATTCTTAGGGCAATCTTGTAAGAGATGCTCCTTCCCGCAGACTTGACAAAAGCCTTGTATTGTTACTGACTGGGTTGTGTAGGTGGAGGTAAGGGGCAGTCACGAATGAGGTGATCTCCTTGACATCTGTAGCATGGTCCTCTAGGGAATGGGGGTCTTACCTGCCGAGGCTGGGGCCTAGAGTTAGGGTTTGTGTACATTACATTTGTGTATTCTGGCTCCCAACTAGGTTCGCTTGGTTCTTCACTATAGTAGGACTCACCATGTTCAGGAGATTGCATGTAGTAAGCCTCTGGACTATCAATTTGTGTAGAATCAAAGCTATGATCACTTGGGTCACTTTCTGAGAGCAGTGGTATTACTGGCACTATAGCTCTATTCAAATTTTCCTGAGCTACTGCATACTTTACAGGAATCACATTAGCTGGGGTTGGAGGTTGTTGAGCTAACACAGGCTGTGGCCTTTGTTGGTTCTGGTAGGGTTGTTGATAGGGTTGCTGCGGTCTACCATATTGTTGTGGGGGGTACTGGTTCTGGTATCTTCCCTGTTGTGGATAGCGCTGAGGGTAGGTTTGTCTAACTGCTTGCTTATTGTACGGGCAATCTTGTGCCGTGTGATTTGTGTATCTCCGTTCTATGGTGCAATATTGGCTGCTAGGATTCACTTGGGGTTGAGCCATGATGGGGCATGCGTTCGCCATATGGTCACCACCGCAAGTATAACACCTCTTTACTGGGGAAAATCTAGGAATTTGTTTACTAGAGACACCTAGTTTTTGAGCTACTTTCTCCGCAAGTTCCTCAATTGATGTGGATTGCGAGGAAGAGAGGCTAGAGGCACTATCTGAATCTCTGTAGATTTTGGAAAGTTCTAACTCCTCCCCTAGGTTATCCTCAATGTCGATGCACATGCGTACACACTCTTCTATGGTCCTAGGGTCCTTCAAGTACACATAGGATTGCAACTTTGTACTTAGCAGTCCATCCAAGAATAAAGCCACTTGTTTGGCAGGTGTGGGTAACTCAGGAACAGGGCATCTCTCAAGATATTGCCTAAATCTTCTTCCTGCAAGTCTCACAGTCTCCTGTGGGGTCTGCTTGAAGCTGTAGATCAATGAGGAAGTATTATGCCTCATGCCACTCTTAGAGAATTCGGTGATGAAAGCCTCTAAGAGTTGGTCTATGCTCCTGAACTGTCTCTCATTCAATGGTTGAAACCACGTAAGGGCTGTGTTCCTAAGTGTTAGACCAAAGGCATTATATTGCGTGAATAGGTCCTCAACTTGTTCAGCTCTCAAGACTTGCCTAAACTCTGCCACATGATCATATGGGTCTCCTGTGCCATCGAAGTAATTCTTCATGGACTTAACTAACTGAGTCGGTCTCAAAATCCTGGCGTGTTCCCTAGGCCTTGGCAGAGGGAAATCATCAGCATTCCTCTGATTCCTTGGGGCTCTAAGTCCTTCAGGTTCCACTCTATTTGTTTGCATTCTCGTTCTGTCTCTTCCCACTGGGTTGGCAAAGCTTACCTCTGGCCTATCTCTATACCTGTCTCTTTGAATTCCATGAGCGTGGGAGGTTCCAGCTCTTGGGTGACCAAAGGACACATTCGATCTTGGTTGGGGGAAAATAAATTCACCTTTCCAAGTGTAAGCATGCCTATCATTTTCTGTAACCACAAAGATCCTCTCTGAAGCGTGATCTACGTAGGTTACTCTACCTGGGCTATCAGGATCTTTGAACTCATATATCATGATTGTTCCTACCTCACTCGGCTGATTAGATCTATATCTCCAAAAGGCTTCATCAGTCTCTCGGTTCAGGAGTAGATCTATGCTCTTATTGTCTTGGGGAATCCACTCTGGTGTGATAATCCTGGTGAGAACAGACTTACCTCGGGGGGTTCTAGGTTCTACACCCATGTTTCCTTGCTCTAGGTCACCTAAGTCCGTTTCTGAGACCACATTCCCAAATTCATCTGTCCTATCTAGGTGACTGGTGACTACATATATTGTCCCTTCCTTGTCCAAGTATGCTCCGTTTTCAAACTTGACAGCTGGGTGCTCTAGTCCAATGGATTGGTCAGGGTTTTTAATCTAGACCACAGATCTTCCTAGGCCATCCTCATAGATGCTAGCACCTAATCAGTTGGTCCTAAGGTATTCGAGTTGCATCTTGTAAGGGCCTTCCACCCTATGTAAATACGGCACCCCAGAACTTCCTGTAGGTCTCTCCATACCGTGGGACATCTTAGACTCGCTCGTCTCAGAGCTAGGGTAGTACGAATGATGGCTCAACTGCTGGGCCCAAGACCTAGCAGTATGATTGACACTAGCCTCTGAAGATCTAAGACTTTGTCTATCTTTCCCTAGGTGTCGACCTGATCTAAGGTTCATAAGCCCAATTGAATAATCCCAAATTTTCCCAAGTACACTTGCATTGCTGAGTTCTTTTGTATTAGTCACTTGTTCTTTTTTAATCCCTTAGGGTGTCACTTCTTGTCCAGTTACTCTTCGCCGCAAGGAACACTTAAATTTTTATCGTACTTTGAGTGCGGTCGCTGAATTTAATTTCTTTTCCCTTAGGTTGCTTCGCGATTGTAATTTCCTAACACTTTGTTTAGTTCCTAAGCCCAAGGAGAAAATGAATATACGAGAGTTTATTTTGTTCAAACCCCTCGGAATTGGTCTACTTGGATCACTTGGAGCCCACAATTATCTCGCAATGGATTCTTCCTGTGTCTATGCACTAGCTCATAAATTCCCGGCAAACGCACCAAAATGTTAGGCCTCTTAGTCCAAGGAAAAAACCTAGGCACAATGATATTTTGCCAACTTTCTGATGCTAGGTGAATTTTGATCGCCCTAAATCCACAATTACACTTGGATGTACCGCGGGAAGATGGAAGAATATGAGTACAACTAAGTGTCCAACCCCAATAATCCTTTCTAACAACCTTCCTCTCTCTCTCTCTCTCTTCCCTACATATGCTTTTTAAACTTTGTAAGTGTAGTGGAATAACACACATGTGACGGGATATTATTTGATGTTCCAAGCAGTTTGCTATATTGAGAAATCCTGACTGGATAATCTCATCAATAAAAAATATGAAAGGGTCCAAGTGATGGCACCTTCAATCCTCTTGAGCTCAAGAGCAAGGCTGTTAAATCTATAACTCAATGAAATAAGGATGCCTGAAAATCTGAAGCCACGAGGAAATTATCGCAGCTTAGTTTTTGCAGAGCTCTTGAGAGGTCGAGCTGTAGGCCTGACCAACCTCTGAACTTTCTCGCTATCATACTTCACAGAAAGAAAGGCACATACTACAGCCAAAACCATGAGTGGGGACATATAAACTGAGCTTGCTTCCCTGACTTATCAAAAAGACCCTCTCGAATGAGGCCCCATACCAAAAGCAAAACCCCAAACAAGCTCATCCTTCCTGGCTTCAATAGACCAGCTACTGCACCCGCCACTGCAAAATAACTTCCAATCAAAAGCTCTAAACGATTCAGCTCCAAGGATTGGATTGTTGCTGCATTTGTCAAGTTGTACTTCTCAAGGATATTAGACCATCTGGGAAATGTGAACTCAGTAAATATAGTCTGGACACATGCACCTGGATACAACAACAACTTCACTAAAAGACTTGGAGCCGCCTTGCTTGTAACCAGTTGTGCTGCTGTGACTTGCAATGAACATGTACAGGTCCCTGATCTACAAGGTACTCTACCAAAAGAAAAGACAATTATATATAATCATATCTAGAACACAGGTCGTAGGCATAGTGTACGTGCACGCTAGATATCACATCTTTCTCTTGGGTTCAGATACAACCTGAATCCATCCATCTCCCACACTAAAATGTTGTCCTCTAGCAAAGATCAAGATTTCCATGCTGTATATACTGCATTCTGACACCCGATTACTTAAGGACCATAAAATGTGAACAAATACATTATCACGACATTTGACCATTTATGTCGATTGAATTCAACATAATGATTCCTAACACACTGCGATACGAGAAAACCTGTCAAAAGCGATCTGATCCATGCAAGTACAACTACTTAAATGTTGCTGACTCAGAAAACGTAGGAGTTCTGAGAATGAACGACAGTCTTGGTCTCCACCGATATGAAGCTCAGAGAAGTATCATCTCCACGCGGTTGTGCAAGTTAGAAACAAAAAAAAAAGGACAGAAATGGGAAATCTCCATACCGAATTTGCACACTAGACACGCAAATTAAAATGATTTGAAGATGAAGAAGAAGACTAACATCTTCGTCATATTTGCACACTTACGTTATGAGCACGAAAATCCACGGTCTGTATACGTAAAACCTACCAGAACAATGGAATCTGCAGGATGATAATGAAAAAGAAGACTTGACATGCGCGAGTAGAAATCGACGCGTTCCACATAGTGAGCAGATGATCCGATGCAGATGCAAGGCCGAGACCCCCCCTCCTTTCCTCAAGAGCTTCTCCTCAAAATGTTGCTTCCGAATGCCTGCTCTCCTTCGGACTCCGCTCCTGCTTCTCGTAACGAACCACTCCACTCCCTTGAAATCTCTGCACTCACGGAAAGCCCTTCGCATTGCCTGCCTCTCATCACACCCCTCTGAGGACAACAACAAGCTCAAGACTCCCCTCTCTACATCTGCCCAAACAGCCGCACAAAAAATTGTGAGAGCCCCCTCCTTTTTCGATGCAAATCCCCCTTCAAATTTTGCAAAATATTCATCACATCCCGAAATGACAATCCACCAGGTTCTAGATGTGATACTCCTGGTGCAAAAGCTGGATCAAGGTAGTCACAATCGATAGATATATAGACACCCTTGGCACCCACTCCAAGCTCCAAATTCTCCAAGAATCCCATATCTTTATATAAATTTCTCATCTCAAATAACTTGACTCCAAACTTCTCTATTTGTTGTCTTCCTTCTTTATTTATGGATCTAACTCCAACCTGTAGCAGGCGACGTGCATGTCCACCTAAGGATGATGCATGAGAATAAATGTTCCCTTCAAAAGCATGGTATATATCAGGATGCTGTCAACTCCCTTACAAACTTTGCAGCAACCATGGCTGTCATACCATCCACAGTATCACGTTGAGGATTGAACTCTACAACATCCCCTCCAATAATATCCCCCTTTTCGGTTTCTCTTGTCAGAGGAAAAAACGGACCTGCCCCAAAGAGTGCAAAAATCTGGATTGACACCTTCTATCTGCATTTGTGCAAGGCAGTTTAGTGCTTTAATGCCATACTCATATTTGACATAACCAGACATGAGAGCATTCCACGAAATAACATCCCTCTTGGGAAGAATGTCAAACACTTCTAATGCTCTTTTAAGAAAACCACAATTCGCATACATGTCCACTAAAGCATTGCCAAGAGCAAGGGTCTCTAATAAGCCCTTTGTTGGAAGAGGCATTTTTGGAACCTTTTTTAAAGGAAAAATATTGTAAAATGATAAAAATTTGTAGAAATATTTATGCAAATGTTGTAACAATAAGGAAGAGTCTTCCTTATGTAGGAGAGAATCTTATGTATTTTTTATAGATTTTTTGGAAATTCTTAGATAGCATATTTTTAGAATAATAGAGGAAAGGACCAAAATTCAAGTGTGAAAGAGGACACTTGAAAATGTATAAAAGTCAATTTTCTCTATTTTGGAGAGGTTGGTTAGTCATTTGTACATGCTATCAATAGAGAAGAGAGAGTTTCTGCTGAAATCGTGTTTTCTCTTGTTGTGTGTGTTTCCTTTGATGTGAAAGCTTGCTTCTTGCTTAATCATGGAGATTTGTGAGTTTCATTTGTGTAATACTGAGTAAGATGTATGAAGAGAGATGATTACTGATGTATTGAGTGAAGAAGAATTGAAGAATGTGGCAGAAATGTGAAAATCGTCTGTTGATACAGAATCGTGATTGTCTCGTCTCTGTGATACAGGTGATATTTTCCAATTTTGATTTCATATTTCTATTCTGATGAGAAAATAACATGAATTAGACACAAAGATCATAGAAAATGATGAAGATTTGCTCTAGATAAGGTAAACCCTAGATATTTCCTCTTCATTTTCATTTTCTCAGAATTCCAGCCATCCATCTCTTATTTCTATGAATCTATCATCTAGAAGGGGCTGTGGTCTTATGGATATTCCCAGGATTGACAAAATAAAGATGATTAAAGAGATGGAAAGCTGTTGGATTGCACAGAATATTGGAGGAGCCTATTTTCTTCATTGACTTTGAAAGAGTAGCACAGGTGATGGGGAGTTTGGAAGAAGTTGGGAAAGGTAATGATGCATACTTCAGATGCAGAGTAAAGGACAAAGACAATCAGGAGGTAAGGGTTATTATCAAAGCTGCTTTACAGTTCTTTCCAATGGGAACCAAACTAGACCCAAGTTTTGTCAAAAAGAATAAGGGAACCTACACAGGATTTACAAAGTTCACTGATTTTAAAGGAAGGGAGAAAGAAGAATATGCTGTAAGAATGTTCTTACAATTCTTCTGTTTTCCAAAATTACCAAGATACACAATGCCACATAAGTCAGTGACTGTTGATGTTTAACAACGAAGATAGAACCAAACCATTTGGAGTAATGGATGTCTCTCCATACATCCATGAACAACTGAAGGAAGCAGCAAAGCATTGGGAACAGAAGAAGTTTATGAATGGAGGTCAATTCTTAACCAGAATCATCTATCATATTTTGGGAATGGAAGAACAACTTAAACTGGCTCCAAAAGCACAGTATTTCAGGAATCTAATAGCAGGAGTAAAAAGTCCTTCCAAAAGGATGCAGCCTAAAGAAACAGAGGGACACACTAGTATGAGGGGAGCTAGGATGAAGAGGAAAATAATCTCTGAAGAAGTGATTCCAGTTAAAAAGAGAAAGTTGGATCCCAGGAGAGTGGAGTTGGAACAGACTGAAGAAACAAAAGAAGAACATGTAGCAGCTCAGAAGGAGGTACAATCTTCTAATGAACCTCATCCTCCATAGACAAGTAAAGAACAGCTCTATACTTATCTTACCCAAGGAAACAACAAAAGAGCTATGTATGAGGCACAGTATCAAAAAATGTTGGAGGATTACTCATGCAAAGCTACAGACTGGATTCAAGAAGAAGTGGAGCATTATGAAACATTACATGATGAAATGATGGCAGCTGATACAGAAGAGGTGTTTGTAAAGAAGGAAGTGGAGTTGCTGGCTTATTTTAAGGAATTACAAGGACCTCCAGAGACCAGAACCACTATTGTTGTGAAAAAGAAGGTGCCAAGGAAACCAGTTCAAAAGAAGAAATTGGTTAAGAAGGGGAAAGAAAAGGTAATAACTGAAGCTGCAACAATAAAGGGCACAGAAGAAGTGATCAGGAAAGAAACACAGAAGCCTATCACAGTGGAAGAAGTATTAAAGCCTACAGAACCTGAAATAGGGGGGTCTTCACACTTCGCATCTGATTCAGATAGTGATATTGAAAGCTTCTTGTTAAAAAGTCTAAATCTTTCCATACCAAATACTCCTAATGTGGTAACACAGGCCATAGAGAAACTGAAGACACCTGAGGATTCGAGTAAGAAGTTTCCAGAAAAGCAGACACAGGAGGAAATAACTCAACAGATGAGCTCAGAAGATGAAAGAAGGCTGTCAAAAGGAAATGCAGTAATGACAGAAGAGGAAGGCCGAATAAGAGAAGAAGTCAGTTATGGGTGGGTGCATACAAGAATAAAACCCATATGGACAAAACCATCACATTTCAAATTAGATGAAAAGCTAGAGGAGTTGACCAAGGAGATACAGAAGAGTAGGTCAATTAAAGAACAGAAGGATGTGAATAAGGATCAGGAAATAAAGAAGATAGAAATGGGAAAGAGTGCTCCAAAGGTCACAGGGAAAGTTATGGAAGAAGGTATCATTCAAAGTATAAAGGAGGTGTTACATGATATAAAAAGTAGTGAGGAATTTACATCCAAGTATGATCAAGAACAAGAGGAAGAAGCAGACCTCATGGACATTGATGAACAAGGAACAAGAATACACAGATAAGGAAAGAAATGAACAGGTTGCTGGTATAAAAGAAATAGAATCAGTTTTTGTTCAGGAAAAACAGGGACAGGAAGAGGAATTCAGGAAGGATCAAATGAGTTTGGTGGGAAAAGACTCAACCAGCAGTCAGGAAACTCTAATACAAGAGCAAGAGATACAAATTAAGGGAGATCAGCTCTTGACAAAGAAACAACAAATTTTGGAAGAAAAAAAGTCATTAGAAGAGAAGGGGGCTTCAGACTTTTCAGAACATAAGAGTGCAAATGACAAAGTAGTAGATTTTAAAGAAGATGATACCAATCAGGAGACAAAGAATGATGATCATAGTTATGAAGAACAAGGCATTCAGGATATAGATGATGAAATAACAGCAGAAGAAGATGATGTGGGTAAAGAAGACAAGCAAATTGAAGTTAGACAGGCAGGATTAGAAGTAGGGTTGGACAGAATACCCAAAAATATAAGAGCAGCTTGTCAAATGATCATTGTAGTAGATGCCTTGGGCAGTCAGGTGCTTGGGCTGCAGCTTCGAGGAATGGCCGTTCCATTTCTTGGACATGATTATGTTTTGGGCATATGTTGCTTTCATTTCAGTACTTCCTCAGCTGATTTGTTATCCTCTCTCTCTGTCTCCCTCTTTTTTCCCCTCTCTCTCTTTCTCTTTCCCCCTCTCGGTCTCTTTCCTTTTTCTCTCTTCCTCTCCTCACACCCGCGAGCCCCCACTCACCTCCACCCTCTTCGCCCCCACCAACCCCAACCCCCTTCAACCCCGCTCAACCCCAACCCCACTCACCCCCGCAAAGCCCTTCCCCTCCCTTCACCACTCACCCCCGCAAAGCCCCTTCCCCTCCTCCCTCCATGCGCCTCCTTGCGCCCACCAACCCCAACCCCTTCCAACCCCGCTCAACCCTAACCCCCTCCAACCCCGCTCAACCCCAACCTCCTCCAACCCCGCTCAACCCCAACCCCACTCACCCCCGCAAAGCCCTTCCCCTCCCTTCACCACTCACCCCCGCAAAGCCCCTTCCCCTCCTCCCTCCATGCGCCTCCTTGCGCCCACCAACCCCAACCCCTTCCAACCCCGCTCAACCCTAACCCCCTCCAACCCCGCTCAACCCCAACCCCCTCCAACCCCACTCAACCCCACTCAACCCCACCCTTGCGCCCCCCCTCATCCCCACCTCCTCCTCCACTCAACCCCCAACCCCAACCCCTTCCAACCCTGCTCAACCCTAACCCCCTCCAACCCCGCTCAACCCTAACCCCCTCCGACCCCGCTCAACCCCAACCCCCTCCAACCCCGCTCAACCCCAACCCCACTCACCCCCGCAAAGCCCTTCCCCTCCCTTCACCACTCACCCCCGCAAAGCCCCTCCCCTCCCCTCACCACTCACCCCCCCTCATCCCCACCTCCTCCTCCACTCAACCCCCAACCCCAACCCCTTCCAACCCCGCTCAACCCTAACCCCCTCCAACCCCGCTCAACCCCAACCCCCTCCAACCCCGCTCAACCCCAACCCCACTCACCCCCGCAAAGCCCTTCCCCTCCCCTCACCACTCACCCCCGCAAAGCCCCTTCCCCTCCTCCCTCCATGCGCCTCCTTGCGCCCACCAACCCCAACCCCTTCCAACCCCGCTCAACCCTAACCCCCTCCAACCCCGCTCAACCCCAACCCCCTCCAACCCCGCTCAACCCCAACCCCCTCCAACCCCGCTCAACCCCAACCCCACTCACCCCCTCAAAGTCCTTCCCCTCCCTTCACCACTCACCCCCGCAAAGCCCCTTCCCCTCCTCCCTCCATGCGCCTCCTTGCGCCCACCAACCCCAACACCTTCCAACCCCGCTCAACCCTAACCCCCTCCAACCCCGCTCAACCCCAACCCCCTCCAACCCCGCTCAACCCCAACCCCACTCACCCCCGCAAAGCCCTTCCCCTCCCCTCACCACTCACCCCCGCAAAGCCCCTTCCCCTCCTCCCTCCATGCGCCTCCTTGCGCCCACCAACCCCAACCCCTTCCAACCCCGCTCAACCCTAACCCCCTCCAACCCCGCTCAACCCCAACCCCCTCCAACCCCGCTCAACCCCAACCCCACTCACCCCCGCAAAGCCCTTCCCCTCCCTTCACCACTCACCCCCGCAAAGCCCTTCCCCTCCCTTCACCACTCACCCCCGCAAAGCCCCTTCCCCTCCTCCCTCCATGCGCCTCCTTGCGCCCACCAACCCCCTCTCCTTCCCTCACCACTCACCCCCGCAAAGCCCCTCCCCTCCCCTCACCACTCACCCCCGCAAAGCCCCCTCCCCTCAGCCGCATCACGCTTCCCCTCGACCCTGCCTGATTCCCCCTCTCTCTCAGCCCTCCACTTCCAAGCATGGTAGCCCTTGGAGCAGAAAAGGAAGAGGAATTCAAGGATTATCGTATGTATGGTTGGGGTATCTTAGCATTTAGAGTATTCTGGGGATCACCATCCATCAAAGGCAAGGGATGTGCTTCTTAGGCTCATTCAAAAATGACGGGCGGATCTCAACTTGCATACAAAGGGTCAGTGAAAATGTAGAGGGTAAAAGTGGAAGAGGAAAAAATAACTGGTGTCGCCAACCATTCACGACGACTACCTATTTTTGTGGATCCAATTCAAATCAAGAGAATAATTGACCTACCCCTCCAATTTTGGGTGGTTAACCGGCGCATGATCAGTGGACGTGAAGATTCGGCAAGGCTCTCTTGGCCTATTGAGGCCTATAAAAGCAATGGATTTTTGCTCATTGGGTACAACAATTTTAGAGATACACTGGTTCGTGCGTACGTGCAGAAGTCCTCTCTTACACTTGGTGGTTTCAAGTCTATTGTAGGAGCTACTCTGTAGTGTGTATACAGAGGGTAGGCTTCATAGTGGAGGGCTATGAGCACTATAGTGTAAGAGAGTAGCTTGGATTTATTTTCTTTCCTGTGAGTCAGTGTGTTGATTAATCTCTATTCTCTTGAGAAATTCTACCATTTGTATTGTTCTGAGTTAGCCTGCATATCAGTGGCCCCTTATGCTGATCTGTAGTATTGGAGTTAATACTTTTAGGGTGGCTTGTCAGCCCTAAGCTTGCACTTTTGAGCATCACTCTGCCCAACCTAGTGATCGTCTGATTCGAATCAAGAAGTGTATGGTCTTCCTTGGTCATTGGTTGTCCATATTTTCTGAAGTATTTGCCACTCTGTGCAATCCGTGTTATCTACCTGCTCACAGAAATGTTAAAGGGTATACTTCCCTAAAGAGAACCCCCTTGAGTAGGTGATGTACTGGACGTGTTTAATTTTCATCCTCTACTTTTGTTAAAAGCGGATACCCCAGTACCTCCTCTACAGTTTGGCACGCACGGTGGGACCTTTGCATTTCTGTGAGAGGTGAGAGGTGTTTTGCCCTATTGCAATTGCGAATAGGTACATGACCCATACACGAGCAGATAAGGAATCTCTTCGTGTTCGAAGGAGCCTTAACAAGTTAGCAATAACCACGGCTAGTGAGTCTACCTCCCCTCTGTCCTCCCTAAATTTGTCTATTGATTTGGGTGCGACACCATTGTCAAAAGAAGGGTATAGGAGAACTCTAGACTTCTCCTCAGATACGTCAGAAGAGACACCAGTCCAAATGGAGGATCTTTCTCATCTACTCTCCAAGATCAACATCAAGTTCCCTACCTTCAAGGGACATGCTTATGAAGATGCTGATGATCATGTGAGGAGATTTATCTCTTTATGCCGTGGACGTGGTTTGCAGAATAGAGAGGATGCAATGCTGGCTCTTTTTCCATCCACATTGGAGGGTCTTGCAGATAAATGGTATAGTCAATATGCAGATGGCCATTTCACTACATGGGAGGCTCTGAAGGCGGCATTCTCACAGACATTCCGACCAAGTGATTCCTCAGAAAGAGCTCTAGATCAGCTAGAGAATTTGAAGCTAAGATCAGGTGAATCCTTTCATGAACTTCACACTAGAACAAAAGCACTTGTTGCACGTCTGCCACATGCTCCAGGTGACTTTTTGGTTAAAAAGTGGATCGAAAAGGCTCTGCCTAGGTCATCTCAGCAGAAGCTTCGTGAATCTCTTAGATTGGATGCGACGCTCAATGATTTTGTTGCAGCGGCATCACGCATTGAAGAAGCAAGGCAACATTTTGAAGGGGATACACAACAAAAGTATGCTGTAGATCTGGATCCTATTGAGCAACTAAGGAGAGAACTGGAAGCATTGAAGATGCAACAAAATCAACAAGAAGAGAAGGTCTTGCCACCACTGCGTCGCACTGATGATGAAGTAACTCAACTTCGCCGAGAGTTAGAAGACTTGAAGACCACTCAGGATATAAGGAGACAAATTTGGTGTACAATCTGTAACAACAATGGACATTCCAATACTAATTGCCCTATTAAGGTAAGCTGTCAATTTTGTGGAAAGGATGGTCATGAAGCTAGAGATTGCTACTACCTCAAGGGTACACAGCAGAGAGGTAACCCTCAAAATTTGGATTCATATTATGCTAGTACTTCAAATACGTCTAATAGGGAGGAGAATCGGCCCACAAAGCCTAGATACAATAGACCTTTGATGTGCTATCGTTGTGGTGAGTATGGTCACATGCAAAATAGGTGTTCTCTTCCAGAAGATGCACCTCCCTGTCAACATTGTCCAGAGGCCAAAGATCATTATACCAAGGATTGCCCAAGAGGTCGTCCTGCTCCAATCCACATGATTGCAGTCTCTCCACATGAAGAAGGAAAAACCACTCAGTCTTATGCCGTTTCATCCTCTGCAATGCCCATGATGACCAGAGCTAGGCAAGCAGCTGCAACCCATAGAGATGAACGACAAGAATTTCAGGATAAAGAGGAGGAAAAGAAGTCTGGATGGAAGGACCAAGTAGAAATTGAAGGAGCTTATGAAAAGGTGGCTACTACTATGAGGGACCAATCAACAAGACTGCAAGAAAACACTCCGGAGGTAAACATTGAACAGATCTTGAAAGGTATTCATCACAAGGTTAGTCTATATGAACTGATAAGGATGGATTCAAAAATAAGAAGTGACTTACTGAGGATTATACACTCTGCTCACTTAGTCCAATCACCTAGTATAGATGGATTCATGGTTGATTTTCCCCCTGCACCCTTAGCAGACTACCAAAGCTCAAGATTATCTGTTTGTATAAAGGATGAAGCTCTCACAGGTGTGATCATAGATGGAGGCTCTGGTATCAATTTAATGCCAGATTTTACAATGAAGAAGCTGAAATTGAACCCCACCAAGTTGGCACCATTCACGGTTACATTGGCAGATCAGCATCGGGTTGCGCCACTGGGCATTATTGAGAAGGTACTGATGGTAGTACAGGGCTGCCATTTTGTTCTAGATTTTGTTGTTATTGCACTTCCACAGGAGACTTCTTACCCTCTACTCCTGGGGAGACCTTGGCTGAGACAAGCAAAAGCTTTGCAAGATTGGGGGAAAAATAAACTATGGATTTCAACAAGCACCAATAGCCAACTGCAACTCCACTTGGAAGAAGGATTTGATTCAGGAAAAACCACTGGATATACTGTGGATACTCAGGTAATGCCCTCTCTACCCCAAGAAGATGATACATTGTTAAATTGGATGATGGGAAGTGCAGAGTGTTGCACAGTGGAGATCAATGAAATTGAGGAAGAAGTTGCAGATAAGGAAATTACAGAAAAGGGCAATGAAGACCACGAGGTGTTGGAGAATGAGCAACTGAAGGAAAATACAATCTTTGAAGAGGATACCAATATAAAAGTATCAGAGAGGGAAAATTATGAACCTCAGAGCAGAGAAGATCTCCCTTTTGCAGATATACCTCAAGGATGGATGAAAGAACATGTTGCAGAATATAAATTAAAATCCACTCCTGCATATAGTGGAGATGATTTCTCAAGCAAGACCAGTCCTGAAACATTGGTTCAAGAAGTAAATTTAGGGGATGAAGAGAACCCTCAAATGGTCCATTTGGCATCCTGGTTGTGGCATTATCCTCCCTTGCTACAGAAGGTAACTTCTTTGCTTTTTACTTATAAAAGTGTCTTCGCATGGTCCTACAAAGATCTAACAGGGATACCAGAAGAGCTTGGGTTACATCGGATACCCTTAGTTGAGGGAGCCGCGTCTGTAAGAAGTAGACCATATCGACTCAATCCGAAGTATGCAGAGGCAGTAAAAGCAGAGATTACAAAACTAGAAGAAGTGGGTATAATTGTTCCAGTAGAACATTCCAGGTGGCTTTCCTCTATGGTTATTGTGCCCAAGAAAAATAGTGGAAAAATAAGAGTATGTGTTGATTTCCGTGCTTTGAATAAAGTGACTATCCAAGATGGATTTCCTCAGCCCTTCACAGAGCAAGTGCTTGAGGAAGTAGCTGGTCACACTTTGTATAGTTTCTTGGATGGTTTTAGTGGCTACAACCAGATAGTAATTCACCCTGATGATAGGGACAAAACAGCCTTTGTTACTCCCTGGGGCACTTATGTCTATACTCGTATGGCTTTTGGTTTGAAGAATGCGCCAGCTTCATTTAATAGAACGATGTATCTGATATTGGGCAAATGGTTAACAACATTTCTACGCATTTTCATGGATGACTTTTCAGTATTTTCAGGTACAGATAAAAGAGCAGCAGTTCAAGATTTCCATGACCATTTAGAAAATTTAAAAGAAATTTTTGAGAAATTTCTCAAAACAGGTTTGAAATTGAATCCTGATAAATGTCACTTTTTGGTCACCAAGGGTACTCTTCTTGGTCACATAGTATCTGCTGAAGGTATAACTGTCGACCCTGCAAAGGTTACTGCTATTCTTTCCATGCCAATTCCACAAAGCCCAAAGGAAGTGCAAAGTTTCTTGGGCCATGCTGGGTATCACAGAAGATTCATTAGGATGTATTCAGAAATTGCTAAGCCCTTGTCAAGGCTTACTAGTAAAAAGATCCCTTTCTCATGGAGTGCTGAAGCCGACAAAGCATTTTGTGAACTAAAGTTGAGGCTATGTACTGCTCCACTTTTAAGTGTTCCTAATTGGTCATTGGAATTTCATGTGCATACAGATGCTAGTCTTCATGCTGTTGGTGCAGTTTTAGCTCAACCATCATCTCACAAAGTGGATAGACCTATCTCTTATGCCAGCAGATTACTCAACCAAGCTGAAAGAAATTACAGTACAACGGAAAGAGAAGGTTTGGCTATCGTATTTGCCCTTCAAAAGTTCCGACATTATCTCCTTGGTGTACATTTCATTGTTATTTCTGATCATCTTCCCTTGAAGTATTTGATAAACAAACCTAGAGTAGCTGGAAGGATCTGGAGATGGTTACTCCTATTTCAAGAATTTAATTTCGATATTCATATTAAGCCAAGAAAAGAGCACTACATGGCAGATCAAGTGTCCAGGACGGCAATGAGCGAAAAGGCAACAGGTATTAATGATGAATTGGTGGATAGCAATCTTTTTCTAGTAGCAATACGGACTGGTTGGTATGATGAAATTCTCCATGTTCTTACTACTGGAAAGATCTCAGAACACTTGACACCTGTAGAAAAGAGAAGATTGCTCCTGAAAACCAAAGCATATTCTCTTATAAATGGAAATTTATATAAATACGGTCAGGATGATATCTTGAGAAGGTGTGTCTATCCAGAGGAGGTAAATCTTTTGCTAGAGGCAGCACACAGTGAAGGACACCTAAAGGGGGAAGAATTGGCTCATAGAATCATCCACAAGGGTTTATGGTGGCCTCATATTTTCAAAGATGCAATCAAATTTGCTAAAGAATGCCACATCTGCCAGAGGTGTGCTCCCACGCCAACCAGATTGAATTTCCAACCATTAGTCATATCTACCGGATGGCTTCCATTTGAGCGATGGGGTCTTGATTTCATAGGGCCAATTAGCCCTACTGGGCAACCAGGAGGTAAAAAGTATATCTTGATGGCTACATGCTATGCCACTAAATGGATAGAGGCTAAAGCAACTGTGGACTGCACGGCTTTAACAGTAGCTAAATTTATGTATAAACATATTTTCTCAAGATTTGGTTGCCCACTGGAAATTACTAGTGACAGGGGCACACATTTTGTAAATCAATTGCTCCAGTTTATACTTGACAGGTACAAAATCTTCCATAAAAAATCTTGTGCCTATTACCCAAGGGCAAATGGCCAAGCAGAGAGTTCCAATAAGATTTTGATTGGACTACTTCGCAAATTATCTTTTGATCATCAAAGCTCTTGGCCACTAGCACTAATTGGTGCAATTTGGGCTTTCAGAACCACGAAGAAGGGAACCACAGGCAAGACTCCATTTCGCTTAGTTTATGGGAAAGAGGCATTGGCACCATTTGAGTTCATTATCAGAAAGGAAATAGGAATCAAAACCATTGGAATTGAACCCCCCATTCAGAGATTGGTGGCATTAGAAGAATACAGAGAAGGGGCAATGCAGAAACTCCAGGTAACACAAGAAGGGCGCAAGAGATTGCATGACAGGTATCTGAGGTCCAATGAAGTACAGGAAGGATCTATGGTTTTAGTGCATCAGGTCCCAGCAATTCCAACCAAACTGGCACCCAAATGGATAGGACCTTACACGGTGATAAAAGTATCACCTCATGGAGCAGTACATCTAGAGGATTTGCAGGGTAAGAGGATACCATTGGTAAATATCTCTAGGGTGAAGAAGTATCTGACCTAAATCAAAATGGAAGCATTCTATCCCTTGTACATATCATGTTTTTTCAGTAATTACAGAATAACTAGATCTCAGCAATAAGGGAGAAATTGCACCAGGGACGGTGCAAAAGCTTGATGTGGGGGTCTGTAGTAGATGCCTTGGGCAGTCAGGTGCTTGGGCTGCAGCTTCCAGGAATGGCCGTTCCATTTCTTGGACATGATTATGTTTTGGGCATATGTTGCTTTCATTTCAGTACTTCCTCAGCTGATTTGTTATCCTCTCTCTCTGTCTCCCTCTTTTTTTCCCTCTCTCTCTTTCTCTTTCCCCCTCTCGGTCTCTTTCCTTTTTCTCTCTTCCTCTCCTCACACCCGCGAGCCCCCACTCACCTCCACCCTCTTCGCCCCCACCAACCCCAACCCCCTTCAACCCCGCTCAACCCCAACCCCACTCACCCCCGCAAAGCCCTTCCCCTCCCTTCACCACTCACCCCCGCAAAGCCCCTTCCCCTCCTCCCTCCATGCGCCTCCTTGCGCCCACCAACCCCAACCCCTTCCAACCCCGCTCAACCCTAACCCCCTCCAACCCCGCTCAACCCCAACCTCCTCCAACCCCGCTCAACCCCAACCCCACTCACCCCCGCAAAGCCCTTCCCCTCCCTTCACCACTCACCCCCGCAAAGCCCCTTCCCCTCCTCCCTCCATGCGCCTCCTTGCGCCCACCAACCCCAACCCCTTCCAACCCCGCTCAACCCTAACCCCCTCCAACCCCGCTCAACCCCAACCCCCTCCAACCCCACTCAACCCCACCCTTGCGCCCCCCCTCATCCCCACCTCCTCCTCCACTCAACCCCCAACCCCAACCCCTTCCAACCCCGCTCAACCCTAACCCCCTCCAACCCCGCTCAACCCTAACCCCCTCCGACCCCGCTCAACCCCAACCCCCTCCAACCCCGCTCAACCCCAACCCCACTCACCCCCGCAAAGCCCTTCCCCTCCCTTCACCACTCACCCCCGCAAAGCCCCTCCCCTCCCCTCACCACTCACCCCCCCTCATCCCCACCTCCTCCTCCACTCAACCCCCAACCCCAACCCCTTCCAACCCCGCTCAACCCTAACCCCCTCCAACCCCGCTCAACCCCAACCCCCTCCAACCCCGCTCAACCCCAACCCCACTCACCCCCGCAAAGCCCTTCCCCTCCCCTCACCACTCACCCCCGCAAAGCCCCTTCCCCTCCTCCCTCCATGCGCCTCCTTGCGCCCACCAACCCCAACCCCTTCCAACCCCGCTCAACCCTAACCCCCTCCAACCCCGCTCAACCCCAACCCCCTCCAACCCCGCTCAACCCCAACCCCCTCCAACCCCGCTCAACCCCAACCCCACTCACCCCCGCAAAGCCCTTCCCCTCCCTTCACCACTCACCCCCGCAAAGCCCCTTCCCCTCCTCCCTCCATGCGCCTCCTTGCGCCCACCAACCCCAACACCTTCCAACCCCGCTCAACCCTAACCCCCTCCAACCCCGCTCAACCCCAACCCCCTCCAACCCCGCTCAACCCCAACCCCACTCACCCCCGCAAAGCCCTTCCCCTCCCCTCACCACTCACCCCCGCAAAGCCCCTTCCCCTCCTCCCTCCATGCGCCTCCTTGCGCCCACCAACCCCAACCCCTTCCAACCCCGCTCAACCCTAACCCCCTCCAACCCCGCTCAACCCCAACCCCCTCCAACCCCGCTCAACCCCAACCCCACTCACCCCCGCAAAGCCCTTCCCCTCCCTTCACCACTCACCCCCGCAAAGCCCTTCCCCTCCCTTCACCACTCACCCCCGCAAAGCCCCTTCCCCTCCTCCCTCCATGCGCCTCCTTGCGCCCACCAACCCCCTCTCCTTCCCTCACCACTCACCCCCGCAAAGCCCCTCCCCTCCCCTCACCACTCACCCCCGCAAAGCCCCCTCCCCTCAGCCGCATCACGCTTCCCCTCGACCCTGCCTGATTCCCCCTCTCTCTCAGCCCTCCACTTCCAAGCATGGTAGCCCTTGGAGCAGAAAAGGAAGAGGAATTCAAGGATTATCGTATGTATGGTTGGGGTATCTTAGCATTTAGAGTATTCTGGGGATCACCATCCATCAAAGGCAAGGGATGTGCTTCTTAGGCTCATTCAAAAATGACGGGCGGATCTCAACTTGCATACAAAGGGTCAGTGAAAATGTAGAGGGTAAAAGTGGAAGAGGAAAAAATAACTGGTGTCGCCAACCATTCACGACGACTACCTATTTTTGTGGATCCAATTCAAATCAAGAGAATAATTGACCTACCCCTCCAATTTTGGGTGGTTAACCGGCGCATGATCAGTGGACGTGAAGATTCGGCAAGGCTCTCTTGGCCTATTGAGGCCTATAAAAGCAATGGATTTTTGCTCATTGGGTACAACAATTTTAGAGATACACTGGTTCGTGCGTACGTGCAGAAGTCCTCTCTTACACTTGGTGGTTTCAAGTCTATTGTAGGAGCTACTCTGTAGTGTGTATACAGAGGGTAGGCTTCACAGTGGAGGGCTATGAGCACTATAGTGTAAGAGAGTAGCTTGGATTTATTTTCTTTCCTGTGAGTCAGTGTGTTGATTAATCTCTATTCTCTTGAGAAATTCTACCATTTGTATTGTTCTGAGTTAGCCTGCATATCAGTGGCCCCTTATGCTGATCTGTAGTATTGGAGTTAATACTTTTAGGGTGGCTTGTCAGCCCTAAGCTTGCACTTTTGAGCATCACTCTGCCCAACCTAGTGATCGTCTGATTCGAATCAAGAAGTGTATGGTCTTCCTTGGTCATTGGTTGTCCATATTTTCTGAAGTATTTGCCACTCTGTGCAATCCGTGTTATCTACCTGCTCACAGAAATGTTAAAGGGTATACTTCCCTAAAGAGAACCCCCCTTGAGTAGGTGATGTACTGGACGTGTTTAATTTTCATCCTCTACTTTTGTTAAAAGCGGATACCCCAGTAGCTCCTCTACAATCATGAGAAACATTGAACAGTTCAGACCATCTAGCAGAAATATGATCATATCAGGAATGGTGGCTGAATCGGAATTTGAAAAAGGTAGTTTAATTATCAAAGAGCACAAGAAGGAAAAAGAGCAGATGTCAGAGCAATTAAGGATGATGAAGGAAAAGAATGAAGAATATATCAATAGAATCATTGCTTTGGAAGAAGCTGAGGTTCAGAAGCAGAACAGAATCCAATATTTGGAGGAAAAGAGTGTAAAGTTATCAGAGCAGAATGTCAAATTGGAAAGGGAATTAAAAATCATAGGAGGAAGATACAAAACTTTACAAACATCATATCAAATTTTGACCAAAGCACATGAGGAGATTAATAAAGTGTTGTTAGACGAAGGTCAACTAGAAGATGGAGGTAAACATACTCACTTGACAGAGGAAGAAAAGGAAGAGCTGCATAAAGAAATTCAAAGACTTCAAATAGAATTAAAAGAGGCCAAAGAAATGGAGAAACAGGCAAACACTCATGCTGCCACATCAATGAGAGGGTATCATCAGTTACATCTGGAGGTAGAAAAGGAAAGAAGTGAATGGCAGACAAAGATGGAGAAAGAAAGAGATGAGTGGAGGAAGGAAAAGGAGTTATGGGCAGCTCAGAACAAAAGCTCAATGATGACTATAGAAGAATTACAGAAACAGTTGGAGAAACCAAAAGTTCAAGAAGAAATTCAAGATCAAGTACAGGAAGAAGATACAGATAAAGGGGAATATGAAACTGGGGATTTTAATAGAGAACAAGAGAATAATGAACCAGCATCCAAAGAACCAGAGGAAAAATATTCTGAAGATTATGTACAGAAATTATTGACCAATAGAGAGTCGAGAATGGAGTTCATCAGAAAGATGCATGATGAGTACGAAGAACAAATTGTCACATTCGCATTAAATAAGGGAATCAATCTAGATCAGCATCATTGGGCAGCAGATGGATTGGGGATACCATTTTGCATGATTTTGGAGAGTATAAAGAATTATCAATTGGCCAGAGTAGGGTTACCTTCAAACAAATACCTTGAGTATGAAGAAGAAATCAATGTCACGAAGGAGTTATTTGAAAGAGCAAATCCCAAATGGAGAAATAAATGGTTGGATGCCAATAAGGAATGTAGGAAAATCTGGAAAGTGGCACCTCTGCACTTAAAGATCAATCCAGCTTATTGCCCAGTTGCCAGAAGAAGAGAGTGGACTGTTTTTTGGGAGAGAAGAAAAGAAGGTAAGATACCAGCCAAATGGTTGAACTTCCCTAAGATAGCAGGTCCAAAGGCAGGAACTTGGCCTACAAAGAGTTATATGGTGAACACTACTGAGTCAGTCATAGCTATGTATAAAGATGTTAATGACCCGGCATGCATTTTACTTATTCGAATAATGAGATTAATTCTGGCCTGTATAGAAACATACACCGACACAGATATCAGAACATTAAACTATATTGGCTTCAATTCTCCCACAGATGCATTATTATTTGATTTGAGCGAGACACCTGATAGAATCTGCTTAATGGCATATTACAGCAGAGTGATATTTCTGGGCAGTCATTACTTGCAAATTTTTGAAGATGCCTTTGATTATGGATTTTTTGAGAGGGAGTCAGAAATTTTTGGAAACCTGTCAGTTGTCACCAAGTCCAGACTTACAGCATATGAAGCTGCTTACACAGAGTATTTGAAAAAGGATGTTATAGATAAACCTGAAGCTGCAGTACAGTGGAGAAAGGCTTTATTCGAGATGGTCAACAATCTCAATGTAACAGAAAGAAAAAGTCACGATTTGCTGTCACAAGTATATCAAAGAAAGAAGAAATGAAGAGAAGTGATCAGTGCAGAGAAGCAGGAAAATCTTTCGTCAGGAGCCGAAAGGCTTAGGAGGGGAAGGATGTTGGAAGAGGCATTTTTGGAACCTTTTTTAAAGGAAAAATATTGTAAAATGATAAAAATTTGTAGAAATATTTATGCAAATGTTGTAACAATAAGGAAGAGTCTTCCTTATGTAGGAGAGAATCTTATGTATTTTTTATAGAATTTTTGGAAACTCTTAGATAGCATATTTTTAGAATAATAGAGGAAAGGACAAAATTCAAGTGTGAAAGAGGACACTTGAAAATGTATAAAAGTCAATTTTCTCTATTTTGGAGAGGTTGGTTAGTCATTTGTACATGCTATCAATAGAGAAGAGAGAGTTTCTGCTGAAATCGTGTTTTCTCTTGTTGTGTGTGTTTCCTTTGATGTGAAAGCTTGCTTCTTGCTTAATCATGGAGATTTGTGAGTTTCATTTGTGTAATACTGAGTAAGATGTATGAAGAGAGATGATTACTGATGTATTGAGTGAAGAAGAATTGAAGAATGTGGCAGAAATGTGAAAATCGTCTGTTGATACAGAATCGCGATTGTCTCGTCTCTGTGATACAGGTGATATTTTCCAATTCTGATTTCATATTTGTATTCTGATGAGAAAATAACATGAATTAGACACAAAGATCATAGAAAATGATGAAGATTTGCTCTAGATAAGGTAAACCCTAGATATTTCCTCTTCATTTTCATTTTCTCAGAATTCCAGCCATCCATCTCTTATTTCTATGAATCTATCATCTAGAAGGGGCTGTGGTCTTATGGATATTCCCAGGATTGACAAAATAAAGATGATTTGTTGATTCTTTTGTACTTCATGATTGGAGAGGACAACTCCAAAGTCAATAACAAACACCCTTGCTAACAATCTCCTCATGCATTTCCTTCCCCTTTTCCACGTCTCCAATTCTTCCACATGCTATCAAGCAGCAAACATAAGTGACGGCATTCGGGGCCACACCTTTGAGTTGCATTTCATCAAGACAATTGAGAGCAAACATGGCATCCCCATGTTTGGCATATCCTGCAATTAAGGCAGTCCATGACACATCATCTTGATTCGGAAGCCTATTGAAGGCTTCGTGTGCTTTTTTGATCAAGCCACACTTGACATACATGTCTATCAATGCATTTCCAACAGCAGTACCAAGTTCCCGATCCATTCTGATCATGATGGCGTCATGTAGTTGCAAATACTTCCCTTCAAACATTTGATCACTCTTCAAGTACCTGTAATCAAACATCTTCTTCTGCCAAATACAAACATATTAGTGCATAAAAAGCAACCATTTCTTAAGCTAACATACTCCCCTCTTCTTATCTGCGAAGTCATCCTCGACAAGCCAATTTGTTCCTGCGCTCAAATCATCCAACATGTGCTCATCACTCAATCAAATACAAATCTTTACCTTGCATGCCTATTCTCTTCTTCCTCAATGTAGCACCTGAAATCATACTCATACAATCATTGGTTAGTACCAAAATATAATCAATTCACTTACCAACTTTGTCTATCTTCTCGCATCTTCATCGCCATGTCTACCTGTCTACAAACTCATCAAACACATTAGATCATTTTTCATCAAACACCACATCTACTACCAAAATGAGAAACATCCATATCAATCATCCATATCACACATATATACTCAACACACACGTCATGATCCCGCATCACACATGCATTCTCGTCACACACAACATACATACATACAAACAGAAGACATGTCCACATTCACTGTCGTCACTCTTCTCGACTACTCATTCAACACGTCACACATCTTTATTCCACATGCATGCTCAACACACTTTCCACACACCATCAAAAACCATTTCCGAGTTCCGTTTCGATACTCTTCCCAGTCACACTATCGTTTTGCTGATTCCTTTGTCTCATTTCTAACCGAGTTCTCTTGCCAATTTCCCATTTCCTTCCCACCTAGGGTTTTCTATTCCCACTTACCTTTTCATCTACTCTGTGCTCTTTTGTTCATCGATCAGATCCAATGCTTGGTTTTCACCACCTCTTGAATCGATGAACATGCGGCAAAGACCACTCAAGCCTAACACGAGCTCACTCTAACAAGATCACTCATCGTCGACGCGATTCCGAACTTCACAAGTCATTGCACCACCTAAGAGCCAAACTGAACACTTCCTAAGAGTTTGCAGACGAACAAAGAAACTAGCACGCTTGGATCCTTCGAATCCAAGTCTTCCACAAACATATTGCAGCCAAAACCCTAGCCAAGCTTAAGCTTCAATTTGACATGTTTCATCGGGAGCCCACACATAACCCAAATCCCCACAACACAAACACATATATTCCCATCCGAGCATCATGCTCTCTCACCTCTCTTATGTGCCCCCTCGAGCGAGGAATTCTTCTCATTCATTTTTTTCACATTTTTTTCTCTTTTTTTTTTCATCATTTTTTTTTCACATATTTACTCACACTTGCCGGCCTACGCCGAAGCTGGATGCGACTCGTGGACTCGACCACCCGATCGAGTTTGTTCCACCCATCTACCAACCCAACGTAGCGCGCGACACACAGACAGCTAGCCCTATGCGAAATCGACGTCGGTTCGTGGCTTTGACCACCCGGCCAAAGTGGGTCCACCCACCTATCGGCCCACATAGGCGCGTAGCCACACTCACACATACACAAACATATTTTTTTTCATTTTCTTTTCATTCCTGCATCTCGAGAATTAGGAGACAAAAGAAAGGATCTTTTCCAAACCATCCCGATCACGACACACACATATAGACTCCCTGTGGACATCCCAATAAGACACATCTCCTCTCTGCTGCTACTCAAGCCAAAATCCAGCCACTAATGCCATGGTCAACCCGTCCTCGCAAAACCCGCACGTACTAACTACCTTGTCGACCTAAAAACCCTGAAAAATGCCACTTCGGTCCTAAGCATACAACAGACTTGGTCCGCCCGTCCTCACATCTCAGACTCGCAATCCACAAAACAAACCCTAGTTAGACTCAAGCCGTCCTCACCGACATCCATCTCCTTGTCTATTTTTTTCATCTCCAACCTCTGCCTCGCAGAGATTCCACCTGACCTGATAGATGACCTTGAAAACTACCATTTGCCGTTATACCTCTTAGTGCCTCAAGCCTCGCCGCTAAGTCCCTTAATCCTTGTTTGTTGTGCTCAATATCACTCTGATATTGGAACAGGTCACAATCGATGCCTCGGAACCGATTCCATATTTGCTCCATCTCTTTATCCTCTCTCACCCTTTTTGCAGATCCGAGGGGAATATCCTCCCTCTTCTCAACTCGAACGGTCAACTTCTCGACTTCCTCTCTAATCGATCTTTCCTCCCAAATCCTACTCATATTTTCTTCATCCAGGTCATCTACCTTCTTCGACAATTCATTCTTCGTCCTTTCTAACTCTGTTCCGAACGCATCCAACCTATCCAACACCGCTTTCAGCTCTTCCTCCATTTTCCCCGTTCTCGGGTCCTCTTCCTGTCCTCGCATCTCACCGTCTTTCCGATTCATCCACCTACTGAGCTTGCTACTCATCTTTGCATTCTCTTTTTCTACCCGTCCAACTTTCTCATCACTCTCTGCTTGGACACTTTTCATTCTTTCTAATTCCAGGTGGAACTCTTCCACTACCTTACCCGCTTGGTCATCATGTCTACCAGTCATCTCTCGCAATTTCTCGATCTTCTTTTCCATTCGGTCGACTCTCTGTGCCATGTCATCATCCTCTCATGAGAGCTCCTCTTCAATTGAAACTCCATGGCAATTGGCTATCATCAAGCCGGTTCTTAGGTCTAGGGCCACATTTTCATGCTCAGACCTCGAAAGACCTTCCCTCAAGCTTTTGTTCCCCCTTTTTAACTCCTTGTTTTCACTTTCCAATGCTCGTACTTGCTTTTCCCAAGCTCCTAAGACCTCGGTAATTTTCACTTGAGTTTCCTCTAATTTCTCTATTTTGATCCTCTCGTTATCTCGCTCTTCTCGCAGACATTCCAACTGACGTAGTATGCTTGCCAACGAACTCTCATTATCTTCGGCTTTCAAATAAAAGGTCGCAACCTGAGGACTAACCTCTTTTGCCACGACCTCCTCAATGAGAACATCCTTTGCGCGACACACGTGCTCGCATAGCTTCTTGTTTCCGCATTCCACGCATCTAGGGACGAAGTCCAATGGGGTGCACACACGAGGGTAAAATTTCGCGATGTGCCCTATCTTTTCGCAACACCAACACCGAATGTAATTCGAGATTGGGCCAACCCGGCGACATTCATATGCATGATTTCTCATTGGGTGCCCAAATCTGCTTCGACTTCTAATCCCTCTCGGAGTCATCATTCTTGAGCTAATTTCTCAAACATCTACAACTTGTGTACTTTGTGCCATCTCTCTACCAAGACCAAAGCAACCAATCCGGGGCTTGGCTGTGCCACACAATTCGGGCACCAAGCGAACTTGTAGCAATCTCTATGAGATGTGCTAAGCCATTTCCCGGCAGACGCACCAAAATGTTTAGTTCCTAAGCCCAAGGAGAAAATGAATATACGAGAGTTTATTTTGTTCAAACCCCTCCGAATCGGTCTACTTGGATCACTTGGAGCCCACAATTATCTTGCAATGGATTCTTCCTGTGTCTATGCACTAGCTCATAAATTCCCGGCAAACGCACCAAAATGTTAGGCCTCTTAGTCCAAGGAAAAAACCTAGGCACAATGATATTTTGCCAACTTTCTGATGCTAGGTGAATTTTGATCGCCCTAAATCCACAATTACACTTGGATGTACCGCGGGAAGATGGAAGAATATGAGTACAACTAAGTGTCCAACCCCAATAATCCTTTCTAACAACCTTCCTCTCTCTCTCTCTCTCTCTCTCTTCCCTACATATGCTTTTTAAACTTTGTAAGTGTAGTGGAATAACACACATGTGACGGGATATTATTTGATGTTCCAAGCAGTTTGCTATATTGAGAAATCCTGACTGGATAATCTCATCAATAAAAAATATGAAAGGGTCCAAGTGATGGCACCTTCAATCCTCTTGAGCTCAAGAGCAAGGCTGTTAAATCTATAACTCAATGAAATAAGGATGCTTGAAAATCTGAAGCCACGAGGAAATTATCGCAGCTTAGTTTTTGCAGAGCTCTTGAGAGGTCGAGCTGTAGGCCTGACCAACCTCTGAACTTTCTCGCTATCATACTTCACAGAAAGAAAGGCACATACTACAGCCAAAACCATGAGTGGGGACATATAAACTGAGCTTGCTTCCCTGACTTATCAAAAAGACCCTCTCGAATGAGGCCCCATACCAAAAGCAAAACCCCAAACAAGCTCATCCTTCCTGGCTTCAATAGACAAGCTACTGCACCCGCCACTGCAAAATAACTTCCAATCAAAAGCTCTAAACGATTCAGCTCCAAGGATTGGATTGTTGCTGCATTTGTCAAGTTGTACTTCTCAAGGATATTAGACCATCTGGGAAATGTGAACTCAGTAAATATAGTCTGGACACATGCACCTGGATACAACAACAGCTTCACTAAAAGACTTGGAGCCGCCTTTCTTGTAACCAGTTGTGCTGCTGTGACTTGCAATGAACATGTACAGGTCCCTGATCTACAAGGTACTCTGCCAAAAGAAAAGACAATTATATATAATCATATCTAGAACACAGGTCGTAGGCATAGTGTACGTGCACGCTAGATATCACATCTTTCTCTTGGGTTCAGATACAACCTGAATCCATCCATCTCCCACACTAAAATGTTGTCCTCTAGCAAAGATCAAGATTTCCATGCTGTATATACTGCATTCTGACACCCGATTACTTAAGGACCATAAAATGTGAACAAATACATTATCATGACATTTGACCATTTATGTCGATTGAATTCAACATAATGATTCCTAACACACTGCGATACGAGAAAACCTGTCAAAAGCGATCTGATCCATGCAAGTACAACTACTTAAATGTTGCTGACTCAGAAAACGTAGGAGTTCTGAGAATGAACGACAGTCTTGGTCTCCACCGATATGAAGCTCAAAGAAGTATCATCTCCACGCGGTTGTGCAAGTTAGAAACAAAAAAAAAAGGACAGAAATGGGAAATCTCCATACCGAATTTGCACACTAGACACGCAAATTAAAATGGTTTGAAGATGAAGAAGAAGACTAACATCTTCGTCATATTTGCACACTTACGTTATGAGCACGAAAATCCACGGTCTGTATACGTAAAACCTACCAGAACAATGGAATCTGCAGGATGATAATGAAAAAGAAGACTTGACATGCGCGAGTAGAAATCGACGCGTTCCACATAGTGAGCAGATGATCCGATGCAGATGCAAGGCCGAGACCCCCCCTCCTTTCCTCATGAGCTTCTCCTCAAAATGTTGCTTCCGAATGCCTGCTCTCCTTCGGACTCTGCTCCTGCTTCTCGTAACGAACCACTCCACTCCCTTGAAATCTCTGCACTCACGGAAAGCCCTTCGCATTGCCTGCCTCTCATCACACCCCTCTGAGGACAACAACAAGCTCAAGACTCCCCTCTCTACATCTGCCCAAACAGCCGCACAAAAAATTGTGAGAGCCCCCTCCTTTTTCGATGCAAATCCCCCTTCAAATTTTGCAAAATATTCATCACATCCCGAAATGACAATCCACCAGGTTCTAGATGTGATACTCCTGGTGCAAAAGCTGGATCAAGGCAGTCACAATCGATAGATATATAGACACCCTTGGCACCCACTCCAAGCTCCAGATTCTCCAAGAATCCCATATCTTTATATAAATTTCTCATCTCAAATAACTTGACTCCAAACTTCTCTATTTGTTGTCTTCCTTCTTTATTTATGGATCTAACTCCAACCTGTAGCAGGCGACGTGCATGTCCACCTAAGGATGATGCATGAGAATAAACGTTCCCTTCAAAAGCATGGTTGTTGCTCTAGCACAATGGTGAGAACCACGTTAAGAAGCTTCACCTCCTTAATGTCAATCCGCGGAAGAGATAGGAGTGATATGAAGATCGTGAATGTGAGATGAAGTGAAAGTGAAGGTGAGAAGCATAGAAATGCACACACACATACACACACACTACGAAGAGACAAGCAAGACACAATGGAAGGTGAGAAATCAACTCTATTACTCAAGAACACTATTACAAACTCAAACTAGCTCTAAGCTCACACTAGCCAAAATGAACCAACCTCAAAAATGAGCTCTCTAGCTCTTTTTATAGTTTCTAGACTAGTTTTGACCGGTTTCACATCTAGTGACCGGCATAGTTAAAAAATAGGTCCTAGAGGCTATTTGGAAGGGTAAACGATGTCTAAAAATAACGAAAATTGGTACGCGCATTCTACCTAAGCTCCTCAAGCTCGAGGACTCCTCGGCTTGCACAAAATGGAGCTATGGATTACAAAATGGGGTTTTCTATGATACATATGTTACAATTAGTGATAATAATCACTGTTGAGTGTTTGAAGAGGTAATAAAAACATATTTGTTTGAAAAATAATCCGACTGGCTCCCTGCTCTGTCTTTACATGCTTCCGTGGCGTCTGTGCCTCTGGCTACTTCCAACACCCCCCTCCCTCTCGCTTCTGTCGTCCCTGACAGAACCTTGTTGTGAGGTCTGCCGGATGTAGTTCTGTAGGAGGTCTTGAGCGAGGGTGTGCTCTGATATACGAATGCCTCGGGCTAGATCAGCCTCGAGTTTCTCCCAGTCGATAGGTTGCGGCTCGTCTGGTGGTGGGAGCTGATAATGTGTGGAGTACACCATTCGTTCACAGGCGAATAATTGCAATAAGTGTGTGGGCCTGCTTATAAATACCTCTGAATGGTACTCCCAAAAGCCGGTGGTGAACATTTCTTCGAATGTCTGCTTGTAGCATGCCGGTAGGTATTTGATCCTGCAGTGCCAGGCATAACACACCCGTAGCGATGGCGTTGTGCTCATATCATAGACTAAATCAAAGTTGCCATGCTCGAAGCCCGGGGTGTTTACATGAGGAGCCTTGATGCGTCGGAAGACTTTAAAGATCATCTGCATCATGTCAAAGATTTTGACAGTCATGTGCGCGGCAATATCATCCATATGCTTTAACCTAGGGAGCCAGTGGCGGATCGTCGCCATCATGTAGCCTACTGTGGGTAACTCGGTTGGTGGCTTGAAGTAGGGATAGTTCACCCAGTCTTGGCACTGCTTATTGTTTTGTACCTTAATAGCGAATGCAGTCCAAGAGCGGCGTCGTGGTACTGGTCCCCAGCACGGGTTAAATTTTAAGTGCAGCGGCGCTTTCACCCACGTGCTCATCATCTCTGGATATTTTTGCAATAGATCTTTGCGCCAGTCTGGTTGAAGGATTTCACCTCTCTGCGCCCTTGGTGGCAAGTCTTCCGGTTCGAATTGAGTGGCATGCGTTGGTTTCATGCCTGTTTCTTTCTCTATGGCTGACTGATATTCGGCCATTAACATGAAGTACGGTTTATATTGAAGCTCATGCCCAGATATGTATCGTCGCGGGGCCAATTGAGCAAAGAATGGTGACTGTAAAATCCTCTCTTCAATCATGGCCATGGCATGTAGTTGTGCCTCTACTCTGGCCGAGTGTGTCGTTCCAAGTTCTTCGATCGTTTTCATCCACGCGGGGGTAGGAAGTTCATAGGTCATCTGGCCTTCGGCCGTGACTTGTCCGCCTGGGATGGGTATGGGCTCGTATGCTTCTTCAAACGTTTCCTCCACCGGAATGGTTATGTTCTCGTCGTCAGCTGGGATCTCCGGTGGGGAATTAGGCCGTGGTGGTGCTTCGTATACATCTATGCGTGATTGGAGAGTGGTTACCTGGGCCCGTAGTGCGTTGAGTTCTTCTATGAGTTCAGGAGAGGGGTCCACAGGTTCTGGTACTTCTGCTGCCATTGGTAGTTGTTGTGGTGCCGGTTCTCTGAGCTGTAGTAACTTGTGATCTTCTTTTAGCTTCTGATGCTCTTCGTTCATTCGATCATAGTCCTCTAGCAGTCGAACGTGGTCGTCTAGCAACATTCGCATCGATTCAGATGGGATTGCCTTGAATCTGCTAGGACTTAATGGTTGTTCTGGATGGTCCAATGCCGCTTCCAAATTTTCTCTATTCTGCTCTTGGAGTCTCTGGTTCTCCTCCTTGGCCGCGGCTAGGTGTCTCCTGAGTAGACCCATATTCCTTGTCAGCGTTGCGTTTCTAATTGTTTGGGCTCGAAGCAAGTTGTCCAGATCAGCAGTGGCTTCTTTTGTTTTCTCTTCACTTTCTAGCTCTAGCTTATGATATGCCTCTCTTAGTTCTTGGTATCGTGTATTTAAAGAGGCATTCTCGATTGATAATGAATTAAGCTGCGACTGTAATTCGTTGGTCGTCCTCTGCAGCTGTTGATAATTGTTGCCCAGAGATGCGAACTCATCTCGTACTTGTGACATGCATGTGAACATTTGTTGAAGTGCAGTGTCTATGGTTGGCGATAGTAGTAATGGAATGCTAAGTGAGGATGCAGTGGAAGTAGATGCAGCGGGGATGGGAAATGGGGTTGGGAAGGTGGATGCAGTGGTAATCGTGGAAAAGTGTGACGTACCTAAATATGATGGTGCTGTGAGTGGAGTGGGTGCTGGTGCGGAGGGTGGTGAGATGTCCATGTCATTGGACGTGTCAAGTGCGGTGACTGTGAAAAGTGGTGTGAATGTGGGTGGTTGTGTCGGTGTGAAGACGGGATTTACAAACGTAGAGTAATTTACAGGGGGGATGGCTGGAGCAGCTTGGTGAAAAGGGGAAATAGGGGTTATGGTGGGTTGAGGAGGTGAAACTGGTGAGAAGGTTAGTGGGGTTAGAAAGGGGAATGGGGTTCTTAGAGGTGGGGGAAACGCTGGGAAGGATGAAGGGGTGAAGGGGTTAACATATGGATGCGGAGGGTTGGGTGTGGGCATGGAAGTATGAATTGGCAGGGCAAAGGGTGCGGTTGTGTTGCCTTGAACTGGTGTGGATGTGGGGGAAGTGGGTGGGTGTGCGGGGGATACAGGATGGGTTGGTGAAAGATGAGGTGAGAGAGGAGTAGAGGGTGTGGATGTTATTTCGAAGATAGTAGTGGTATGTACAACGGTGGTACCGGGTGGGGAATCTACAAGGATGGGTTCTGCGGTCGATGAACTTTCGGGGACTAGGCGCGCCTCCCTGACTTGTGCTGGAGACTGAGCTCCTGTTGGTACGCGAATATACTCTCCGGGTTTTGAAAGTAGTCGCACTCGGCGGGGATCAAACTGTGGTAGTTGCTTTCTTTGTAAAAACCTGAGTGCTTCATGGGAGCCTACTGATTTGACTAGCTCCCTGAACCCTCTGATGTATGCGTCTTCGAATCCTCCGAAGATGAGTTCCTGTTCAATTAATGCCTGGCTCTCCTCTTCAGTTAGCTTCTTCCGGGCCCAAACTTTCTCCATGGTACGATATAATTTCTTTATAGCCAGCGTGTACGCTGCGGCTTCGAAAGTCTCTTCTTCATATGTGCTGGTGTCGCCGTGTGTGTCAGTCTGTTGGCCTTGACCATCTGTCTGTCCGTCATGTGAGCCCTGGCTGGCTTCATCGTCGCCTTCCTCGTCGTCTGTTTCGGTTCTTTCTTCTTCAGAGCTCGACACAGCTTGTCCCTGTGGCAGATCTCGCGGTGTGGTAGGGTAACTAGGGCGTTCATATTCTTGGGAGAACATCTGTGTATCTGAATACTGGAATTCGTTTGAGAATGCATCAGGCATCTCAAAATCAAATGTTGTGTTTAATGGTTCTGCCTCCATGTGTGGTATTGGGAAAGAAAACGCTTCCGCACCAATAGTTGTGGGAGCTTCTGCTGTTGTGGTGGGGGGTTCTGTGGTGGCAGCTGCCTGAGGTGCAGCGATACTAGTGGTGGCCTCCGTAACCACTGGTCTGGACAACCTTATGCGAATAGGTTGTACTGTGGGAGCCGCTTCTGTCTGTGGTCGTTCTGGAGAGGGTTGTGGTGATGGCGACTCTGGCACTTGAAGGCAAGGGATGGTGCCTCTCATGCGCTTACCTGCCCGTGTTCGACTGGGCTTCCTGGCTTTCTTTGTTGTGCCTTTGAATGCCTTCAGTTCTTCTCCTGTTAATGCACACTCGATGGGCAAGTCATATGCTAAGCACATATACACAATTCTAGTGAGTGCACAACATCCATTAAGTACTTTCTTGCGCTCCCATCTGTGCTGTGCCAGATACATTTGATCTATGATCCAGCTTGCCAGATCAACAGTTTGAGGTCCCGTGCATGCCAAATACAATCCAAACCATATTCTCTTATGTGGCATGGTGAATCTGTCCTGAGCGGGGAATGCAAAATGTTGCATGCATATCCTTAGTGGCTTCGACAGCTCAGGTGTAATTGCCGAAATCTCCTCCCACTTCGTGACATCCCCACGTTTCATCGGTTCTGGAATTAATCTCTCTCGATCTGTGGGTGTGTGGGTGCCATGAATTTTGATGGCCGCTCTGATTAAATCCTTAGATAGGTAAAACCTTTTGTAAGGTGGATCATCCACTAGAGTAGGCAATATGAAGGTCCCTGGGATGTCCTTATTCTCTGAGGCCAGTAGGGTAGTGATTAAGTAATAGCACCTGTAAAAATCCGGTTTGGGCAGAGGATCACTGAAATACTCTGTGAAGCCTGCTCTGGCCCAAACATGAGTTAAATCCTGGGTGCTCTGTAGGGCTTCGAACTCTCTGGAGAAAAACTGGTATTTTCCCCACGTGCGGTCGTCAAATGTCAAAGAGGATTCAAATATAAAGTCCGCGTCCGCAAGGGGTCCTGCAAGGCCCTGAAACCAATGAGAGTTCCTGTGTATCTTTTCGGTGTAGCCCATGGGTGGGTTGTCGATAGGCATGGGCCCTGGAAATCCCTGAAATTCCGGCGGTGGAGCAGTCGGGTGGGACTCTGCTCGTAGCACGTTGAGGGGCACAGCCGCTACACTGGGGCCTGCTCCTGATGTTCCTTCGTCGGTTTGCATGGTGACTGATGCGCTAATGAGAAAGATCTGCTACAAAGGATTAACACATTAGCATGGAAATTAATTATGATCCCATTAAAGTGAGACCGCAATCCCTTTCCATAACTGATGCGTAACCCGTGTAGCCAAGTGCTGTGATGTGATGGATGCAATGTTTCTTGCAGCACTAGTGCAGGTCTCTAGACACCTATACGTTTCAGATCATGCATACATTTCTTGATGATATGAGATTACGAGTGATGTGTGATGATGGTGGGTGAATTTATACAAGGTTTAAAGGTTAGTGATTTAGTACAAGGTTGTATGTTAGTCGGGGGGGTAGTTTTATCAGACATGGGGTTAGGGGGAGACGGTTGGACACGTTTCGGTATCCATTTCCTAAGGATCTTGGAGTGGGTGGTGGGTTTCTGCTGAGGGGCAAAAGGTAGTATCGGGTGTGGTGGTATTGAGGGATGGAAAGATTTGTGAGGGGTATATATTACATGGCTTAAGGGTTGAGCTATGATACATGATTTGGGTACCCAAATCTGCGTGGGTGTGGGTCTATGGGTGAGATATTTCTTGGCGATCCACATTTGTCGGATGCTCGGACCTATATAAGAAGGTCGAGGGGATGGAGGATATCGATTCTGTTTCTGCCCTGCCTCTTTCTTGTTGATCTCTGCTTGGTTGGAGTTCTTTGGTGCTTTTTGTCCTTTTGGCACCCACATCTGTTTCATGCCACTTGTTATGTGACGTTGATACTGCTGCTTTCTTTGCCACGTCTGGTGGTGTCGTCGGTCTGGGTTCCTCCGTTGTGGTTGACTCTGTCGTGGTTGAGGTTGAGAGGTCGGATGGACGCTCTGCTTTGGAAAAGAAGGGAGATCCAACACTTGCGTGACCTGCCCATTAGGAAGTGATGCGTTCTTTAACTTTAATCTAGGCCAGTCCGCAACAAGTTTGGAAGGATGAGCACCGCAGGGTGTCGTGCTCATTTGGCCGCTGATGCAACCCACCTGACCGCTGATTGTGTCCATCTGCCCAAGCGGTTGGGTAGCTGCCCCTTCTAGTTTGCAGGAAGTCCCAGGGAAGATCTCCTTTCGTCCTTCTGATTGACAACTGTCTATAGCCAAGCCAGAGTGGGTTGGTGTAGACGTGGCGTGACTGAGCTGATCAAAGATCTTCCGGTCTTTCGTCGCATGCGTTTCGTAGGGTCTAGGGTCACATCCGTCAGGCGGAATGCCGTTAGGCAAGTCAAGCGGTATCACTCGCCTCTGTTCTAAGGTTCCAATCTGTAAGGAGCCTTGTCTAAGATTTAGGTCCACTGAGTGATCGTATAGCCAATCTTGGCCAAGGATTAGGGGTTCTATCAGGTCGTCATCATGGCACACTAGTAGCTTCGCTGTCATGGTCACATCCTTAATGAGGATAGGAAGGTCCACCTCACCCATGCAAGGGGTTTCCATGCCTCCTAGCCCTATGAGGTATGCCTCAATTGGCCGCATTTCTATTCCTGAATCCTTATAGTGGGACCATCTAATCGCACTAGTCACAGCACCTGAGTCAATTAAAGCCCTGAGCTCTTGGCAAGGGTTGCCGTGCTCTAGCCTAACCGTAATGAATGGTCTCCTGTCCACTATACTAGGATGAGTGGTTGACTTTACTTGACACATGGCCATGGGATATCTGGGTGTAGGTTCCAGATGGTCATATTGTTCTCTCCCTAGTCCTTGTCTTCTTAGCTTCATGCGCTTAATGCGTTCGATTGCTTCTGCCTGAGCTTCCGCTCGTATTCTATTCTCTTCCTCCTTACGCTTCTTTGCCAACGTGAGTCGTCTAAGCATATCCTCCGTAAGAGGTTCCTGATATAGCTTGACTCTACAGCCACTAATATAATTAGGCATTATATCTTCTTCTAAGGTGGCTAACTGTACTGCTCCACTTGTTGAGAGTCTGTTTATGATCATAGGTCCATAACCTCGCTTTTCTAACTTCCGTGCGTGTTGTTTCAGCGTATATACTAGAACTAAATCTCCTTCTTTTAGGCCTTTATCTTTCACATGTGCATCAAAATATGCTTTCTGTCGCTTCTTTGCTGCATAGATGCCTGCTGCTGCCTTTAGCCTGGTTTCTCCTAATCGTTCCAAGTCCATTATTCTCGCTGATAATTCATGGCCGGTCCACTGATGTTCTTGTGCAACCTTAAGGGTCGGTATCAAGAAGTCCAAAGGAAGCACAGCATTCTGACCAAAAACCATCTGAAAGGGAGTTGCATTGAGTACGGTCTTGTAGGCCACTCGATATGCCCAAACAGCGTGGTGTAACTGTTTGTCCCAATCTGAACGTTTGTTGTTCACGAGTTTCGTCAGACTTAGGTTCTTTCCTTTAGGGTTTTCGCGTCACACACACCTTTATCTTTAGTCTTGGACTTGAAAGAATTAAATGTCTTGAACTTGAGGCGTTCCTATAGTCGTTAATCCACAATGCTAACGCTTATCCTAAGCTAAGAATTGACAGAGGGGGTTGAGTAATCTTCCAACCTCGAGTCGGCTTTTCTGTTGCTCTGATGCCCTGTTGCCCAAGAAGCCGCGCTTCCCAAGCTCTGCTGTCTTCACTGCCTTGCTTGCTTGCCTTTGATTGCCTTTGCTAGACCTGGAAAATTCCAATGTTAGACCAATTCACAGGATGATCAAATACTTGAGTATATACACCTTTTAAGTCCTTCCCTTTTTTTGCCCAAATTTTCAATGTGTGCCCCCTGGCTTCCTAGTCCCTAACTGAGTGAACCTCAAAATAGCTTATCCAAAATTAGATGTATTCTTTATGAAAAAAACAGTTGAGGTCACGTAGTACTCGTCACGAGCTTTCTAATGAGCTATTAAGCTCAAAAAACGGACTTCGGATGAAAAAGTTATGAGCGTTCAGGCCCTGCGGGGTAAAAACTGACAAACAGGTTTTTCTCTAAATATGAGCTAAGGGGTCTCCTATGAGTCTAATGGTCCAAAAATTTCTCAAAAATTCCCTCAAAATTGGTCAAAAATTGAAGTCCAAAATTTGCGATGGGGGTGCACAATCGCGATGGTCTGGGACCGTCGCGATGGTCCGAGCGAACCGTCGCGATGGCCCAAAAAATCGAACCGTCGCGATGGCCCGAAGTGAACGATCGCGATGGCGTGAGGTCGAACCGTCGCGATGGCGCGGTCAACGGTCAAAGGTGAACCGTCGCGATGGTGTATCGTGACACGTGGCACTGTCGTGGCGATGGCGTGAGCCAATCGCGATGGTCCGGGGTCAACTGAACAATCGCGATGGTCCAAGTGGACCGTCGCGATGGCTCAAGTGAACCGTCGCGATGGTCCGAAAAGTGAACCGTCGCGATGGTCCGGCCGAGCCGTCGCGATGGCGTGAGCCAATCGCGATGGTGCGACACAATCGCGATTGTCCGAGCCAATCGCGATGGTCCACCAAACAACGAATTTTTGAAATGCAAGAATGGTTCCGTGTATGCGCAGGGATCGCCTACCTCGTGGTGTGGTCGCCTACCTCAAAGTCCGAAAGTTGCAGACCATCGCGATGGTCCGCCCTACTCGGAAATTTCTGACAGAAAGTACATGTTTTACCTTTTGGAAGCTCTCCTGATGCTCTGAAGCTCTGTACCTGCAAGAAAACTCAAGAAAACACAAGCACACACAAGCACAAATGCTCTCTCTCACTCTCTCGCATGCACAAATGAGGGGAAATGAGGAGAATGGGTGGATATGGTGAATTTTCTGATTTTTTTGGAGATGAAGATGATGATGCGATGATGAAGATGGAGTGTGGGGGAGGTAAAAAACACTAAAAACTAAGTAAAAACAACAACGAAAACTGAAATTTTTACCTTCCAACGCCACTTCTTGCTATACTCTTACCATCACACATTCGTCCTAGACTCGATCCCCGGCAACGGCGCCAAATTTGGTGTTGCTCTAGCACAATGGTGAGAACCACGTTAAGAAGCTTCACCTCCTTAATGTCAATCCGCGGAAGAGATAGGAGTGATATGAAGATCGTGAATTTGAGATGAAGTGAAAGTGAAGGTGAGAAGCATAGAAATGCACACACACATACACACACACTACGAAGAGACAAGCAAGACACAATGGAAGGTGAGAAATCAACTCTATTACTCAAGAACACTATTACAAACTCAAACTAGCTCTAAGCTCACACTAGCCAAAATGAACCAACCTCAAAAATGAGCTCTCTAGCTCTTTTTATAGTTTCTAGACTAGTTTTGACCGGTTTCACATCTAGTGACCGGCATAGTTAAAAAATAGGTCCTAGAGGCTATTTGGAAGGGTAAACGATGTCTAAAAATAACGAAAATTGGTACGCGCATTCTACCTAAGCTCCTCAAGCTCGAGGACTCCTCGGCTTGCACAAAATGGAGCTATGGATTACAAAATGGGGTTTTCTATGATACATATGTTACAATTAGTGATAATGATCACTGTTGAGTGTTTGAAGAGGTAATAAAAACATATTTGTTTGAAAAATAATCCGACTGGCTCCCTGCTCTGTCTTTACATGCTTCCGTGGCGTCTGTGCCTCTGGCTACTTCCAACAATGGTATATATCAGGATGCTGTCAACTCCCTTACAAACTTTGCAGCAACCATGGCTGTCATACCATCCACAGTATCACGTTGAGGATTGAACTCTACAACATCCCCTCCAATAATATCCCCCTTTTCGGTTTCTCTTGTCAGAGGAAAAAACGGACCTGCCCCCCTATAATTGAATGCACAATACCACATTTTGGAAGCATTGCCACGATTCGATTTGTTTTAGTTAGGCTTTTCCCAAAATTTCATCATGAATTTGACTGCCCTTGTCCAGCGCTCCAATGCTAGCACAAGCTTTCAACACATTGAAAAAAATGGTGGCCTTCGGTGTGAAACCTTGTTTCTGCATCAACTCAAAACAGCGTATTGCTTCTTTTCCATAGCCATGCTGTGCATATCCTGCAATTAATGAATTCCATGAAATTACATTAGGAGTAGAAAGACCATCGAAGACTTCGTGTGCAATTTCAAGGAAGCCACACTTTCCATACATGTCAACCAATGCACTACCAATAACCATGTTTCTTCCAAAAAAACATTCCTTGCAATTTCTGCATGTATTTCTCTACCTTTACCAACATTTCCGGGAATGGAACAGGCTTTCATGCCACAAACAAGAGTGCAAAAATCTGGATTGACACCTTCTATCTGCATTTGTGCAAGGCAGTTTAGTGCTTTAATGCCATACTCATATTTGACATAACCAGACATGAGAGCATTCCACGAAATAACATCCCTCTTGGGAAGAATGTCAAACACTTCTAATGCTCTTTTAAGAAAACCACAATTCGCATACATGTCCACTAAAGCATTGCCAAGAGCAAGGGTCTCTAATAAGCCCTTGCTAACAATCTCCTCATGCATTTCCTTCCCCTTTTCCACGTCTCCAATTCTTCCACATGCTATCAAGCAGCAAACATAAGTGACGGCATTCGGGGCCACACCTTTGAGTTGCATTTCATCAAGACAATTGAGAGCAAACATGGCATCCCCATGTTTGGCATATCCTGCAATTAAGGCAGTCCATGACACAACATCTTGATTCGGAAGCCTATTGAAGGCTTCGTGTGCTTTTCTGATCAAGCCACACTTGACATACATGTCTATCAATGCATTTCCAACAGCAGTACCAAGTTCCCGATCCATTCTGATCATGATGGCGTCATGTAGTTGCAAATACTTCCCTTCAAACATTTGATCACTCTTCAAGTACCTGTAATCAAACATCTTCTTCTGCCAAATACAAACATATTAGTGCATAAAAAGCAACCATTTCTTAAGCTAACACACTTGCACTTGAGTAATTAGAGTTCTTGGACTTGGTAGTTCTTAACGTGTTCCTAATTAACCAAAACCTCTATTTGTACTTAGCCTATGCTAGGGATTGACAGAGGGTGTTGAGAATTTCCAACCTTAAGTTCTTCCCTTGGTTGCCCTTGTATGCCCAGGAAGCGTGTTCCCAAGCTCGCACTTACTCTTGCTTCGAGTACCCTTCGATGCTCTCACAGTACCTGAAAAAGTCCACAATTAGCTCAAGAATTGGATTCAATTGACAGACAAATCACTTTCATGCATGTAATTCACAGATCCAATTGCCTTTTGCCTTTATGGAAAACAATCCCAAGGGACCCTCAATTTTTTTCCTACCCCGAGATATGGTCAACTTCAAATTATCCTATCTACTAATCCTGACATTAATTCTACGTAACCAGTGGAAGTTTTGGTTGTACTCCCCACGAGCTTTCCAACAAAACAAAAATCACCGCAATCGGATTTCGTATGAGGAAGTTATGTCCACTCAGGGTTTTGGGGCCAAATCAGGATTTTAAACAGGTTAGCAGGCAAACAGGACTTCTCGAAATACTTGGTGTAATGGCCTCACAATGTAATGATGAACCCTAGTATTTGTCCCACAATTTGTCAAGAATAGTCCACTATTTTTTGCCCTAAAAAATTGGCCAAATTTGCCCTTCAATCGCGTTCACAAGCTCTGTTAGTCGCGATTGATAGGTCAATCGCGATCGACGTGTCGGTCGCGACTGACAGGTCCGTCGTGGCTGTCAGTCTCGATTTATAGGTCAATCGCGATTGACACGTGGCCCGGATTTTCAGTCAATCGTGGTCAAAGGGTCGTTGACTCTGTCAGTCGCGATTGATGGGTCGATCGCGATTGACAGGTCCTTCGCGAGGGTCTGTCCGTCGTGGTCAAGCAATCGTTGACTGTGTTGGTCGCGATTGACAGGTCCGTCGGGGCTGTCAGTCACGATTGACTGGTCGATCGCGATTGATGGCTCGATCGCGATTGACACGTGTCACGCGTGGGTTCTGTCAGTCGTGGTCAGTCGGTCGTTGACTCTGTCGGTCGCGATTGATGTGTCGATCGTGATTGACAGGTCTGTCCATTGTGGTTTGTCGATCGCGATTGACAGAAATCTGAGGAATTTTAAAATTTCAAGCACACATTTGGGAAGCTCTAGGCATGTAGATCATGATTCTGTACTTTGTTTAGCAAAAAGACCATTTTTTCTGTCGATCGCGATTGACAGAGGTCAACGCCTCGGGACCTGCACAGTCAAATTTTTTACCTGCTGGAGCTGGTGCAGCTGCTGGGGATGCTGATTCCTGTAGAAAATCTCAAAAAACACAGAAAATCACAAGCACACAAACGCTCTCTCGCTCTCTCTCACAAGTGAAATGAGGGGAATGGTATGGGTGGGGTGATATGACCAAAAACTGAAATTTTTCGCGATGATGGAGATGGATGTGGGAGAGGGTGAGGATGATGATGGTGATGAGAAAAACAAAAGAAAATAAATAAAAGTGAAGAAAATACCTATGACTCCAACGCGTCAACTCTACGTCTTACCATCACACGCTCGTCCTCAAAGCTCGATCCCTGGCAACGGCGCCAAAATTTGGTGTAGCTCAGTGATGAGTAGCACCTCCTTTAATGTCAATCCGGGAAGATGTGAGGATGGTATGATGACCTCGAGCAAGTGAAGGCACAAGTGCGTGGGTGAGAAGCACACTAACATGCACACACATACACACGCACACGCACACGCGCACACACGGCAAGACAAAGAGTGAGAAGCAATGGAGTTCTTAGATTACTTTCAAAAAGCTCTTACAAGTTCAAATCAATTACAAGCTACCCTAAAAAATGAGCTCTCTAGCTCTATTTATAGTTTTTGACTAGGTTTTGGCCTTGTCCAGACCTAGTGTCCGGCCTAGTTAAAAATTAGGTTCTCTACCATATTTGGAGGTTCAAATGGAGTCTTAAAAATGCGAAAACTGATAGGTAGGTACTTCTAAAGCTCCTCAAGCTCAAGGACTCCTTGGCTTGCACAAAATGGAGCTACAAAAATATGAAATAGTATTTACAATGGTTTGTAGTGATGAAAATCACTATTTTTGTAGGGATTTCTTCTAACATTTTGACATACATTTCCTGGAGCTCCCTACTTGCTCCTTCTTCTTGTGTGCCCAACTCTTTGATGCCTGAAAAATTTAAATGGCCTACTTGCCAGATCTTCTTTGATTAGTGTGTCTGCTTGTGTTGTCTCTTCGCTCCGACTCCCTTCGTAGGCTTCCTTGTCTTGTGACTCCTTCGGTTCCTTGACTACTGCCAAAAAACATAAAATTGTCGAGGCTTCTCTGTATTCTCAGTTGTTGGAGTTAGACGTCTGCGGAAGCACGCGAACAGCACAAGGAAGAAGAAGAAGTTTGGAGCACAACACACAAGACTGAATGTATTACTAGAGAATGTACAAAGATTAGTATCCCATTAGGGCAATCGGCGTATATACAAGCCGGGGGAAAAAAACCTCCTAAAGAGGAAAAAAAGTGCCCCGGCGCTCCTAGAGTGTTCACACACATCACTACCTAAATATATCAACAAATCCCCCCTGGGAGTGATGCGGTGAACAAGGAGCTGGCACTCATGTATAAGGAAGTGCCAAGCTATGTGGAAATCACTCCACAAAAGGAAGTAAGCCCAAAGATTTGCGGAAAGCTTCAAACTTCTCCCTAGGCAGAGCCTTCGTGAAAAGGTCTGCAATGTTCTCCTGCGTGGGCACATATGCCAAGCTGATCTCCCCAGCAGAGAACCTCTCCCTGACATAGTGATAATGCACCTCAATGTGCTTAGTGCGAGCATGGAACACAGGGTTCCTCGCAACTGCCAATGCGCTCTGACTGTCAGTGAAGATGGTGGTGGCAGAAGACTGGCCAACACCCAAATCAGCCATAAGGCGTCTGAGCCACACACACTCAACAGTCGCTGTGAAAGCTGCCCTATACTCAGCCTCACAACTGGAAGTGGCCACAGTAGGCTGCTTCTTGCTCAACCAACATATACATGAGCTACCAAGCATGAAGCAAAAACCACTGGTGGACACACGAGTGTCATAGCAACCAGCCCAATCTGAGTCAGAAAAAGCATGCAAATCTGGCGGTAGTGATCCCCCCTTGGGATAAAACAACCCAAGTAGCCGAGTACCACTCAAGTAGCGAAAGATGCGCTTAACCGCTTTCCAATGCGTGACTCCTGGGCAATGCATAAACCTGCTCATCTGTGAGACAGCAAACTGAATATCTGGCCGAGTAATGCATAAGTAAATCAAGCATCCAATGGCCTGCTGATAGAGAACAGCATCAAATGCATCTCCAGCATCATGAAGACTCAATCGTAAACCTGTCTCCATAGGAGTGGCAATAGGCTTACAGTCTTCAAGGCCAAAAAGCTGCAATAATGTGTCAATATATTTCGTTTGACACAAAGCCATTCCACCATCAACTTGCATAAACTGAATGCCCAAATAGTGATGCAAATGCCCCAAATCAGACATCTCAAATGAGGCATGCAAATCAGCCTTGAAATCAGCAATATGCTTCTCAAGAGGACCAGTGAGCAACATGTCGTCTACATAGACAACAATGATCAGAAGCACATCATTAGCACGCTTAACATATAAGGTGCTTTCAGTTGGACTGTTCTCAAAACCATGTGCAATCAGATAGGCATGCATTTTCTCATACCAAGCACGTGGTGCTTGCTTTAAACCATATAACGCCTTCTTTAACCTGCACACCTGGTTTTCATGCCCTTTCTGCACAAAGCCACGGGGCTGAAAAACATACACTTCTTCATGCAAGTCACCATTCAGAAATGCTGTTTTAATGTCCAACTGATGTACATTCCAACCATGATGGGCTGCAAGTGCACAAATGCTCCGAACAATAGTCATACGGCATGTAGGTGCAAAGGTCTCATCAAAATCAATGCCTCTTTCCTGCGCATAACCCTTTGCAACAAGCCTAGCCTTATACCTGTCAACTGTACCATCAGGTTTACGCTTCAGCTTGTATACCCACTTAGTGCCAATGGCCTTCTTGCCAGGAGGCAAGTCACATAAAGACCATGTACCATTCTTCATTATAGCATCATATTCAGATTGCATAGCAGCCATCCAATTTTCTGAATTTTGTGCTTCATCAAAAGAAACAGGCTCATTCTCATCACAGAGACTAGATGCAGCCATAGCATAGCAATCTGATGCAAAGGAGGTACTATGAGAGCCTGAACGAGTACGATATGACAAAGGTGCATCTAATTTGCTGTCACGCAAAGTCTGCACCAGCCATTTTGGCATAGGAATGATCTGCATCAGAAATGGAATGATCTGCATCATCATATGAAACCTGCAAAGGCTGAGAAGTTGCCTCATTAGGACCAGCGCTAGCCTGTCGACCTGTAAAAAGAGGCATCAAAGTATCATACATGTCTTTGGAGCTAACAGATGTCTCCTTAGTACATGAAAGCAATGGCTGAATAGCATCTTCCACAAAGACAACATCACGGCTAACCAGAATGCGTTTAGTCTATGGATGATACAGACGATAGCCTTTACTTTCAGAACTGTACCCAACAAAAATACATTTTACTGCCTTATCATCCAATTTTCTGCGATGTTGTTCAGGCACTAATGCATATGCCAAACAACCAAAAACACGCAGATGAGCAACAGATGGCTTGCGGTCATGCCAAGCCTCATATGGAGTGATGGACTGCAACGCTTTGGTGGGACACCTGTTCAGTACATATGCTGCACACATGACAGCCTCAAGCCAGAAACTATGTGGTAAAGCCTGACTTTTGACCATGCACCTCGCCATCTCCATGAGTGACCTGTTCTTTCGTTCAGCAACTCCATTCTGTTGAGGTGTATATGGCATTGTACACTGGTGTTTTATCCCACGTTCAGCCAGAAATGCATTAAAATCTGAAGACATATATTCCCCCCCTCGATCAGAACGGAGGGTGCCCATTTTACATGCTGACAGATTTTCAGCCAAAACCAAAAACTGTTTGAAGCACATAAACACTTCGGACTTTGCTTTGAGTGGATATACCCATGCATGCCTGGAAAAATCATCAATGAAAGTCACGAAGTAAAGGTAATTTCCAAAAGAGGGTGTCTGCATAGGACCACAAGCATCACTATGTACAAGCTGCAATTTCTGCATAGCCCGAACTGAACCATCTTTTGGAAAGGAAGAACGCTGCATTTTGCCCAAAATACAGCCTTCACAAACATGTTTTCCAGGTGCCTCAAGTTTGGGCAAAGAGGACACCATTTCAGATTTCTGCAGGCGTAACAAACTAGCAAAATTCAGATGACCAAAGCGTGCATGCCAAAGCTTTGCATCTGACATAGCCTGAGAATCATGAACTGTACATGCCGAATCATTCACAGATCTTTCATAGTCTATGAGCTTATACAGCCCACGACATAAAATGCCAGAAGCAATAATCACATCGCCATTTGAGAGATCATGGACTGTACACCTGTCATCAACGAATTTCACAACCAAGCCAATCTTGGCTAATGCAGAAACTGATAACAGGTTCTTTTTGATCCCTGACACAAATAAAGCATCTGACAAAGTGAAAGAACTACCATCAGCAGTAGTCAGAATGATCTTACCAACTCCCATAACAGGATAAGAGGAGTTATTGGCGCATGTGACAGTATTCCCTGTAGGGGCAGGCTCGAGTGAAGAGAAGAAACTGCGCTGCGAGGTAATATGTTTGGTCGCCCCACTGTCAAAGTACCAAACATCTGAGTCTACTGCAGACATGCACTGATCATGAGAAGATGGGTCAAAACTGCAGACAGTAGTAAACGCCCATTCTTCTTCCTGCACAAGATTTGCAGACTCTGTTTTTGGTGTAGAGGCCTCTGCAACAACCATTCCAGCCTCTTTCTTCTTTGCCTCTTTAGCAGCCAGTTTTGGACAGTTCTTTATAATATGATCATTTCCTTTACAGTACTTGCAGAACAATTTCTGCTTTTCTGATTTCTTCTCATCTTTATCCTGGTTCTTCGATTGTGCAGCATTTGCAGATTTCTGCTTACTAGTAGAAGAGCTCCATTTTCCTTTGCCCTTCTGACTAGCCAGGAAAGCTTGATCTGCAACACGCATAATGGACCTGTTCTGCCTGGACTGATCTTCCTGCAACAGAACAGAGACTAATTCCTCAAATGACAAGGCATTCGGATTGCCTTTCATCATCAATCGAAGAGTAGAGGCAAAACTCTGATATGAATTAGGAAGGCCATTCAGAACGGTCTGCACAAGTGAGCTATCTAGTATAACCTCATCAGCAGAAATCAATTGTTCCTTCAGGTCTTTGATCTTTGTAAGAAAACTGTCCATCGAATCACCTTCATTCATGTGCTCACTCTCCAACTGTTTTCGGAGGTAAGCAACACGAGCCTCATTCCTAGCCTGGTACAAAGTGGTAAGTGTATCCCAAGCATCCTTTGCTGTTCTGCAAGAGCGAATATGAGGAATAATGGCACGTTTGACAGACAAAGCTATCAATGCATGTGCCTGGGCATCTCTGCCATCCCAACGAATCTGCTCTGCAGTAGGTGCAACAGAAACAGCAGCACGAACAGGAATCTGCGGAATATCATCTTCAACACCATCTTCATCAGCTCCAACACCTGTATTTGTAGTACCTGTCGTTACAGGTGTAACAGGACGTCTTTCAACACCCTGCACAATGTTCCACAATCCTTTTGCAACCAGTACATGTCGCATCATATAAGCCCATAATGGGTAGTTGGTACCATCCAACTTATCCTCAACAGCCAACATACGGAATACATCAATGCTTTCAGCCATGGCCGGTGACTAAAATACCTTGATGCAGAAAATTGACTGTATCTCAAAAAGTTGAACAGAACTGCCCAGACGAGTTCTGTTAGACCTGTAGCAGACTTCGAGACGCTTAAACTGGCGAACAGAAACTGGTATATACCTTTGGCACAAAAGGACGAAATAGCCTGCACAAGCACTGCGATAGTGCGTTCGGAGGCCGAAACGAGCTCAGATCGCGATTTCGGCACCACAGAACAAAGCTGGTTTGATCTCGGAAACACCCTGAGTATGCTCACCAAATTTTGTGCGAATCTGAGACTGCAAATGGAGGAGTGTCGACGGCGCCCTAGAAGAAGCAACGACCTGCTCTGATACCAATTGTTGGAGTTAGACGTCTGCGGAAGCACGCGAACAACACAAGGAAGAAGAAGAAGCTTGGAGCACAACACACAAGACTGAATGTATTACTAGAGAATGTACAAAGATTAGTAGCCCATTAGGGCAATCGGCGTATATACAAGCCGGGGGAAAAAAACCTCCTAAAGAGGAAAAAAAGTGCCCCGGCGGTCCTAGAGTGTTCACACACATCACTACCTAAATATATCAACATCAGTTGGGTTAAAGAGTTGTTGTAGATCAGCGTCATCTATGGTAACCTTATCTTTTTCCATATCTTTTTCTGTTACAGTCATCACCGTGCAAACTGAAGGATTCCAGTTTTCTACAACTGATTGTAGATCAACAGTTCCTAGGGAGATCAAGTCAATGTTATTTTTAAGAAACTCTTCTTCTTCATCATCTGACAAACCATCTAGCATATGAACTGGTTCCGCAAAGTACGGTCTAGCATGCAACTCGCAAGGTTGTATAGCATCTAATTTTACAACGTATTTACGATTTTTATCCTTGAAAGTGAGCTCTTGTGCAGACTAATCCTGTATCACCTTAGCATGCTTCAGCCAAGGTCGTCCAAAAAGGAGGTTATAATCAAGAGTGGATTCCAGTAAATCTAGTATGACAAAGGTCATTTTAAACGTTGTACCTTGTAAAGTAATTGGTACATTTCGTACAAGTCCTATGGGATGGACTCTTGATTGATCGAGCATTCTGACAAAAAACTGAACTGGTTCGATTTCGGTCCACCCTAACTTTTTACATAGTGCAGCAGTAGCAATGTTGACTCCAAATCCTCCATCAATTAGTACCTGTGTGATTTTATGATTTTTATACCATACCGTAATCAAAGGAACTGAATGATCGACCGTAGAATCAAGTTCTGGTTGCACTGTTGCTGTCGCTGGAATGCAGGAAGGCACAGGACTGAACTGTTGTTGGAATTGTTGTCTGACTCCTGGTACTAGTGCCAGCAATTGCCCAAGGGGAAGAGTAATGGATGCTTTAGATAAAATCTCCCAGGATTTTTATGATTGAGTTGTATTTTCTGCTGCCTCGGAAGATGATGCACCGGGTGAAGATGATGTATCAGCTGAAGATGATGTGCCTGCTACGGAGTTAGAATCTTGTTTCTGTGTCCCTTCATCGGTTAATGGTATCTGAGTTATCAGAATAGGATCTGGAAACACTGGGGGTTCTACGGTGGTCCATTGACTAGCCTTATCATACATCCTTTGTTGTTCTCTGATGCCTGGTTCAAATATTTCGGCTGCTGGTTGTAACGGCCTTTCAGATCTGGTCTGAACTACTGCAGTGTGTGTTTCTACTGGTGTGATTTGCACCATATTAGTCATCGGGTTTTGTCGTTCTTTCTTCCTCTGATCATACTCAGCTGCATCCTTACAAAATCTTCTAATGTGGCCAAATTCACCACAGAAATGACAGCGCGGTGGTGGCAAATTGGGATTTTCCGGTGGCGGTCCGGTCTGCTAGCAGTTTGCATTATAGTTATTATTTCTCTATCCTCGGTAATTTCGATATCCTTGTTGCTGGTTGTTTCTCATTTGCGAGGAACATAGTGATTGGCTGGCTGCCCTGGTTCTTGTATAATTGCATTGACAGTCACTGTTCCCTGCACTTTGGCGTTATATGCGCAGTTTTCGGTGGTGTGTCCGGTAGTGTTGCAGATAGCACAAAACAATTGATTAAGTGCATAAGTGGCACTAGTATGGCCTGAATTCTTGCATGTAGTGCAGTACATCTGTCTGGTCGGGTCTTCGGTGATATTTCTATTTGCTTTTAGCCACTCCAGATCTTCTGTAAATCCTCCAACCTTGTTTTCCAACTGCAAAGCCATTGCGATCACTGCATCTAGCGTCATAGCTTCTACACAGCGTATGATCATAATCTGTTTAAGTTGCGGGGTCAATCCATTGATAAACCACTGAGTAATAACGTCGTCCGGTAGGTTGGCATGTGCTGGTGGTAACTGCCTCAAATGAGTCCTGAATAGAGTGGCGTACTCCTGTACAGTTTGATTTATCTTCTGTCTATTGTTTTGCAGATAGTCAAAAATTTCAGCTGGATTCTTCTTTAGCCTGAATCTCTGCAAAAAGGCATCCCTTACTGCTTCATAGGTTCCGAAATGGTTAATATCATATTCTGTAAGCCATCTAGCTGCTTCGTTGACCAATGTCGATTGGAAAACAATAGCCTTATACGCCGGATCAGGTGGATGGTTGAGTACTGCGTAGCTTATCTCAAATGTGCGTACATGAGCATCCAGGTCATCTCCTGGGACTCCACCAAATTTGGTGTACGTTACTCCCGTTGGAGCCCGCCTGGGTAGACATAGTTGTTGTTGTTGTTGTTGTTCGTTCATCGTGCTGATGGTTGTATGGTGACTATCTCTTGTATCCCAAGGCTGAATATCTGAACCGTCGGAGTCTGTATCAGTCTGTGCACTTTCCGGTTTGATAATCTTGTTCAGTATGCTTCGAATCTCGGTTTCGAACAAGTTTCCTTCCTTCTTGATGTCAAATGTAGGGAAGTTTACTCCCAATAGCAGTGACTGGGCTGAAGATTCACCAAGGAATGGTAACTCGTCACCGGAAAACCGTAAATTCTTAGTGACTTGTACCGAAATGTCACCGAAGGGTGTCGATTTTTCACCAAAACAAAGTACTCCTTCTTCTTCACTGGTTTCTTTGGCTAAGGCGTTCCTAATCGTCAAAAAATTTGAATCTTTACTCAATGTTGTTAAGTTAACTTCAGGCTGCGTTCTGGTGGATTCTGGAGTTACTATATTTTCGACAGACTGTGCCGAAATAGTACCGAAATCTATCAGAGATGCAGTACGTTCCACCGGAATATGACCGGAATCACTGCTAACGTTCTTTACTTTCTTGCCAACTGGTTTGGTTCTCGCGCTTGTACCTCCTGGAGGCGTCTTTAGCAGGTTAGGTACCCCAGGCTGTCTGTTCTTTGGATACGTTTTACCGGATCGAGTAACCGACATGTATCATTTTTTGTACTAATCGCGTACTATTACTGTCGAAAAAATTTTACAGTCACGTTTCCACAACAGGTTTGCAACAATTTGATCTGTTGCCACCTTCCCACAGATGGCGCCAGTGTTAAATGCTTAAAACGGGAGTCTAACTGTCAGAAATGCATCTAAGCACCTAAGTGGGTACTTGGGAGTGGTAGGGGTCTGTTAAACAAAGGCCCTTTACTTAGTTCCCAAATACAACCACTTCAGATACAGAGAGATACTGAAACTCTAGTAAGATTTCGTTATACTCAGACAATCATTGTTCACGTCTTAGCTCGGCCATCATGTAATGAATACACTAAAATACTACAGTGATAAACTTACTGAAGATATCAGAGACAAGGGTAAGGGTTCAATCTTTACCAGATAGGTACCGCAATCCACTCATCGTCCGAAACACAGAGAACTAAATCGTTCAATGACACCGCACTAAAGACCCATTATGCAACTCAAGATCCCTTACTGCAACTTAACCCTTACCGTATGATGACAGATTTCAACACTGAAGACAGCACTATACTTTGCAGTGTTAGCGCACTATCACAATTCTACAGACCTCACCCAACAACTTGGCAGGACATTCCAAGAACTAGTACTAACCCAATACGCGCTCTCAACACACGATTGCAACAAGAATTTGCAGACGATTCACTTCAGACAACAGTTCGATGAGTACTGTATGATGAATAACACTCACAACCACAACAAGATCAAGAGATAACAGACACAAACAACAGATACAGACAAGGAGATAACGGATTACTCAGAAAAACTCAGAAGTTTTACAAACAAAGTTACAGTAACGCTTCAGACAATCACCCAGACGAACAGTCTGGTGATTCCACGACTCGTCGTCCCTGAGCATCTCTTTACATTGTTGTATATAAGAAATTACGACTGTTGTGTAACCACTTTTCACGCGTGCAAACACAAGATTCAGTTTTACATTTGCCAATCTGGCGGCTGACTAACATGCTTATCTGCTAGAAGAAGAAAGGCACATTTGTGTTGCATAGGAAACAAGATGTAATGGTGTTCCCTCCACAATACTAACATGACAATCCAGATGGTTAGTGGTTAGAGATGAAGTGTTTGTGATAGATGTGAGTGGTGATTAGAGGTTAGTGTCATCCTAGATGCATACTTTGGTTATGCAATGGACTCAGAATGCACCTATGTCAGAGTGGATGGATTTACAAAATTGGGTTAGGGGGTTTGATACAGGGTTTAGTTCGCCAAACTTTAATTGAGGATTCGTAGTTCTTAGAGCTAAGGACAGGTAAAGATTTATGAGCGAGATTGTGCTGGATTTGGGATCTTTTGGGTACCCATTTCCAGACATTCCTAGGTTTGACTGAAGGTGTAGTAATGTGAGTTGTAGGTATCTTCCTTGAGCTATTTGCCAAGGGCACTTGTGAGTGTTGATTTACATTAATGATTGGAGGTGAAGTAATTTGGGCTTGTAAGCAGGCCTTGGGCACCCATATCTGTCTAGCATTAGGGGTGGCCTTCATTGACCGCTTAGGGACCCAAATGGAAATGGTATAACTAGGGTGTTGCCTAGGGAACTCCTTCACTTTGGTCCTTGATGGTGAGGCTCGCTCGATGCTCTTTTGAGAACCGGTCTCTGGAGCCGTGGTTTTTTCCCCTTTGCGTATCTAGATCTGCTTCATGCTGCGAGGCACTTCATGTTGCCCAAGTTGCTTTTTATGCTTCTTGATTGTCGGTCTCCTCGGTGTCGTGTGTTGATTAGCTTGTCCCTTTAGAATTTTCCCTGGAACAGATGGGAACTCTTTATTGACTTCTGTACCTTCATCGAGAGTGACAATCCTCTGCACCCTAGAACTTTGGACAAGAACAACATTGTTATCTCCATGTGGGCTCCTGGAGGGACCAAGAGTTGTTGCCTTTCCTAATGGTTTGAGTGCTTAATTTTCTAATTCAATCGTAAGGCGGCTTTGGCCTACCCAAGCCTGAAGAAGTCCACTTCTCAGGTTGAGATTGACTGCGTGATCGTAGATCCAGTCTTTGCCCAAGACAAGAGGTTCAGTAAGATCCTCGTCTTCACACACTAGCACTTTTGCCTCCTTCTCTAGTTTCCGTGCGTGTTGCTTCAATGTGTAGACTAGGACTAGATCTCCTGCTTTCAAGCCTTTATCCTTCACATGTGTATCAAAATACGCCTTTTGCCTCTTCTTGGATGCATAGATTCCTGCTGCAGCTCTCAATCGTGTCTCACCTAAACGTTCAAGATCAAAGATTCTAGAGGATAGTTCATGGCCGGTCCAGTCATGCTCTTGTGCTACTCTTAATGTAGGTATCAAAAAATCCAATGGTAGCACCGAATTCCGGCCAAACACAATCTGAAAGGGTGTGGCTTGGAGTACCGTTTTATAGGCCACTCGGTATGCCCAAACAGCGTGGTGTAGCTGTTTGTCCCAATCAGAGCGTTTGTTATTCACCAATTTAGTCAACACATTGCATAAGATCTTATTTGTACTCTCAGCCTGGCCATTAGCTTGTGGGTGATAGGGGGCAGACTTCTTATGTACTACCAAGAATTCTTGGAGAAGGTTTTCTATGACTTCATTCAAGAAGTGTGTGCCTCTATCACTTACTAATTCTATTGGCAATCCATATCTAGTGAACACATTTTCAAATAAGAACTTTGCTGTTGTTTGAGCATCATTCTTCGTAGTGGCTTTTACTTCTACCCACTTGGTGAGATAGTCTGTGGCCACAATGATATACTCAGCATGTGAACCCTTAGCTGGGGGATTAATAGGACCAGCAAAGTCTATTCCCCACTTAGAGAATGCACATCCACCCATCATAGGTTTCAATGGCATCTCATCCTTGCGTATGGGATATTGAGTTCGCTGACAAACCTCACACCTCTTCACATAGGTATGTGCATCCATGTGAAGAGTTGGCCACCAAAGACCTGCAAACAAAATTGCTTTGATCACCCGATTTGGACCAAAGTGTCCTCCTGCTACACCTTGGTGAGCAGTCTCTAATATCTTCATATATTCGCTCTCGTGGACGCACAATCTAAGATACCCGTCTTTTCCTCGTCTGTATAGATTATCTCCAATGAGAGCATAGTCTGGCGCCTCTTGTTCTAAGCTCCTTTGTCTAACCAGAGTCATTTCTTGAGGGGATGTTTTCGTTCTCAGGAAGGCCACTAATGGTTCACTCCAATCTGGCACTAAGGACACTCGATAAAGAGTGGCATGTTCCACAGGTGGTTTAGTGCAGCAGATTGGGCATTCTTTGCACATTCTATGGACATCAACTTCCATAGTTGGCCAATGCACTCCTAGTCTCTTGAGTGTCTGTAGGGTTCGTTGTTTTGAGTAGTGTTGCTCTAATGCACCTACATGTGCTAATTGCAACCATTTAGCGTACTCGTCCTCTTCCACACAACATGCTAATACTCCTTGCTCCGTATGTTTGTACATACTTCTTGCCAAAATGTGATACTTTTGAGCTTTTACTATTTCTCTATCTTGAGTGTTTACTACTGGATGCTTAGGCCCATATGTGAGTACTGGCACTAATGGTTTAGCCCTCTCAGGTACAACTTCCAAATTAAACAAGTAAGCATCAGGTAAGTCATCTGACACTCCTTGTGGGGCCTCTCCTGATGTGAGCCTTGAGAGATGATCTGCTCTCAGGTGGGTCTTGCCTTTTCTCACCACTACCTCAAAGTCGTATTCCATTAGTAAGAGAAACCATCTTACTAATCTGCCTGTAATGCAGGGCTTATTTACCAGGTACAGTAGAGCTTCGTGATCGGTAAAAAATTTAAACTTGTTTGCAAGCAAATAGTGTCTAAACTTTTTAACCGCATACACCATGCCTAATCCTTCTCGTTCGGTGGTTGTGTAGTTCCGTTCAGCTGCATTCAATTGTCTACTCGCATAGGCAATAGGAAGATCCATATTACCTTCACCAGTAGGTTGTGCAAGTACGCATCCAATAGCGTAATTGGAGGCATCCACATGAACACGGAATGGCTTGTTCCAATCTGGTGTGGTCAAGATTGGTGCTGAACATAATCTTCGTTTAAGCTCTTTGAAAGAGTTCTCACATTCATCAGTCCACTCAAAGTTAGTTAGAAGAGCATACAGAGGCTTTGCAATGATGGCATACATGTGAATGAACCGGCGGTAGTAACCACAATGCCCCATGAAGGCTTGCACTTCTTTGACATTCTTTGGCCTAGGTAACTCTGCAATAGCTCTCACTTTCTCCTCATCCGTTGATATGCCATTCTTTGACACTATGTGCCCTAGGATCTTGCCTTGTCTGACCATGAAAACACACTTTTCTGGGTTCAGGCAGACTTGATACTCTCTACATTTGTCAAAGATTTGCTTGAGTTCAGGTATATGTGTTTGTCTAATGTTGGAATGAGCACAAAGATCATCAACATAGACTTCCAAGTTCTTCCTCAAGAACTCTTTAAACACATGACACATTAATCTTTGAAAGGTAGCGGGTGCATTGGTAAGCGCAAATGGCATTACCCGAAAAGCAAATATGCCCCACTCTGTGGCAAAAGCCGTCTTATGCTGATCTTCTGGTGCAATGGCTACTTGATTGTAGCCAGAGAACCCATCCAGGAAGCTGTACACTTCCTTTCCTGCTACCCTTTCTAATAGATGCTTAGTGATAGGAAGCGGATAGCTATCCCTAATAGTGGCTGCGTTAACCTTCTTCAAGTTAATGCATACACGTAGTTTGCCATTCTTTTTGGGCACCACTACAATGGGAGATACCCATTCAGTGTGCTCAATCTCATAGATAAATCCAGCTTCTACCAGTCTATCTATCTCCTCCTTGATCTTAGCAGCATAGTTATCATTGTATGTGTAGGGCTTTTGTTTAGAGGGTCTGGCCTCTGAGGTCATGGGGATCGTATGTGAGCATATGTCCGGGTCTACACCCTTCAAGTCCTTGTAGCTCCAAGCAAATACATCTCTGTACTCTCTTAGCAAAGCTATTAACTCTTGGTGCTCTTCTTCCGTCACGTCATGCCCTATGTAGGTGCATCTTTCTTCTCCCTCTTCTATGGCTACTACTATCTTCTTGGTAGTTTCCTTGCTATCATAGGCCTCTCCTGATTGTGCCTCGCGTTTAGGCATTCTTATCATGACTCTCCTATCGTCTATCTCATATTTTTTAAAGTTTTCAGGGACCTCAAACAAGGATTCTTCTTCCTCTGGAGTAACTTCCTTCTTCTTTCTTTTCTTTCCTTCACTCTTAGTGGTCACTTCTGTGGTTAATCTCATATCATTTGTGATTTCTTCGTGTTTCTGGGGGTACGCTTCAACTTCATAGAAGTATTCTTCATCTGATGCAAAAGGTGGGTCCATAATGATTGACTCTAAGTCGGAGTCACTTGGATCCTCAAATGCATCAGCGCTAGGTTCACATTCTTCTAAAACTGCATCTCCCATGATTGGTTCTATTGAAGAGACTGAAATGTCATAGCCATCCTCATCACAGTGGGGTGTCCATTGGTCTTCATTGATGGCTACATCCATTGTTGCTAAAATTTTTGCCCAACCATGAGGTTCAAATTCTTCATCAGGGAAAACTACAGGTGCATAGGCTGGGTCTTGAATTGATCTATGGGTTTCTTTTGCACCTACCTCTCGGGCTTTTTCTCTCTTCTCTTCTTCTACTGCTACCTTGCACATCCATAAGTGGGTATCTTCATGCATCCATGAGGATCCTGATCCTATGGAATGCACAGACTCCGTGTCATCCTTGGCTCTATGGATGGGATTCCATTGGATGGGGGGAACATCTCTATGAGAGTAATCCTTGAGATTGACTTTGGTTGTAACACCTAAGTGTTGCAAGTACAAAGAATTGGTTCCCCAGTCCTGTACCACCTGCAGCTGCCACATAAATGGCCTTCCCAAAATCATATCGTAGGCTTGGTTTTTGCTAAAGTCGCATATGGCAAAAGTATGTTCGAACTCAACACCACATGTAGTGAGAGTTACTCCTTCTAGCAATCCTAAGGGTCTCTCAATATGACCATCGACCATCTGCAATTTCATTCTCATCTGTCGGAGTGCTGGCTTGCCCCAATGCTTCCATAAGGAAGTGGTAGCAATTGCAACTCCTACACCTGAGTCCAAAATTTCCTTGGTGGTGTATCCCTGATGGGTAACTGGAAGATAGGTATTTCCTTCTTCTCCTTCGCTCATGTCTCCTATCTTATCCAATGGTATTTCGGGCACTGTTTTATGAGATCCTTCCTGAGAACGAGATTTCACTACGTCTGGCACTTGTTTGGCCACATGTTTCCACAATTCAGGCTTAACTTTGAGCAGCTCTTCTAAAGTGAGGTCACACTGCACTTTAGTGTTCTTTACTACCTCCGTATTCCTAGGTATGATCGAATCTTCATTTCTTATCATGACCGTGGGTGCTCTCATGCATGTTGACTTAGTTTCCCATGGTCCTGTGAAGTGTGGTAACTCTTGCAAGGAATTACACTCAAAGTCTAATCTCTCCTGAGATTGTGCACTCTCTTGCTCATCATAAATGGAAGGAATGTCTTGTGGGAATTGATCATGTGCATCATCCACAAGTTCAATGGGAGGAGGGACTTCACTTTCCTTTGCCCACTTCTCTTCTTGAATCTCTCTCAGGAACTCTGGTGAATACCTATTCATAGAAGAAGAGGTGTCTGGTTCAGTGGAGTTAGACACATAAGCTCCCTGGGGAGGAATGCTTATTCTATCACTTGTCCTCTTCTCACCCTGGTAGGTGGCTCCTTTTCCAGACTTTGTAAGTATCTCCTCCAATCTATCTAATAGACCATCAAAATGCAATGGTGTCCTAGTGGAGCTAGAGCTATTGAACAAGCGACTTGCTTCAAACATGGCTTGCGCCAATTCGACCATCTTAGCACAAAGCTTTGTTCGCTCTATCTCTAGATCGGCTCTAGGGTAACATTTGTCATGATCTGTAACATTTGGCCCTTCTCGGATTCTGGCTTGATATGCTCTAAGCATCATGTCTAAATCCTCAAGAGTGGGATCGGCTAGGACTGATCCTACTCTGGGTGGTGGGTGGGTTACGAGTGGTGTATTAAAAGGTTGGGGAATGGAAGAAGATGGATTGGTGGGAGAAGGAAACGGTGGTGGAGGGGTGGTGTGAGAGTGGTTTTGAGATGCGAGTTCACTTATCTTTGCTTTGGTTTCTCTCAAGCTTTCTTCAAGTTCGCTCATTTTCTGTGACCATTGTCTTTTCATTCTCTCCCGGCTATCTCTCCAAGCTCTTGTCCTTTTCTTGGTTATAGTCTCTGTCTCACTAACCTCAGAACTCTTTTCCTGCCCTACTCATTGGGTTTGCTGTAAGGCTTGAGCTCTAGTGACCACATGCACTTGGGCAATGGAAGTCACACCTCTTGTGGAGTCTACTACTAGTCCAATGACGTTGACAGGAGTAATTTTCGGTAGGTTATTGGGGTTCTTCGGGCAATCTCTTAAAAGATGCTTTTTTCCACAATCTTGACAGAATCCCTGAATTGTCATTGGTTGGGGTTGTGTAGGGGCAGGCAGTGGACAATCACATATGAGGTGATCACCTTGACATCTGAAGCATGGACCTCTAGGAAATGGGGGTTGCACTTGCCTAAGTTGAGGTCCAGGGTTGGGGTTTGTGTACATGACATTAGCATACTCAGGCTCCCCACTATTTTCACTTGGGTCCTCATAATAGTATGACTCGTTATGCTCGAGTGATTGCATGTAGTAAGCCTGTGGACTATCAATATGTGTGGAGTCAAAACTATGGTCACTTGGATCACTGTCTGATAGCAACGGTGTGACTGGGACTATGGCTCTATTCAGATTTTCTTCAACAGATGCATATTTCACTAGGATCACATTGGTTGGCGCCGGGGGTTGTTGAGCTAGCACCGGCTGAGGTCTCTGCTGCCCTTGATAAGGTGGCTGATAAGGTTGTTGTGGTCTGCCATATTGCTGTGGTGGGTACTGATTCTGAGATCTACCCTGTTGTGGATATGGCTGAGGGTAATTTTGCCTAACAGTTTGCTTGTTATAAGGGCAGTCTTGCGCGGTGTGGTTGGTGTACCTTCGCTCTATGGTGCGGTACTGACTACTGGGATTCACTTGGGGTTGAGCCATAATGGGACATACATTCGCCATATGGTCACCACCACAAGTATAGCACCACTTAACTGGGACATATCTTGGAATTTGTTTGCTAGAGACACCTAGTTTTTGAGCTACCTTCTCTGCAAGTTCCTCAATGGATGTGGATTGACTAGACAAAAGGCTACTAGAGCTATCCGAATCCTTATAGATTTTTGATAGCTCCAACTCCTCGCCTAGGTTATCCTCAATGTCTATGCACATGCGCACACACTCTTCTATAGTTATGGGGTCCTTCAGATACACGTATGACCTAAGCTTGGTGCTCAACAATCCATCTAAGAACAAAGCCACTTGCTTGGCTGGTGTGGGTAACTCAGGCATTGGAAACCTCTTTAGGTATTGCCTAAACCGTCTTCCTGCTAGTCTGACCGTCTCTTGAGGTGTTTGCTTAAAGTTATGAATCAGGGAGGAAGTGTTATGTCGTATGCCACTCTTAGAGAACTCAGTGATGAAAGCCTCCAAAAGTTGGTCTATATTTATGAGCTGCCTCTCATTCAGTGGTTGAAACCACGTAAGGGCAGTGTTCCTAAGGGTTAGACCAAAAGCATTGTATTGTCTGAATAGGTCCTCTACCTATTCAGCTTTCAAGACTTGCCTAAATTCTACCACATGGTCGTAAGGGTCTCCCGTGCCATCGAAGTAATTCTTCATGGACTTCACGAGTTGCGTTGGTCTCAGTGTCCTAGTGTGTTCTCGAGGCCTTGGCAAAGGGAAATCATCAGCATTTCTTTGGTTCCTTGGGGCTCTAGGTCTCTTGGTTTCTTCTCTATCCGTCTCTGTTCTCATTCTTTCCCTTCCCAAGGGGTTGGCAAAGCTTACCTCAGGTCTGTCTCTACTTCTATCTCTTTGAGCTCCATGAGCTTGGGAGGTCCCAGCTCCTTGGTGACTGTAGGACACATTAGACCGAGGTTGGGGAAAAACAAATTCACCCTTCCAGGTGTAGGCATGTCTGCCATGCTCGGTGACCACGAAGATCCTCTCTGATGTATTGTCTAGGTAGGTTACTTTGCCTGGGCAGTCAGGGTCTTTAAACTCATAGATTGTGAGAGCAATTACTTCCTGAGGCTGGGCAAGTTTATATCTCCAAAAAGCCTCATCGGTTTCTCGGTTTAAAAGCAAATCTATGCTTTTATTATCCTGTGGAATCCACTTTGTATTCATGATTCTGGTCAAGACTGACTTACCACGGGGAGTCCTCGGCTCTCTCTCTAAATTCCCTTGCTCTATATCACCCATGTCGGTCTCTTCGATCACATTCCCGAACTCGTCTGTTCTATCTGGAAGAGTGGTGACTACATAAATAGTCCCTTCTTTATCTAGGTATGCTCCATTCTCGAACTTGACTACCGGGTGTTCTAGTCCATGGGGTTGATCACGGTTCTTAATCTGGAGTCTTGTAAGGTCCTTCTTGCTTTTCTAGATACGCCACCCCTGAACTGCCTACTGGTCTCTCCATGTTATAGGACATTTCAGAATCACTTGTTTCTGATCTGGGAGTGTATGGGTAATCACTCAACTGCTGGGCCCAAGACCTAGCAGTGTGATTGACACTAGCTTCAAAAGATCTGAGGCTTTGTCTGTCTCGACCTAAGTGTCTGCCTGACCTAAGGTTCATATGCCTGGTTTATCTACCCCCTTGGTCCCAAGTACACTCTCGTTGCAGGTGAATTTTTACCAATCACTTTGTTCTTTTTAGTTGATTATTATGTTAAGCCCTTGTTCAAGATCACGTCGTCAGGAATACTTAAGTGAAGTTCGCACTTGATAATCGATCGACTCAAGTTTACTTTTTTTTTCCTTTAGGGTTCTCGCACTTAAGACCTACTTAATGCTTGCACTTAGTTTATTAGTTCTCTTGGACTTGATTCTTGCCTAACGTTGCCCTAATTAATCACCACACTTAAGTCGTACTTAGCCTAGGCTAGGAATTGACAAAGGAGGGTTGAGAGAACTTCCAACCTCAATCCCTTGGTTGCTCAGACTGCTACACCAGCCTAGGAAGCCTTCTCCCAAGCCTGGTACTCACCCTTGCTAGCTTGCCTTGGAATGCCTAGAGTGCACACAATGTTCCTGCAAAAGTTCACAAGTCAATATAGGTCTATTACCACAAGGGATTGAAAGACACACATCAACATTTATGGGTCCCCCTGGAGTAACTCACTGTACCCCCAAAACCTTATGACCACTTAGTCCCACCTAAAGGCCAACTTGAAAATACATGTTCTAAAACTCCACTTATGATTCTTACAAAAACAAGTTAAGATCCACGTAGGATTCTCAAAAAGCTTTCCAACGAGACCAAAATCTCCTCAATCGGAGTTCGTATGGTGAAGTTATGACCATTTAGGCACTTAGGGGTCAAAACAGGCTCTCTGGGTTCAGGAGATTCCTCTCTGGTTTCTAGGTCTTTTGCCCAATCCTAAGGCTCTAATGTTATCCTAATGTGTCCAAAATTAAGCCCAAATATACCTCAATTCACTCAATTAATTCACTCTAAAATTTCATGCATTAAGCCCATGTATCACGATAGGTCGGGCCGAGGTGTCGCGATAGGTGGAAGTGTCGCGATACTTGGGAGTGTCACGATAGGTCGAGGTGTCGCGATACTTGGGAGTGTCGCGATAGGTCGAGGTGTCGCGATACTTGGGAGTGTCACGATAGGTCGAGGTGTCGCGATACTTGGGAGTGTCGCGATAGATCGAGGTGTCACGATACTTGGGAGTGTCGCGATAGGTCGAGGTGTCGCGATACTTGGGAGGTGTCACGAAAGGTCGAGGTGTCACGATACTTGGGAGGCGTTGCGATACCTGGGAGTGTCGCGATACCTCGAGGTGTCGCGATAGGTCACGATATGGTGAATTTTTCTGTTCTGTCTAGTGATCCTAGGAGCTCTAGGGCTGCGCAGTGTCATGGTGCACTCAGAATCGTGATTGGGGCAACTTTTCGGTGTGTCGCGATAGCTCGAGCTCGACGCCTCGGGGCTTGCGCAGAGAGATTCGGTACCTGTTGAGCTTGCTGGAGATGATGATGGAGCTGAAACCTGCAAGAAACATGCAAAAGCACACAAAAACAAGAACACACACTCGCTCTCTCTCAAACTCGCACAAAGAAAATGAGGGAAATGATTTGGAAGTGGGAATATAAGGTGGTGAAGGAGATGAAGATGGAGATGGAGATGGAGAAAAAACAAGAAATTTACCTACTACTTACCATTCCAACACGTCTTCTCTACGTCTTACCATCACACGCTTGTCCTCAAAGCTCGAATCCCCGGCAACGGCGCCAAAATTTGGTGTAGCTCAGTGATGAGTAGCACCTCCTTTAATGTCAATCCGGGGAGACATGAGGATGGTATGAAGACCTCGAGCAAGTGAAGGCACAAATGTGTGAGTGAGAAGCACACAAACATGCACACACATACACACACACGCGCACACACAACAAGAACAAAGAGAGTAAGACAATGGAATCACTTCTATTACAACCAAGTTCTCATACCAGCTCAAACTACAAGAAGCTACCTCAAAAATGAGCTCTCTAGCTCTATTTATAGTTTTTGACTAGCTTTGGCCCTGTCCAGACCTAGTGTCCGGCCTAGTTAAAACGAGATCTAAAAAAATACGAAAATTGGTAGGCAACTACTTCTAAGGCTCCTCAAGCTCGAGGACTCCTCGGCTTATACAAAATGGAGCTACAAAAAAGGGAAATGGTATTTACAATGGTTTTTAGTGATAAGAATCACTTTTAAAATGTGTAAGGATTATAAAAAATTGATGGGTTGCCTCAGTGCTAGATCTGCATACATGCTCGTACTTGGCGTCTTCCCATATGATGCCAACAAGCCCCGTAGCCAAGATGCCAACAATTAGGACTTTGATTGCAGTGGCCACATCAAGGAAATGGAGCTTATATCAGTTGGATGTGAAGAATGCCTTCCTCAATGGAGAGCTTGAAAAAGTAGTTTACATGAGCCAACCTCAAGGATTTGCTAGTATGAGGTACCCAAATCATGTTTGCAAGCTAAGGAAAGCACTATATGGACTAAAGCAAGCCCCAAGGGCCTGGAATCAGAGGTTAGTGGATTATTTATCAAGTTGTGGATACAAAGAAAGTGTTGCAGATCCATCACTTTACATGAAGAAGCAAGAAGACAAGACGGTATACATATGCATCTATGTGGATGATTTGATCATCACAGGAAGTGATATTGCAGGTATTAAAGATATCAAATCAAAGCTAGGAAAGTATTTCAAGATATCTGATCTTGGAACACTAAAGTACTTCTTGGGAATAGAGGTAATCTATGCACACAATAGCATCTTCTTGATTCAAAGAAAATACTTGTTGGATGTGCTATACAGGTTTGGTATGAGTGGTTGTAAGCCACTTTCTCAGCCCATGGAGCCCAATACAAAGTTGGTTGCAGGTCAAGGAGAGGCTATACAAGATATTACACTATATAGAAGCATAATTGGTTCATTAATTTATGCTACATTCACTAGACCTGATCTTGCATATGTAGTAGGTGTTCTCTCTCAATTTTTGCATGCACCTACTCATGATCATCTCATGGCGGCAAGAAAGGTGCTTCGTTACGTCAAGCACACCATCAACCAAGGTCTATTTTACTCATATGATGCTGATCTAAGTGTCAAAGGATATAGTGATGCTGATTGGGCAGGTAGCAAGGATGATCGAAGGAGTACATCGGGTTATGTTTTCATGATAGGTAAAAAAGTGATCTCTTGGAGCTCTAAGAAGCAACCCACTGTTGCTCTTTCATCCACAGAGGCTGAGTACAGAGGTTTAGCATTGGCTACATGTGAGCTATTATGGCTTAAGAAGCTACTTAAGGACTTGGAAGTAGAAGTGGAGGAGTTTCCTCTTTATGGAGACAACATTTCAAGCATCTATCTAGCTAACAATCCCATGTTTCATGCAAGGAGCAAGCACATAGAGGTTCATTACCACTTTGTTAGAGAAAAAGTGATGGCAAAAGAGCTAGATATAAGGTATGTGAACACTAAAATGCAGGTTGCAGACATGATGACAAAGTTTCTTGAAGGTACAAAGCTTGGAGGATTCAAGGAAGCTATCAACATAAGAGACATAGGCTAAAGCAACGAAAGGAAAAGACTTGAGCTTGAGGGGGAGTGTTGAAAGTTTTTCAAGCTCAAGAGTGTGGGAACATGCCCCAAATTGAACCTTCCACATCATCCACAATAAAAGGAGGCTGATTTCGACGAGTTGGAGGCATCCAATTATGCCCATAATGGAAAGAAGTTGATTAGAGAAGATTTAGCTCACCTCTTGATGTGATTAGACCTCACTTTTGACATGTATATGCTTTTGATTGCTTAAAGAGGTTAGTATGTGGTCTTTAAAACCTCTAATGAGTTGTATTATGACTTAGAGTCGTGGAAATACATGCCCAAGCTGCCCCGTTGCTTAAGCACACCCCCTACTAGCTGTTCTCTGCATATTTTGCAGAGATTTCACTTTTTCATACTCTTTCTCCCTAGATAATCTTGGCAGACCCCCCTATCTTGTAATTGTTGTTTCTCCTTCATCCAGAATCCATTTGCAATGATTTTTGTCTTGTTGGAAAGCTTATAAGTTCTACTTTGTGTGGTATAAGTCTCGGGTTCAGTGCCTGCACATGTGCAGAGAAATGTCCAGAACAGTGTCTGTCTAGTTAGCTCATACTCTGTGAAGAGATCAAGTTATCTGTTTTGTTGCAGCTGGTTGAGGCATCATCCAGTATCCAAATGGAGTGATTTCACTCTCATTGGAAAGCTCTTAAAGTCTAGTTTATGCTTGCAAAATTTCATTATTATTCTCTGCATATACTCAGAGAAACTTAGAAAATATAGAGCTTATGTCTGAAAAATTTCAGGATCCTAGGAGGGTTCATTTGCTTTTGTTGTGCACATAGGAGTATTTATCCTCCAACAAAATCCAAGACTGTCACATCAAGAAGGCAGAAGAGAAGAGTGGCTCTTCAAAAGGTGGCAAGGGCAAGGAGTCTGCCAACACAAGAGAAACAAAACTTGAGTTATTTGTTACAATAGAGGAGGTGTGCTCCTCGGCTGAAGATTCAGGAAGAGATGACTCATGGATGTTGGACAGTGGTGCATCTCATCACATACGAGTAGAAAGGACCTTTACAGTCCTTACAGCCTCTAAAGGAACCCATCATAGTAAAGGTAGGGAACAATGCAAGATGTCCTACAGAGGGTGAAGGTACGGTTTCTTTCATAAACTCTAATGGAAATATCAGAAAGCTTTCAAATGTGTTGTATGTTTGTTGGAACTGTGAAGTTATGAAGGACACATGAAGCTATGAAGGCTATGGAGTACTTGGAGGCCTCTCTTGAAGCTAAGGATACTTGGAGGCTCAAAGCCTTGTGTGGAAGTCTCTCAAATTTCCCACTTTTTCCTTGTGTATACAAGTTCTTCATAGGAATTCTCCCTTATTTCCTTTTTTGAGAAAACCCATAAAAACTCAACTTTATCCTTCTTTTTTGTAAAAGGCTTCTTTTTGAGTCTTTCCTTATTTTAGAAATAAGAGCTCTCTTTTGGATACGTGCAAGAGCTCTCTCTCTCTCTAAGAAGATTCCTTTTTTGATTTTCCCAACTACCTATCATTTTTAGAATATCTTAGTTAATGAAGCATGTGGCCACTTGTACTCAACGGATCTCTCCTCCTCTCTTATATAAGGAGGGGCTCATTTTGTAAAAGGGAGGTCCCTTGGCCATGGCCTTGGCCTCCATGCTAATGGAAAGAAAGTTCATTTGGCTTCCACATTTCTCCTTGTGTGCTAGGCGTTGATCCATGTGTGTGGATTTGGCACTTGGGGTTGTCTTGTGTGTGAGCATTGCCCTCCCTTGCTCCTTTTGACGTTGGCCATGGTGCCATTGTTCGTGGACGTGGGTGTGTGTGCGTTGCTTACACTTCTTGCAACTCCTCTTGGAAGAGCCTCTCACTTCCATGTGAGGCGGTTTGGGTTGGTTACTCCCCCATACTTCAACAAAATTTGGCGCCGTTGCCGGGGATGATCGACCTTCAACCGTTAGGTTTTTTCAAGCCTCCCATTCCTACACTTGATGGATGCACCTCATGCTTGGATTGAGTTGTGAGTCCATGTGGCCTTCAGTTGACCAAGGGTACCTCTCGTTTTTTAATGTTTTGAGTAGATTAGTTCATTTCTTTGTTTATTGCATAAAAACATCCTCTAATCCCCCTTCTCTCTCATTCTCTCACACGCACACATGCATCACCTTCTATTTTTGCCATTTTTCATTTTTAATGGTGGTGTTGAAATGTTGGATGGGTAGTACGTCGCTTTCTAACCCCTTCCCTCATTTCATTTCAAAAAAAAAAAAAAGAAAAAACCATTGAAACCCCACACGCTTATGCATTACTCACATGGGTTCATTCCCTCTCTCTCGAATATTGTGAAAAAGGCGCCAGGGTGACCTATGTGAATTTAGTGAGGAGTTAATGCTCCATGCCATGATGCAGGTTGTGCCAATGGTTGATGGAGGGGAGATGCATTGATGCAGCCTCCCTCTCACATCGTGTACATTCTGACAAAATCCCTGTGAATTTGGGTGGGTGAGAGCTTCTCTCTCTATACCCATTAACCGCCTTGATAATCAATGCTTGGGGAGTCTGCACTGGGGACTCGAGGAGGGAAAGGTTAATCCTCTTCCCTCTCTCCCCCTTTGTTTCATCGGGATACAAATCGCTGCCGACTTTTCTCAACCATCAACTTCCATAGCTCTACACAGGCGGAGTTTGGCAGAGTGGGGTGCCTTGGTTATCCCTCATCTTTTAGCTTTGCAATTTCTGGTGTCCTCTTGCTCCCCTGCGCATCTGCTCCATGGCCGCAAGGGTTGGAGCTGAATCAGAGATAACTTCTTCAAGCTTTGCGAGCTCGCCCACTTGGTTACCTGCACTGTGGCGTGAGTTTGTTTCCCCTCAGTAGGGTTGAGACATCTCATGCTACCCATTGGCTTCAAGCCAACTATGCATAGGGGAAGCAATCCCCTCGTCCTTCTTTGTTGTAGGCTTGGCTTAATCTCTCTTTTGACCCCGAACGACATTCCGGTTGAGTGGGTGCTCCCTCTATTCAAGTTTTCCGCTATGCTCCATCATGGTTGAAACAGTATTACCTGCTCACCTCAGCCATATTTTGAAGCTTCATGCTCACCATTGTATCTATTGTGGATGGTTTCTAATTACTCCATTTTCATATGCATGGGGTTGATCTACTCTTCCCAAGCCCTCGTATGCTTTCTCTTTGTCTCTCTCAGGTTGAGGGTTGCACTGTGTCGAGTAAAAATATCGAAATTGTGCACTAAAGTTTTCTTCTCTTTATTATGAAATTTTCTCTACATTAATAGTTTTCATGTGTCTGTATGGCTAGTTGTCGTGAGGCGGACAATTTCTTCACAGTCGTGTGTTATTTTCAAGGTTGCTATGGTTTGAAACATTGTCGCTTTCCTTGAAAGCACAATGCTGTTGTTTTTGGATATTCTTCTCCATTGTGTATACCCGTGCATTCACAAAAGGGGGGAATTGCCATTGACCTTAGCAGAAGTGTGGGTAGTAATCATCCATTGAGGAGCTCAAAAAGCTTAAATACAGGTTCACTGTGCTTTGAAAATGTAATATGAATGACTCTTCTACTCTATTGCTCGACTCATGTATGCAAATGTTGAATTTTTTTCATGTGCATTGGGCTATCACATATGTGTTAGGAGTTGTCTTTCAAGTTTAAAGGTCATGGATTATTTTGTGCAATTCAGTTGGTGGACTTGTTTTGCGATTACCCCCCAAGGGAAATGCTGTTCAACCAACTACTAATTGCGGGCCAACTCATTGTATGTACTTGAAATCTATCTGGAATAAACTAGAATGATGAAACTTCCTTGGTCTATTCATGATCATTGGTTTGTAACAGATCTGTTTGGTATGGAAATTCTCACTTGAAACAGTAACTTTTTAAATGATAAGCAGACTTAGCCAAGAGGTTATCTTAATTTGGGGCTCGAACTTCGGATGATTGGAGCATGTTTATCATGATTAGTTCTTCTCATGTAGTGCGCATCTCCGATTTGTATGTTGCATTGAAGTTTGGTTGTCTTTTGTCATATATGTATAACAGGTTTGAAGAAATCATGGTTCTTGGAAGTTTTGTGGTTGGCGTTGAGTGATTGCCCCCTCGAGAGATTATGTCCACATTCCTCATTACTGGGAGTCTGATGGATTTGATAGTAAACTCCCTACGGCCTTCATGTTTTCCCTCTGACTCCCTTTAATTAGGCACGGCACACTATTACCGTATAGATTTGGATATGCATGGCCGATAATGTTACATCCATCCTCCATTGAGACCTTTCCGAAGCAAGGGCTACTCCATTGCAGCATTTCGATCTAACTCTCTTGATTTAGAACTTTGAAGTGGCACACTTAGGACTTTGGTTGTGCAAACCCTATCGTCTTTCGCATTTCTTCATATTTAACGAAGGGCATGGAGTTACAGTTGCCACCACATGGGATTTACTAAGGGGGAGACCTTCTATGTGTTTCGTGAGTTGGGTTCTAATATTTCCTATTTATCCCTATGTTAAGCTTATGTGACAATGTGCATTGTTTGATTTCCTTTTTACTGTGTGAGCGCATTATGAATTTGAATGATGCAGAAATTCATGATTTATTATTAACATGGAGGTTGAGCTCTTTTATTGCAGAAAACGAAGTTCGGATTACTTTGGTTGGGGATTCTTGTGACTGCTCCCTTGGGGATAGCATCCAAGCTTCACCCCCACAATCAGGAGCCAGTTTTACAAATGGCAATTTTGGATGAAGCTCCATCTGTATGAGTTGGACTTTACGCACTGATGACTTGATGCATAAGGTTAATGGTGGTGGGCCAGTATTTATGTTGGTTGAGTATTGTGATTGCCCCATGGGGGGTACTGTTCAAAAATCCAATTAGAGGGTGAAAGGAAGTTTATTTTGACGTTGGATAAATGTCTGCATTTTTTGAATACGTGAGGAATGATAAAGGTGGGAGCTCTTTGGAAGCACATACCACCCTCCCTTAAGGTTGTGGATTCTTGGTTTTATGATTACCATGCCTAGCGGGATTTCGCTATGCCTCGCCACAACAAAGAAGTTTTCCTCTATTCCCTTTCATCCTGCAAAACGGTGAACTACTGGATTGAATGGATATGTATTGTTTACAAAAGTCAAAATGCTCACTTTTTTGCTTCTTCATAGATTCTTTGTGCATGTTATTTTTTGAAATCCATGATTGTCTGAACATACAGATTGTGTATTTATTGCAAAGTATTTTATGTCAGTAACAGAACATGGGAATAATCTGGTGAGTTTCTATAGCCTGATGATGGTAAGAATACCAACACTACACATATATTATCATGTAATTTTGGAAATTTGAATGAAGAACCTTGATTATAGCTCCTTTGGTTTTCTCCTTGGTAGCAATCTCTAGCATAGTGGCCAAACTTGCCACATATGTAACACCCTGCTCCATCTTGATTCCTATTTTGTCGATGCCTTCTGTAGATCAGTGATGAGTAGCACCTCCTTTAATGTCAATCCGGGAAGACGTGAGGATGGTATGAAGACCTCGAGCAAATGGAAGCACAAGTGCGTGAGTGAGAAGCACACCAACATGCACACACATACACACACACACGCGCACACACAGCAAGACAAAGAGTGAGGAGCAATGGAGTTCTTTAGATTACTTTTCACAAAGCTCTTACAAGTTCATTTCAATTACAATCCAACCTCAAAAATGAGCTCTCTAGCTCCTTTTATAGTTTTTGACTAGCTTTGGTCCTGTTCAGACCTAGTGTCCGACCTAGTTAAAAATTAGGTTCCAGGGCTTATTAGAGGGCTCAAACGAGATCTAAAAAATATGAAAATTGGCAGGTGGATACTTCTAAAGCTCCTCAAGCTCAAGGACTCCTTGGCTTGCACAAAATGGAGCTACAAAAATACTAAATGATATTTACGATGGTTTTTAGTGATGAAAATCACTATTTGTGTAGGGATTTCCTCTATTGATTTGTCATACATACCTTTGAGCTCCCTACTTGCTCTATCTTCTTGTGTGCTCAACTCCTTGATATCTGAAAAATTTAGATGGCCTACTTGCCAGATCTTCTTTGACTGCCATGTCTGCTTGTGCTGTCCCTTCGCTCTGACTCTCTTCGTCTTGTGGCTCCTTCGGTTCCCTGACTGCTGCCAACACCCTCCCCACTCTCGCGTCTGTCGCCCCTGACAGACCCTTGTCTAGATGTTCGTTGAACGTAGTATTGGACGACGTCGGAGGCGAGGTGATGTTCTTCTAATCTGAGCCCCCGTGCTAAATCTGTTAATAATGCGTCCCAATTCACTGGTCCTGGTACGTCCGGGTGTGGCACCCGCAGTTGTTCTGAATGTATGGTTCTCTCCACAGCAAATAAGTGGAGGAGATGTGAAGGCCTGGGTACAAAAATTTCTGAGTGATATTCCCAGAATCCTGTTATGAACATCTCCTCGAAAGTCTGTTTAAAACAAGCTGGGAGGTACTTTATTCTGGCGTGCCAAGCATATATTACTTCTATTGATGGGGTGGTGCTCATGTCGTAAACTAGGTCTTGGTTGCCTGTAACAAAGCCTGCTCCTGAGAAGTGGGGATCCTTAATGTTTTTAAATGTCCTGAATGTGATCAGCATTAATTCAAATATTTTCATACACATTTGTGCCATCACATCGGGTGTATTGCGTAGTCGAGTGCTCCAGTGTCTGATAGTAGAAATCATGTAATTTACAGTGGGAGGTCCTCGTGGAGGTGCTAGATAAACATAATTTAGCCACTTGGCACAGCCTTTGATGTTCTTGACAGCAATGGCGAATTCGGGCCATGTGCATCGTCGTAGGACTGGGGCATAACAAGGATTGTACTTAATAAAGAGGGGCATGTTATTCCAGGTTCGTACCATTTCAAGATAAGTCTCCAAGAGATGGATCCTCCAAGTGGGCTGATGAATAGAACCTCTTTTTGCACTCTCTGGTATATCGTCGGGGCCAAACTGGGTGGCAAAGGTGGGGGCTTTCCCACATTGTCGTTGGATCTCTGCGTTGTAATCAGCCAATAATATGCAATATGGCACATACTGATCATCATTGGTCCCTATCCACCGGTGATGGGACATACGTCTGAAATACTCGGACTTGATGACAGTGTCTTCTAATTTGGCTAATGATTGGATCTGTATTGCTACTCGTTCATCGTGGGTGTTCGCTGTCTTCTCTAATGACTGAAGCCATTCAGGTGCTTCCACTTCTAGGGTATCCATTCCCTCTGAGGTTTGTTGCCCGCCTGGCATTGGCATAGGAACGTATGGTTCCTCGTACGAATCATCTACCTCAATGGGAACCAAGTCTTCTGGCTCAGGTTCTATAACTGGAGAGGGTTGCCTTTCATACTCTAGTAACTTTTTCTGAAGCTCAACCACCTGTTCTGTCAATGCCTTCACTTCCTCTGAAGTCGAGGCCGGTTCTATTACCTTGGTTGGAGCCTCCTGTTCCTTGAGCTGGCCACGTAGCTCATCACGTTCCCTTTCCAACTCATCATGAGCATCTAATAGATCTGCATAGCTTTCCAAGATGGTCTTCATTGTCTCTGAGGGTACGGCTTTAAACTGCTCTGGATCAATGTCGTGGGGAGAGCCTTCCATTGCTGCTTCTAGATTTGCTTCATTTTGCTGCTGCAGTCTCTTGTTCTCTTCAAGGGCGGTTGCCATGTGTTTTCTGAGGAGTGCCAAGTTACGCCGGACTCTGAGATTATCAGCTTGGTATACTTCCAGCAAGGCCTCGAGTTGTTTGGTGCCCGGCTGTTGTGATGGTTGGGGAGTTTCTAGGAGTGTTTGGTGGGCATGTTCGAGCGTGGTGTAACGTTGGTTGAGTTCTGCATTTTCTTCCTCGATCGCTATGAGGCGGCTCTGAAGTTTCTGATTGGTAGAGATCACTTGATGATAACGATCGTCGAGAGCTCCATACTCGTTCTGAAGTTGATAGACACATTGATTTAAAGCTAGAAATATACTATTTACATTAAATGATGCAGGGAGAGATGAAGATGCAGGGGGAATAGGGACGGGAAAGGGAGTTGTGAATGATGTGGAGTCAAGTGGAGATGTGGGTGGAGGGGGTATGGGGGACGGAGGTTGCATGGGGGAAGGGAGTGGTGCTGTGGCAGGAGATGTTTCCATAGTGTCAAATGTTTGAGTGACCGTGTAGATGGGGACCGTGGGTGGAGTGGATGTGACGTTAGTGAAGAGAGTGGTGAAGGTGGGCATAGTGACTCCGCCGAATTGGATTCCAGGAGAGAGTGGAATTCCCATGACGATTGTGGTGATATTAGACGTGGTGGCGATAGTGTCACGTGGTGGAGTGAGTTGTGTAGTGAGGGGTGGGGAGGGTGGTGACAGTGGTGCTTCCTGATGTTCGTCTGTTTGCGTTGTATTTCCTGGTGCTGATACATTGATATGAATTTGTTTCCCGGATCTCATGGGACGGGCGGGAACTCCTTTCTCAAATCGGTGAATGTAGGCCATTGCCTCATTAATGGCCTCATCCAATCCTACTGCATCTGCATGTAGGTTGATGGACTCGATGAACATATCATCCACACCTTCCTCTGCCAGCAATTGGTTCATGAGTTTCTTGCCTGCTTCAAGTGACATTTTATGCTGTTCTTGAACTAGCTGCATGGTTCGATATAGTCTTTTTATTTGTGCCGAATACGCGGGGGCACTTGCTAACTCTGAAAGTTCATCATACTCTTGTTCTTCGTAGGCTTCTTCCCCTTGTTCGGTCTCTTGTTCATCGACGTCGACTTCTACAACTTGCGGTTGGGTGGGGGCTGACGTTGTTGTATGGGTTTGTGGTTCCTGAGCTCGCTCTGTTTCCGTTTCGAGATTAGAGTCGTAGATTAGTCTAGCCACTTCTTCATCAGTGAGATCATTGAGAGTAAAGCCCTGTGGGAATTCCAAGTCCGATGGGACGGGGGGAAACACCAGATTGGGTCCCTCTGTACTTGGTCTTGGTAGCCGAATGGTGAATGGTCTAATGCGTCGTGTCTCGGGAGGGGTAATCTCTGGTGTAGTGGTGGATCCCCTTGGTTGAGCGCAGGGTAATTGGACTCCCCCTCTCATCTTCTTTGATGGAGGACCTGCCGCTGATAGCCTTCTCTGGAATTCCTGGGCCCGGGACCATACGAGTGCACGCTGAATAGGCACGTCATAGGCTAGACATCGATAGATTATCTTGGTCAGAGCACAACATCTGTGGAGCACATTTTTTCTACTTCTTGTTCCACCGTTGATGGGCTAGGTGGATCTGATCTATGATCCAATGTGGTACGTTGATAGGAAGGTTTTCTGTCTCTGCCAAATACAAGCTAAACCATATCTTCTTTGGGGGCATGGTGAATCTTTCCTGGGCGGGGAAAGCAAAATGCTGCATGACGGTCCGTAGGTGAAGGGCGATGGTCGGTGTCATTGCTACCATATCCTTCAGCTTGTTGAGATCTTTATGTTTCATTCTGCCTGGAACCATTGTTTCCTTTTCAGTAGGAATGTGCATACCATACATGCCCAATGCTTCTCGTACCAGATTGAGGGTCAGTTTGAATCCTTTAAGTTCGTGGCCCGGCAATAGTGAGGGTAACACAAAAGTGCTGTCGCCTCCCTTGGCCCTGCTAGGAGTGATGGTACTGATAAGATAAGAACAACGTAAGAAATCTGGCTTCGGTAAGTGGGCCCTGAAATAACTGTCCAGGCCAGCTTTGGTCCATACTGAACGCATGACTTCGGCATTCTGATAGCTCTCAAATTCGCGCGTGAAAAAATGGTAGCATCCCCATTTACCATTAAACTCCAATTCAGCTTCCCAAAAATAGGTTCCATCACCCAATGGTCCTGCAACATCACTGAACCAATGAGCATGTTTGCCCACTTGAGAGGTTTGCCCCTGGGGAGGATCCTGAACTGGGAGTACATGCACAGCTTGAAGTTCTTGCGGTCTTTCGGTGAGATGTGGTTCGAGGAGGAGTGTTTCTATATCCACAATCTGTGCGCTGGATCCGGCGTGAGAACTGGCACCTCCGGCTTCTGCCATGGCCCTGCTTGCTTGTTGGTTCTGTGAGAATATAGAACCAGGTGTTAACATCGTAATGGACAGAATAAACCCGTTGTTGTCCCCGTTACAACATTAACGTGAGGTAGATGATGAGTCAGTGGTTAGTAAGTGCACGATGACAGTGTGTGTAGTTAATGCCTGGATAGTCCTAGGAGCTAGATGGAAAGATGCATTGTCTGACTAATGCAGTTAGTAAGTGGAGATGAATTCACAGATTGGGGTCGGGGGGTTTATTACAAGTCTTAGGTTGCCAAACACCATGAATGGCTTTTGGTCTTGGTTTTGTGGAGATTCGGGAGGGTTGCACGAGTAATTCTGCTGGGAGTTGTTGTGTCATTGGGACCCATTTACCAGTGAGTCTGTGCGTGCTTCTAGGTGGTAGTGTGTTCGAGTGTATCAGACAAGAGTGGGTGGCGGCTGCTTGAGCGAGTGAACCCTGTCGTGTATGATGTGAATTGTGTGGGGATAGTTGAGCCCGCAAGCAAGCCTTAGGCACCCAAATTTGTCTTGATTGTGGGTCAGCCTTCATCGACTTCTTGGGTACCCACATGGATTTCACTTTCTCAACAGAGGTTTTAGGAGTCCTCTTATTAGCATCAAGTCGTTGATTACTAATAGGAAGTTGAGACCGTTGTTGCGACTTAGTTACGGTCGGCAGTTCGTCTTTTCGCACCCACATTTATTTCATCGGCTGAGTTGTTCTGCTTCGCGCGTTCTTTTGGTCTCTTGCCTGGAGAGTCTTCAGTGATTAATCTGCCCTTAGTTGCTGCCTCCTTCTGGCCTTTGGAAAAGAAGGGAGTTCCATTGTGGTTCTGACTCCTTCTTTGAGATCTTCGTTCTTCTGTATCACATAGCCTTGGACAAGAACAGCATGGTCAACTTCATGTGTACCCCTGGAGGGACCAGGAGTCTGTGCCTTTCCTAGTTCCTTGAGTGCTCCATTATTTAACTCAATTGTAATTCTAGTTTGATTCACCCATACCTGAAGAAGTCCACTTCTTAGGTTTAAGTTGATTGCTTGGTCATAGATCCAGTCTTGACCCAAGACAAGGGGTTCAGTGAGGTCCTCATCTTGACATACTAGTACTTTAACTGTCATTGCCTCATCATGAATATAGAGGGGAAGTTCCACCTCGCCCATGCAAGGGGTTTCCACGCCTCCCAATCCTATGAGATATGCTTCCACAAGATTGACTGTTAATTGCAACTCTTGACAGTAAGAGAGTTTAACAGCACTAGTGGCTGCACCTGAGTCAATCAAGGCTCTTACAGTCCTTGCACTCTTTCCTTGTCCTATATCTAAGGTTATGAAATGACGTCGATCAGTTATCCTAGGTGAGCTAACACCTGAAACTTCACACATAGCCACGTCATATCCTTGATCTGCATATGCATCTTGCCTAAGGTGCTCTCTACCTTGTCTTCTTCATTTCATTCTCCGTATGCGCTCTAGGGCTTCTGCTTGAGCTTCTTCTCGAATTCGCTTTTCTTCCTCTTTGCGTTTCTTAGCAGTATTGAGTCGACTTAGCATTTCCTCTGTGAGAGGTTCCTGATACAACTTGACTCTGCATCCGCTGATATAACTTGGGAGAACATCGCCTTCTAATGTGGCTAGTTGCACTGCTCCACTTGTTGAGATTCTGTTAATGATCATGGGTCCGTAGCCTCTCCTCTCCAGTTTCCTCGCATGTTGCTTCAATGTGTAGACTAAAACTAAGTCGCCCGCCTTTAAACCTTTATCCTTAACGTGGGCATCGAAGTAGGCCTTCTGTCGTTTCTTTGCTGCATATATCCCTGCAGCTGCCCTGAGTCTTGTTTCTCCTAATCGTTCAAGGTCAAAAAGTCTAGAGGAGAGTTCATGACCCGTCCATTCATGCTCTTGTGCCACTTTCAATGTAGGTATCAAAAAGTCTAAAGGTAGCACATCATTTTGACCAAACACCATTTGAAAGGGAGTGGCTTGGAGTACCATTTTGTAGGAAACTCGGTATGCCCAAACAACATGGTGTAGCTGTTTGTCCCAATCAGAGCGTTTATTGTTCACCAATTTCGTCAATACATTGCATAAGATCTTGTTTGTGCTCTCAGCCTGGCCATTTGCTTGAGGTTGATAGGGGGCAGACTTCTTATGCACTACCAAGAATTCTTGGAGCAGATTTTCAATAACTTCATTCAAGAAGTGAGTGCCTCTATCACTAACTAGCTCTATAGGTAGCCCGTATCTAGTGAACACATTCTCAAATAAAAACTTAGCTGTTGTTTGAGCATCGTTCTTCGTTGTGGCTTTTACGTCTACCCACTTTGTTAGATAGTCTGTCGCAACAATGATATATTCTGCATGGGAACCCTTAGCTGGGGGATTAATAGGACCTACGAAGTCTATTCCCCACTTAGAGAATGCACGTCCACCCATCATAGGTTTCAGTGGCATCTCATCTTTACGTATAGGATATTGAGTTCTCTGACATACATCACAGCGTTTCACATAGGTATGTGCATCCATGTGAAGGGTCGGCCACCAGAAGCCCGCAAATAGTATTGCCTTGATCACCCGATCTGGTCCAAAGTGTCCTCCTGCTACACCTTGGTGAGCAGTTTCCAAGATCTTGAGATATTCACTTTCATGGACACATAACCTCAGGTAACCATCTTTACCACGCTTGTATAGATTATTACCAATGAGTGAGTAATCCTGGGCTTCTTGTTCTAAACTCCTTTTCCTAGCCAGAGTCATGTCTGGAGGGAATGTTTTCGTCCTCAAGAAGGACACTAGTGGTTCACTCCAATCCGGCACTATGGACACTTGATAAAGAGTGGCATGTTCCACAGGTGGTTTAGTGCAGCAGATTGGGCATTCCTTGCACAACCTTTGGACATCAGCTTCCATAGTTGGCCAATGCACTCAGAGTCTCCTTAGTGTCCGTAGGGTTCGTTGTTTTGAGTAGTGTTGCTCTAATGCACCTACATGTGCTAATTGCAACCATTTAGTGTACTCATCCTCTTCCACACAACAAGCCAAGATTCCTTGATCTGTGTGCTTGTACATACTTCCTGCCATGATGTGATACTTTTGGGCTTTTACGACCTCTCTATCCTGTGTGGCTATTATTGGGTGGTTAGGCCCGTATGTCAATACTGGCACTAATGGCTTAGCCCACTGCGGTACAACTTCCAAATTAAACAAGTAAGCATCAGGAAGATCATCTGATACTCCTTGTGGGGCTTCTCCCGATGTGAGCCTAGAAAGGTGATCTGCTCTCAAATGAGTCCTCCCTTTCCTTACCACAACCTCGAAGTCATATTCCATTAGTAAGAGAAACCATCTTACTAATCTTCCTGTATTGCATGGCTTGTTTACAAGGTATAGCAAGGCTTGATGATTAGTAAAAAATTTAAACTTACTTGCAAGCAAATAATGTCTAAACTTTTTAACTGCATATACCATGCCTAATCCTTCTCTCTCAGTAGTGGTATAATTTCGTTCAGCTGCATTCAATTGTCTACTAGCATAGGCAATTGGAAGATCCATATTACCTTCACCAGTAGGTTGCGCGAGTACACACCCAATAGCATAATTGGATGCATCCACATGAACATGAAATGGCTTGTTCCAATCTGGTGTGGTCAAGATTGGTGCTGAACATAATCTTCGTTTAAGCTCCTGGAAGGAGTTCTCACATTCATCAGTCCACTCAAAGTTTGTCAGAAGTCCGTACAGAGGCTTTGCTATGATGGCATACATGTGAATAAACCGTCGGTAATAACCACAATGCCCCATGAAAGCTTGTACTTCCTTGACATTCCTTGGCCTAGGTAGCTCTGCTATGGCTCTCACTTTCTCTTCATCAGTGGATATGCCATTTTTTGACACTACGTGTCCTAGAATCTTGCCTTGCCTGACCATAAAGACACACTTTTCTGGGTTCAGGCAGACTTGATATTCTCTACACTTGTCAAAGATTTGTCTGAGTTCGGGAATATGGGTTTGCCTGATGTTGGAATGAACACAAAGGTCATCAACATAGACTTCTAAATTCTTCCTCAGGAACTCCTTAAATACATGGCACATTAGTCTCTGGAAGGTAGCTGGTGCATTGGTAAGCCCAAATGGCATTACACGAAAGGCAAATATGCCCCACTCTGCGGCAAAAGCTGTTTTATGCTGATCTTCTGGAGCTATGGCTACTTGATTGTAGCCCGAAAATCCATCGAGGAAGCTGTACACTTCCTTACCTGCTACTCTTTCTAAGAGATGTTCAGTGATGGGAAGCGGATAGTTATCTCGAATTGTGGCTGCATTGACCTTCTTCAAGTTAATGCATACACGCAGCTTGCCATTCTTCTTGGGCACCACTACGATGGGGGATACCCACTCAGTGTGCTCAATTTCATAGATAATCCAGCTTCAACCAGTCTATCTATCTCCTCTTTAATCTTGGCAGCGTAATTATCGTTATATGTATAGGGCTTTTGCTTAGAGGGTTTAGCATCTGAGGTCATGGGGATAGTGTGTGAACATATGTCAGGGTCAACACCTTTCAAATCCTTGTAACTCCAAGCGAATACATCTCTGTATTCTCTTAGCAAGGCTATTAACACATGCTCTTCTTCCTCTGTTAGGTCATGGCCTATGTACGTGCATCTCTCCTCTCCTTCTTCTAAGGCCACTACTATTTTCTTGGTGGTTTCTTTGTTATCATAGGCCTCTCCTGATTGTGGCTCTCGTTTAGGCATTCTTATCATAACTCTCCTGTCATCTATCTCATACTTCTTAAAATTTTCTGGGACCTCAAACAAAGGTTCTTCCTCTTCTGGTGAGACTTCTCTCTTCTTTCGTTTCTTTCCTTCTTCCTTCGGGGTCACATGTGTGGCTAATCTTACATCATTTGTAAGCTCTCCATGCCTCTGGGGTTGAAATTCTACTTCATGGAAGTATTCTTCATCTGATGCAAAAGGTGGGTCCATAATGATTGACTCTAGATCGGAGTCACTTGCATCCTCAAATGCATCAGGGATAGGTTCGCATTCTTCTAGAACTGTCTCTCCCATGATTGGCTCTATGGAGAAGACTGAAATGTCATAGCCATCCTCATCACAGTGAGGTGTCCATTGTTCCTCATTGATGGCTACATCCATTGTTGCTAGGATTTCTGCCCAGCCATGGGGTTCAAATTCCTCATCAGGAAAGACTACAGGTGCATAGGCTGGGTCTTGAATTGATCTACAGTTTTCTTTTGCACCTACCTCTCTGGCTTTCTCTCTCTTTTCTTCTTCTACTGCTACCTTACACATCCATAAGTGGGTGTCTTCATGCATCCACGAGGATCCGGATTCTATGGAATGTACAGACTCAGTCTCATCTTTGGCTCTATGGATGGGATTCCATTGAATAGGTGGTACATCTCTATGAGAGTAATCCTTAAGATTGACTTTGGTCGTAACACCTAAGTGCTGCAGGTACAAAGAATTGGTTCCCCAATCCTGTACCACTTGCAACTGTCGCATAAAAGGTCGTCCCAAGATCATCTCATAGGCATGATTTTTGCTGAAGTCACATATGGCAAATGTGTGCTCAAACTCGACACCACAGGTGGTGAGAGTTATTCCTTCTAGCAATCCTAAGGGTCTCTCAATATGACCATCGACCATCTGCAATTTCATTCTCGTTGGCCTGAGTGCTGGCTTGCCCCAACGCTTCCATAGGGAAGTGGTGGCAATTGCAACTCCTGCGCCTGAGTCCAAAATTGCCTTGGTGGTGTACTCCTAGTAGGTAATGGGAAGATAGGTGTTCCCTTCTTCACCTTCACACATTTCTCCTATCTTATCCAAGGGTATCTCTGGCACTGTCCTATGTGATCCTACCTGGGAACGAGGTTTTGCTATCTCGGGCACTTGATTGGCTACATGTTTCCACACTTCTGGTCTAACCTTAAGCAGCTCTTCCAAAGTGAGATTGCACTGCACTTTGGTGTTTTTCACTACCTCTGTGTTCCTAGGTATGACTGAATCTTTGTTTCTCACCATGACTGTAGGTGCTCTCATACAGGTGGACTTTGCTTCCCATGGGCCTGTGAAATGGGGTAGTTCTTGTAAAGAATTAGACTCGAAGTCTAATCTTTCTTGAGATTGGGTGCTCTCCTGCTCCCCATAAATGGATGGGATGTCTTGTGGGAATTGGTCATGTGCATCATCCACAAGTTCAATGGGAGGAGGGACTTCACTTTCCTTAGCCCATTTGTCTTCTTGAATCTCGCGTAGGAATTCTGGTGTGAACCGATTCATAGAAGATGATGTGTCTGGCTCCGTAGAGTTAGGCACATAGGCTTCAGGCACATAGGCTTTCTGGGTAGGAAGACCTGCTCTTTCACTAGCCTTGTCATGGTGTTGAGGGGCGAGTTCCTTTTGTGATTGTGCCATTAGATTCTCCATTCTTTCTAGGGAAGGGGGGTTGTCTGGTTCAGTGGAATTGGGCACATAAGCTTTCAATGGGGGATGGGTCATGTTTTTGCTTGCTTTATCTCTTTCTTGATTTTTTTCTTCCTTGGCAGATCTTGCAATTATGCCCTCTAACTTCTCTAGAAGTCCATCCAAGTGTAATTGCATCTTGGCTGAGCCCGAGTAATTGAAAAGGCGACTGGCTTCAAACATAGTCTGAGCCAATGCGACCATTTTCGCACAAAGCTTGGTTCTTTCTATCTCTAGGTCAGCTCTAGGGTAGCACTTGTCATGATCCATGACATTTGGCCCTTCTTGGATTCTAGCCTGATATGCTTTAAGCATCATGTCTATGTCTTCAGGAGTGGGCTCAGCTAATACTGATCCTACTCTAAGGGGTGGTGGAATCGTATGAGGTGGGTTGGAAGGTGGCGGGTCAGATGGCGATGGGAACGGTGGTGGTGGGGTAGTGTGAGAGGGAGTTTGAGATGTGAGTTCAGTTATCTTGGCTTTGTTTTCTCTTATGCTTTCCTCAAGTTCACTCATCTTTTTAGCCCATTGTCTTTTCATTCTTTCCCGACTATCTTTCCACGCTCTAGTCCTTTTCTTTGTCATGCTCTCGGTTTCACTAGCCTCTGGGTTCTTATCCTGGTTTACCCCTTGGTTCTGCTGCAATGCCTGAGCTCTAGTCACTACCTGTACTGGTGCGGTGGATGTCACACTTCCTGTGGAGTCTACCACTAACCCAATAACGTTAATAGGAGTGATTTTTGGCATATTATTAGGATTCTTAGGGCAATCTCGTAAGAGATGCTCCTTTCCACACTCTTGACAATAGCCTTGGATCGTTACTGACTGGGGTTGTGTAGGTGGAGGCAAGGGACAATCACGAATGAGATGATCTCCTTGACATCTGTAGCATGGTCCTCTAGGGAATGGGGGTCTTACCTGCCTAGGTTGGGGTCTAGGGTTGGGGTTTGCATACATGAAATTTGTGTAATCTGATTCCCAACTAGGTTCATTTGGCTCTTCACTATAGTAAGACTCACCATGTTCAGGAGACTGCATGTAGTAAGCATGGGGACTATCGACATGTGTAGAATCAAAGCTATGGTCACTGGGGTCACTTTCTGAAAGCAATGGCGTTACGAGGACTATAGCTCTATTCGGGTTTTCTTCTGCAGCTGCATACTTTACAAGGATCAAGTTGGATGGAGCTGGTGGTTGTTGGGCTAACACAGGCTGAGGCCTTTGCTGAGCTTGGTATTGTGGTTGGTAGGTTTGTTGAGGCCTAGCATACTGTTGTGGTTGGTATTGGTTCTGGTATCTGCCTTGTTGAGGGTATGTCTGAGGGTAGGTTTGCCTAACTGCTTGCTTGTTGTATGGGCAGTCTTGTGCTGTGTGATTTGTGTATCTTCGTTCTATAGTGCAGTACTGGCTACTAGGATTTACTTGGGGTTGAGCCGTAATGGGACATACATTCGCTATGTGGTCGCCACCACAAGTATAGCATCTTTTTACAGGGGCGAACCTTGGGATTTGTTTACTAGAGACACCTAGTTTCTGAGCAACTTTCTCTGCAAGTTCCTCGATCGATGTGGATTGCGTGGAAGAGAGGCTAGATGCACTATCTGAATCTTTGTATATCTTGGAAAGCTCTAACTCCTCCCCTAGGTTATCCTCAATGTCAATGCACATGCATACACACTCTTCTATGGTCCTAGGGTCTTTCAAGTACACATATGATCTTAATTTGGTACTTAGCAATCCATCCAAGAATAAAGCCACTTGCTTAGCTGGTGTGGGTAGCTCAGGGACCGGGCATCTTTCAAGATATTGCCTAAATCTTCGACCCGCAAGTCTCACGGTCTCTGGAGGGGTTTGCTTGAAGCTGTGGATCAATGAGGAGGTCTTATGTCTTATGCCACTCTTAGAGAATTCAATAATGAAAGCCTCTAGGAGTTGGTCTATGCTCTTGAACTGTCTCTCGTTTAGTGGCTGAAACCATGTCAGGGCAGTGTTCCTAAGGGTTAGACCAAAGGCATTGTACTGTGTGAATAGATCCTCCACTTGTTCAGCTCTCAGGACTTTTCTAAACTCAGCCACATGATCGTATGGATCTCCAGTGCCATCGAAGTAGAAACTTGACTAGCTGAGTTGGTCTCAAAGTCCTTGTGTGTTCTCTAGGTCGTGGTAGAGGGAACTCATCCGCATTTCTTTGATTCCTGTGAGCTCTAAGTACCTCAGGCTCTACTCTATTTGTTTCCGTCCTCGTTCTTTCTCTGCCCCCTGAGTTGGCAAAGCTTACCTCAGGTCTATCTCTATGTCTGTCTCTTTGGGCTCCATGAGCTTGGGATGTTCCAGCGCCAGGGTGACCATAGGACACATTCGATCTTGGTTGGGGGAAAACGAATTCACCCTTCCAAGTGTAAGCATGCCTATCATTTTCCGTAACCACAAAGATCCTCTCCGAAGCGTGATCTAAGTAGGTCACTCTGCCTGGGTTATCAGGATCCTTAAACTCATAGATCATGATTGTTCCTATATCAGTTGGCTGATCAGATTTATACCTCCAAAAGGCTTCGTCAGTTTCTCGGTTCAGAAGCAGATCTATACTCTTGTTGTCTTGGGGAACCCACTCGGGTGTGATAATCCTAGTGAGAACAGATTTGCCTCGAGGGGTCCTTGGTTCTTCACCCATGTTTCCTTGCTCTAGGTCACCTAAGTCCGATTCTGGGACTACATTCCCAAATTCATCAGTCCTATCGGGATGACTGGTGACTACATATATAGTCCCTTCCTTGTCTAAGTACGCCCCATTTTCAAACTTGACAGCTGGGTGTTCTAGTCCAATGGATTGGTCAGGGTTTTTAATCTGGACCACGGATCTTCCTAGACCGTCCTCATAGATGCTAGCACCCAATCGGTTGGTCCTAAGGTATTCCAACTGCGTTTTGTAAGGGCCTTCTACTCTGTGCAAGTATGGCACTCCTGAACTTCCCGTAGGTCGGTCCATACCTTGAGACATCTCTGATTCACTAGTCTTAGAGCTAGGGTAGTATGAGTGGTGGCTCAACTGCTGGGCCCAAGACCTAGCAGTGTGATTGACACTAGCCTCTGAAGACCTAAGGCTTTGTCTATCCCTCACTAGATGTCGCCCTGATCTAAGGTTCATATGCCTAACTGATTAACCCAATTTTCCCAGGTACAACCACGTTTCTGAGTCCTTTGTATCAATTACTTAATCCCCTTTTTATGTTGATTATCGTGTTTATACTCTTGTCTGATATCACGTCGTTAGGAATACTTGAGTTTAATTTCGCACTTTAGTTTGGTCGTTTCACGTTAGGTTCTTTTCCTTTAAGGTTGTCGTTCACACACACAGGTTATCTCTTGACTTGAACTTGATTTCTTAGATAGTCTTTGATTTATCTCGTGCCTATCGTTGCCTGGAATTACTTCTAACACTACCCGCACTTAGCCTAAACTAAGAATTGACAGAGGGTGTTGCGGGTTTTCCAACCTTGAAGTCCTTTCCTTGTGTTGTTGCCCTGGTGTGCCCAGGACGCGTGTTCCCAAGCCTGCACTTACTCTTGCTTTGCGTACTCTTCGATGCTCTCAAAGGACCTGTAAAAGTCCCAAGATTAGCTCAAGACTTAAATTCAAAAGACAACCCCAAGCACTTCCATTCATGTAACTCAAATACCAATTAGCCCTTTGGTTTTATGGAAAATAATTCTAGGGATCCCTGAATTTTGTTCCCCTTGGGTATGGTCAACTTCAAAATACCCTATCTGAAAATCAATGCATTATTCTTATAAAAAACAGTTGAGGGCATGTAGTATATGCCACGAGCTTTCTGACAAGCCCTAGAGCTCAAAAATTGGTTTTCGTATGAAAAAGCTATGACCGTTCAGGGTTTTGGAGTTAAGACAGGATTCAAAACAGGCTAACAGGTAATCAGGAATTCTCGAGTTGCTTGTGGCACGACCTCGCGATGCAATACTACACCCTAGTGTTTGCCCCACACTTAGCCAAAATTGAGACCAATATTTTTTCCAAAAAAAATTTGACCTAATTTGCCCTTCTAACGTGTTCGCAAAGTCTGTCGGTCGTGATTGACAGGTCAGTCGCGATTGACGTGTCGATCGCGATTGACAGGTCCGTCGTGGCTGTCAGTCGCGATTGATGTGTCGATCGCGATTGACAGGTCCGTCGTGGCTGTCAGTCGCGATTGATGTGTCGATCGCGATTGACACGTGGCTCGAAAGTCAATCAGTCGTGGTCAAAGGGTCGTTGACTCTGTCAGTCGCGATTGATGAGTCGATCGCGATTGACAGGTCGGTCGCGAGGGTCTGTCCGTCGTGGTCAAACAATCGTTGACCGTGTCGGTCGCGATTGACAGAGCCGTCATGGGCTGTCAGTCGCGATTGACTGGTCGATCGCGATTGATGGCTCGATCGCGATTGACACGTGTCACGCGTATGATCCGTCAGTCGTGGTCAATCGGTCGTTGACTGTGTCGGTCGTTGACTGTGTCGGTCGTTGACCCTGTCGGTCGCGATCGAGGTGTCCGTCGCGATTGACAGAGCCGTCGGCAACTGTCCGTCGTGGTTTGTCGGTCGCGATTGACAGAAATCTGTGGAATTTCAAAAAACTAAACACATTTTTGGGAAGCTCTAGGCCTGTAGGTCATGGATATGCACTTTGTTTAGCAAATAGAGCAACTTTTCTGTCGGTCGCGATTGACAGAACCCGGCGACACAGAGACAGGACCGTACAGTTCCGTACCTGTGCAGAGTGCTGGGGATGGTGATACAACAAGAACCTGCAGAATGCTCAAAAAACATGCAAGAAACAACGCACGCAATATCGCTCTCTCGCTCTCTCTCACAAGTAGAATGAGGGAAATGAGGTGGAGATGGTGATATGAAAAAAAAACTGAAATTTTTTGCGATGATGGAGATGGAGGTGGGAGATGGTGATGATGATGATGGTGATGAAGATGGTGTAGAAAAAACAAGAAAATGGATGAAAGTGAAGACATTACCTACAACTCCAACGCGTCAACTCTACGTCTTACCATCACACGCTCGTCCTCAAAGCTCGTTCCCCGGCAACGGCGCCAAAATTTGGTGTAGCTCAGTGATGAGTAGCACCTCCTTTAATGTCAATCCGGGAAGACGTGAGGATGGTATGAAGACCTCGAGCAAATGGAAGCACAAGTGCGTGAGTGAGAAGCACACCAACATGCACACACATACACACACACGCGCACACACGGCAAGACAAAGAGTGAGGAGCAATGGAGTTCTTTAGATTACTTTTCACAAAGCTCTTACAAGTTCATTTCAATTACAATCCAACCTCAAAAATGAGCTCTCTAGCTCCTTTTATAGTTTTTGACTAGCTTTGGCCCTGTTCAGACCTAGTGTCCGGCCTAGTTAAAAATTAGGTTCCAGGGCTTATTAGAGGGCTCAAACGAGATCTAAAAAATATGAAAATTGGCAGGTGGATACTTCTAAAGCTCCTCAAGCTCAAGGACTCCTTGGCTTGCACAAAATGGAGCTACAAAAATACTAAATGATATTTACGATGGTTTTTAGTGATGAAAATCACTATTTGTGTAGGGATTTCCTCTATTGATTTGTCATACATACCTTTGAGCTCCCTACTTGCTCTGTCTTCTTGTGTGCTCAACTCCTTGATGTCTGAAAAATTTAGATGGCCTACTTGCCAGATCTTCTTTGACTGTCATGTCTGCTTGTGCTGTCCCTTCGCTCTGACTCTCTTCGTCTTGTGGCTCCTTCGGTTCCCTGACTGCTGCCAACACCTTCCTCTTCTTTCTCTACTTTTGTGATAAGGTTCCTTGGTCATGTCCTTGATTTCTTGAGTAGTCTTTCCTTCTTGCAAACCTTCCCTTTCCCTTGCTTTGTCTTCTTCCTTTTCTCCTTTTATTACCTACATAAAAGACTTGTGCATCCTTGCTTTTAATTGAACCTCCGCCTATGTTCATCTCTTCTACGACCATGAGAGTAAGCAATTTCTCAAAATCAAGGAGATTATAACTTACATATACTGAAGTGGTAAAGGTTTTTCACTTCTCATCATCCCTCAAACCATCGAGGGTATATCCATAAGATTGTCATCATCTACATGGCTTCCAAGGGATCTCAATGCTAGAATCCTTGGATGCTTATTTAAAGTAATGCATTGAAATAGAGCACAATCAAACTAGTGGTTTGAAGATTCCTCAACCATCAATGAGGTATGAAGACTCCACTAGCATTCCATCTTCCCACACCTAAGAATCCCTCAAAGGCATCTTTCACCATGCAAAATCAACATGATTAATGTAATTGATCAATCTAGAAGTGATAGAGAATGTATAGTTCCCATAAAGTTTGTAAAAAGAGCTCAATCAAAGAAGATACAAGAAGAGAAAAGTAATCTTGAGTATGATTTCAGAGACACCAAAGGAAACAAGAAGGAAAAAGTGGAGGATTTGGATCCTTCAGAGTCTGACAAACTTAAAAAAAAAACTCAAAAGTGGAGAAATTTACAAGAAAAACTTAAGGAACAATGGGCTACGAAGTTCTAAGAGGAGGAGAGGAATGATGTGGGGAAAGATGAACTCGCTCATTTTGAGAAGCATGTGAAGGAAAAAGAGAGCAGAAGTGTGGTAAAGGAGAAACTCATGCTGAACAGGCTAAGTGAATTCTAGTAGATCCTATACCAGAAGATCTTGATAAGTTACTGGAGGCCTACCAATCAAGATCAGTAGTTGGGCTTAGTCTTAAGAAACATGATAAATGCTATCCTAGAGGAGACCTTGATAAATTGATTCAAGCAACCCAAGCAATGCTAAAAGAAAAAACAATCCCCATTCTAGAAACAAGGATCCCTACTGAGCAATTCTAGGAATATGTAAGAACAAAATGGTAGACAAAAGTATAGGAAGCAGCTGATAAGATTAGTTTGAGTGTGACTTAAAATACTTATAAAAATGATGTCAATTCATCCCAGAGGTTGAAGCATCTTGACTAGGAGAGCTTTGGACTAAATTCCAAGAAACTAGGTGGAAGAAGGAAGGAAACCTCCATTTATTGAATTCTATGACTCAAAGGATTACCAAATGTCCAATGCAAAAGAGGAATTGGAAAAGGAATTGAACATAAGTGTAGAGGCTGAAGAGGCAGTTAGCCTCATAATTGTTCCCAATTATATTAGCATTATGAGCATAAATATGATTATTTTCATGCCCCTACCTTGAAATGTAAGAGATCAAGATCATCACGAGAAAAGTCAAGGACCATGAAAGAGATGAAGAAGTTCAATGTACAATGTATAGTGAATTTGGAAGAGTTGTTAAGAGTTAAGCATCATCTTTAAGAGAAGAGGATGGTTCAATTGGGGAAACTAGACGTTGTTAGCGACACAAAGTTTAATAAAGAGGAAACTCTTGTAGAAAAAGCTCAAGTGCATAAAGAGGGACACTTTAGTGAGTGAGATGAAGGAAATACTTGTCTTCTAGTCAGTTTCAATGGTTACATGACAAAGGCCATCATAGACACACATGCGAATAAAGGTATTGCTATCAAAGAATATGGGATGCACCCTATGTTAGATATACTCAATACTCCACCCTCAATTGACCACAAATGATCCATGGTGCTCTAAGTTGTAAGGTCCCCATTATGAGGAGAAGCCATTGTGAGAGTCTGAACATTTGTGGAACCCTAACTTCCAATTTAGATGAGGTCTATGCGTGACGATTGATGGTTATAGATGATCTTTGTGACCCTAGCCATTGGGTTAGGTAGGGCATAAACTTCCGGGCCACTAGGTTGCCATTCAAGGTAAAATAAAGGCCATGTGGCATCGCAAAGTTTTCCCATAGAACCTTAATGGGGGGAGTGCAGAGGGGGGTGTTACCATTAGTGTCCATGTGAAAGGCCAAATGGACATCAGACACTTCTTTGTATATGTTCTTTAATAAAACATATAGTGGCATGGTCAGTCACAGACTATAAGTTCGACCGCATCTTGTAAGACCTAAGAAGTCTGTCTTCGTGCTCCCTGTGTATTGTGTTTTTCTACGTATTCTATAGCATCCATGTGGAGTACTGTGTGCGACTTTAGGAGATTAGTTTTCTACTCCGAGGATATTGTTGTGGAGCTCTCGAGAAGGACAGTGCACCGTGGTGCATCGCGATCGAATTAGTTCACTATTATCATAGCAGTTTGACACAAAAGATTTGTTCCTTTTGTGCGAGTGAAGTGAGCCCCCCCCCTCCCCCGCTTTCTCCAAGGCTTATGACCAAGGCGACGACCAAGGCATAGACCTTGGCATACCTTGTCATCCGAGTCACCGAAGTCACCATTGGCGCCGTTGGCTGCGTACGAGGGAGGACCCCAACAATCAAGGAAGATAGAGGTTCCCGGTACTTCCCAAGAGGTCACCCATCACAATATTGTTCCCCCCGGAGCTCGCTTAATCGTGGCAATCTCTTGCCACTAAGCTACACACTTGTGGTGTCTAAAGAAGGGGAAAGACTAAGGTTAACATTACCTTGAACATGTTCCTCAAAGCTTCATTCTTTGCTTTCAAAGCCTGTTTTTGAAGCAATTTTGGGGTGTCTTTTGGAGCCGTTTTGGAGTACTTTCGCACATAGTTCTCTTCACACAGGTCCAAAAACATCAACAAGAGTGTTCTTTATAATTCTCTGACAATAAGTATCAACCTTTGGGGCTGTGTTTTCAGCCACACTCGTAAAACTACAGGTTTTCTAGAAAGGTTTTCAATTTTGGTGGGAGTTACCTGCTGCAAATTTATGTAGGTTTTTTGAGCCGAAAATGTCAGAGTTGATAGACACTTGCAAGTGTTGTTGGCTAGTTTTCAGGTTGTGCATTCATCCTTTTAGTGTCATTTTATTGCATATATTGAGCTCATACACACCATGTATGCTTTTGTGGATACTGCTTATGTACGTCCATGTGGTCATTGATATAGCGGTTACATTTTTTGCATAAAGTCTTTTACATTTGATAAAGAGAGTTGTGATGAGGTTTTCTTAACTGGGAGATGCCCAGATGTCGGGGCCTCTTCGGTGATGAAGGCGAAAGACTTACCTAGCCTCGCCATAGGAGATGTATGATAGTTGTTCATAGGTGCTCGATAAGCCTAGTTGGCTTCTATTGGGTAACTGATTATATGCAGCGGAGTCAGTGATTCACTATGCAGGTAAACATGTTAGCACTTGTAGTTTTATGATATTTGGACACTGGTCATATGCTCATTTTGCAGAGGATACTCTAGCAAAATTTTTCCAGATTTTTGGTTTAGTCAACTATACAGTGGTCGATTTACTCCTTGATACACTTATTTGTTGGTGTTTGGACTCTTCTAGCTCCATTATCATTCTATTGAGTTCTCTACCATCATGGCATCAGAGGTCTCAGGCACATCTAGTGGATCAGGGTCTAGTGCTAGTGTTCTGAGGAGGAGTTATAACTTGTAGGGCAAAGACCATTTTGAGATCCAAAAATTTGATGGCACAAACTTCGCTCTATGGAAGAATCAGATTAAAGATGTGCTGATTCAAAGGAGGCAATGGAAGCCAGTAAATGGCATTTCAAAGAAGCCTGTTGACATGGATGAAGATGATTGGGATGAGTTAGATTAAATGGACATGTCTACCATTTGCTTGCACCTGGCAGATAATGTTTACTTTACAATATTAGACTGTGAAAGTGCAGAGGAGCTTTGGAAGAAGTTATGCAATACATATGAGAAAGAGACAACATCAAATAAAGTGTATTTGATGAGAAAACTATATGACCTTCGCATGAAGGACATTGATAGTGTTGTAGCTCATCTAAATGAGTTTGATGCTATATTCTCCCAATTATAGGCTCAATAAATGGATATGGATAATGAAATGAAAGTAGTATTGCTATTATGCACCGTGCCATCATCATGGAATATGTTTTGCACAACTATTAGCAATAGTGCACCTAGTAGTAAACTCGTCTATGATGACATATGTGGAGCACTCTTGAGTGAGGAGGTTCATAGAAAATCTATGGTTGGCACTCAGAGTGGAGATGCATATAATGTTCATGATTCTTACCATGGAAAGAATAAAAAATGTGGGAGGAGCAAGAACAAGGAAAAGAATGGTCAAAGGAATAAGAGTAGAAGTAAATAAAGGAAGAGGGCGTAAATGCCATTATTGTCAAGAAAGGACATATGAAGGAAGACTGCTATGCGTTAAAGAATGCTAAAGGTAAAGGATAGAATGTTGATGGGCATGTTAAACAATTACGCCATCTACTTCGACTGTGAAGATTGAAGAAATTAATGGTATTTCTAATGATGTTGATGTTTTGACACTTGATAGTACTGTGCCAACTAAGGCTCTTATGGCTGATTCTCTTTCCCACACATGGCTGCTAGATTCTGGTGCTTCTTTCCATGTGACACCACATAGAGAATGGTTCTCTAATTATGCATCAAAGTCTCTTGGTACCATGAAACTTGGTGACTCTTACCAATGTGACATTGTGGGGATTGGAGATGTGGTAATTCAGTTCATTGATGGTTCAAAATTTACTATGCATAATGTACGCCATGTACCTAAGTTATCACGTAGTTTGATGTCAGTTGGTCAACTTGATGACCTTGGTTACAAGGTGGTCTTCTATGCTGAGTCCTTTTGTATATCAAAGGGAAATATGGTTATTGCAAAAGGAAGAAAATTTGCCTCACTTTATTCTTTATTTGTATCATAGAAAGAACACTTGTTAGCTGTTACTGAATAGCCTATGGCTTGTATTTGGCATGGTCATTTGGGCCATATATCTCGTAGTGGAATGGAAAATCTTTCTCGTTCTGGCTACTTAATTATGTTATCTTTCTCTGATTTTTCATTTTGTGAGCATTGTTAATATGGAAAGCAAACTAGAAATGTGCATAGAATGCACATTGGCTCTTCAGTTCAGCCTTTAGATCTCGCTCATACAGATATGTGTGGTCCTATGCCCACTAGGTCCTTATGTGGTTCTCTTTACTTTGTCACTTTCATAGATGATGCTACTAGAAAAGTTTGTGTATATGTTGGTATTCTAAGGTCTGAATACCATATGTTGGAAGTGGTATGGGCCCCAATAACAATAAATCAAAGGTTTACAGGATCTTCCAATAGATGAACCTTAACATACACACCTCAAGACTAAAAAATAGATGAATGAGAGATAGAGAGAGAATAGATGAGATTTTAAGTGTAACGGTAAGCTATGAGGGTCACCTATACTAATTTATATATGAAATTATAATGTGTGTATATGATACAAACTGACAATATCTGTATCTCGGCAAAAATAGGAACTAGATACAAGAGATTGTGTGCCTAAGAGGTATGAAGAGTGTGTGTGTGTGTATGTGAGAATATGGAGAGTACGAACAATTTTAAGACTATTTTATAGCAACCCCAAATTTTGATCAATCTAAATCAGAAACGAGTGACCTAGCAAGTGTGAACACAAATAAACTTGCTACTCATAGTAAATCAACAACTGATGTTGATGGTAAGCTGATAGAATCTCCTCCAGATAATCACCAAGATGTAGACCACAACTCCTCTAAGAGTGTGTGAACTCCTCCTCCAAGATGGCCTCCAAAGATCTTCTCCAAGATCTTGATCACCTCCTTCTCCTTAGCCTTGAGCACATGAGAGACTTGAGTGATGATTTGAACAATGAGCCAAAGCTCTTCTTATATAGGATCATGTGTCCCTTGAAAAGCATACTTGCAAAAAGCTCTTCGCCATGCGATGAATTGGAAAAGCAACGATCATTCATGGAAAAACAAATTATCACGAAAAACGATCTGTCATATGCATTTTACAAAATACTTTTTCAAAACTAAACTTCCACCCCTGGGTATTGAACTCGGGCCACTTGGATGAGACCGATTTGGTCTAGCCAACGTTGTCCACGCTTTTTCTTTTGAAACTATAGAAATAAAAAAAATACTTTACTTAGCATTGCTGTCAGAAGTCGGACTTGAACCGTGGTTGACACTTTGAGAGTTATACATCTTATCCACGCTGCCCAATGGCTTTGTTTTAAGAGAAGTCTGAAGATCTCTTAGTATTGACAGATCATGTCAACACTTTGGAAAAATTATGGACATTGTCTCCAACAATCCCCCCTTCATTCTCATAATGGTATAAGGTTCAATGACCTACAAAACTTCTGATATCTGCAAATATCTCTTAACTGATTTCCACTGAAGCTTGAGTTGACTGTGTATGATTTTGTATAGTTGACAAACTGCAAACTGAATGTTTGGACATGTATTACATAGATATATCAAGCAATCAACTACTTGACTAAATAATGTAGCATCAAATGGTTTTGAATCTGCTTTTGACTATAATAACACATTAACATCCATAGGTGTTTGCATAGGCTTAGAATTTGTCATCTCAAACCTTTCCAATAATTTCTCAATGTACTTCTATTGTGTTATGTAGATACACTTATCTCTGTATTCGAACTCAGTCCTAGGACTTGTGATAATCACATCACTTTGTAGTGTATCTTGAACACTAGCTAGTTCATTCTCAATTGAAGTAAGATCTAAAACATTATGAATCTCAAATGTTTTGCATAATTTACTTGGTCTTTTTGTTGTCTCCTGGTCTAACTTCTGGTTCTTCCTGTGTCTTCCTTTATACCATTGTCCTTCCTTGTTTGATATAACCACTTTGGCATATTCCTAAAAAGTGGTGGTATATCTTCTGGTTCTTCAGTATCTCTTTCTTCTGGAACTCTAGAACCTTCTCCAACTTCATAAGTCGGAACTTCAAGAGGTACTGATGTAGGACTAGGTACTGATGTAGGTAATGAAATTCTCTCTTCACCTGTATCTCTTAGGGTTTGAGAAGGTTCATCACCCCCCTTGTATGGATGAATGTAAGCATCCAAATTCCTTCTAAAAAATGCATAGTCGTCTGCTTTTATGAAATCTGAAATCTCTTCTTTCTTATCATAAATCAGACTTTCTGCAATATATGCATTGCGTGAGAGTAGGATATTGCTTGTATTTGGAACATAGAATCTGTATCCTTTGCTTTCAATTGCAGTAACCAATAAAGATCGCTTTAATGGCTTTTACATCAAGCTTACCACAATCCTTCTTCTCAATGTGAACATAAGTTGGGGAACCAAAAACTTTGAAGTAACTCACATTGGGTTTCTTCCCATAATAAGCTTCATAAGTGTAATGACCTTCAAAGCTTTTGTGGAAGACCTATTCAAAACGTGATTAGTTGTATGTACTCCATCAAACCAAAAATTGGGAGAAAGCCTTTTGGATGTCATCATACTTCGCATCATCTCAACAAGTATCCTATTCTTTCTCTCCGCAACACCATTATGTTCTCTCATGTAAGCAATAGTGAGTTGATGAGAGATACCTTTGTCTGCTAAAAAAGACTTAAAGTCTTTTGACATGTACTCTCCTCCTCTATCACTTCTCAAAATATGAATTTTTGACTGATTTTTATTTTCAACCATAGCTAAGAACTTCTTGAAAGTAGGAAAAACCTCTGACTTCACTTTAAGAACATAGATCCATGAATATCTCGAGAAATCATCTATGAACATAACAAAGTACCTATAACCTTGAATAGAATCTGTTCTCATCGGACCATTCATATCTGAATGTATGATCTGCAACTTCCTTGTGGCCATAATAAATCCATGTTTCTTGAAAGGTAGTTTGTGAAGTTTTCCTCCAAGACATCCTTCACATGACTCTGCATCATCTGGTAAAGCAAAAGTAGGCAAACTCTCCACCATACCTTGAACTTTGATATGCTTGAGAGGTGTGTAACTGATATGACCGAATCTAGCATGCCATATCTTCATGTTCTCCTTAGGTGTAGTAGACCTAGCAATATTAGCATGACTTATTTTGGACAATACAAACATGCCACTTCTATTTTCACCTTGAAGTAGACAATGCTCCTCGTCAGATGAGAGGATTTGACATGAATCTTTCTCAAAAACTACTTTATAACCATCTGACAAGAAAGTCGAGATAGAGAGCAAATTCTTCTTTATTTCTGGAACATAAAGAACATTGGAAATTGTGAAATTTCCACCTCTGGACTTAAGAGGTCACTCTTCTACCTAAAGAGTTAGAAAGGGAAGAAAATATCTTTCTGCAAACTCTCATATGCTTAGTAGCTCTCGGATAAAAAATCCAAGAATTATTTGAGATTGTATTTAATGCTGCCTGATAAAAAGCTATCTCTTCAATAGTAGCACATGAGTCTACCTTTGAAGATTTAGGTTTTGCATCATCTTCAACACTATTAGCTGATGCTTTCTTCTTCTCATTGAAATTCCTTGCTCTGCATTCTACTATAAAATGACCCGACTTCTTACAGTAATGACATACTCCTTTCTTTGAATTAGATGTAGTTGAAGACTTTTCTTTGGGTGTAGAGGAAGCATTAGGGGTAGAGCTAGAAAACTTAGGATTAGAAGACTTAATTTACTTCTTGGATTGCTGACTCTTCTTCTCCTTCTTTGTCTCCATCTTCTTCTTACCCTTTGATGATGATAACATGGCTTCATCATTCTCTTCCATACCCCCATTTACATGGTAAAGCTTTCCTTACATTTGGAAAAGGTATTAAATCCCAAGTACCATTCTTGAGAATAGAATCCAACTCACTCTTCATGGCACGCTCCCACTTAACATGATCCTTTGTCTGCATAGCCTCTTTGTAGCAAGAAGGCTCACTGGCATCTATTAGCATAACAAAATCTAAACCTGGAACATATCTATTAGGTGGATGTGAGACACGTGTATAGAGTCTCAAAAGTTGCTGAACAGGAACATGTGCAGACTGATCTGATTGGACATTCTCTTGAACATCCCTATGTGTAGCATTTTTATGCATGCTAACTAGAGGACTAGTATCCTAAAACACACTCTTCTCACTTCAACCTCCTTAATGGATTGTTTATGCATCTTAGACTCATTGAAAATGACATCACTTCTTTTGATCACTGACCATGTTTCACGATCCCATAAGCCATATCCAAATTGTCCTTCTCGACCATATCCAAGAAAAATGCATTTCTTTGACTTATGGTCCAACTTTTGTCTAAGAATCTTGGGTATATGAACATATGCTTCACACCCAAAAACTCAAAGATGATCATAATATGGTGGCTTCCCTGTCCATAGCTCTTGTGCCACTTTTGGACCTTTGGTAGTACTAGGTGAAAGGCCAATCACATGAACTACACTCAATACTACTTCTGCCCAAAAGCCTTGTGAGAGGTTTGCATGATGCAACATAAAAACTACTCTATCTTGAATAGTCCTATTCATCCTTTCAACTATCCCATTCTGTATTGGGGTATAAGGAGTTGCAAACTATCTCGAATCCCTCTAGACTGGCAGAAAAGGCTAAATACATGTGAGGTGTACTCACCCCCATTATCTGAACATAAAGCCTTGAACTTAGTTCCTTTTTTAGTCTCAACTGAAGCAAGCCATTTTCTAAAAGTAGGGAATACCTCGTCCTTCGATTTGATAGGATATACTGTTGGAGACAATGTCCACAATTTGTCCAAAGTGTTGACATGATCTGTCAATACTAAGAGATCTTCAAAATTCTATTACAACAAAGCCATTGGGCAGCGTGGATAAGATGTATAACACCCAAAGTGTCAAGCACGGTCCAAGTCCCGCTTCTGACAGCAATGCTAAGTAAAGTATTTTTGTTTACCATAGTTTCAAACGCAAAAGCATGGGCAATGTTGGCTAGACCACATCAATCTCATCCAAGTGGCCCGAGTTCAATACCCGCGTGGCAAAAGTTCAGTTTTGAAAAAGTATCTCGTAAAAAGCATATGACGGATTGTTTTTCACAATAATTTGTTTTTCCATGAAGGATCGTTGCTTTTCCAATTCATCGCATGGCGAAGAGCTTTTTGCAAGTATGCTTTTCAAGGGATGCATGATCCTATGTAAGAAGAGCTTTGGCTCATTATTCAAATCATCACTCAAGTCTCTCACGTGCTCAAGGCTAAGGAGAAGGAGGTGATCAAGATCTTGGAGAAGATCTTTGGAGGCCATCTTGGAGGAGGAGTTCCTACACTCTTGGAGGAGTTGTGCTCTACATCTTGGTGATTATCTGGAGGAGATTCTGCCAGCTTACCATCAACATCAGCTGTTGATTTACTGTGAGTAGCAAGTCTATTTGTGTTCACACTTGCTAGGTCACTGGTTTTCTATTTAGGTTGATCAAAATTTGGGTTTTTTGTAAAAGAGTCCTAAAAATGTTCATATTCTCCATATTCTCACATACACACACACACACACACTCTTCATACCTCTTAGGCACACAATCTCTTGTATCTAGTTCTTATTTTTGTTGGGATACATATATTGTCACTTTGTATCATATACACACATTGTAATTTGACATTCATATATAAGTTAGTATAGGTTAACCTCATAGCTTACCGTTACACTTGAAATCTCATCTATTCTCTCTCTATCTCTCACTCATCTATTTTTGAGTTGTGAGGTGTGTAGGTTAAGGTTCATCTATTCGAAGATCCTATAAACCTATTATTTATTATTATTGGGGCCCATACCACTTCCAACATATGGTATTCATACCTTAGAATACCAACATTTGGTATCCGAGCATAGTTGACGTACACCCTTAACAAGATGAGTGACTATAGACTTGCGAATGAAGACAAGCTTGCGGCCATGTTGTAGGTCAATGATGAGTAGCACCTCCCTTAATGTCAATCTGGGAAGACTTGAGGATGGTATGAAGACCTCGAACAAGTGACGGCACAAATGTGTGAGTGAGAAGCACACTAACATGCACACACATACACACACACACAAGGCAAGAACAAAGAGAGAATGGAGTTCTTTAGATTGCTCAAAAGTTCTCTTACAAGTTCAATTCTACAAAAAGCTAACCCCAAAAATGAGCTCTCTAGCTCTTTTTATAGTTTTTGACTAGCTTTGGCCCTGTCCAGACCTAGTGTCTGGCCTAGTTGAAATAGGTTCTAGGGCCTATTTGAGGGCTCAAATGGAGTCTAAAAAATATGAAAATTGATAGGTAGGTACTTCTAATGATCCTCAAGCTCAAGGACTCCTTGGCTTGCACAAAATGGAGCTACAAAAATATGAAATGGTATTTACAATGGCTTTTAGTGATGAAAATCACTGTTCAAGTGAGGTTTGGTTGGAAAATTTGGATGGCCTTTTTGCCAGATCTTTGTTGAGTACTTTGTCTTCTTGTGCCTTCTCTCCGCTCTGGCTCCCTTCTTTGGCTTCCTTGTCTTGTGAGTCCTTGGGTGCCTTGACTGCTGCCAACACCCCCCCTCTTGTTTAACTTTCTGAAATATAGTCAATCTTTTTGCATCATGATATTTTAGTCAGTGGCCATGGCTGAAAGTAGTGATGTATTACATATGTTGGCTATTGAGGATAAGTTGGATGGTGCTAATTACCCATTATGGGCTTATCTGATGCGTCATGTATTGGTTGCAAAATGACTATGGAATAATGTTTTGTACCTTGATAGTGGGGCAATTAAACATATTACCTCACAACGTAGTTTCTTCACTTCACTCAAACCTGTCTCTACAGGGAATATTGTCACATGAACGAACAACTCCTCTTACCCTGTCATGGGAGTTGGAAAGATCATTTTGACTACTACTGATGGCAGTTCTTTTACATTGTCAGATGCTTTATTTGTGCCAGGGATCAAGAAGAATATGTTATCGGTTTTAACTTTAGCCAAGATTGGCTTGGTTGTGAAATTTGTAGATGATAGATGTACAATTCATGATCTTTCAAATGGTGATGTCATTATTGCTTCTGGCATTTTATGTCGTGGGCTGTATAAGCTCATAGACTATGAAAAATTTGTGAATGATTTAGCATGTACAATACATGATTCTCAGGCTATGTCAGATGCAAAGCTTTGGCATGCATGCTTTATTCATCTGAATTTTGCTAGTTTGTTATGCCTGGAAAAATCTGAAATGGTGTCCTCTTTGCCCAAACTTGAGGCACTTGGTAAACATGTATGTGAAGGTTGTATTTTGGACAAAATGCAACATTCCCCCTTCCTAAAAGATGGTTCAATTCGACTTACTAAAAGATTGTAGCTTGTACACAGTGATGTTTGTGGTCCTATGTAGACACCTCCCTTTGGGGACTATCTTTACTTTGTGACTTTCATTGATGATTTTGTTGATATATTTAGGTAGTGATGTGTGTGAACACACTAGGACTACAGGGACACTTTTTTCCCTCTTTAGGAGGTTTTTTTCCCCCAGTTTGGATATACGCCTATTGTCCTAATGGGCTACTTATCTTTGTACATTCTCTAGTAATACATTCAGTATTGTGTGTTGTGCTCCAAGCTTCTTCTTCTTCCTTGTGTTGTTCACGTGCTTCCGCAGATGTCTAACTCCAATAATTGGTATCAAAGCAGGTCGTCGCTTCATCTAGGGCGCTGTCGACACTCCTCCTGTTGCAATCTCAGAATTCGAATTTTGGTGAGCATACTCAGCTTGTTTTCAAGATCAAAACGGCTTTGCTCTGTGGTGCCAAAATCGCAATCTAAGCTCATTTGACCTCCAAACGCACTATCGCAATGCTTGTGTAAGCTATTTCATCTTTTTGTGCCAAAGGTATATACCAATTTCTGTTCGCTAGTATAAGCGTCTCAAAGTCTGCAACAGGTTTAGTAGAATTTGTTAGGGCAGTTCTGTTCAACTTTTTGAGATACATTCAATTTTTTGCATCAAGGTATTTTAGTCACCGGCCATGGCTGAAAGCAGTGATGTATTCCGTATGTTGGCTTTTGAGGATAAGTTGGATGGTACCAACTACCCGTTATGGGCTTATATGATGCGACATGTGTTGGTTGCAAAAGGATTGTGGAACATTGTGCAAGGTGTCGAAAAATGTCCTATCACACCTGCAACTGTTACAGCTACAGGTATTGAAGCTGATGCAAAAGGTGTCGAAGATGATGATATTCTGCATATTCATGTTCGTGCTTCGGTTTTTGCTGCACCTACTGCAGAGCGAATTTGCTGGGATGGTAGAGATGCCCAGGCACATGCATTGATAGCTTTGTCTATCAAACGTGCCATTATTCCTCACATTCGCTCTTGCAGAACAACTAATGATGCTTGGTGTTAGAAGAAGCATTTTTTGAAGAGAAATATTTGTAAAATATCAAAAAATTATAGGAAATATTTATGCAAATGATGTAAAAAGGAGGAAGAGTCATGTAAATTAGAATCATATTTTATTTTTTTAGAATTTTTGGAAGCTCTTTGATAGCATATTTTTAGATTAGAAGGGAAAATGACCAAAATTCAAGTGTGAAAAGGGACATTTGAAAATGTATAAAAGATAATTTCCTCTATTTTGAGAGGGTTGGTTGTATTATTTTTGCTATCTAAGTAACATGAAGAGCTCTCCTGCAAGAAATCGTGTTTTCTACTTCCATGTGATTTTCTTTGATTTGTTGAGTCTATTCTATGTGTGATCCATGGAATTTGCAAGCTTCATTTGTGTATTTCTGATTAATGTGTATGAAGAGAGGTGAATCTTAGAGTATTGAGTGAGAAAGTGCTGAAGAATAGAGCTGGAGATGGAAATCATCAGTTTTCACAGAATCACGATTGTCTCATCTGTGTGATACATGTATCATTTTTGAGATTTGACTTCATAATTGTGTTTTGCTGAGAAAATGGCACACTTTAGGCACCAAGAACATTGAAAATACTGTTGATTAGCTCAAGATAATAAAAACCCTAGATATTTCTCTTCATCTTCATAATTTCTCAGAAAAACAGTCATTTTCCTCTTATTCTTGGATTCCATTAACTAGAAGGGGCTGTGGTCTTTGCATACTTCTCGGATTGACAATTTAAAGATGTGTAGTTGATCCTTTCTGCTAAACTGATTGGAGAAGGGATGGTATTGAACATTGAAAAGGTACTACTCTTTAATCAAGAAAGGAAACATGAAAAGGTAGGTTTCTTTGCTTGTCTTTTGGGAAAAGGAAGCAAGAGTTAACCCTTTGAGATAAAGAAGTTGTGAAATTCTTGCAAATTGATAGTTGCTCATATCATTTTTTCAAGAGTAAAGTGCAAGTGTGTGAAAAAATTGAATCAAGATTGTTGAAGGGAAGGTAAAATGTGACTATCTTTGCATTTGTAGAGTGCTTTTTGACCAAGTACCAAGCAAATTTGTTAATCTTGGAAAATATGACATGATTGCATTGAGGATAGTCAAGTAAAGTAGCTAGATGCAAATAGATAAGATCCATTTGTTTAGCCAAGGCAAAGCAATAATCTTGAGAGAAGATTTATTTGCATCTTGAAAAGAAAAAAAATGTTTGATTTTATTTTTGCGTGAATTGACAATTGCACTTCTTAGCACATATTTCCTTGGAAAGCTTTACTTCTAAACTGATTAGATTGCAAGCATAGAAGAGTATAACCAATCAAGAAACAAAAGATCAATGGATCTTGAAACAAGAAAACCCTAAGTGAAGAGTTTACCTTGATTTAGGGCAAAATACTAAAAAAAATTTTGGATTTTTCTTGATCAAGCAAGGTAATGGTCTTCCAATAAATCTTTGCATGATTTCAAGTTTTCACATAATGATAAAAGCACAAAAATACAGAAAATTGTAAAACACACGGAATCGCGATTTTTAGATTTTTAGATTTTTTTGAGAAAAAATAATATTTTTGCTAAAAATCTTTTATTGCATGTTAAAATTTTAATAAGGTGATTCTATTTGAGAAACAAAAACTTAAAAATCAAGAACTTGAAAAATTTTAAAAATCTTCTCAGAATCGCGATTCTGTAATCAAACACAAAATTGCGATTCTCTGAATTAAACACAAAATCACGATTCCAAGAACGCGATTTTCATAAGAAAATCGTGTTTTTAATGATTGTGAGAAATCACGATTGTCTGGGAACAAAATTGTGAAAATCACGATTCTCTCCACAGAATCGTGAAAATCACGATTCTCTTCACAGGATCGTGAAAATCACGATTCTCTCCACAGAATTGTGAAAACCACGATTCTCACCACAGGGTCGTGAAAATCACGATTCTATTCACATGATCATGAAAATCACGATTCTCTCCACACGATCGTGAAAATCACGACTCTCTCCACAAGATCGTGAAAATCACAATTCTCTCCACAGGATCGTGAAAAACACGATTCTATTCACAGAATCATGAAAAACACGATTCTATTCACAGAATCATGAAAAACACGATTCACAGAATCGTGAAAATCACGATTCTCTTCACAAAATCGTGAAAAAACATGATTCTATTCATAGAATCGTGAAAATCACGATTCTCTTCACAGAATCGTGAAAATCACGACTCTATCCACAAAATCGTGAGAAACCCGATTCTATTCATAGAATTGTGGAAAATTTAGAATATCCAAAGAATAGTGAAAAAGACAATTCTTTTTCATAAAATCGTGAAGAAATCTAGAATTTTCTCAAGATCGTAGAAAAGACGATTTCTCAAATATATGTATACAAATAGGTTTGGAACCTATGTGTATCAGGATGGGATGCATAAGTTTCTCATTAGGTTGAGAAACTTAGAAGTTCTTTTAAATATAACACCAGTGGCACAATTTAAGGATGGGAGATATGAGGACAGACAGGGATGTGTATACATCTTCTCACAGGATCCAGAAAACTCTAATGATTTAGAGCAGTGTGCAGACAAGAGACCTTGGGAACAAAAAATAGGGCAACCAGACTTGCCAAGACAAAATGAAACTCACAATAATATTGAACAACAAGGTAGGAGAATACATACTTCCCCAAATCCTTTTGAAAGAGAAGTAGAAGGAATTAATGATTTTCCAGTTAGAAGGAGACATCAGTGGCAAAATCAGGGAAGAATGCTCAGGCCCTATCAAGTAGCTAAATGCATGAAGAATCAATATGAAGGATATTCTGATCCTCATGCCCATGCTGCAGAATTCAGACAATTAATTAGGGTAAAAGAAGTAGAGGATTACAAAGTACAATTTGAAGCATTTGGTATAACCCTAACTGGACCTGCACTATCTTGGTTCATTCCCTTGAGAAAGGAAATGTATCCAGATATTGAATCTTTCCTTGAAGCCTTCATAGGGGAATTCTCAAAAACTGGAATAAAACATAGTACAACTACCTTGATACATAGTTTTAAACAGCAAAAAGATGAAAATGTCAGAGAGGCAGCTAGGAGATTCAAGCAATACATTGATAGATGTCCCAAAGAGGAGGTACCATCCATGGCAAGACAAGTATCTTTATTCATAGAAGGACTGAGAAGTGAATTAAGAACCTTGGTGTATTATAGGAGATGCCCTGATCTAGGAGCATGTGTGAAGGAAGCAATAGACTTAGAAGATAACAGAGGACAAGATCTATTAGCATTTGATCAACCTAGAACAAATGAAGATAAAATCCCACCAGCAGAAGAATTAGCACAAGCCATTGCTAAAGCTCTAGAAGTTAGCACCAAGACAAATTTGATAAACACCAGGATAGCAACAAATAAAAAATGCTATAATTGTGGAGAAAATCATTTGGTACAACAATGTCCATATCAAAAACCACAACATTTGCAAGATAGAAAAACACTCAAATACTACACACTAGAAAGAAAATGGACAAACCATACCAGAGAAGAATGCTTCTACAATAAACAACCCATTAAGGAAAGAGAATATGTGAACCAACATAATTTACAAAGAGAATCTGGATTTGTTGAGCAACCAAGACCTGTACTTGGGCAACAACCACCATTACCAACAAATGTGGTACCGGTAAAATACACACCAATAGAAGAAGAAAGCCCAAGACATAGATCATCTTAGAGAGAGGATTATCATTGGAATGAAGGATATCAGGAAGAGTGGGAAGGATATGAACAAAGGGAACCAGAACTGCAAGCCCTAGACTTGGGAAATGGGAGAATTGAAATGGAATGGATACAGCCACATTCATGTACATAACCAATATTACATGTCCAATCAGAAACCTCAGTTCAAAGGGAGTCAAAAGATACCTTGTTATAGATGTGGGGGAGAACATTTCATTAGAGACTGCCCACAACCTCCTACACTAAGAATAGAAGGAGCTTATTGCAAGGATTGTGGCAGGGTACATTTAATAAAGGATTGTCCAAGACACCCTCAAAAACAACAGAACACCTCTAGTAACATACCGTTAAAAACAGTTAACATAATGGAGCAAGAAGAATTGAGTGACCATGAGCAAGTAACTGTAAATGCTATAACAAGAGCACAAGCTAAACAACAAGAAACAACAAAGGAGACACATGCACAGGAACATAAGAAAATTCCATTTCCAAAAGAAAAGAAAAACATACAAAAAGGGAGATGGGAAAGAAAAATGACAATGGGTAAAAGTTTGGAAGAAGAGACTATCGAACAGTCAAACAATAGCCAATCTCAGAATACACAAACTCAGCAAAAGACAAAAAATTCACACAGTCTGGAAACTTTGATAAGAGCATACAAGGGAAGAATTCAAGAGGGACCAAATCCTACTGACCATGTGATGGCTTATCCTATGCCAGATTTAGAGCATGAAAGGATGCAAAGATGCAAACAAATCATACAAGAAGCACAACTCAAAATGGGGGAACCAGACAATTATCAAACAACAGTTGGGGAAGCAAATGCAACAGAAACAAGGAAAACTATTGATCAGGAAGATAATTCACACATACCCTTCCAAATCAATATAGACAAACAATGTACAATTTTATACCACACCACAATGGAAGAATTGGTAAAACAAAATCCTCACTTACAACACAATACGAAAAAGTAGGAAGCAATGCCAAAGAATTTTCATCCACAACAACAAGAATTGGAAGAGTTGTTGTACATTCCTATTGATAAAATAGGAGGATATTGTGAAGGAGAAGAAGGGAATTCAACTCTAAGAATACAATTTGGTAAAAATCATGCCAAAGCTATATTGGATAGTGGATCAGGTGTGGCTATCATGACTAAATAGACCTAGGAAAGATGGGGAAAAAATGAATTAGTACCCACTAAAATGAGATTACAACTTGCAAATGGACACATAGAAAAACCCTTAGGAATATGGGAAAAAGTGATTGTGGAAATATGTGGAATAGAAATAGAGCATACCTTTGCCATAGTTGAATTCCCATAATCCACTTCATATGAAATCATCCTAGGAAGACCATTTATGAGACAAATGCAAATTGTGCAAGATTGGGGTAATGATTGCCTATATCTTCAAAGCAAAGGAAGGATAACCAGAGTGAATTTAAGAAATGGTCAATATTGTGACATGTCCCCTCAAGAATGGTTCAAAATACATCAAAATCAGGAATTAAGTGAAGAATCAGAGATTGAATATCAGAATGAAACAGAATCATCAATATGGAAATGCAATGTGATAAGGAACCTCACAGATAGAAAAAGAAGGTTAAGAAAAGAAGATTGTGTAGAAGAAAGGAAATCACAGGATGAGAGCTATATATCACAAAAATTCAAAGATGAAGAATTTGAGCCTTATGGTTGGAATCAAATTTTGACCACCATGGATCTAGCTAATGATGAGTATGTGGGAGTGAAATTCCAAAATGAAGAAGGACATGATATTTTTCACATAGGAATACAAATGATAAAAGTGTCAAAAACAGAAGAGGACCAGGAGGAAGGAATAATATTGAAAAATGGTAAAACACAATATTTGGAAGAAGTAGAAGCTACACATGCAATAAAAGACAAAATCTCAGGCAAATATAGAAAAAACAACCACAAGGAAATAGAAAAAGATCAAGAGGTTGGAAAAAATAAGAAAATAACAAACAAAGATCAACAGTTTGATGTACCTTCAAATTTCAAGACTTATAAAGTAGAGGACAGACTACTTCTAAAAGTGAAACCAAAGAGAGAAAAGAAAAAAGGAGAGGCATATGACAATGAGGAACAAACTAAGAAGGTGATGATCACCCAGGAAGAAGGGGAAGAAAGACATATGTTAGTCGGCCGCCGGATTGGAAGTGTATAACTGAAATCTTTTTTCACACGCGCAAAAGGTTGTTACGCAGACACTTTGTAATCTTTTATATAAAGCAATGAAAAGAGATGCTCAGGGACATTCGAGAGATCACCAGACTATCTGTCTGGGTGATTTGTCTGTGGCGTTACTGTGTGTCGAGTTGATTAATTTAGAGTATCTTGTCTAATTTCTGAGTATTCTGTGTTGAATAGGTTCTTGAGCCCTAGGAAAAAGTGATTATACGAGGTTTTATTTTGTTCAAATCCCTCGGAATCGGTCCAATCGGATTACCTGGAGCACATAATTATCTCACAATGGATTCTTCTTATGTCTATGCACTAACTCATATACTTCCCGGCAAACGCACCAAAATGTTAGCACTCTCAGTCTAAGGGAAAGATGCATATACGCGCTTATGTTTTGCTCCAACTTCCCAAAATTACTTCACTTACCTTCCTTCAAATCACTAAATTGTATGTGGATGTACGCCCAAGTGTCTTCTTGCTCACATACTTCCGTACTACTTGATTCCCGATTCCCCTCTTCTCTCTTACCCTTGCTCTTAGCCTCTCTCTCTCTCTTTCTCTAATACACAGACAAACACGCACATTCACACACACAAACACATTGATGATAGCTATTAATCGGCTCCAAATGAAGTGGATCTACATGAACGCTTATAGCAGCCCCCTCAGAATTCAATTGTTAGCCTGCGAGATCTTCGGTCATTCACACGCACATATTTTGTACAATTTGTCCAACGAATGACATACAAAAGGCATGGACATTGTCTCATGGCGCTCTACTTCGAGTGGTTTAAGCTTTTGCCTCTAGAGACGGAGCAGGGGTTCAATCTCTGCTACCATGAACATTAGAGGAAGCAGTCACGAAGTAAATCTCTGCCTAGAGGAAGCTTAGATTAGTCAACAAGTAAATCTCTGTCTACAGGAAACTCAGATTGTGACATGATGAAATCAGTGCTGATCTTAAACATCATAAACAAGAGAATTTGGACAATTGCGATAACATTAAGGTTAAGGTTTTTGCCCTTGAAGGGGAAAAAAGATGTTTGAGAGCCATTATGAATTGGATAATCATTTCCTCTCACGTCCAAAAATGTGCTAAATTCTGTACATATTGTGCTAATGTCATGATACTTCAAGCTATATTTCACATTACCGAGAGAATCAAAATCGACCTTCACATACATAATCCCTGCGTGGATTAGCAATCGGATGTAATTGAATATCACACACGAAAGCCCTGCGTGAGAAGGCAACTTGCCGCTGGGCACCATTGCAGCGTGCCATATGCGCAGATTTTACATTAAATGCTTGGCTACGTTGTAGTGCCTCCAGTCACAGGATACAGCTTTGACTACTCTTATACATATCCCTTCTCTTTCTTTACAGGCGTCTTCCTGTGTGTAAAGCACTCATATGTTCAATCCTTCACACATAACTTTGTCAGGTAAGAAAGCACGAAGACACTGAACTGGATTCCTATGGGGAATTTTATCTTAAGCTCGATATTTATACGTGCTCTTCTAACTAATTCTGTTAGGTAAGTATTTTGGATAGAGACAACGTTGCTTTCATCATGCATCGAAAAAAGGAATTTCATGAAATATATGTATACTGCAGTGCATTTTCAGGAACGCAAATACTAATACAGTTGACACATGCATAATGGATTCAAAAACTTGTGTCTACGAGTGTAATTGTGTGTGTCTGTGAGAGAGAGAGAGAGAAAGAAAGAGAGACTAGGTCGAAGACGGAAACCCGGTACCCAACATAATCCCTTTGATCACACAAACAAGCCAGCTAATCTAGTCAACTGTTTTCTGGACGACGGATCGTCTGAGAGTGGCGGCAAGCATTAAATTACTCCACATTGCACATGTAAAGCTATCTGTTCAATCACACGTTAATCTCTGTGGAATCTTATTTGAACTGGTTCTTCCACAGTCACGTAGTACGCGTGCTTCAGAGGCAAAAACACTGTCATTACAATTTACAACCCGAGGTTTTCTCTAGGAAAAGTATAGCACCGAAAATTGTCAAGACCACGCTTTCTGCAAAGGAAAAACTGCATACTCCAAAGTCTTACAAAGCGAAAGGCCGCTTACCGCATACTCCAGAGATGTTGGCAGAGATGATTCCATAGCCTCGGAAGCGATGGGCTTCATAATATATCCAGCCACACGTTCATCAGAGAATTCTAGTGCTAGTAGTTGTTCGCCCAATTCTTGCAAAGTAGCTTCCCCTCATGTTCTTTTCCACGGTCTGGGCGCACCTTCCTTTATCACCTTCACTCCAGCCAAACTCTGACTCCTCTTCAGATTCCGTGAAGATCTTCCTGTTCTGCTGTCTTGCACACCCCCCTTCGAAACCGTTGTCCAAACCCTTCTTCTCTTGTCCAGAGCGAGAGCCTGCAGCTGCCACAAAAAAACTCGAACCCCCACCAGAGAGAGCTCCCCCCTTCTTGTGTTGTCTCCCACGTCTCCTTATCTTTTCATGGAGTCCCCCAAATGATAAGGACTGGTATACGTGGAAGAAGTGTATCCCTCCCCTTCTTCTGCTCTTGTGTGCCCACCTACACACAAAAAAACAAAAAACCTCACAACGAGAGTTTCCCTCTATTTTGTGGCGGGTTCTCCAGCAAGCCCCCCAAGTGCCTTTCTATCCTCCATGAAGACCCCCCAGCACACCTCCGAAAGGACCCCGATCCTCTTCTTCTGTGCCGACCGAGGAGAGCAAAGAAATCAACCCACGAAGGAGAGTCGCTCCCGCATTGGATACCCTTCAATGCTCAAAAACGAAGCCACCCTCCCCTTGGCAGGACTGTTATTTTCTGATAGAGAAAACACACCACCCTCTTACACTACAACAAGGAAGAGTAAAGAGCAACAGAACCAACAATACAATAATCAGTTGACGTTGGTCGAAAACGACAGAAATCATGGAGACCATTCTCTCTGCGTAGTGTGAGAGAGAGTCCCCCTTCCATAGGAGGGAGAGCCCCCCCTGAAACAAAGCCGCTTCTAATTTCCTCTGCACGTCAGTATTTCCTATGTTCTTAGGAGGCTTGTCCATGCTCATGATGGAGAGTGTTAATCTCCAAAAGAATAACCTACTCTTATGATTAGAGCACCTCTATACCAAGAGTAAGTCAAAACCTTCACCAAATTAGAGGTTCAATCTCCAAATTATCAAAAGTTGAAAAACTTCTGTGAAGAAGATAAAACACAGAAAGTCTGCTACACAATTTCTTCTCATTGACCTATCAAACATGTAAAGTTTTCTATGAAAGTTTGTATGGTGTGTCGCCTAGAAGTTGCGCACCTCCTCCAAGTTAAATTTCTTCAAAAGGTTTAGTATAACTTGAGAAATCAACTTCACAAGTTACCTATGTCTAAATCTGCACTTCTGAGAAGTCGATATTGACACCCCTAACTTCTTAACTTCAATTCTCTCAGTATAAAACCCATTTAAGCATATGCTTCTAGCCACGAGTAGCTTACCTTCCAACTTAAAGATTAAGTGCTTGCTTGCACAAAACTTTAAACTGTGGAGTGAGAACAGACCAAAAGATCAAGATCAAAATTTGCGCCTGTTTCAGAGAACTGTGAACACTCAACACATTTGAATGTTCCTATTAACAATTCTCCTAGCCTGTTTACAATTGGACTCTGAAACTCAAGTCATAGACTCATTAACTATGAACTTAGATATCCTCAAAAGGATTTTACAAATGATCTAACACAGACGGAGCAGACACAGAAAGATCGGGCGCAATATTTTCTTGATTACTCAGAAAATTACAGTTGAGTGATGAGAGGAAAACTCAACTAACATTTCACATGTCTCACGACATCTAACTTCTCCGTTCTTGACTTCTATGCTCACTCATCTATTCTTTCATATGCTCTCATATCACGCCTTGACATTTTCAAGGTATTTATAGAGAAATTTGTACAAGTCTATGACTAATCAAAGATCTAAGTGAACTATAACTATACTAATGTACATATGTGTACATTCCTCATATCCTCTGAATGTATCCTTCTTCCAAGCTTCAAGAATTGAATCTTCCTTCATTCTTTAATCTTCCAAACATTCAATTGGTGATTGGTCTGCACCAACAGCTCCCCCTCAATCATCAATTGAGGTTTCTCTTATCTTCTTTATGCCTGCCATGTCTTTAAACTTCTGTAGCTTTGGTCCATCCAAGCTTTTTGTAAGCATATCAGCTATCTGATCTTTAGTTGAAGTATGTATGACTTCAATCTCCTTGTCCATCACTTTCTCTCTTAGAAAGTGATACTGAATCTCAATGTGTTTGGTCCTAGCATGAAAAACAGGATTAGCAGCTAAATACAATGAACTCATGTTATCTCCATATATAATTGGTATCCCATGCACAATGTCAAAACTCTTCATCAAGGTCTTAAGCCAAATCACTTCCTTTGCAGCTTCAACCATGCCTTTATATTCAGCTTCTGTAGAAGACAAAGCAACTGTATGTTTCTTCTTGGAACACCATGAGATAAGTTTATCTCCCACATAACACATGTATCCATAAGTTGACCTTCTATCATCTGGATTACCTGCCCAATCTGCGTCACTATAAATTTTGATATTTGTATCTGATGTAAACCCATAATACAAACCTTCATTGAGTGTACCCTTAATGTACCTCAACACTCTTTGTCCTACAATCCAATGTTCTTTCCTTGGACAATGCATGAATTGAGACAAAACCCCTACTGCATATGATAAATCAGGTCTAGTTAAAGTAGCATAGATAAGACTACCAACCAAACTCTGATATTGTCTTATGTCCTTGAATTCTTCACCTCCAAACTTACTCAATTTGTGATTCACCTCCATTGGTGTAGATGCTACCCTGCAATCATTCATTTTAAACTTGATTAACAAGTTCTTCAAATACCTTTCTTGGGTCACAAATACTCCATGTTGAGTATATGTAATCTCCATGCCCAAGAAGTATGACAAGTCTCCCAAATCACTGATTTTGAACTCCTTTTCCATTTGCTTCTTGAGTCTTTGTATTCCTTCTTCATCTGTACCTGTAAGGATTATATCATCAACATATATGCACATGTATATGAAACCATTATCACTTGCTTTGACGAGCAAGCTACTATCTGCTTTAGACACCTGAAATCCAAGTTCTTTCAAGAACTTTACAAGTCTATAATTCCATGCCCTTGGGGCCTGCTTTAAGCCATACAAAACTCTCTTGAGCTTGCACACATGATCTGGATACCTTTTATCTCTGAACCCTTGAGGTTGCTCCATGAACACATCATCTGAAATATAACCATTCAAAAAAGCATTTTTCACATCAAGTTGACATAACTTCCAACCTTTACATGCAGCAATAGCTATAAGTGTCATGATGGTTGTCATCTTTGCCACAGGACTATAAGTCTCATCATAGTCAACACCATATGTCTGAGCAAACCCTTTGACAACAAGTCTAGCTTTGTATCTAGACACACTTCCATCTGCAAACCTCTTGGTCTTGTAAACCCACTTGCATCCAATGATCTTCTGACTATTTGGTTTAGGAACCAAAACCCAAGTTTGATTTTCCAATAGTGCATCATATTCTTCCTGCATAGCTTTCTCCCATTTTTCCTTACCTTTTGCCTCTTCATATGTAGAAGGGTCTTCATCTGTTTTCATCATATAAGCATAATCTTTTGTGGCCAAAAAAGAAGTATCATAACTATACCTTGTAGGTTGCCACCTATTTTTTGATGACCTTCTGAGTTCTCCACTCCTTGAGGTTTCTGGTTCTTCATGTTCAGGATCAAATCTTGGTGTATCTTCCACTTCAACCTGCACTTCATTATTCTCTTCTTCATCAATTATTTGAATCTTTGCCTTACCTTTCTTTTGACTCACTTCTTCTTCATCACCTGTATTGATATTGATTGTACCTGCATACCAAGTACTTTGCTCATCAAATGTAACATCTTTAGAAACCATGAATTGTTTTGTAGATGGACTCCACAATTTGTACCCCATCTGCTTATCATCATAACCAATGAAAACATATTTTTCAGCTTTAGGTTCCAATTTGTGTCTTAATTGTGATGGCACATATGCATATGCCACACATCCAAAAATTCTGCAATGATCCAATGTAGGTCTCTTACCCCACCAAGCCTCATATGGTGTCATACCCTGCAAGGCTTTACATGGTAACCTATTGACCAAATAAGTAGCTGTATTTACAGCCTCAGCCCACAAATAATTAGGGGAATTTTTCTCCTTCATCATGGATCTTGCAAACTCAACAAGTGTTCTATTTCTTCTTTCTGCTACACCATTTTGTTGAGGAGAGTACCTGCAAGTAACTTCCCTTTTTATACCTGCATTCCACAAGTAATCACTGAATTCATTAGAGAAATACTCTCCCCCTCCATCTGACCTTAGTCTTTTCAACTTGTGTCCTGTAATTCTTTCTGCATATGCATGATAGTGTTTAAATGTATTAAACACCTCTGATTTATCTTTGATCACATAAATAGTGATCCATCTAGTAGCATCATCAACATAAATCACATAATACCTTGACCCATTTATACTGAAATCCTTTGATGGCCCCCACACATCTGTGTGTACCAACTCAAGCTTCTCTGAGTACATAAAACCATGCTTGGAGTAGGAAAGCTTATGAGCCTTACCTAATTGACATGCCTCACATTTGTATGTCATATGTTGTCCTGCAACATTAGGCAAACCAATCACTGAACCATTGTTAATCATGTCTTTAATACCTCTTTCATTGAAATGTCCAAGCCTCTTGTGCCAAAGATCTAACTCAGAGATCTTATGTCCTCCATATGTGAACATAGCATGACCAATATTGCCTTGAATCTTCAATGTAAATAGTCTTCCTTCTTTCTTCCTTGAAACAATCTGTTTATACCCTTTGACTAGGGTCTTCCACATATACTCCATCATTAGTGAACCTTACTTCATATCCCTTCTCAACAATTTGTCCTACACTTATCAAATTCTTAGGAATTGTAGGAACATACAGAACCTTACTCAATAAGGTACTACCATCCTTAGACTTCACTGATCCAATTGACTTCACATTGTGCTTTGTGTTGTCACCTGTTTGAACAACATGATTAAAAACCTTATTCTCCAAATCAGTCATCAAAGCTATATTACCACTTAGGTGATTGCTACACCATGAGTCAATGTAGAAGACTCTTTGATCTTCACTCTGCCTTTCACAAGTTGCATTCATTATCAATGTTGAATCCTCCTTTTGATCTGAAGCATAATTGTAGTAGGTATTGTTATATTGTTGACTTTGGAATCCTCTACCTGCATTTCTTCCAAAGTAACCCCTACTACCTCTGCCTCTGAAATTACCTCTTTGATTTCTGCCACCTCTTCCTCTTGCATTATAGTTTTGACTGTATCCATTATTACTCTGAGTATTATGCCAACATCATTAGCTAAGTGATTTGTCTTACCACAAATCCAGCAAGCTTTGCCTCCATCTTTGTTATTCCTGCCTCTTCCTCTACCTTTGCCACCTCCTCTTCCTCTTAGGAAGTTGTCTTGACTAGTTGTTCCTTCATCTTCATTTGCTTGTTGCTTTCCTTTGCTATTCTTCTTCTTGTCCTTTGAGTACATTGCATGACCTGCACTCTTGTCACCATCTCCTTTAACATCCTGCTCAAATGTTAGCATATGACCTAGCAACTGATTTAAATCAGGAGTGAAATGATCAAGTGATAACTCTGTAGACAAAATGAATGGCTTCCATTTGTCATCACCTCTTAAACCTGTAAGAATTTGCCTTACCAATTTATCCTCTTAAATGTCTTCATCAACAGCTCCTAAAGCATCTGCAATATCTTTCATTCTTGTCACATAGTCTGAAATGGATTGAGAAGCCTTCTTCTTAAAGGTTGTAAATTCTGCCCATAGGGATGCCTTCCTTGACTTTGTAGTGTTTTGGAAATGCTCCTCCAAAGCATTCCATATCTCACTTGCACTTTCAAGACCTCGAATATGAGGTAACAAGTAATCATTGACTGCCATATATATAATGCTCCTAGCTTGAGCATCTCTCTTCATCCAATTCTTCAAATCTGCTAACTCTTCCCTAGTTGGAACACTAGGATCTCTGAACTGTGGCTTCTCTTCTTCTCCTGTGATGTAAACTATTAAATCTTTGCTCATAAGATGAGCTTCCATCCTCATTGACCATGCAGGATAGTTTTCCCTATCCAATTTCTCTATCTGAAGAGAATCTCCCATCTTTCTTCTACCTGTGTATTGAAATCTTCAAGCTTTATAAATGATATATGTACCTTTGCTTCGAATTAGACTCCTTTTTTCTTTCTGGATGTCGTATGGCCTCCTCCTCAAGCTCTGCCTTCAAACTTTCACCTTCTAGTTCTTCAGTTGTTGAATTTCTTGAATCTGCAGCAGTCGGGATCCTCCTTTCCTTGATTTTGATGTCTCCTGCTCTGATACCACTGATGGAGAGTGTTAATCTCCAAAAGAATAACCTACTCTTATGATTAGAGCACCTCTATACCAAGAGTAAGTCAAAACCTTCACCAAATTAGAGGTTCAATCTCCAAATTATCAAAAGTTGAAAAACTTCTGTGAAGAAGATAAAACACAGAAAGTCTGCTACACAATTTCTTCTCATTGACCTATCAAACATGTAAAGTTTTCTATGAAATTTTGTATGGTGTGTCGCCTAGAAGTTGCGCACCTCCTCCAAGTTAAATTTCTTCAAAAGGTTTAGTATAACTTGAGAAATCAACTTCACAAGTTACCTATGTCTAAATCTACACTTCTGAGAAGTCGATATTGACACCCCTAACTTCTTAACTTCAATTCTCTTAGTATAAAATCCGTTTCAGCATATGCTTCTAGCCACAAGTAGCTTACCTTCCAACTTAAAGATTAAGTGCTTGCTTGCACAAAACTTTAAACTGTGGAGTGAGAACAGACCAAAAGATCAAGATCGAAATTTGCGCCTGTTTCAGAGAACTGTGAACACTCAACACATATGAATGTTCCTATTAACAATTCTCCTAGCCTGTTTACAATTGGACTCTGAAACTCAAGTCATAGACTCATTAAATATGAACTTAGATATCCTCAAAAGGATTTTACAAATGATCTAACACAGACGGAGCAGACACAGAAAGATCGGGCGCAATATTTTCTTGATTACTCAGAAAATTACAGTTGAGTGATGAGAGGAAAACTCAACTAACATTTCACATGTCTCACGACATCTAACTTCTCCTTTCTTGACTTCTATGCTCACTCATCTATTCTTTCATATGCTCTCATATCACGCCTCGACATTTTCAAGGTATTTATAGAGAAATTTGTACAAGTCTATGACTAATCAAAGATCTAAGTGAACTATAACTATACTAATGTACATATGTGTACATTCCTCATATCCTCCGAATGTATCCTTCTTCCAAGCTTCAAGAATTGAATCTTCCTTCATTCTTTAATCTTCCAAACATTCAATTGGTGATTGGTCTGCACCAACAGCTCAATCCCTTTTCTCCACATCCTTGCAATCAATATCTCCACATACTTCTCATCAATTATCAAATTCATGCTTCAAGTACCTGAAATCAAGCGTATTTTGTTGCCAAATAGAACCACATTAGTGCATAAAAATCAACCATTTTCGAAGCTAACATACTCCCCTCTTCTTAATTGCGAAGTCGTCCTCGATGAGCCACTATTGCTGAAATAAAATCCAAACAACCATGAACATGTCAATTTCCAATTAGTTCACATACCTTTTCATCGAGCCGTCACTTCCACTGAACCTGCACTCATCGAAGCTATTAGTGCTCAAAAAAATCACTCATGAATACATACAAATCATTCACTTCCAAAATGATCCAAGACATGCATGTATACGCAATTCCATTTCAGCCATGCATCAATTTGCTCATACGTTCCATTATGAAAAATGGTCTCAACCAAAATAACACATGCACACCTTTCCACGAATTACACATGCACTATCATTGCGAAAAACAGAAACGGAAATACCGAAATAACAACAACAACTGAAATGAATCCGATCGGAGATGCAACATACCCAAAATGCATACCCCTTTTATTGACCTACTATTCGCTATGTACAATTATTCCATGACTAGACGTTCCCAAAGAATCCCCATCGTCGTCCTACAAAAGCCATCGAAACTCGAGTGCAAGTGAAGACATACATCAGAACCCTAGAGTGTCACACATACTAGAAAAACCCTCAGATAGAGCACACAAGTTGTAAAGCAAGACCGTTGCATTACCTCGCTAAAGCCTCATCCATAAGTACATATAGAACATCTGTGCTATCAAGAATGTTGATTCAAAGTGAGCTGATCTGTCACAAGCCATCACATACCAATCACACAAGCAAATAACGTTCCCTTCCAGGCGATCATCGCCCTCTCCTCTCTCTCTCTCCCCCTCAGGAGTGGGGAATAACTTCATATGAAAATTTTATTTATATTCACACGTCGGCCTACATTGTCACTGGATGCGATTCGTGGACCTGACCACCCGATCAGGTTGATTCCACCTATCTACCAATGCAATGCAGCGCACAACACACAAACACACAATGATAACACATAACATATATCAGCTAGCCCATAACGAAGCTGGATGCGGCTCATGGTCATGACTACCCAGCCAGGATGGCTCCACCTACCTACCAACCCGTTATGGCGCGTAGCTAAGACACAAACATATACCTCCCAAGCCTATGGCGAAACTAGCTGCGGCTCGTGGTCCCAACCACCCGGCTAAGATAAATCCACCCACCTACTAGCCCACCATAGCGCATTGGTACGATCACAGTAACACAAATTTTTTCTTTTCTTTTCTTTTCTTCGTTTTTTTTTCATAGTTAATTAGTTCACCCATGTCCTGAGAATTAGGGAGAGGAAGAAAGGGACTTTCCCACTTTTCCCACACATGCATGCAAAACATATACACTCTAGCCTTTGACAGATCAACCACCTTTTCACTCCATTCTCTCAATTACAGACACTACATATGTATTCATCGAGTTGACTTTTCACTTGGTAACTACAGCCAGCTATGCCTTAGTCCCTCGTATACCTATCCCTAGGTGTCCTAGAATGTGAGTCTCCGGGATGTCTCATGTAGCCTCACATCGTACTCGCATCCCGACAACTTCCCTAAGGCGAGTCAGGCTCAACTTCAGGGGCTCCGTCATCACTCCCTATCGTTAGCACATCTGCCCAAGCCCACGTGATATTGTTTTCCTCGTTAGGCATTTCCCTAGAAGGATCAAAATAGTAATATCGATCTTCCGCCCATCCTACATGTCGAGTCAGGTATTCCTCAAAACGCTCAATGTAAAATGCAACACCCAAACCCTGGTTTATAAAGCATACGAGCCAATGCGCTTCCTCCACATCATGGTTTGTCTGCAAGCTCTCAACCGATATCTCCATGCTTTCTAACGCTTGATCTAAAAAATACACGACAAGGTCGAACAGAGCGCTCTGGTATACTTGATCAACCATCGATCGCCTAGTCCTCAGTGATCCTGCATAGTAACACACTTGGTTTACCAGTTTCTGGAATTCCAGCAAATAAAAGTTAAATTGGATGAACAAGTAGAGAAAGGCCTTCTCACTTTGTTCTCGTACCCAACCACACACCTCTCGTAAGAACATCCAAATCACACAAAAAAGTGCCATCATCCAACGGCTCACTCGAAGTCCTGTCCATGCACATTCACCTATTGATCCTCGTACGTTCTGCTCGCTACCCTGACATCTAATCCAATCAAACTTCCTTTGAATAACTCTGGCATGCTCGGCATGAGCCAATCCTGACTTCTTTAGGCGGTCGTCATTCCTACACGTATTCTTTGCATGAAGCACTTTACTCATTGTACTCTCTTTTGACGCATTTCTTGATGCAGGTTTTTTCTCCAATCCTTCATGTCTGAAAATCCTCTCTTTACCACCAGCTTGGTTCTCCTTATCTCTTGCTTTCAAGAGGTTCTCCTTTCGATCAACTAATTCCTTGCTAGAACTATCGTGATCCACACACCACTTTTCTCTCCCGGATCTACCCTTGCCCTCGTGCTCCCCCTTGCATGTACCCTTGCTCATGGCATTATGTACTCTCCTGGTGCTAGATGATAGCTGACTTTGTTGGTTCCTTGTCAACTTTTGATGATATCCTCGATCATGAGTTCTAAAATAGCATTTTCTATTTTTCGAAGAGTATTCCCTCCTTGCATGAGGATCCACCACCTGGCTCATTTTCTTCTCCTTCTCCACCGGGTCGATGTGCATTGTATAGCACTCAGCCTCGCCTGTACTTGCCAACCATCCTAGTAGTTCCTGATCGGAATTGTCTTTATAGAGCAATGGATTTGGATATTCTCCCATCTTCGTGTCTTGCTTTTTGGAGAGCTGCAAGTTGAACCCATCTTGAAGCAGATTCTTGTAGGTGTCCGTGTTCAAAGAAAACCTAGCTCGTGCCATCTCTTGCCTTACTTTCTCCTTTTCTTTCTTTTCCATTTCATCCACTATTATTGTCCTCTTCTTGTTGATCGAGTTTTATCTATTTCTTCCAAACTTTGTCTTTCCTTTCTACACTTCGGAGCTCTTAGTCTTTCAGGGAATGGTGCTATGCCCGGCACAAACTCCTTGGTCACTGGTGGAAGAATCTCAATCTCTTCCCCATCCTCAAGCTCTTGCTGCTCAGCAAATCCTCCAACTTGGTTTTCTACCTCTTCACGCTCAACGATCTTCTCTTGACTCCCTTCTTCACCTTCGCCTCCTGGATTCTTCTTCGAATACTCTTGAGTCCTTGTGACTACTGCCACAGTTGGATCTTTGTGTGGTTTCTTGGCCTCGTAAGCATCCACAAAGTGCATTGACGAGCTAGAGCCTTCTTGAGGGTTCGGTGTCTTGAACACTACTCCGATCGTAGGAACGTGCTCTTGAGCTCTCGATGTGGAATGCATCTGAGTATCAACATAATTCGAGGATCCTACTGGTCCTTTTTCTTTGCCGGCGGCAGCTCTTCGCTTTGGACAATCTTCATCGAAGTGGCCCTCCCCACTACAGTACCTACATAGTGGGGTATAATCAATTGGCTTCTTTTCATTTGGACATCTAGAAGTTCCACGCTCTTGTGGTGTCAGATTCCCATACCAATTGGCTGCCTCATCACGGAGAATAGCCGGAAAAATCCTCAACCTTTGATCCTGGTCAACTACATCATTGGCCTCACAAGTAACCTCAAACAACTGGATAAAACTATCCGGAACTTCGTCCTAAGTACCTGAGAACTTGGTGAAGTCCCCCAAGTGAACCGAAATCCGCTGAGCCATTTCGAACAGAGGTGTGATGTCGATATCACTTCGATCCCAGAAATTTAATGCACGTGGCCTCAGGATCCCTCCTTCAAACTTTCGCACTTGATTCGCGACCCTCCTACGGGAGTACACGTTTCTGGCTGATTCCTTCGAGCCAATCGAGGTCCACTCACCTGGCGGTTCCCACCTTCTCCTTTCTCTTTCAAGGGCTCTTCTCTGAGCGCGTTCCTCTCTTTGAGTTTGTGTTGCTCCTGACGATGAGCTCCTCTCGCTCATGTACTAGATCGTGGGGTCCGCAAGCTCGGCCAACCTGTGGCGCTAGGCGAACCTATGGCACTCTCTTATAGAGACGTACCAAGCTTTTCTCGGCAAACGCACCAAAATGAATAGGTTCTTGAGCCCTAGGAAAAAGTGATTATACGAGGTTTTATTTTGTTCAAATCCCTCGGAATCGGTCCAATTGGATTACCTGGAGCACATAATTATCTCACAATGGATTCTTCTTATGTCTATGCACTAACTCATATACTTCCTGGCAAACACACCAAAATGTTAGCACTCTCAGTCTAAGGGAAAGATGCATATACGCGCTTATGTTTTGCTCCAACTTCCCAAAATTACTTCACTTACCTTCCTTCAAATCACTAAATTGTATGTGGGTGTACGCCCAAGTGTCTTCTTGCTCACATACTTCCGTACTACTTGATTCTCGATTCCCCTCTTCTCTCTTACCCTTGCTCTTAGCCTCTCTCTCTCTCTTTCTCTAATACACAGACAAACACGCACATTCACACACACAAACACATCGATGATAGCTATTAATCGGCTCCAAATGAAGTGGATCTACATGAACGCTTATAGCAGCCCCCTCAGAATTCAATTGTTAGCCTGCGAGATCTTCGGTCATTCACACGCACATATTTTGTACAATTTGTCCAACGAATGACATACAAAAGGCATGGACATTGTCTCATGGCGCTCTACTTCGAGTGGTTTAAGCTTTTGCCTCTAGAGACGGAGCAGGGGTTCAATCTCTGCTACCATGAACATTAGAGGAAGCAGTCACGAAGTAAATCTCTGCCTAGAGGAAGCTTAGATTAGTCAACAAGTAAATCTCTGTCTACAGGAAACTTAGATTGTGACATGATGAAATCAGTGCTGATCTTAAACATCATAAACAAGAGAATTCGGACAATTGCGATAACATTAAGGTTAAGGTTTTTGCCCTTGAAGGGGAAAAAAGATGTTTGAGAGCCATTATTGAAAGAACTTGGAGAAGCTTGTCGAAGGTAGAAAAGTGCGTTTCGAAGCGATGAAGTTTGGTCAAGCCAACCGGCACAAGACCAGCCCTTGAGCTTTTGGAGACTCAAAATAGACCTTATAGGCATGCTATAAGTGCAAAGAAACACACTATGTACCTTGGAGCATCAAGGAGAATGAGTCGATACAAAACAGATAGGTTCGCGGGTCGACTAGCTCAAAAAACTTACTATCTATGGAAGAGACAATGAACTTCAAATGCCCATAGCGACCAGCGTGATTACAATTAGAAAAAATCCTTTTATGGGAGTGATACACATAGGGTTGAGTGTATGGAATGCACAAAAGTATAAGGAATAAGCAAAATATGCTATAGGAATGAATGCGACATTCACCGGTGGTACTTCCTATTTTTCAGGAATACGCAGAGATTGACCCCGAGGCAGAAAAACTGAGATTTTTCCAAATCTGCTGAACCAAATGCTTTGAAAATTTACAGGCATAAACTAGACACTAATACCTTTCCAATGAGTCCTCTTGCACTCAATTTGGAGCTCTGAGGAGAGAGCAGCAGCCTCTGCAAGATTACTGTTGGCGAAGAAGATGATGCAGAAAATTGAAGGAGCAAGACAATGATGGTCACAAGTGTATGTATATTGCTTCCATGTAATGTACAAGTGATTTCAACTCCTTATATAGCCTCTAGGAGTGTTCCACGACTTTTACAACTTGAATTTGAATTCAAATGAAGGTGGGAATGGTTGTTGGAGGGAATCAATTCACTTCCCTACAATCTAGGAAAAGTGAAGATCTTGATTGATCTACTTTTAGGTGACTTGATTTGCTTGATTGAATGCAACTTCAACCACCAAAATTTCGTGGGATTTTGGCCCTATATTTGTACCTTTACATGTGTACAACTCAAGGCTTTTACAACGGTAAATGAGCCATCAAAATATTCTCAAAAAATACAATAAATGAGCATATGAAAAAGAACTCTCCAACGGATATTCTTTCGACGTGATAGCCTTTGATGTAGATCAAATCCACCTCAAGCATAGTGTAAGCTTGATGTTCCAACAGCTCCCCCTCAAGCTAAAGTATGCTTGAGTCTTCATTCTCTGATAGGTTGAATACCTGCCATAGCTTTGAATCTACAAAGCTTTATTCCATCAAGTGCCTTTGTCATCATATCTGCTACTTGCTTTTCAGTCGGAACAAAAGAAATGTCGATCTCCTTTGCCATGAGCTTCTCCCTGATGAAGTGGTAATGGACTTCTATGTGCTTGGTTCTCGCATGAAAAATAGGATTTTCCGCTAGATGCATGGAACTTACATTATCTCCAAATATGTGAGGTTTGGAACTCACAAGTCCCAAATCTGTAACCATATTGCCTCTTGAGTTGCTATGGTCAAGCCTCTGTACTCTGCTTCAGTTGAAGATAAAGCAACTGTTGGTTGCTTCTTGGAACTCCATGACACTAGCTTTGAACCTGCAAATGCTAAGTAACCAGATGTACTTTTTCTATCATCCTTAGCTCCTGCCCAATCTGCATCTGAGTAGATTTTGATATCCAAATCTGAAGAGTAAGGATAGAATATACCTTCATTGATTGTACCTTTGAGATACTTCAGTACTCTCTTAGCCGCATCCATGTGTGGTCTTCTTGGTGAGTGCATGAACTGACTAAGCACTCCCACACTATATGAGATGTCTGCCCTTGTATGAGTAGCATATATCAAGCTACCTACCAAACTTTGATACTCTTTAATGTCTTCAATTTTCTCACCTTCATAAACACTAAGTTTATGATTCATCTCCAAAGGTGTACCTGCAGGTTTAGTGTTCTCCATTTTGAACTTGAGAAGAAGATCCTGAATGTATCTTCTTTGAGTCAAATACATTCCTTCATCTGTGTATATCACCTGCATACCTAGGAAATATGTGAGCTCACCTAGGTCACTGATTTTGAACTCCTCTTGCATGTGTCTCTTGATCCTTTGAATGCCATTTAGATCATCACCTGTCACAATAATATCATCTACATATACACATAGATAGATAACCTCATTGTGATCCCTTTTGATGAATAGAGAAGGATCGGAGCTGCTAGCTTTGAACCCTTGATCTTGAAGATATGTAACCAACCTGTAATTCCAAGCTCTTGGAGCTTGTTTCAATCCATACAATGCTTTCTTAAGTCTGCAAACATAAGATGGATGATTAGGGTTTTCAAAACCTGGTGGTTGTGACATGTATACCTCTTCACTTATCCAACCATTTAAGAATGCATTTTTCACATCAAGTTGGAGGAGTCTCCAATTCCTTGCAGCAGCTACACTTATCAATGTCCTGATTGTAGTCATCTTTGCAACTGGTGAGAATGTTTCCTCATAGTCTATACCATGAGTTTGTGAGCATCCTTTGGCAACTAATCTTGCCTTGTACCTGCAAACTGATCCATCTGAATTTCTTTTAACTTTATATACCCATCTGCAGCCAATTACCTTTTGATTCGGCGACATTGGAACCAAATCCCAAGTGTCCATTTCCTTCAATGCATCTATCTCTTCGTTCATGGCCTTTTCCCAATTAGGGTTTCCCTTTGCCTCTTCATAGGTTGAGGGTTCCTCTGAAATAGAGTCTTTTGCCAAGTAGATTGAATGCTTTGTAACAAATGTGGAATCATATCCATACCTTTCTGGTTGTTTCTTCTCTCTTGCTGATCTTCTAGGTGCTTGTTTGGAGCATTCTCCAACCTCTTGCATCTTTGCTTTGCCTCTTGACTTCCATAGCTTGTAATCCCTTTCTCTTTCATCTTGGTCATCGTCTGTATCACTTCTTGGATCCTGGACCTGTGTATCATGCTTGCTTCCTAATTGATGAGAGTCATAATCAAGATCATATGGTAGTGTTACCTTTTGTTTGTCTTCATCATACCAAGACCTGTGTTCTTCAAACACAACATCTCTACTTGTAGTGAATTGCTTGGTTGAAGGATTGAAGAACCTGTAACCCATCTGAGTTGAATCATATCCAATAAACACTGCCTTTGTTGCCATTTCATCTAGCTTACCTCTTATTTGTGATGGTACATGAACATAAGCTAAACAACCAAAAACCTTGCAATGTCCAAGACTAGGTTTTCTTCCATGCCATGCTTCATAAGGAGTCATACCTTGAAGTGATTTGGATGGAAGTTGATTGACAAGGTACACTGCAGTTGAAATAGCTTCTGCCCAAAGATAATGTGGCAACTTCTTTTCTTCAAGCATTGTTCGGGCTGATCCAACCAATGTCTTGTTTCTCCTCTCTGCAATTCCATTTAGTTGAGGAGAGTACCTGGTAGTCACTTCCCTTTTGATACCTTTATCCTGCAAGAACTCATCAAAATCTTTGGAGAAGTATTCTCCCCCTCCATCAGATCTGAGCTTCTTTAGTGATCTACCTGTATGATTCTCCACATGTGCAAGATACTTCTTGAAGCAATCAAACACTTCATTCTTACTCTTGATAAAGTATAGAACAGTCCACCTACTATGGTCGTCAATAAATGAGACATAATACCTTGATCCTGCCAATGAAGGTTCTTGACTTGGTCCCCATACATCTGTGTGTACTAAGTCCAATAAGTTGTTGTGGATGTAGCCTTTGTGGTTGAATGGTTGTCTTTGTGCCTTCCCAATTTGACATGCATCACACCTGTTGATCATGTGTTGCTTTGATATGTTCGGCAGTCCTAGAACACTTTGATCCCTGCATATATCCTTCAAGGTTCTTTCATTCACATGAGCAAGTCTCTTATGCCACACTTCAAGCTCACTTAGGGTTTGAGACCCAAAGTTGAATAGAGCTATATTCCTGGTATCTCCTACTTCAAAAGTAAAGAGCCTACCATGCTTCTCACCTCGGGCTATCTTCTTGAAGCCTTGACATGGATCTTCCACAAAAGCTCCATGTTGGGTGAACCTAACTTGCAAGCCTTTTTCAACTATTTGGCCTATACTGATTAGGTTTTTAGTGATAGTGGGTACATAGAGAACCTTACTCAGAATGTTTGTCCTGCCATTGGAAGCTTTGACATTACCAATCTTCTCCACATTGTGCTTCGTGTCATCCCCTGTTTGCACTTCATGTCTATGCTTTGGACTTTCCAAGTCAGATAGAAGAGCAATGTTGCCTGCAACATGATTCGAGCATCCTGAATCTATGTAGAACAAATGATCATCTTCTTTACCTTCTTTGTGGCTTAGGTTCATAAGAAGTAATGAGTCTTCATGTGGTTGATCTTCTGAATAATTGTTGTAGTCCCTTCTATTATAGCTTCTATTGTTGTTGTTGAAGTTGTGTCCACCTCTGCCTCTATTGCCGCCATATCCACCTCTTCCACTTCCTTTCTGGGTCTTCCCATTGAACCAGCAATTCTGAGTGGTGTGGTTGGTCTTATCGCATATGGCACAAGGTTGAACATTCTGACCTTTGGCTTTGTCTTGCTTTGATCCTTTCTTCTTCCCTTTCCACTTGCTCTTGCTTGCGAAGTTGGCTTGGGAAGTCTCTTCTTCATCTTCTTCCTTCTTCTTGCCTTTCTGCTTCTTATCCTTCTTATCTGCATATAGAGCACTCGTTGAATTACCATGATAAGAGTTACCTTCCTTTATGCTATTGTTGGCTTCTTGATTGAAGAGTTGTCCAAGAAAGACGTTGAAGTCTGGAGTCTGCACATCCATGATGAGATCATAGGCCGTCGTGAAGGATTGCCATTGCTTATCACTTCGAATGCCGTTGAGAATTTGCCTCATGATGACCTCTTCTTCAATCAACTCTCCAATGGATGCTAACTGATCCGCAACCTCTTTGACCTTGGTAACAAACTCTGTGATGGTTTGTTTAGGTGTCTTCTTCATTTGGTTGAACTCGTTCCAAAGATGATTCTTTCTTGCTTTGGTACTAGCAGAAAAGAACGTCTCCAGGGCATCCCAAGTCTCTTGAGATGTCTTGCATCCTCTAATATGTGGTAATAGAAAGTCAGAGATAGAGTTTAGTATGTACGACCTTGCTTGAGCATCCCTTGCGCACCAAAGTGTGAGCTTATCTGTCTCCTCTTGTGTAGGTCCTCCTTTGGATCTTGGAATAGGCATAGCTTCATCACCTGCTACAATTCCATAAAGATTTCTACCTTGCAAGTAGGCTTCCATTCTGATTTGCCAAGCCGCGTAGTTGTGTCGATCAAGCTTCTCGATCATTGAGGGAAAGCCGTCACCCATCTTGATCTAGCTCTGATACCACTGAAAGAACTTGGAGAAGCTTGTCGAAGGTAGAAAAGTGTGTTTCGAAGCGATGAAGTTTGGTCAAGCCAACCGGCACAAGACCAGCCCTTGAGCTTTTGGAGACTCAAAATAGACCTTATAGGCATGCTATAAGTGCAAAGAAACACACTATGTACCTTGGAGCATCAAGGAGAATGAGTCGATACAAAACAGATAGGTTCGCGGGTCGACTAGCTCAAAAACTTACTATCTATGGAAGAGACAATGAACTTCAAATGCCCATAGCGACCAGCGTGATTACAATTAGAAAAAATCCTTTTATGGGAGTGATACACATAGGGTTGAGTGTATGGAATGCACAAAAGTATAAGGAATAAGCAAAATATGCTATAGGAATGAATGCGACATTCACCGGTGGTACTTCCTATTTTTCAGGAATACGCAGAGATTGACCCCGAGGCAGAAAAACTGAGATTTCTCCAAATCTGCTGAACCAAATGCTTTGAAAATTTACATCTATAAACTAGACACTAATACCTTTCCAATGAGTCCTCTTGCACTCAATTTGGAGCTCCGAGGAGAGAGCAGCAGCCTCTGCAAGATTACTGTTGGCGAAGAAGATGATGCAGAAAATTGAAGGAGCAAGACAATGATGGTCACAAGTGTATGTATATTGCTTCCATGTAATGTACAAGTGATTTCAACTCCTTATATAGCCTCTAGGAGTGTTCCACGACTTTTACAACTTGAATTTGAATTCAAATGAAGGTGGGAATGGTTGTTGGAGGGAATCAATTCACTTCCCTACAATCTAGGAAAAGTGAAGATCTTGATTGATCTACTTTTAGGTGACTTGATTTGCTTGATTGAATGCAACTTCAACCACCAAAATTTCGTGGGATTTTGGCCCTATATTTGTACTTTTACATGTGTACAACTCAAGGCTTTTACAACGGTAAATGAGCCATCAAAATATTCTCAAAAAATACAATAAATGAGCATATGAAAAAGAACTCTCCAACGGATATTCTTTCGACGTGATAGCCTTTGATGTAGATCAAATACACCTCAAGCATAGTGTAAGCTTGATGTTCCAACAATTATGAATTGGATAATCATTTCCTCTCACGTCCAAAAATGTGCTAAATTCTGTACATATTGTGCTAATGTCATGATACTTCAAGCTATATTTCACATTACCGAGAGAATCAAAATCGACCTTCACATACATAATCCCTGCGTGGATTAGCAATCGGTTGTAATTGAATATCACACACGAAAGCCCTGCGTGAGAAGGCAACTTGCCGCTGGGCACCATTGCAGCGTGCCATATGCGCAGATTTTACATTAAATGCTTGGCTACGTTGTACTGCCTCCAGTCACAGGATACAGCTTTGACTACTCTTATACATATCCCTTCTCTTTCTTTACAGGCGTCTTCCTGTGTGTAAAGCACTCATATGTTCAATCCTTCACACATAACTTTGTCAGGTAAGAAAGCACGAAGACATTGAACTGGATTCCTATGGGGAATTTTATCTTAAGCTCGATATTTATACGTGCTCTTCTAACTAATTCTGTTAGGTAAGTATTTTGGATAGAGACAACGTTGCTTTCATCATGCATCGAAAAAAGGAATTCCATGAAATATATGTATACTGCAGTGCATTTTCAGGAACGCAAATACTAATACAGTTTACACATGCATAATGGATTCAAAAACTTGTGTCTACGAGTGTAATTGTGTGTGTCTGTGAGAGAGAGAGAGAGAAAGAAAGAGAGACTAGGTCGAAGACGGAAACCCGGTACCCAACATAATCCCTTTGATCACACAAACAAGCCAGCTAATCTAGTCAACTGTTTTCTGGACGACGGATCGTCTGAGAGTGGTGGCAAGCATGAAATTACAAAATCCCTCCACATTGCACATGTAAAGCTATATGTTCAATCACACGTTAATCTCTGTGGAATCTTATTTGAACTGGTTCTTCCACAGTCACCTAGTACGCGTGCTTCAGAGGCAAAAACACTGTCATTACAATTTACAACCCGAGGTTTTCTCTAGGAAAAGTATAGCACCGAAAATTGTCAAGACCACGCTTTCTGCAAAGGAAAAACTGCATACTCCAAAGTCTTACAAAGCGAAAGGCCGCTTACCGCATACTCCAGAGATGTTGGCAGAGATGATTCCATAGCCTCGGAAGCGATGGGCTTCATAATATATCCAGCCACACGTTCATCAGAGAATTCTAGTGCTAGTAGTTGTTTGCCCAATTCTTGCAAAGCAGCTTCCCCTCATGTTCTTTTCCACGGTCTGGGCGCACCTTCCTTTATCACCTTCACTCCGGCCAAACTCTGACTCCTCTTCAGATTTCGCGAAGATCTTCCTGTTCTGCTGTCTTGCACACCCCCCTTCGAAACCGTTGTCCAACCCCTTCTTCTCTTGTCCAGAGCGAGAGCCTGCAGCTGCCACAAAAAAACTCGAACCCCCACCAGAGAGAGCTCCCCCCTTCTTGTGTTGTCTCCCACGTCTCCTTATCTTTTCATGGAGTCCCCCAAATGATAAGGACTGGTATACGTGGAAGAAGTGTATCCCTCCCCTTCTTCTGCTCTTGTGTGCCCACCTACACACAAAAAAACAAAAAACCTCACAACGAGAGTTTCCCTCCTCTATTTTGTGGCGGGTTCTCCAGCAAGCCCCCCAAGTGCCTTTCTATCCTCCATGAAGACCCCCCAGCACACCTCCGAAAGGACCCCGATCCTCTTCTTCTGTGCCGACCGAGGAGAGCAAAGAAATCAACCCACGAAGGAGAGTCGCTCCCGCATTGGATACCCTTCAATGCTAAAAAACGAAGCCACCCTCCCCTTGGCAGGACTGTTATTTTCTGATAGAGAAAACACACCACCCTCTTACACTACAACAAGGAGGAGTAAAGAGCAACAGAACCAACAATACAATAATCAGTTGACGTTGGTCGAAAACGATAGAAATCGTGGAGACCATTCTCTCTGCATAGTGTGAGAGAGAGTCCCCCTTCCATAGGAGGGAGAGCCCCCCCTGAAACAAAGCCGCTTCTAATTTCCTCTGCACGTCAGTATTTCCTATGTTCTTAGGAGGCTTGTCCATGCTCAATCCCTTTTCTCCACATCCCTGCAATCAATATCTCCACATACTTCTCATCAATTATCAAATTCATGCTTCAAGTACCTGAAATCAAGCGTATTTTGCTGCCAAATAGAACCACATTAGTGCATAAAAATCAACCATTTTCGGAGCTAACATGTGTGTATCTGTGTCTCGTCTTGTCTGTTGTCTATTGGTATCTATTGCGGTTGTGAGTATCATCTACATCTAGTAGATCATTCGGTCTATTGTCTGAAGTGAATCGTCTGCGAATCCTTATTGCGATTGTTGTGTTAAGTTCATGTATTGCGGTAGTACTCATTCTTGGAATGTTCTGCTAGTTGTTTGGTGAAGTCTGTGTAACTGTGGTAGTGTTTCTAACACTGTGCGGGATCGTGTTGTCTTCATCATTGAGATCTGTCATCCTACGGTAAGGGTTAAGCTACAGTAAGGATTTCTTGGGTTGCGTACTGAACCTTCAGTACGGTGTATCTAAAACACTTGAATTCTCTGTGTCTTCGGATGTTGGTCGGATTGTGGTACCTAGTCGGTAAAGGTTGAACGATTACTCTTGTCTCTGGTATTTTCAGTAAGTTTATGTGCAGATGCAATATAGCCTCTTAGTGTATGCGGTACACGTTGGCCAAACTAAACCGTGAACTGTAAATGTCTAAGTACAACAGAATCTTGATAGAGCTGTCAGCATCAGTATATTGTTGTGTGTAAGTGGTTAGTTTGGGAACTAAGTATAGGGCCTCTATCTAACAGACCCCTTCCACTCCCAAGAACCCAAATAACGTTTAAACGTGCTATTGACAGTTAATCTCGCGTTTTTAAGCGTTTAACACTGGCGCCGTCTGTGGAAAAGTGGCAACAGATCAGATTGTTGCAAACCAGTTGTGGAAACGTGACTGTAGATTGTAAATCGACATTACTAGTACGCGATTAGTACCAAAAGATGATACATGCCGGTTACTCGATCCGGTGAAACGTATCCAAAGAACCGCCAGCCTGGGGTTTAATTTGCTAAGGAGGCCTCCAGGAGGTAAAAGCGCAGATAGGTCTAATCTAGTTGTCAAGAAAGTAAAGAACGTTAGTAGTGATTCCGGTCATATTCCGGTGGAACGTACTACATCTCTGGTAGATTCCGGTACGATTTCGGCCCAGTCTGTCGAAGAGATAGTAACTCCAGAATCTACCAAGACGCAGCCTGAAGTTAGTTTAACAACATTGGGTAAAGATTCCAATTTGTTTACGAATAGAAATGCTTTAGCCAAAGAAATCAGTAAGGGAGAAAAAGCACCCTGTATTGGTGAAAAATCGACACATTTCGGTGATATTTCGATAACAGTTGCTGAACGATCGCAGTTTTCCGGCGACGGTTTACCATTTTTTGGTGAATCTTCAGCCCAGTCACCACTATTGGGAGTAAGCTTTCCTACATTTGACATCAAGCAGTGTTGCGAACATTTATTTTATGTAGGGTACAAGTTTCAAATTATGTAAATACCTTTGGGAAGTCTTCACACACTTCAAGAAGGCTCATATTATTCATAAAATGTAGCAAAAATACCACGTGAGTTCTAGAACATGGTGAGTCAAATTAGTGAGTCACAAGGGAGCTTCAGTGGTGTCCTAGTGGAAGGTCGATGTGGCTAGTTCTCAAAGTCCATCAATACTTTGCTTATTTGAGCACTTGAGTCATGTAATACCTCCATCCAAGTGTCTACCACGAATTTAGATGTATTAGGAAGGTTTTAGATTAGTTTCCCATGCTATAAAAAGAGGAGAAAAGTCGTGATCTTGTGGGATGTCCAAGAGAGTCATATGTGTATCTCTACACTGCTGTAGTTTTGTATGCAGAGATTGCAGAGCTTGTATCTCCCTCATTATATATCCAAATTACATGTTTGATAGCTCATTGGAAAGCTCTTACTGTCTACTTTCTTCCTGGAAATTTTCATAATCATTGGATGTGTGAGCTGAGAGCAATATTCTCTGCAAGTAGTGTGTGTTCTCTGTTTTTTATCCCTGCTGAAGGTCTCCATTAAACCTCAAACTTGCAGAGGTCATATATCCTTGTGTATGTATCCAAATCATGTGTTCTTTGGCTTGTTAGAAAGCTCTTTAAGTCTACTTGTATTCTGGAAAGTTTCAAAGTCATTGGAGTTGTGAGTTAAGAGCAGTAGTCTCTGCAAGTGATGTGTGTCCTCAGGATCATCTCTGTTTCAAGGTCTCCATTAAAGCTGCATATTGCAAAGGTCATAGCTCATTGTGTATTTATCCATTTGAGGTGTTCTATATCTTGTTGGAAAGCTCTTAGAGTCTAGTTTATGTGTGTGAAACAGTTTTGGAAAATTCCAAGTGAGTAAAGAGAAATTTGCTCTGCAAGAAAATTGGTCTGTGCATACAAGTTTGTGAAAAAGTCAACTAGGTCCTGTTGGGTTTCACCTACTTCTAGCTGTACTTTGGAGATCAATAAACTCCAACATTGGTATCAGAGCAAGTACTTGGAGGCTTGGAGAAGGTTATCATACCTTGACGAAGAATTTGAAGCTATCAAAGAAGCAGTTCATCATCAACACTACATAAAGGTAGAAGAAGATTGCAAGGAGGCATCTGAAGCAACATCCAAGCAAAGAAAGGTGCACATACCTCATTTACAAGGTAAATATTATATTTCTTCTCATCACACACATTGGAAAGGAGGCTTAAAGGAGGAAGCTTAGCATTTGTATTATGGGAGACCAACATGCACAAATAGAGAAGCTTGATAAGACCAATTATCAAGCATGGAAGTTTAGAATCACAGCATACTTGCAAGGTAGAGGCTTGTATGGTTTGATTGACGGCACAGATATCAAACCCACATTACCAGAGGACCCAAATCAGCAACAATTGAGGGAGTTTAGACTTTGGAATGAGAGAGACAAAAGGGTTATATTCATTTTATCACAAAATATTCAAGATTCAATGGTAGGACACATACAAGATCTAGACACAAGTAGAGATGTTTGGCTTGCATTGGAAAGGTTGTATGCTACAGGTACAAGAGCAAGGAAGATTCAACTCAAAAATGAGTTGAATAACATAAAGAAAGATACAAGGACATCGGTCAATGATTACATATTGAAAGTTAAAGAGATTGCAGATCAACTAGGATCAATTCAAGCTCATGTGGAGGACGACGACTTGGTTGCACATACTCTCAACGGACTCAAAGATGATGAGAGATGGAAGCCCTTCATTACTTCAGTTTATGTCAGAGGAGAATTACCAGATTTTGATCAACTTATTGCCCTCATGGTCACGGAGGAGATGAATCTAAATGGTTCTACTTCAAATCAAAAAGGATCTCAAGGACAAGCTCTTTATGTAGGATCATCAAGAGGTGGAAACAGAGGTGGAAGAGGTTCAAATAGAGGTCGAGGAAGAAGGAGCGATGATCAAAGGACTTCAAGTGGCTTCTTCAACACAAGAGGAAGAGGAAGATCAAGCGCTAGAGGTACGAGAGGCTACTACAACTACAACCAAAGACAAAGGAGTGAAGATAATAAGAACAATTGCTATATATGTGGAAGGTATGGACACTATGCCAAAGATTGTTATCAAAATGAAAATAATCAAGGTGGTAATCGAAGAGGAGGCTATTCAAGAAGAGGTAAACAACAAGGAAATTATGCAGTTGAAGGTAAAAGTGATGATTATGATTCTCTTCTTATGATGAATGTAGAAACTAAGATGAATTGCAATAGCGATGTATGGTATGTAGATAGTGGTTGTTCTAATCACATGTCTCATGATGCTTCATGGTTTTCTAATATGCATAATCCGTCATGTAAAGGTCATGTTGAAACAGGAGATGATACAACACATAAGATTATGCAGGTTGGAGATGTTGTTATGCAGGATAAGAGCAAGAAAAATTGCTTGAAGGATGTACTTTATGTGCCAACGATCACTAAGAATTTGATGTCGGTTGGTCAAATGGTAGAAAAAGGTCTACAAGTGAGATTTAATCATGCAGGTTGCTTCATTGAGGATCCAAAGCAAAGGAGGTTAATTGCTAGAGGTCAAAAACAAGGTAGATTGTTTACATTCAAGGTAAACCCAAATCATACAAACTATTTCTCTTATGGTATGCATCGAATAGCAGAGCTTGATCTATGGCACAAAAGGATTGGACACATGAATGTACACAGGTTAAAGGAGCTATCAAAGAAGAGGATTGTTGAAGGATTACCTGATCTTACTAAGCAACATATGGTGCATCTTTGTGAAGCATGTCAAATGGGTAAGCAGAGTAGACAACCTTTCAAGCATTCAAGCTATGTAAGTGATGGTTTGCTAGATCTCATACACACAGATGTGTGGGGACCTACTAAAGAGGCATCCTTGGTTGGTAATAAGTACTATGTATCATTCATTGACGATCATACTAGAATGACATTTGTGTATTTTATTAAACATAAGAGTGAGGTCTTTGATTGTTTCAAGAAGTTCAAATCATATGTTGAAAAGCAAACAGGAAGGTATATTAAGAAGCTAAGATCCGATGGAGGAGGAGAGTATTTCTCTCAAGCTTTTACTGATTTTTTGTATGATGAAGGTATCAAAAGAGAAGTTACATGCAGGTATACTCCACAACAAAATGGAGTCGCAGAAAGAAGAAACAGAATCATAGCAGAAGCATCTAGAAGCATGCTTAATGATATGTGTTTGCCTAATTATTTTTGGGCTGAAGCTGTTAGCACAAGTGTTTACATTATGAATAGAGTTCCGACTGCTGGAGTTCATCATTTGACACCATATGAGGTATGGCATGGAAGGAAACCAAGTGTAAGTCATTTGAAAGTATTTGGCTGTGTATGTTATGTACATGTACCTAGTGAGGTGAGATCTAAACTTGATGCAAAATCAGAAAAATGTATATTCATTGGTTATGCAGATACTCAAAGAGGATATAGATGCTATAATCCTCATACCAATAAGGTTGTTGTGTCAAGAGATGTAAACTTTGATGAATCACTTTCATGGTATGCAGATAAGAATTGTTTGCAGGTCATGGATGAAAATGAAGAAGGTGTGGTTGAAGGAGATGAATGCATAGTTCAGCCATCAGGAAGTTTAAATGATGAAAGGAGTGGTTTAGATGAAGAAAGAGGATCACCTTTCAATGGAAGATTAAGGCAAGAGTCACCTCCAAGTGTTAAAAGTAAAGGTAAACTCAAACTTGTTGAAGTTAATGATGAAGGAGAGGAAATTAGTGATGTATGTGAGTATGAAGAATCATCAAAGGTTCCTAATAAGAAAGGAAGAGCATCTACATTGGAGGTAAGAAGAACTTCAAGAGTAAGTAAGCAACCTCAAAGGTATACTTATGAATCTTTCATGAATACTCATTATGCTTTTATGACAAAAGTTGAGCAGGAAAATGAACCCACATGTTATGATGAGGCCAAAGGAGATGAAAAGTGGGAGAAAGCAATGAGAGAAGAAATGGAAGCACTACATGATAACGAAACTTGGAATTTAGTTCCAAGTACACCAAAGCAAAAGGTAATTGGTTGTAAGTGGGTTTTTAAGATTAAAAGAAATAGTGATGGTAGTGTGTCTAGATATAAGGCTAGACTTGTAGCAAAAGGATATAATCAAACTCAAGGTGTGGACTATGAGGAAACATTTAGTCCAGTAGCAAATATGGCAACGGTGAGAACTTTGTTGGCTTTAGCTGCAAGTAAGAGGTGGAATATATATCAACTCGATATAAAGAATGCCTTTCTTAATGGTGAGTTAAATGAAGAAGTGTATATGTCACAACCAGATGGTTATGTGGATGCAAAATGTCCTAATCATGTATGCAGGTTAAAGAAGGCATTGTATGGTCTTAAGCAGGCACCAAGGGCATGGAATGCAAGGTTGGTAAAGTATCTTATGCTGCAAGGATACACAGCGAGTCATGCTGATCCTTCACTTTATGTAAAACATGTAGATGGCATGTGTGTCTATGTATGCATTTATGTGGATGACTTGTTGATTACAGGGAATGATGCAAAAGCAATTGATGAGATAAAAGGTAATTTGGGAAAAGAATTTAAAATTTCAGATCTTGGTTTGCTCAGATACTTTCTTGGGATTGAAATTGTGTATAGCGATGAAGGTATGTGGTTGATACAAAGAAAGTATATATGTGATATGCTGAAAAGGTTTGGTATGCAGGAATGTAAATTTGTTTCTACTCCAATGGAATGTAATGTAAAGCTAAGCGCAAAGGAAGGTGATGAGTTGCATGATATGAATGTATATAGATCCATGGTAGGATCTTTGATTTATGCAACAAAAACTAGACCTGATATATGTTATGCAGTGGGAGTATTGTCACAGTTTATGCATGAACCTAGAGTACCTCATATGCATGCAGCGAAAAGAGTGCTTAGGTATTTGAAAGGTACCATGAACGAAGGATTATTTTATAGTCATGATGCTGATCTAACTCTTAAAGTCTTTAGTGATGCAGATTGGGCTGGAAGCAAAGATGACAGAAGATCCACAAGTGGATATGTGGTAATAGCAGGAAACAAGACATTAACATGGAGTTCAAAGAAACAGCCTACAGTTGCTTTATCTTCTACAGAGGCTGAGTATAGAGGTTTAACATTTGCTACTACTGAGGTTATGTGGTTTAAAAAGTTGTTTCATGACTTGAATGTGCAGGTTGATGTACCACTGATATATGGGGATAACTTGAGCAGCATTCATATGACCTCAAATCCTATTTTTCATGCTAGAACAAAGCATATAGAGGTTCACTATCATTATGTTCGAGAGAAGGCCATGAACAATGAAGTGCAGGTTTCTTTTGTTGGAACAAAGGATCAAGTTGCAGATATCTTCACCAAATCCTTGGATGGACCAAAGCTTCAAAGATTCAACTATATTCTTGGCATGAAGGAAATACCCTTTGAAACTTGAGGGGGAGAATGTTGCGAACATTTATTTTATGTAGGGTACAAGTTTCAAATTATGTAAATACCTTTGGGAAGTCTTCACACACTTCAAGAAGGCTCATATTATTCATAAAATGTAGCAAAAATACCACGTGAGTTCTAGAACATGGTGAGTCAAATTAGTGAGTCACAAGGGAGCTTCAGTGGTGTCCTAGTGGAAGGTCGATGTGGCTAGTTCTCAAAGTCCATCAATACTTTGCTTATTTGAGCACTTGAGTCATGTAATACCTCCATCCAAGTGTCTACCACGAATTTAGATGTATTAGGAAGGTTTTAGATTAGTTTCCCATGCTATAAAAAGAGGAGAAAAGTCGTGATCTTGTGGGATGTCCAAGAGAGTCATATGTGTATCTCTACACTGCTGTAGTTTTGTATGCAGAGATTGCAGAGTTTGTATCTCCCTCATTATATATCCAAATTACATGTTTGATAGCTCATTGGAAAGCTCTTACTGTCTACTTTCTTCCTGGAAATTTTCATAATCATTGGATGTGTGAGCTGAGAGCAATATTCTCTGCAAGTAGTGTGTGTTCTCTGTTTTTTATCCCTGCTGAAGGTCTCCATTAAACCTCAAACTTGCAGAGGTCATATATCCTTGTGTATGTATCCAAATCATGTGTTCTTTGGCTTGTTAGAAAGCTCTTTAAGTCTACTTCTATTCTGGAAATTTTCAAAGTCATTGAAGTTGTGAGTTAAGAGCAGTAGTCTCTGCAAGTGATGTGTGTCCTCAGGATCATCTCTGTTTCAAGGTCTCCATTAAAGCTGCATATTGCAAAGGTCATAGCTCATTGTGTATTTATCCATTTGAGGTGTTCTATATCTTGTTGGAAAGCTCTTAGAGTCTAGTTTATGTGTGTGAAACAGTTTTGGAAAATTCCAAGTGAGTAAAGAGAAATTTGCTCTGCAAGAAAATTGGTCTGTGCATACAAGTTTGTGAAAAAGTCAACTAGGTCCTGTTGGGTTTCACCTACTTCTAGCTGTACTTTGGAGATCAATAAACTCCAACAAGCAGGAAGGTAGCTTATTCGAAGCTGAGATTTGAAACATACTAAACAAGATTATCGACCTGGAAAGTGCACCAGTTGATGATAAAGATTCCGAAGGTCCATATACTCAGCCTCGGGATACAGAAGATAGTCACAATACAACCATCAGCACGATGAACGGGCAACAACAACAACAACAACAACAGCAGCAGCAGCAACAACATCAACAACAATAACAACTATGCCCTCCCAGGCCGACTCCAATAGGAGTGACGTACACCAAATTTGGTGGATTTCGAGGTGATGACCTAGATGCTCATGTACGCACATTTGAGATAAGTTACGCAATGCTCAATCATCCACCTGATCCGACGTATAAAGCTATTGTCTTCCAATCTACATTGGTTAATGAAGCAACTAGATGGCTTAAAGAATATGATATTAACCATTTCGGCACCTATGAAGCAGTAAGGGATGCATTTCTGCAAAGATTCAGGCTAAAGAAGAATCCAGCCGAAATTTTTGACTACTTGTAAAACAATAGACAAAAGATAAATCAAACAGTGCACGAATATGCCACTCTATTCAGAACCCATTTGTGGCAATTGCCACCAGCACATGGCAACCTGCCGGATGACGTTATTACTCAATGGTTTATCAATGGTTTGACTCCACAACTTAAACAGATTATGATCATACGCTGTGTAGGAGCTATGACGCTAGATGCCGTGATCGCAATGGCTTTGCAACTTGAAAACAAGGTTGGAGGATTTACATAAGATCTGGAGTGGTTAAAAGCAAATAGAAATGTTGTCGAAGACCCGACCAGACAGATGTACTACACTACATGCAAGAATTCAGGCCATACTAGTGCCACTTGTGCACTTAATCAATTGTTTTGCGCTATCTGCAACACGACCGAACATACCACCAAAAACTGTGCATACAACGCCAAAGTACAGGGACCAGCAACTGTCAATGCAATTATACAGGAACCAGGACAGCCAGCCAATCACTACGTACCACCACAATTGAGAAACAACCAGCAACAAGGCTACCGAAATTACCAAGGACAGAGAAATAACAACTACAATGCAAACCGTTGGCAGGCCGGACCAGCACCAGAAAATCCCAATTTGCCACCACCTCGCTGCCATTTTTGTGGTGAATTTGGCCACATTAGAAGATTTTGTAAGGATGCAGCTGAGTATGATCAGAGGAAGTGTTGAGCCCATAAAAGTCAACAGGTCAAAGTCAACAAGGTCAAGGTCAAAGTCAAAGTGCGTAAGTGCAGATGTCAAAGTGCACAGGTAGTGCACAATGAATTGTCCAGAAAGGGTAAATTGGAGAAAATAGGTTGCAGGTTGCAGAGATACTTTCTCTAATTTCCCTAAGGTTCAAAGTGTGTTTTAAAGTGTTTTGGAAGGTTCAGGTGAACCCCCCTTATGTGCAAAAGTGAAGAATTAAAAGGAAATGTGAAGGCATGTGAAGCGGCAAAGTGTACGCACAGGTGAAAGTATGGCCCCCCATTAAAATTTTTGGTTTTAGACTAAAGTCACTCCAGGACAAAACAGTGAGTAGTTGGCTGCCACTTGTGAGAGCAATCTTGGAACATCAAAGTGAGCACCAAGATTCACTTGCAGTTAGGAGCGTACGTGATCGACACACAAAAATCAAGGAAGAACCATTCTTGGACAGAGGTTAGAGGAAGCAAGAGAGCATAGGCTAAAGGGGAGCAAGAGAGAGAAGTGCAAGGGGGCACCTGAGTACGTCGCACAGAAGTAGAAGTGCAAGGTGCATAGAGAGTGACCAGGGATTTTGGTGCAGAGAAGTGCTAAGCTATAGTTCCCCCAAGTATCTCAAGGTCCTTTGGCAGTGCACGCTTGCCGACAGCAGGTATTCACTCCTCCCCCTTTGTGGAAGCTTGGTGCAATGTGTGCACAAGGAGAAGCTTGAAGCAGGTGGAGGTCTGTTGCAGAGGAGGTCGGCAGCAAGAGGACATTGGGATATTGGATATTTTGTAATTGGGCACTCTGTGGGTTTGTGCGCAGAGGTATTGGTGTATCTTGTATTTCAAACATTGTACTTTTCTTACTGTAATCAAAAGGCAGAAACTTCCAAGGTGTATTTTCTCTTTTGGTCTTTTCATTTTCTCCTACAAACCCTCAAACTCCTTCTTGTCAAAGAATCCCCCAACAGGAAGAAAGAACGTCACAACCCAATGAATAATATGGTACAAATCACACCAGTAGAAACACAAGCTGTAGTAATTCAGACCCAATCCGGTAAACAACTGCAACCAGCAGCAGAAATATTTGAACCAGGCATACGTAAACAACAAAGGATGTATGATAAGGCCAGTCAATGGACCACTGCCGAACCTCCAGTGTTTCCAGATCCTATTCCGGTGACCCAGGCTCCGTTAACCGAGGAACGAACAAAAAAACAGGATTCTAATTCAGCAGCAGGCACATCATCTTCAGCAGGCGCATCATCTTCAGAATCTGTGGAAAACACAATTCAATCACATAAGGCCTGGGAAATTTTATCTAAAGCGTCCATTACTCTTCCTCTTGGCCAATTACTTGCCCTAGTACCGGGAGTTCGACAACAATTCCAACAACAGTTCAGTCCTGTGCCTTCTTGCATTCCAGCCACAGCGACAGTGCAACCGGAACTTGATTCTACGGTCGATCATTCAGTTCCTTTAATTACGGTATGGTATAAAAATCATAAAATCACACAGGTACTAATTGATGGAGGATCTGGTGTCAACATTGCTACTGCTGCACTGTGTAAAAAGTTAGGGTGGACCGAAATCGAACCAGTTCAGTTTTTTGTCAGAATGGCCGACCAATCAAGAGTTCATCCAGTAGGACTTGTGCAAAATGTACCAATAACTTTACAAGGTACAACATTTAAAATGACCTTTGTCGTACTAGAATTAACGGAATCCACCCTTGATTATAATCTACTTTTTGGCCGTCCTTGGCTGAAGCACGCTAAGGTGATACAAGATTGGTCTGCACAGGAACTCACTTTCAAAGATAATAATCGTAAATACGTTGTAAAATTAGATGCTATACAACCTTGCGAGTTGCATGCTAGACCGTATTTTGCAGAACCAGTCCATATGCTAGATGGGTTGTCAGATGATGAAGAAGAAGAGTTTCTGAAAAATAACATTGACTTGATCTCCCTAGGAACTGTTGATCTACTATTGTAGATAATTGGAATCCTACAGTTTGTATGGTGATGTCTGTAACAGAAAGAGATACGAAAGAAGATAAGGCTACCATAGATGACGCTGATCTACAACAACGTTTTAAGCCAGCTGAGGATACAGAGAAGCCTCGAAAATTCTATGTTCCAGAAGATCAGCTGATCACCTACAATTTAGGGGATGAAGAAAATCCACGTCCTGTTAAGATAAAGGAAAGCTTACCTGAGTTATTTCAAGCAGATTTAATCCAAATACTTTGAGAATTTTCTGATGTATTTGCATGGGATTACAAAGATATGAAGGGTCTAGACCCGCGCATCTATCAACACAGGGTCATGCTGAAGCCGGAAGCAAAACCACTTAAGCAACCCAGCTACCGGATGAATCCGAACTATGCATCACAGGTAAAGGCAGAACTTGATAGGCTACTCAAAGTCGGATTCATTGTACCAGTAGAGCATGCTGAATGGATCTCACCAATTGTTATTGTCCCTAAAAAGAATAAGTAGTTACGAATATGTGTGGATTACCGGAAGCTAAATGTAGCTACAGTGCCAGATCTGTTTCCTCTGCCATTTCTAGACACCATGCTTGATAGAGTAGCAGGACATGAAATGTATTCATTCCTAGATGGATACAGTGGGTATAATCAATTTAGAATGGCTGAACAGGATATACCAAAGACCGCTTTCATTACCAATTGGGGTGTTTTTGCTTGTACTGTTATGTGGTTTGGATTAAGTAATGCCCCCAATACGTTCCAAAGGTGTATGCAGGAAATATTTTCTCCTTACCTTACCTCTTTTATGCAAGTATATCTTGATGATTTTTTGATTTTCGGTAAGATGATAGCACACCTGTTCCATTTACGGTGCTGCTTTGAAAAGTGCAAAGAATACAGACTCTGTTTGAACCCAAACAAATCTGTGTTTGCGGTTTCATGTGGAAAGCTACTTGGTCACATTGTATCTGCACAGGGTATACAGGTGGATCCAGATAAAATCACAGCTGTGTTAGAAGCACTTATACCCACTACACCTAAGGAAGTAATGCGCTTCATGGGCCAAGTAAGATGGCATGGCTGACACTTACGATGGCTTGCTCATTTGGCAATACCACTGAACCGATTGATAACCAAGACTCCTCGACAATTTGAGTGGACCTCGGACTGTCAAATTGCTTTTGATCGTCTAAAGGGATTACTAACACACGTTCCAATCTTACAGCCTCCTGACTGGGATCGCCCATTTCATGTATTTGTTGATGCTTCAGATATAGCAATAGGGAGCGTTCTAATGCAACAAACCGATAAGTGGTTCAGACCAGTGTACTATGCAAGTCGAAGATTGGCCCCTGCTGAAAAGAATTACTCTGTAACAAAAAGAGAATGTCTAGGTCTAGTATATTCTATCAAGAAATTCAGGCATTATTTACTTGGCCGTAAATTTACTTTTCATGTAGATCATGCTGCACTTGTCTATCTAGTTCGGCAACAACATCTAGGTGGTCGATTAGCACGATGGGTTCTGCTTTTACAAGAGTTTGACTATGAAATTATTCATTGGCTAGGCAGTTCATATGCCTTAGCAGATTTTCTTTCTCGCTTAGATTCCGGTGAAGCTCCGGTCGGTGTAGATGACACAACACCAGCAATTTATATTTCTGAACCAACTAATGATGAAATTGCAGACCCACCTGTGCCATCTACATACTATGATCAGATATTGACCTTTCTTACTGATGGATGCCTCCCTTCTCAGACTTCTACTGCAATACGCAGGAAAATTGCAGTTTTCAGCCGCCGATTTTGGTTGATTGCTGGGTAATTATACTATGTGGATCACACTAGAGTTTTATTTCATTGTATTCCACCACATGAAGTTAACTCAGTCATTAATTTGGCTCACTCAAGTCCTTCCGATGGCCATTTTGCTACAGACTTAACACACCGTAAAATTCTGCAGAGTGGACTTTGGTGGCCTACTATGTACAAGGATGTATTGCAGTTTGTCAAACAATGTGATAGTTGTCAGAGATCTGGACAGCCCCTGCAACATCATCTTTTCCCTCTACAACCTGTCTTGCCATTAGAGCCTTTTCAGAAGTGGGGTCTAGATTTTATTGGACCTATTACACCACCAGCAATCCTCAGTAATAATCATTATATTTTGACATGTACAGATTATGCTAACACATGGGCAGAAGCCTGGGCTTTACGGTCTGCTACAGCCATTGCAGTAGCAAAGTGTCTACTGAAAGATCTCTTTCCATGTTTTGGCTTACCGCTGGAACTTGTTACAGATCAAGGCACTCATTTTGTCAACAATTTAATGAAAGTACTCAAACATTCGTTCCAGGTCACGCATAAGTTTAGTTCTCCTTATTATCCTCGTGCTAATGGTTTGGCTGAAAGTACAAACAAGACTTTGTTGAATATGCTTCGAAAATTGATTCTGGATGCACCGAAAAGATGGGATCAACTGTTACCTGCAGTATTATGGGCATACCGGACTACATACAAGGTAGCAACAGGATTAACCCCTTTCAAACTAGCTTATGGATTGGAAGCCATAGCACCGATGGAGATAGTTGTGCCAAGTTTACAAGTAGCAATCACTCAGAAACTGCTACCTGAAGAAATCTCTGTCATTTTGGTTGGATACACTCAGAAAATTAGACGAGCATCGATGGCACAGGTTTTTGACTATTCAGGAAGTACAGCTAAGACAAGCTCGAACACATGATCGATATCTAAAGACTCCAATTTTTTCGGTGGGAAAACTTGTACTCTTTTACAATGCAAAGTCGAATCGCTCTGCTGGCAAATTCAAGTTACGATGGTTTGGCCCCTACCAGATTGCTGAACAAGTGGGCCCAACAACTTTTTGGTTGACCACTTTGACCGAAATTCCTCTTCCAAAGGCGATAAATGGATCAAAGCTGCGGCCGTATCAACAAGCATCTAATCCACACTGAAACGTTTTGCGGTTGGCCGCATCTTTTGGCGTTCTCTTTTCTTTGCTTTTCTTTTCTTTTCTCTTTTGCGTGCTTAATACAATAAGTCTGTAAATATCCATGTTTTGATACCTAATTATGTCAAAAGCCGCCCTGCCCTTTCCAGCTACTCATGCATGCACACCGAAGTTAAGAATTATCATCTCAATACCGCGCGGTGATTAGTGATGTTGATTTCTCTCTCGAGCAATGCATCTACTTAACCTTTTTTGTTTCACCGAAAATCGCTATTATGTTTGTATGATTTGTGTCATTGTGTGTACCCTGTGTTCTGTGTACTTGTGATTGCTTTCTCTGTGTGCACCATGGAAGCTTTGGCTAACTATGCCGCTTTCCGTGATGGACTCCCGACCGACGTAGGAGAGTTCCTGCGCATCCGTGGGCTATCCAATTTCGCTGAACTGCCTTGGCATTCAGTGGAATCCCACCCCTTCTTTGCCCAGATCATCTCCACCATCGCCAACACACCTGCCACCGAGTAGATTTGGCCAATCACCTCCCTACCATCCTGTACACTGATCACCTTCCAAACTTTCGCTGAGTCATTTCGACTCCCTTCGCAAGGTCGGGAAAATGGCCCGAACCTCCCCGTACCAACGATGATACAATTATTTCCTAGGTATTCATCAACCGAATACGCGATCCTTTGTCGATCGGAACATGAGAAATCCGCCCTTCAGTTCTTAGTAGCTATCTTGAACCTACAAAAGTGTACTTATGGAATATCTCGTCCATTCTACTCTGCCATAGACTTAGCCGCCTGAGAACTAGTGAATTTTGCGTCGTACTTCTTCCACCGCATTCACAAAGAATGTGTGGCAATCATCAAACAAGTAAACAAGGGAGGAATGCCAAGATCGAGACTGCCTCATATCCTATCCTTCCTGTTTCCGTCCATTCTTGCAGCACAACCACCACCCAGAGGCCTGGTCCTACGCCATGAAGATTCTGTGCAATTATTGGAGGATGAAGAAGAAGACGAAGAAGAACTAAATCAACTCTTCCGCCGGAAGAGAATCAGGATCAGTTCATCTGAAAGTGAAGCCCAAGGATCAGCCAAAGGAAACAAAGAAGATGACAAGGAACAAGTAAAGCAAGATGAAGAAACCTTCCATGACACCGCCACATCTATGCAGCACGAATCATCCGCGCAGACATCTTCAGAAGGGCAACAAGAACAGGAGGATCACACTGAAGCCGACACAAGCTCGTCAGAAGAGGCATCACAACAACAATCGAAGCCGGAAAAACAAAGAGATGAAGAACAGGTCGTTAAGGATATTTTCGAAAAAACTGCTTAGAGCAGTAGAATCTACAATTGCTGATACCACCGACACTGCACAACAAACCATAGATAAGGTAACACAGTCTCACTCTGTCCTTCCCACTCCCCCACCGGAGCTGCCACTCAAACCCATTATCCCTATCCAACCCATTCACACTGATGAACCCACAGCCTCTTCTTCCTCATCTCCAAACTACTCCCCACCGAACTCACAGCAACTCCTCACCGCATCCTCTTCCCCACCTCGTCACCCTCCTCTACTCCCATCCATTCCCGTATTCTCTAAGTTAGCTTCAATGGGGCAACTGCTCATTAATTTATCACAGCAATTGCCAATCCAAATGAGAGAAGTCACTGATAATATTCGAAATGAGTTACAACACAAGGTGGATGTCCTAGAAGCAGATATCACGCCTCTACAGGAAGAGATAGATGCGGTCAAAGCAGAAAACCATCAGCTGCAATCCCAAATTACCCATCTCCAAGCCCAGCTTGCAGAACAACAGACAATTGCCAATCAGAGAGATACAGCACTGGCAGACCTCCGCCAAAAGGACAAGTTATTAAGCGAAGCACAAGCCAAAATCAATAAAATGAAGCAAGAGTTACAAGATAAAGAAGATGCAAGAATCGCATTAGGAAATCTACTCGAAGAAACCAGAGTTCAACTAGACGAAGTGGTACAAAAAGGCCAAGAACAGCACGATCTGGCAATGAAGACAGCGGAAGAACTACAAAGCTACAAGGATCAATTAGCTGATGTAAATAATATGCTCAAACGTTATTTGTCAAAAGAAGCTCAAACACAGAAGGTAATAATAGATCTCCGCAGAGAAAGGGACACATACTCCAGAACCATATAGTTCCAGAATCAAGAGATTGAAAGAAGGGAAAATCAACTGGACAATCAAAAAGAAAGAGTAATCAGTATGGAGAAGCAGGTTGCAGAAATGAAGATTTCCAGAGATGTGGCTTTGTCCAACAAATTCTACCTACAAGAAGCCTTTCTGCAGACGCAAGCAGAGATTTTGCTCACCGAAGCCATTGCATTAAGTTCTGTAAGAGTAGATGCACATTTAGTAGAACCGGATACCCTCAAACAAATGTTAGAAGCTCTAAAAGAAAAAGATCGCCCACACCTTTAGATTAGCCAGAAATATGTACTTAGAAGGAATAATAGATGAACAGTAGTTTTGTAAAACTTGCGGGTTCGATTCCACCGTGCGTGCCAGAGTGTTAGTCGGCCGTCGGATTGGAAGTGTATAACTGAAATCTTTTTTCACACGCGCGAAAGGTTGTTACGCAGACACTTTGTAATCTTTTATATAAAGCAATGAAAAGAGATGCTCAGGGACATTCGAGAGATCACCAGACTGTCTGTCTGGGTGATTTGTTTGTGGCGTTACTGTGTGTCGAGTTGGTTAATTTAGAGTATCTTGTCTAATTTCTGAGTATTCTGTGTGTATCTGTGTCTCGTCTTGTCTGTTGTCTATCGGTATCTATTGCGGTTGTGAGTATCATCTACATCCAATAGATCATTTGGTCTGTTGTCTGAAGTGAATTGTCTGCGAATCCTTATTGCGATTGTTGTGTTAAGTTCGCGTATTGCGGTAGTACTCGTTCTTGGAATGTTCTGCCAGTTGTTTGGTGAAGTCTGTGTAACTGTGGTAGTGTTTCTAACACTGTGCGGGATCGTGTTGTCTTCAGCATTGAGATTTGTCATCCTACGATAAGGGTTAAGCTACAGTAAGGATTTCTTGGGTTGCGTACTGAACCTTCAGTACGGTGTATCTGAAACACTTGAATTCTCTGTGTCTTCGGATGTTGGTCGGATTGTGGTACCTAGTCAGTAAAGGTTGAACGATTACTCTTGTCTCTGGTATTTTCAGTAAGTTTATGTGCAGATGCAATATAGCCTCTTAGTGTATGCGGCACACGTTGGCCAAGCTAAACCGTGAACTGTAAATGTCTAAGTACAACAGAATCTTGATAGAGCTGTCAGCATCAGTATATTGCTGTGTGTAAGTGGTTAGTTTGGGAACTAAGTATAGGGCCTCTGTCTAACAGACCCCTTCCACTCCCAAGAACCCAAATAACATTTAAACGCGCTACTGACAGTTAGTCTCGCGTTTTAAGCATTTAACACATATTGTAATAGCTGATGACATGACAAATCAAGAGGAGGAAACATTAAGGAATTTGGCCAGAAACTACACGGATGTGTTTGCTTACAATTACAAGGATTTGAAAGGAATTGACCCTAGAATCTGTAAACATAAGATTCCTATTACACCTGATGCAAAACCTAGCAAACAAAGACACTACACATTCAATGACAAATACTCTGCTAAAATAAAGGAAGAAATTGACAAGCTGCTGGCTGCCAATTTCATCTATGAGATTGAGTACACAGAGTGGATATCTCCTATAGTTGTAGTACCAAAAAAGAATGGGAAACTCAGGGTATGCATTAACTTGAAAAAGGTGAATGCTGCAACTATAAGGGATAGCTATCCATTACCCATAACAAGATACAATCAGGTACCCATAGCTTTGGAAGACCAACATAAAATTGCCTTTTCCACAGAATGGGGAATCTATGCTTTTAGGGTTATGCCTTTTGGTCTAACTAATGCCCCAGCAACGTTTCAAAGATTAATGTGTCACATATTTAAAGAATTCCTTAGAAATATCATGGAAATTTATGTGGATGATCTTTGCACTTTTTCATTGAAAAGACAAGATCATTTGAAGGATCTGGAAAATATATTCAAAAAATGTAGAACATACAGAGTATGTTTTGTTGATATATTTAGGTAGTGATGTGTGTGAACACACTAGGACTGCCGGGGCAATTTTTTCCCTCTTTAGGAGGTTTTTTTCCCCCGGCTTGTATATACACCTATTGCCCTAATGGGCTACTTATCTTTGTACATTCTCTAGTAATACATTCAGTATTGTGTGTTTGTGCTCCAAGCTTCTTCTTCTTCCTTGTGCTGTTCGCGTGCTTCCACAGACGTCTAACTCCTTGTATATACGCCTATTGCCCTAATGGGCTACTTATCTTTGTACATTCTCTAGTAATACATTCAGTATTGTGTGTTTGTGCTCCAAGCTTCTTCTTCTTCTTCCTTGTGCTGTTCGCGTGCTTCCGCAGACGTCTAACTCCAACAATTGGTATCAGAGGAGGTCGTCGCTTCATCTAGGGCACCGTCGACACTCCTCCATTTGCAGTCTCAGATTCACACGAAATTCAATGAGCATACTCAGGGTGTTTCAGAGATCAAAACGGCTTCGCTTTGTCATGCCAAAATCGCGATCTGAGCTCGTTTCGGCCTCCGAACGCACTATCATAGTGCTTGTGTAGACTATTTTGTCTTTTTGTGCCAAAGGTATTTACCAGTTTCTGTTCGCCAGTATAAGCGTCTCAAAGTCTGCTACAGGTCTAGCAGAATTTGTCTGGGCAGTTCTGTTCAACTTTTTGAGATACAGACAATTATTTGCATCAAGGTATTTTAGTCACTGGCCATGGCTGAAAGCAGTGATGTATTCCGTATGTTGCTGTTGAGGATAAGTTGGATGGTACCAACTATCCGTTATGGGCTTATATGATGCGACATGTATTGGTTGCAAAAGGATTGTGGAACATTGTGCAGGGTGTTGAAAGACGTCCTGTTACACCTCTGACTACAGGTACTACAAATACAGGTGCTGGAGCTCATGAAGATGGTGTCGAAGATGATATTCCGCAGATTCCTGTTCGTGCTGCTGTTTGTGCTGCACCTACTATCGAGCAGATTCGCTGGGATGGCAGAGATGCCCAGGCACATGCATTAATAACTTTGTCTGTGAAACGTGCCATTATTCCTCATATTCAGTCTTGCAGAACAGCTAAGGATGCTTGGGATACACTTACCACATTGTACCAAGCTAGGAATGAGGCTCGCGTTGCTTACCTCCGAAAACAGTTGGAGAGTGAGCACATGAATGAAGGTGATTCTATGGAATATTTCCTAAGAAAGATCAAAGACTTGAAGGAACAATTGATTTCTACTGATGAGGTTATACCAGATAGCTCACTTGTGCAGACCGTTCTGAATGGTCTTCCTAATTCATATCAGAGTTTTGCTTCTACTCTTCGGTTGATGATGAAAGGCAATCCAAATGCCTTATCATTTGAGGAGTTAGTCTCTGTTCTGTTGTAGGAAGATCAGTCAAGGCAAAACAGGTCCATTATGCGAGTTGCATATCAAGCTTTCATGGCTAGTCAGAAGGGCAAAGGAAAATGGAGCTCTTCAACTAGTAAGCAGAAATCTGCTAATTCTGCATATTCGAAGAACGAAGATAAAGATGAGAAGAAATTAGAAAAGCAAAAATTGTTTTGTAAGTACTGTAAAGGGAATGATCATATCATAAAGAACTGTCCAAAATTGGCTGCTAAAGAGGCAAAGAAGAAAGAGGCTGGAATGGTTGTTGTAGAGGCCTCTACACAAAAAACAGAGTCTGCTAAACTTGTGCAGGAAGAAGAATGGGCGTTTACTACTATATACAGTTTTGACCCATTTTCTCATGATCAATGCATGTCTGCAGTAGACTCAGATGTTTGGTATTTTGACAGTGGGGCGATCAAACATATTACCTCGTAGCATAGTTTCTTCTCTTCACTCGAGCCTACCCCTACAGGGAATACTGTTACATGCGCCAACAAATCCTCTTATCCTATTATGGGAGTTGGTAAGATCATTTTGACTACTGCTGATGGTAGTTCTTTCACTTTGTCAGATGCTTTATTTGTTCTAGGGATAAAAAAGAACCTGTTATCAGTTTCTGCATTAGCCAAGATTGGCTTGGTTGTGAAATTTGTTGATGACAGGTGTACAGTTCATGATCTGTCAAATGGCGATGTGATTATTGCTTCTGGCATTTTATGTCGTGGGCTGTATAAGCTCATAGACTATGAAAGATCTGTAAATGATTTGGCATGTGCAACAAATGATTCTCAGGCTATGTCAGATGCAAAGCTTTGGCATGCACGCTTTGGTCATCTAAATTTTGCTAGTTTGCTATGCCTGCAGAAATCTGAAATGGTGTCCTCTTTGCCCAATCTTGAGGCACCTGGAAAACATGTTTGTGAAGGCTGTATTTTGGGCAAAATGCAGCATTCCTCCTTTCCAAAAGATGGTTCAGTTCGGCCTACATAGAAATTGTAGCTTGTACATAGTGATGTCTGTGGTCCTATGCAGACACCCTGTTTTGGAAATTACCTTTACTCGTGACTTTCATTGATGATTTTTCCAGGCATGCATGGGTATATCCACTCAAAGCAAAGTCCGAAGTGTTCATGTGCTTTAAATAGTTTTTGGTTTTGGTTGAAAATCTGTCAGCATATAAAATGGGCACCCTCCATTCTGATCGAGGGGGGGAATATATGTCTTCTGATTTTAATGCATTTTTGGCTGAATGTGGGATAAAACACCAGTGTACAGTGCCGTATACACCTCAACAGAATGGAGTTGCTGAACGAAAGAACAGGTCACTCATGGAGATGGCGAGGTGCATGGTCAAGAGTCAGGCTTTACCACATAGTTTCTGGCTTGAGGCTGTCATGTGTGCAGCATATGTACTGAACAGGTGTCCCACTAAAGTACTGCAGTCTATCACTCCATATAAGGCTTGGCATGACTGCAAGCCATCTGTTGCTCATGTGTGTGTTTTTGGTTGTTTGGCATATGCATTTGTGCCTAAACAACATCGCAGAAAATTGGATGATAAGGAAATAAAATGTATTTTTGTTGGGTACAGTTCTGAAAGTAAAGGCTACCGTCTGTATCATCCACAGACTAAACACATTTTGGTTAGCCATGATGTTTTCTTTGTGGAAGATGCTATTCAGCCATTGCTTTCATGTACTAAGGAGACATCTGTTAGCTCCAAAGACATTTATGATACTTTGATGCCTCTTTTTACAGGTGGACAATCTAGTGCTGGTCCTAATGAGGCAACTTCTCAGCCTTTGCATGTTTCATATGATGATGCAGATCATTCCATTTTTGATGCAGATTTACATGATGCACTTGTTGATGAGAGAGCTGATATTGAGCAGGCAAAAACTATGCCAAAATGGCTAGTGCAGACTTTGCGTGAGAGCAAATTAGATGCACCTTTATCATATCGTACTCGTTCAGGCTCTCATAGTGCCTCCTTTACATCAGATTGCTATGCGATGGCTGCATCTAGTCTCTGTGATGAGAATGAGCCTGTTTCTTTTGATGAAACACATAATTCAAAAAATTGGATGGCTGCTATGCAATCTGAATATGATGCTATAATGAAGAATGGTACATGGTCTTTATGTGACTTGCCTCCTGGCAAGAAGGCCATTGGCACTAAGTGGCTATACAAGCTGAAGCGTAAACCTGATGGTACAGTTGACAGGTATAAGGCTAGGCTTTTTGCAAAGGGTTATGCGCAGGAAAGAGGCATTGATTTTGAAGAGACCTTTGCACCTACATGCCATATGACTACTATTCGGAGCATTTGTGCACTTGCAGTCCATCATGGTTGGAATGTACATTAGTTGGACATTAAAACAACATTTCTGAACGGTGACTTGCATGAAGAAGTGTATGTTTTTCAGCCCCGTGGCTTTGTGCAGAAAGGGCATGAAAACCAGGTGTGCAGGTTAAAGAAGGCATTATATGGTTTAAAGCAAGCACCACGTGCTTGGTATGAGAAGATACATGCCTATCTGGTTGCACATGGTTTTGAGAACAGTCCAACTGAAAGCACCTTATATGTTAAGCGTGCTAATGATGTGCTTCTGATCATTGTTGTCTATGTTGACGACATGCTGCTCACTGGTCCTATTGAGAAGTATATTGCTGATTTTAAGGCTGATTTGCATGCCTCATTTGAGATGTGTGATTTGGGGCATACGCATGACTATTTGGGCATTCAGTTTATGCAAGTTGATGGTGGAATGGCTTTGTGTCAAATGAAATATATTGACACATTATTGTAGTGTTTTGGCCTTGAAGACTGTAAGCCTATTGCCACTCCTATGGAGACAGGTTTACGATTGAGTCTTCATGATGCTGGAGATGCATTTGATGCTGTTCTCTATTAGCAGGCTGTTGAATGCTTGATTTACTTATGCATTACTCGGCCAGATATTCAGTTTGCTATCTCATAGATGAGCAGGTTTATGCATTGCCCAAGAGTCAGGCATTGGAAGGCGGTTAAGCGCATCTTTCGCTACTTGAGTGGTACTCGGCTACTTGGGTTGTTTTATCCCAAGGAGGGATCATTGCCGCCAGATTTGCATGCTTTTTCTGACTCAGATTGGGCTGGTTGCTATGACACTCGTGTGTCCACTAGTGGCTTTTGCTTCATGCATAGTAGCTCATGTATATCTTGGTTGAGCAAGAAGCATCCTACTGTGGTCACTTCCAGTTGTGAGAGTGAGTATAGGGCAGCTTTCATAGCTACTGTTTAGTGTGTGTGGATCAGACACCTTATGACTGATTTGGGTGTTGGTCAATCTTCTGCCACCACCATCTTCGCTGACAGTCAAAGCGCATTGGCAGTTGCGAGAAACCCTGTGTTCCATGCTCGCACTAAGCACATTGAGGTGCATTATCACTTTGTCAGGGAGAGGTTCTCTGCTGGGGAGATCAGCTTGGCATATGTGCCCACGCAGGAGAACATTGCAGACCTTTTCACGAAGGCTCTGCCTAGGGAGAAGTTTGAAGCTTTTCGCAAAGCTTTGGGCTTACTTCCTTTTGTGAAGTGATTTCCACATAGCTTGGCACTTCTTTATACATGAGTGCGAGCTCCTTGTTCACCGCATCACTCCCAGGGGGGATTTGTTGATATATTTAGGTAGTGATGTGTGTGAACACACTAGGATCGTCGGGGCACTTTTTTCCCTCTTTAGGAGGTTTTTTTCCCTCAGCTTGTATATACGCATATTGCCCTAATGGGCTACTTATCTTTGTACATTCTCTAGTAATACATTCAGTGTTGTGTGTTTGTGCTCCAATCTTCTTCTTCTTCTTCCTTGTGCTGTTCGCGTGCTTCCGCAGACGTCTAACTCCAACATGTCTAAATCCAGAGAAATGTGTGTTCTTTGTGAGGCAAGGGAGAATGTTGGGTCATATAGTTTCCAGAAATGGAATTTCAACAGATGAAAAAAAATTAAGGCCATAGTGGAACTTCCAAGACCAACAAATGTAAAGGAACTTCAGACTTTCATGGGACATTGCGGTTATTATAGAAAATTTGTACACAAGTTTGCAGACATTGCAAAACCTTTGTATGCTTTGATCACAAACTTTGAGTGGACCAAAGAGTGTGACCAAGCTTTTGAGACTCTAAAAACTTGTTTGGTAACAACACCAATTCTAAAAACCCCACAGTGGGATAAAATTTTCCATGTCCATGTGGATGCTTCAAATTATGCTTTGGGATGTGTGTTAGCACAACCAATAGAAGGAGCAAACTAGACTTTCCAGTTGCTTATGCTAGTAGGCAATTGAATTCAGCAAAAAAAAAATTACACAACCATTGAGAGGGAAGGATTGGGAATAATATTTGTTGTAAAAAAATTAAGACATTATCTTTTAGCCCACAAGTTTAAATTCTTTGTGGATCACCAAGCTTTACTCTACTTAGTAAACAAACCTTGTCACACTGGTAGGATAGTTAGATGGTTTCTTCTACTGATGGAGTTTGAGTTTGAGGTAGTGGTCAGACAAGGAAAAACTCATTTGAGAGCAGACCATTTGTCCAGGATCCAGGCTAAAGAGCCAATTTCACCTCTAGATGATGAATTGCCAGATACATATCTATTCAAAGTAGAAAGTATTCCTGAATGGGCTATGACTCTAGTACCTTTGCTAACCATGGGACCCTGCAGAACATTTGGAAACAACACACATTTGGTATTACAAAGCAAGAATTTTATGTTGTTATTACAAAAATATTATCACCAGATTTGGATTGCCAATTGAATTGGTAAGTGATAGGGGGACTCATTTTTTGAACCAAATAATAGAAAACATAACTGAATACTTCATGATCAGTCATAGAAAGTCAGCCCCATATCACCCACAAGCCAATGGATTAGCAGAAAGTACTAATAAAGTACTTTGCACGGTGTTGTCAAAATTGGTAAACACAAATAGGAATGATTGGGATCTGCAACCTAATCATGTCTTATGGGCTTATTGAGTGGCATACACTGCACTTGGAACCACACCATTTAATTTGGTATATGGACAAAATGCAGTTCTGCCTTTAGAATTCCTTATTCCAACACTAAAAGTGAGTAGTCAATACAAGTGGATTGGATATGAGTTATCTGAGAGAGTGGTGGAATTGGAAAAACTAGGAGCTTCTAGACTTCAAGCAATCATGAGCATATATGCAGACAAGAAAAGGCAAAAAGCTTATCATGATGTTCATATTAAAGAAAAAGACTTACAAGAAGGAGATCTAGTTTTGGCATACACAGTAAAAGAACATCAGAAGAAATTTCAAAAAAAAAGGACATGGGCCTTATATTATCAATCAAATAAGTAACAATGGAGCTATCCAATTAGCTAATATAGATGGAGAAATCATGCCAAACTTCATAAGTGGATGTAGAGTTAAAAGGTATGATCTTCCATTAACTGTTTCTGAATGGAGAAGAATACATCAAGCTCAAAACAGGAAAAAAGAGAGGAGAAAATTAGGGATGAGGCTCAACAGGAGGCAAAGGAAAGGATAAGAAAAATCAAGGAGCTTAGAGAAGTCCTTTTATGTGAAACAAAAATTAAGGAGCTTAGAGAAGTCCTTTTATGTGAAACACCTTTAAGAGTAAGAGAACATTTGCCTGTTATAACAATGAATTTTCATGATGAAAAAATCAAGGTTTTGATAGATTCAAGTGCACAAGTAAATTTGATCAGTTCAGTTTTGTTGGAAAAATTTAACCTAAAAAGGATTGAAAGTAAAACATTTATCAAAATCTTAGAAGGTCAGATATTACAAAGCATGTCTTCACCATCTATTAAAGTTAAGTTCAATGGAGAATATATGAAAATAGATTGTGAGGAATGGCCAGATCATATGATGACTGAGAAATTGACTTTCGGACAACCATGGCTTAGGCAAGGTAAAGTAATTTTGGATTTTGAAAATATGAAGCTTAAATTGACATTAAATGACAAAAGGTTTTTAATGTTTTTATTGAGTGATGAAGAACAAGAAAATCAACAGGATATCTATGACTCAGAATTGGAGGGATTTACTTTTTCACTAGAAGATACACAGAAATCACAAACACCACCTCTTCATGACCAAATTTACTTCAATAAAAAACAGGAGAAAATTGAAGAAACAAAAGGTGTTGAAAAGACAGAAGAAAGGTGGCAAGTATGGAATGGTCAGAAGCATCTAGGCATCAAGACAGGAAGAATGTGGAAACAAAGTACATACAAGCATTTCTCATCAAAATAATTTCCCAGAACTAAATGGATATGGAAGCTAAAAACTTCTAAGTGCAGTTTATCAAAAGAAGATGGTTTTATTCCTAGAACAAAGTCAACAGGAATCAAGTATTATTGGGTAAAAAAATCAGATCTGATTCAATGGAAAGGAAACAAGCATGAAGATACTGAAATAGCTCAAAAAGTATGAAGAGTTACAGGTGAAGGAAAAGACAAAATGGTTATCTAATGTACACATATGATTCTTGATAAGAAATTCAGAATTTTACAGGAAGGAAATTATGACATCTTGGAAATTATTTCCATTGACTCTACCTCATCCTCTTTCTAAGAAGAGAAATAAGAGGGGAAGAGAGAGAAGTGGAGGAAATTATATATTAAAAAAAAGAGAGAAAAAGAGAAAAAAGGAAGAAAACAAAAAGAAAAGAGAAAGAAAAAAAAAGAGAGAAAAATTATCAAATCCTTTGTAATTCTTTTGTTTATATAAGTTATATGGCACAAGCAAGATATAGGTTCTAATTTAGCAGGTTTTTATTTTTTCATTCATTTTTTCTTTTTTCATTTTTTCTTTTTATTATCAAAAAATATAATATAAAAAAGAGATAAAGGAAGAGAGCACTGTACATCTTGCTACACATGTGATGATCACTTCAATTGAGATATATCTGTGATGCAAATAAGGAAGTCAGGATTTCTCTAAGATTTTATTTTCATTTCTTTTTCATTTTACAAATGTGATTTTTATTTATGTTTCTTGTGACTCATGTGGGTGGAGTTTTCTTTTTTGTGTGATGCTATATTTTCTCCAGAATGGTGAATCCAAAGGAACTGCCAATCCATGAATTCAAAGCAGACTCATAACTCTGTCTAGAGGGCATTGGTTCTTGGACAGTGAAGCAACAGTAGAAAAAGTGGAGCTAGAGTCTGATGAAGAGCAGGAAATTCCAGAAGCAGAGAAGGTAGCCAAGGAACTAAAGGAAACCCTTGGTATCATTGGTCAACATATTTTTACAGTAGGAGTTGGAGGTCACAAGTACACCATGCTGTGCCAGGAAGTTTACAAATTCCAAAAAATTGCAGTCAATTACAAAAGATGGAAAGCAGTAGGATTACACAGACCGTTGGATGAACCTTTATTTTTTATAGGCTTTGAAAGAGTATCACATGTGATGAATAGTCTGCTAGATGTTGGAAAGGGCAATGATGCATATTTTAGGTGTTCAGTCAAGGACAATGAAAACAAAGAAGTAAGTATTACTATAAAGGCAGAGCATATAATGGCAGCCCTTCAGTTCTATTCCATGGGAACTAAGCTGGACAACAGTTTTGTCAAGAAGAATAAAGCAACCTATGCAGGATATTCCAAATTAACTGATTTCAAAAGAACAGAGAATGAAGAATTTGCAATCAGAATGTTTCTTCAATATTTCTGTTTTCCAAAACTACCTAGATACACCATGCCACACAAGCCAGTGACACTGATCATGTTTAATAATAAAGACAGGACCAAGCCATTTGGAGTAATGGATGTAACTCCATACATACATGATCAATTGAAGGAAGCAGCCAAACATTGGGAGCAAAGAAAGTTCATGAATGGAGCACAATTCTTGACGAGGATTATATATCATGTTTTATGAATGGAGGATCAGTTAAAGTTGGCTCCAGAAGCTCAATACTTCAGAAGTTTAATGTCAGGAATTAAAAGTCCTTCTAAAATGATGACTATAAGGGAAGTAGAAGCCCAACCAAGCATGAGGGGAGCAGAGAGGAAAAGAAAGGGAGTCTCAGAAGAAGTCATTCCTCTAAAGAAAAGAAGATTGGATCCCAGAAAGGTGGAATTGGAACAAGGTGGAAGCAACAAAGGAAGAGCATGAAGCTGCTCAAAAGGAAGTTCAGTCTTCTAATGAACCTCATCCACCCCAGACAAGTAAGGAACAATTGTATACTTATTTGACTCAAGGAAACAATAAAAGGGCAGTATATGAAGCCCAGTATCAAAAAATGTTGGAAGACTACTCTTGTAAAGCAACTGATTGGATACAAGAAGAAGTGGAACACTATGAGGAGTTGCATGATCGGATGATGGTAGCAGAGACTGAAGAGGTTTTTGTTAAACAAGAAGTAGAATTGTTGGCTTATTTCAAGGAGTTACAAGGTCCTCCTAAAACTAGGACCACAGTAGTAGTGAAGAAGAAGGTTCAGAAGAAACCTATGCAGAAAAAGAAGTTGACCAAGAAAAATAAAGGAAAAGCAGTAGAACCTGTACAAAGGATGGAGACAGGAAAATTGTCAGCAGAAGAAAAGAAGCAAGAGGAATCCATTGTTATAGAAGAACCAAGAATGGACAAATCAGGGATAGCAGGTTCTTCACAGTTCTCTTCAGATTCAAAAAGTGACATTGAAAATTTTTTGTTAAAAAGTTCAAATTTATCAGTACCTAGCACACCAATTGTGACAGTCCAAGTCTTTGAAAAAAGCAAAATTCTAGAAGATATGAGTCAAAAGTCTCAAGGAGTACAGATCCAGGAAGAAGAAGCAAGACATGTTAGTCCTGGAGAAGTAAAAAGGATACTAAAAGGTAAAGCAGTGATGATGGAAGAAGAGGTTGAAGTAAGGAAGGAGTTCAGTAGTGGGTTGGTGGACTCAGGGTTTAAAACAGTATGGAAAAAACCATCATAGCAAACTTATTTCAAATTTGATGAGGAAAAGGTAGAAGCAGAAAAGGAAGCTCAGATTTGCAGCTTAGTGCACAAGAAGGAAAACAAAGATCAAATTGAGGAAACTGAGGAAGTATTAGAAAAGATGGATTTCAAAGAGGGTAAAGAAGGAAATACAGAAAAAGAAATAAACCAAAGCATAGAAGATATACTTGATGACCTAAATCATAATGAGGAGTTCACAACTACAAAAGATTAGGAGAAAGAAGAAGAGTTGGATCTTATGGACATAGATGAGCAAGAGGAGGGACAAAAGGAGCAGATAATCAATGATCAGATAAAGCTCTCTGTAGAGATTGATTCAACCTTAACTCAAGATAATAAAGTACATGAAAAGGAAGAACAAGACATTGAAGAGAAACAACAAGAAATGGAGATAAAGAAGGCCGAAGAGATAGAGATAATGAAAGAAATATCAGATCATGAGAAGGAAGAGGATCAGACACTGGAGTATGAGGAAGAGGTTGCAGGCAAAGAAGAAATAAAAGCACAAAAGGGCTATGAAGAGCAAAAGAACCAGGTCATAGAATATGAGGAAGAAGATGAAGAAGAGAATGACTCCAAAGAAGAAAAGCAGATAGAAGTAAAGCAAGTAGAGTTAGAAGCTGGATTAGAAAGGATACCTAAAGATATCAGGCCTGCTTGTAAAATTATCATGAGCAACATAGAGCAGTTTAGACCATCTAGTAGAAATATGATCATATCAGGAATGGTGGCTGAATCAGAGTTTGTGAAAAGGTAGTAGAATCATTAATGAGCAAAAGAAAGAAAAGGAACAATTAGAGGAACAATTGAGGATTGCACAAGAAAGAAATGAGGATTTGACCAAAAGAATAATCTCATTAGAAGAACTGGAAATGCAACAACAAAACAAAATTCAATTTCTTGAAGAGAAATGTGCAAAGCAGATAGAGCATAGCACCAAAATAGAAGTGGAGCTGAAGAAAATAGAAGGAAGATACAGAACACTTCAAAGCTCATATCAGATTATGATTAAAGCAAATGAAGAAATAAACAGGTTATTAATGGAACAAGGTCAAATAAAAGAAGAGAGCAAGATTGTACAAGTAACACAGGATGAGAGGGAGGACTTGAACAAAGAAATTTTAAGACTACAAGCAGAACTGAAGGAAGCCAAGGAATTGGAAAAGCAAGCCAGTCTACATGCTGCCAGCTCAATGAGAGGTTATAATAAACTACATTTGGATATAACAAAAGAGAGAAGTGATTGGCAGTTGAAACAGAAAAAGAAAGAAGTGAGTGGAAATCAGAAGGAGAGTTGTGGACATCTCAGAATAGAAGCTTAATGTTGATGGTAGAGGAGCTACAGAAAAATTTGGAAAATCCACAAAGCGAGGTTGAAGAGCAGGTAGAGACTACACAAGCAGAAGAATATGAAGGGGGAGATGATAACACAACTCAACATGGTGATGAACGAGAAAACAAAGCATCAATTGAGGAGTACTCAGATGAGTTTGTTCAGAAGTTGTTAACAGATAGAGAATCTAGAATGGAATTTATCAGAAAAATGCATAATGAATATGAAGGACAAATTGTGAATTTTGCTGTTTTTTAAATAAATCCAGACCAACACCATTGGGCAGCAGATGGTATAGGCATACCTTTTTGCATGATTATTGAAAGCATTAAAAATTATCAGCTTGCAAGGGTAGGATTGTCATCAAACAAGTATTTGGAATATGAAGAGGATATCAATGTAACTAAGGAATTATTTGAAAAAGCCAATCCTAAATGGAGGAACAAGTGGTTAGATGTCAATAAAGAATGGATGAAAATATGGAGAGAGGCACCTATTCAGCTTAAGATAAATCCAACCTATTGTCCAGTAGCAAGGAGAAGGGAATCAATAGTATTTTGGGAAAGGAGAAATGCAGGACAGATTCCAGCAAAATGGCTGAACTTTCCAAAGATAATAGGACCTAAAGCAGGAACATGGCCAACAAAGAAATATATGGTTGACACAGCAGAGTCTGTCATATCTACATATAAAGATGTCAATGATCCAGCTTGTATATTGCTAATCAGAGTAATGCAACTCATACTAGCATGTATAGAAACGTTTAGAGATACGGATGTTAGAACCCTCAATTACATTGGTTTCAATTCACCAACTGATGCATTACTTTTTGATTTAAGTGAAACTCTCCACAGAATCTGCTTAATGGCCTATTATAGTAGGACAATATTTTTGGGTAGTCACTATCTTCAGATTTTTGAGGATGCTTTTGTCTATGGATTTTTTGAGAGAGAATCAGAAATCTTTGGAAATTTATCAGTAGTCACAAAGTCAAGACTCACTACCTATGAAGCAGCATATATAGAATATCTGAAGAAAGATCTAATAGACAAACCAGAGGCAGCTATACAATGGAGAAAAGCTCTATTCGAGATGGTGAATAATTTGAACATCACAGAAAGAAAAAGTCATGATCTACTATCACAGGTTTATCAAAGAAAGAGGAAGTGAAGGAAGCACTCATTATATACCAGCAAGAATTTTTTGTCAGGAGCCAAAAAGTCTAGGAGGGGAAGAATGTTAGAAGAAGCATTTTTTGAAAAGAAATATTTGTAAAATATCAAAAAATTGTAGGAAATATTTATGCAAATGATGTAAAAAGGAGGAAGTGTCTTCCTCATGTAAATTAGAATCATATGTATTTTTTCTAGAATTTTTGGAAGCTCTTTGATAGCATATTTTTAGATTAGAAGGGAAAAGGACCCAAATTCAAGTGTGAAAAGGGACACTTGAAAATGTATAAAAGATAATTTCCTCTATTTTGAGAGGATTGGTTGTATTATTTTTGCTATCTAAGTAACATGAAGAGCTCTCCTACAAGAAATCGTGTTTTCTACTTCCATGTGATTTTCTTTGATTTGTTGAGTCTATTCTATGTGTGATCCATGGAATTTGCAAGCTTCATTTGTGTATTTCTGATTAATGTGTATGAAGAGAGGTGAATCTTAGAGTATTAAGTGAGAAAGTGCTGAAGAATAGAGCTGGAGATGGAAATCATCAGTTTTCATAGAATCGCGATTGTCTCGTTTGTGTGATATAGGTATCATTTTTGAGATTTGACTTCATAATTGTGTTCTGCTGAGAAAATGGCACACTTTAGGCACCATGAACATTGAAAATACTGTTGATTAGCTCAAGATAATCAAAACCCTAGATATTTCTCTTCATCTTCATAATTTCTCAGAAAAACAGTCATTTGCCTCTTATTCTTGGATTCCATTAACTAGAAGGGGCTGTGGTCTTTGCATACTTCCCGGATTGACAATTTAAAGATGTGTAGTTGATCCTTTATGCTAAAATGATTGGAGAGGACAACTCCAAAGGGTAACAACAAACACTTGGGATACACTTACCACATTGTACCAAGCTAGGAGTGAGGCTCATGTTGCTTACATCCGAAAAAAGTTGGAGAGTGAGCACATGAATGAAGGTGATTCTATGGATAGTTTCCTAACAAAGATCAAAGAATTGAAGGAACAATTGATTTTTGTTGATGAGGTTATACTAGATAGCTAACATGTGCACACCGTTTTGAATGGTCTTCCTGATTCATATCCCAGTTTTGCTTCTACTCTTCGGTTGGTGATGAAAGGCAATCCGAATGCATTATCATTTGAGGAGTTAGTCTTTGTTCTATTGTAGGAAGATCAGTCAAGGCAGAACAGGTCCATTATGCAAGTTGCAGATCAAGCTTTCCTGGCTAGTCAGAAGGGCAAAGGAAAATGGAGCTCTTCAACTAGTAAGCAGAAATCTGCTAATTTTGCATATTCGAAGCAGGAAGATAAAGATGAGAAGAAATCAGAAAAGCAGAAATTGTTTTGGAAGTACTGTAAAGAGAATGATCATATCATAAAGAACTGTGCAAAATTGGCTACGAAAGAGGCAAAGAAGAAAGAGGTTGGAATGGTTGTTGTAGAGGCCTCTACACCAAAAACAGAGTCTGCTAATCTTGTGCAGGAATAAGAATGGGCGTTTACTACTGTCTGCAGTTGTGACCCATCTTCTCATGAGCAGTGCATGTGTGCAGTAGACTTAGATGTTTGGTATTTTGAGAGTGGGGCGACCAAACATATTACCTCGTAGTGTAGTTTCTTCTCTTCACTCGAGCCTGCACCTACAGGGAATACTGTTACATGCACCAATAACTCCTCTTATCTTGTTATGGGAGTTGGTAAGATCATTTTGACTACTGCTGATGGTAGTTCTTTCACTTTGTCAGATACTTTATTTGTGTCAGGGATCAAGAAGAACCTGTTATCAATTTCTGCATTAGCCAAGATTGTCTTGGTTGTGAAATTTGTTGATGACAGGTGTATAGTTCATGATCTGTCAAATGGTGATGTGATTATTGCTTCTGGCATTTTATGTCTTGGGATGTATAAGCTCATAGACTATGGAAGATCTGTAAATGATTTGGCATCTGTAGTAAATGGTTCTCAGGCTATGTCAGATGCAAAGCTTTGGCATGCATGCTTTGGTCATCTGAATTTTGCTAGTTTGCTACGCCTACAGAAATCTGAAATGGTGTCCTCTTTGCCCAAACTTGAGGCACCTAGAAAACATGTTTGTGAAGGCTGTATTTTGGGAAAAATGCAGCACTCATCCTTTCCAAAAGATGGTTCAGTTTGGGCTACTAAAAAATTGTAGCTTGTACATAGTGATGTCTGTGGTCCTATGCAGACCTTCTTCTGGGAATTATCTTTACTTCGTGACTTTCATCGATGATTTTTCCAGGCATGCATGGGTATATCCATTGAAGGAAAAGTCCGAAGTGTTCACGGGCTTCAAATAGTTTTTGGTTTTGGTTGAAAATCTGTCAGCATGTAAAATGGGCACCCTCCGTTTTGATCGAGGGGGCGAATATATGTCTTCTGATTTTAATGCATTTCTGGCTGAACGTGGGATAAAACACCAGTGTATAGTGTCATATACACCTCAACAAAATGGAGGTACTGAACAAAAGAACAGGTCACTCATGGAGATGGCGAGGTGTATGGTCAAGAGTGAGGCTTTACCTCATAGTTTTTGGCTGTTAGGCTGTCATGTATGCAACATATGTACTGAACAGGTGTCCCACTAAAGCACGGCAGTCTATCACTCCATATGAGGCTTGGCATGATCGCAAGCCATCTCTTGCTCATCTGTGTGTTTTTGGTTGTTTGGCATATGCATTAGTACCTGAACTGTTGGAAATGAGGTAGGCCCATAGCTCATATCACAGGTCCATGGTTCCATAGGTCCAACATCTACAACATAGAATCTAGCAATCTTCTTATATTGACAGAACATGAACATACCATACTTAATCATACAAATGATGAGACAAAGATAGAGAAAGAATAGACGACATGTATAAGGTGTTACGTAAGCCATCGCTTACTCATAGTATCATATATACCAATGTTCAATGTACAATGTGGGAGCAAAACTCTCAACCTCTCTATGTGATGAGAAATAGATGGAAGAGTGAATGTACAAATGTAACAAACATATTCAGGTGTATGGGCAGAAATCTGAATATACATGAGATGTGTGACCTAATAGGTTATAAAAGAGTGAATATGAGTGATTGAAAGAGGAAGGATCAGTGTGAAACTGATAATCAACAAACCCTCATCTAACCTTAGGCTATGGAAGACCCTAAGTCAAATACGTGTGTGAAAAGATCACATACTTAAAAAGTAGCAATGAATGCTAACAAGTTTGCTGCCAGAAATCCTCAAACTCATGTGAACACACCTTCTCAAACAGCTCATCCAAATATGCATAAAGCATATACGTATTGATTCTCTTGCACCTATGCCCAATAGGACTTCTTCTTATATGGATGCTACTACCTCCATAAACTCCAAGTATTACGTGTATGCATAAAGAGAATATGTACCTGAATACTTAACATAAGATGTAAATCTTGTGTTAAACACCATCCAATGTCTTTGAAGTAGCCCAAAATCTTCATGTAGAAGACAATTTTCAAATACACCATGTAGATGGCCGATCCTCACCATCAAGCTGCTAATGACCAAGTCCTCTTTCCATGAACAAGAGATAACCTCCTCTCCATGAGCAAGAGTGTGAGCACACTCTTCATCTTCTCCAAGAAGAACTCCATAGCCACTCCTCAACATGCTTCAAGTTAGCGCCATGGCCGCCCCATGTGCTAAAAGAAACACCACCTCAATTGAGGTCCAAGCACAAAGCTTGTGTTGAAAACTAGATGAAGGATGAATATAATGAGGCCAATACTCTCCGTATATAGTTTTGTGTACTCTTGAAAAGTTTCTCCCAAAAGCATTCGTTAGTAAAATAGTCCACGATCGCTATGCAAAAACGTATCAAGGAAAAAAACTCCGTCGTCCATCCTTCGCTATCCGCCTTTTATTAAAAGAAAAGCATGATCAAAAAGACTTTTCGCTGTCTACCGCTGGTGGGGATTGAACCCATGTGCCAAGGGGGAGGACACTCACTTAACCAAGGTGTTGGTCGCTGTTGTGTGTACAAGGAGTAATAAGCATGTCTACACATGCTGTGTCCGCCTGTCGATTCCTCAAAAACAACTTGGGATTATACAAACTCTCTATAGTGTGAATAAAATGGACTATGGCATTTTGAGACTTTGACTCTATTGAGGTCCAAGCACAAAGCTTGTGTTGAAAACTAGGTGAAGGATGAATAAAATGAGGCCAATACTCTCTTTATATAGTTTTGTGTACTCTTGAAAAGCTTCTCCCAAAAGCATTCGTTAGTAAAATGATCCACGCTCGCTATGCAAAAACGTATCAAGGAAAAAAACTCCGTCATCCGTCCTTCACTATCCAACTTTTATTAAAAGAAAAGCATGATCAAAAAGACTTTCGCTGTCTATCGTTGGTGGGGATTGAACCCACGTGCCAAGGATGGGAGGACACTCACTTAACCAAGGCACTGGTTGCTGTTGTCTATACAAGGAGTAATAAGCATGTCTACACATGCTGTGTCCCCCATCGATTCCTCAAGAACAACTTGGGATTATACAAATTGTCTACAGTGTGAATAAAATGGTTTATGGGATTTTGAGACTTTGACCTTTGGGACATTGTTTTCCAACAATAACATTACAGAAAATTGGATGATAAAGCAATAAAATGTATTTTTGTTGGGTACAATTCTGAAAGTAAAGGCTACCGTCTGTATCATCCACAGAATAAACACATTTTGGTTAGCCGTGATGTTGTTTTTGTGGAAGATGCTATTCAGTCATTGCTTTCATATACTAAGGATACATTTGTTAGCTCCAAAGACATGTATGATATTTTGCTGCCTCTTTTTACAGGTGGAAAGTCTAGTGCTGGTCCTAATGAGGCAACTTCTCAGCCTTTGCAGGTTTCATGTGATGATGCAGATAATTCCATTTCTGATGCAGATGTACATGATGCACTTATTGATGAGAGAGCTGATATTGAGTAGGCAAGAATTATGCCAAAATGGATGGTGCAGACCTTGCGTGACAACAAATTAGATGCACCTCTTTCATATCGTACTCATTCACGCTCTCATAGTGCCTCTTTTGCATCAGATTGCTATGCTATGGTTGCATCTAGTCTCTCTGATGAGAATGAGCTTGTTTTGTTTGATGAAGCACAAAATTCAGAAAATTTGATGATTCTGAATATGATGCAATAATGAAGAATGGTACTCGGTCTTTATGTGACTTGCCTCCTGGCAAGACGGCCATTGGCACTAAGTGGGTATACAAGTTGAAGCGTAAACCGGATGATATAGTTGATAGGTATAAGGCTAGGCTTGTTGCAACGGGTTATGCATAGGAAAGAGGCATTGATTTTGATGAGACCTTTGCACCTACATGCCGTATGACTACTGTTCGGAGCACTTGTGCACTTGCAGGTCATCATGGTTGGAATGTACATCAGTTGGACATTAAAACAACATTTCTGAATGGTGACTTGCATGAAGAAGTGTTTGTTTTTGAGCCCCGTGGCTTTGTACGAAAGGGCATGAAAACCAGGTGTGCGGGCTAAAAAAGGCATTATATGGTTTAAAGCAAGCACCACGTGCTTGGTATGAGAAGATACATGCCTATCTGATGGTACATGGTTTTGAGAGCAGTCCAACTGAAAGCACCTTATATGTTAAGCGTGCTGATGATGTGCTTCTAATCATTGTTGTCTATGTTGAAGACATGCTGCTCATTGGTCCTATTGAGAAGCATATTGCTGATTTTAAGGCTGATTTGCATGCCTCATTTGAGATGTCTGATTTGGGGCATTTGCATCACTATTTGGGCATTGAGTTTATGCAAGTTGATGGTGGAATGGCTTTGTGTCAAACGAAATATATTGACACATTATTGTAGTGTTTTGGCCTTGAAGATTGTAAGCCTATTGCCACTCCTATGGAGACAGGTTTATAATTGAGTCTTCATGATGCTGGAGATGCATTTGATGCTGTTCTATATCAGCACGCTCTTGGATGCTTGATTTACTTATGCATTACTGGACTAGATATTCAGTTTGCTGTCTCACAAATGAGTAGGTTTACACATTGCCCAAGAATCAAGCATTTGTAGGCAATTAAGCGCATCTTTTGCTATTTGAGTGGTACTCGGCTACTTGGGTTGTCTTATCCCAAGGGGGATCACTACCGCCAGATTTGCATGCTTTTTTTGACTCCAATTGGGCTCGTTGCTATGACACTCGTGTGTCCACTAGTGGCTTTTGCTTCATGCTTGGTAGCTCATGTATATCTTGGTTGAGCAAGAAGCAGCCTACTGTGGCCACTTCCAGTTGTGAGGCTGAGTATAGGGAAGCTTTCACAGCGACTGTTGAGTGTGTGTGACTCAGACTCCTTATGGCTGATTTGGGTGTTGGTCGGACTTTTGCCACCACCATCTTCACTGAAAATCAGATTGCATTGGTAGTTGCGAGGAACCCTGTGTTCCATGCTCGCACTAAGCACATTGAGGTGCATGATCACTATGTTAGGGAGAGGTTCTGTGCTGGGGAGATCAGCTTGGCATATGTGCCCATGTAGGAGAACATTGCATACCTTTTCATGAAGGCTCTGCCTAGGGAGAAGTTTGAAGCTTTTCGCAAAGCTTTGGGCTTACTTCCTATTGTGGAGTGATTTCCACATAGCTTGGCACTTCCTTATACATGAGTGCCAGCTCCTTGTTCACCACATCACTCCCATGGGGATTTGTTGATATATTTAGGTAGTGATGTGTGTGAACACATTAGGACCACCGGGGCACTTTTTTCCCTCTTTAGGAGGTTTTTCCCTTGGCTTGGATATACGCCTATTGCCCTAATGGGCTACTTATCTTTGTACATTCTCTAGTAATACATTCAGTAGTGTGTGTTGTGCTCGAAGCTTCTTCTTCTTCCTTGTGTTGTTCGCTTGCTTCCACAGACGTCTAACTCCAACAGATTTTTCCAGGCATGCATGGGTATATCCATTGAAAGCAAATTCTGAAGTGTTTATATGCTTCAAACACTTTCTGGTTTTGGCTGAAAATCTGTCAGCATGTAAAATGGGCACCTTTCATTCTGATCGAGGGGGCGGATATATGTCTTCTCATTTCAATGCATTTCTGGCTAAATGTGGGATAAAACATCAGTGTACAATGCCATGAACATCTCAAGAGAATGGAGTTGCTAAACAAAAGAGTAGGTCACTCATGGAGATAGTAAAGTGTATGGGCAAGAGTCAGGCTTTACCACATAGTTTTCTGGCTTGAGGTTGTTATGTGTTCAACATATGTACTTAATAGGTGTCCCACTAAAGCGTAGCAGTCTATCACTCCATATGAGGCTTGGCATGGTCGCAAGCCATCTATTGCTTACCTACGTGTTTTTGGTTGCCTGGCATATGCATTAGTGTTTGAACAACAACACACAAAATTGGATGATAAAGTAGTGAAATGTATTTTTGTTGGGTATAGTTCTGAAAGCAAAGGTTATCGTCTATATCATCCATAGATTAAATGCATTTTGGTTAGTCATGATGTTGTTTTTGTGGAAGATGCTATTCATCCAATACTTTCATGTACTAAGGAGACATCAGTTAGCTTCAAAGACATGTATGACACCTTGCTACCTCTTTTTACAAGTGGATAGTCTAGTGTTGGTCCAAATAAGGCAACTTTTGAGCCTTTATAAGGTTTCATGTGATGATGTAGATCATTTTGTTCTTTATGAAAATTTACATGATGCACTTGTTGATGAGAGAACTGATATAGAGGAGGAAAAAACTATGCCTAAATTGCTAGTGTAGACTTTGGAAAATAGCAAATTAATGCATCTCTATCATATCATACTCGTTCAGGCTCTCATAGTGCTTTTTTTGCATCATATTACTATGCTATGGCTACCTCTAGTCTCTGTGATGAGAATGAGCACGCTTCGTTTGATAAAGCATAAAATTCTGAAAATTGGATGGCTACTATAAAATCAAAATATGATGCTACTATGAAAAATGGTATGTGGTCTTTATGTGACTTGCCTCCTGGAAAGAATGCAATTGGCACTAAGCAGGTGTTATCATTAGTGTCCATGTGAAAGGCCATTAGACATTTCTTTGTATATGTTCTTTAATAAAACACATAGTGCTTGGTCAATCATAGACTGTAAGTTTGACCGCATTTGTAACACCCAAGAAGTCTGTTTTCATGCTCCCTGTATATTGTGTTTTTCTGTGTATTTTGCAGCCTCTGTGCGGAGTACTCTGTGTGGCCCTAGGAGCTCGATTTTATACTCTGAAGATATTTTTGTGGAGCTCTCGAGAAGGAGATTGCGCTATGGTGCATCACCAAAGAAATACTTCACTGGTATCCAAGTAGTTCGACTCAAAAGATTTGTTCCTTTTGTGCAAGCGAAGTGAGCACCCACCCACCCATCCAAAGGTTTCTCCAAGGCTTACAACTAAGGGGGCAACCAAGGCATAGACCTTGGCATACCTTGTCATATGAGTCACCTATGTGCAAGGGAGGACTTAACGATCAAAGAAGATAGAGGTTCCCAACACTTCCCAAGAGGTCACCCATCCTAGTACTATTCCCCTTGGAGCTCACTTAACCGTAGCAATCTCTTGCCACTAAGATACACTCTTGTGGTGACTGAAAAAGGGGAAAGACTAAGGTTAACATTACCTTGAACATGTTTTGTTCCTTCAAAGCTTCATTCTTTGCTTTCAAAGCCTTTTTTTGAAGCATTTTTGGGGTGTCTTTTGGAGCCATTATGGAGCAATTTTGCACATAGTTCTCTTCATACAAGTCCAAGAACGTCAAGAAGAGTGTTGTTTGTACTTCTTTGACAATAATTATGAAATTTGGGGCTGTGTTTCTAGACACACTTGTAAAACTACAAGTTCCTTCAAAGGTTTTTAGTTTTGGTGGGACCAGCCACTACATATTTATGTAGGTTTTTTAGCCTAAAACATCAGAGTTGATAGACACTCGCAAATGTTTTTGGCTAGTTTTTGGGCTGTGCATTCAACCTTTTAGTGTCATTTTACTACATATATTGAGCACATACACACCATGTATGCTTCTGTGGATACCTCTTATGTACGTCCATGCGGTCATTGATATAGTAGTTACGTTTTTTACATAAAGCTTTTTATGTTTGATAAAGAGGGTCGTGGTGAGGTTTTCTTAACTGGGAGACACCCAGATGTCGGGTTCTCTTGGGTGATGTAGGTGGAATAATTACCCATCCTCACCATCGGCGATGTATGATAGTTGTTCATAGGAGCTCGACAAGTCTAGTTGGCTTCTATTGGGTAACTGATTATATGCAGTGGAGTCAGTGATTCACTATGCAGGTAAACATGTTAGTTCTTGCAATTTTATGAGATTTTGACACTCCTCAGATGCTCATTTTGCTGAGGATACTCTGGCAAATGTTTTCCAAATTTTTGGTTGAAAGTGCAGAGGAGCTTTGGAAGAAGTTATGCAATACATATGAAAAAGATACGACATCAAATAAAGTGTATCTGATGAGAAAATTATATGACCTTCACATGAAGGACACAGATAGTGTTGCTGCTCATCTAAATGAGTTTCATGCTATATTCTTCAAGCTATAGGCTCAGAAAATGGATATGGATAATGAAATTAAAGTAGTATTGTTGTTATGCACCTTGCCATCATCATGGGATACGTTTTGCACAGCTATTAGCAATAGTGCACCTGGTGCTAAACTCGTATATGATGACATATATGGAGCACTCTTGAGTGAGGAGATTCATAGAAAATCTATGGTTGCCACTTAGAGTGGAGATGCATATAATGTTTGTGATTCTTACCAAGGAAAGAATCAGCAATGTGGCAAGAGGAAGAACAAGGAAAAGAATAGTCAACGGAGTAAGAGTAGAAGTAAATCAAGGAAGAGGGATATCAAATGCCATTATTGTCATAAGAAAGGACACATGAAGAAAGATTGTTACACATTAAAGAATGCTAAAGCTAAAGGACAGAATTCGATGAGCATGTTAAACAATTACCTACACCATCTACTTTGACTCTGAAGATTGAAGAAATTAATGCTATTTCTGATGATGTTGATGTGCTGACACTTGATAGTATTGTGCCAACTGAGGCTCTTATGGCTGATTCTCTTTCCCACACATGGCTGGTAGATTCTCGTGCTTCTTTCCATATGAATTCACATAGAGAATGGTTCTCTAATTATGCAACAAAGTCTCTTGGTACCTTGAGACTTGGTGAGTCTTACTAGCATGAAGTTTTGGGGATTGGAGATGTGGTTGTGCAGTTCATTGATGGTTCAAAATTTACTATGCATAATGTACACCATGTACCTCAGTTATCACGTCGTTTGATGTCAGTTGGTCAACTTGATGACCTTGGTTACAAAGTGGTCTTCTATCCTCAGTCCTTTCCTATATCAAAGGGCAATACGGTTATTGCAAAAGGAAGCAAACTTGGCTAACTTTATCCTTTATTTGTATCACAGAAAGAACACTTTTTAGTTGTTACTGAACAACCTATGGCTTGTATTTTGCATGATTGTTTGGGCCATATATCTTCTAGTGGAATCGAAAATCTTTCTCATTCTGGCTACTTACCTCTATTATCTTTCTCTAATTTTTCATTTTGTGGGCATTGTCAATATGGAAAGCAAACTAGAAATGTGCATAGAACACACATTGGCTCTTCAATTCAATCTTTAGATCTCATTCATATGGATGTGTGTGGTCCTTTGCCCACTAGGTCTTTATGTGGTTCTCTTTATTTTGTCACTTACATAGATGATGCTACTAGAAAATTTTGGGTATATCCTATCAAATCAAAGGATTAGGTATTTCCTACTTTCAAAAAATGCATTGCTTCAGTTGAAATTGAAAAAGGAACTAAGCTTAAGGCTTTACGTTCAAATAATGGGGGTGAGTATATCTCACATGAATTCAACCTTTTCTGTTAGTCTAGAGGGATTTGTAGAGAGTTTACACCTCATTATACCCCATTATAGAATGGTGTAGCTGAAAGGATGAATAGAGCTATTCAACATAGGGTAGTTTCTAGGTTGCATCATGCAAACCTCTCACAAGGCTTTTGGGCAGAAGCAGTATTGACTGCAGTTCATGTGATTAACCTTTCACCTAGTACTTCCAAAGGTTTGAAAGTGGCACAAGAGTTATGGACAGGGAAGCCACCAGATTATGGCCATCTTTGAGTTTTTGTGCGTGAATCATATGTTCATATAACCAAGAATCTTAGGCAAAAGTAGGACCATAAGTCAAAGAAATGCATTTTTCTTGGATATGGTCGAGAAGGACAATTTGGATATTGCTTATGGGATCCTAAAACACGATCAATGATCAAAAGTAGTGATGTCATTTTCAATGAGTCTAAGATGCATAAACAACCCATTAAGGAGGTTGAAGTGAGAAGAGTGGTGTTTGAGGATACTATTCCTCCAGTTAGCATGCATAAAAATGTTGCACATAGGGAAGTTCAAGAGAATGTCCGATTAGATCAGTCTGCACATGTTCTTGTTCAGCAACCATTGAGATGCTTTGCATGTGTCTCACATCCACCTGATAGATATGTTCTAAGTTTAGATTTTGTTATGCTAACATATGCCGATGAGTTTTATTTCTATAAAGTGGCTATGCAAACAAAGGATCATGTCAAGTGGGAGCATGCCATGAAGAGAGAGTTAGATTCTATTCACAAGAATGGTACTTGGGATTTAGTACCTTTGCCAAAGGGAAGGAAAGCTTTACCATGGAAATGGGTATATAAGATAAAATTCACATCAGATAGTGCTTCTCCAAAGTATAAAGCATGAATTGTTGCAAAGGGTTTCAAGCAACAACATGGTGTTAATTTCGAGAAAATCTTCTCTCCTATGGTCAAGATGACTACACTGCACATGTTGCTTGGATTCGTTGCAATGGAGGACTTAGAGCTAGTCCAAATGGATGTGAAAATTGCTTTCTTGCATGGAGATCCTACATATGAGATCTACATGGAACAACCAGAGGGTTATGTAGTTCTTGGCAAGGAAAGTCTAGTTTGTAAGCTAAAGAAGAGCTTGTATGGACTTAAACAGTCCCCTAGACAATGGTACCAAAGGTTCGGTGTTTTTATGAAGTCTCAAGGCTATTCTCAAAGCAATTAGGATCATTTTCTCTACACAAAGAGATGCTCATATGGAAGCTTGATATGCGTCATACTTTATGTCGATCATATGTTGATTGCTAGGAAGTCCTCTTATGACTTGTCAATTCTCAAAAAGAAGTTGAGTAAGTTATTTGATATGAAGGATTTGGGGGATGCCAAACATATTCTTGGCATGCACATTACATGTGATACGAGTAAAAGATGCATTTACTTGTCTCAAAGTGAGTACATATCCAAAGTACTTCACAGGTTCAATATGTAGGTTGGAAAGGCATTGAGTACACATTTACTCACATATGTGATATTGAGCAAGGATGATTGCCCCAAATCAGATGAAGAAAAGGAATTCATGACCAAAATTCCCTATCAGTCTGCCCTTGGTAGTCTCATGTATGCTATGGTAACTACGAGACTAGACATTGCATTTGGAATTCATGACCAAAATTCCCTATCAGTCTGCTCTTGGTAGTCTCATGTATGCTATGGTAACTACGAGACTAGACATTGCATTTGCAATGGTTGTTGTGAGCAGATATATGTCTAATCTTGGCAAGAAACATTGGGAAGAAATCAAGATGATTTTGAGATATCTGAGTAGCATCCATTATTGGTTACACAGATTCTGACTATGCTGGTTGTGTAGACAATTGTAAGTCTACATCACGGTACATTTTTCATTTTGCTGGAGGTGCTATCTCTTGGAGATATCATCGTCAAGAATGTACATATATTTCCACCACAGAAGTAGAGTATGTTGGAGCAAGTGAGGTATGTAAGGAAGCATTGTGGCTTTCTCATCTTGCTTATGATATGGGTTTACCTCAGCATGTACTTCGTTTGCTCATTCATAGTCAGAGTGTCATTGCTTTGGCTAAGAATCCCGTCTATCATGCAAAGACCAAGCACATTGAGGTGAGGTATCACTTCATTAGAGATTGCTTAGCCACTAAGTGCATTATTCTTGAGAAGGTTCACACTTGAGATATTGTTGTAGATGCTTTGACTAAAGCTCTACCATAGGATAGCTTTTCGCACTGTTGTCACTTGATGGGGGTTACTTGATTCCTGATCTTATATAGTCACTTATATATTGTGTAACATCCCCATCAGGTAAGAGGTATAGTTTGTATACCTACGCTCAGGTATTCTTTATCATTCTTTATTTTTCTCCCATAGTTACTTTGGACATATTGTCCTTTAGTGGGAGATTGTTATCGTTAGTGTCCATGTGAAAGGCCAAATGGCCACCGGACACTTCTTTGTATGTGTTCTTTAATAAAACATATAGTGGCTTGACTAGCTAGAGACTACAAGTTCGGCTGCATTTGTAACACCCAAGAAGTTTGTGTTCGTGCTCCCTGTGTATTGTGTATTTCTACACATTTTGCAACCTCTGTGCGGAGTATTGTGTGTGGCCCTAAGAACTCAATTTTATACTTCAAGGATATCATTGTGGAGCACTCAAGAAGGAGAGTGCACTGTGGTGCACCGGCAAAGAAATACTTTAGTGGGTATACAAGCTGAAGTGAAGGCTAGATGGAATAGTTGACATGTATATGGCTAGGCTTGTTGCAAAGGGTTATGCTCAGGAAAGAGGCATTGATTTTGATGAGACCTTTGCTCCTACATGTTAAATGAATATTGTTCATAGCATTTGTGCACTCGCAGCTCATCATGGTTGGAATGTACACAGTTGGGCATTAAAACTATATTTTTGAATGGTGACTTGCCCGTATGTTTTTTCCCCATGGCTTTATGCAAAAAGGGCATGAAAACCAAGTGTGCAGGTTGAAAAAGGCATTATAGGGTTTGAAGCAAGCACCACGTGCTTGTTATGAAAAAATACATGCCTACCTAATCACACATGGTTTTGAGACAATCCAACTAAGAGCACCTTATATTTTAAGCGTGCAAATGGTGTGCTTGTGATCATTTTTTTCTATGTTGATGTCATGCTTCTCACTAGTCCTTATGAGAAGCATATTGTTGATTTTAAAGATTATTTACATGCCTCATTTGAGATGTCAAATTTGGGGCATTTGCATCATTATTTGGGCATTCATCTTATGCAAGTTGATGGTGGAATAGCTTTGTGTCAAAAAAAATATATTGGCATATTATTGCGATATTTTGGCCTTGAAGACTGCAAACCTATTGCCACTCCTAAGGACACGTGTTTATGGTTGAGTCTTCACGATCTTGGAGATGCATTTGATGTTGTTCTGTATCAACAACTTGTTGAATGCTTGATTTACTTATGCATTACTCGACTATATATTCAATTTGTTGTCTCACAGATGAACATGTTTATGCATTGCCCAAGTGTCAAGCATTGGTAGGTGGTTAAGTGCAACTTTCACTACTTGAGTGGTACTTGGCTATTTTTGAGATAAATTCACTGGCCTGGGTGGCACTTATGCTACTTAGCTCATATTGTTATGCCTTTAAATGTTTTGACCCATGTGAAGCCTACATAGTTTATATGGACTATGGAGCATGATTTAGCATTCTGACAATTGAAAACTTTGCTTACGCAAGCACCTATTCTACAAGCTCCAATTGGTCCCAATCTTTTCATGTTTTTATGGATGCTTCAAATATTGCTATTGGTTTGGTTTTAATGTAGAAGGTCATACGATCCTAGTTTAGACCTATTTACTATGCTAATTGATAGTTAATTGCAGGAGAGTACAACTATTCAGTCACCAAAGGGAACGTTTAGGGCTCATTTATTCTATCAAGAAATTTCATCATTACTTGCTGGGTCGTTCTTTCTCTTTTCATGATGATCATTCTGCTCTACTGTATTTAGTCAAACAACAAAACCTAGTTGGAAAGTTGGGTTGATTGGTTTTATTATTACAAGAATATGATTATGATGTCGTTCATCACCCTGGTTCTTCACACATCATTACAGATTTTTTATCTCTTTTAGATGATGGTGAACCTCTTGACAGGCTTGATGATTCCTTTCCTAATGCCAATCTGTTTCATGTGGAAGATTAGACCGAACCTGAATTGGGAGTTCCTACTTGGCATGAGGAAATGATGTCTTTCCTAGCAATTGGTGTCCCTCCTTCACATTCACGGTCCATTTCTCGAAAGAAACTAGTGTTAAGGAGGCACCAATTTTCTATTATTTTGGACCATTTGTACTATAAGGATATTACTGGAATATGGCTTCAATGTGTGCCACTACATGAAGTAACTAATTATTATGAAAGACCATTTTGGATTTTTTGGTGATCATCATGATGCAGAGCTCATAATTTAAAAAATCTTGCAAAGTGGGCTATGGTGGCCTACAATTCACAAGGATGTTCATGATCAGATAGGACGGTGTGATCCTTGCCAAAGAACAGGTAAACATGGGGATATTCATCGTTTTCCTTTGCATCCCATTCTTCCTTTGGAACCTTTTCAAAGATGGGATTTGGACTTTATAGGTCCTATTCGTCCTCCATCCAATTCCAAAAAAACTTATTTTTGACATGCAGTAATTACTATACTTGATGGGAAGAAGCTTGGTGCTTATGCCATTCAACTGTAGGAAGCACTTTTACGGTTCTACTTACTGAATTATTCCCTTACTTTGGACTTCCATTAGAATTAGTTTGGTACTCATTTTTTAAACATCTCATTAATTCTCTCATAGATAATTTATGAATTTAACACAAATTGAGTTCTCCATATTATCCTCGAGCAAATGGATTGGCAAAGAGCACTAACAAGCTTTCACACACAATGTTGTAGAAGTTTCTTCTTGAGTGTCCAACCAAATGGGAACAATATTTATCTTTAGTTCTTTGGGCTTAGCGTACTTTGTACAAGGTTTCAATAGGATTTACACCTTTTAAGCTAGTGTATGGTATGGAAAGTATTGCTCCTATGGAATTTACGGTCCCTAGTTTACAGATTGCAATACAGAACATTATTACCGAAAGAATCTTTAATTTTTTGGATGGATACTTTACAACACGTGGAAGAACATCGATATAATAGTTTCCTACTGATGCATGAAGTCCAGTATAGATTGGCGCTGGCATGATCATCATTTACCGACTCTTGCTTTTCGGGTTGAGGATTTGGTCTTGTTTTTCAATCCAAAAATGAAGTGGCAAGCTAGCAAATTTAAATTCTGGTGGACATGTCCTTTTTGGATTCATCAAGAAATTGGAACAACCACTTTCGAGTTAGCAACTTTGACTGACAAAATTTTATGGACCAACAAATGGGTCCAAGTTGCAACCTTATCATATGTGACACTCTAGCTATCACTATATATAGTGTATATATGTTTTTTTTTTTAATACATGGCAATTAGTCAAGCATTTAATAAATGCATCATTGCTTTCATGCATGATGGGTGGTACCTTCAAGGTGGAAACTCGAGAAAATCCTAGAATCGAATTGGAATCATTGGCTATCCATGCAGCATTCAAGCCTCAAATTGTCAAATTGTGCACATGGAGAAAAGTTTACAATGGGTTTTACTATACTATTTAAGCGTATTGATTCATTGACTCACTTTTTTACCTATAACTTTCATTTTACACTCTACCCTGTGTATTCTATTTTCGACACATTCTTGCAGTTGTGACGAGAATTGTTACCAAACATAGTGAAACTAACTGACATGAGCCCATTGGTGATTATCGATCACCTGATGTAGAATCATATCAATTGGTTTCAATTGTGTAGGTGACTAGAGTATGCCCACATCCCTTGGAATCACATCCCTAATCATCCCATGACCAATTCCTTTGTTTAGTAGTGCAACGACCAACTGGAAGTTGTCGATGACCATTGTGCATTTGTCGAATTCAAAATTGGAGAAGCTACTAGTATAGTGATTGATTGACATACATCAGTGAACATCTAAGGGTTAGTCAATGTGGTATTGTAGCACCATCAGAAATGTCTTCAATAGAGGAGATGGAGTAGATGTTCGAGGAGGCTTGCTGGTGAATACAAACATGCCAAACTTTTGGATACTAATCTATGGGTGTTTGGGTTGTGCTTGGTGACATCATATAGATGAAGCATTACGGTGTGTCACAAAAACTATATTCCTTGATAAAGGATGCTTTCGTGGCCAATGGACAGGTAGATTGGGCCGAGATAATCTTCAAGCAACCCAAGAAAAAAGTGTGTCAGTTGTGTCGACCTACCAAGAAGACTCAACAGTTGGATATGAAGCTCAAGGTTCTATTGTCATTGTTGATTCCTATAGTCCCTTTACTTGCATTGTGAGAATTCGTTGTTGTCAATGAATTAGACTTTCTTCAAGCAGGTAAACGACAAGGTAAATGACCAACTCAAAACTTATTAAACACTTTGAATGAAAAGAAGTGAGCTCAGGTCAATGTTATGCAAGAAGCACTCTGGCGGGCTCAAGAAGGATGACAACGAAGAATGCAAGAGCAAATTGTAGTGGAGCTCTGACAATAGCAACAGGATGTAGTTGTTGTGGTTTTTGAAGGTGAATGTCAACGAAAGGTTGTCGAAGAAGAAGCTGCTCAAAAACAACAAGAATAGCAACAATAACAACAATAGCAACAACAACAACAACCATCGACAGGTATTCAAGGTCAACCACAACAATCTACTCAGACATCATAGCAACAACCAACAAGTGGACCACCCATAAACTTACATCAGCAATGAACAAAGCAACCATAGAGTCCAACTTTTCTAGACTCTTAGCCATCAACTTCAAAACGAATAGAAACATATCAATTTTCACAAATCAAATAGTCTAGATCGATACAATTTCTATCTTTTAACTGTAAGTGCCCTGATCCTTGGATGAATCATACTGGTAGAGTCTAATTTCCCACGATTGGTTGTTTGCTAATCATTTATCCTTGGTTTTTGAAGGACTATCAAATTCAAGCAAGTAATATTGTAGATGCAGCTAGGTTGTTAACATTGTGCTCATTCCAGATGGAAAAAGATGAAATTGCTCGCACTACTGCTCAAAGTCAAATGGAAAATATGCATGTTGAGTTATTATTCCACAAACAACAAAATATTGAGCTACAGGATGTGATGAGAGGTCACACTACTATATCTAACAAAGAAGTACAGGTGCTCAAATAAAAGGTGAATAATTTAGAGATTCACATTGAAGACCTCAATAAAGATCACCAAGAAGTTACAGAACAACTTCACTTAGTACAAGATAAACTCTCGAGAGTTCAAGCCAACAAGGATAATTTGCAAAATCAGGCTGCAACTCTATTCATTGAGAGGAATTTTGCTTCGGATCAGGTAGTATCTTTAACAAAAAATATTTAGGTTGCTTTTGCCAGAGTGGAAGGTATCAAAGAGTTGGAAACATGATTATGAGAAGCAACCCAAGTTATGATAGATAATGCTTTGATATTGATTGATAAGGAGGCATAGATTAATGAATTAATCCGATCTCGAAATGAATTATAGAAGCAGGTTGAAAGTAAAGATGATGCACTAATTCAGAAACATACATAGCTATAAAAGCTCCAAACTCAGACAGAAGAAGCTCAGCCATGAAAAAAGAATTTGTGGAAAAGTTATTTGAAGAGTTTACAAAAGCAAAAGCCAATGTTGTTGCTTGGAAAGTTCAGCTATAAGAAAATCCAAACAAAGATCTTTTCTGGCAGATGATTGATTCTGGAGTATCTAGCCTTAAGGAACTTTTTTATGAATTCCTTTATGAATTAGGTAGAATCTAAGTTCCCCCTTCATATATGAATGAGCTATAAATAAGTGGGTTCAAGTCCATCGTGCATGTCAAAGTTAGGCTGCCACTGATATGGTTACCCAAAATTTGTAAAACTCTGAATTAATATATATTTTTCTGTAAATTTATGTCTCTAGAACTTCCTAGGAAAATTAACTGTCATTCACTATTGTAACTGATGAGAAAGAGGTTAACTGCCTTGATTTCAAGAAGGTGGATGTATGCATTGAAAGAACTTGGAGAAGCTTGTGGAAGGTAGAAAAATGCATTTTGAAGCGACGAAGTTTGGTCTAGCCAACCGGAACAAGACCAGCCCTTGAGCTTATGGAGACTCAAATAGACCTTATAAGCATGTGATCAGTGCAAAGAAACACAATATGTATTTTGGAGCATCAAGGAGAATGAGTCAATACAAAACAGATAGGTTTGCGGGTCGACTAGCTCAAAAAACTTACTATCTATGGAAGAGACAATGAACTTCAAATGCCCATAGCGACCAGCGTGATTAAAATTAGAAAAAATCCTTTTATGGGAGTGATACACATAGGTTTGAGTGTATAGAATGCACAAAAGTATAAGGAATAAGCAAAATATGCTATAGGAATGAATCAGACATTCACCAGTGGTACTTCCTATTTTTCAAGAATACGCAGAGATTGACCCCAAGACATAAAATTTGGAGCTCTAGAGAGAGAGCAGCAGCCTCTGCAAGATTACTATTGGCGAAGAAGATGATGCAGAGAATTGAACGAGCAAGACAATGATGGTCGCAAGTGTATGTATATTGCTTCCATGTATTGTACAAGTGATTTCAAGTCTTTATATAGAATCTAGAAGTGCTCCACGTACAAGTGGCTTTTGAATTCAAATGAAGGTGGGAATGGTTGTTGGAGGGAATCAATTCACTTGCCTACAATCTAGGAAAAGTGAAGATCTAGTTTGATCTACTTTTAGGTGATCGATCGCTTGATTGAATGCAACTTCAACCACCACAAATTCGTGGGATTTGGGCTCTATATTTATACCTTTACATGTGTAAAGCTCAAGGCTTTTACAATGGTAAATGAACCATAAAACATCTCTCAAAAAAATACAATAAATGAGCATAAGAAAAAGAACTCTCCAACGGATATTCTTTCAACGCGATAGCCTTTGAGGTAGATCAAATCCACCTCAAGCATAATGTAAGATTGATGTTCCAACATCTCCCCCTCAAGCTAAAGTATGCTTGAGTCTTCATTCTCTGATAGGTTGAATACCTGCCATAGCTTTGAATCTACAAAGCTTTATTTCATCAAGTGCCTTCATCATCATATCTGCTACTTGCTTTTCAATTGGAACAAAAGAAATATCAATCTCCTTTACCATGAGCTTCTCCCTGATGAAGTGGTAATGGACTTCTATGTGCTTGGTTCTCGCATGGAAAATAGGATTTGTCGCTAGATGCATGGAACTTACATTATCTCCAAATATGTGAGGTTTGGAACTCACAAGTCCCAAATCTGTATACAATGCTTTTAACCATATTGCCTCTTGAGTTGCTATGCTCAAGGCCCTATACTCTGCTCCAGTTGAGGATAAAGCAACTATTGGTTGCTTCTTGGAACTCCATGACACTAGCTTCGAACCTGCAAATGCTAAGTAACCAGATGTACTTTTTCTATCATCCTTAGCTCCTGCCCAATCTGCGTCTGAGTAGATTTTGATATCCAAATCTGAAGAGTAAGGATAGAATATACCTTCGTTGATTGTACCTTTGAGATACTTAAGTACTCTCTTAGCCGCATCCATGTGTGGTCTTCTCGGTGAGTGCATGAACGCACTAAGCACTGCCACACTATATGAGATGTCCACCCTTGTATGAGTAGCATATATCAAGCTACCTACCAAGCTTTGATACTCTTTAATGTCTTCAAAATTTTCAGCTTCATAAACACTTAGTTTATGATTCATCTCCAAAGGTGTACCTGAAAGTTTAGTGTTCTCCATTTTGAACTTGAGAAGAAGATCCTGAATGTATCTTCTCTGAGTCAAATACATTCCTTCATCTGTGTATATCACCTGCATACCTAGGAAATATGTGAGCTCACCTAGGTCACTGATTTTGAACTCCTCTTGCATGTGTCTCTTGATCCTTTGAATGCCATTTAGATCATCACCTGTCACAATAATATCATCTACATATACACATAGATAGATAACCTCATTGTGATACCTTTTGATGAATAGAGAAGGCTCAGCTGATAGCTTTGAACCCTTGATCTTGAAGATATGTAACAACCTATAATTCCAAGCTCTAGGAGCTTGTTTCAATCCATACAATGCTTTCTTAAGTATGCAAACATAAGATGGATGATTAGGGTTTTCAAAACCTGGTGGTTGTGACATGTATACTCTTCACTTATCCAACCATTTAAGAATGCATTTTTCACATCAAGTTGGAGGAGTCTCCAATTCCTTGCAGCAGCTACACTTATCAATGTCCTGATTATAGTCATCTTTGCAAATGGTGAGAATGTTTCCTCATAGTCTATACCATGAGTTTGAGAGCATCCTTTGGCAACTAATCTTGCCTTGTACCTGCAAACTGATCCATCCGAATTTCTTTTAACTTTATGTACCCATCTGCAACCAATTACCTTTTGATTCGGTGACATTGGAACCAAAACCCAAGTGTCCATTTCCTTGAATGCATCTATCTCTTCTTTCATGGCCTTTTCCCAATTAGGGTTTCCCTTTGCCTCTTCATAGCTTGAGGGTTCCTCTAAAATAGAGTCTTTTGCCAAGTATATTGAATGCTTTGTAACAAATGTGGAGTCATATCCATGTTAAAAATAAAGAAGTAAGGTCATATATAAAAAGGATTTTCTTCAAATAGAAGGAAAATACAAAAATGAATAATGGAAGCATTTACTTCAACAAGTAGTGGAGGCCAAAAGAGAATCAATCAAAAGAGAATCAAATCCAAAAACTGAACTGTAAGAGGAGTGGCTGTCCAAAGTAGTGGAGAAGTTATGGAGAAGAGCTCTCAAACTCATCATGAGAGTTTTTGGTCACTTTGCTATAAAAAAGGCAAGAGAGCACACTCAAGAATAGAGGAAGAAGGCATGGAAGTCCCCTTGTAGCTAGTTCATTTGGTTTGAGTCATTTCGTTCAGTTCACTCTCATAGAGTATGTCTAGCTGCACACCCATTTTTGGGTAGTCTACTTGTGAGAGTCATATCTCTCTATATATGTATCCAATTTTAGTGTTTAAACATTCGTTGGAAATTTTATCTCGAGTACTTCCTCTATCTAGAACAGTTTTATCAAAATTCTTTGTTCTCTGTGAGTTATTCAGGTTTCAGTGAAGTCTAGTTTTTAGCCTAACTGAGTGGACAAGTAGCCTATTTTGAATCAAAGAGTTGCCAACCCAAATCTACACCAAATTGAGTGTTTGATAGCTCATTTGAAAGCTATAGGTGTCTAGTTTGAGTGACCAAAGTTTCAAGTTCATTGAATTTTTCAATTGGTACCAGTTTGCATTTGAAGGTTTAGCTATTGACAAAAGTCTTGATCCTGAGAAGGTCTCCTACACTTTCCACTGCGAATAGGAGAGGAATTCTCCAAAAATTGGTATCAGATCATTGGAGTTTGAAGAGGCAAAGCATTGGAATTGAATTGAAGCAAAGGAGAAGCTACCAATCAAGGGGGAGCTTCGTAAAGACAAGTACGAGTGCCACAACATATTTGAGGTAAACTTCAATCTTGGAAGTTTTCAATGGCTGATTTAGGACAACAAGTTGAGAAGTTAGACAAAGATAATTTTCAGCCTTGGAGGTATAGAATGAACAAATCACCTTAAAGGTAAAGGTTTATGGAGTCTAGTTACTGGAGATGATCCACAACCGGTGGACCTTCAAGATCCCAACATTACTCCGCCACAAAGGAGACAATTTGCTCATTGGGAAGAGAGGAATTGAAGGGTGATGTTCTTCATCTCACAAGTTATTTCTAACACTATGATAGGTCATGTGAAAAGCTTAGAAACAACCAACAAAGTTTGGAATGCATTGGAGAAGGTGTATGCTACCTCAACAAGGTCTCGGAGGATGCAACTCAAGAATGAGCTCAACAACATGAAGAAAAGCTCAAACCAAAGCATTAGTGAGTATACATTGAGGATCAAAGAGCTTCGGGATCAGCTAGCATCAGTTGGATGCAAGATAGAAGAGGAAGGCATCATCCAAACAACCCACAATGGCTTGAGGAGTGAAGAAAAGTGGAAGCCCCTCATCAGAAATATTCTTTATAGAGACCCTCTACCAACATTCGACGAGATTATACCAAATCTTGTGGCTGAAGAGGTTGCTCAACAAGGAGAAGGCAACAAAGGTGAGGACAGCCATAGTCAAATGTTATATGCAGGACAAGGTAGAGGAAGGAGCTCAAGAGGAGGCTCGAGAGGAAGAGGAAGAAGCTACAACAACACAAATTTCAGCCCCACAACTCGGAGGACAACAAGGACAACTCAAATGACAACACATATGGAAGAGGTCGAGGAAGAAATAGAGGAAGAGGTCGAGGTTCATACAATCCTCATAAAGGTATAACATGTTATCATTGTGGTAAACTAGGACATTATGCAAATGATTGTTGGCAAAAGAATGGAAAGCTGAATGGAGGCAACCAAAGGATCCAAAATAACTATGCAAGTACATGAAGTGAAGGAGACAAACAAAGCATGCTTGCCATGAAGCATGAGTACAACAACCTGAGAAGTGATGATAAAAAATGGTTTATAGATTCAGGTTGCAGCAACCATATGACATGCCAAGGAGATTTATTCACAAAGCTACAAGCTCCAAGTGGAAAAGGATATGTGGAGATCGGGGATGAAACTCAACATGCAATTGAGCATGTTGGAGACATCAAGCTTGGAGACAAGAAGGTATCGGCTGATGTTCTTCATGTTCCTACTATTGCAAAGAATTTGATTTCAGTAGGACAAATGGTAGAGAAAGGATATCATGTTATCTTCAATGAAAAAGGCTGCTTTATAAAGAATCCAAAAGAAGGATTCAAGGTCATTGCTCAAGGAAGGAAAGAAGGAAGGATGTTCACTTTGGACATTCAACAACCACATGGAAAGGTGATGTATATTCAGTTTGGAAACAAGAGGATTGCTGAAACGATTTGTGGCACAAAACGTTTGGACATATCAACATTCCCAAGCTCAAGGACATGAGCAACCATGAAGCGGTAAGAGGCCTCCCAAGATTCAATGATGTTGGACTACATGAGTTTTGTGAAGCATGCCAACTAGGAAAGCAAACTCGATAACCATTCAAGAAGAGCAACTATGTGGCAAGGAATGTCCTCGACTTGATACATACGAATGTGTGGGGACCATCACAACAAGCATCAGTGGCTGGTAATAGATATTTTGTCACTTTTATTGATGATAATTCAAGAAAAGTATGGATGTTTTGCATAAAACAAAAATCACATGTGTTCTCCATGTTCAAAAGATTTAAAGGACAGGTAGAAAAGGAAACAAGACGCTACATAAAGACCTTGAGGTCCAATGGAGGAGGAGAATATTTCTCTAAAGAATTTTCAGATTTTATTTATGAAAATGGCATCAAGCGACAATTTACATGTAGGTACACACCTCAACAAAATGGAATAGCTGAAAGGAAAAATAGACATATCACAGAAGTTGCAAGGTGCATGCTCAACGAGATGAAGGTGCCACTAAACTATTGGGCTGAAGCAGCTAGTCCGGCTGTTTATTTGATGAACAAGTGCACAACGGCTGGAGTGCATAATCTAACCTCCGAGGAGGTTTATTCCGGTAAGAAACCTGACCTTACACATCTCAAAGTTTTTGGATGTGTGTGTTATGTTCATATCCCTCAAGAACTAAGGACAAAGATGGAGGCAAAGTCAGAAAAATGTATTTTCATTGGATATTCATCGGAGCAAAAGGGATACAGGTGCTACAATCCACTGACAAAGGAGCTACGAGTCTCATGAGATGTGGTATTTGATGAGCTAAGACAATGGTTTGGAGACAAAGGGAAAGAGAAGATTCTTGAAGAAGATTCCGAAGATGATGGAGGTGCTATCCAAGAAGAATTTCAGCAAACAAGCACTCAAATGTCAGGTCTAAAAGCTTCTACATCACGTGGAGAAAGCTCAACATGGAAGGGGAGACTAAGGAGTCATTCCTCATCACTAACATCATGTTGTGAAAGATCTAAAGCTGAAAGTGCTGCCCAAAATAATGATTCAAATGCAAGTGAAGAAGAGTATGAAGAGGTGATCACACCAAAGGTAAAGTTGAACTGGTTGAAGAAGCAATATTCAAAAGAAAATGAAAGGAGGTCTTTGAGAGCAAGGTATCCAATTCAAAGGGTGAGCTATGATAATTTTATTACAAAGCATTTTGCATATATGACATAGGTGGTCAAAGACAAAGAACTGGATGCATATGAAGAAGCATGTACACAAAAAGAATGGCAAGAGGCTATGCAAGAAGAGATAAAATCTCTCAAGGACAATCACACATGGGAGCTAGTTCCAAAGGCTGAAGGTATGAAGATTGTGCCAAATAAATGGGTGTTTGAAATAAAGAGAAAAGTTGATGGCTCTCTAGCTAGGCATAAAGCTAGACTAGTAGCAAAAGGATTCAAACAAACTCACGACATTGACTATGAAGAGACTTTTATCCCGGTTGCAAAGATGGGAACAATTAGAACCTTGATTGCGGTGAGTGCAAAAAGGAGATGGCCATTGTACCAACTTGACATAAAAAATGCTTTTCTCAATGGTGAACTTCAAGAAGAGGTATACATGAGTCAACGGATTGGATTTGAAGATAGAAAGCATCCAGATTTTGTTTCTAGATTGAAGAAAGCTTTGTATGGGCTGAAGCAAGCACCACGTGCTTGGAATCAAAGATGGGTCGAGTACCTCACAAGGTGTGGGTATAGTCCAAGTAGTGCAAATCCCTCTCTCTACATGAAGAAAGAAGAAGGCAAGCAGGTATATATTTGCATATATGTTGATGATCTCATCATAAGAGGAAGTAATGTTACACGAATATAAGAGATAAAAAGAAAAATTGGTAAGGAGTTTAAAATTTCAGATCTTGGTGAGCTGAAATACTTTTTAGGAAATGAGATAATCTATGGGAAAGATGGCATCTACTTGATGCAAAGAAAGTACTTGTTGGATATTCTTTTCAGATTTGGAATGAGTGAATGCAAACCACTCACTCAACCTATGGACACGAATGTGAAGCTATGCTCAAATGATGGAGATAAGTTACATGACGTAACTACATACAAGAGTATTATAAGTTCATTGATCTATGCTATGATCACAAGACCAGATTTGTGTTATATTGTTGGAGTTCTTTCTCAAGTTATGCAAGAACCAACAAGTGAACATTTAAATTTAGCCAAACGAGTGCTAAGATATGTGAAGCACATAGTCAATCATGCCTTGTTTTAAAGATATGATGAAGAATTGCAGGTAAAGGGCTTTAGTGATGCTGATTGGGCTGGTTCGAAGGAAGATAGAAGATCCACTTCAGGTTATGTGTTCATGATAGGTAGCAAACCTATCATATGGAGCTCGAAGAAGCAACCTACTGTTGCACTATCATCTACAGAAGCTGAATATAGAGGATTAGCCTTTGCAACTTGTGAAGCTATGTGGATTAAGAAGCTCTTGGCTGATCTTCATGTGCAGGTGGAGACCATTCCAATTTATTGTGACAACATGTCAAGCATTCACTTGACAAAAAATCCAATGTTTCATGCACGAAGCAAGCACATAGAAGTGCATTATCATTATGTTCGAGAAAAAGTTTTGAGCAAGGATGTGGATATAGAGTTCATTGGAACTAATGACTAGGTTGCAAACATGTTTACAAAGTCTTTCGATGCTTCTAAGCTAAAGAGGTTCAAGGATGACATCAACTTGCAGGATATGGCTGAAGGTGCAAGCTCACATGTGAGCTTGAGGGGGAGTGTTAAAAATAAAGAAGTAAGGTCGTATATATTTTTGCAAAAAGGATTTTCTTCAATAAAAAGGAAAATACAAAAATGAAAAATGGAAGCATTTACTTCAGCAAGTAGTGGAGGCCAAAAGAGAATCAATCAAAAGAGAATCAAATCCAAAAACTGAACTGTAAGAGGAGTGGCTGTCCAAAGTAGTGGAGAAGTTATGGAGAAGAGCTCTCAAACTCATCATGAGAGTTTTTGGTCACTTTGCTATAAAAATGGCAAGAGAGGACACTCAAGAATAGAGGAAGAAGGCATGGAATTCCCCTTGTAGCTAGTTCATTTGGTTTGAGTCATTTTGTTGAGTTCACTCTCATAGAGTATGTCCAACTGCACACCCATTTTTGGGTAGTCTACTTGTGAGAGTTATATATCTCAATATATGTATCCAATTTTAGTGTTTAAACATTCTTTTGAAATCTTATCTTGAGTACTTCCTCTATCTAGAACAATTTTATCAAATTCTTTGTGGTCTATGAGTTATTCAAGTTTTAGTGAAGTTCAATTTTCAGCATAACTGAGTGGATAGGTAGCCTATTTTGAATCAAAGAGTCACCAACCCAAATCTACTCCAAATTGAGTGTTTGATAGCTCACTTGAAAGCTATAGGTGTCTAGTTTAGGTGAACAAAGTTTCAAGTTCATTGCAGTTTTCAATTGGTACCAGTTTTCATTTGAAGGTTCAGCTATTGACAAAAGTCTTGATCCTGAGAAGGTCTTCTACACTTTCCACTACGAATAGGAGAGGAATTCTCCAACAATCCATACCTTTCTGGTTGTTTCTTCTCTCTTGCTGATCTTCTAGGTGCTTGTTTGGAGCATTCTCCAACCTCTTGCATCTTTGCTTTGCCTCTTGGCTTCCATAGCTTGTAATCCTTTTCCATTTCATCTTGGTCATCGTCTGTATCACTTCTTGGATCCTAGATCTATGTATCATGCTTTCTTCCTAATTGATGAGAGTCGGAATCAAGATCATATGGTAGTGTTACCTTTTGTTTGCCTTCATCATACCAAGACTCGTGTTCTTCAAACACAACATCTCTACTTGTAGTGAATTGCTTGGTTGAAGGATTGAAGAACCTGTAATCCATCTGAGTTGAATCATATCCAATAAACACTACCTTTGTTGCCCTTTCATCTAGCTTACTTCTTATTTGTGATGGTACATGAACATAAGCTAAACAACCAAAAACCTTGCAATGTCCAAGACTAGGTTTTCTTCCATGCCATGCTTCATAAGGAGTCATACTTTGAAGTGATTTGGATGGTAGTCTATTGACAAGGTACAAAGTAGTTGAAATAGCTTCTGCCCATAGATAATGTGGCAACTTCTTCTCTTCAAGCATTGTTCGGGCTGATCCAATTAGTGTCTTGTTTCTCCTCTCTGCAATTCCATTTAGTTGAGGAGAGTACCTAGTAGTCACTTCCCTTTTGATACCTTTGTCCTGCAAGAACTCATCAAACTCTTTGCAGAAGTATTCTCCCCCTCCATAAGATCTGAGCATCTTTAGTGATCTATCTGTATGATTCTCCAATGTGCAAGATACTTCTTGAAGCAATCAAACACTTCATTTTTACTCTTGATAAAGTATAGAACAGTCCGTCTACTATGGTCATCAATAAATGAGACATAATACCTTGATCTTGCCAATGAAGGTTCTTGACTTGGTCCCCATACATCTGTATGTATTAATTCCAATAAGTTGTTGTGGATGTAGCCTTTGTGGTTGAATGGTTGTCTTTGTGCCTTCCCAATCTGACATGCATCACACCTGTTGATCATGTGTTGCTTTGATATGTTCGGCAGTCCTAGAACACTTTGATCCCTGCATATATCCTTCAAGGTTCTTTCATTCACATGAGCAAGTCTCTTATGCCACACTTCAAGATCACTTAGGGTTTGAGACCCAAAGTTGAATAGAGCTATGTTCCTGGTTTCTCCTAATTCAAAAGTAAAGATCCTACCATGCTTCTCACCTCGGGCTATCTTCTTGAAGCCTTGACATGGATCTTCCACCAAAGCTCCATGTTGGGTGAACCTAACTTGCAAGCCTTTTTCAACTATTTGGCCTACACTTATTAGGTTTTTAGTGATAGTGGATACATAGAGAACCTTACTTAGAATGTTTGTCTTGCCATTACCAATCTTCTCCACATTGTGCTTTTTGTCATCCCCTGTTTGCACTTCATGTCTATGTTTTGGACTTTGCAAATCAGATAGAAGAGCAATGTTTCCTGCAACATGATTAGAACATCATGAATCTATGTAGAACAAATGATCATCTTCTTTACCTTCTTTGTGGCATAGATTCATAAGAAGCAATGAATCTTCATGTGGTTGATCTTTTGAATAATTGTTGGAGTCCCTTCTATTATAGCTTCTATTGTTATTGTTGAAGTTGTGTTCACCTCTGCCTCTATTGCTGCCATATCCACCTCTTCCACTTCCTTTCTGGGTCTTCCCATTGAACCAACAATTCTGAGTGGTGTGGTTGGTCTTATCGCATATGGCACAAGGTTGAACATTACGACCTTTGGCTTTGTCTTGCTTTGGTCCTTTGTTCTTCCCTTTCCACTTGCTCTTGCTTGCAAAGTTGGCTTGGGAGGTCTTTTCTTCATCTTCTTCCTTCTTCTTGCCTTTCTTCTTCTTATCCTTCTTATCTGCATATAGAGCACTAGTTGAATTACCATGATAAGATTTACCTTCCTTTATGCTATTGTTGGCTTCTTGATTGAAGAGTTGTCCAAGAAAGATGTTGAAGTCTGGAGTTTGCACATCCATGATGAGATCATAAGCCGTCGTGAAGGATTGCCATTGCTTATCACTTCGAATGCCATTGATAATTTGTCTCATGATGACCTCTTCTTCAATAAGCTCTCCAATGGATGCTAACTAATTTGCAACCTCCTTGACCTTGGTAACAAACTCTGTAATGGTTTGTTTAGGTGTCTTCTTCATTCGATTGAACTCGTTCCAAAGATTATTCTTTCTTGCTTTGGTACTAACAGAAAAGAAAGTCTCGAGGGCATCCCAAGTCTCTTGAGATGTCTTGCATCCTCTAATATGTGGTAATAGAAAGTCAGAGATAGAGTTTAGTATGTACGACCTTGCTTGAGCATCTCTTGCACAACAAACTGTGAGCTTATCTGTCTCCTCTTGTGTAGGTCCTCCTTTGGATTGTGGAATAGGCATAGCTTCATCACTTGCTAGAATTTCATAAAGATTTCTACCTTGCAAATAGGCCTCCATTCTGATTTGCAAAGCTGCATAGTTGTGTCGATCAAGCTTCTCCATCATTGAGGGAAATACATCACCCATCTTGGTCTAGCTCTGATACCACTAAAAGAACTTGGAGAAGCTTGTAGAACGTAGAAAAATGCGTTTCAAAGCGATAAAGTTTGGTCTAGACAACCAACACAAGACCAGCCCTTGAGCTTATGGAGACTCAAATAGACCTTATAAGCATGTGATAAGTGCAAAGAAACACACTATGTACTTTGGAGCATCAAGCAGAATGAGTTGATACAAAACAGATAGGTTCACGGGTCGACTAGCTCAAAAAACTTACTATCTATGGAAGAGAGAATGAACTTCAAATGCCCATAGCGACAAGCATGATTACAATTAGAAAAAATTCTTTTATGGGAGTGATACGCATAGGGTTGAGTGTATAGAATGCACAAAAGTATAAGGAATAAGCAAAATATGCTATAGAAATGAATGAGACATTCACCGGTGGTACTTCCTATTTTTCAGGAATATGCAGAGATTGACCCCGAGACAGAAAAAATCAGAATTCTCCCAATCTAATGAACCAAATGCTATGAAAATTTATAGGAATAAACTAGACACTAATACCTTTCCAATGAGCTCTTGCACTCAATTTGGAGCTCTAGAGAGAGAGGAGCAGCCTCTGCAAGATTACTATTGGCAAAGAAGATGATGCAAAGAATTGAAGGAGCAAGACAATGATGGTCACAAGTGTATGTATATTGCTTCCATGTATTGCACAAGTGATTTCAAGTCTTTATATAGACTCTAGAAGTGCTCCAAGACTTCTACAAGTGGATTTTGAATTCAAATGAAGGTGGGAATGGTTGTTGGAGGGAATCAATTCACTTTCCTACAATCTAAGAAAAGTGAAGATCTAGTTTGATCTACTTTTAAGTGATTGATTGATTGATTGAATGCAACTTCAAACACCACAAATTTGTGGGATTTGGGCTCTATATTTCTACCTTTACATGTGTAAAGCTCAAGGCTTTTACAACGGTAAATGAACCATAAAAAATCTCTCAAAAAAATACAATAAATGATCATAAGAAAAAGAACTCTCCAACGGATATTCTTTCGACGTGATAGCCTTTGATGTAGATCAAATCCACCTCAAGCATAATGTAAGATTGATGTTACAACATGCATTCCCATAGTGGATTGAGTTTGAGAGATCTATCAATAGTTTAAAGAAGGCTGTAATACTGCATTCAAGCTTGCAATACCTTTTTTGAGTAATATCGATTCCAATATTAATTCATTATTCTGAGTATTTTTCAGTATTGCAGATTAATTTATACTCTATGTTGTTAATTATTTGTGAAGTGTGGTAAGATATCAAATAGAGAATAGAATTACACTAAAGTAAACTCGGGTGAATACCATTCCCCGAACCTACGTAATACCTATACGATGAAGTAAAGTAACACCAAACAAATGTTGGACCATGAACAACTTCTCCAAATCATCTGCACTTGTTCATGCATAGTTGTTTTATTGCGTTCTATTATTTTGATTCTTCAACCTACAATCATGTTCAAAAGGACCAAGTTTACCACAATTCCAGTATCCTTTCCTATCATTACTTGAATCATTTCTTTGGAAATTTTTGTAGCCTCTTTGGCTCCCCTACCTCGAAATTGTCCTCTATCTCCTGCATGATTCTGTTGTTGACCTTGGTCTTAGTTACTATTTCCTCTTCCACTTCGCCTCTACCTCTACCTCTTCCTCTTCCAGACTAGAATACCTGCTCAAAACTAGGTTTTCCTTGGGATTTCCAATCCTCACCAAGATTCTTTTCTTCAATAATCAGCATGGACACTAGATCATCAAAATTCAAAATGTTTTTCTTGGATTGAATAGAATTTATTAACTACTTATATGCAGCTCCAAAACTAGGAAGGCACACTTCCACCTTATCATCATCATCTACATTCATGCCAATAGATGCAAGTGACTCACATATGCTTTTGATTTTTAGGGTGTATTCACTTACTGACACACCCTTTTTCTCCAATGCATGCATCTCATTCTTGAGTTGCAATTTTCCTGCCTTTGTATTGGTCCCATACAATGTGTCCAAACTATTCCAAGCCTCTTTTAGAGTCTGTGCATCTTGTATGTGTCCAATCATGCTATCGTGTATGCTAACAGATAATCAATACATTAATTTTCATGCTCCTTGATCCCATTATTCATATGATTTTAACCGTTTTGCAGTCTGATTCCTCTCTGGTAATTGGAGAGCATTTTCATTCTCTGCTTTGATGTACTTCTAGTAGCCTTTTTGCATCATGAAATTCATCATTCTAAATCTCGGAGGGTGAAAGTTGTTTTTGGCCAACTTGTCACTTATAATTTGACTCATTCTATCAACATTTGCCATTTTTGCAGCAATTCATAACACTCCAAAAACACTACAAGCAGTACCTCTGCTTGAGCATTGTCACACTATGACATGATAGTTCGATCTCAAAAAAAACATAGTTTTTGTGCATCAATAGTACATAGAACCACTTTAAATTTTGGATCTAGAATATTTGAGTGTTTCCCAATAGGACATGAGTTATAGTTTTTGCAAATTAGCCTAGAATTTTTATGGGCCCCACCTTGCAGATGTTGATATATTAGGTGCTGATATGTGTGAACACACTATGATTGTTGGGGCACTTTTTCCCTCTTTATGAGGTTTTTTCCCTTGGCTTGTATATATGCATATAGCCCTAATAGGTCACTTATCTTTGTACATTCTAGTGGTAATACATTCAGTATTGTATGTTGTGTTCCAAGCTTCTTCTTCTTCTTCCTTGTGTTGTTTGCATGCTTCCACAAACCTCCAACTCTAACAATTGGTACCAGATTAGGTCACGGCTTCATCTAGGGCATCGTCAACACCCCTCCAGTCATAGTATCGGAATTGCATTAAAATTGGTGAGCATACTCAAGGTGAACTTGTTTCACGATCTACACTTGTTTCATGATCTGAGCTCATTTTGGTCTCTGAATGCACTATCACAGTGCTTATGTAGGCAATATTGTCTCTTTGTGCTAAAGATATATACAAGTTTGAGTTTGTCACTATAAGCATCTCAAAGTCGCCTATAGGTTATAGCAGAACTTGACAAGGTAGTTCTCTTCAATTTTTTGAGATAGAGTTATTTTTTTACATCAGGGTATTTTAGTCAATGGCCATCGCCGAAAGCAATTATGTATTCTATATGTTGGATATTGAGGATAAATTTGACGGTACCAATTACCCATTATGGGCTTATATGATGCGTCATGTATTGGTTGCAAAAGGACTATGGAATATTGTGCAAGGAGTTGAAAAATGTCCTATTATACCTGCAAACATAGTTGTTGAAGGTGATGCAAACGGCATTGAAGATGGTGATATTCTTCATGTTCCTGATCCTGTTACGGTTCCTGTTGCACCTTCTATAGGGCGAATTCATTGGGATGGTAGAGATGCTCAGGCACATGCATTGATAGCCTTGTCTGTCAAATGTGTTTGTGTAATTACTCCAAGCATAAATGCTTGATCACCTATCCTAAAGATCATATGTTCATTCATTAGCACATGAATGATCTCTTGGGAAAGATTTATTTTTACTCCTTGTAAAAGTGCATAGGTAGAATCACTTCCAATTACAAGTTCTTAGGAGAAATTTTCCATGAATTAGTTGGTGAGGATTTATGGCAAATCAAGTCCTAAAACTATGGAACACTTTTAGGTAAAGATTCAAATTCAAAATTGAATCTTGGTTCCAACAAAAAGGCTATAAAAGAGGACCACCTAGTCATGTGGATTGCGGCCAGATATAGCAAAGATTTCAAAGGAATTTTTGTGGCATATTGTTGGAGCAAGTCTATGAAAAGCCTAAGTATTGGCTTGAGTCCCACAAAGTCATAGAAAAAGCCTTAAAATGAAGACTATGTAAAGTTCACTTGTGAACTACCTCTTGTAACTTTTGAAGAGTTTACTTAATGTAAAAGTGAAAGAATCTTAAGTGGTTGAGTCCACTTGATCAAGAATGGAAAGAGGAGCCAAAAATTCGTGATTTGTGGTAGGTAGAGAATCAAATCAATCATTGATTGATTGGAGAGTGATTGAGGGAAGTTAGCCTCCCAAACTCAACTATAAATAGATGGCAGTTTTAGTCGTGGTTAGAGAGACCTATGTGAAGACCTCCAAGAGCTGAGCTTTATGCCATATCAAGGTGTGATTACAAGGCACACATATGTATCAGTAAGTCATTGTATTGTACAAGCAATATACTTTCATCTTCATGATTATTTGAGTTCATCTTTCCATGTTCTTGTGAAGTGTACTACTCACTGCCATTACTCTCAGTTTTCTCAGTCAGCTTGCAGAGATGTTTTCTCTGAGCTTGGTGCATCATTTTCAGTGATTTAACTTGTTAAAGTTAGCTCTATAAGTCTAATATATGCTCACAAATTTTCATGTCATTTGGATGTTGCAATATTCAGTTATGTTCAGTTGAAGTCAACAGTGTCTGTGCATTTTCACTTCTCTGTCAGGTACCCGACTTTTTCACTCATCTTGTCAGAGGTTTTTCTCAGTGGTTAATAATCCACTTTTAGTGATTTAAAACTTTTTGGATGCACCTTACAGTCTAGTATAACCATACAAAGTTTCATAATCATTGGAGTCCTAAATTTTGAGTTATGTTGATTTTTCGGCTCACTGGTCTCAAACTGTAGCAGCCCGTGAAAATCGGGATGATGTCATTACTTGTTAAAACTCATTCTCAGTGTGTGGTTTATTATTTTTGATGAGATTACTCTTGAAAGTTATCTCTTTAAGTTACCTAGACTTCCCCAAGAGGAATTAACCTAATTGCTGCTGTGCTCAGAGAATTATGTAAAACACTGGACATGTGTATGAACCAAGAATAGCAAGTTTTCACCTCTGAGCTAACTCCAACTTATCTGTTTTGATCTATCTTTTTGAGAGTGATCTTCCAAGGTACATAGGGTGTCTAATACATCCATTGGCAAGCTAAAAGGGCCCACCATATACTTCTGGAGTTCATTTGGCTGGTGTAGATCAAGGATTTTGCAACACCTCTTCATCTTCAAGCACATACGTATCCATCTCTTCACACATATTGAGCTCACATTATAGCTCTTCTATTTCCCTCATATTGTGCAATCCTTCATTTCCAATGTCAATGTAGTTTATGTGCATTATTACATATAGTTTGCTCATATCTCATCTTTTCTACTCGATCATATACTACTCAGAATAGTGAGCTTCTCTAATCTATTTCTCACCATGTACTTGATCATTTTCAGTGAACAAGTTAAGTTAGATTCATTAGACTGTCTATTTTCTTGCTACACATTTTCATTTCAATTGGTTCTAGCATTCTTGAGATATGTTCAAAACAAGTGCTCTCTAGTCTGCATAGTATCAACTCCCTAAAATGTCGAGATGCATCTCTGATTTTCTAAGCATCATTCTCTTAGCATAGTTGAAGATTTCAATTGAAATAACTTGTGAAAGGTAGATATCATAGTCAATTAGATATCTCCAAAAATATTTTATTCAATTGTTACCAGGGAAGGAGTACTGTTCATTTTCTTGAATAGATATGATGACCAAAATACAAAGATTTTGGTCCACATTTAAACTCCAACTCATCTGTTTTGATCCAATGATTTGAGGATCGTCTTCCAAAGTACTTGGTTGATTATTTGTGCTTCATGGGAAGCTCAAGAGGTCTTCTTTTCACTCCTCAACTCAATTTTGATTGGTGTGAAGCAGAGTTTTGTAGCACCATCTCATCTCTGGAAGGTGTCCACCATCTCCTCCAATAGTGGTATTAGAGCAACATACAAATTGGATGGGAGAAATTATCCAACTTGGTCCCTAAGGATGATTGCTTACCTCCACGGAAGAAGCTTGTATGGATAAATATCTGGAGATGAAGAAATGACAACCTTTTAGAAGCAAAAATCAACCCACAAGAGAGGAGCAAGAGAGACTAATTGCATGGTGTGCAAAGGATGCTCTAGCCATGTCCTACATACTCAATTCAATATTTGACTTTTTGTTACCTCATATTAGGAATTGTAAGACTTCCCAAGAGGCTTGGGAAGTACTATCTTCATACTTCTCATCGAATACAAGAGCCAGAAAGAACCAACTTTGGATGGAGTTCACAACATTGAAGAAGTAACCAAAGCAAAGCAAAGCTGACTATGTGACCAAGATGAAGGATGTAGCTGATCAGCTTGGAAGTATTGGAGAAGAAATGGAAGAGGAGCAGATAGTAAGGCAGATCATAAATGGCACCAAGGCTGATGACAAATGGGAGTCTTTTACCACAACAATGGACCTATATATGGATATGCAAATACTTGACCTGGATACATTGATGGGGCAATTCTTCACACATGAGACAAAGCTAAATAAGAATGGAGATACTTCTAGAGGCAATTAATATTCTACCCTTTACACAGATACAAGTAAGAGTAAAGATAAAGACAAAGGTAAGAAGAATGAAGAAGATGCAAGAACCTCTCAAGTGAATTTCACAGATAGAGGGAAGAGGTACTAGAGGAAGGGGCAGAGGAGGAAAGCAAGGCAAGGGGAGACCATACAACTCTTCACCTTGCAAAATTTGTGGCTTGACCAATCATACAACATATGAATGTTTCGGGGACACAAAGAATCAGAGAGGAAGAGACTTCCACAGAGGAGGCTATGGATAATCAAGATGTAGGTTCAATAATGGAGGAAACAACTACCATCACAATTACAACCAAGGTTACAACAACAACTATCAAGGAGGCTTTAGAGGAGGGAGAGACTACAACAACTATCCAAATGAGCAAGAGGATTCCCTATTACTCATGAATATGACATCCAACCAAGGTAAAGATGATGAGTAGCTATTTTATATTGATTCTGGTTGCTCCAATCATGTAGCAGGCAATGTAGCATTATTATCTGACCTTGAAGAACCCAAAGGAAATCACAAAGTTCAGATAGGTGATGACACTGGGCACTCAATAAAGAAGATTGGAAACGTTAAAGCTTCTGATGGCAACATGAATCTTCTAAGCACGGTATTGTATGTGCCAACAAAAACCAAGAATCTACTCAATGTTGGACAGATTGTTGAGAAGGGTCTACAAGTTAGATTCACAAGGCATGGAGCATATGGTCGAGGGCAAGGCATGGAGCATATGTGGAGGACCCTCAATAAAGCTTCAAGAGGATTGCAAAAGGTGATAAATTTGGTAGACTTTTTACCTTTGAAGTTGAAGATACAAGAAATATTGCTCTCTTCAATTATAAGGACCAAACCCTATCTGAATTGGAGATATGGCATAAGAGACTAGGACATATAGGTGAAAGGATATGCAGGGATCAGAGTGTGCTTGGCATCCCAAATGTGTCAAAGCAACACATGATCTACAAATGTGGAACATGCCAATTTGGCAAGTCACACACGCAACCATTCAATAAAAGAGGAAGACTACTTGGAGCTTGTACACTCAAATGTGAGGGATCCTAGCAAAGAGCCATCAATTTCAGGGTCAAGGTATTATGTTTTATTCATAGATGACTATATTAGGTGGACAATACTTTACTTTATGAAGCATAAAGATGAATTTTTCACTTGTTTCAAAAATTATTTGGCATTGGTTGAGAATTAAATAGGTAAAAGTTTGAAGAGGCTCAGATCTGATGGAGGTGGTGAGTATTTCTCACATGAGTTTGAATCCTTCTTACAAGATAGAGGCATAAAGAGAGAGATTACAACAAGGTACACTCCTGAACAGAATGCAATGGGAGAGAGAAGAAATAGACTAATAGTAAAGGCTACAAGATCAATGTTGAATGAGAAAAAACTTCCTAATTATATATGGGCAAAGGCTATTTCCATAGCCACTTACCTAATCAATAGGCTTCCATCCAAGTCCCTAGATGGTATGACACCTTATGAGGCATGGAATGGCACAAGACCTTCTTTAGATCATTGTAAGATCTTTGGATGTAATGCTTATGCACACATACCCTCACAGATTAGGGGAAAACTTGATCCAAAAGCTGAAAGATGCATATTTATTGGCTATGATCAAAATCAGAAAGAATATATGTTATATAATCCCACTAACAAAGGATTTACAGTTAGTAGGGATATATAATCCCACTAACAAAGGATATATGTTATATAATCCCACTAACAAAGGATTTACAGTTAGTAGGGATGTGGTATTTGATGAAAATAACTCTTGCTTTGAGGATGATTGTAGGAAAATAAATCTACCCTATGATTTGGAGAATGATTTTCCACATCTAACCGAAAAAGAACCATATATATCACAAGATGTCAACTCAAAAGATGAACAAATTTATTTTGAAGCTTGGAAGTCCAGGGCGAAAGAAAATTCCAAAAAATTGGAAGACATTCCGAAGTCATCTAATCAAGAACTTAGAAGATCTCAAAGAAAAAACAAGAAGCCTATAAGGTATGGTTATGACACATCATTAGTCACCAAGCATTCTAAATACATAGCTAAAGACTTTATGTCAGAGGAACCTTCTTCATTTGAAGAAGCCAACAAGAAAGAAGAATGGAGAGAAGCTATGCAGGACGAAATTGAAGCACTTCAAGAGAATTGCACTTGGGATTTGGTACCCAAAAAAACCATTCATGAAGATAATAGGATCCATGTGGATTTACAAAGTTAAAAAGAATTCAGATGGCACAATAAACATGTATAAAGCAAGGCTAGTAGCAAAGGGGTTTGCTCAAACCCATGGAGTAGATTATGAGGAGACCTTCTCACTTGTAGCGAAAATGCCAACCATCAAAGTTTTAGTAAGTATTGCTACTTCAAAGAATTGGAACTTGTACCAATTAGATGTTAAAAATGCATTCCTTAATGGGTGGATCTCTGAAGAGGTTGGCATGGCTCAACCACCAGGATATGAAGACAAAGACAAACTTGATTATGTGTGTAAATTAATGAAGGCATTTTATGGTTTAAAGCAAGCTCCTAGAGCTTGGAACCATAGGCTGGTCACACACTTGCAGGACCAATGTTTTGTTGCAAGCAAGGTAGATTCTTCATTCTTCATTAAGAAGACTAATTCACAAGTTATTTATCTATGTGTTTATGTGGATGATATTTGTTGCCGACATGATTGCTGGAACTAAATTGAACAGGTTCAAGATGATGATTGGATTGCAGGAGATTAAAGAAATTTGAAGCCCAAAAATGTTAGGCTTGAGGGGGAGCTGTTGGTGCAATTACTCCGAGCCTAAATGCTTTATCACCTATCCTAAAGATCATATGTTCATTCATTAGCACATGAATGATCTCTTGTAAAAGATTGATTTTTACTCCTTGTAAAAGTGCATAGGTAGAATCACTTACAATTACGAGTTCTTAGGAGAATGTTTTCAAGAATTAGTTGGTGAGGATTTATGGCACATCAAGTCCTAAAACAATGGAACACTTTTAGGTAAAGATTCAAATTCAAACTTGAATCTTGGCTCCAACAAAAAGGTTATAAAAGAGGACCAACTAGTCACATGGATTGCAACCAGATAGAATGAAGATGTCAAAGGAATTTGTGTTGCATATTGAGCTCACATTATAGCTCTTCTATTGCTCTTGCATTGTGCAATCATTCATTGCCAATGTCAATGTAGTTTATGTGCATTATTACATATAGTTTGCTCATATCTCATCTTTTCTAATCTGTCATATACTACTCAAGACAATGATCTTCTCTGATATATCTCTCAACGTGTACTTGATCATTTTCAGTGATTCAAGTTGATCTAGATTCGTTAGATCATCTACTTTCTTATTACAAAGTTTCATTTCAATTGGTTCAATCGTTCTTGAGATATTTTCAAAACATTACTCTCTGGTATGCATACTGTCAACTCCCTGAAATGTCAAGATGCATCTCTGATTTGCTAAGCACCATTCTCTAAGCATAGTTCATCAATTCAAGTGAGATAACTTGTGAAAGGTATCTATCATAGTCAATTAGATATCACCAAAATGATTTTATTCAATTGTTACCATGGAAGGAGTATTGCTCATTTTCTTGAGCAAATGTGATGACCAAAATAGCAAGTTTTTGGTCCATAATTAAACTCCAACTTATCTGTTTTGATCAAATGATTTGAGGATCATCTTCCAAAGTACTTAGGTGATTATTTGTGCTTTTTGGAAAGTTAAAGAGGTCTATTTTGCACTCCTTAACTCAATTTTGGCTTGTGTGAAGCATGATTTTGCTGCACCATCTCATCTCTCGAAGGTGTCCACCATCTCCTCCAACAAAACATGGCATTATTCCTCAGATTCACTCTTGCATAACAGCTAAGGATGCTTGGAATACACTTATCACTTTATACTAGGCAAGGAATGAGGCTTGTGTTGCTTACCTCTGAAAATAGTTGGAGAGTGAGCACATGAATGAAGGAGATTCCATGGACAATTTTCTAATAAAGATCAAAGATTTGAAGGAGCAGGTGATTTTTGACGATGAAGACTTCCCTAATAGTTCACTTGTGCAAACTGTTTTGAATGTTCTTCTTGATTCATATTAGAGTTTTGCTTCTACTCTTCATTTGATGATGAAAGGAAATCCAAATGCCTTAGCATTTGAGGAGTTAGTCTCTATTCTATTGTACGAAGGTTATTCTAGGTAGAATAGTTCCATTATGCATGTTGTAGATAGAGCTTTCTTGGCTAGTCAGATTGGCAAAGGTAAATGGAGCTCTTCTACTAGTAAGCAAAAATATGCTAATTTTGCACAATCAAAGAAGGATGACACAGACAAGAAGAAAATAGAAAAGAAAAATTGTTTTTCAAATATTGTAAAGGAAATGATCATGCCATAAAGGGTTATCCAAAACTGGCTACTAAAGAGGCAAGGAAGAAAGAGGCTAGAATCGTTGTTGTACAGGCCTCTACACCCAAAACAAATCCTAGTAATCTTGTGGAGAATGAAGAATGGAAATTTATCACTGTTTGCAGTTATGAACCATCTTCTCATGAACAATGTATGTCTGTAGTAGACTCAGATGTTTGGTACTTTGATAGTGGGGCAACCAAACATATTGCCTCCTAGTGTAGTTTCTTCACTTCACTCAAGTCTGCTCCTACAGAGAATACTATCACATGCATGAACAAATCTTTTTATCCTATTATGAGAGTTGGTAAGATCATTCTAACTATTGCTCATGGTGGTTCTTTTACATTGTTGGATGCTTTATTTGTGCCAGGGATCAAGAAGAATCTATTATCAATTTCAGCTTTAGCCAAGATTGGCTTGGTTGTGAAATTTGTTGATGATAGGTGTACAATTCATGATCTATCAAATGGCAATGTCATTATTGCTTCTAGAATTTTATGTCCTAGGATATATAAACTCATAAACTATAAAAAATCTCTAAATGATTTAGCATGTGCAATACATGATTTTCAGGCTTTGTCATACACAAAGCTTTGGCAAGCACACTTTGGTCATCTTAATTTTGCTAGTTTGCTATGGCTATAGAAATTTGAAATGGTGTCCTCTTTGCCCAAACTTGAGGCACCTAGTAAACATGTCTGTGAAGGTTGTATTTTAGGCAAAATGTAGTGTTCCTCATTCCCAAAAGATGGTTTAGTTTGAGATACTTAGAAATTGTAGCTTGTTTACAATGATGTGTGTGGTTCTATGCAGACACCCTCTTTTGAAAACTATCTTTACTTTGTGACTTTCATTGATGATTTTTTGAGGCATGCATGGGTATATCCATTGAAAGCAAAGGCCAAAGTGTTTATGTGCTTCAAATAGTTTCTCGTTTTGGCTGAAAATCTATCAGCATGTAAAATGGGCACCCTTTGTTCTGATTGAGGGGGGGAATATATGTCTTTCTGATTTTAATGCATTTTTGGTAGAATGCGGGTATACAAGCTGAAGCGTAAGCCTCATGGAACAGTTGAAAGGTATAAGGCTAGGCTTGTTACAAGGGTTATCCTCAAGAAAGAGCTATTGATTTTGATGAGACCTTTGCTTCTACATGTTGAATGACTACTGTTCATAGCATTTTTGCACTTGCAGCTCATCATGGTTGGAATGTACAATAGTTGGACATTAAAAATGCATTTCTGAATGGTGAATTGCATGAAGAAATGTATGCTTTCTAGCCCCATGGTTTTGTGCAAAAATGGCATGAAAACCAAGTGTGTTGAAAAAGGCATTATATGGTTTGAAGCACGCACCACATGCCTTGTACAAAAAGATACATGCCTACTTGATTGCACATGGTTTTAAGAAGAGTCCAATTGAGAGCACCTTATATGTTAAGCATGCAAATGATGTGCTTCTAATCGTTGTTGTGTATGTGGATGACATGCTGCTCACTAATCCTCATGAGATGCATATTGCTGATTCTAAGGCCGATTTGCATGCCTCATTTGAGATGTCATATTTGGGGATTTTGCATCATTATTTGGGCATTCGTTTTATGCAAGTTGATGGAGGAATAGCTTTGTCTCAAACAAAATATTAACCACCATCTTCACTTACAGTGAGAGTGCACTTAGAACATTGAGGTGCACTATCATTATGTCATGGAGAGGTTCTCTACTTGAGAAATCAGTTTGGCATATGTTCCCACACAAGAGAACATTGCAGACCTTTTCACAAAGGCTCTGCTTAGGGAGAAGTTTGAAGCTTTCCGCAAAGCTTTAGGCTTACTTCCTCGTTGTTGGCAGCAGTCAGGGAACCGAAGGAGCCACAAGACGAAGAGAGTCAGAGCGAAGGGACAACACAAGCAGACATGGCAGTCAAAGAAGATCTGGCAAGTAGGCCATCTAAATTTTTCAGACATCAAGGAGTTGAGCACACAAGAAGACAGAGCAAGTAGGGAGCTCAAAGGTATGTATGACAAATCAATGGAGGAAATCCCTACACAAATAGTGATTTTCATCACTAAAAACCATTGTAAATATCATTTCGTATTTTTGTAGCTCCATTTTGTGCAAGCCAAGGAGTCCTTGAGCTTGAGGAGCTTTAGAAGTATCTACCTGCCAATTTTCATATTTTTTAGATCTCGTTTGAGCCCTCTAATAAGCCCTGGAACCTAATTTTTAACTAGGCCGGACACTAGGTCTGAACAGGGCCAAAGCTAGTCAAAAACTATAAAAGGAGCTAGAGAGCTCATTTTTGAGGTTGGATTGTAATTAAAATGAACTTGGAAGAGCTTTGTGAAAAGTAATCTAAAGAACTCCATTGCTCCTCACTCTTTGTCTTGCCGTGTGTGAGCGTGTGTGTGTATGTGTGTGCATGTTGGTGTGCTTCTCACTCACGCACTTGTGCTTCCATTTGCTCGAGGTCTTCATACCATCCTCACGTCTTCCCGGATTGACATTAAAGGAGGTGCTACTCATCACTGAGCTACACCAAATTTTGGCGCCGTTGCCGGGGATCGAGCTTTGAGGACGAGTGTGTGATGGTAAGACGTAGAGTTGACGCGTTGGAGTTGTAGGTAATTTCTTCACTTTCATCCATTTTCTTGTTTTTTCTACATCATCTTCATCACCATCATCATCATCACCATCTCCCACCTCCATCTCCATCATCGCGAAAATTTCAGTTTTTTTATCATATCACCATCTCCACCGCATTTCCCTCATTCTACTTGTGAGAGAGAGCGAGAGAGCGATATTGCGTGCGTTGTTTCTTGCATGTTTTTTGAGCATTCTGCAGGTTCTTGCTATATCACCATCCCCAGCACTCTGCGCAGGTACGGAACTGTACAGTCCTGTCTCTGTGTCGCCGGGTTCTGTCAATCGCGACCGACAGAAAAGTTGCTCTATTTGCTAAACAAAGTGCATATTCATGACCTATAGGCCTAGAGCTTCCCAAAAATGTGTTTAGTTTTTTGAAATTCCTCAGATTTCTGTCAATCGCGATCGCTCTGTCAATCGCGATCGACAAACCACGACGGACAGACCTGTCAATCGCGATCGACCAGTCAATCGCGACTGACAGCCCACGACGGCTCTGTCAATCGCGACCGACACAGTCAACGACCGATTGACCATGACTGACGGATCATATGCGTGACGTGTCAATCGCGATCGAGCCATCAATCGCGATCGACGAGTCAATCGCGACTGATAGCCCACGACGGCTCTGTCAATCGCGATCGACACAGTCAACGATTGTTTGACCACGACGGACAGACCCTCGCGACCGACCTATCAATCGCGATCGACTCATCAATCACGACAGACAGAGTCAACGACCCTTTGACCACGACTGATTGACTTTTCGGGCCACGTGTCAATCGCGATCGACACATCAATCGCGACTGACAGCCACGACGGGCCTGTCAATCGCGATCAACACATCAATCGCGATTGACAGCCACGACGGGCCTGTCAATCGCGATCGACACATCAATCGCGACTGACAGCCACGACGGACCTGTCAATCGCGATCGACACATCAATCGCGACTGACCTGTCAATCGCGACCGACAGACTTTGCGAACACGTTAGAAGGGCAAATTAGGTCAAATTTTTTGGGAAAAAATATTGGTCTCAATTTTGGCTAAGTGTGGGGCAAACACTAGGGTGTAGTATTGCATCGCGAGGCCGTGCCACAAGCAACTCGAGAATTCCTATTTACCTGTTAGCCTATTTTGAATCCTGTTTTAACTCCAAAACCCTGAACGGTCATAACTTTTTCATACGAAATCCATTTTTTGAGCTCTAGGGCTTGATTTTCAGATAGGGTATTTTGAAGTTGACCATACCCAGGGGGAACAAAAATTCAGGGATCCCTAGAATTATGTTCCATAAAACCAATGGGCTAATTGGTATTTGAGTTACATGAATGGAAGTGCTTGGGGTTGTCTTTTGAATTTAAGTCTTGAGCTAATCTTGGGCCTTTTACAGGTCCTTTGAGAGCATCGAAGGGTACGCAAAGCAAGAGTAAGTGCAGGCTTGGGAACACGCGTCCTGGGCACACCAGGGCAACAACACAAGGAAAGGACTTCAAGGTTGGAAAACCCGCAACACCCTCTGTCAATTCTTAGTTTAGGCTAAGTGCGGGTAGTGTTAGAAGTAATTCCAGGCAACGATAGGCACGAGATAAATCAAAGACTATCTAAGAAATCAAGTTCAAGTCAAGAGATAACCTGTGTGTGTGAACGACAACCTTAAAGGAAAAGAACCTAACGTGAAACGACCAAACTAAAGTGTGAAATTAAACTCAAGTATTCCTAACGACGTGATATCAGACAAGAGTATAAACACGATAATCAACATAAAAAGGGGATTAAGTAATTGATACAAAGGACTCAGAAACGTGGTTGTACCTGGGAAAATTGGGTTAATCAGTTAGGCATATGAACCTTAGATCAGGGCGACATCTATTGAGGGATAGACAAAGCCTTAGGTCTTCAGAGGCTAGTGTCAATCATACTGCGAGGTCTTGGGCCCAGCAGTTGAGTCACCACTCGCATTACCCTAGCTCTGATACCAGTGAATCAGAGATGTCTCAAGGCATGGACAGACCTACGGGAAGTTCAGGAGTGCCATACTTGCACAGAGTCGAAGGCCCTTACAAAACGCAGTTGGAATACCTTAGGACCAACCGATTAGGTGCCAGCATCTATGAGGACGGCCTAGGAAGATCTGTGGTACAGATTAAGAATCCTGGTCAATCCATTGGACTAGAGCGCCCAGCTGTCAAGTTCGAAAACGGAGCATACTTGGACAAAGAAGGAACCATATACGTAGTCACCAGTCACCCAGATAGGACGGACGAATTTGGAAATGTGATCTCAGAAGCGGATTTAGGGGACCTAGAGCAAGGAAACATGGGTACAGAACCTAGAACCCCTCGAGGCAAATCGGTTCTCACTAGGATTATCACACCAGAGTGGATTCCCCAGGATAATAAGAGCATAGATTTGCTCCTCAATCGAGAAACTGACGAAGCCTTTTGGAGGTATAAATCTGATCAGCCAACTGATATAGGAACAATCATGATCTATGAGTTTAAGGATCCTGATAGCCCAGGCAGAGTGACCTACTTAGATCACGCTTCGAAGAGGATCTTTGTGGTTACGAAAAATGATAGGCATGCTTACACTTGGAAGGGTGAATTCGTTTTCCCCCAACCAAGATCGAACGTGTCCTTGGGTCACACAGGAGCTGGAACCTCCCACGCTCACGGAACTCAAAGAGACAAACATAGAGAAAGGCCGGAGGTGAGCTTTGCTAACCCAAGGGGCAGAGAAAGAACAAGGATGGAAACAAATAGGGTGGAACCTGAGATACATAGAGCTCACAGGAATCAAAGAAATGTGGATGAGTTCCCTCTACCACGACCTAGAGAGCACACAAGGACTTTGAGACCAACTCAGCTAGTTAAGTCCATGAAAAATTACTTTGATGGCACAGGAGACCCATACGATCATGTGGTAGAGTTTAGGCAAGTCTTGAGAGCAGAACAAGTGGAGGACCTATTCACACAATATAATGCCTTTGGTCTAACCCTTAGGAACACAGCCCTTACGTGGTTCCAACCATTGAATGAGAGACAGTTTAGGAGCATAGACCAACTCCTGGAGGCTTTCATTATTGAATTCTCTAAGAGTGGCATTAGACATAATACCTCCTCATTGATTCACAGTTTCAAGCAGACCCCTCAAGAGGCCGTGAGACTTGCAGGAAGGAGATTTAGGCAATATCTTGAAAGATGCCCTGTCCCTGAGCTACCCACACCAGCTAAGCAAGTGGCTTTATTCTTGGATGGATTGCTAAGTACCAAATTAAGATCATATGTATACTTGAAAGACCTTAGGACCATAGAAGAGTGTGTACGCATGTGCATTGACATTGAGGATAACCTAGGGGAGGAGTTAGAGCTCTCCAAGATATACAAAGATTCAGATGGTGCCTCTAGCCTCTCTTCCACGCAATCCACATCGATTGAGGAACTTGCAGAGAAAGTTGCTCATAAACTAGGTGTCTCTAGTAAACAAATCCCAAGGTTCGCCCCTGTGAAAAGATGCTACACTTGTGGTGGCGACCACATGGCGAATGATGTCCCATTATGGCTCAACCCCAAGTAAATCCTAGTAGCCAGTACTGCACCATAGAACGGAGGTACACAAATCACACAGCACAAGACTGCCCATACAACAAGCAAGCAGTTAGGCAAACCTACCCTCAGCCATACCCTCAACAAGGCAGATACCAGAACCAATACCCACCACAACAGTATGCGAGGCCTCAACAAACCTACCAAACACAATACCAAGCCCAGCAAAGGCCTCAGCCTGTGTTAGCCCAACAACCTCCAGCTCCATCCAACGTGATCCCGGTAAAGTATGCAGCTGCAGAAGAAAACCTGAATAGAGCTATACTCCCCGTAACGCCATTGCTTTCAGAAAGTGATCCCAGTGACCATAGCTTCGATTCTACACATGTTGATAGTCCCGAGGCTTACTATATGCAGTCTCCTGAACATGGTGAGTCTTACTATAGTGAAGAGCCAAATGAACCTAGTTGGGAATCAGATTACACAAATGTCATGTATGCAAACCCCAATCCTAAGCCTCAACCTAGGCAGGTAAGACCCCCATTCCCTAGAGGACCATGCTACAGATGTCAGGGAGATCACCTCATTCGTGATTGTCCCTTGCCTCCACCTACACAACCCCAGTCAGTAACGATCCAAGGCTATTGTCAAGAGTGTGGAAAGGAGCATCTCTTATGAGATTGCCCTAAGAATCCTAATAATATGCCAAAAATCACTCCTATTAACGTTATTGGGTTAGTAGTAGACTCCTGAGGGAGTGTGACTTCCACCGCACCAGTACAGGTAGTGACTAGAGCTCAGGCATTGCAACAGAACCAAGGGGTAAACCACGATAAGAACTCAGAGGCTAGTGAAACCGAGAGCATGACAAAGAAAAGGACTAGAGCGTGGAAAGATAGTCGGGAAAGAATGAAAAGACAATGGGCTAAAAAGATGAGTGAACTTGAGGAAAGCATAAGAGAAACCAAAGCCACGATAACTGAACTCACATCTCAAACTCCCTCTCACACTACCCCACCACCACCAATCCCATCGCCATCCGACCCGCCACCTTCCAACCCACCTCATACGATTCCACCACCCCCTAGAGTAGGATCAGTATTAGCCGATCCCACTCCTGAAGACATAGACATGATGCTTAAAGCATATCAGGCCAGAATCCAAGAAGGGCTGAATGTCATGGATCATGATAAGTGCTACCCTAGAGCTGACCTAGAGATAGAAAGAACCAAGCTTTGCGCAAAAATGGTCGCATTGGCTCAGACTATGTTTGAAGCCAGTCGCCTTTTCAATTACTCGGGCTCAGCCAAGACGCAATTACACTTGGATGGACTTCTAGAGAAGTTAGAGGGCATAATTGCAAGATCTGCCAAGGAAGAAAAAAATCAAGAAAGAGATAAAGCAAGCAAATACATGACCCATCCCCCATCAAAAGCTTATGTGCCCAATTCCACTGAACCAGACAACCCCCCTTCCCTAGAAAGAATGGAGAATCTAATGGCACAATCACAAAAGGAACTCGCCCCTCAACACCATGACAAGGCTAGTGAAAGAGCAGGTCTTCCTACCCAGAAAGCCTATGTGCCTGAAGCCTATGTGCCTAACTCTACGGAGCCAGACACATCATCTTCTATGAATCGGTTCACACCAGAATTCCTACGCGAGATTCAAGAAGACAAATGGGCTAAGGAAAGTGAAGTCCCTCCTCCCATTGAACTTGTGGATGATGCACATGACCAATTCCCACAAGACATCCCATCCATTTATGGGGAGCAGGAGAGCACCCAATCTCAAGAAAGATTAGACTTCGAGTCTAATTCTTTACAAGAACTACCCCATTTCACAGGCCCATGGGAAGCAAAGTCCACCTGTATGAGAGCACCTACAGTCATGGTAAGAAACGAAGATTTAGTCATACCTAGGAACACAGAGGTAGTGAAGAACACCAAAGTGCAGTGCAATCTCACTTTGGAAGAGCTGCTTAAGGTTAGACCAGAAGTGTGGAAACATGTAGCCAATCAAGTGCCCGAGATAGCAAAACCTCATTCCCAGGGAGGATCACATAGGACGGTGCCAGAGATACCCTTGGATAAGATAGGAGATATGTGTGAAGGTGAAGAAGGGAACACATATCTTCCCATTACCTACCAGGAGTACACCACCAAGGCAATTTTGGACTCAGGCGCAGGAGTTGCAATTGCCACCACTTCCCTATGGAAGCGTTGGGGCAAGCCAGCACTCAGGCCAACGAGAATGAAATTGCAGATGGCCGATGGTCATATTGAGAGACCCTTAGGGTTGCTAGAAGGAATAACTCTCACCACCTGTGGTGTCGAGTTTGAGCACACATTTGCCATATGTGATTTCAGCAAAAATCATGCCTATGAGATGATTTTGGGAAGACCATTTATGCGACAGTTGCAAGTGGTATAGGACTGGGGAACCAATTCTTTGTATCTGCAGCACTTAGGTGTTACGACCAAAGTCAATCTTAAGGATTACTCTCATAGAGATGTACCACCTATTCAATGGAATCCCATCCATAGAGCCAAAGATGAGACTGAGTCTGTGCATTCCATAGAATCCGGATCCTCGTGGATGCATGAAGACACCCACTTATGGATGTGTAAGGTAGCAGTAGAAGAAGAGAAGAGAGAGAAAGCCAGAGAGGTAGGTGCAAAAGAAAACCATAGATCAATTCAAGACCCAGCCTATGCACCTGTAGTCTTTCCTGATGAGGAATTTGAACCCCATGGCTAGGCAGAAATCCTAGCAACAATGGATGTAGCCATCAATGAGGAACAATGGACACCTCACTGTGATGAGGAGGGCTATGACATTTCAGTCTTCTCCATAGAGCCAATCATGGGAGAGGCAGTTCTAGAAGAATGCGAACCTATCCCTGATGCAATTGAGGATGCAAGTGACTCCGATCTAGAGTCAATCATTATGGACCCACCTTTTGCATCAGATGAAGAATACTTCCATGAAGTAGAATTTCAAACCCAGAGGCATGGAGAGCTTACAAATGATGTAAGATTAGCCACACATGTGACCCTGAAGGAAGAAGGAAAGAAACGAAAGAAGAGAGAAGTCTCACCAGAAGAGGAAGAATCTTTGTTTGAGGTCCCAAAAAATTTTAAGAAGTATGAGATAGACGACAGGAGAGTTATGATAAGAATGCCTAAACGAGAGGCACAATCAGGAGAGGCCTATGATAACAAAGAAACCACCAAGAAAATAGTAGTGGCCCTAGAAGAAGGAGAGGAGAGATGCACGTACATAGGCCATGACCTAACAAAGGAAGGAGAGCATGCGTTAATAGCCTTGCTAAGAGAATACAGAGATGTATTCGCTTGGAGTTACAAGGATTTGAAAGGTGTTGACCCTGACATATGTTCACACACTATCCCCATGACCTCAGATGCTAAACCCTCTAAGCAAAAGCCCTATACATATAACGATAATTACGCTGCCAAGATTAAAGAGGAGATAGATAGACTGGTTGAAGCTGGATTTATCTATGAAATTGAGCACACTGAGTGGGTATCCCCCATCGTAGTGGTGCCCAAGAAGAATGGCAAGCTGCGTGTATGCATTAACTTGAAGAAGGTCAATGCAGCCACAATTCGAGATAACTATCCGCTTCCCATCACAGAACATCTCTTAGAAAGAGTAGCAGGTAAGGAAGTGTACAGCTTCCTCGATGGATTTTCGGCCTACAATCAAGTAGCCATAGCTCCAGAAGATCAGCATAAAACAGCTTTTGCCACAGAGTGGGGCATATTTGCCTTTCGTGTAATGCCATTTGGGCTTACCAATGCACCAGCTACCTTCCAGAGACTAATGTGCCATGTATTTAAGGAGTTCCTGAGGAAGAATTTAGAAGTCTATGTTGATGACCTTTGTGCTCATTCCAACATCAGACAAACCCATATTCCTGAACTCAGACAAATCTTTGACAAATGTAGAGAATATCAAGTCTGCCTGAACCCAGAAAAGTGCGTCTTTATGGTCAGGCAAGGCAAGATTCTAGGACACATAGTGTCAAAAAATGGCATATCCACTGATGAAGAGAAAGTGAGAACCATAGCCGAGTTACCTAGGCCAAAGAATGTCAAGGAAGTACAAGCTTTCATGGGGCATTGTGGTTATTACCGACGATTTATACACATGTATGCCATCATTGCAAAGCCTCTGTACGGACTTCTGACAAACTTTGAGTGGACTGATGAATGTGAGAACTCCTTCCAGGAGCTTAAACGAAGATTATGTTCAGCACCAATCTTGACCACACCAGATTGGAACAAGCCATTTCATGTTCATGTGGATGCATCCAATTATGCTATTGGGTGTGTACTCGCGCGACCCACTGGTGAAGGTAATATGGATCTTCCAATTGCCTATGCTAGTAGACAATTGAATGCAGCTGAACGAAATTATACCACTACAGAGAGAGAGGGATTAGGCATGGTATATGCAGTTAAGAAATTTAGACACTATCTGCTTGCAAACAAGTTTAAATTTTTTATTGACCACCAAGCATTGTTATATCTCGTGAACAAGCCATGCAATACAGGAAGATTAGTAAGATGGTTTCTCTTACTAATGGAATATGATTTTGAGGTTGTGGTAAGGAAAGGGAGGACTCATTTGAGAGCTGATCATCTTTCTAGGCTCACATCTGGAGAAGCCCCACAAGGAGTATCAGATGACCTTCCTGACGCTTACTTGTTTAATTTGGAAGTGGTGCCGCAGTGGGCTAAGCCGTTAGTGCCAGTATTGACGTACGGGCCTAACCACCCAGTAATAGCCACACAGGATAGAGAGGTAGTAAAAGCCCAAAAGTATCACATCATGGCAGGAAGTATGTACAAGCACACAGATCAAGGAATCTTGGCTTGTTGTGTGGAAGAGGATGAGTATGCTAAATGGTTGCAATTAGCACATGTAGGTGCATTAGAGCAACACTACTCAAAACAATGAACCCTACAGACACTAAGGAGACTCGGAGTGCATTGGCCAACTATGGAAGCTGATGTCCAAAGGTTGTGCAAGGAATGCCCAATCTGCTGCACTAAACCACCTATGGAACATGCCACTCTTTATGAAGTGTCCATAGTGCCGGATTGGAGTGAACCACTAGTGTCCTTCTTGAGGACGAAAACATTCCCTCTAGACATGACTCTGGCTAGGAAAAGGAGTTTAGAACAAGAAGCCCAGGATTACTCACTCATTGGTGATAATCTATACAAGCGTGGTAAAGATGGTTACCTGAGGCTATGTGTCCATGAAAGTGAATATCTCAAGATCTTGGAAACTGCTCACCAAGGTGTAGCAGGAGGACACTTTGGACCAGATCGGGTGATCAAGGCAATACTATTTGCAGGCTTCTGGTGGCCAACCCTTCACATGGACGCACATACCTATGTGAAACGATGTGATATCTGTCAGAGAACTCAGTATCCTATACGTAAAGATGAGATGCCACTGAAATCGATGATGGGTGGATGTGCATTCTCTAAGTGGGGAATAGACTTCGTAGGTCCTATTAATCCCCCAGCTAAGGGTTCCCATGCAGAATATATCATTGTTGCGACAGACTATCTAACAAAGTGGGTAGAGGTAAAAGCCACAACGAAGAACGATGCTCAAACAACAGCTAAGTTTTTATTTGAGAATGTGTTCACTAGATACGGGCTACCTATAGAGCTAGTTAGTGATAGAGGAACTCACTTCTTGAATGAAGTAATTGAAAATCTGCTCCAAGAATTCTTGGTAGTGCATAAGAAGTCTGCCCCCTACCACCCACAAGCTAATGGGCAAGCCGAAAGCACAAACAAGATTCTGTGCAATGTGTTGACCAAGCTCGTGAATAATAAACGCTCTGATTGGGACAAACAGCTACTGTAGAGGTCTTGAGCCCAAGGAAAAAGTGATTATCCGAGACTTTATTTTGTTCAAACCCCTCGCAATTGATCCACTTGGATTACTTAGAGCCCACAATCACCTTGCAATGGATTCTTCTTATGTCTATGCACTAGCGCATATGTTCCCGGCAAACACACCAAAATGATTAGCTTCTTATGAATTTAAAAGCATAAACAACCGTTGTCGAAAGGATCGTGGAAAGGAGAGTAGAAATAATGCAAAGTGCACATAGAGCATCATCAAAGACATTAAACTCATTTAACAAGCCATTTACAATTCAGTATGAAAAAAATACTTCTCTCAAGTTACCTCTGAGGATGTGTCATAAGCACCAAGTTTGTAAAGAAAATCTGCCTATGATGAAGCCCTTAGCTGCATACCACTAGAATGATCACCAGCTTAGCACCATTAGTGTACATGGTGGAAATAGATAAAGAGTAGGAAAGAGCTCTGAAATACAGATTCCGGCACAACAAACTCAATCTTTAAGGCAAAAGAGAAACCAGCATTGCATTGTCATATCCATTGAGGCAGAGTGTCAAAATATTACTAAAACATCTGTACTCCTCATATTACTCCTCAGGAGAACATGCGTTTGCCTAAGACATACAAATCTCTCAATATACCAAAAACAAAATACATGATAAAGATGTTCTGCCCATATAGAGTGATACGATTTGGGTTCTTCAAGAAATCTCCCTTGAAATTTTAGCTGTTGTCACGCTATTCCTGTTGATAAGCCTTCACCACATGTAGAGTCCTTGCTGATCTTCCCAATCCTGCATGTGCACCGATTGGAAGAGTCATTGGATGGCAATGTTTGCACCCGTGCAGATCCTTGAAGTAGGCATTGGCTTGACCCTGACTGCACATGTCAATAACTCCTTTAGCTCATAAACTGTGTGATTTAGCCACGAATGGCTAGATGCTATTGATTTTCCCAGCTTTCTGCACATCATCGCAAAGATACAACAGAGGTTGAGTGTAGAAAAAAAGGAAGTTTATGCGTGGGAAAAAAAATTTATCCTCCACGAGTACTGTCAGGTATCACCCCGAGCATGCCCAAATCCACCTGTGGACTCGAGCCTGATGTAGAAGAACATGCCTCGATGGGAGATGTCATCTGTTTATCCTCGACCATAATTTCAGGAGATTAGTCCAACAAGTGTCTGCTCAGGGAATAAATCCAGCAAAGAAGATTATATTGGGCCATGAACTCAACCATCACGACCTACATCCCGTGTAATTCAGAAAAGGGAATCAAGATCCCGACTTGGCCTGATCCGATCTAGAGGGCAGTTCATCCCGAGCACTCTAGAGCTTTCGTATATGCAGTTCATCCGGTGTGGCCGCTGTTGGATGACAAGGAGAAGTCCGGGGGCATGGAGCTCTACCCCATGGTAGAGGAGAACGAGGTGCAGATCTTCACTCGTCATTAGTGGAGTAAAATGGGATTTGCAATACCGTTTGAAATAACCTCTTTTGATGCGCAAGAAGAGCCTTACATCCAACCTGGCACCGAAGGGCCTTACATCATGATGGCGAGGCCGAAGGTCAGGGGGAGCAAGGCTCAACCCAAAATGTACAGAAGGAAGGTGAAGAAATGGAGGGGAGCCATAGCTCAACCCCATGATTCAAGGCGTTGGTGCAGAGCCGACTGGAGGGCATGACTGTAGAGTCAAAAACGGGAGATGAGAGAGTCTTTCTCGCTATGCCCTCGCCCACCCTATTCAAAACTATCTTTCTCAGATTTGAAATGATGATTCAAATGGTATTTCTTTAGCTTCCGTGTGTAGTCGTTAATAGCATTGCCATGATGCAGATAGTAATGTGTCACATCATACATTACATAGCCAAATAGGCCACCTCCAAATGCAGCAGGAACAGCCTCATAAGGAAACAGCAACCGAACCAATACCCAAAAAGGTAAAGCTAGTATAGCTGTTCCAGCTAGTGGAAACACAAGACGGTATCCATCCATAGGGTGCTTATGGTGGCAACCATGAAGAAGATAGCGTAGTGTATTTCCCCAATAGCTGGCTGTCTTTATATGGAAAAGAAAACGGTGCAGAGTATATTCCAACAGAGTCCATACAAGAACTCCAACAACCATCAAGGTTGCTGCTTTTTGCAATGAGGAACCCCGCTGTATGGATAGCATTCCATTCCAAGCCACGACAGGAAGCCACACCAAAGGTACAACCCACCAAGGCGTGCGAGTGAAGAACTCAAGAAAGTCACTCTCAAAAAATCATGGCGTGTGCTTTGCTGAGATAGGCTGATGCACCCATTCTTGATAAGCATGTCCAAGGTGACCCGCCTGTAAAACAAGGGAATTGAACGATGAAATGTTCCTGACCAATGGACGGTACGGCTAGGGAGGTCTCTCGATATGTCGATTAAGTAACGGTAAGTCTGCCTACCGACTGCAGCAAAGGAGAACGTCGGAAGGAATGGCAGACTACGAGCCCTACGAGGAGCTCGAATCTGATAGAGAACTGGAGTCCACATTTGGCATACATGTCAACCAATGCATTTCCAATGATGACATTATCATTGAATTTGCCTCTTCTCTCCACATCAGCATGTAACTGTATGCCCTTATTGACATCTCTGAGACCACCACATGCTTCCAAAGCAGATGAAAATGTAGCAGCATCCGGTGCAATGTCATGCTGTAACATCCTCTCAAAACAAGTTAGTGCATCATGACTCCTCTCATGTTGAGCATATCCTGCTAGTAATGAAGTCCACGAAACAACATTACGATTGCGAAGTGCATCAAAAACTTCTTGTGCTTTTTCAAGTTTGCCACACTTTGCATACATGTCTACTAATGCATTCCCAAGAATTATGTTGTTCTCTATGAGTCCAAGTTTTCTGACTCGATCATGTATAGCTATACCCTTATCCCCATCTCCAACAATACCACATGCTTTTAAGCTGCAGGTGAATGTTACTGCATCAGGATGGAACCCCTCACTCTGCATCTGTTCAAAACAAGAAAGTGCCTTATGCCCATAGCCATTATGTGAACATCCTGCAAGTAGTGCATTCCAAGAGATAACATCATGGACTGTAAGCCTATCAAAGATAGTTTGTGCCCTATCAAGCATGCCACATTTTGCATACATATCAACCACTGCATTGCCAACTGCAAGTTCATTGTTAAGCAGTCCATTCTTTTTCAATCTCGGTATGTATCAAAGTGCCTTTATGGATAGCCATCTGCATGTCACAAGCTTTCAGTGCATAGACAACTGAAACAACATCTTGGATAACACCATCCAATTGCATATCTGTATAGCAACCAAGCACATCCTCTACAAGATCATGCTGCATGTAGCGTCCCATCAAAGTATTCCATGAAACTGCATCCTTCTGAATTAACATGTCGAACACTTCTTGTGCACTAAAAAATGAAAGTCAAATAACAGCTCCAAGAGTCTGCGACACACCCCGCCTCAAATGCGTAGCAAAAGTTTGAGAAAAACCATGTTGTATTTCTTAGCATCGAAAGCTTCCATGTTGTATTTCTCTCGTCAACCATTTGATCAATTCTTCAAGTACCTGCAATCAAACAAATTCCCCTGCCAAATACAAACATATTAGTGCATAAAAAGCAACCATTTCTTAAGCTAACATACTCCCCTCTTCTTATTTGCGAAGTCGTCCCCGACAAGCCAAATTGTTCCTGCGCTCAAATCACCCAACATGGGCTCATCACTCAATCAAATACAAATCTTTACCTTGCATGCCTACTCTCTTCTTCCTCAATGTAGCACCTGAAATCATACTCATACAATCATTTGTTAGTACCAAAATCCAATCATTTCACTTACCATCTGTGTCCATCTTCTCGCATCTTCATTGACATGTCCACCTGTCTGCAAACTTCATTAAAACATTAGAACCTTTCTTCATCAAATCACAATATGTACAACCAAAATGAAAAGACAATCATATCCTTGATCCACATCACACATATATATTCAGCACACACATCATGATCCGTGTCACACATGCATTCTCGTCACACACAACATACATACATGCAAACAGAAGACATGTCCACATACTCTTCTAGATTGTTCGTTCAACACGTCACGAATCTCTATTCCACATGCATGCTCAACTCACTTTCTGCACACACCATATATATGTAAGCAAGTGCCATTCTTAAATTTCATTTTTGATGCCCTTATCGGCTATACGACCACCTCCCCAATTCTTCTTCCGTTTCTCATCAAGTCCTCCCGTCTATTTTTCATGCCTCTTTGACCTAGGGTTTCCTATTCCCAATTGCCTCCCTATCTATCTCTCGTTTTTTGCTTGCTCATCGACTAGATCCTATGCTAGGTCACCACCACCTCTTGAATCGGTGGACATGCGGCAAAGACCACTCAAGCCTAACACGAGCTCACTCTAACAAGATCACTCATCGTCGACGCGATTCCGAACTTCACAAGTCATTGCACCACCTAAGAGCCAAACTGAACACTTCCGGAAGGTTTGCAGACAAACAATGCAACTAGCACGATTGGATTCCTCAAGTCCAAGCTTTCCATAGACACGTCGCAACCAAAACCCTAGCCAAGCTTAAGCTTCAAATTGACATGTTTCATCGGGAGCCCACACGTAACCCAAATCCCCACAACACAAACACATATATTCCCATCCGAGCATCATGCTCTCTCACCTCTCTTATGTCCCCCCTCGAGCGAGGAATTCTTCTCATTCATTTTTTTCCACAATTTTTTCTCTCTTTTTTCATCATTTTTTTTTTTCACATACTTATTCACACTTGCCGGCCTACGCCGAAGCTGGATGCGACTCGTGGACTCGACCACCCGATCGAGTTTGTTCCACCCATCTACCAACCCAACGCAGCGCGCGACACACAGACAGCTAGCCCTATGCGAAACCGACGTCGGTTCGTGGCTTTGACCACCCGGCCAAAGTGGGTCCACCCACCTATCAGCCCACATAGGCGCGTAGCCACACTCACACATACACAAACATATATTTTTCTCATTTCCTTTTCATTCCCGCATCTCGAGAATTAGGAGACAAAAGAAAGGACTTTTTCCCAACCCAACCAATCACGACACACACACATATATCCCCTCGTGGACATCCCGATGAGACACATCTCTTCTCTGTCGTTACTCAAGCCAAAATCCAGCCACTAATGCCATGGTCAACCCGTCCTCGCAAAACCCACACATACTAATCACCTTGTCGACCTGAAACCTCAAAAATGTCACTTTAGTTCTTAAGCGTACGACAAACTTGGTCCACCCGTCCTCACATCTTTGACTCGCAATCCGCAAAGCAAACCCTAGTCAGACTACAGCCGTCCTCACCCACATCCATCGCCTCATCTATTCTTTTCATCTCCAACCTCTGCCTCGCAGAGCTTCCACATGATTCGACAGCTTGCTGATATTGTCCTCTAGCCAGGCGATACGGTCTGGAAGGCCACCATTCATTACTACACCTCTTAATGCCTCGAGCTTCAAAGCTAAATCCCTTATCCCTTCTTCTTTTCGCTCATCACTGCCTTGGAGTCGAAAAATCTCATCATCCACTTGATGGAACCGAACCCACATTTTCTTCTTCTCCTCTTCTAAATGGCTCATCTTTCTTTCTATTTCCAAAGGAACCTCCTCGCTCCTCCCGACTTGGCCAGACAACTTTTCAACCTCTCCTCGAATCGACCTCTCCTCCCAGATTCTACTCATATTTTCTACTTCCAGATCATCCACTTTTTTCGACAACTCCTTCGCCTTTTCTAACTCCGCGCCTATCACCTCTAACTTGTCCAACATCACTTTTAGCTCTTCCTCTATTCTACCTACTTTCGGATCCTCTACTCGTTCTCGGGTCTCATCGTCTTTCTAATTCATCCACCTACCGAGCTTGCTACTCAGCTTTGCATTCTCTTTTTCTACCCGTCTCACTTTCTCATGGCTCTCTGCTTGGGCACTTTTCATTCTTTCTAACTCGAGGTGGAACTCGTCACATGCCTTACCCGCTTGATCACTGTATCGACGGATTATGCTTTATACCTTCTCGATTTCATGCTCCATTCCTTCGACTCTCCTCATTAGGTCATCCTCGTCTCTTGAGAGCTCTTCTTCGATCGCAACTCCAAAGCAGTTGCCTACCATCAAGCCGGATCTCAAGTCCCAGACCACGTTTTCACTCTCGGGCTTCACCAGATCTTGCCTCCAGCTTTTGTTTACTCTTTTCCACTCCTTGTTTTCATTTTTCAACATTCGTACTTGCTTTTCCCAAGTTCCTAGGACCTCGGCCATTTTCTCTTGATTTTCCTCTAATTTTGCTATTTTGATCCTCTTGTTATCTCGCTCCACATGCAACCAATTGACTTGACATTCCAAGCTCTTCACAAGTTCTATCAAGTCTCGATCATGAGATCCAGTGTCCTGGCTTCCACTTGCTCTCGCAGTCTCCGTCGACGAAGTAACTCCACCCTTGTCAACTTCCACATACAAGGAGGATAATAAACACCTATCAGCTTGATTCGTTGTGACCTTTATGTCAGTCATCTCTTTTGAGCCACACACGTGCTCGCATAGTCTCTTTTTCCCGCAGTCCACACATGTGGGGACAAAATCCAACAGGGTGCATACACGAGGGCAATATTTGGCTATATGCCCAATCTGCTCACAACACCAGCATCTCACATAATTTGATATCGGGCCAAATCGCCACCCTCGGTTCGCATGATCTCTCATGGTCGAATGAGAATATATGCATCTCCTATTTTGTCCAAAATTCGGTTGCGTCATGTTGGCCTTCTCAAAACCACAGGCTTGCCTTTGTTGAGCCATTTCTTTCATGAAGGTCAAAGCAGATTTGGGATCGACTTGGCTGTGCCACACGATTGGGGCACCAAGCGAACTCGTAGCACTCTCTATGAGATGTGCTAAGCCATTCCCGGCAAACGCACCAAAATGTAGAGGTCTTGAGCCCAAGGAAAAAGTGATTATCCGAGACTTTATTTTGTTCAAACCCCTCGCAATTGATCCACTTGGATTACTTAGAGCCCACAATCACCTTGCAATGGATTCTTCTTATGTCTATGCACTAGCGCATATGTTCCCGGCAAACACACCAAAATGATTAGCTTCTTATGAATTTAAAAGCATAAACAACCGTTGTCGAAAGGATCGTGGAAAGGAGAGTAGAAATAATGCAAAGTGCACATAGAGCATCATCAAAGACATTAAACTCATTTAACAAGCCATTTACAATTCAGTATGAAAAAAATACTTCTCTCAAGTTACCTCTGAGGATGTGTCATAAGCACCAAGTTTGTAAAGAAAATCTGCCTATGATGAAGCCCTTAGCTGCATACCACTAGAATGATCACCAGCTTAGCACCATTAGTGTACATGGTGGAAATAGATAAAGAGTAGGAAAGAGCTCTGAAATACAGATTCCGGCACAACAAACTCAATCTTTAAGGCAAAAGAGAAACCAGCATTGCATTGTCATATCCATTGAGGCAGAGTGTCAAAATATTACTAAAACATCTGTACTCCTCATATTACTCCTCAGGAGAACATGCGTTTGCCTAAGACATACAAATCTCTCAATATACCAAAAACAAAATACATGATAAAGATGTTCTGCCCATATAGAGTGATACGATTTGGGTTCTTCAAGAAATCTCCCTTGAAATTTTAGCTGTTGTCACGCTATTCCTGTTGATAAGCCTTCACCACATGTAGAGTCCTTGCTGATCTTCCCAATCCTGCATGTGCACCGATTGGAAGAGTCATTGGATGGCAATGTTTGCACCCGTGCAGATCCTTGAAGTAGGCATTGGCTTGACCCTGACTGCACATGTCAATAACTCCTTTAGCTCATAAACTGTGTGATTTAGCCACGAATGGCTAGATGCTATTGATTTTCCCAGCTTTCTGCACATCATCGCAAAGATACAACAGAGGTTGAGTGTAGAAAAAAAGGAAGTTTATGCGTGGGAAAAAAAATTTATCCTCCACGAGTACTGTCAGGTATCACCCCGAGCATGCCCAAATCCACCTGTGGACTCGAGCCTGATGTAGAAGAACATGCCTCGATGGGAGATGTCATCTGTTTATCCTCGACCATAATTTCAAGAGATTAGTCCAACAAGTGTCTGCTCAGGGAATAAATCCAGCAAAGAAGATTATATTGGGCCATGAACTCAACCATCACGACCTACATCCCGTGTAATTCAGAAAAGGGAATCAAGATCCCGACTTGGCCTGATCCGATCTAGAGGGCAGTTCATCCCGAGCACTCTAGAGCTTTCGTATATGCAGTTCATCCCGTGTGGCCGCTGTTGGATGACAAGGAGAAGTCCGGGGGCATGGAGCTCTACCCCATGGTAGAGGAGAACGAGGTGCAGATCTTCACTCGTCATTAGTGGAGTAAAATGGGATTTGCAATACCGTTTGAAATAACCTCTTTTGATGCGCAAGAAGAGCCTTACATCCAACCTGGCACCGAAGGGCCTTACATCATGATGGCGAGGCCGAAGGTCAGGGGGAGCAAGGCTCAACCCAAAATGTACAGAAGGAAGGTGAAGAAATGGAGGGGAGCCATAGCTCAACCCCATGATTCAAGGCGTTGGTGCAGAGCCGACTGGAGGGCATGACTGTAGAGTCAAAAACGGGAGATGAGAGAGTCTTTCTCGCTATGCCCTCGCCCACCCTATTCAAAACTATCTTTCTCAGATTTGAAATGATGATTCAAATGGTATTTCTTTAGCTTCCGTGTGTAGTCGTTAATAGCATTGCCATGATGCAGATAGTAATGTGTCACATCATACATTACATAGCCAAATAGGCCACCTCCAAATGCAGCAGGAACAGCCTCATAAGGAAACAGCAACCGAACCAATACCCAAAAAGGTAAAGCTAGTATAGCTGTTCCAGCTAGTGGAAACACAAGACGGTATCCATCCATAGGGTGCTTATGGTGGCAACCATGAAGAAGATAGCGTAGTGTATTTCCCCAATAGCTGGCTGTCTTTATATGGAAAAGAAAACGGTGCAGAGTATATTCCAACAGAGTCCATACAAGAACTCCAACAACCATCAAGGTTGCTGCTTTTTGCAATGAGGAACCCCGCTGTATGGATAGCATTCCATTCCAAGCCACGACAGGAAGCCACACCAAAGGTACAACCCACCAAGGCGTGCGAGTGAAGAACTCAAGAAAGTCACTCTCAAAAAATCGTGGCGTGTGCTTTGCTGAGATAGGCTGATGCACCCATTCTTGATAAGCACGTCCAAGGTGACCCACCTGTAAAACAAGGGAATTGAACGATGAAATGTTCCTGACCAATGGACGGTACGGCTAGGGAGGTCTCTCGATATGTCGATTAAGTAACGGTAAGTCTGCCTACCAACTGCAGCAAAGGAGAACGTCGGAAGGAATGGCAGACTACGAGCCCTACGAGGAGCTCGAATCTGATAGAGAACTGGAGTCCACATTTGGCATACATGTCAACCAATGCATTTCCAATGATGACATTATCATTGAATTTGCCTCTTCTCTCCACATCAGCATGTAACTGTATGCCCTTATTGACATCTCTGAGACCACCACATGCTTCCAAAGCAGATGAAAATGTAGCAGCATCCGGTGCAATGTCATGCTGTAACATCCTCTCAAAACAAGTTAGTGCATCATGACTCCTCTCATGTTGAGCATATCCTGCTAGTAATGAAGTCCACGAAACAACATTACGATTGCGAAGTGCATCAAAAACTTCTTGTGCTTTTTCAAGTTTGCCACACTTTGCATACATGTCTACTAATGCATTCCCAAGAATTATGTTGTTCTCTATGAGTCCAAGTTTTCTGACTCGATCATGTATAGTTGTACCCTTATCCCCATCTCCAACAATACCACATGCTTTTAAGCTGCAGGTGAATGTTACTGCATCAGGATGGAACCCCTCACTGTGCATCTGTTCAAAACAAGAAAGTGCCTTATGCCCATAGCCATTATGTGAATATCCTGCAAGTAGTGCATTCCAAGAGATAACATCATGGACTGTAAGCCTATCAAAGACAGTTTGTGCCCTATCAAGCATGCCACATTTTGCATACATATCAATCACTGCATTGCCAACTGCAAGTTCATTGTTAAGCAGTCCATTCTTTTTCAATCTCGGTATGTATCAAAGTGCCTTTATGGATAGCCATCTGCATGTCACAAGCTTTCAGTGCATAGACAACTGAAACAACATCTTGGATAACACCATCCAATTGCATATCTGTATAGCAACCAAGCACATCCTCTGCAAGATCATGCTGCATGTAGCGTCCCATCAAAGTATTCCATGAAACTGCATCCTTCTGAATTAACATGTCGAACACTTCTTGTGCACTAAAAAATGAAAGTCAAATAACAACTCCAAGAGTCTGCGACACACCCCGCCTCAAATGCGTAGCAAAAGTTTGAGAAAAACCATGCTGTATTTCTTAGCATCGAAAGCTTCCATGTTGTATTTCTCTCGTCAACCATTTGATCAATTCTTCAAGTACCTGCAATCAAACAAATTCCCCTGCCAAATACAAACATATTAGTGCATAAAAAGCAACCATTTCTTAAGCTAACAGCTACACCATGCTGTTTGGGCATACCGAGTTGCCTACAAAACGGTACTCCAAGCCACTCCCTTTCAAATGGTGTTTGGTCAAAATGCAGTGCTACCTTTAGACTTTTTGATACCTACATTGAAAGTGGCACAAGAGCATGAATGGACGGGTCATGAACTATCCTCTAGACTCTTTGACCTTGAACGATTAGGAGAAACAAGACTGAGGGCAGCTGCAGGGATATATGCAGCAAAGAAACGACAGAAGGCCTACTTCGATGCCCACGTTAAGGATAAAGGTTTAAAGGTAGGCGACTTAGTTTTAGTCTACACATTGAAGCAACATGCGAGGAAACTGGAGAAGAGAGGCTACGGACCCATGATCATTAACAGAATCTCAACAAGTGGAGCAGTGCAACTAGCCACATTAGAAGGCGATGTTCTCCCAAGTTATATCAGCGGATGCAGAGTCAAGTTGTATCAGGAACCTCTCACAGAGGAAATGCTAAGTCGACTCAATACTGCTAAGAAACGCAAAGAGGAAGAAAAGCGAATTCGAGAAGAAGCTCAAGCAGAAGCCCTAGAGCGCATACGGAGAATGAAATTAAGAAGACAAGGTAGAGAGCACCCTAGGCAAGATGCATATGCAGATCAAGGATATGACGTGGCTATGTGTGAAATTTCAGGTGTTAGCTCACATAGGATAACTGATCGACGTCCTTTCATAACCTTAGATATAGGACAAGGAAAGAGTGCAAGGATTGTAAGAGCCTTGATTGACTCAGGTGCAACCACTAGTGCTGTTAAATTGTCTTACTGTCAAGAGTTGCAATTAACGGTCAATCCTGTGGAAGCATATCTCATAGGATTGGGAGGCGTGGAAACCCCTTGCATGGGCGAGGTGAAACTTCCCCTCTATATTCATGATGAGGCAATGACAGTTAAAGTACTAGTATGTCAAGATGAGGACCTCACTGAACCCCTTGTCTTGGGTCAAGACTGGATCTATGACCAAGCAGTCAACTTAAACCTAAGAAGTGGACTTCTTCAGGTATGGGTGAATCAAACTAGAATTACAATTGAGTTAAATAATGGAGCACTCAAGGAACTAGGAAAGGCACAGACTCCTGGTCCCTCCAGGGGTACACATGAAGTTGACCATGCTGTTCTTGTCCAAGGCTATGTGATACAGAAGAATGAAGATCTCAAAAAAGGAGTCAGAACCACAATGGAACTCCCTTCTTTTCCAAAGGCCAGAAGGAGGCAGCAACTAAGGGCAGATCAATCACTGAAGACTCTCCAGGCGAGAGACCAAAAGAACGCATGAAGCAGAACAACTCAATCGATGAAACAAATGTGGGTGTGAAAAGACGAACTGCCGACCGTAACTAAGTCGCAACAACGGTCTCAACTTCCTATTAGTAATCAACGACTTGATGCTAATAAGAGGACTCCTAAAACCTCTGTTGAGAAAGTGAAATCCATTTGGGTACCCAAGAAGTCGATGAAGGCTGACCCACAATCAAGACAAATTTGGGTGCCTAAGGCTTGCTTGCGGGCTCAACTATCCTCACACAATTCACATCATACACGACAGGGTTCACTCGCTCAAGCAGCCGCCACCCACTCTTGTCTGATACACTCGAACACACTACCACCTAGAAGCACGCACAAACTCACTCGTAAATGGGTCCCAATGACACAACAACTCCCAGTAGAATTACTCGTGCAACCCTCCCGAATCTCCACAAAACCAAGACCAAAAGCCATTCATGGTGTTTGGCAACCTAAGACTTGTAATAAACCCCCCGACCCCAATCTGTGAATTCATCTCCACTTACTAACTGCATTAGTCAGACAATGCATCTTTCCATCTAGCTCCTAGGACTATCCAGGCATTAACTACACACACTGTCATCGTGCACTCACTAACCACTAACTCATCACCTACCTCACGTTAATGTTGTAACGGGGACAACAACGGGCTTATTCTGTCCATTACGATGTTAACACCTGGTTCTATATTCTCACAGAACCAACAAGCAAGCAGGGCCATGGCAGAAGCCAGAGGTGCGAGTTCTCACGCCGGATCCAGTGCATAGATTGTGGATATAGAAACACTCCTCCTCGAACCACATCTCACCGAAAGACCGCAAGAACTTCAAGCTGTGCATGTACTCCCAGTTCAGGATCCTCCCCAGGGGCACACCTCTCAAGTGGGCAAACACGCTCATTGGTTCAGTGATGTTGTAGGACCATTGGGTGATGGAACCTATTTTTGGGAAGCTGAATTGGAGTTTAATGGTAAATGGGGACGCTACCATTTTTTCACGCGCGAATTTGAGAGCTATCAAAATGTCGAAGTCATGCGTTCAGTATGGACCAAAGCTGGCCTGGACAGTTATTTCAGGGCCCACTTACCGAAGCCAGATTTCTTATGTTGTTCTTATCTTATCAGTACCATCACTCCTAGCAGGGCCAAGGGAGGCGACAACACTTTTGTGTTACCCTCACTATTGCCGGGCCACGAACTTAAAAGATTCAAACTGACCCTCAATCTGGTACGAGAAGCATTGGGCATGTATGGTATGCACATTCCTACTGAAAAGGAAACAATGGTTCCAGGCAGAATGAAACATAAAGATCTCAACAAGCTGAAGGATATGGTAGCAATGACACCGACCATCGCTCTTCACCTACGGACCGTCATGCAGCATTTTGCTTTCCCCGCCCAGGAAAGATTCACCATGCCCCCAAAGAAGATATGGTTTAGCTTGTATTTGGCAGAGACAGAAAACCTCCCTATCAACGTACCACATTGGATCATAGATCATATCCACCTAGCCCATCAACGGTGGAACAAGAAGCAGAAAAATGTGCTCCACGGGTGTTGTGCTCTGACCAAGATAATCTATCGATGTCTAGCCTATTACGTGCCTATTCAGCGGGCACTCGTATGGTCCCGGGCCCAGGAATTCCAGAGAAGGCTATCAACGGCAGGTCCTCCATCAAAGAAGATGAGAGGGGGAGTTCAATTACCCTACGCTCAACCAAGGGGAGCCACCACTACACCAGAGATTACCCCTCCCCAGACACGACGCATTAGACCATTCACCATTCGGCTACCAAGACCAAGTACAGAGGGACCCAATCTGGTGTTTCCACCCGTCCCATCGGACTTGGAATTCCCACAGGGCTTTACTCTCAATGATCTCACTGATGAAGAAGTGGCTAGACTAATCTACGACTCTAATCTCGAAACGGAAACAGAGCGAGCTCAGGAACCACAAACCCATACAACAACATCAGCCCCCACCCAACCGCAAGTTGTAGAAGTCGACGTCGATGAAAAAGAGACCGAACAAGAGGCAGAAGCCTACGAAGAACAAGAGTATGATGAACTTTCAGAGTTAGCAAGTGCCCCCGCGTATTCGGCACAAATAAAAAGACTATATCGAACCATGCAGCTAGTTCAAGAACAACATAAAATGTCACTTGAAGCAGGCAAGAAACTCATGAACCAATTGCTGGCAGAGGAAGGTGTGGATGATATGTTCATCGAGTCCATCAACCTACATGCAGATGCAGTAGGATTGGATGAGGCCATTCATGAGGCAATGGCCTATATTCACCGATTTGAGAAAGGAGTTCCCGCCCGTCCCATGAGGTCCGGGAAACAAATTCATATCAACGTATCAGCACCAGGAGAGACAACGCAAACAGACGAACATCAGGAAGCACCACTGTCACCACCCTCCCCACCCCTCACCACACAACTCACTCCACCACGTGACACTATCGCCACCACGTCCAATATCACCACAATCGTCATGGGAATTCCACTCTCTCCGGGAATCCAATTCGGCGGTGTCACTATGCCCACCTTCACCACTCTCTTCACTAACGTCACAGCCACCCCACCCACGGTCCCCATCTACACGGTCACTCAAACATTTGACACTATGGAAACATCTCCTGCCACAGCACCACTCCCTTCCCCCATGCAACCTCCGTCCCCCATACCCCCTCCACCCACATTTCCACTTGACTCCACATCATTCACAACTCCCTTTCCCGTCCCCATTCCCCGTGCATCTTCATCTCTCCCTGCATCATTCAATGTAAATAGTATATTTTTAGCTTTAAATCAATGTGTCTATCAACTTCAGAACGAGTATCGAGCTCTCGACGATCGTTATCATCAAGTGATCACTACCAATCAGAAACTTCAGAGCCGCCTCATAGCGATCGAGGAAGAAAATGCAGAACTCAACCAACGTTACACCACGCTCGAACATGCCCACCAAACACTCTTAGAAACTCCCCAACCATCACAACAGCCGGGCACTAAACAACTCGAGGCCTTGCTGGAAGTATACCAAGCTGATAATCTCAGAGTCCGGCGTAACTTGGCACTCCTCAGAAAACACATGGCAACCGCCCTTGAAGAGAACAAGAGACTGCAGCAGCAAAATGAAGCAAATCTAGAAGCAGCAATGGAAGGCTCTCCCCACGACATTGATCCAGAGCAGTTTAAAGCCGTACCCTCAGAGACAATGAAGAACATCTTGGAAAGCTATGCAGATCTATTAGATGCTCATGATGAGTTGGAAAGGGAACGTGATGAGCTACGTGGCCAGCTCAAGGAACAGGAGGCTCCAACCAAGGTAATAGAACCGGCCTCAACTTCAGAGGAAGTGAAGGCATTGACATAACAGGTGGTTGAGCTCCAAAAAAAGTTACTAGAGTATGAAAGGCAACCCTCTCCAGTTATAGAACCTGAGCCAAAAGACTTGGTTCCCATTGAGGTAGATGATTCATACGAGGAACCATACATTCCAATGCCAATGCCAGGCGGGCAACAAACCTCATAGGGAATGGATACTTTAGAAGTGGAAGCACCTGAATGGCTTCAGTCATTAGAGAAGACAGCGAACACCCACGATGAACGAGTCGCAATACAGATCCAATCATTAGCCAAATTAGAAGACACTGTCATCAAGTCCGAGTATTTCAGACCTATGTCCCATCACAGGTGGATAGGGACCAATGATGATCAGTATATGCCATATTGCATATTATTGGCTGATTACAACGCAGAGATCCAACGACAATGTGGGAAAGCCCCCACCTTTGCCACCCAGTTTGGCCCCGACGATATACTAGAGAGTGCTAAAAGAGGATCTATTCATCAACCCACTTGGAGGATCCGTCTCTTGGAGACTTATCCTGAAATGGTACGAACCTGGAATAACATGCCTCTCTTTATTAAGTACAATCCTTGTTATGCCCCAGTCCTACGAAGACGCACATGGCCCGAATTCACCATTGCTGTCAAGAACATCAAAGGCTGTGCCAAGTGGCTAAATTATGTTTATCTAGCACCTCCACGAGGACCTCCCACGGTAAATTACATGATTTCTACTATCATGCACTAGAGCATTCGACTACGCAATACACCTGATGTGATGGCCCAAATGTGTATGAAAATATTTGAATTAATGCTGATCACATTCAGGACATTTAAAAATATTAAGGATCCCCACTTCTCCGGAGCAGGCTTTGTTACAGGCAACCAAGACCTAGTTTACGACATGAGCACCACCCCATCAATAGAAGTAATATATGCTTGGCACGCCAGAATAAAGTACCTCCCAGCTTGTTTTAAACAGACTTTCGAGGAGATGTTCATAACGGGATTCTGGGAATATCACTCAGAAATTTTTGTACCCAGGCCTTCACATCTCCTCCATTTATTCGCTGTGGAGAGAACCATACATTCCGAACAACTGCGGGTGCCACACCCAGACGTACCAGGCCCAGTGAATTGGGACGCATTATTAACAGATCTAGCACGGGGGCTCAGATTAGAAGAACATCACCTCGCCTCCGACGTCTTCCAATACTACGTTCAACGAACATCTAGACAAGGGTCTGTCAGGGGCGACAGACGCGAGAGTGGGGGGGGTGTTGGCAAGCAGTCAGGGAACCGAAGGAGCCACAAGACGAAGAGAGTTAGAGCGAAGGGACAGCACAAGCAGACATGGCAGTCAAAGAAGATCTGGAAAGTAGGCCATCTAAATTTTTCAGACATCAAGGAGTTGAGCACACAAGAAGACAGAGCAAGTAGGGAGCTCAAAGGTATGTATGACAAATCAATAGAGGAAATCCCTACACAAATAGTGATTTTCATCACTAAAAACCATTGTAAATATCATTTCGTATTTTTGTAGCTGCATTTTGTGCAAGCCAAGGAGTCCTTGAGCTTGAGGAGCTTTAGAAGTATCTACCTGCCAATTTTCATATTTTTTAGATCTCGTTTGAGCCCTCTAATAAGCCCTGGAACCTAATTTTTAACTAGGCCGGACACTACGTCTGAACAGGGCCAAAGCTAGTCAAAAACTATAAAAGGAGCTAGAGAGCTCATTTTTGAGGTTGGATTGTAATTAAAATGAACTTGGAAGAGCTTTGTGAAAAGTAATCTAAAGAACTCCATTGCTCCTCACTCTTTGTCTTGCCGTGTGTGAGTGTGTGTGTGTATGTGTGTGCATGTTGGTGTGCTTCTCACTCACGCACTTGTGCTTCCATTTGCTCGAGGTCTTCATACCATCCTCACGTCTTACCGGATTGACATTAAAGGAGGTGCTACTCATCACTGAGCTACACTCGTTTTATCCCAAGGGGGGATGACTACTGCCAGATTTACATGCTTTTTCTGACTCTGAATGGGCTAGTTGCTATGACACTCATGTGTCCACTAGTGGCTTTTGCTTCATGCTTAATAGCTCATGTATATCTTGGTTGAGCAAGAAGCAGCCTACTATGGCCACTTCCAGTTGTGAGGTTGAGTATAGGGCAGCTTTCACAATAGCTATTGAGTGTGTGTGGCTCAGATGCCTTATGGCTGATTTGGGTGTTGGTCAGTATTCTGCCACCACCATCTTCACTGATAGTGAGAGCACATTGGCATTTCCGAGGAACCGTGTGTTCCATGCTTGCACTTTGCACATTGAGGTGCATTATCATTATGTCAGGGAGGGGTTCTCCACTAGAGAGGTCAGCTTGGCATATGTGCCGACACAGGAGAACATTGCAAACCTTTTCACGAAGGCTCTGCCTAGGGAGAAGTTTGAAGCTTTCCGCAAAGCTTTAGCCTTACTTCCTTTTGTGGATTGATTCCACATATCTTGGCACTTCCTTATACATGAGATCTAGCTCATTGTTCACCACATCACTCCCAGGGGGATTTGTTGATATATTTAGGTAGTGATGTGTGTGAACACATCAAGACCGTCGGGGCACTTTTTTCCCTCTTTAGGAGGTTTCTTTCACCTGCATGTATATATGCCTATTGCCCGAATGGGATACTTAGCTTTGTACATTCTAGTGGTAATTACATTCAGTATTCTATGTTGTGCTCCAAGCTTCTTCTTCTTCCTTTTGTTGTTTGCACGCTTCCGCAGACCTCAAACTCCAACATTTGGCATCTACATAGAAGCTTGACATTTCATCAAACACCACATCTCTGCTTACCTTCACCTATGGTGTGAGTGGGTTGTAGCATTTATATCCCTTTTGCTCAAGGGAGTATCCAATAAAGATACTTTTTTTTTTGCTTTTGGATCAAGATTCATCCACAACTCATCTGGAACATGTACATATGCAATACATCCAAAAACTTTCAGATGTGATAAGTTTGGCTTTTTACCTATAAGTTTCTCTTTTGGTGTACTTGATGTATAGTAGTAGTCGGAGTTCTATTCATGATGTATATAGCAATGTGCATAGCTTCTACCCAATAACAATTAGGCATATTCTTCTCAACCATCAAGGCTCTTGCTATTTTTGCAATATGCCTATTTTTACATTCAACAATGCCATTTTGTTGTGGTGTGTATCTACATGAAAATTATCATCTAATTCCATGACTTTTTAGAAAGCTAATGAACTCATTTGACATGTATTCACCTCCTACATTAGATCTTCATGTTTTAATAAATTCCATGTTTGTTTTTCCACCATAGCCTTAAAAATTCTGGAAGTGAGTGAACACCTCATTGTTCTCTTTCATGAATAATACTAATCCTTTTTGTGTATGGTCATCAATGAAAGTAACATAAAACTTGCAACTGCCCATAGATGTGGTCTTTGTATGACCCCAAACATTTGTATGTACTATTTCTAGCACATTCTCACTAAAATGCTTGTCATGTGGAAATGATGCTCTTGATTGTTTACCAAATTGACATGTTTCACATACCTTTTGCATTTCTACAACCTTGAAATTTGGTAGTCCATTGATAATCTCCTTTCACTACATCAATTTCAGCCTCTACGAATTTGCATGTCCAATTCATTTGTGCCTTATATCTATATCAGTAGTAAATCTTGCACCTATTGCAAAGATGAATGCATTCAATTCAAGAATTTTCACATTTACGGTAAACATCCTACCCACTTTGTTTAATGTGGAAATCAATCTTCCATCCTATTTGTATTCTTCTAAATACAACCCATTAGCATTGAACCTAACTTGTAATCCTTGGTCAACCATTTTTCCAATAAAAACCAGATTCTTTATTATATTTGGAACATGTAGCATGTCAACAAGATGTTTTACCTTCCCGTCCTCCATAGACAGTGCTATGTTTCTTGTATGCTCGATAGGATATGATGTGTCATCACCTATTTCAACATATCCAGGAACTTGCAATTTCTACAAACTACTAAATGTTGGTCACATCTTCTTTACTTGTCCCAACTCCAATAGGCTCTAGCATATTGTCGGAAAGAAAATTAGACTTCAAAAGAATATCAGCTAGAAACAAGCTCTATTGGGAGAAGTGATTGGTTGACCGGTGACCCTCTAGAATGCCATCAGAGGGGAGGTCCTCTTGAAGATATGGCAAGAAAGATGTGCTTATAACTTTGACAACTCCCCCAAAGAGTGGTCGATTGAGAAATCGTTGTTCATCCTCGGTAAAAGAATCGCCAACTGTAAGAAATCCCCCCTTTCAGGAATCATAAAGTGCTTCTCCTAATCAACAACAAGCTTAAACCCAAGTGGGCCCCTCATGAGGGTGATGAGAGGGTGATTAGCCTTCTTAGTAATGCCATCTAAACTTTGTAAGATCTACCCCCGCTCTATGGGACTTGGGGGGTCCCATGGCACTAGTCCCCTTCACTTTTACTTTTAATTTCCTTTATTTAATACAAGCCCGGGAGAGTAGGCTAAGGCCGAGCTTCCTTTTATTTAAGAAAACATCTCAAAATCACCTACACTTGTGGATGCATAGTTGTTTTGTTGTCTTCAACCTCTAATCACGTTCCAAGTGTCAATTTTTATCACAGTTCCATCATCCTTTACTATCATTACCTGAATCATTTCGTTGGAAATTTCAATGGCCTCTTTGGCTCAACCTGCCTGGAAATTGTCCTCTACCTACTACATGATTCTAATATTGACCTTGGTCTTGGTTACAATTTCCTCTTCTACTTTGAAAACCTCTACCTCTTCCTCACCCAAAGTCGAATACCTGCTCAAAACTAGGTTTTCCTTTGGAGTTCCATTCCTCACCAAGATTCTTTTCTTCAATAATCAGCAAGAAAACAAAATCAATCGAATTCAAAATATTTTCCCTAGTCTGAATAAGAGTTTTGAACTACTTATATGCAACTCCTAAATCACGAAGGCACACTTCCACCTTATCATCCTCATCTACATTCATGCCAATAGATGCAAGTGAATCACATATGCTTTTCATTTTCATGGTGTAGTCACTTACCGATATGCCCTTACGTAGCTTGTTCTTGAGTTGCAATTTTCGTGCCTTGTATTGGTCTCATACAATGTGAAAAAATTGTTCCAAGACTCTTTCGGAGTCTTGACATCCTATATGTGCCCAATCATGCTATCTAATAGATAGCCAATACATTATGTTTCTTGCTCCTTGACTCCATTCTTCATATGTTGTTTATTGTTTTCCACTCTGATTCCTCTCTCGTAACTATGGAGAATTTTTGTTCTCTCCTTTGATATACTTCCAATAGCCTTTTCAGATTAGGAAATTTATCATTTTAAATATCCAAGCATGGAAGTTGTCCTTGTCTAGCTTATCACTCATAAGCTGACTCATTCCATCCACACTTACCATCTCTGTAGCAATTTGAAACATTACAAAAACACTAGAAGTAGTACCCCCGCGAATGAGTGAGCTGGCAAGAAATAAGTGTTACATCACTCTTGGTAGATGAATCTACTAAAGGTCACTAAAATATCCCTGACATATACCGGCATGACCACTATACATGTAAGAGAAACAAAAAAGTTATACATGTCATCCTGGATCATCACATGTTGAGCTTGCTATCTCAACAATTATCATCAATCAAGTCTACTAAGTGAAAGAAGACATGGTTGAAAGAAATTGAGGCAACTAGATGGTATGAAGAATAAGGAGTTGACGATGAAGATTCAAGTTCTTACTCAGGTATTGAAGTAGATGAAAGTGATGATTCACCAACTAACACTCCTCTTGTACCATACCCCAATGATGATCGAACTTGGGAGGAACTAAATCAGATGAAAGATTTGGAAGAAGAGACTCATCAAGAACAAAAACTAGTAGATAAAGAACAAGGTTCTAAAATTATGGATGAGTCACCAATTAGGTCACCTAGAATTGTTGAAGTTACATTCTCCAAAAGTCCTAGTGGTCGTTCTACATGACCATCAATCATTTGCAACTTCATTCTAGTCTCTCTTAGGGTGTAAGAAAATAACAGCACAACGGAATAGACTAGAAGACAAAGTTGAGAGAAAAATGCAGACAAAGATAGATGCACACTAAGAGATAGAGAACTCAGATTCTCAGATTGCCAAGAGTAATGCAGCTACAATGATGGTGTTGTCCACCCGTGCGCTCCGAATGTGGAGCTTAGATGGCAATCTAGACATACTCTAGATGAAGGGCTTACTAGTGCGCAATACTATGTAAAGCTCAACGTGGGCCATGGTTATATAGCTTTTACAAGGCAATTGGATATAGATGAACGTAGTCGAGAGATACGAAATAGTTGGTACAATATACAATCCGACAATATGCCCATGACCAAAGGTCCTACCGTCTCCACCCTATGGGCTATAGAAGGGGGCAAGCCCCCCTTTGCACTCCCCCCATTAAGGTTCTATGGTGAAACTACGTGATGCAATAGGGCCTTTATTTTCACCTTGAATGGCAACCTAGTGGGGTGAAAGTTTATGCCCTACCTAACCCAATGTCTAGGCTCACAAAGATCATCTATAACCATCAATGGTCACACATAGAACTCATCTAACTTGGAAGTTAGGGTTCCACAAATGTTTGGGCTCTCACAATGGCTTCTTCTCATAATGGGGGCCTTAGAACTTAGAGCACCATGGATCATTTGTGGTCACTTGAGGGTGGAGTATTGAGTATATCTAGCACCCCCCCTCAATGTCCACCCTACGGTGAACTACCTCCTCAGTCCAATGGCAAGCTTTAGAAAGTGTGGATGAAGTTGCTCTCTCCTAAGAGCCTTGGTGAAGATGTTTGCTCCATTTTCTTTAGTTGGACAATAGCTTATCTCCCTGACCCCATCATCAATCAACTCATGCACATAATGAAAATGAAGCTCTATGTGCTTGGTACATGCATGAAAAACAAGATTCTTGGCGATGGTCATGCAACTTTTGTTATCACACTTCAACCATGTAGCCTCATGTCCTTGTATTCATATGTGGCATATGATCCTTCTCAACCATACGTCTTCACATGATGCAACACATGATGCTTTGTACGTAGCTTCAGTAAAAGATAATGCTACAATCGATTACTTCTTACTAATCCGAGAGAAGATCCCTGATCCTAAAGAAAAACAATATCCAAAAATTGATTTTTTGGTATCAATATCTCCTGCCCAATACGAGTCACAATATCTAACTAGACATGATCCTTCTTCATAAAGAATACAATAATTAGTGGTTCCTTTCACAAACTTGAGTATCTGCATGCTTTCCTTCCAATGAGTTTGGCAAGGCTTATTAAAGAACCTGCTTACTAGTCTAATAGCATAAGAGATATTTGGTCTGCTATTGCACAAGTAGATGAGACTTCCAATTAATTTCCTATATCTTCCAATATCCACTGGAGGTGAAGCATCTCTAATAGAGAATTTTGTGTTGACCTCCATAGGTGTAGAAATTCCTTGCAATCCTCCATGTTGAATGGCTTCAATATCTGTCTTGCATACCTTTGTTGAGAGATGAAAATCTTCCCTGGTTCCTACCAAAGTTCAAGGCCTAAGCAATAATGCATTAAGCCCAAGTCTATCATTTCAAATTTTGAACTTAGGGCATCTTTTGTTTGTTGAAGAAGAACATCATCATTTTCCTATAATCACAAGGTCATCTACATAGAGTACAAGCACAATTGCCTTCACTCCTCTCTTCAAAACATACAAGTTATCATCAGAAGCACATCTTTCGAAACCTTAGATCCAAGAGATACTTATCTATCCATTGGTACCATGCTCTAGGGGCTTGTTTTAGCCCATATAATGCCCTCTTCAGCTTACATACCTTGTTCTTTGAATGGGGAGCCTCAAACCCTAGTGGGTGAGACACATATACCTCCTCCTTGAGGTCTCCATTTAGGAATGCTGATTTGACATCCATGTGATAGACTAGTCAATGGTTATGTACAACCACAACTAGTATTACTAGGATAGAAGTCATCCTTGTAGTCAGGGAAATGATTCACAAAAGTCAATGCCTTCAACTTGTGTGTAGCCATGTTCAACAAGTCTTGCTTTGTAATTTTCTAGAGTACCATCAACGTTGTACTTCTATGGGATGGGGTTTGCAAAATCATAGAGCTACCTCACTCAATGTGGCAATTTCTTTTTTGCTTGGGTGACGACATGTTGGTGACTTTCAGACTCATCATCTGAAGATGATGCTTCCTTCTCTTGTGTAGAAGGGATAACTCTTGGGCCAAGTTCATAGTGGATTGCCCCTTCGCTTGATGATAAAGTGAAAGCTCTCTTTTCCTCCTGCACTACATCTCGCTGCTCCTCCTTGAACACCACATCGAGACTCGCCATGATCTTCTTAGCCTTAGGGTCATAAAGCTTATAAGCCTTCTTATCTTCATTGTACCCTAAGAAGATACATTTGATGATTTTTGGTTGAAGCTTGTTTCTCTCCCTAACTAGAACATGCACATAACATTCACTTACAAATACTTTGAAATCGGAAAGAGATGGCCCTTTACCAGTGTAGGCCTCTTGTGGAGTCTTTCCATCAAGTGCCTTGATGTAGCTTTGATTCAAGATGTACAAAGTAGTATTGAAAGCCTCTGCTCAAAATTGATTAGGCAAGCCCTTTCCCTTCAACATGCACCTTTCCATCTCCATGATGGTTCAATCTCGATGTTCTACAACACCATTCCATTGAGGGTTATGTGCCACTATGAGTTGATGCTTGATTCCTTTACTCTTGCAAAAATCTTCAAACTCTATTGAACTCACCACCACTATCTATCCTGAATTTCTTCATCTTCTTATTTGTTTTAGTTTCAACAAGTTGAAGCCATTCTTTAAACTTACCAAACGCTTGAGCCTTATCATGAAGGAAGTACACCCACATCTTCCTGCTATAGTCATCAACAAGTAACATGAAGTAGGAAGATCCGCCCAAGGCCTGTGTAGGCATTTTTCCACACAAGTCAGCATGCACCACCTCTAGAAGATCGCTTGCCCTATTCTTGATTTCTTGTGGAAATGCCTTCCTCTGTTGCTTGCCCATCATGCAAGCTTCACATGGTTCCTTCAGTTCTCTAATCGATGGTAGGTGTGCAACCATACCCCTATGATGCCTCCCCTTCAATATAGGGTATTTGATGTGGATGAATCTCTCATGCCATAGCTTACTTGTGCCCACACTTGTAGTGGTTGTAAGAGCACACAAATCATACAAGTTGTTCCTCCTTATGCCACTCCCAAAAATGTTGTTGTTACTGTCCATAATCTTAGCTCCTGTTTTATTGAAAGATACTTGACGACCTTGATCAATTATAAAAGCTATTGAAAGTAGATTTCATTTGATTTGTGGAACATGCAACACATTTGAAAGCTTTTTAACATCCCCATTGGAGTTAACGAAAGAAATTGTACCTTCACCCTGTAAGCCGCCGGATTGGCAATTGTAAATCCTTTTTCCTTTTCATATTCTGCACGAACTGAAAGGTCGCTGTGAAGAGATCTAACCATTTGTAAATTAATGAAGGGACACTTTCAGAAACGACCAAAGCATCGCTAGACTGTCTGTCTGGGCAAGACGTCTGTGGAGTTCCGTTGTGTTGTGTTTTGACAATTCTGAGTAATACTGTGTCGTCTCTTTCTTTGTTTGATTATCTGCACCTGTACGGTAAAGATTGAGTTACAATAATGTTTACATTAAGTTAAGTATTGAATCGTTGTTTTGTAAGTTATTTACTATAAGTGTGTGTTACGGTAATGTTTATCCTTGCGTTGTGTACTGAGATGTATTGATTGGAATACGAATAGTAATTCTGCAAAGGAACGAGCCAGAGTTTGTTAGCAAGTTGAATTAGCAGAGTTGTTTTACAAGTACTGACATATGAATGAGTTAGTTGGGAAATCAAGTATAGGGCCTCTATTTAACAGACCCCTTCCACTCCCAAGAACCCGAATAGAGTTTAAATGTGCTTCTGACGGCAAAAGCGCGTTTAACACTGGCGCCGTCTGTGGGAATGTGGCACTAGAGTGTTGCAAATTGATTATGGGAAGGTAACCATAGATTGTGAATCGACAGTAAGGTAGAAGTAGTACGCAAGTGTTGAAAAGGTGATATATGCCGGTTACTCGGTCCGACGAGTTGTATCCGAAGTACAGACAGCCTTGGGTGGTACCAAATTTGCGAAGGACACCCCCGGGAGGAAGAAGCACAGGTCGGCTAGGCTTGGTTGTCGAAGAAGCGAAGCACGTTAGTAGTGATTCCGGTAGCATTCCAGTGGAACATACTGCAATTCTGATAAATTCCGGTGAAATCTCGGTGCAGTCTGTAGAAGATACAGTACCTTCGGAGTCTACAAGGACGCAGTGTGTAGTTGATCCGACACCGTCTGGTCAGGATTCGAATTCATCTGAAGATAAAGGTGTCTTGCACAGAGAGATTATTGAAAGTGAAAGAATACCCTGGATTGGGGAAAGCTCCACTAATTCCGGTGGTAGTTCGGTCCCAGTTGCAGAAAATTTACAATTTTCCAGTGACAGTTTTATACTTCCCGGTGAATCTTCATTCCGGACACCACTGTTCGGGATAAGTGTGCCTACATATGATACCCAAGAAGAGGATAGGCTATTCGAATTGAAAATCTGTACGAGGCTGAATGAGATTTTCACGTCGCAAGGTGAGCAAGCTGTTGGCAGCAGTCAGGGAACCGAAGGAGCCACAAGACAAAGAGGGTCGGAACGAAGAGATAACACAAGCAGACACAGTAGCCAAAGAAGATCTGGCAAGTAGGCCATCTAAATTTTTCAGACATCAAGGAGTGGAGCACACAAGAAGAAAGAGCAAGTAGGGAGCTCAAAGATGTGTACGACAAATCAACAGAGAAAATCCCTACACAAATAGTGATTTTAATCACTAAAAACCATTGTAAATACGATTTCGTATTTTTTTAGCTCCATTTTGTGCAAGCCAAGGAGTCCTTGAGCTTGAGAAGCCTTAGAAGTGCCTACATATCAATTTTCGTATTTTTTAGACTCCGTTTAAGCCCTCAAATTGGCCCTGGAACCTAATTTTTAACTAGGCCGGACACTAGGTCTGGACAGGGCCAAAACCTAGTCAAAAACTATATATAGAGCTAGAGAGCTCATTTTTTAGGTTAGATTGTAATTGAAATGAACTTGTAAGAGCTTTTTGAAAATAATCTAAGAACTCCATTGCTTCTCACTCTTTGTCTTGCCGTGTGTGCGCGTGTGTGTGTATGTGTGTGCATGTTTGTGTGCTTCTCACTCACGCACTTGTGCCTCCACTTGCTCGAGGTCTTCATACCATCCTCTCGTCTTCCCGGATTGACATTAAAGGAGGTGCTACTCATCACTGAGCTACACCAAATTTTGGCGCCGTTGCCGGGGATCGAGCTTTGAGGACGAGCGTGTGATGGTAAGACGTAGAGTTGAAGCGTTGGAGTTATAGGTATTTTCTTCACTTTTATCTATTTCCTTTTGTTTCCTTCATCACCATCATCATCATCACCATCTCCCACCTCCATCTCCATCATCGCAAAAATTTCAGTTTTTTGAGTATATTTCCTTCCTCCTTCCATTTCCCTCATTCCACTTGTGAGAGAGAGCGAGAGAGCGATATTGTGTGTGCAATTTTTGCATGTTTCTTGAGCTGTCTTGCAGGTACATGCTGCATCATCTTCTCCATCACTCCGCGCAGGTACGGAAATCTTGGCAAGTGTCTCTGCGTCACCGACCTCTGTCAATCGCGACCGACAGAAAAAATGCTCTATTTGCCAAACAAAGTACAAAACCATGATCTACAGGCCTAGAGCTTCCCAAAACTGTGTTTAGATTTTTGAAATTCATCAGATTTCTGTCAATCGCGATCGCTCTGTCAATCGCGATCGACGAACCACGACGGACAGACCTGTCAATCGCGACTGACAGCCCACGACGGCTCTGTCAATCGTGACCGACAGAGTCAACGACCAATTGACCACGACGGACAGATCATACGCGTGACACGTGTCAATCGCGATCAACCCATCAATCGCGACTGACAGCCCACGACGGCTCTGTCAATCGCGATCGACACAGTCAACGATTGTTTGACCGCGACGGACAGACCCTCGCGACCAACCTATCAATCGCGATCAAGCCATCAATCATGACTGACAGAGTCAACGACCCTTTGACCACGACTGATTGACTTTTCGAGCCACGTGTCAATCGCGATTGACCCATCAATCGCAACTGACAGCCACGACGGACCTGTCAATCGCGATCGACCCATCAATCGCGATTGACCTGTCAATCGCGACTGACAGAACTTGCGAACGCGATAGAAGGGCAAATTTGGCCAATTTTTAAGGGCAAAAAAAATATAGTGGTCTAATTTTTTGGGGAACTTTTAAGGGTTTAGCATTACATTGTGAGGCCGCAACCCAAGTAATTCAAGAATTCCTGTCTGCCTGAGTAAACTGTTTTGAACCCTGTTTTAGCACCTAAACCGTGATCGGACATAACTTCCTCATACAAAATCCAATTGCTGTGATTCTTGTTTTGTTGGAAAGCTCGTGGGAAGTTATTAGTGGGAAGTTATTAGTGGGAAGTTATTAGTGGGAAGTTATTATCAGTTATGTGAAAATTAAGATCAGGATTATTAGATAGGGTTTTTTGAAGTTAACCATACCCGAGGTAGGAAAACTGAGGGATCCGTGGGATTGTTTTTTATAAAGGCAAGAGATAATTTGGTCGGTGAGTTACATGCATGAAAGTGGTCTAGTCTGTCATTTGAATTTAACTCTGGAACTAATCTTGGGACTGATGCAGGTCTATTGAGAAACAATTGAGAGCGTCCAAGCAAGGGCTTTGTGCAAGCTTGAGAATCAACTTCTCGAGCATTAAAGAACAAGGATCAGCAAGAAAGGTCGGAATATTCTCAACTCCCCTTCGTCAATTCCTAGCTTAGGCTAAGAACGACTAGAGGTAGGAGTAAGTCAGGGCGACGATAGGCAATTATCAAGTTGAAGAATACCTAAACTTTCAAGTTCAAGCTAAGAACATAATCTTTGTACTGTCGAGAACTTTAAAGGAAAAGAACTTAACGTGGAACGATCAACTTTAAGTGTGGAACTACACTCAAATATACCTTACGACGTGATATCAGACAAGAATGTTAACACGGTAATCAACTAAAAAGACTCAAGTAACTGATACAAAAGAACTCCGCAACGAGGTTGTACTTGGGCAAATTTGGGTTATTCGATTAGGCTTATGAACCTTAGATCAGGGCGACATCTGGGGAGAGATAGACAAAGCCTTACGTCTTCAGAGGCCAGTGTCAACCACACTGCTAGGTCTTGGGCCCAGCAGTTGAGCCACCACTCATACTACCCTGGTTCCGAGACTAGTGAATCAGAGATGTCTCAAGGCATGGACAGACCTACGGGAAGTTCAGGAGTGCCATACTTGCACAGGGTAGAAGGCCCTTACAAAACGCAGTTGGAATACCTTAGGACCAACCGATTGGGTGCTAGCATCTATGAGGACGGCCTAGGAAGATCTGTGGTATAGATTAAGAATCCTGATCAATCCATTGGACTAGAGCGCCCAGCTGTCAAGTTCAAAAACGGAGCGTACTTAGACAAGGAAGGGACAATATATGTAGTCACCAGTCATCCAGATAGGACTGATGAATTTGGGAATGAGATCCCAGGAACGGACTTAGGTGACCTAGAGCAAGGAAACATGGGTGAAGAACCAAGGACCCCCCGAGGCAAATCTGTTCTCACTAGGATTATCACACCAGAGTGGATTCCCCAAGATAATAAGAGCATAGATCTGCTTCTGAACCGAGAAACTGACGAAGCCTTTTGGAGGTATAAATCTGATCGGCCAATTGATATAGGAACAATCATGATCTATGAGTTTAAGGATCTTGATAGCCCAGGCAGAGTGACCTACTTAGATCACACTTCAGAGAGGATCTTTGTGGTGATAGAAAATGATAGGCATGCTTACACTTGGAAAGGTGAAATTATTTTCCCCCAACCAAGATCAAATGTGTCCTATGGTCACCCTGGAGCTGGAACATCCCAAGCTCATGGAACTCAAAGAGACAGAAGTAGAGATAGGCCAGAAGTAAGCTTTGCTAACCCAGGGGGCAGAGAAAGAACGAGGGCGGAAACAAACAGAGTAGAACCTGAGGTACTTAGAGCTCCCAGGAATCAAAGAAATGCGGATGAGTTCCCTCTACCACGACCTAGAGAGCACACAAGGACTCTGAGACCGACTCAGCTAGTTAAGTCCATGAAGAACTACTTCGATGGCACTGGAGATCCATACGATCATGTGGCTGAGTTTAGGCAAGTCTTGAGAGCTGAACAAGTGGAAGACCTATTCACACAATATAATGCCTTTGGTCTAACCCTTAGGAACACAGCCCTCACGTGGTTCCAACCATTGAATGAGAGACAGTTCAGGACCATAGACCAACTCCTAGAGGCTTTCATTATTGAATTCTCTAAGAGTGGCATAAGACATAATACCTCCTCATTGATTCACAGCTTCAAGCAAACCCCTCAAGAGACCGTGAGACTTGCAGGAAGAAGATTTAGGCAATATCTTGAAAGATGCCCTGTTTCGGAGCTCCCCACAACAGCTAAGCAAGTGGCTTTATTCTTGGATGGATTGGTGAGTACAAAGTTAAGATCCTATGTGTACTTGAAGGACCCTAGGACCATAGAAGAGTGTGTACACATGTGCATTGACATCGAGGATAACCTAGGGGAGGAGTTAGAGCTTTCCAAAATATACAAAGATTTTGATAGTGCCTCTAGCCTCTCTTCCACGCAATCCACATCAATTGAGGAACTCGCTGAGAAAGTGGCACAAAAACTAGGCGTCTCTAGCAAACAAATCCCAAGGTTTGCCCCTGTGAAAAGATGCTATACTTGTGGTGGCGACCACATGGCGAATGTATGTCCCATTATGGCCCAACCCCAAGTAAATCCTAGTAGCCAGTACTGCACCATAGAACGGAGATACACAAATCACACAGCACAAGACTGCCTATACAACAAGCAAGCAGTTAGGCAAACCTACCCTCAGACATACCCTCAACAAGGAAGATATCAGAACCAATATCCACCACAGCAGTATGCTAGGCCTCAACAAACCTACCAACCACAATATCAAGCCCAGCAAAGGCCTCAGCCTGTGTTAGCCCAACAACCTCCAACTCCATCCAACGTGATCCCTGTAAAGTATGCAGCTGCAGAAGAAAACCTGAATAGAGCTATAGTCCCCGTAACACCATTGCTTTCAGAAAGTGATCCCAGTGACCATAGCTTCGATTCTACACATGTTGATAGTCCCCAGGCTTACTACATGTAGTCTCCTAAACATGGTGAGTCTTACTATAGTGAAGAGCCAAATGAACCTAGTTGGGAGTCAGATTACACAAACGTCATGTATGCAAGGAATCATCATAGTACTTTGAAAGGAAGGATGATAGAAAAAGGTGAAACCCCAACCCTAGGCCTCAACCTAGGCAAGTAAGACCCCCATTCCCTAAAGGACCATGCTACAAATGTCAGGGAGATCATCTCATTCGTGATTGTCCCTTGCCTCCACCTCCACAACCCCAATCAGTGACGATCCAGGGCTATTGCCAGGAATGTGGAAAGGAGCATCTCTTACGAGATTGTCCAAAGAATCCCAGCAATATGCCAAAAATAACTCCCACTAATGTTTTTGGGTTAATTGTAGACTCCACAGGAAGTGTTATGTCCACTACACCAGTGCAAGTGATCACTAGAGCTCAAGCATTGCAGCAAAACCAAGGGGTAGGCCAGGAAAAGAGCCCAGATGTTAGTGAAACAGAGAGCATGACAAAGAAGAGGACTAGAGCTTGGAGAGATAGTCGTGAAAGAATGAAAAGGCAATGGACAAAAAAGATGAGTGAACTCGAGGAAAGCCTCAGAGAAACAAAGGCCAGGATAACTAAACTCACATCTCAAACTCCCTCTCACACTACCCCACCTCCACCATTCCCAACTCCATCCGACCCGCCACCTTCCAACCCGCCTCACCTAATTCCACCACCCCCTAGAGTAGGATCAGTCCTAGTAGATCCCACTCCCGAAGACCTTAATATGATGCTTAAAGCATATCAGGCCAGAATCCAAGAAGGGCCAAACATAACTGATCACGAAAAGTGTTACCCTAGAGCAGAACTAGAGCTAGAACGAATCAAAATTTGTGCTAATATGGTGGAATTGGCTCAGACCATGTTTGAAGCTAGTCGCCTATTTAACATCTCTAGTTCAGCGAAGACACAATTGCACTTTGATGGATTGTTAGAAAGAATAGAGAAGCTAATTGCACAATCAGAAAAGGAACCCGCCTCTCAACATAAGGACAAGGCAAGTGAAAGAGCAGGTCTTCCTGCCCAGGAAGCATATGTGCCTAACTCTACGGAGCCAGACACATCATCTTCTATGAATCGTTTCACACCAGAATTCCTACGAGAGATTCAAGAAGACAAATGGGCTAAAGAAAGTGAAGTACCCCTCCCATTGAACTGGTGGATGATGCACACGACCAATTCCCACAAGACATCCCATCCATTTATGAGGAGCAGGAGAGCACCCACTCTCAGGAAAGACTAGACTTTGAGTCTAACTCTCTACAAGAATTACCCCACTTCACAGGCCCATGGGAAGCTAAGTCTACTTGTATGAGAGCACCCACGGTCATGGTACGAAATGAGGACTCAGTCTTACCTAGGAACACAGAGGTAGTGAAAAACACTAAAGTGCAGTGCAATCTCAAGTTAGAAGAGCTACTCAAGGTTAGACCTGAATTATGGAAACATGTCGCCAAACAAGTACCAGCGATAGTGAAACCTCATTCCCAGGTAGGATTACATAGGACAGTGCCAGAGATACCCTTGGATAAGATAGGAGACATGTGTGAAGGTGAAGAAGGGAACACCTATCTTCCCATTACCTACCAGGGGTACATCACCAAGGCAATTTTGGACTCAGGTGGAGGAGTTGCAATTGCCACCACTTCCCTATGGAAGCGTTGGGGCAAGCCAGCACTCAGGCCAACGAGAATGAAATTGCAGATGGCCGATGGTCATATTGAGAGGCCCTTAGGATTGCTAGAAGGAATAACTCTCACCACCTGTGGTGTCGAGTTTGAGCATACATTTGCTATATGTGATTTTAGCAAGAACCATGCCTATGAAATGATCTTGGGACGACCTTTTATGCAACAGTTGCAAGTGGTACAGGATTGGGGAACCAATTCCTTGTACCTGCAACACTTAGGTGTTACGACCAAAGTGAATCTCAAAGATTACTCTCATAGGGATGTCCCCCCTATCCAATGGAATCCCATCCATAGAGCCAAAGATGATACGGAATTCGTGCATTCCATAGGATCAGGATCCTCATGGATGCATGAAGACACCCACTTATGGATGTGCAAAGTAGCAGTAGAAGAAGAGAAGAGAGAAGAAGCCAGAGAGATAGGTGCAAAAGAAACACATAGATCAATTCAAGACCCAGCCTATGCGCCTGTAGTTTTTCCTGACGAAGAATTTGAACCCCACGGCTGGGCAGAAATCCTAGCAACAATGGATGTAGCCATCAATGAAGAACAATGGACACCTCACAGTGATGAAGATGGCTATGACATTTCAGTCTTCTCCATAGAGCCAATCATGGGAGAGGCGGTGTTAGAAGAGTGCGAACCTAGCCCTGATGCATTTGAGGATGCAAGTGACTCCGATCTAGAGTCAATCATTATGGACCGACCTTTTGCATCAGATGAAGAATACTTCTATGAAGTAGAATTTCAACCCCAGAGGCACAGAGAGCTTACAAAAGACGTAAGGCTAGCCACACATGTAACCCCTAAGGAAGAAGGAAAGAAAAGGAAGAAGAAAGAAGTCACACAAGAAGAGGAGGAATCTTTGTTTGAGGTCCCAGAAAATTTTAAGAAGTATGAGATAGATGACAGGAGAGTCATGATCAGAATGCCTAAACGAGAGGCACAATCAGGAGAGGCCTATGATAACAAAGAAACCACAAAGAAAATTGTGGTAGCCATGGAAGAAGGAGAAGAGAGATGCACTTACATAGGACATGACCTGACGGAAGAAAAAGAGCAAGAATTGATAGCCTTGCTAAGAGAATACAGAGATGTGGTCGCTTGGAGTTACAAGGACTTGAAAGGTGTGGACCCTGACATATGCTCACACACCATCCCCATGACCTCAGATGCCAAACCCTCTAAGCAAAAGCCATATACATACAATGATAATTACGCTGCCAAGATCAAAGAGGAGATAGATAGACTAGTTGAAGCTGGATTTATCTATGAAATTGAGCACACTGAATGGGTATCCCCCATTGTAGTGGTGCCCAAAAAGAATGGTAAATTACGTGTATGCATTAACTTAAAGAAGGTCAATGCAGCCACGATTCGAGATAACTATCCGCTTCCCATCACAGAACATCTCTTAGAAAGAGTAGCAGGCAAGGAAGTGTACAGCTTCCTTGATGGATTTTCGGGCTACAATCAAGTAGCCATAGCTCCAGAGGATCAGCATAAGACAGCTTTTGCCACAGAATGGGGCATATTCGCCTTTCGGGTAATGCCATTTGGGCTTACCAATGCACACCTTCCAAAGGCTGATGTGCCATGTATTTAAGGAGTTTCCGAGGAAGAATTTAGAAGTCTATGTTGATGATCTTTGTGCTCATTCCAACATCAGACAAACCCATATTCCTGAACTGAGACAAATCTTTGACAAATGTAGAGAATATCAAGTCTGCCTAAACCCAGAAAAGTGCGTTTTCATGGTCAGGCAAGGTAAGATTTTAGGACACATAGTGTCAAAGAATGGCATATCCACCGATGAAGAGAAAGTAAGAGCCATAGCCGAGTTACCTAGGCCAAAGAACGTCAAGGAAGTACAGGCCTTCATGGGGCATTGTGGTTACTACCGCCGGTTCATTCACATGTATGTTGTCATTGCAAAGCCCATGTACGGACTTCTGACTAACTTTGAGTGGACTGATGAATGTGAGAATTCCTTCCAGGAGCTTAAACGAAGATTATGTTCAGCACCAATCTTGACCACACCAGATTGGAACAAGCCATTCCATGTTCATGTGGATGCATCCAATTACGCTATTGGATGTGTACTCGCACAACCTACTGGTGAAGGTAATATGGATCTCCCAATTGCCTATGCCAGTAGACAATTGAATGCAGCTGAACGAAATTACACCACTACTGAGAGAGAAGGCTTAGGCATGGTATATGTAGTTAAGAAATTTAGACACTATTTGCTTGCAAACAAGTTTAAATTTTTTACTGACCACCAAGCATTGTTATATCTCGTGAACAAGCCATGCAATACAGGAAGATTAGTAAGATGGTTTCTCTTACTAATGGAATATGATTTCGAGGTTGTGGTAAGGAAAGGGAGGACTCATTTGAGAGCGGATCATCTCTCTAGGCTCACATCTGGAGAAGCCCCACAAGGAGTGTCAGATGACCTTCCTCATGCTTACTTGTTTAATTTGGAAGTGGTGCCGCAGTGGGCTAAGCCATTAGTGCCAGTATTGACGTACGGGCCTAACCACCCAGTAATAGCCACACAGGATAGACAGATAGTAAAAGCCCAAAAGTACCACATCATGGCTGGAAGTATGTACAAGCACACAGATCAAGGATCTTGGCTTGTTGTGTAGAAGAGGACGAGTATGCGAAGTGGTTGCAATTAGCACATGTAGGTGCATTAGAGCAACACTACTCAAAGCGACGAACCCTACAGACACTACGGAGACTCGGAGTGCATTGGCCGACTATGGAAGCTGATGTCCAAAAGTTGTGCAAGGAATGCCCGATCTGCTGCACTAAACCACCTGTGGAACATGCCACTCTTTATCAAGTGTCCATAGTGCCGGATTGGAGTGAACCACTAGTATCCTTTCTGAGGACGAAAACATTCCCTCCAGACATGACTCTGGCTAGGAAAAGGAGTTTAGAACAAGAAGCCCAGGATTACTCACTCATTGGTGATAATCTATACAAACGTGGTAAAGACGGTTACCTGAGACTATGTGTCCATGAGAGTGAGTATCTCAAGATCTTGGACACTGCTCACCAAGGTGTAGCAGGAGGACACTTTGGACCAGATCGGGTGATCAAGGCAATACTATTTGCGGGCTTCTGGTGGCCGACCCTTCACATGGATGCACATACCTATGTGAAACGATGTGATGTCTGTCAGAGAACTCAATATCCTATACGTAAAGATGAGATGCCACTGAAACCTATGATGGGTGGACGTGCATTCTCTAAGTGGGGAATAGACTTAGTAGGTCCTATTAATCCCCCAGCTAAGGGTTCCCATGCAGAATATATCATCGTTGCAACAGACTATCTAACAAAGTGGGTAGAGGTAAAAGCCACAACGAAGAACGATGCTCAAACAACAGCTAAGTTTTTATTTGAGAATGTGTTCACTAGATACGGGCTACCTATAGAGCTAGTTAGTGAAAGAGGCACTCACTTCTTGAATGAAGTTATTGAAAATCTGCTCCAAGAATTCTTGGTAGTACATAAGAAGTCTGCCCCCTATCACCCTCAAGCAAATGGCCAGTCTGAGAGCACCAACAAGATCTTATGCAATGTACTGACGAAATTAGTGAACAATAAACGCTCTGATTGGGACAAACAGCTACACCATGCTGTTTGGGCATACCGAGTCGCCTACAAAACGGTACTCCAAGCCACCCCCTTTCAGATGGTATTTGGCCAAAATGCAGTGCTATCATTGGACTTCTTAATACCTACACTGAAAGTAGCACAAGAGCATGAATGGACGGGTCATGAACTCTCCTCTAGACTTTTTGACCTTGAACGATTAGGAGAAACAAGACTGAGGGCGGCTGCAGGGATATATGCAGCTAAGAAATGACAGAAGGCATATTTTGATGCCCATGTTAAGGATAAAGGCTTGAAAGCAGGAGACCTAGTACTAGTCTACACTTTGAAACAACATGCGAGGAAGCTAGAGAAAAGAGGCTACGGACCCATGATCATTAATAGAATCTCAACAAGTGGAGCAGTACAACTAGCCACATTAGAAGGCGATGATCTCTCGAGCTACATTAGCGGATGCAGGGTCAAGTTATATCAGGAACCTCTCACAGAGGAAATGCTAAGCCGACTCAATACTGCTAAGAAACGCAAAGAAGAAGAAAAGCGAATTCGAGAAGAGGCCCAAGCAGAAGCTTTAGAACGCATCTGGAGAATGAAGTTGAGACGACAGGGTAGAGAGCAACCTCGGACAGATGCATATGTAGATCAAGGATATCATGTGGCTATGTGTGAAGTTTTAGATATCAGCTCTCATAGGATAATTGACCGACGTCCTTTTATAACCTTAGATATAGGACAAGGAAAGAGTGCAAGGACTGTAAGAGCCTTGATTGACTCAGGTGCAGCCACTAGTGCTGTTCAGTTGTCTTACTGTCAAGAGTTGAAATTAACTGTCAATCCTATAGAAGCATATCTCATAGGATTGGGAGGTGTGGAAACCCCTTGCCTGGGCGAGGTGGATCTTCCCATCTCCATTCAAGACGAAGTATTGACAGTCAGAGTACTAGTGTGTCAAGATGAGGACCTCACTGAGCCTCTGGTCTTGGGTCAAGACTGGATTTATGACCAAGCAGTCAACTTAAACCTAAGATGTGGACTTCTTCAGGTGTGGATGAATCATACTAGAAGTACAGTTGAGTTAAACAATGGAGCACTCAAGGAACTAGAAAAGGCACAGACTCCTGGTCCTTCCAGGGGTACACATGAAGTTGACCATGCTGTTCTTGTCCAAAGCTATGTGATGCAGAGGAATGGAGATCTCAAAAAAGAAGTCAAAACCTCGACGGAACTCCCTTCTTTTCTAAAGGCCAGAAGAAAGCAACCACTAAAGGCAGATCAATTACTGAAGACTATCTATGCGGGAGACCAAAAGAACGTGCAAAGCAGAACAACTCAGCCAGTGAAACAAATGTGGGTGCGAAAAAGCGAGCTGCCTACTGCAGTCAAGTCACGACAACTGTCTCAACTTCCTATTAGTAATCATCGACATGATATTAATAAGAAGACTTCCAAAACCTCTTTTGAGAAAGTGAAGTATATTTGGGTACCCAAGAAGTCAATGAAGGCCAGCCCACAATCACGAAAAATCTGGGTGCCTAAGGCTTGCTTGCGGGCTCAAATAGCTACACCAAGGCCAAACCTTCTACAACATGTTTCACTCACGCGAACATCTGAGGCCCAGTCTTACACATCACGCACTAACACGTATTCTTCCATGAGCACAAGTAGAATCACTGGTAAATGGGTCCCTAAAAAGCCCCATTTTTCAAGTAAATACCCTATCACACTCTCCAGAGCCTCCACAAAGTCAAAATCAAAACCTATCCATTACATTTGGCAACCTAAAACTTGTAATAAACCCCCGGACCCCAATTGTAAATCCATGTCCACCTACTAACTACTTCACTCTCACACCACATCATTCCGCTTAGCTCTTAGGTCTACCCAATTCCTAACTACACACACGGTCATCATGCACTTACTAACCTACTAACCCATTACTCACATCACAATAATATTGTAACGGGGGCAACACGCGTTCTATCTTGTCCCTTACAATAGTAACACATGCTTTGTATTCTCAACAGAACCAGCTCGCAAGCAATAACGATGGCAGAAGCTGGAGGCCCCAGTTCCCAGGCAGGGTCCAGCGCACAGATTGTGGACATTGAAACCATTCTTCTGGAACCGCCACTCACCGGAAGGCCTCAAGAACTTCAAGCGGTGCATGTCCTTCCTATCCAGGACCCTCCTCAGGGACACACTTCTCAAGTGGGGAAACATGCTCATTGGTTTAGTGATGTAGCAGGGCCATTGGGTGACAGCACCTACTTCTAGGAAGCAGAAATTGAATTTAATGGCAAATGGGGACGCTACCACTTTTTCACTCGGGAATTCGAGAACTATCAGAATGCAGAGGTAATGCGATCAGTTTGGACCAAGGACTGGATAGATATTTCAGAGCACACTTGCCTAAACCTGATTTTCTACGCTGCTCCTATTTCATAACTACCATAACTCCTAGCAGGGTCAAGGGAGGCGATAGTACTTTTGTACTACCATCATTTTTGCCAGGACACGAACTCAAGAGATTCAAACTGACCCTCAACCTGGTACGGGAGGCATTGAACATGCAAGGTATGCACATTCCCACCGAGAAAGAAACAATGGTTCCGGGTAGGATGAAGCATAAGGATCTCAATAAATTGAAGGACATGGTGGCAATGACGCCTACCATTGCTCTCCATTTACGAACTAATATGCAACATTTTGCTTTTCCCGCACAAGAACGATTCACTATGCCCCCTAAGAAAATATGGTTCAGCTTATACTTGGCAGAAACAGAGAACCTCACCCTCAACATACCGCACTGGGTCATCGATCAGATACACCTAGCCCATCAGCGCTGGAATAAGAAGTAGAAAAATGTACTTCATGGCTGTTGTGCCCTAACAAGAATAATTTACAGGTGCCTAGCATATGACGTGCCCATTCAAAGAGCACTAGTGTGGTCCAGGGCCCAAGAATTCCAAAGGCGACTATCAACAGCAGGTCCTCCATCGAAGAAGATGAGAGGGGGCGTCCAATTACCATGTGCTCAACCAAGGGGAGCCACTACCACACCTGAGGTGACTCCTCCTCAAACTAGGCGTGTTCGGCCATTCACCATTCGTCTTCCTAGACCAAGTACAGAAGGACCCAACTTGGTGTTTCCCCCCATTCCATCAGACTTGGAATTTCCACAGGGATTTACTCTCAATGACCTCACGGATGAAGAAGTCGCCAGGCTGATCTACGAATCTAATCTTGAAACAGAAGCAGACCAAGCCCAGGAACCACACCCCACCACAACAACACCAGCCCCGACACAACCAGTCGTCGTAGAAGTCGAACGAGATGAACAAGAGGCAGGAGGAGAAGAAGAAGAAGCCGACGAAGAACAATATCAAGAATATGATGAACTCTCAGAGCTAGCAAGTGCCCCAGCATATTCAGCACAAATAAAAAGATTGTACCAAACCATGAAGCGAGTTCAGGAACAACACAAAATGTCACTTGAATCAGGCAAGGTGCTCATGAGCCAACTATTGGCTGAGGAAGGTGTGGACGATATGTTTATCGAATCCATGAACCTGCACGCAGAGGCAGTCGGCTTGGATGAGGCCATACATGAGGCCATGACATACATTAATCGATTTGAGAAACGTGTGCCTGCCCGCCCTAGGCGATCTGGAAAACAAATACACATCAATGTATCAGAACCGGAAGGCAACACGCAAACAGAAGAACATCAGGAGGAACCACTCTCCCCACCCACCTCATCTCTCGCTACACAATTCACCTCACCAACCGGCACGACCACGCCCTTTTCTACCACTACCACAGTTGTCATGGGAATTCCTCTCTCTCCCGGTATCCAATTTGGAGGAGTTTCCATGCCCACCTTCACGACACTCTTCACAAATATCACTTCCACCCCACCCACTGTCCCCATCTTTACAGTCACACACACATTTGACACAAGGGAAACATCACTCGCCACAGTACCACCCCCACCCCCCACACAACCTCAATCTCCCATACCCCCTCCACCTACTTCACCACTTGACTCCACCGCATTCACAACTCCCTTCCCCTTCCCCATTCCCCCTGCATCTTCATCTTTAACCGCATCTCTTAATGTAAATAGTATATTCCTGTCATTACATCAATGCGTATATCAACTTCAGCGGGAGTACAGGGAACTAGAAGGCCGCCATCATCAGCTGACAACAAACCATCAGCAACTACAAACACGACTCATAAGGCTAGAAGAAGAAAATGCGGAACTCAACCGACGCCACACCACTCTCGAGCAAGCCCATCAAACACTCCTGGAGACACCCCAACCATCAGCAGAACCCGGTGTCAAACAACTTGAAGCCTTGCTGGAGGTGTACCAAACAGATAACCTGAGAGTCCGGCGTAATTTAACTCTACTTCGCAAGCATATGGCTACAACACTTGAAGAAAATAAACGGTTGCAGAAACAAAATGAAGAAAACCTGGAAGCAGCCATGGAAGGGTCCCCCCATGAGATCGATCCAGAACAGTTCAAAGCGGTTCCCACAGAAACAATGAAAACCATCTTGGAAAGTTATGCGGATTTATTAGACGCACATGATGGTTTGGAAAGGGAACGAGATGAGCTACGTAGCCAGCTCAGGGAAAAGGAGGCTCCAACCAAGGTAATAGAAACGGCCTCGACTTCAGAGGAAGTCAAGGCATTGACAGAGCAGGTGGCTGAACTCCAGAAAAAGTTACTAGAATATGAAAGGCAGCCCTCCCCAGTTGTAGAACCCGAACCGGAGGATTTAGTACCCATTGAGGTGGATGAAACATATGAGGAACCATACGTTCCTATGTCGATGCCAGGTGGTGCACAGACCTCAGAAGGAATGGACACATTGGAAGTTGAAGTACCTGAATGGCTCCAAACACTAGAGAAGACATCAACAACCCATGAAGATAGAGTGGCCATTCAAATCCAATCTATGGCAAAGTTAGAAGACACCATCATCAAGTCTGAATACTTTCAACGCATGTCTCATCATAGATGGATCGGCACCAATGATGATCAATATGTGCCATATTGTGTGCTCCTTGCAGATTACAATGCAGAGATTAAACGCAGTTGTGGCAAACCTCCAACTTTTGCCACACAATTTGGGCCAGAGGATATCCCAGAAAGTGCGAAGAAAGGCTCCATTCATCAACCAACCTGGAGAATCCGTCTTCTTGAAACCTACCCGGAAATGGTTCGTACCTGGACTAATATGCCCCTTTTTATTAAATACAATCCTTGTTATGTTCCAGTATTCCGCCGGCGCACTTGGCCAGAGTTTACAATTGCTGTCAAGAACGTCAAGGGTTGTGAAAAGTGGTTAAATTATGTTTATCTAGCACCGCCACAAGGCCCTCCCACTGTAAATTACATGATTTCTACCATCAGACACTGGAGCACTCGATTACGGAATACCCTCGATGTGATGGCACAAATGTGTATGAAAATCTTTGAACTAATGCTAATCACCTTCACGACGTTCAAGAATATTAAAGACCCCCACTTCTCAGGTGTCGGATTTCTTACAGGAAACCAAGATCTGGTATACGACATGAGCACAACCCCATCCATAGAGGTAATATATGCTTGGCACGCCAGAATAAAGTACCTCCCAGCTTGTTTTAAACAGACATTCGAGGAGATGTTCATAACGGGATTCTGGGAATATCACTCAGAAATATTTGTACCCAGGCCCTCACATCTCCTCCACTTATTCGCTGTGGAGAGAACCATCCATTCAGAACAACTACGGGTGCCACATCCGGACGTACCAGGACCAGTGAATTGGGATGCATTATTAACAGATCTAGCACGGGGGCTCAGATTAGAAGAACATCAACTCGCTTCCGACGTTGTCCAATATTACGTTCAACGAGCATCGAGACAAGGGTCTATCAGGGGCGACAGACGCGAGAGTGGGGGGGGTGTTGGCAGCAGTCAGGGAACCGAAGGAGCCACAAGACAAAGAGGGTCGGAACGAAGAGATAAGACAAGCAAACACAGTAGCCAAAGAAGATCTGGCAAGTAGGCCATCTAAATTTTTTCAGACATCAAGGAGTGGAGCACACAAGAAGAAAGAGCAAGTAGGGAGCTCAAAGATGTGTACGACAAATCAACAGAGAAAATCCCTACACAAATAGTGATTTTAATCCCTAAAAACCATTGTAAATACCATTTCGTATTTTTGTAGCTCCATTTTGTGCAAGCCAAGGAGTCCTTGAGCTTGAGGAGCCTTAGAAGTGCCTACATATCAATTTTTGTATTTTTTAGACTCCGTTTAAGCCCTCAAATTGGCCCTGGAACCTAATTTTTAACTAGGCCGGACACTAGGTCTGGATAGGGCCAAAACCTAGTCAAAAACTATAAATAGAGCTAGAGAGCTCATTTTTGAGGTTAGATTGTAATTGAAATGAACTTGTAAGAGCTTTTTGAAAATAATCTAAGAACTCCATTGCTTCTCACTCTTTGTCTTGCCGTGTGTGCGCGTGTGTGTGTATGTGTGTGCATGTTTGTGTGCTTCTCACTCATGCACTTGTGCCTCCACTTGCTCGAGGTCTTCATACCATCCTCTCGTCTTCCCGGATTGACATTAAAGGAGGTGCTACTCATCACTGAGCTACACAAGCTGATCATCCAGAATCTCAAGAACCGGAAACATCACCTCAGAACTCAAGGGATAGTAATAGTACCACTACTAGCACCATGAGTGGATAGAAACAACAACAACAACAATAGCAACAACAGCAGCAACAGCAACCGCCACTTCCACTCCGTCGGGTTCCAACAGGAGTAACTTACACCAAATTCGGTGGCTTTCCACGTGACGATCCTGATGCCCATGTACGCACCTTTGAAATAAGTTATGCAGTATTAAACCATCTACCGGATCCAACATATAAGGCCATTGTATTTCAGTCCACATTAGTTAATGAAGCAGCGAGGTGGCTCACAGAGTACGATTTCAATCATTTTGTTACTTATGAAGCAGTGAGGGATGCATTTTTACAGAGGTTCCGATTGAAGAAGAATCCTGCCAATGAAGCAGCGAGGTGGCTCAGAGAGTATGATTTCAATCATTTTGTTACTTATGAAGCAGTGAGGGATGCATTTTTACAGAGGTTCCGATTGAAGAAGAATCCTGCCGAAATTTTCGATTACTTGCAGAACAATAGACAGAAGATGCACCAAACTGTGCAGGAATATGCCACCCTGTTTTGAACTCATTTGAGGCAATTACCGCCGGCCCACGCCAACCTGCCGAATGATGTCATCACTCAATGGTTTATTAATGGTTTGACTCCGCAACTCAGACAGATTATGATCATCCGTTGTGTGGGAGCTATGACCCTAGATGCGGTTATTGCAATGGCCTTACAACTCAAACATAAGGTTGGAGGCTTTACCGAAGACTTGGAGTGGTTGAAAGCTAGTAAAAATGTTGCAGAAGATCCGGCTAGACAGATGTACTCCACTAAGTGCAAGAATCCAGGGCATACTAGTGCCACCTGTGCTCTTAATCAGATGTATTGTGCTATCTGCAATACCACCGGACATTCCACCAAAAATTGTGCCTATAACGCCAAAGTGCAGGGATCAACAACGGTAAATGCCATTATACAAGAACCAGGGCAGCCTGCCACCCACTATGTACCACCTCAGATGAGAAACAACCAGCAGCAAGGATACAAGAATTATCGGGGACAGAGGAATACTAACTACAATGCAAACCACTGGTAGACACGTACATCGCAGGAAGGCCCTGCTTTGCCACCCCCTTGCTGTCATTTTTGTGGTGAGTTTGGTCACATCCGAAGATTCTGTAAAGATGCAGCTGAATATGATCAGAGGAAGAAAGAGCATCAGAACTCGATGACCAACATGGTTCATATCACACCAGTAGAAACACAAGCCCAAGTAATTCAGACCAGATCCGGTAAGCAGTTGCAACAAGCAGTTGAAGTGTTTGAACCGGGCATCCGTGAACAGCAGAGAATGTATGACAAAGCTAGCCAATGGACCACCAAAGAGCCTACAGTATTCCCAGATCCAATTCCGGTGACACAGGTTTCGCTGCCAAAGGAAGGATCGCAAGAACAAGATTGTACGCCAGTAATAGGAGAATCATCATCAGAACCACTGAAAAGTACAATTCAAGCAGATCAGGCATGGGAAATTTTATCTAAGGCATCCATTACTCTTCCTCTTGGACAGTTACTTACATTAGTGTCGGGAGTTCGGCAGCAATTCCAGCAACAGCTCAGTCCTGCGTCTTCCTGCATTCCAGCGACGGCGACGGTACAACCGGAAACTGATTCTACGGTGGATCATTCGGTCCCCTTAATTACGGTATGGTACAAAAATCACAAGATTACTCAAGTACTAATTGATGGTGGTTGCGGTGTGAACATAGCCACTGCAGCACTTTGTAAAAAGTTAGGGTGGAACCAAATCGATCCTGTCCAGTTTTTTGTTAGAATGGCCGATCAATCCCGAGTCCATCCAGTAGGACTCGTACGGAATGTCCCGATAACCTTGCAGGGTACAACGTTTAAGATGACTTTCGTAGTTTTAGAACTATTGGAGTCTAGTCTCGATTATAATCTTCTTTTCGGTCGTCCTTGGTTGAAACAAGCTAAGGTTATACAGGATTGGTCAGCACAGGAACTTACTTTTAAGGACAACCACCGTAAATATGTTGTCAAGTTGGATGCTATTCAACCCTGTGAACTACATGCTAGACCTTATGTAGCAGAACCAGTTCACATGTTAGATGGTTTATCCGATGACAAAGAAGAAGAATTTTTGAAGAATAACATAGATTTGATCTCCCTAGGGATTGTTGATCTGCAATCTGTTGTAGATAACTGGAGTCCGGTAGCCTGTAAGGTGGTACCTGTGACCGAAGAAGTAGAGACAGAAGATACTATTGCTAAGAATGCAGCCGCTCTACAACAACTTTTACAGTCAGCGGATGATTCAGGGAAACCTTGTCAATTCTATGTTCCTGAAGATCAGTTAATCACCTATAATTTAGGAGATGAAGCTAATCCGCGACCTATCAAGATAAAGGAAGGATTGTCTGAAGTGTTTCAAGCAAATTTGATCCAGCTTCTTTGTGAGTTCTCTGATGTTTTTGTATGGGATTACCTTGATATGAAAGGTTTGGACCCTCGCATCTATCAACATCGGGTCATACTGAAACCAGAAGCAAAACCAATTAAACAACCTAGCTACCGGATGAATCCTAACTATGCCGCACAGGTCAAGGTAGAGCTTGATAGGTTATTAAAAGTCGGATTCATCGTACCAATAGAACATGCTGAATGGATCTCAACGATTGTTATTGTTCCTAAGAAAAATAAGCAGCTTCGAATATGTGTGGATTATCGGAAACTGAATGCGGCCACGGTGCCTGATCCGTTTCCTCTTCCATTTCTTGACACAATGTTAAACGGAGTGGCTGGACACGAAATGTACTCCTTTTTGGACGGTTACAGTGGGTATAATCAGGTTAGAATGGCTAAACAAGACATACCGAAAACAACTTTCATTACCAATTGGGGTGTTTTTGCTTGTACAGTCATGTGGTTTGGATTAAGAAATGCTCCTAGCACTTTTCAACGTTGTATGCAGGAAATATTCTCACCCTATCTCACTTCTTTTATGAAAGTATATCTAGATGACTTCTCTTTATTCGGTAAGATGGTAGCACACCTGTATCATTTACGGTGTTGCTTTGAGAAATGTCGAGAATATCGACTCTGCCTGAACCCAACCAAATCTGTCTTTGCGGTTTCTTGTGGTAAGCTCCTTGGCCATATTGTATCTGCATAGGGCATACAAGTTGACCCAGACAAAGTTGCAGCCGTGTTAGAAGCACCTGTGCCTACTACGCCAAAAGAAGTAATGCGCTTCATGGGTCAAATCAGGTGGCATGGTTGATATTTACGGTGGCTTGCTCATTTGGCAATACCCCTAAATCAGTTAATAACGATCACTCCTCGATAGTTTGATTGGACTCAAGAATGTCAAACAGCATTTGATCGTCTAAAAGGATTATTAACACAGGTTCCAATTCTACAACCTCCTGATTGGGAACGCCCATTCCATGTTTTTGTAGATGCATCAGATATAGCCATTGGAAGTGTTTTAATGCAACAAACTGATAAGTGGTTCAGGCCTGTTTATTATGCAAGTCGAAGGCTTGCTCCTGCTGAAAAGAATTATTCAGTAACTGAAAGAGAATGTCTTGGTTTGGTATATTCTATAAAGAAATTCCAGCATTATTTGCTAGGCCGAAAATTCATCTTTCATGTAGACCATGTTGCGTTAGTGTATCTAGTTCGGCAGCAGCATTTAGGTGGTCGTTTAGCGCGTTGGGTTCTACTATTACAAGAGTTTGATTATGAAGTAATTCATCGACCCGGAACTGCACATGCATTAGCAGATTTCCTTTCTCGGTTGGATTCCGGTGAAGCTCCGATCGGTGTTGATGACACCACACTAGCAATTTATGTTACTGAATCAACTAATGATGAAGCTGTAGAACCTACTGTGACACCTACCTACCATGATCAGTTATTAACCTTTCTTACTGATGGATGTCTTCCTTCTCAAACATCTCCTGCAATGCGTCGAAAAATTGCAGTTTACAGTCGCAAATTTTGGTTGATTGCCGGACAGTTGTACTATATGGATCACACTGGGGTTTTACTTCGTTGTATTCCTCCACATGAAGTAAACTCAGTTATTTCTATGGCACATTCAATACCTTCTGGTGGACACTTTGCAGCAGATTTAATGCACCGAAAAATTCTGCAAAGTGGGCTTTGGTGGCCTACTATGTACAAAGATGTATCTCAGTTTGTGCAGCAGTGTGATACTTGTCAGCGATCTGGACAGCCTTTACAACACCATTTCTTCCCTCTACAACCTGTATTACCTTTGGAACCTTTTCAGAAATGGAGTCTTGATTTTATTGGACCAATTACACCTCCAGCAATACTTACCAACAATCGATACATTCTGACATGTACAGATTATGCTACCAGATGGGCAGAAGATTGGGCTTTACGATATGCTATAGCTATTTCGGTAGCCAATTTTCTGATGAAGGACGTATTCCCACGACATGGATTGCCTTTAGAACTTGTGACAGATCAAGGAATGCACTTTGCTAACAATTTAATTCAAGTGTTAACACATTCTTTTCAAATTCTGCATAAATTCCATTCACCGTATTATCCTCGTGCTAATGGCTTAGCTGAAAGTACCAAAAAGGTCTTGTTGAATATGCTTCGAAATTGATTATGGAATCACCAGAAAGATGGGATCAGTTACTACCTGCAGTATTATGGGCATACCAGACTACATATAAAGTTGCCACCGGACTGACTCCTTTCAAGCTTGCTTACGGATTGGAAGCAATCGCTCCCATGGAAGTCGTAATGCCTAGTTTACGCGTGGCCATAACTCAGAAGTTGATACCCAAAGATTCTTTACCACACACTCAAAGAATTAGATGAGCATTGCTGGGAAATTTTTCTGACTCTTCAAGAAGTGCAGTTGCGGCAAGCTTGTACACATGATCGGTATCTTAAAACTCTAGTTTTTACAGTAGGGCAACTTGTGCTCTTTTACAATGCTAAATCAAATCGTGCCGCTGGAAAATTCAAGTTACGATAGTTTGGTCCTTACCGGATTACTGAACAAGTGGGTCCAGCTACTTTTCGGTTGACTACTTTGATTGGAATTCCTCTTCCTAAAGTGATCAATGGTTCAAAGTTGTGGCCGTATCATCAAGCATCTGATTCTCGCTGACGTGTTCTGCAGTTGCCCACGTGCCTTTTTTCTTTTTTCTTCTTTCTTTTTTAGTTTTGCGTGTTAGTTGCATAATAACCATAAAATCCTCGTTTTGCTACATAACCATGAATGTAAGCCGCCTTTTCTTATTGATTCTGCTCATGCATGCACACCGTAGTTATGAAGGTTATCATCTCAACATCACGCGATGATTAACAATTTCAATTGCCTCCCGCTGCCAAGTATCTACTTAAACTTTTTCGTTTCGTTGTTAATCGCTATTGTGTCTGCATGCTCTGTGCGCTTTGTGTTTCCCGTAATCCTTGTGTCTTATTGCTATTGGTGTGTGTATCATGGAAGCCCTCCCAAACTTTTCTACCTTCCGTGACGGACTTCCTTAGGACGCAAGTGAATTCTTGCGGGTTCGAGGTTTGTCCAATTTCGCTGAATTGCCTTTGCATTCAGTGGAATGTCACCCGTTTTACGCCCAAATTATTGCCACCATCGCTGCCACACCTGCTACGGAGTAGAGTTGGCCAATTACCTCTTTGCCATCTCGTGTAGTAATCACCTTAGAATCATTTGTTGTAGCATTCTGACTCTCTCCGGTAGGACGAGAGAATGGCCCAAACATCCCAATTGCTACTATGATCCAATTGTTCCCTAGGTACTTTTCAAATGAGTATGCTATACTCTGTCACCCTGAGCCTGAAAGAGCAGCCTTACAATTTTTAGTAGCTATCTTAAACCTGCAGAAACGTACATATGGGATATCTCGCCCATTCTATTCAGTAATTGATATGGCTGCTAGAGAGCCTATCAATTTTGCTTCATATTATTTTCGGCGCATTCACCGTGAATGAGTTTCGGTCATTAAGCAGGTTAACAAAGGAGACCTTCCACGATCACGTCTTCCACACATTCTCACTTTTTTATTTCCGACCATCCAAGCAGCATAACCGCCTCCACGAGGTCCAGTTTTATATCATGAGGAATCTGCTCAAATTCTTGAAGACGACGAAGAAGATGACAAAGAAATCTTCCAGCTCCTCTGCCGAAAATGAATCAGAATAAGCTCTTCTGATAGTCAAGTAGAGGGTTCCGCCGCTGGAAATGAAGAAGAAGGACATGAAGAAGAGACTTTCCATGACACAACTACTTCGATGCATCATGATTCATCAGCTCAGTCATCTCCAAACCAGCAACAGGATCAGAGTGTTACTGCTGATTCTGAAGACAAATCTTCTAAGGAAGAAGCTCAGCAGCAATCCAAACAAGAGGTGCATGAAGATACGATAGATATTGTTGCAGAACTTTTGGCAGAGTTGATTACAGTAGTAGAATCTGCCATTGCTTAACAGGACGTGAATTCGCAACAACTTACCGAAGCAACCAACAATCTGAAACCCACTCCTCCACCCGTGCCTCCACTCAAACCTATTGTTCCCATTCCACCGATTGTACCTGACGCACCTGATTCATCATCCTCTTCACCTAACTACTCTCCACCCAATTCCCATCAACTCCTGACAACTTCTTCATCTCAACCACGTCCTCCCCTTCTGGTTCCTTCAGTACCTATGATTACAGAATTAGCATCTATGGGTCATATGTTGATCCACCTGTCGCAACAACTCCCGCAGCAGATGAAGGAAATTACTGATAGCCTCAGACACAAACTAAAACATAAGGTTGATGTTTTAGAAGCGGATATCATTCCGTTGCAAGAAGAAGTCGATGCAGTGAAAGCAGAGAATCATAATCTGCACTTCCAGATTCAACAGCTCCAGGCCAGACTTATCGAACAGGAAACAGTAATCAGTCAAGGAGATGCTACATTGGCTGAAGTAAAAGAAAAATATGATTTATTAAGTGTTGCTGATGCCGAAATCATCCAGCTAAAACAATTAGTACAAGATAAAGAAGATGCACGTATAGCACTGGGAAATCTGTTAGAAGAAACCAGACAACAGCTAGATGAAGTCGTGCAGTGCGGACAGGAGATGGCAGACTTGGCAAAGCGCACTACTGAAGAACTCCAGCGAGCAGAAGTCCATTTTTCTGAATCGAATTCTGCTCTTAAAATACAGATGAATTTGGTCACTCAACTACAGAAGGAGATACCAAGCATAAGATGAGAAAGAGATGCTTACTACCGGACCATACAATTTTAGAATCAAGAATTGGAGAGGAGAGAAAACCAACTTGAAGCTCAAGCACAATGCTTATCAAGAATAGATAAACAGATTGTCGATATGAAGGTAAACCATGATGCAGCTCTATCAAATGATTTTTACTTACAGGAAGCCTTTCTACAAACACAGGCAGAAATTTTGATGAGCCAGGTAATTGCAACCAGTTCAGTAAGAATTGATGCTCAGTTAGTAGAACCCGAAATCCTGAAATAGATGTTAGATTCATTAAAAAAGAAAATTGCCCGAACATTTAAATTAGCTAGAACAATGTATTTACAGGGTATAATAGATGAACCATAGAATTTTGTATACCTGCGGGTTCAAGTCCACCTGCGTGCCAGTGTAAGCCGTCGGATTGGCAATTGTAAATCCTTTTTCCTTTTCATATTACGCAGGAACTAAAAGATCCCTGTGAAGAGATGTAACCATTTATAAATTAATGAAGGGACACTTTCAGAAACGACCAGAGAATTGCCAGACTGTCTGTCTGGGCAAGACGTCTGTGGAGTTCCGTTGTGTTGTGTTTTGACAATTCTGAGTAATAATGTGTCGTCTCTTTCTTTGTTTGATTATCTGCACCTGTACGGTAAAGATTGAGTTACGGTAATGTTTACATTAAGTGAAGTATTGAATCGCTGTTCTGTAAGTTGTTTACTGTAAGTCTGTGTTACGGTAATGTTTATCCTTGCATTGTGTACTGAGATGTATTGATTGGAATACGAATAGTAATTCTGCAAAGGAACGAGCCAGAGTTTGTTAGCAAGTTGAATTAACAGAGTTGTTTTACAAGTACTGACATATGAATGAGTTAGTTGGGAAAATCAAGTATAGGGCCTTTGTTTAACAGACCCCTTCCACTCCCAAGAACCCAAATAGAGTTTAAATGCGCTTCTACGGCAAAAGCGCGTTTAACAACCTTCTGCAAGACATCTTGCATTTTCGCCCACCTTTACTGTGATGGGTTCCTTTAGAGGCTGCAAGGAACTGTAAAGGTCTTTTCTGCTCATCATGTGATGAGATGCACCACTCTCCAACACCCATGAGTCATTTGTTCTTGAATCTTCAACTGAGGAGCATACCTCCTCTATCATAACAAATAAATCAAGCTCTAATTCTGCTGTGTTGGAAGACTCCTTGTCCTTGCCACCTTTTGAAGAGCCATTCTTCTCTTCTATCTTCTTGATGCAAGAGTCTTAAATTCTGTGTCCTTTCTTCTTATAATGGAAACACTCTCCCTTGAATCTCTTTTTGTCATTCTTCTTTTTTTTCTCCATCTTTGGAAGAGTCCACTTTGCCTCCTTTGGCATTTGTTGTGAAAGCAGCATCTCCTTTGCTACCACCACTCCTTGTCTTGAGTTGCAACTCCTCCTCCATGAGTAAGGCAATGAATTCTTCAAACATTAGTGGTTGAGGTCTAATTTGAGTATTGTGAGCAGTTATCGGACCATCAAACTTTGGTGGATAGATTCGAAGACAATGCCAAGCTAACTCCTCACTTGACTTTTGTACACTTGCTCCTACCATTTGATCTCGTAGATTCTTTATGCAAGTGGTAAACACCTCAGCAGTCTCCCCATCAACAAACCTTTCTGCTACCAGCTTATTCTCTAAGTTCTGAATCCGTGTCTGATTATGAGTTTCATATTGATTTCTCAATATGTTCCATGCTTCACAAGCCTTGGTAGTATGCTGAATGAGAGTCAAAACACTATCAGTAGTACTTGTAACTAGAGTGTAGAGTGCATCTATGTTTCCAAGCATGTAGAAGATGAGCATCAAGAGGAATCATTTGACCACAATTATTTGGATGAGGTGTTTCTTGGGGCTCATGATCGATCATAAGAACAGTCTCTAGAAGCTCATATGAATCAAGGATAGAAGTAATTTTAAACTTCCAAAGGGTGTAATTTGTACCATCAAGTTTACCTTTCATGAAGGCTAGTGGTTGTATCCACAATGTTGGGATGATCGGCATCATTGCTTCTCCTCCTTGTGTGCAACCTACTCCTATTGACGAACCACCTTGATTCCTAGTCATAGATGATGATGCACCGCTTGACATTTTCCCTCTTTTGTTATTGAGACCTTTTCAACCTCTATGTTTCTGCTTATGCATCGCTCAGAGCCTCTTGAGCTCTGATACCATGTAAGAAAATAATAGCACAGTGGAATAGACTAGTATACAGAATTGAGAGAAAAATGCAAATAAAGATAGATGCAGACTAAGAGATAGAGAACTCAAATTCTCAGATTGCCAAGAGTAATGCACCTACAATGATGGTGTTGTCCACCTGTGCGCTCCCAATGTGGAGCTTAGATGGCGATCTAGACAGACTCTAGATGAATGTCTTACTAGTGTGCAATACTATGTAAAGCTCAACTTTGGCCATGCTTATATAGCTTTTACAAGGTGATTTGGTATAGATAAATGAAGTCGAGAGATACAAAATAGTCCAATCCGACAATATCTCCACAACCAGAAGTCCTACCATCTTGGCCCGTACCCGTAAAAAGGAGCAAGCCCCCTAAAGTAATTTGATGGCAATGCACCAGGGTGCACTCTCCTTCTCCATATCTCCACAACAATATCCTGAGAGTAGAAAACGGAGCTCCTAAAGCCGCATGCAGGACTCCGCATGGAGGCTGTAGAATACACAGAAAACACCGTACACATGGAGCAAGAAAACAGACTTCTTAGGTCTTACAAAATGTAGTCAAACTTATAGTCTGTGACTGACCAGGCCACTTTATGTTTTATTAAAGAACATATAAAAAGAGTGTCCGATGGCCATTTGGCCTTTCACATGGACACTAATGGTAACAATCTCCCACTAAAGACCAATATGGCCAAAGTAACTATGGGAGAAAAAAAAAGAATGATAAAGAATACCGGAGTTTAAGTATACAAATTATGCCTCCCACCTGATGGGCATGTTACACAATATACAAGTGACTATGTAAAATCATGAATCATGTAACCCCCATCAAGTGACAACAATGTCAAAGGCTATCCTGTGGTAGAGCTTTAGTCAAAGCATCTGCAACATTATCTCAAGTGTGAACCTTCTCAAGAATAATGCGCTCAGTGGCTAAGAAATCTTTAATGAAGTGATACCTCACCTCAATGTGCTTGGTCTTTGCATGATAGACCAGAACTTAGCCAAAGCAATGCAACTCTGACTGTCACTGAGCAAACGAGGTACATGCTGAGGTAAACCCATATCACAAGCAAGACGAGAAAGCCACAAGTCTTCCTTACATGCCTCACTTGCTACAACATACTCTGCTTCTGTGGTGGAAACAATTGTATATTCTTGAAGACAAGATCTCCAAGAGATAGCATCTCCAGCAAAATGAAAAATGTACCCTGATGTAGACTTACAATTGTCTACACAACCAGCATAGTCAAAATCTGTGTAACCAATAATGAATGATTTCCCTCTACTTAAGCATAGACACACCACTCAGATATCTCAAAATCATCTTGACCGCTTCCCAATGTTTCTTGCTAGGATTAGACATATATTTGCTCATAACTCCCATTGCAAATGCAATGTCTGGTCCCGTAGTTACCATGGAATACATGAGACTACCAATAACAGACTAATAGGGAATTTTGGTGATGAATTCCTTTTCCTCATCTAATTTGGGGCAATCATCCTTGCTCAATTTCACATATGTGAATAAAGGTGTACTCAATGCCTTTCCATCCTGCATATTGAACCTGTGAGGTACTTTGGATATGTAATCACTTTGAGACAAGTATATGCATCTTTTACTCCTATGATGAGTAATGCGCATGCCAAGAATATGTTTGGCATCCCCCAAATCCTTCATATCAAATGTCTCACTCAACTTCCTTTTCAAAATTGACAAGTCAAAAGAGGACTTCCCAACAATCAACATATCATCGACATACAATATCAAGCATATCAAGCTACCATCTGAGCATCTCTTTGTGTAGAGACAATGATCCTCATTGCTTTGAGAATAGCCTTGAGACTTCATAAAAGCATCAAACTTTTGGTACCATTGTCTAGGGGACTGTTTAAGTCCATACAAGCTCTTCTTGAGCTTACAAACTAGACTTTCCTTGCCAAGAACTACATAACCCTCTGGTTGTTCCATATAGATCTCATATGTAAGATCTCCATGCAAGAAAGTAGTTTTCACATCCATTTGGACTAGCTCTAAGTCCTCCATTGCAATGAATCCAGCAACATGCATAGGGTAGTCATCTTGACCACTAAAGAGAAGATTTCCTCGAAAACAACACCATGTTGTTGCTTAAAACCCTTTGCAACAAGTCATGCTTTATACTTTGGAGAAGCACCATCTGATGTGAATTTTATGATTTTTCCAAGCATGCATGGGTATATCCATTGAAGGCAAAGTTCAAAGTGTTCATGTGCTTCAAATATTTTTTGGTTTTGGCTGAAAATCTATCAACATGTAAAATGGGCACCCTCCATTCTGATCGAGGGGGGAATATATGTCCTAATTTTAATGCATTTTTGGCTGAAAATGGGATAAAACACCAATGTACAGTGCCGCATACACCTCAATAGAATGGATCTACTAAACGAAAGAACAATTCACTCATGAAGATGGCGAGGTGTATGGTCAAGAGTCAAGCTTTACCACATAGTTTTTGGTTTGAGGCTGTCATGTGTGTAGCATATGCACTTAATAGGTGTCCCACTAAAGGACTATAGTCTATCACTCCATATGAGGCTTGGCATGATCGGAAGCCATCTGTTGGTCATATGCATGTTTTTGGTTCTCTAGCATATGCATTAATGCTTGAACAACATCGCAGAAAATTGGATGATAAAGCAGTAAAATGTATTTCTGTTGGGTATAGTTCTAAAAGTAAAGGCTATCGTCTGTATCATCCACAGACTAAATGCATTCTGGTTAGCCATGATGTTGCTTTTGTGGAAGATGCTATTAAGCCATTGCTTTCATGTACTAAGGAGATATTTTTTAGCTCGAAAGACATGTATGATACTTTGCTGCCTCTTTTTACAGGTGGATAGTCTAGTGCTAGTTCTAATGAGGCAACTTCTCAGCCTTTGCAAGTTTCATGTGATGATGCAGATCATACCATTTCTGATGCAAATTTACATGATGCACTTGTTGATGAGAGAGCTGATATTGAGGAGGCAAAAACTATGCCAAAATGGCTAGTCCAAACTTTGCATGACAACAAATTAGATGGAGCTCTATCATATCATACTCGATCAAGCTCTCATAGTGCCTCTTTTGCATCAGATTGCTATGCTATGGATGCATCTAGTCTCTGTGATGAGACTGAGCCTGTTTCGTTTGATGAAGCACAAAATTCAGAAAATTGGATCGCTGCTATGCAATCTAAATATGATGCTATAATGAAGAATGGTACTTGGGCTTTATGTGACTTACCTCGTGGCAAGAATGTGTAAGCCGTCGGAATATTATTTAGTATTATTTAGCAGAATCCTTGTAATTAGAACAGTCGCACACCGAAAGGGTGTAGCGAAACCGTGTATCGTTTCTTTCTAATACAAAGAATATGCACGAAAGCGACGACAAAAAAGTCGCCGTCCTATTCGGTCCGGGTGATGATCTGGAGTTGATTCTGGTTTGGAGTTATATTAAGTGCAGACTTGTCTATATGAATCTGTAGTCGAAGTGAAGTAATCAGGTATTATGCTACTGTATTATATTGAAGTAAAGTGTGGCGATATTGTAAAGAAGAAGTGAATGTGCTACGTATAAAATTGCGATAATAATTAAAACGTTATGCGCTGAAGTGCATTGGAATCTTCTAAAATTGCTGGATTAATTTATGAAGTTGATTGTTGGAAGTTAAGCAATGAATTGGGAAAATATATATAGGGCCTCTGATTTATCAGACCGCTGACAATCCCAAGAACCTGCAAGTAAGAATAACTGTAACTTTAACACAATATAATTTAACACTAGCGCCGGCCATGGGGCATGGAGTAGTCAATTAGTGCCTAGACTAACAGTTGAGAAGAATCTGATGATATATGCCTGTAACACGATCTAGAGAATCGTACCCAAAGTATAGAAGGGATCAACATCCCTGGAAAATTCCTAGCACATTGGACACACCTCCGAGTAGTAGTGGTGACGGACCAACGATTGAAGGGACGCGAGAAATCTGGGCCAGTGGAGTACCACCTCAACATTTCCTTATGCAAGGATTACATGGAATACCATAAGTGCAACCAACCTCATCTGCAGAAAGTAAGGTTGGAGAAGTAAGCACTCGTTCCAGTGATCGTGTGGAAAATTCCGGTAGCAGTTTGTGGAATTCTGGTGGAACCTTGGGTAATTTCGGGGTCGGGTTGCTGAATTTTGGTGAAAGTTCCATTCTTGGGTCTGATTTTGAGGAGACTAGTGTGTTGTTGGATGAAAGTTTTGGCAAAAAGCAGGCTACAGAAGTCCATTACGATGGAGGGCAATTGGGTGTAGGTGTGTGGGAACGACTTAACAATGTTCACTTACCAGAGGGCATGCTAGATGATGGGGCAACATAGCAGCAATCATGTGTACCTAGTTCAAATCAGTCGGCAGTAACATTTCCTCTTGATTCAAACACCATGAGTGTTTTGCAACAACAACAACACCAACAACAACAACATCAATAGCAACATCAACAACAATAGCAGCAACAGCCGCAACAGCAGCATGCCATACCACCATGACTGGTACCTGCTGGAGTTATATATACGAAATTTGGTAGATTTCCCAGTGATGATCCGGATGCACATATGAGAACTTTTGAAATTAATTATGTAGTACTTAACTATCTAGCAGATCCGGCATATAAAGCTATAATGTTCCAGTCCACACTGGTTAATGAGGTTGCTCGGGGGCTAAGTGAATATGACATTAACCATTTGGGTCAGTACGATGATGTTAAGGATGCCTTCTTACAATGATTTCGGTTGAAGAAAAATGTAGCTAAGATCTTTGATTATCTACAAAACAATAGACAGAAACCGCACCAGAATGTGCAGGAGTATGCCACTTTATTTCGTACTCATCTATGGCAATTGCCAACGGCACATGCTAACCTACCGGATGATGTGATCACCCAGTGGTTTATTAATGGATTAAACCCTCAACTTAAACAAGTAATGATCATACGCTGTGTGGGTGGTATGACTCTAGATGCGGTCATAGCTATGGCTTTACAGTTGGAACATCAGGTGGGTGGATTTGCTGAAGATTTGGACTGGTTGAAGGCAACCAAGGGTACGAGTGAAGATTCATTGAAACAAGTGTATTGCACAAAATGTAAGAACCTGGGACACACTCCTTCTGCATGTGCATTGAACCAAATGTACTGTGTTATTTGTAATACGGCGAGTCACTCCACCGAAACATGTCCCTATAATGCCAAAGTACAGGCCAGGCCAACCGTAAATGCTATAATACAAGAGCAAGGACAACTGACTGCTCACTACTTACCACCGCAATTGAGGAATACTTCCTACCAAAGTTATAGAACCTATAGGGGAACATGAGCAAACTATTTCGGCTAGAGGCGGTGGAATTCCGATCAAGGAGGTGAAGGCACATCCCCCCCACCACCCAGATGCCATTTTTGTGGTGAGATTGGGCATATCCAAAGATATTGTAAAGAGGCGGCCGAGTATGATAAACGAAGAAAAGAGCGACAAAATCCAATGGCCAACATGGTATATATTTTAGTGGTAGATACCCAAGTAGCAATACTCCAAACACATTACGGTAAAAAATTACAATCGACTGCTTAGATTTTTGAGCCTGGCATTCGAGAAAAACAGAGAGTTTTTACCAAAGCTAGTATGTGGACCAGTCAAGAACCAATAGTTTTTCCCAATCCAGTACTAGTGGTTCAGCAGACAATACCAAATCCACCACCGAAAGTGCCAAGCCTAGTGAAAGCACCACCGGAGAGTACACCGAATGTGGTAAGGAATATGCCAAACTTTGACTCTCCGTGGAATATTCTCTCATAGGCCTCCATTACAATACTGTTGGGGCAACTTTTAGCCTTGGTTCCAAGTGTACGACAACAATTTCAGCAACAAGTTTGTCCCGAATCTTCATGTACACCTACTATAGCTACTATTAGTCCAGAAATTGATCCAACGATGGACCATGTCGTCCCTTTTATTATGGTATGGTATAAAAACCATAAAATCAACCGTGTTAATTGATGGAGGCTTTGGTGTGGATATTGTGACAGCTACCCTTTGTAAATGGTTAGGATGGACTCAAATTGAACCTGTTCAGTTTTTTGTGAGGATGGCGGATTAGTCGAGGGTCTATCAAGTGGGTCTGGTACAAGATATACCCATTTCTCTTCAAGGAGCAGTGTTCAAAATGACTTTTGTTGTTCTAGAATTACCTGAGCCAACTCATGACTACAACTTGTTGTTCAGAAGGCCTTGGCTGAAGCAAGCGAAAGTATTGCAGGACTGGTCAGCACACAAGCTTATTTTCAAAAACAACCATCAGAAGTATGTTGTTTTGTTAGATGAGATGAAACCATGTGATCTTCATGATCGACCCTATGTAGCCAAATCTGTGCATATGTTGGACGGACTTTTAGATGATAAGGAAGAAGCTTTTCTAACGGCTAACTAGGATTTGCTCACCATGGGGTCAATTGACTTACAAGCGATTGCAAACAATTGGAATCTGGTTGTCTGTTCGGTAGTTCTGGTTCCAGAAGAAGGGGACCTAGATTTGGATCCATCTTTGAATGCCTAGAGTTTCTAGCATTTATTCCCGTCACTGGAGGATATACCCATGCCACGACAATTTTATGTACTGGAAGATCAACTCATCACCTGCGATTTGGGAAATGAGGAAACACCGGTGAAGATTAAGGTAGGATTACCGAAAATTTTTCAAAATAGTCTACTACAGTTGCTAACCGATTTCCAAGATGTATTTGCATGGGACTATCGAGATATGAAAGGGTTGGACCCTCACGTTTATCAACACCGCATGATGCTTAAGCCAGATGCACGCCCAATCAAGCAAACCAGTTACCGCATGAACCCAAATTATGCTGCTCAAGTGAAAGCTGAGTTGGATCGCTTGTTGACAGTTGGTTTCATAGTTCCTATCAAGCATGTAGAATGGATTTCACCTATTGTTAGTCCCAAAGAAAAATAAGCAGTTATACGGAAAACTAAATGCAGCGACCGTACCAGATCCCTTCCCCCTTCCATTTTTGGATACAATGCTCGATGATGTTGCTGGACGAGAGATGTATTCCTTTTTGGATGGTTACAGTGGTTACAATCAGGTGTGCATGGCTGAAATGGACATACCAAAGACTCCGTTTATTACAAATTGGGGTGTATATGCGTGTATGGTGATGTGGTTTGATCTTCACAATGCTCCTAGTACCTTCCAATGATGTATGCAAGAAATTTTTTCCCCCTATTTAACCAACTTCATGCACGTGTATCTAGATGATTTTTCGTTATCAGGTGATAAATCAGCTCATCTTTACCACCTTCGGTGCTATTTCTCTAAGTGTTGAGAGTGTCGGTTGTGTTTAAATCCCAGCAAGTCGGTCTTTTTGGTTTCTTGTGGCAAGTTGCTCGGTCATATTATTTCAAAGCAAGGTATTCAGGTGGATCCAGACAAAGTGCAAGCCGTATTAGATGCACCTGCCCTGACGACACCCAAGGAGGTTATGCGATTCCTTGGCCAAATATGTTGGCATGGGTGTCATCTTCGGTGGCTCGCACACTTAGCCATACCCTTGAATCTGTTGATTACTTGTACTCCCCAACAGTTCATGTGGACGGAAGAGTGCCAAATTGCCTTTGATAAATTGAAAACACTATTAACCCAAGCTCCTATACTACAAGCACCAAACTGGCAGCTCCCGTTCCATGTCTTCATGGATGCTTGAGACAGTGCCATCGGTAGTGTGCTCATGAAACAACAGGATAAGTGGTTTCGTCATGTCTATTATGCTAGTCGATGATTAGTTGCTGCTGAATAGAATTACTTAGTCATTGAGCGAGAATGCCTTGGCTTAGTTTATTCGGTGAAGAGATTCTAGCACCACTTGCTGGGATGCCAATTTACATTCCATGTGGATCATGCTTCTCTAGTTTATCTTGTCCGTCAACAAAACTTAGGGGGAAAATTAGCCAGGTGGGTGTTGTTACTGCAAGAATTTGATTACGTGGTCGTACATCGTCCAAGATCAGCTCATGCCTTAGCTGATTTCTTATCTCGGCTTGATTCCGGTGAACCTCCCAATGGAATTGATGATACTACCCCTACTATCTATGCAACTAATCCGGTCCATGATGAGGGATAGGAGCTCCTAGTGGCCCCATCATATTATGATACTCTTCTGACCTTCCTCACCAGCGAAAGTCCCCCGCCTCATACGTCTACTTCGGCTCGTCATAAATTGGCAATGTATAGTCGGCGGTTCCATCTCATTCTGGCATAGTTGTATTACATGGATCCTTCTGGTGCACTATTATAGTGTATTCCACCCCATGAAGTTCCTTTGGTTATTGCCATGGCACATTCTACTCCCTCCTTTGGTCATTTTTTGGTCGATCTTACTTACTGAAAATTCTGCACAGTGGTTTATGGTGGCCCCCTATGCAATGTGACATTGCTACTTCTATTAAAATGTGTGATGCTTGCCAACGCTCGAGACAGCCTTTACAATGGCATCATTTTCCATTGCAGCATGTTGCTCCCCTTGAACCTTTTCAAAAGTGGGGCTTGGATTTCATTGTGCCTATTACACCTCCGGCTACGATGACTCATCATCGATATATACTTACTTGTATGGAGTATGCGACTCGGTGGGTCGAAGCTTGGACTTTACGGTCCGCTACTGCATCTATGGTGGTTAAATGTTTGATGACTGATGTGTTCCCTCGGTTCGGTCTTCCCTTAGAGATTGTTTCGGATAAGGGCACACATTTTGTTAATTCCTTACTGCAAGCACTTACCCGCACCCTGTAGATTGTTCATAAATTTAGCTCTCCATATTACCCTCATGCCAATGGTCTTGCTGAAAGTACCAATAAACTCTATAGAACATGCTCAAGAAATTAGTTTTAGAATGTCCGGAGCGTTGGGATCAATTCCTTCCTTCAGTTCTGTGGGCATATCGCACTACGTACAAAGTGGCTACAGGGAATACGCCTTTTAAATTGGCATATGGGATGGAGGCTATTGCACCCATGGAGTTGGTGGTACCTAGCCTTGGGTGGCACTAGAACATAAGCTCTTATCGGAGGACTCCTTTCCTTTCCGGTTGGACGTGTTACGGTCCTTGGACGAACACCACTGGGAAAGTTTGTTAATGCTGCACGAAGTCCAATTATGCCAAGCCAAGACACATGATCCGTTTCTCCGCACTCCTATTTTCACTAAAGGACAATTAGTTCTGTTCTATAATGCTAAATCTAATTGATCAGCGAGCAAGTTCAAACTTCGGTGGTTTGGTCCTTACCGTATTGAATCACAGGTTGGACCTGCTACATTCTGGTTATCCATGCTAATTGGTACCCTTCTTCCCAAGGCGATCAATGGATGGAAGCTTTGTCCCTATTATCCCCCCCTTCTTCCTCATGATGCTTGATCGGTATTTTTATTCTCCACCTGGTTTCTCCCACTGTTCTGACTTGATGTTCCTTTCCTCTCTACGTGTTTTGGTTGATTGACTGACCATAATATTTCCATTTTCTTACCTAATCATGATTAGTAGCCATCTTATGTGTCTAAGATTCTATTAATGTGTGCATGTCGCCATTATGTCTGTATATTTCCAACACTGCATGATGATTAGGTTTCTCCCCGCATTTCTATTCGGTGTCCTTACTTAATCCAGTTTTCCCTTCTTTTTTTTGTTATTGGTGTTCTGTGTTTGTGCGCTTGCATAATCTGTGTTACCTCGTGCCTACGTGCTTTCATCTTTGCCATGGAAGCTCTGGCTAACATTTTTACCTTTCGTGCTAGCCCCGCTCCGGAATTGAGCGAGTTTCTGCGTGTTCATGGCCTTTTGGCCTTCGCTGAATTGCCTTGGCATATGGTGGAATGCCATTCCTTCCTTGCACAGATCAGATCATATCTGCCATTGCTGCTATGCCCGCTATTGACACCTGCTGGCCATTAGCTTGCCTTAACCCACATGTAGTCGTCACCTTACCACAATCGCTGAGGGATTCCATCTCCCTCAGTAAGGGCTTGTCGATGGACCTCTCCTTCCGATGTCCACCATGGAAGAACTCTTTCCCCGCCATTCTTCCAACAAATTTTCCATCCTTTGTCGCCCTGAATGGAAACACTCTGCCCCCGAGTTTTTAGTCGCAGCTCTTAATGTCCAAAAATGGACGTACGACATTTCTCGACCATTCTATTCGATGATTGATGTCGCTGCAAAGGAGGCCATTAATTTTTCTTCATTCTTCTTTCGGCAAATTCACAAAGAATGTTAAGCGGTCTCATGGAAAATGGCTAAGGGCGACATTCCTCGTACTAGAATTCCTCAACTGCTCATGTTGTTGCTCCCTGTAATGCAACCCTTCCAACCCCCATCAATGAACACTCTACTTTTCCATGAAGACTCCGTGCAGGTTGTGGAGGATGACAATGATGCCGACCTGCTGCGGTTTTTTAAGGGAAAGCGTTGGAAACTGAGCCCCTCCCATAGTCAAGCTCAACCTTCTTCCTCTATCCAAGTGCAAGATACTGCTTCTTCTACCAAGATATTTATGCTCCATCGTCGCCTCATAATCACACCGCTCTTGATATCGTAATGACCGTTGCTGACCCCGATGATTTGCTAGTACCGCCACAACATCAATCCTAAGAAGACGCGCTCACCAAGGTCATCGAGGTTTTGTAGAGTGAAGACAACTTGCACACTGTGGACGAAGTCGTTGCACAGGAGCTACAGTCTCTGCAGGTCATTGCTTTGGCCCTACCGTCTTCACCTCCCAAAAACATTTCTATCTCACTGTCCAAAGTGCTTCTGCCACTTAGTCCTCCTCCTTCACCAAAATAGTCGACAACCCTCGGCACTGCTACCCTCCTTTCCTCCCCTGATTATTCACCGCATTCTTCTTCCGCTATCGTTTCGGCGATGCCCTCTCGGTCCATTTCTACCCTAGTCTTTCTGACTCAGTGGCATAATTATCCAATATTGGGACTTATCTTCTCCGTCTATCCAAGCATCTACCTCACCAACTCCAAGACACTTAGCAATCCATGTGTACGGGGTATTAGTCCAAAGTTGATCTCCTAGAGGCAGATATCGCACCTCTTCAAGAAGAAGTTCTCGTCGCCAAAGCCAAGGCTATCCTGTTGCATGAACAACTTCAACTTTTACAAAGACAACTAATGGAGAAGGATGCCATCATTGTAGCCCGTGATGCAGAATTCTGCGATCTTAATCAAACAATCATTGATAAGGTGGACACTATGATCGCCTTGGGCAATGTTTTAGAGACCACACTTGCTGATCTGGCTCTGGTGGAGCAAAAAGGTCAAGAAATGGTGGACTTAGCTTTGCAAGCCACCACTGACTTAATGAGAGTAACTAAAGAGATCTTTAAGAAAAGTTGCTCTCTCAAAAAAGAAATTGGCCGTAACATTCAGCCGAAGAAGGATATTGAAGCCGTTTAGAAAGAGAGGCAGGACTTTTATAAAACTATGCAGTTCCACTCTCAAGAGTTAGAGCGCAGGGAAAGACAATTGGGTGTCCAGGATGAGAGATTATCGCGCATCGATGCAGAAATTACAGAGATGAAGTTATGATGGGATGCTGTGCTCGCCAACGATTTTTATCTTCACAAAGCCTTTTTGCAAAGTCAGGCTGAAGCCTTACTTTCCCAAGTGATCGCTGCCAACTCTGTGCGAACTGACGCACATCTAGTAGAGCCTCAAATTTTGGGAGAGATGCTAGAGTCACTCAATCAGAAGATATCCCGCACTTTTAAATTAGCCCGTTCTATGTACATACAAGGAATCATTGATGATTCCTAAACCTTGTAATTTTCCCTGCTCGGTTTGAGTCCATCGTGCGTGCCAGTGTAAGCCACCGGAATATTATTTAGTATTATTTAGTAGAATCCTTGTAATTAGAATAGTCACACACCAAAAGGGTGTAGCAAATCTATGTATCATTTCTTTCTAAGACAAAGAATATGCGCAGAAGCGACGACAAAAAAGTCGCCGGCGTGTTTGGTTCGGGTGATGATCTGGAGTTGATTCTAATTTGGAGTTATATAATCAGGTATTATGTTACTGTATTATATTGAAGTAAAGTGTGGCGGTATTGTAAAGAAGAACTGAATGTGCTACCTATAAAATTGCGATAATCATTAAAACATTATGTGTTGAAGTGCACTCGAATCTTTTGTAATTGCTAGAATTAATTTATGAAGTTGATTGTTGGAAGTTAAGCAGTGAATTCGGAAAATATATATAGGGCCTCTAATTTATTAGACCCCTCACCATCCCAAGAACCCGTGAGTAAGAATAAATGTAACTTTAATAGAATATAATTTAACAAAGGGCATTGGCACCAAGTGGGTATACAAGCTGAAGTGTAAACCTGATGGTACAATTGACAGGTATAAGGCTAGGCTTGTTGCAAAGGGTTACGTGCAGGAAAGAGGCATTGATTTTGATGAAACCTTTGCTCCTACTTGCCAAATGACTACTATTCATAGCATCTGTGCACTTGCAGCTCATCATGGTTGGAATGTACATCATTTGGACATTGAAACAATATTTCTGAATGATGACTTGCATGAAGAAGTGTATGTTTTTTAGCCTCGTGGCTTTGAGAAGAAAGGGCATGAAAACGAGGTGTGCAGGTTAAAGAAGACATGGTTTAAAGCAAGCACCACATGCTTGGTATGAAAAGATACATGCCTATCTGATTGCACATGGTTTTGAGAACAATCCAACTAAAAGCACCTTATATGCCAAGCGTGCTAATGATATACTTTTGATCATTGTGGTGTATGTTGATGACATGTTGCTCACTAGTCCTCATGAGAAGCATATTCTTGATTTCAAGGTTGATTTACATGCCTCATTTGAGATTTCTGATTTGAGGCATTTGCACCATTATTTGGGCATTCTATTTATGCATGTTGATGGTGGAATGGATTTGTGTCAAACAAAATATATTGACACATTATTGCAGCATTTTGGCCTTGAAGACTGTAAACCTATTGCCACTCCTATGGAGACAGGTTTACGATTGAGTCTTCATGATGTTGGAGATGCATTTGATGATGTTCTCTATCAGCAGGTTATTGGATGCTTGATTTGCTTATGCATTACTCGGCCAGATATTCAGTTTGCTATCTCATAGATGAGCAGGTTATGCATTGCCCAGGATTCAAGCATTCGTAGGCGGTTAAGCGTATCTTTCGCTACTTGAGTGGTACTCATCTAATTGGGTTGTTTTCTCCCAAGGGGGAATCACTACCGCCAGATTTGCATGCTTTTTCTAACTCTGATTGGGCTGGTTGCTATGACACTTGTGTGTCCACTAGTGGCTTTTGCTTCATGCTTGGTAGCTCATGTATATCTTGGTTGAGCAAGAAGCAGCCTACTATGGCCACTTCCAGTTGTGAGGCTGAGTATAGGGCAACTTTCACAGTGACTATTGAGTGTGTGTGGCTCAGATGCCTTATGGCTGATTTGGGTGTTGGTCAGTCTTTTGCCACCACCATCTTTAGTGATAGTCAGAGTGCATTGGTAGTTGCGAGGAACCCTGCTTTATGTCAGGGAGAGGTTCTCTGTTGGGGAGATCAGCTTGGCATATGTGCCCACGCAGGAGAACATTGTAGACCTTTTCACGAAGGCTCTGCCTAGGGAGAAGTTTGAAGGTTTCAACAAAGCTGTGGGATTACTTCCTTTTGTGGAGTGATTTCCACATAGCTTGGCACTTCCTTATACATGAGTGCCAACTCCTTGTTCATCGCATCACTCCTAGTGGGGATTTGTTGATATATTTAGGTAGTGATGTGTATGAACACATTAGGACCGTCAGGGCACTTTTTTCCCTCTTTAGGAGGTTCCCCCCTTGTATATATGCCTATTGCCCTAATGGTCTACTTATCTTTGTACATTCTAGTGGTAATACATTCAGTATTGTGTGTTTAGCTCCAAGCTTCTTCTTCTTCCTTGTGTTGTTCATGTGCTTTCGTAGACGTCTAACTCCAACACTACTCTGTCGACTTTTAATAAACCTGTAGTAGACTTCGAGATGCTTATAGTGGCGAACCAAAACTTGTATATATCTTTGGCACAAAAAGAAAAAATTGCCTGCAGAGGCACTACAACAGTGCATTTAGAGGCTCATACGAGCTTAGATCGTGATTTTGACACCACAAAGTGAAGCAATTTTGAACTCCTAATCGCCATGAGTATGTTCACCAATTTTCATGCGATTTTGAGACTTGATCGGAGGGGTGTTGACGATGCCCTACATGAAATGGCGACCTGCTTTGATATCAATTGTTGGGCTTTGAGGTCTATGGAAGCACGTGAATAGCACAAGGAAGAAGAAGAAGAAGCTTGGAGCACAACACTCAATAGTGAATGTATTACCACTAGAATGTACAAAGATAAGTGAACCATTAGGGTTATAGGCATATATACAAGCCGGGGGAAAAATGTTGGAGTTTGCGGTCTATGGAACATAATGATAGTGCACCTCAAAGTGGTTAGTGCACCTCTCCCTAACATAATGATAGTGCACCTCAAAGTTCTTAGTGCGAGCATGGAACACAGGGTTCCTCACAACTGATAATGCTCTTTGACTATCAGTGAAGATGGTGGTGGCAGAAGACTGACCAACACCCGAATCAACCATAAGGCATCTGAGCCACAGACACATTCAACAACCAGTGCGAAAGTTGCCCTATATTCAGCCTCACAACTGGAATTGTCCATAATAGGTTGCTTCTTGCTCAACCAAGATATATGTGTGCTACCAAGCATAAAGCAAAAGCCACTAGTGGACATAGGGGCAATCATCCTTGCTCAATTTCAATTATGTGAGTAAAGGTGTACTCAATGCCTTTCCAGCCTGCATATTAAACTTGTGAAGTACTTTGGATATGTACTCACTTGGAGACAACTATATGCATCTTTTACTCCTATCATGACTAATGCACATGCTAAAAATATGTTTAACATCCCCCAAATTCTTCATATCAAAGGTCTGGCTCAACTTCTTTTTGAGAATTGGCAAGTCATAAGAGGACTTCCTAGAAATCAACATATCATCGACATAAAGTATCAAGCATATCAAGCTGCCATTTGAGCATCTCTTTGTGTAGAGAAAATGATCCTCATTGCTTTGAGAATAGCCTTGAGAGTTCATAAAAGCATCAAACTTTTGGTATCATTGTCTAGGGGACTGTTTAAGTCCGTGCCAGCTCTTCTTGAGCTTACAGAGTAGACTTTCCTTTCTAAGAACTACATAACCCTTTGGTTGTTCCATATAGATCTCATCTATAAGATCTCCATGCAAGAAGGTAGTTTTCACATCCATTTGGACTAGCTCTAAGTCCCCCATTGCAACGAATCCAAGAAACACGTGTAGGATAGTCATCTTGACCACTGGAGAGAAGATTTCCTTGAAATCAACACCATGTTGTTGCTTAAAACCCTTTGCAACAGGTCATGCTTTATACTTTGGGGAAGCGCTATCTGATGTGAATTTTAGCTTATGTACCCATTTACATGCTAAAGCTTTCCTGCCTTTTGGCAAAGGTAATAAATCCCAAGTACCATTTTTGTGAATATAATCCAACTCACTCTTCATGGCACACTCCCACTTGACATGATCCTCTATCTGCAAAGCCTCTTTGTAGCAAGAAGGCTCACCGACATCTGTAATCATAAAAAAATCTAAACCTAGAACATATCTATTAAGCAGATGTGAGACACGTGCAAAGCGTCTCAATGGTTGTTGAACATGAACATTTGCAGATTGATCTGATTGGACATTCTCTTGAATGTCCCTATATGTAGTATTTTTATGCATGCTAACGGGAGGACTAGTATCCTCAAACACCAATCTTCTCACTTCAACCTGCTTAATGGGATGTTTATGCATCTTAGACTCATTGAAAATGACATCGCTACTTCTAATCAATGACTATGCTTCAAGATCATATAAGTAGTATCCAAATTGTCCTTCTCGACCATATCCAAGAGAGATGCATTTCTTTGACTTATGGTCCAACTTTTGTTTAAGATTCTTGGGTATATGAACATATGCTTCACACCCAAAAACTCAAAGATGATCATAATATGGTGGATTCCCTACCCATAACTCTTGTGCCACTTTCAGAACTTTGGTAGTACTAGGTGAAAGGTTAATCACATGAAGTGCAGTCAATACTACTTCTAACCAAAAGCCTTGTCAAAGGTTTGCATGATGTAGCATAGAGACTACTCTATCTTGAATAGTTCTATTCATCCTTTCAGTTACACCATTCTGTAATGGGGTATAAGTTGTAAACTCTCTACAAATTCCTTTAGAGTGGCAAAAAAGGGTGAATTCATATGAGGTATACTCACCCCCATTATCTGAACATAAAGCTTTGAGCTTAGTTCCTTTTTCAATCTCAATTGAAGCAAGCCATTTTCTGAAAGTAGGGAATACCTCATCCTCGATTTGATAGGATATACCCAAACTTTTCTAATAGCATCATCGATGAAAGTGAGAAAGTAAAGAGAACCACGTAATGAACTTATGAGATAGGACCACACATATCTATATGAATGAGATCTAAAGGGTAAATTGAAGAGTCAATGTGTGTTCTATGCACATTTCTGGTTTGCTTTCCATATTCACAATGCTTACAAAACAAAAAATCAGAGAAACAACACAAGTAAGTAGCTAGAACGAGAAAGATGTTCCATTCCACTATGAGATATATGGCCCAAATGATCATGCCAAATACAAGCCATAGGCTATTTAGTAACAGCTAACAAGTGTTCTTTTTGTGATACAAATAAAGGATAACGTTAGCCAACTTTGCTTCCTTTTTCAATAACCATATTGGTCTTTGATATGCAAAAGGACTAAGTATAGAAGAACACCTTCTAACCAAGGTCATCAAATTGACCAACTGACATCAAACTACGTGATAATTGAGGTACATGACGTACATTATGCATAGTAAATTCTGAACCATCAATGAACTGCACAACCACATCTCCAATCCCCACAATGTCACAATCGTAAGAGTCACCAAGTCTCACGGTACCAAGAGACTTTGCTGCATAATTAGAGAACCATTCTTTATGGTGTCACATAGAAAGAAGCACCAAAATCTAGTAGCCACGTGTGGGAAAGAGAATCAACCATAAGAGCCTCAGTTGGCACAATACTATCAAGTGTCAACACATCAACATCATCCAAAATAGCATTAATTTCTTCAATCTTCACAATCGAAATAGATAGTGGAGGTAACTACTTAACATGTCCATCAACATTTTGTCCTTTATCTTTAGCATTCTTTAATGCATAATGTTGAGCCCATAAAAATCATATTGATCAAAGTCAACCATAGTCAAAGTCAAAGAGTCAAAGTCAAACCAATCAAAGTAAATGGGTTCAATGTCAAATTCAACATGGGCAAAGTCAAAGCATTCAAAGTTCAGGTGTCAAGGTGCACAGGTAGTGCATAATTAATTGTTCACAAAGGGTAATTTTGCAAAAAGTTGGTTGCAAGTTGCAGAGTGTCTTTCTGTAATTTCTCTAAGGTTCAAAGTGTTTTTAAAGTGCTTGGAAGGTTCAAGTGAACACTCTCTTAGGTGCACATTTGAGGAATTGAAAGGCAAAATGTGAAGGTATGTGAAGCGATAACGTACGCGGAAGTGAAAGTATGGCCTCCTAGTTTAAATTTTGTTTTAGTCTAAAGTCACTACATGACAAAACAAGAATTCATTGGCTGCCCACTTTTGGAGACAATCTTGGGACATCAAAGTGAGCACCAAGATACTCTAGCAGTTAGGAGCGTATGTGAACCGACACTCAAACAAGGAAAGGATTATTCTTTGAGGACTAAGAAAGGTGAGCATAGTCTTGACTAAGAGAGGAGTAAGAGACATAGAGAGAGAGAGTGTGCGCGACACAAAGAGCCATTGCAAGGTGCAAGAAGAGTGACTTAGACTGTATATAGAGAAGGTGAAGCAAGGAACATCAAGGGTTCAAAAGTCCCATTGAAGGTGCAAGTTGACAGAAGGTGTCCATCCCTCCCCTTATTGGAAGCTTGGTGCAAGGTGTGCACAAGGGCAAGCTTGGAGAAGGTGAAGGTCTGGTGCAGAGGTCGGCAGTAGATTCTAATTACTTTGTAATCTTGTTTCATGAGTATTATTTAGTCTTTGGCATATTGCGCAGAGCATTTGGCTTATGTACAAGCTTACATTCTTCTCTTCCTAATTGATCAAAAGCTTTTAGTGCCATTAATTCTCTTGTTCTCACTCTCCATTATGCTACAAACACTCCAATCCCTTTCTGCACAAGAATCCCCCAACAAAATTGGGCACGCGCGATGGGACCACAAGTAGATTTGAGCATAGGAGAAGCAAATTGCAAAGTGTAAAGGAGTTCAAGGGTACCGACAGTACTGTAGTGACTCAAAAGGTAATCTTTCTTCCATTGGAATTATCTTAAACTAAGAGGAGTATGATCAGCTCATGACCACAACCCGGTCTCAAAGCTTGAGGGTCCCTTGCAAAGAAACAAGAAGGAAGGTTATTTGAAGATCAACTAGCCCATCTGTTGATATATTCAGGTAGTGATGTGTGTGAACACACTAGGACTTTCGGGGCACGTTTTTCCCTCTTTAGGAGGTTTTTTCCCCCGACTTGTATATACGCCTATTGCCCTAATGTGCTACTTATCTCTGTACATTTTCTAGTAATACATTCAGTATTATGTGTTTGTGCTCCAAGCTTCTTCTTCTTCCTTGTGTTGTTCGCGTGCTTCTGCAGACATCTATCTCCAACAATTTGTATCAGAGCAGGTCATCGCTTCATCTAGGGCGCCGTCTACACTCCTTCGTTTGTAGTCTCAAATTCGCACAAAATTTGGTGAGCATACTCAAGGTGTTTTAGAATCAAAACAGCTTTGTTCTGTGGTGCCAAAATCGTGATCTGAGCTCGTTTCGGCCTCCAAACGCATTATCGCAGTGCTTGTGCAAGCTATTTTGTCTTTTTGTGCCAAAGGTATATACCAGTTTCTGTTCGCCAGTATAAGCATCTCGAAGTTTTCTTCTACAGGTCTAGCAGAATTCATTGGGGCAGTTTTGTTCAACTTTTTGAGATACACTCAAGTTTTGGCATCAAGGTATTTTAGTCACCGGCCATGGCTGAAAGTAGTGATGTATTCCGTATGTTGGCTGTTGAGGATAAGTTGGATGGTACCAACTACCCATTATGGGCTTATATGATGTGACATGTATTGGTTGCAAAAGGATTGTGGAACATTGTGCAGGGTGTTGAAAGATGTCCTGTTACACCTCTGACTATAGGTACTACAAATACAGGTGCTGGAGCTGATGAAGATGGTGTCGAAGATGATATTCCGTAGATTCTTGTTTGTGCTGCTGTTTTTGCTGCACCTACTACAGAGCAGATTCGCTGGGATGGCAGAGATGCCCAGGCATATGCATTGATAGCTTTGTGTTGAGCCCATAAAAGTCATGATGGTCAAAGTCAACTGCAATCAAAGTCAAATGGTCAACGTCAACAAGGTCAAGGTCAAAGTCAACAGGTGCAAAGTCAAAGTGCGTAAGTGCAGGTGTCAAAGTGCACAGGTAGTGCACAATGAATTGTCCACAAAGAGTAAATTGGAGAAAATGGGTTGCAGGTTGCCAAGGTATTTTCTCTAATTTCCCTAAGGTTCAAAGTGTGTTTTAAAGTGTTTTGGAAGGTTCAGGTGAACCCCTCTTATGTGAAAAAAAGTGAAGACTTAAAAGGAAACATGAAGGTATGTGAAGCGCAAAGTGTACGCACAAGTGAAAGAATGGCCCCCCATTAAAATTTTTGGTTTTAGTCTAAAGTCACTACAACCAGTGAGTCGTTGGCTGCCACTTGTGAGGACAATCTTGGGACATCAAAGTGAGGACCAAGATACCATTGCAGTTAGTGATCGACTCACTCACATGAAGGCAAGGGCCATTCTTGGACCAATTTTAGAGTAAGTAAGAGAGCATAGTCTAAGGAAGCAAGAGAGAGAAGTGCAAGAGTCACCAGTGCGACGACGCAGAGAAGTGGAAGTGAAGGAGTGCATAGGGAGTGCCTAAGGGATTGTGCAGAGAGCGCTAAGCTAGTCCCCCCAAGTATCTCAAGGTCCCATTGCAGTGGGTGCATGCCGATAGAAGGTATTCACTCCTCCCCCTTTGTGGAAGCTTGGTGCAAGGTGTGCACAAGGATAAGCTTGAAGCAGGTGGAGGTCTGGTGCAGAGGAGCCGGCAGCAAGAAGACTTGGGATATTTGGTATTTTGTGATTGGGCACTCTGTGGGATTGTGCACAGAGGTATTGTCTTGTCTTGTACTTCAAACCTTGTAAGTGTCTTACTGTAATCAATCGGCAGAAACTTCCAGGTGTATTTTCTCTTCTTGTTTCTTCCCCTTTTCTCCTACAAACCCTCAAACTCCTTCTTGTCTAAGAATCCACCAACACTTTGTCTATCAAACGTGCCATTATTCCTCACATTTGCTCTTGCAGAACAGCTAAGGATGCTTGGGATAAACTTACCACATTGTACCAAGCTAGGAATGAGGCTCGTATTGCTTACCTCCGAAAACAGTTGGAGAGTGAGCACATGAATGAAGGTGGTTCTATGGACAGTTTCCTAACAAAGATCAAAGACTTGAAGGAACAATTGATTTCTACTAATGAGGTTATACCAGATAACTCACTTGTGCAGACCGTTTTGAATGGTCTTCCTGATTCATATCAGAGTTTTGCTTCTACTCTTCGGTTGATGATGAAAGGCAATCCAAATGCCTTATCATTTGAGGAGTTAGTCTCTTTTCTGTTGCAGGAAGATCAATCGAGGCAAAACAGGTCCATTATGTGAGTTGTAGATCAAGCTTTCTTGGCTAGTTAGAAGGGCAAAGGAAAATGGAGCTCTTCAACTAGTAAGCAGAAATCTGCTAATTCTGCATATTCGAAGAAGGAAGATAAAGATGAGAAGAAATCAGAAAAGCAGAAATTGCTTTGTAAGTATTGTAAAGGGAATGATCATATCATAAATAACTGTCCAAAACTGGCTGCTAAAGAGGCAAAGAAGAAAGAGGTTGGAATGGTTGTTGTAGAGGCCTCTACACCAAAACTAGAGTCTGCAAATCTTGTGCAGGAAGAAGAATGGGCATTTAATATTGTCTGTAGTTTTGACCCATCTTCTCATGATCAGTGCATGTCTGCAGTAGACTCAAATGTTTGGTATTTTGACAGTGGGGCAACCAAACATATTACCTCGCAGCGCAGTTTCTTCTCTTCACTCTAGCCTGCCCCTACAGGGAATACTGTTACATGCGCCAACAACTCCTCTTATCCTGTTATGAGACTTGGTAAGATCAATTTGACTACTGCTAATGGTAGTTCTTTCACTTTGTCAAATGCTTTATTCGTGCCAGGGATAAAAAAGAACCTCTTATCAATTTCTGCATTAGCCAAGATTGGCTTGGTTGTGAAATTTGTTGATGACAGGTGTACAGTTCATGATCTGTCAAATGGCGATGTGATTATTGCTTCTGGCATTTTATGTCATGGGCTGTATAAGCTCATAGACTATGAAAGATCTGTAAATGATTTGGCATGTGTAGTAAATGATTCTCAGGCTATGTCAGATGAAAAGCTTTGGCATGCAGGCTTTGGTCATCTGAATTTTGCTAGTTTGCTATGCCTACAGAAATATGAAATGGTGTCCTCTTTACCCAAACTTGAGGCACCTAGAAAACATGTTTGTGAAGGCTGTATTTTGGGAAAAATGCAACGTTCCTCCTTTCCAAAAGATGGTTCAATTCGGGCTACATAGAAATTGTAGCTTCTACATGGTGATGTCTGTGGTCCTATGCAAACACCCTCTTTTGGAAATTATCTTTACTTCTTGACTTTCATTGATGATTTTCCCAGGCATGCATGGGTATATCCATTGAAGGCAAAGTCTGAAGTGTTCATGTGCTTCAAACAGTTTTTGGTTCTGGCGGAAAACCTGTCGACATGTAAAATGGGCACCCTCCGTTCAGATCAAGGGGGGGAATATATGTCTTCTGATTTTAATGCATTTTTGGCTGAACGTGGGATAAAACACCAGTGTACAATTCCGTATACACCTCAACAAAATGGAGTTGCTGAAGGAAAGAACAGGTCTCTCATGGAGATGGCAAGGTGTATGGTCAAGAGTCAGGTTTTACCACATAGTTTCTGGCTTGAGGCTGTCATGTGTGCAACATATGTACTGAATAGGTGTCCCACTAAAGTGCTGGAGTCTATCACTCCATATGAGGCTTGGCATGACTGCAAACCATCTGTTGCTCATCTGCGTGTTTTTGGTTGTTTGGCATATGCATTAGTGCCCGAACAACATCGTAGAAAATTGGATGATAAAGCAGTAAAATGTATTTTTGTTGAATACAGTTCTGAAAGTAAAGGCTATCGTCTGTATCATCCACAAAACAAACACATTCTAGTTAGTCGTGTTGTTGTTTTTGTGGAAGATGTTATTCAGGCATTGCTTTCATGTACTAAGGAGACATCTGTTAGCTCCAAAGACATGTATGATACTTTGATGCCTCTTTTTACAGGTGGACAGTCTAGTGCTGGTCCTAATGAGGCAACTTCTCTTCCTTTGTAGGTTTCATGTGATGATGCAAATCATTCCATTTCTGATGCAGATTTATAGGATGCACTTAATGATGAGAGAGCTGATATTGAGCAGGCAAGAACTATGACAAAATGGATGGAGCAGACCTTGCATGATAGCAAATTAGATGCACCTTTGTCATATCGTACTCGATCAGGCTCTCATAGTGCCTCTTTTGCATCAGATTGCTATGCTATGGGTGCATCTAGTCTCTGTGATGAGAATGAGCCTATTTCATTTGATCAAGCACAAAATTCAGAAAATTGGATGGCTGCTATGTAATCTGAATATGATGCAATAATGAAGAATGGTACTTGGTCTTTATGTGACTTGTCTCCTAGCAAGAAGGCCATTGGCACTAAGTGGGTATACAAGTTGAAGCGTAAATCTGATGGTAGAGTTGACAGGTATAAGGCTAGGCTTGTTGCACAGGGTTATGCGCAGGAAAGAGGCATTGATTTTGATGAGACCTTTGCACCTACATGCCATATGACTACTCTTCGGAGCATTTGTGCACTTGCAGCCCATCATGGTTGGAATGTACATCAGTTGGACATTAAAACAACATTTCTGAATGGTGTCTTGCATGAAGAAGTGCATGTTTTTCAGCCCCGTGGCTTTGTGCAAAAAGGGCATGAAAACTAGGTGTGCAAGTTAAAGAAGGCATTATATGGTTTAAAGCAAGCACCACGTGCTTGGTACGAGAAGATACATGCCTATCTCATTGCACATGGTTTTGAGAAGAGTCGAACTGAAAGCACCTTATATTTTAAGCGTGCTAATGATGTGCTTCTGATCATTATTGTCTATGTTGAGGACATGCTGCTCACTGGTCCTATTGAGAAGCATATTGCTGATTTTAAGGCTGATTTGCATGCCTCATTTGAGATGTTTGATTTGGGGAATTTGCATCACTATTTGGGCATTCAGTTTATGCAAGTTGGTGGTGGAATAGCTTTGTGTCAAATGAAATATATTGACACATTATTGCAGTGTTTTGGCCTTGAAGACTGTAAGCCTATTGCCACTCCTATGGAGACAGGTTTACGATTGAGTCTTCATGATGCCGGAGATGCATTTGATGTTGTTCTCTATTAGTAGGCTGTTGGATGCTTGATTTACTTATGCATTACTCAGCCCGATATTCAGTTTGTTGTCTCACAGATGAGCAGATTTATGCATTGCCCAGGAGTCAAGCATTGGCAGGTGGTTAAGCGCATCTTTCGCTACTTGAGTGGTACTCGGCTACTTGGGTTGTTTTATCCCAAGGGGGGATCACTACCGCCACATTTGCATGATTTTTCTGACTGTGATTGGGCTGGTTGCTATGACACTCGTGTGTCCACTAGTGGCTTTTGCTTCATGCTTGGTAGCTCATGTATATCTTGGTTGAGCAAGAAGCAGCCTACTGTGGCCACTTCCAATTGTGAGGCTGAGTATAGGGCAGCTTTCACAGCTACAGTTGAGTGTGTGTGGCTCAAATGCCTTATGGCTGATTTGGGTGTTGGTCAGTCTTCTGCCACCACCATCTTCACTGACAGTCAGAGAGCATTGGCAGTTGCGAGGAACCCTATGTTCGATGCTCGCACTAAGCACATAGAGGTGCATTATCATTATGTCAGGGAGAGGTTCTCTGGTGGGGAGATCAGCTTGGCATATGTGCCCATGTAGGAGAACATTGTAGACCTTTTCAAAGGCTCTGCCTAGGGAGAAGTTTGAAGATTTTCGCAAAGCTTTGGGTTTACTTCCTTTTGTGGAGTGATTTCCACATAGCTTGGCACTTCCTTATACATGAGTGCCATCTACTTGTTCACCGCATCAGTCCGAGGGGGATTTGTTGATATATTTGGGTAGTGATATGTGTGAACACACTAGGACCACCAGGGCACTTTTTTCCCTCTTTAGGAGGTTTTTTTACCTTGGCTTGTATATACACCTATTGCCCTAATGGGCTACTTATCTCTGTACATTCTCTAGTAATACATTCAGTATTGTGTGTTTGTGCTCCAAGCCTCTTCTTCTTTCGTGTGATGTTCACGTGCTTCCGCAGACATCTATCTCCAACACCATCGTCATCGACATCATTAGTAAAGCATATGGCAGCCCATGTAGATTTGGAAGCTTTACTTTCTAGATTGAATATCAAATTTCCGTCCCTCAAAGGGCTAGCAGAAGAAGACCCATATGAGCACATTAGGAGATTCTTAGCATTATGTAAAACAAGGGGTCTGATGGGAAGAGAGGACACATTTCTGATTCTTTTCCCTGCAACATTAGAAGGGCTAGTAGACAAATGGTTTAGTCAGTTTGTTGATAACCATTTCACCACATGGGACTTGATGAAGGAAGCATTTAGGACACAGTTCCAACAAGGGAACACAACTGAAAACAGTATTGAAGAATTAGAAAATTTAAGAATAGGTCCTGGGGAGACCTTCGCAGAATTTGTGACCAGAGCTAAGGCACTGATGGCCAAACTACCAGACCCTCCCCATGATTTTTTATCAAGAAGTGGTTGGATAGACCACTTCCCATATCAACACAATGTAAAATAAAGGAGTTGGTTTTACTGACAGCAACAATAGAAGAATTTATCAATACAACTACAAGATTAGAACAAATTAGATAGCACTATGGGGCAAGCTCTTCCAATTTGTCATATCGTGTAGAACATGAAGACCTAGTAATTCAGCTAAGGAAAGAGCTTGAGAGCTTAAAAAGAAATTAGCCCCATAAAGAAGAGGAGAGTGCTGTGACTCAGTTGAGGAGGGAAATTGAAGCATTGAAGCTACAAAAGGAAGAGGAAACCCAAGCAGAAGAACTGGCTCAACTTTGACAGGAGTTGCAAGAACTCAAGGGGGGTGGCATCGAAAGTGGGCTATGGTGTACCATGTGCAGCAAGCAGGGTCATGTGGTAAGTGAATGTCCATTGTTAAGTGTAACTTGCCAGCTATGTAGGAAAGCTGGCCATGAGGCCCATGAATGTCAATCAAGAGGGATGCCTACACAACCTTATTGGGCACAAGGAGGTGCTCAATTCTCAACCAATGTAATGGCGGTAGACCCCAGCCAAGGTAACAACTACAATCAAAGACCTAGAGGTAATTATGGAAATGGGCCTAGAGGGCCAATTATTTGTTTTAGGTGTGGAGAGTGTGGACATTATCAAAGTAAATGCACCTTGCCAAAAAATGCTCCCCCTTGCAGGAATTTCCCAGATGCCAGGGATCATTATACAAATTGTTGCCCACAAAAAAAATGATCTCAGTAAATAATCATGGAGTAGTAGAAGGAGCCACTGTTGTACAATCACCATCCACTAGAGTGGTACAATTAGAAGAAATCAATTCAATGGTCATGCAGACAAGAAGCAAAGGGAAGATTCTAGAAGAACCAAACCAGGGATCAATTACTTTTGGAAGTGACAAAGATCAGAGGGTACATCAGAGCAAATCAGATATATATGAAGATGCAAAACAAGAGAAAGGAAGTTCAAAAAAATGTGAAGAGGTAACACAAAAATAATATCTGGAGCTTCAAGATTATTCAAGTCAATTAAAACAAAGGTTAGTATTCTTATGTTGATAAACATGGATGAAAAATTCAAGTCTGAAGTATTGCAGATTATTGATGAGGCTTCCTCATCCATATTGGTGGCCAAGACTAATGCCTTAGGCTAAGGGAAGGGTGTAGAAGAAGCACCTCTCACTGACTATAAGAGTCCTAGACTGACAATAAAAATTAAAGGATTAAAGCTACAAGGAGTCATTGTGGATGGTGGGTTTGGCATAAATTTAATGCCTGAGCATAACATGGAGAAGCTTGGCCTATGTCCATCCAGATCAGCCCACTTCATCGTTACTTTGGCAGATCAAAGCAAGGTAAGGCCAATGGGGGTGATCCCAAAAGTTCCACTAGAAGTACAAGGTAATCTCTTCATTTTTTATTTTGTGGTATTAAGATTTCCCCAGGTAGAGGGGGGATTTCCCATCTTGATTGGAAGACCATGGCTGAGGCATGCAAGTGTCATTCATGACTGGGGTAAAGACACTATGTGGGTACAAAAGAAAGGGCAAGAAATCACAAATATATATTTAGAGGAGGGTCTAGATCATCAAGGGAACACCAACATGATGCAATCAGTTGGCATTTGCATGGAACAAGAAATATAGGACCAACCACAGTTAGAGTTTGAGGAGGAAGAAGACATTCTCAATTGGCTACAAGCATGCAACTCTTCCTCTTGTTTTGGGGTTTTTCTAACTAATTCTTGCATAGATAAATGTTATGATGAAAATGAGGATAAAGTTTAGGTTGATGGATTGGGAGAACCCATCATAGACCATAGAAGGGGGAGGAAGACACCCCTCAAGCACAACTTGGAGGAGGATGCAACAACAATAGAGAAGGAAGTTACCAAAGTTAAAGACAAGCTAAAACATACTAGTGAGGAATGTTCTTTGCCATTTCAAGAAATCCCTACAAGATGGATCCAAGACAAAGAGGAATACATTGAGATCTAGAATACTCATGCTTATGCAACAGTGCAAGAAAAGCTATTGGAAGAAAACAGGGTTGGAGATGAGCATGTAGATACCATGGTATATAGAAACCCAGTCAAAGAAGTAAAATTAGGCACTCAAGAAAATAATCATCTGGTTTTGGTGGCCACTTGGTTGTGGAGCCACCTAGAGCTGCTTGAAAAGGTAAAATATTTCTTGACACACTACGCAGATGTTTTTGCGTGGCATTATAAAGACTTAGAAGGAGTGCCTGCCAATTATGGAGATCACATAATCCCTCTTGTTGATGGAGCCAAATCAATAAGAGGAAAGCATTATAGACTTAACCCAAAATATGTTGAAGCTGTTTACGTGGAAATATAGAAAATGGAGGATGCAAGAACCATCATTCTTGTGGAACACTCAGAATGGCTTTCACCAATGGTTATAGTGCCAAAGAAGAATACCAACAAAATCAGGATTTGTGTTGACTTTAGAGTACTCAACAAGGTGACCATTCTAGATGGATTCCCCATGCCTTTTGCAAAGCAGGTAATTGAAGAAGTGGCTGGATACGCATCATATAGCTTTATGGACGGCTTTAGTGGCTATAAGCAAATATCCATCCACCTAGAAGATCGAGAAAAGATTGATTTTATCACACCCTAGGGCAAGTATGTGTATGTAAAAATGCCATTTGGACTCAAAAATGCTCGAGCCACCTTTAACACGATTGTCAACCTCATTTTTGGACCCTTATTGCTAGAAACACTTAGAATTTTTATGGATGATTTTTCTTCATTTTCAGGATCTCACAAAGAGACCCCTTTGGATTGCTTGGACCATCACTTGAGACAGCTGCCGAATGTTTTTAAAAGATGCAAGGAGACTAAACTAAAGCTGAACCCAAATAAATGTCATTTCCTTGTGATAGAAGGAACCCTCTTAGGACATGTGGTATCTGCTAAAGGTATGGCTCCGGATCTTGATAAAATTATTTCTATACTAAAGTTACCTAAGCCCAAATCTCCTAAAGAGATTCAAAGCTTCTTGGGGCATACTAGGTACCATAAAAGATTTATCAAAATGCATGCAGAGATAGCTAGGCCACTTGCTAGAATTACAGGTAAAGAAGTACCCTTTAAATGGGAAAGAGAAGAAGAGGATGCTTATCAGACATTAAGGTCCAAATTGGTGGCTGCACCAATTCTTATCACACTAGATTGGTCAAAACCTTTTCATGTACATGTAGATGCCAGTGCATATGCAATGGGTGTAGTTTTGGCTCAACACAATAAAGAATACAAACTCGATAGACCTATTCAATATGCTAGTCGAAATTTGACTAAGGCTGAAAAAAATTATAGCACCACAGAAAGCGAGGCCCTAACAATGGTTTCTGTTGTACAAAAGTTTCGTCATTATTTTCTAGATGTGAAATTTGTTATCATCACTGATCATCAAACGCTCAGGTATTTATTGAGCAAGCCACAAGCGACTGGGAGGATATGGAGGTGGCTACTTTTGTTCCAAGAATTTGATTTTTCTGTAGTCCATAGAACAGGTAAAGAAAATGTCATGGCAAACCACCTATCTAGGATCAACATGATGGATCACGCAATTGGAGTAAATGCCAATTTTCTAGATGCTAATCTGTTTGTTGTACAAGCTCAAGGTTGGTATGATGATATCAAGAATTTTATTAAAACTCAATTGTATCCAAAGAAGGCAAGTGTTGTGCAAAGAAAGAGACTGCTAATCAAAATCAGACCTTTTACCTTCATTGAAGGAAAATTATATAGACAAGGAAAAGATAACACGTTTAGAAAGTGCATGAAAGAAGAAGAAGAAGTGAGGGAAGTCCTTAAATCTGCACATGGCGGAGCAAGTGGTGGGCACCTTCGAGGACATATTATGAGCCAGAGAATCCTTGATGTTGGCTTATGGCAGCCTACATTATTCAAAGATGTAGAGGAATGGGGAAAAGCATGTGATGTCTGTCAGAGGTGTGGACCTAAGCCAACAAAGCAGAGGCACAACCCCTTGATTATCTCCACTTCTTGGCAACCATTTGAGAAGTGGGGGCTAGATTTCTTAGGGCCCATCCACCCTGCATCAACTCCAAAGAGAGAAAAGTATCTATTGATCAGCATTGACTATGCAACAAAGTGGGCTGAAGCTACTACCTCCCTTGACTACACCACTCAAACTATTGCTGATTTCATTTATAGTAATATCATTTGCAGATTTGGATGCCCCCTTGAAATTTGTACAGACCAAGGTACTCATTTTGTGAACAAGGTCCTACATGAAATTTTCAACGGGTACAAAATTCTACATAGGACCTGTTGTGCCTATTATCCAAAAGCTAATGAACAGGAAGAATCCACGAATAAGGTATTAATTGCCATGTTAAGGAAGGAATGTATGTTATAACCCACTTCTTGGGGCATAACTTATCAAGGTACCCTATGGACATACATATTAGCTTACAAAGAAGGTACTGGATATTCTCCATTCCAATTGGTTTATGGATATTGCCTATTGAACCCTTTGAATTTCTACATGGGTCACCAAAACTAGCATTCATGCAGGGAAAGAAAGATTTTGGTGTCTCTCAGAGGCTTGGAGCAGTGCACAAAGTGGAAGAGATACATCTACATGCTGCAAAACAATTGATAGAGACTCAAATGAAGAGGAACGAGGCACATGATCGGAATCCGTGGAACAATAACTTACAAACATGCATGTTACTTCTTCTCCATAGACCTCAAATCCACACACAAGTAAGGGGAAAATGGCCTCCACACTAGGAAGGACCTTATCAGATTAAGACGATGCTCAATTGGGGTGTAGTGGAGTTAGAGACTCTAAAAGGAGAGGTCCTACCATTGTTCAATATATCAAGGCTCAAGGCCTATCATCAACACAACTAAAGATTTATGGATCACCTAGAACTTGCAAAATCTGTCCACGTTGTACATAGCCTTCTCATTCCATTTTTGCTTAAATTTTAGTAGTTTTTGTCCATTTTTCATGCTTGTTCCTTGAGCATTTATGCAATTTAGAAGCCATTGCACAGCCCTTTGCATAACCATAAATTTTGGAACTTTTTAGGAATTTTGAAGGCACTTTTAAAAATTTTTCTAGCATTTTTTCATCTTTTTCAATGCCATTTTCTTGATAGAATGGAAGAATAAAGGAATCTCTCTATGGTTTTGAGTGGAAAAATGGCATAGAAATGTTGGGAATTGTTTTGAGAGTTTTTCTTGATTTTTTTTTCATTTTTTTGAATTCTTTTGGATTTTATTAGCATTTTTTTCTATATTTTCAGGGTATTTTTAACAAAACCCCCCCCTAAAGGCTAAATTTATTTAAAAAAAAAGCCCAGCTAAAGGCTAAATTTATTTTTTAGCACATGGTCCACATGGTCTATTCTCAAATTATTTTACCATATGTTTCACATTTTTCCATATGCACCCTAAGTATCTTTACTATTTTCTCCTTTTGACCCTCTCTAGAGCCCATAAACCTACTCGCGGACCTCCTTTTAGCCTTCTCACAAGCCCCATCCTTATTCCTCCATACCCTATCCCTCTCAGCCCCTTCAACCCTCCCTTCCCTCTCCTTCCTACCATCCAATCACCATCCTTTGCTTTTCTGTGCAAAATTTCCACTTTGGTTCTTCTCTGGTGTTTGTTCTCTCATGCTCTTGGTGGACTTGGTAGATGCTGAAGTGTCCTTTTGAATTTTTGCAGCACAAGAGTCATGGTGTCATCTCTACTCCGAGTTTTGGCCATACCTCTCTGGGACGGAGAGCCCATTAGGTGGTGGGCAACTGTTGAGCCCATAAAAGTCATATTGATCAAAGTCAACCATAATCAAAGTCAAAGGGTCAAAGTCAAATTAATCAAAGTCAACATGTTCAAGGTCAAAGTAAACATGGGCAAAGTCAAAGCGTTCAAAGTTCACGTCTCAAGGTGCACGGGTAATGCACAATTAATTGCTCACAAAGGGTAATTTTGCAAAAAGTTGGTTGCAGGTTGGAGAGTGTCTTTCTATAATTTCTCCAAGGTTCAAAGTGTTTTTAAAGTGTTTGGAAGGTTCAGGTGAACCCTCTCTTAGGTGCACATTTGAGGAATTAAAAGGAAAAATGTGACGGTATGTGAAGCGATGGCGTACACAAAAGTGAAAGTATGGCCCCCCAATTAAAAATTTTGTTTTAGTCTAAAGTCACTACATGACAGAACAAGGATTCATTGGCTGCCCACTTTTGGAGACAATCTTGGGACATCAAAGTGAGCACCAAGATGCTCTAGAAGTTAGGAGTGTACGTGTATTGACACTCAAATCAAGGCAACAATTATTCTTTGAGGACTAAGCAAGGTGAGCATAAGATTCCATGTACTGGCTTCCATTGCCTCCTTTGAATTAGCACATCTTTAATCTGATTTTTCCATAGAGCAAAGTTTGTGCCATCAAATTTTCAGATCTCAAAATGGTCTTTGCCTTGTAAGTTATAACTCTTCCTCAAAACACTCACACTAGACCTTGATCCACCAGATATGCCTGAGACCTATGATGCCATGATGGTAGACAACTGAATACAATGATAATGGAGCTAGAAGAGTCCAAACACCACTAAGGCTCAAAGAAGGATGACCAAGTGTCAAATTTTGGGAGAGACTTCAACAATCTTCCTAGAAAAATGAATTAATGAACAATAATGATCAATCAGAAGGACTATGTGAGAATAAATGTGCTCACATCAATAAGTGTATCAAGCAATACAAACACTATATAATTGTCAAAACCAAAAAATCTAATTACGAGAGTATCTTTTGCAAAATGAGGATATGACTATTGTCAAAATCTCATAAAATTGCAAGTACTAACATGTTTACATGCATAGTGAATCACTGACTCCACTACATATAATTAGTTACCCAAAAGAAGCCAACTATGCTTATCGAGCACCTATGAACAACTATCATATATCTTCTATGGGGAGGCTGGGTAAGTCTTCCACCTACATCATCGAAGAGACCTCAACATCTTGGTGTCTCCCAGTTAAGAAAACGTCACCATGACCCTCTTTATAAAGCGTGAAAGGCTTTATGCAAAAATGTAACCGCTATATCAATGACAACAAGGTGTACATAAGCGGTATCCACAAAAGCATACATAGTGTATATGTGCTCAATATATGTAGTAAAATGACATTAAAAGACTCAATGCACAACCTAAAAACTAGCCAACAACACCTGCAAGTGTCTATCAAATTTGTTGTTTAGGTTAAGAAAACTTGCATAAATTTGCAGTGGCTACTCCCACCACAATTGAAAACCTTTCGAGAAACATGTAGTTTTATGAGTGTGGCTGAAAACATGGCCCCAAAGGTGAATACTGATTTTTGAAGAAATACAAAGAACACTCTTCTTGATGTTCTTGAACCTGTGTGAAGAGACCTATGCACAAGAGTACTCCAAAATGGCTCCAAAAATCACCCCAAAGATGCTTCAAAAACAGGCTCTGAAAGCAAAGAATGAAGCTTTGAGGGACCAAAACATGTTCAAGGTAATGTTAACTTTAGTCTTTCCCCTTCTTAACACTAGTTCTGTACTAGGACACTTGAGTGTCCTGGGACACTTAAGTTTCATGCTTTTACACCAAATTGATTGATTTTTCTTGATGACACCCTTGAGGGTTTGGTGGCATACTCACTTGGATTTGATAGCCCACATCATGTACTTTTAGAGAAAAATATAATCTTTGACATTTTCCAACTTCACATGTGTTATTAAATGAAGAAGAAAATGGGGATTTTTGAAAATTCAACTTTTTGCATAACTGAAAAAATAACACAATTCAAACATTTTGACAAATTGGATATGTTTTAGGAAATGGAAAGCTATTCATGCACTTTGGTAGTGTAAAGCAAGTGTCTAGGGATCTTTGGAGAAGGTTGAACACTTACATAAGTGATAAACATGGACTCAAACCTTGTCTTCTCTAGAGCACTGCCATTTATTGCACCTTTTAAAGAATGGCTCACTATAACTTGTGTGTAAGTGAGATTGTTGAGAATTGGAAAGTTATCAATGGATAACCTTCATACTAATTGAATGCATATTTTTATTCAAAGTTAGAAGGCCTCCACTTTGAACTAGTAGCCATTCCATTTCGTGCCGACTTTCATGCTGAATTGGCAAAGCATATATTTCTATGTTCACAAAAAGAACATAGGTCCAAAGGTGGAATAAAAAATTATGATGAAAAATAACAATTATTTAAATGATATTCTAAGTATTAAACCTTCCAAAATATGCTTTCATGCCATGTTTCATTCTTAATCTCGTCAAATAATATGTGATCCACAATGGTGATTGTGATAAGAATGAAAATAATTGGCATACGTATTTCATTTGACAAAAAGAAGATGGAATCCATGATGGAAATGATGAAATGTTTTCAAATGATCCTTATCATTTTATGATATCAAAGATTATATCAAAGGCTTTTGAGTATGTGTCCACAAACTATTCATTATTGTATGTATATAATTTGGTTGATGCCCACACAACAAAAGATTCTTGGTTCTCTCCAAAGACATGAAAATTTTGGTGGATCTCAATACATTATTTAGCCTCGCATATGTAAGCTTTGGTTTATTATGTCACACATTTTTTACTTGGTAACTTGAATGTGTACACCTTGAATGATGTCCATAAATTCTTTTGAGTCATATATTGGCTTTCCTTTTCTATCTTTGGCGACTAGAGTCATATGAGTTGATTTTATATGCGTATGCCTTGGTTGTTGTCTTCATAACTTGTTTGATTGTTGGCACATTTGTACACTTCGATGGATTCCCATAAGTTTGTTTGAACCATAATTATAAGTAGTTGCTGTTTTTGGTGTACATAGTCAAAATAATTGATTTTATTTGAATTGAAATGATTTTTCTAAGTGATTTTGAGGCTCATACCATGTGATCTATGTTTCAAGGAATGTGTATAACTTTTTCTTTCATATGATGAATTTTTTTCTTTGGATAAAAATACATTTCATCAAGAATTTTCATTCTGTTCACTACCATAGCATGTTGAGAGGCTATTTACATGAACACAAAATATGATTTTTTGTGTTTTATATTTTTGCATTAACTTTTGAATTATATTTAATATGTGTGTTAAAGGATTTTTAGAAATTCTCTTTGTAGAAGGTATGTGATTTTTTGGAAAATTGTCAAAAAAGGACACTTAAGTGTCCTATTTTGGTACCAAACTAGTGTCAAGATACCAAAAGAGTGTAACGTAGTGGCAAGAGATTGACAAGGTTAAGCGAGCTCCAAGGGGAACACTACTGGGATGGTTGACCTCCCGAGAAGTACTGGGAATCTCTATCTTCCTTGATCATTGAGGTCCTCCCTCACATGTAGCCAACTGTGCCAATGGTGACTTCGGTGGCGCGGATGACAAGGTATTCCAAGGTCTATGCCTTGGTCGCCACCTTGGTCGTAAGCTTTGGAGAAAGCCTTCATCATCAAATGAAGAGTAGAAGCAAAGGTTTGATATGAATCAAGCGGACCATTTAGAACAGTCTGCAGAAGTGAAATGTCACGCAAGATTTCATCAACAAAATTCAACTATTCCTTGAAATCTTTGATCTTTGTCAGAAAACTGTCCATGAAATCTCCTTCATTCATGTGCTCACTCCAAATGTTTTTAGAGGTAAGCAACACGAGCCTCATTCCTTTCTTGGCATAAAGTGGTTAGTGTATCCCAAGCATTGCAAGAGCAAATGTGAGGAATAATGGCACATTGGGTAGATAAGGCTATCAATGCATGTGCATGAGCATCTCTACCATCCCAAAGAATTTTCTCTATAGTAGGTGTGATAGGAACTGCAACATGAACATGAACATGAAGAATATTAACATCTTCAATGTCGTCTACATCACCTTCAACAATTGTGTTTGCAGGTGTAATAGGACATTTTTCAACATCTTGTACAATATTCCACAGTCCTCTTGCAACCAATACATGATGCATCATATAAGCCCATAATGGGTAATTGGTATCGTCCAAATTATCCTTAATAGCCAACATAGGGAATACATGATTGATTTCAGCCAATGCCACCGACTAAAATACCCTGATGCAAAAAAATGAATGTATCTCAAAAAGTTGAACAAAATTACCCTCTCGAGTTCTACTAAACCTGTAGTAGACTTCAAGACGCTTATATTGGTGAACCCAAAACCTATATATATCTTTGGCACAAAAAGACAAAATTTCCTGCACAAGCACTATGATAGTGCATTTAGAGGGTGAAATGAGCTTAGATCGTGATTTCAACACCAGAAAGCAAATTTGTTTTGATCTCCTAATCAATCTGAGTATGCTCACCAATTTTCATGCGATTCTATGACTATGAGCTGAGGGATGTCAGCAATGCCCTAGATGAAGCGGCGACCTGCTTTGATACCAATTGTTGGAGTTCGAGGTCTATGGAAGCATGCAAACATCGCAAGGAAGAAGAAGAAGAAGCTTGTAGCACAACACACAATACTGAATGTATTACCAAGAGAATGTCCAAAGATAAGTAGCCCATTAGGGTAATATACATATATAAAAACTAGGGGGGAAAAACCTCCTAAAGAGGGAAAAAAATACCTCGACAGTCATAATGTGTTCACACATATCACTACCTAAATATATCAACAAAAGAAACCTCCTAAAGAGGGAAAAAAGTGCCTCGATAGTCCTAGTGTGTTCACACACATCACGACCTAAATATATCAACAAATTAGTACTGATTTTTACCTTCTGAGGTGAACTTTTCACTCCCTATATACTTGTTCTAGTTGATCTTCTTGAATGCACACAATAGTTTGAGTAAAGACATCTTCGTTAGCTAACCAGGTTGTTTCTTCATCCGATTGAAGAAGCACATCTTTTGGTTTGTAGCTCCGTGACGAGTAGCACCTCCTTTAATGTCAATCCGGGAAGACATGAGGATGGTATGAAGACCTCAAGCAAGTGAAGGCACAAGTGCGTGAGTGAGAAGCACACTAGCATGCACACACATACACACACACGCGCACACACGGCAAGACAAAGAGTGAGAAGCAATGGAGTTCTTGGATTACTTTCAAAAAGCTCTTACAAGTTCATATCAATTACAAGCTAAGCCCCAAAAATGAGCTCTCTAGCTCTATTTATAGTTTTTGACTAGGTTTTGGCCTTGTCCAGACCTAGTGTCCGGCCTAGTTAAAAATTAGATTCTCTACCCTATTTGGAGGTTCAAATGAAGTCTAAAAAATGTGAAAACTGACAGGTAGATACTTCTAAAGCTCCTCAAGCTCAAGGACTCCTTGGCTTGCACAAAATGGAGCTACAAAAATGTGAAATGGTATTTACAATGGTTTTTAGTGATGAAAATCACTATTTGTGTAGGGATTTTCTATTAATATGTTGACATACATTTCCTAGAGCTCCCTACTTGCTCCTTCTCCTTGTGTGTCCACCTCTTTTATATGCGTTAGTGTCCTGAAAAAATATTGGCCTACTTGCCAGATCGTCGTTGACTGCTCTGTCTCCTTGTACTTTCTCTTCTCTCTGACTCCCTTCGTAAGCTTCCTTGCCTAGTGAGTCCTTCAGTTCCAACACCCCCCCCTCTCTCGCGTCTGTCGTCCCTGACAGACCCTTGTTGGGTGGGTCGTTGGATGTAGTACTCAACAACGTTTTGTGCTAAGTGATGTTCTGCAATCCGCAACCCTTTGGCCAAGTCCGTGAGTAGAGCATCCCAATCTACCGGCCCGGGAACCTCTGGATGTGGTATACATAACTTTTCGGAATGGAGAGCTTGTTCCACTGCAAACAACTGCAATAAATGTGATGGTCTGGGAATGAATATCTCTGAATGATATTCCCAGAATCCCGTGACAAACATTTCTTCAAACGTCTGTTTGAAGCATGCTGGTAGATACTTGATACGCGCGTGCCATGCATATACAACATTAATAGATGGTGTTGCGCTCATGTCGTAGACCAGGTCCTGATTTCCTTCATTAAATCCAAGAGCTGACATATGAGGTTTCTTGACATTTTTGAAAGTCCTGAAGGTGACCAGCATGAGTTCAAAAATTTTAAGGCACATTTGGGCCATGACATCTGGTACATTTTTAAACCTGACCCCCCAATGCCGAATCGTCGAGATCATATATCCTATGGTAGGTTGGCCTTTAGGTGGTGCTAAGTAGACATAATTGAGCCGTTTCTCGCATCCTTTGGTTGTCAGCACAGTTTTTGTGTATTCCGGCCATGACCTTCTTCGAAATACAGGGCAGTAGCATGGGTTGTATTTGATGTACAAAGGCATGTTATTCCATGTTCTTACCATGTCTGGGTAGGTTTCCAATAGACGAATCCTCCACGTTGGTTGATGTATATTGCCCTGCTTGGCACTTGCTGGGATGTCGTCCGGTGCAAATTGTGTAGCCGAGGTTGGTTCTTTTGAGGTGTGTTGCTTGATTTCGGCATTGTAGTCCGCCATTAAGACGCAGAAAGGAACATACAAATCGTCGGATGTGCCGATCCACCTATGATGGGAGAGGTTCCTAAAGTAATCCGATTTTATGACTACCTCTTCCAAGCGTGACATAGATGCTATCTGAACTGCCACTCTGTCATCATGGGTTGTGGCCACTTTCTCTAACCTCTGCATCCATTCAGGAGTCTCGATCTCGATGGTGTCCATACCCTCTTCTGTTTGCTTGCCCCCTGGTGCAGGCATGGGAACGTATGGGTCTTCGAAGGTTTCCTCTATTTCAATGGGTACTAAGTCTTCAGGTTCCGGTTCTACAAGTGGAGAGGGTTGACGCTCATATGGCATGACTTTACTGTGTAATTCTTCGAGTTCTGCTCTGAGTTTTGTGACTTCTTCGGATGTGTCGTTTGTGGCAGTGACTTTGCTTCGTAACTCCTGCTGAGTTGCCAGTTGCTTAAGTAGGTCATCTCTTTCTCGTTCTAATGTTGCATGGGCCTCCAGGAGGTCGGTATGGGTTTCTAACACAATTTGCATATTCTCTGAGGGAATGGCCTTGAATTTCTCTGGGTCGATTTCCTGCGGGGAACCCTCCATGGCTGCTTCCAAGTTCTCTTCATTCTGTTTTTGCAGCCGTTTATTCTCTTCGAGTGCTGTAGACATGTGTTTTCGTAGGAGGGCTAGATTGCATCTGAGCTTGAGATTCTGCGTTATCTGGGAGTGCATCAAATCATCCATTTGTTTCTTTTCTTCTGCATCTGACTGGGGTGGGTTGGCTACTAATTGTTCGTGTTGTTCCTGTAAGGTGGCATGTTGTTGTCGTAGTAGCCGCTTTTCCCTTTCGAGATCAATGAAGCGTAGTTGAAGTTCCTCATGACTTCGAAAGAGTCACGTATGTTGGTTATCAAGATGCTGGTAGTGCTGTTGTAGTTGGGACATACACTGATACATATTATTAAATACATTATTAATAGGGGTGGATGCGGGAAGGGTGTTGAATGCAGAAGGGAAGGGAAAGGAGAAGGGGAATGGAAGTGTGGATGCGGTGCTGGAAAATGGTGAAGTGGGAGGTGGGGGAATGGGAGATGGTGGATGTATGGGGGGAGGGAGAGGTGCGGAGGTGGGTGAGATGTCCATAAATTCAACAGTGGATGCAGTAGTGGGAGTGATTGTGAATATTGGAATTGTGGGTGAGGTGATGGTGGTGAAAGTGTACAGTGGTGTGTGCAATTGTGAATATGAACTACTCAGAAGTGTAATTGGGGGAATGAGATTTTCTGTGGCAGCGGTTAGAACTACTGTTTTAGTGGCCGTATAGACAAAAGAAGTGGAGATAGGGTGTGTGGGTTGTGTGACGGTCTGTGCTTCGGTATGGGTAGTGGACTCGGAGGCGGTGACAGTAGTGGTTACACTAGTTGTGGGAGGTGAATGTGGTGGAGTTGGAGGCAGGGGTGGCAAAGGGGGTGACAGAGGTGCACGATATATGGGTTTCCTCAGTGTCATGGACAGTGTGTGCGGTGCCCGTGGTTGTGGATGTGCCTTGTGGTTCTGATACTAATACATTCATCTGCTTTCCTGATCGAGGGGGACGTCTGCCGTATCTTCGCTCCATTCTTCGTGCTTGTGCAAGGGCGGTATGCACCGTCTCAGGTACACCTAAAGCCTCAGATATCATGTCAAGAGTGGCGCGGTATTGCTCGTCTACGCCTTCCTCCTCAAGTATTTGATTCATGAGGGCCTTGTCTGCTGCTAGGGACAGTCTATGTTGCTCTTGAACTCTTTTCATGGTATCATAGAGCTTTTTCAATGCCTTCGTATAAGCTGGGGCACCTTCAAGTACCTGCAGAGCTTCCTGATCATATTCCTACTCTTCTTCCTCGGATTGTCCATCATGTTCCTCCTCTTGTTCTTCTTCTTCTTCACCCTCCACATCGACGACATCTGGTTGTCTGGGATGGGGTTGGTCTGTAGCAGTTTGTTGTCCACTAGCTTGTTCTACCTCGACTTCTGCATTAACCGCCTCGATGATTCTGGCTACCTCCTTATCAGTTAGGTCTTCTAAAGTGAATCCGTGAGGAAAATCTAGGTCGGTTGGTATGGGTAGGAACACCAGATTAGGTCCGTCAGTGTTGTGTCTTGGTAATCTGATAGTGAAGGGTTGTACCTGCCTTGGAAGTCGTGGAGTTGTCTCTGGTGTCAATGTCGCACCGCGGGCTTGTGCACAGGGCATCTGAACGGCGCCTCTCATTTTCTTGGAGGGTGGCCCTGCGGAGGATAATCTACGCTGAAACTCCTGTACCCTGGTCCAAATGAGTGCCCTTTGCACTGGTACATCATACGTGAGACATCTATACACAATCCTGGTAAGAGCACAACATCCATATAGTACCGACTTTTGTTTCTTATACCACCTTTGATGAGCCAAGTGGATTTGGTCGATGATCCAATGGGGCATATTGATTGTCAGATCAAAGGCATCAGCCAAATATAGACTAAACCATATCTTCTTAGGTGGCATTGTGAACCTTTCTTGAGCGGGGAATGCAAAGTGCTGCATGACCATTCGCAAATGAATGGCGATTGTAGGCATCATTGCCACCATGTCCTTTAACTTCGTCAGATTCCTGTTCTTCATATTGTCGGGGACCATAGTCTCTTTCTCCGTAGGAATGTGCATACCTTTCATGTCTAGAGCTTCCCTTACCAACTTGATAGTTAATCTGAAACGCTTGAGCTCGTTGCCCCTTGTGAGAGATGGGAGGACAAAGGAGCTGTACCCCTTTTTGTCTTTGCTCGGAGTGAGGGTGCTAATCAAATAAGAGCACCTTAAAAAATCGGGCTTTGGCAATTGGAATTTGAAGTACTCGTAGAGTCCTACCTTCTTCCATATAGGTTTCAGTCCTTCATTATTCTGCAGTCTCTCAAATTCCCTGGTGAAAAAGTGATATCTGCCCCAACGCCCATTGAATTCTATCTCGGCCTCCCACATATAAGTGCCTTCACCTAGGGGTCCTACCACATCACTGAACCAATGAGAGTTTTTGCTGATTGGCATTGTGTGCCCCTGTGGAGGATTCTGAACCGGTATGGCGTGTAATGCCCTCAATGCCACTGGGCGTTCCTTCAATTCCTCCTCAACGGGAAGACTTTCAATGTCCACGACTTGGGGGCTGGTGCCTGCTTGGGAGCTAGTTCCTGCCGTATCTGCCATGTTACTTCTTGCCTCCTGATTCTGTGAGAATATAGAAACATGTGTTAACATTGTAAAGGACAAGATAGAACCGTTTTTGTCCCCGTTACAACATTAACATGAGGTTCGGGAGAGATTAGGGGGTTGTTAAGTGCTCGGTGCTTGTGTGTGTAGTTAGGAATTGGGTAGACCTAAGAACTAAGTGGAATGATGTAGTGTGAGAGTGACGTAGTTAGTAGGTGGACATGGATTTACAACTGAGGTCCGGGGGTTTATTACCAGTCTTTGGTTGCCAAATGTAGTGGATGGGTTTTGATATTGATTTTGTGGAGACTCTAAAGAGTTGGATAGGGGTATCTACTTGAGAATGAGGCTTTTTAGGGACCCATTTATGAGTGATTCTACTTTTGCGCATGGAAGAATATGTGTCCGTGCGTGATGTGTAAGATTGGGCATCAGCTGTTCGAGTGAGTGAAACATGTTGTACCGGGTGTGGCCTTGGTGTAGCTATTTGAGCCCGCAAGCAAGCCTTAGGCACCCAGATTTGTCGTGATTGTGGGCTGGCCTTCTTTGACTTCTTGGGTACCCAAATAGACTTCACTTTCGTAGAAGAATTTATGAAAGACTTCTTATTAGTGTCGTGTTGTTGATTACTAATAAGAGGTTTTGGCCGTGGGGTTAGCCTGGTCGAAACAGGGTGTTCACCTTTTCGCCTCCATACTTGTTTCAACGGCTGAAACAATCTGCTTTGCTCCTTTTTTTGGTCTCCAGTATAGCTAGTGCTCTGCTTCCTCTGTATTTGAGTTGCCTTTGGTTGCTGCATCCCTCTAGCCTTTGGAACAGAAGGGAGTGCCGTCTTATCCTTGACTCCGTCGTTGATACAATCCCCTTTCTGCATCATACAGTTTTGGACAAGAATAGCATTGTCAACTTCATGTGCACCCCTGGAAGGACCAGGAGTTCGTGCCTTACCTAATTCCTTGAGTGCCTCATATTCCAATTCAACTGTAATTCGGCTATGATTTACCCATACCTGAAGAATTCCACTCCTTAGGTTTAGGTTGACTGCATGATCATAGATCCAGTCCTGACCCAAGACAAGAGGCTCAGTGAGATCCTCATCTTGACACACTAGTACTTTGACTGTCATTGCTTCGTCTTGAATATAGAGGGGAAGTTCCACCTCGCCCATGCAAGGGGTTTCCACACCTCCCAATCCTATGAGGTATGCTTCCATAGGATTGATGGTTAATTTCAACTCTTGACAGTAAGACAATTTAACAGCACTAGTGGCTACACCTGAGTCAATCAAGGCTCTTACAGTCCTTGCACTCTTTCCTTGTCCTATATCTAAGGTTATAAAAGGGCGTCGATCAATTATCCTATGAGAGCTGATACCTGAAACTTCACACATAGCCACGTGATATCCTTGATCTGCATATGTACCTGGCCTAGGTTGCTCTCTGCCTTGTCTTCTTAATTTCATTCTCTGTATGCGCTCTAAAGCTTCTGCTTGAGCTTCTTCTCGAATTCGCTTTTCTTCTTCTTTGCGTTTCTTAGCAATATTGAGTCGACTTAGCATTTCCTCTGAGAGAGGTTCCTGATATAACTTGACTCTACATCCGCTTATGTAGCTTGGGAGAACATCGCCTTCTAATGTGGCTAGCTGCACTGCTCCACTTGTTGAGATTCTATTAATGATCATGGGTCCGTAGCCTCTCTTCTCCAGTTTCCTCGTATGTTGTTTCAACGTGTATACTAGTACTAGGTCGCCTGCCTTCAAACCTTTATCCTTAATGTGGGCATCAAAGTATGCCTTCTATCGTTTCTTAGCTGCATATATCCCTGCAGCCGCCCTCAGTCTTGTTTCTCCTAATCGTTCAAGGTCAAATATTCTAGAGGAGAGTTCATGACCCGTCCATTCATGCTCTTGTGCCACTTTCAATGTAGGTATTAAGAAGTCCAACGGTAGCACTGCATTTTGGCCAAATACCATCTGAAAGGGGGTGGCTTGGAGTACCGTTTTGTAGGCGACTCGGTATGCCCAAACAGCATGATGTAACTGTTTGTCCCAATCAGAGCGTTTATTATTTACCAATTTGGTAAGCACATTGCATAGAATCTTGTTTGTGCTTTCGGCCTGGCCATTAGCTTGTGGGTGATAGGGGGTAGACTTCTTATGCACTACCAAGAACTCTTGGAGAAGATTTTCGATAACTTCATTCAAGAAGTGAGTGCCTCTATCACTTACCATCTCTATAGGTAGTCCATACCTTGTGAACACATTCTCAAATAAAAACTTAGTTGTTGTTTGAGCATCGTTCTTCGTTGTGGCTTTTACCTCTACCCACTTGGTTAGATAATCCGTGGCCACAATGATATATTCAGCATGAGAACCCTTAGCTGGGGGATTAATAGGACCTACAAAGTCTATTCCCCACTTAGAGAATGCACGTCCACCCATCATAGGTTTCAGTGGCATCTCATCTTTGCGTATAGGATACTGAGTTCTCTGACAAACATCACACCGTTTCACATAGGTATGTGCATCCATGTGAAGGGTCGGCCACCAGAAGCCCGCAAATAGTATTGCCTTGATCACCCGATCTGGTCCAAAATGTCCTCCTGCTACACCTTGGTGAGCAGTTTCCAAGATCTTGAGATATTCACTTTCATGGACACATAGTCTCAGGTAACCATCTTTACCATGCTGGTATAGATTATCACCAATGAGTGAGTAATCCTGGGCTTCTTGTTCTAAACTCCTTTTCCTAGCCAGAGTCATGTCTCGGGGGAATCTTTTCGTCCTCAGGAAGGATACTAGTGGTTCACTCCAATCTGGCACTATGGACACTTGATAAAGAGTGGCATGTTCCACAGGTGGTTTAGTGCAACAGATTGGGCATTCCTTGCACAACTTTTGGACATCAGCCTCCATAGTAGGCCAATGCACTCCAAGTCTCCTTAGTGTCTGTAGGGTTCGTTGTTTTGAGTAGTGTTGCTCTAATGCACCTACATGTGATAATTGCAACCATTTAGCGTACTCATCCTCTTCCACACAACAAGCCAAGATCCCTTGATCTGTGTGCTTGTACATACTTCTTGCCATGATGTGATACTTTTGGGCTTTTACTACCTCTCTATCTTGTGTGTTTATTACTGGGTGGTTAGGCCCGTATGTCAATACTGGCACCAATGGCTTAGCCCACTGTGGCACCACTTCCAAATTAAACAAGTAAGCATCGGGAAGGTCATCTAACACTCCTTGTGGGGCTTCTCCCGATGTGAGCCTAGAGAGATGATCTGCCCTCAAATGAGTCTTCCCTTTCCTTACCACAACCTCGAAGTCGTATTCCATTAGTAAGAGAAATTATCGTACTAATCTGCCTGTATTACATGGCTTGTTTACCAGGTACAGTAGAGCTTGGTGATTAGTAAAAAACTTGAACTTATTTGCAAGAAAATAGTGTCTAAATTTCTTTACTGCATACACCATGCCTAATCCTTCTCTCTCCGTAGTGGTATAATTTTGTTCAGCTGCATTTAATTGTCTACTAGCATAGGCAATTGGAAGATCCATATTACCTTCACCGGTAGGCTGCGCAAGTACACACCCAATAGCATAATTGGATGCATCAACATGAACATGGAAAGGCTTATTCCAATCTGGTGTGGTCAAGATTGGTGCTGAACATAATCGTTGTTTAAGCTCATTGAAGGAATTCTCACATTCATCAGTCCACTCAAAGTTGGTCAAAAGTCCGTACATGGGCTTTGCTATGATGGCATACATGTGTATAAACCGTCGATAATAACCACAATGCCCCATGAAAGCTTGTACTTCCTTGACATTCTTTGGCCTAGGTAACTCGGCTATGGCTCTCACTTTCTCTTCATCAGTGGATATGCCATTCTTTGACACTATGTGTCCTAGAATCTTGCCTTGCGTGACCATGAAAACACACTTTTCTGGGTTCAGGCAGACTTGGTATTCTCTACATTTGTCAAATATTTGTCTGAGTTCAGGAATATGGGTTTGTCTAATGTTGGAATGAGCACAAAGATCATCAACATAGACTTCTAAGTTCTTCCTCAGGAACTCTTTAAATACATGGCACATCAGCCTCTAGAAGGTAGCTGGTGCATTGGTAAGCCCAAATGGCATTACTCTAAAGGCAAAAATGCCCCATTCAGTGGCAAAAGCCGTCTTATGCTGATCTTCTGGAGCTATGGCTACTTGATTGTAGCCCGAAAATCCATCAAGGAAGCTGTACACTTCTGTAGCTCAGTGATGAGTAGCACCTCCTTTAATGTCAATCCGTGAAGACGTGAGGATGGTATGAAGACCTCGAGCAAGTGGAAGCACAAGTACGTGAGTGAGAAGCACACCAACATGCACACACATACACACACACGCGCACACACGGCAAGGCAAAGAGTGAGGAGCAATGGAGTTCTTTAGATTACTTTCACAAAGCTCTTACAAGTTCGTTTCAGTTACAATCTAACCTCAAAAATGAGCTCTCTAGCTCTTTTTATAGTTTTTGACTAGGTTTTGGCCCTGTCTAGACCTAGTGTCCGACCTAGTTAAAAATTAGGTTCCAGGGCTTATTTGAGGGCTCAAACGAGATCTAAAAAATACGAAAATTGGCAGGTAGATACTTCTAAAGCTCCTCAAGCTCAAGGACTCCTTGGCTTGCACAAAATGGAGCTACAAAAAGATGAAATGGTATTTACAATGGTGTTTAGTGATGAGAATCACTTTTAATTGGTGTAGAGGTTTTGAAAAATTAAGGTTGCCTTAGTGCTAAATCTGCGTGAATGCTCATACGTACTTCTTCCTGAAGAAAATTATTGGCCTATTTGCCAGATCTTCGTTGACTCCCTTGTCTGCTTGTGCCTTCTCTCCCTTCTGACTCTCTTCTCTGACTGCCATGCCTCGTTAGTCCTTCAGTCCCTTGTCCGCTGCTAACACCCCCCCTCTCTCGCGTCTGTCGTCCCTGACAGACCCTTGTTGTGTGGGTTTTTGGATGTAGTACTCGACGACATCCTGCGCTAAGTGATGTTCGGCAATCCTCAATCCTTTGGCCAAATCTGTGAGTAGCGCATCCCAATCTACCGGCCCGGGAACCTCTGGATGTGGTATACGTAGCTTTTCGGAATGGAGAGCTTGTTCCACTGCAAACAACTGCAAGAGATGGGATGGTCTGGGAATGAATATCTCGGAGTGATATTCCCAGAATCCCGTGACAAACATCTCTTCAAACATTTGTTTGAAGCAGGCCGGTAGATATTTGATGCGAGCGTGCCATGCATACACAACATTAATCGATGGGGTTGTGCTCATGTCGTATACAAGGTCCTCATTACCTTCATTAAATCCTAATGCTGAGAGATGCGGTTCCTTGACATTTTTGAAGGTCCTGAAGGTGACCAACATAAGTTTGAAAATCTTCAGGCACATCTGAGTCATGACATCAGGTACATTCTTGAACCGGACCCCCCAATGTCGAATCGTCGAAATCATATATCCAATCGTAGGTGGGCCCTTCGGGGGTGCGAAGTACACATAATTGAGCCACTTCTCACATCCTTTAATCGTCAGCACTGTTTGTGTGTACTCCGGCCATGATCTCCTTCGAAATACAGGGCAATAACATGGGTTATATTTGATGTACAAGGGCATGTTGTTCCATGTTCTTACCATTTTCGGGTATGTTTCAAGCAGCCAAATTCTCCACATCGGTTGGCGAATATGTCCCTGCTTGGCACTTTCTGGGATGTCGTCAGGTGCAAATTGGGTGGCAGAGGTGGGTTCCCTTGAGGTATGGTGCTTGATCTCTGCATTATAATCCGCCATTAGCACGCAAAAAGGAACATACAGGTCATCCGATGGGCCGATCCACCTATGGTGTGAGAGATTCTGAAAATAATCAGATTTTATTACAACCTCTTCCAATTTTGACATCAATGCGATTTGGACTGCCACCCTGTCATCATGCGTCGTGGCTACTTTCTCTAATTTTTGCATCCATTCAGGTGCCTCAATTTCAATTGTGTCCATGCCCTGTTCTGTTCGCTTACCCCCGGGTGTTGGCATCGGAACATAGGGATCCTCGAATGTTTCTTCTACTTCAATTGGCACAAGATCGTCAGGCTCGGGCTCTACCAGAGGGGAGGGCTGACGCTCATATTCCATGACCTTGCTACGTAATTCCTCAAGTTCGGCCCGGAGTTTAGTGATCTCTTCTGATGTATCTTCTGCGGTTGTGCTTTTGCTGGGTGATGTCTGTCGGGTGGCCAACTGCCTTAGTAAATCATCTCTCTCTTTTTCTAAGGCGGCATGCGCCTCCATTAGATCTGCATGAGTTTCTAACACCACTTTCATATTTTCAGAGGGAATTGCCTTGAATCGTTCTGGGTCAATCTCCTGTGGGGAACCCTCCATGGCCGCCTCCAGATTTTCTTCATTCTATTTCTGTAATCGTTTATTCTCCTCTAGCGCTGTAGACATATGCTTGCGTAGGAGACCCAAGTTCCGTCGAAGCTTCAGGTTGTCCGTGATCTGAGAATGTAGCCACTCGTCCATGTGTCGTCGCTCTTCATCATCTGCTTGGGGTGGGTTGGCTACTAATTGGGCATATTGTTCCTGTAAGGTCACGTGCTGCTGTTGCAGTAGCTGCTTCTGCTCTTCAAGATCCCTACATCGTGCTTGGAGATCTTCGTGGCTTCGGAAAAGCCTTGTATGTTGGTTGTCAAGGTGTTGGTAATGTTGCTGAAGTTGGGACATGCATTGATACATATTATTAAATACATTATTAAGAGGAATGGTGGGAGAAATGGTGTTGAATGCAGAGGGGAAGGGGAAGGGAAAGGGAAGTGTGGATGCAGTACTAGAGAAGGGTGAGGGGGGAGGTGGGGGAATGGGGGATTGTGGGTAAATGGGGGGTGGGAGAGGTGCAGAGGTGGGTGACACCTCCATGGATTCAAAAGTGGAGGCCGTGGTGGGAGTGACTGTGAACATGGGGATTGTGGTTGTGGTGAGAGTTGTGAACGTGTATAGAGGGGTGTGTAATTGTGAACTCCCAGGAAGTGTGATCGGAGGAGTGGGGCTTACCGTGGTTGTGGTTAGACTTATGTTTCTCGTGGAAATAGAGTATGTGGGTTGACTGATGGTTTGTGCGTCAGTGTGTGTAGTGGGTTCGGAGGTGGTGACAGTAGAGGTTATAGTGGCAGGGGGAGGTGAAGGGGGCTGATGTGGGGGAGAGGGTGGCAAGGGAGGTGATGGAGGTGCACTCGATGTGTGGGCTTCCTCGGTGTCATGAACAGTGTGTGCTGTGCCAGTGGTTGTGGGGGTGCCTTGTGGTCCTGATCCTAATACATTCATTCGTTTTCCCGTTTGTGGGGGGCGTCTTCCATATCTTTTCTCTGTCCTTCGTGATTGCGCTAGTGCAGTATGCACCGTTTCAGGTACTCCCAAAGCATCTGATATCATTTCCAGGGTGGCACGGTATTGCTCGTCCACGCCTTCCTCCTCCAGAATCTGGTTCATGAGGGCTTTACCTGCAGCTAATGATAGCCTGTGTTGCTCTTGGACTCGGTTCATCGTATCGTAGAGCTTCTTTAATGCGTTAATATAGGCAGGGGCACCTTCCAGTACTTGTAGGGCTTCCTGATCATACTCTTGTTCTTCTGCTTCTGATTGTCCACCCTGTGCCTCCTCATGTGCTTCTTCTTCATCGTCCACATTGACTACGTCCGGTTGGCTGGGCTGGGCTTGGTCTGGGGCAGTTTGCTGTCCACCAGCTTGCTCTGCTTCAACTTCCGCATTTACAGCGTCGATGATTCTAGCAACTTCTTCGTCCGTTAGATCCTCCAGAGTGAATCCATGCGGGAATTCCAGATCAGTCGGGACTGGTGGAAACACAAGGTTAGGGCCATCTGTGCTGTGCCTGGGTAACCTGATAGTAAATGGTTGCACTCGTCGGGGAAGTCTTGGGGTTGTTTCAGGCGTTAGGGTTGCACCGCGAGCTTATGCACAAGGCATCTGGACAGCGCCTCTCATCTTCTTTGAGGGAGGCCCCACAGCTGACAATCTGCGTTGAAACTCCTGTGCTCTGGACCAAATGAGAGCCCTCTGCACCGGTACATCATATGCGAGACATCTGTATACAATTCTTGTAAGTGCACAGCAACCATACAGCACAGACTTTTGCTTCTTATACCATCTCTGATGAGCCATATGAATCTGGTCGATAATCCAGTGGGGCATATTGATGGACAAATCAAAAGCATCCGCCAGGTAGAGGCTAAACCAGATCTTTTTGGGGGGCATTGTGAACCTCTCCTGCGCGGGGAATGCGAAATGTTGCATGACCATGCGTAAGTGAATGGCAATTGTAGGTGTCATCGCAACCATGTCCTTCAACTTCGTCAGATTCCTGTTCTTCATATTGTCTGGAACCATAGTCTCTTTCTCTGTTGGGATGTGCATACCTTTCATGTCGAGTGCTTCTCTTACCAAGTTGATAGTCAAGCGGAAACGCTTCAGCTCATTGCCCCTTGTGAGTGATGGGAGCACAAAGGAGCTGTATCCTTTCTTGTCTTTGCTGGGAGTGAGGGTACTAATTAAGTATGAGCACCTTAGAAAATCTGGCTTTGGTAGTTGGAACTTGAAGTAATCATAAAGCCCCGCCTTCTTCCATATCGACTTCAGTCCTTCATTGTTTTGTAGCTTTTCAAACTCCCTAGTAAAGAAATGGTATCTGCCCCAACGTCCATTGAATTCTACCTCGGACTCCCACATATATGTGCCTTCCCCCAGAGGTCCAGCAACGTCACTGAACCAGTGTGAAGCTTTGCCCACCGGCATTGTATGACCCTGTGGAGGATTCTGAATTGGTATGGCATGTAATGCCCGTAATGCCACTGGTCTTTCCTTTAATTCCTCCTCGACCGGAAGGCTTTCGATGTCCACCACTTGGGGGCTGGTGCCTGCCTAGGAGCTAGTTCCTACCGTATCTGCCATGTTACTTCTTGCTACCTGTCTCTGTGAGAATATACAAACACGTGTTAATATTGTACAGAACAAGGGAGGATCGTTGTTGTTCCCATTACAATATTAACATGAGGGTCGGGAGCGAATAATGGGTTAGTAAGTGCTCGGTGCAAGTGTGTGTGTGGTTAGTCGTTCGGTAGACCTAAGAGTTAAGTGGAATGATGTAAGGTGATAGTGATGTGGTTAGTAAGTTATCATGGATTTACAAATGAGGTCTGGGGGTTTGTTACAAGTCTGAGGCTGCCAAATACAGTGGAAGGGTTTTGCTTTTGATTTCGTAGAGACTCTAGAGAGCTTTATCGGTGTCTCGGTTTGAAAATGAGGCCTTTTTGGGACCCATTTACAAGTGGCTCTGTTCGTGCTCATGGGCCTTGGTGTGTTCCTGAGTGTTGAAAACGAGTGGATGCCGGCTGTGCGAGTGAATGGATCATGCTGTGTAGGGTGTGTTCTTGGTGTAGCTATTTGAGCCCGCAAACAAGCCTTAGGCACCCAAATTTGTCTTGATTGTGGGCTGGCCTTCATCGACTTCTTGGGCACCCAAACAGCCTTCACGTTAGCAGATGAGCTTCTGAAAGACTTCTTATTAGTATCGTGTTGTTGGTTACTAATAAGAGGCTTTGCCCGTGAGGTTGGCTTGAGTGCCACCGGGTGTTCGCCTTTCCGCACCCACACTTGTTTCTCTTGCTGAGACATTTTGCTGTGTAGGTACTTTTGATCTCCGACATAGGTATTACTCTGCTTCTTCTGTCTTTGATCCACCTTCGGTTGCCGCCTCCCTCTGGCCTTTGGAAAAGAAAGGAGTTCCGTTGCATCCCTGACTCCTTTTTTGCAACCATCATTCCTCTGCAACACATAGTTTTGGACAAGAACAGCATGGTCATCTTCATGTGTACTCCTGGAAGGACCAGGAGTGTGTGCCTTTCCTAGTTCCTTGAGTGCTCCGTTATCTAACTCTACTGTAATTCGACTATGATTGACCCATACCTGAAGAAGTCCACTTCTTAGGTTTAAGTTGACTGCTTTGTCATAGATCCAGTCTTGACCCAAGACAAGCGGTTCAGTGAGGTCCTCATCTTGACACACTAGTACCTTAACTGTCATTGCCTCATCATGAATGTAGAGGGGAAGTTCCACCTCGCCCATGCAAGGGGTTTCCACGCCTCCCAATCCTATGAGATATGCTTCCACAGGATTGACAGTTAACTGCAACTCTTGACAGTAAGACAATTTAACAGCACTAGTGGCTGCGCCTGAGTCAATCAAGGCTCTTACAGTCCTTGCACTCTTTCCTTGTCCTATATCTACGGTTATGAAAGGGCGTCGATCAGTTATCCTATGTGAGCTAACACCTGAAACTTCACACATAGCTACGTCATATCCTTGATCTGCATATGCATCTTGCCTAGGGTGCTCTCTACCTTGTCTTCTTAATTTCATTCTTCTTATGCGCTCTAGGGCTTCTGCTTGAGCTTCTTCTCGAATTCGCTTTTCTTCCTCTTTGCGTTTCTTAGCAGTGTTGAGTCGACTTAGCATTTCCTCTGTGAGGGGTTCCTGATACAACTTAACTCTGCATCCGCTAATATAGTTTGGGAGAACATCGCCTTCTAAAGTGGCTAGTTGCACTGCTCCACTTGTTGAGATTCTGTTAATGATCATGGGTCCGTAGCCTCTCTTCTCTAGCTTCCTTGCATGTTGTTTCAATGTGTAGACTAAAACTAGATCTCCTGCTTTCAAGCCCTTTTCCTTCACATGGGCATCAAAGTATGCATTCTGCCTCTTCTTAGCTGCATAGATTCCTGCAGCTGCTCTCAGTCTTGTTTCTCCTAATCGTTTCAAGGTCAAAGATCCTAGAGGAGAGCTCATGACCTGTCCATTCGTGCTCTTGTGCTATCTTCAACGTAGGTATTAAGAAGTCCAAAGGTAGCACAACGTTTTGGCCGAATACCATCTGAAAGGGGGTGGCTTGGAGTACCGTTTTGTAGGCAACTCGGTATGCCCAAACAGCATGGTGTAGCTGTTTGTCCCAATCAGAGCGTTTATTGTTCACTAATTTCGTCAGTACATTGCATAAGATCTTATTAGTGCTCTCAGCTTGTCCATTAGCTTGAGGGTGATAGGGGGCAGACTTCTTGTGTATTACCAGGAATTCTTGGAGTAGATTCTCTATCACTTCGTTCAAGAAATGAGTGCCTCTATCACTTACAAGCTCTATAGGTAGCCCATATCTTGTGAACACATTCTCGAACAAGAATTTAGCAGTTGTTTGAGCATCGTTCTTTGTCATAGCCTTTACCTCTACCCACTTAGTTAGATAGTCTGTCGCAACAATGATGTATTCTGCATGAGAACCCTTAGCTGGGGGATTAATAGGACCCACGAAGTCTATTCCCCACTTAGAGAACGCACGTCCACCCATCATAGGTTTCAATGGCATCTCATCTTTTCGTATAGGATACTGAGTTCTCTGACAGACATCACACCGTTTCACATAGGTATGTGCATCCATGTGAAGGGTAGGCCACCAGAAGCCCGCAAATAGTACTGCCTTGATCACCCGATCTGGTCCAAAGTGTCCTCCTGCTACACCTTGGTGAGCAGTTTCCAAGATCTTAAGATATTCACTCTCATGGACACACAGTCTCAGGTAACCATCTTTACCGCGTTTGTATAGATTATCACCAATGAGTGAGTAATCCAGGGCTTCTTGTTCTAAACTCCTTTTCCTAGCCAGAGTCATGTCTGGAGGGAATGTGTTTGTCCTTAGGAAGGATACTAGAGGTTCGCTCCAATCTGGCACAATGGATACTTGATAAAGAGTAGCGTGTTCCATAGGTGGTTTAGTGCAACAGATTGGGCATTCCTTGCACAACTTTTGGACATCAGCTTCCATAGTTGGCCAATGCACTTCGAGTCTCTTTAGAGTCTGTAAAGTTCGTTGCTTTGAGTAGTGTTGCTCTAACGCACCTACATGTGCTAATTGCAACCATTTAGCGTACTCATCCTCTTCTACGCAACAAGCCAAGATCCCTTGATCTGTGTGCTTGTACATGCTTCCTGCCATGATGTGGTACTTTTGGGCTCTCACAACCTCCCTATTCCGTGTGTTCACCACTGGATGATTAGGCCCGTACGTCAATACTGGTACCAATGACTTAGCCCACTGCGGTACGACTTCCAAGTTAAACAAGTAAGCATCAGGAAGATCATCTGCTTCTCCTTGTGGGGCTTCTCCCGACGTGAGCCTAGAGAGATGATCTGCTCTTAAATGAGTCCTACCTTTCCTTACCACAACCTCAAAGTCATATTCCATGAGCAAGAGAAACCACCTCACTAATCTTCCTGTATTGCATGGTTTGTTTACGAGGTATAGCAAAGCCTGATGATCAGTAAAAAATTTAAACTTATTTGCAAGCAAATAGTGTCTAAATTTCTTAACTGCATATACCATGCCTAAGCCTTCTCTCTCCGTAGTGGTGTAATTTCGTTCAGCTGCATTCAACTGTCTACTGGCATAGGCAATTGGAAGATCCATATTACCTTCACCAGTAGGTTGTGCAAGCACACATACAATGGCGTAATTGGATGCATCCACATGAACATGGAATGGCTTATTCCAATCTGGTGTGGTCAAGATTGGTGCTGAACATAATCGTCGTTTAAGCTCCTGGAAGGAATTCTCACATTCATCCGTCCACTCAAAGTTAGTCAGAAGTCCGTACATGGGCTTTGCAATGACAGCATACATGTGTATAAATCGTCGGTAATAACCACAATGCCCCATGAAAGCTTGTACTTCCTTGACATTTTTTGGCCTAGGTAACTCTGCTATAGCTCTCACTTTCTCTTCATCAGTGGATATGCCATTCTTTGACACTATGTGTCCTAGAATCTTGCCTTGCCTGACCATGAAAACACATTTTTCTAGGTTCAGGCAGACTTGATATTCTCTACATTTGTCGAAGATTTGCCTGAGTTCAGGGATATGGGTTTGCCTAATGTTCGAATGAGCACAAAGATCATCAACGTAGACTTCTAAGTTTTTCCTCAGGAACTCTTTAAATACATGGCACATCAGCCTTTGGAAGGTAGCTGGTGCATTGGTAAGCCCAAATGGCATCACTCTGAAGGCGAAAATGCCCCATTCTGTGGCAAAGGCTGTCTTATGCTGATCCTCTGGAGCTATGGCTACTTGATTGTAACCTGAAAATCCATCAAGAAAGCTGTACACTTCCTTGCCTGCCACTCTTTCTAAGAGATGTTCTGTGATGGGAAGCGGATAGTTATCTCGAATCGTGGCTGCATTAACCTTTTTCAAGTTAATGCACACACGAAGCTTGCCATTCTTCTTGGGCACCACTACGATGGGGGATACCCATTCAGTGTGCTCAATTTCATAGATAAATCCAGCTTCAACCAATCTATCTATCTCTTCTTTGATCTTAGCAGCGTAATTATCGTTATATGTGTAGGGCTTTTGCTTAGAGGGTTTAGCATCTGAGGTCATGGGGATGGTGTGTGAGCATATGTCAGGGTCAACACCTTTCAAATCCTTGTAACTCCAAGCGAACACATCTCTGTATTCTCTTAGCAAGGCTATTAACGCATGCTCTTCTTCCTCTGTTAGATCATGGCCTATGTATGTGCATCTCTCCTCTCCTTCTTCTAGGGCCACTACTATTTTCTTGGTGGTCTCTTTGTTATCATAGGCCTCTCCTGCTTGTGCCTCTCGTTTAGGCATTCTTATCATGACTCTCCTGTCATCTATCTCATACTTCTTAAAATTTTCTGGGACCTCAAACAAAGATTCTTCCTCTTCTGGTGAGACTTCTCTCTTCTTCCGTTTCTTTCCTTCTTCCTTTGGGGTCACATGTGTGGCTAATCTTACATCATTTGTAAGCTCTCCATGTCTCTGGGGTTGAAATTCTACTTCATGGAAGTATTCTTCATCTGATGCAAATGGTGGGTCCATAATGATTGACTCTAGATCGGAGTCACTTGCATCCTCAAATGCATCAGGGCTAGGTTTGCATTCTTCTAGAACTGCCTCTCCCATGATTGGCTCTATGGAGAAGACTGAAATATCATAGCCATCCTCATCACAGTGAGGTGTCCATTGTTCTTCATTGATGGCTACGTCCATTGTTGCTAGGATTTTTGCCCAGCCATGGGGTTCAAATTCCTCATCAGGAAAAACTACAGGTGCATAGGCTGGGTCTTGAATTGATCTATGTGTTTCTTTTGCACCTACCTCTCTGGCTTTCTCTCTCTTCTCTTCTTCTACTGCAACCTTGCACATCCATAAATGAGTGTCTTCATGCATCCATGAGGATCCAGACCCTATGGAATGCACAGATTCCGTGTCATCTTTGGCTCTATGGATGGGATTCCATTGGATAGGAGGGACATCTCTATGAGAGTAATCCTTGAGATTGACTTTGGTCGTAACACCTAAGTGTTGCAGGTACAAGGAATTAGTTCCCCAATCCTGTACCACTTGCAACTGTCGCATGAATGGTCGTCCCAAAATCATCTCATAGGCATGATTTTTGCTAAAGTCACATATAGCAAAGGTATGTTCAAACTCGACACCACAAGTGGTGAGAGTTATTCCTTCTAGCAATCCTAGGGGTCTCTCTATGTGACCATCGGCCATCTGCAATTTCATTCTCGTTGGCCTGAGTGCCGGCTTGCCCCAACGCTTCCATAGGGAGGTGGTGGCAATTGCAACTCCTGCACCTGAGTCCAAAATTGCCTTGGTGGTGTACTCCTGATAAGTAATGGGAAGATAGGTGTTCCCTTCTTCACCTTCACACATATCTCCTATCTTATCCAAGGGTATCTCTGGCACTGTCCTATGTGATCCTACCTGGGAACGAGGTTTTACTATCTCAGGTACTTGTTTGGTTACATGTTTCCACGATTCAGGTCTACCCTTGAGTAGCTCTTCTAACTTGAGATTGCATTGCACGTTAGTGTTCTTCACTACCTCTGTGTTCCTAGGTATGACTGAATCTTCGTTTCTTACCATGACTGTGGGTGCTCTCATGCACGTGGACTTTGCTTCCCATGGGCCTGTGAAATGGGGTAGCTCTTGTATGGAATTGGATTCAAAGTCCAATCTATCGTGAGACTGAGTACTCTCATGTTCCCCGTAAATAGATGGGATGTCTTGTGGGAATTGGTCGTGTGCATCATCCACAAGTTCAAAGGGAGGGGCGACTTCACTTTCGTTATCCCATTTATCTTCTTGAATTTCTCGTAGGAAGTCTGGTGCAAACCGATTCATAGAAGAAGAAGTGTCTGGCTCCGTAGAATTAGGCACATAAGCAACCTGGGAAGGAGGGCTTATTCTATCGTTGGCTCTTTCCTCGCTCTCATAGATGTTTGGAGCACAAGCTTCCTGGGGAGGATTACTTATTCTATTACTTTTCCAAACAGGCTCATATGCTCCCTGAGAAGGAATGTAGGCAACCTGTGGAGGTACGTGAGCTTTCGAGGGAGGCTCATCTGCCTTTTGGGGGGAAAGATAAGCTTCTTGAGGAGGCACATGGGCTTCCTGAAGAGGCTGGCTTATCCGTTCTCTTGCCCTTTCCTTTCTTTGAGGGGCAGGTTCCTTTTCTGATTGTGCAATTAGCCTCTCTATTCTTTCTAGCAGTCCATCAAAATGTAACTGCGTCTTAGCTGAGCTAGAGATGTTAAAGAGGCGACTAGCTTCAAACATGGTCTGAGCCAATTCCACCATTTTGGCACAAATTTTAGTTCGTTCAAGCTCTAGCTCGGCTCTAGGGTAGCATTTTTCATGATCGGTTATGGTTGGCCCTTCTTGGATTCTGGCCTGATATGCTTTAAGCATCATATTAAGGTCTTCGGGAGTGGGATCTGCTAGGATTGATCCTACTCTAGGGGGTGGTGGGTTTAGGTGAGGCGGGTTGGAAGGTGGCTGGTCGGATGGCGATGGGAAAGGTGGTGGTGGGGTAGTGTGAGAGGGAGTTTGAGATGTGAGTTCAGTTATCCTGGCTTTGGTTTCTCTTATGCTTTCCTCAAGTTCACTCATCTTTTTAGCCCATTGTCTTTTCATTCTTTCTCGACTATCTTTCCACGCTCTAGTCCTTTTCTTGGTTATGCTCTCAGTTTCACTAGCTGTTGGGCTCTTTTCCTGGTCTACCCCTTGGTTTTGCTGCAATGCTTGAGCTCTAGTGACTACCTGTACCGGAGCAGTGGAAGTGACACTTCCTGTGGAGTTTACCACTAATCCAATAACGTTGATAGGCGTGATTTTTGGCATATTATTGGGGTTCTTTGGGCAATCTCGTAAGAGATGCTCTTTTCCACAATCTTGGCAAAAGCCTTGGATCGTCACTGACTGGGGTTGTGTAGGTGGAGGTAAAGGACAATCACGAATGAAGTGATCTCCTTGGCATCTGTAGCACGGTCCTCTTGGGAATGAAGGTCTTACCTGCCTAGGTTGAGGCCTAGGGTTGGGGTTTGCGTACATGACATTTGCGTAATTCGATTCCCAACTAGATTCATTTGGCTCTTCACTATAGTAGGACTCACCATGTTCAGGAGACTGCATGAAGTAAGCCTGGGGACTCTCAACATGCGTAGAATCGAAGCTATGGTCACTGGGATCACTTTCTGAAAGCAATGGTGTTATGGGGACTATAGCTTGGTTTAGGTTTTCTTCTGCTGCTGCATACTTTACAGAGATCAAGTTGGATGGAGCTGGAGGTTGTTGGGCTAACACAGGCTGAGGTCTTTGCTGGGCTTGGTATTGTGGTTGGTAGGGTTGTTGAGGTCTAGCATACTGTTGTGGTGGGTATTGGTTTTGGTATCTGCCTTGTTGAGGGTATGGCTGAGGGTAGGCTTGCCTAACTGCTTGCTTGTTGTATGGGCAGTCTTGTGCGGTGTGATTTGTGTATCTTCGTTCGATAGTGCAGTACTGGCTACTGGGGTTTACTTGGGGCTGAGCCATAATGGGGCAGACATTCGCCATGTGGTCATCACCACACGTATAGCACCTTTTCATAGGGGCAAACCTTGGAATTTGTTTGCTAGAGACGCCTAGTTTTTGGGCCACTTTCTCTGCGAGTTCCTCAATTGATGTGGATTGCGTGGAAGAGTGACTAGATGCACTATCTGAACCTTTGTAGATTTTGGAAAGCTCTAGTTCTTCCCCTAAGTTATCTTCAATGTCAATGCACATGCGTACACACTCTTCTATAGTCCTAGGGTCCTTCAGATACACATAGGATCTCAATTTCGTACTCAGCAATCCATCCAAGAATAAGGCTACTTGTTTAGCTGGTGTAGGTAGCTCCGAAACAGGGCATCTTTCAAGATATTGCCTAAATCTTCTTCCTGCAAGTCTCACGGTCTCTTGAGGGGTTTGCTTGAAGCTGTGAATCAGTGAGGAGGTATTGTGTCTTATGCCACTCTTAGAGAACTCTACGATGAAAGCCTCTAGGAGTTGGTCTATGCTCCTGAACTGTCGCTCATCCAATGGTTGAAACCATGTAAGTGCTGTGTTCCTAAGGGTTAGACCGAAGGCATTGTACTGCGTGAATAGATCCTCCACTTGTTCAGCTCTCAAGACTTTCTTGAACTCCGCCACATGATCATAGGGATCTCGTGTGCCATCAAAGTAATTCTTCATGGACTTAACTAGCTGGGTCGGTCTCAGAGTTCTTGTGTGCTCTCTAGGTCTCGGCAGAGGGAATCCATCCACATTTCTCTGATTCCGGTGAGCCCTAAGTATTTCTGGTTCTACTCTATTTGTCTCCGTCCTCGTTCTTTCTCTGCCCACGGGGTTGGCAAAGCTTACTTCTGGTCTATCTCTACTTCTGTCTCTTTGAGTTCCATGAGCTTGGGATGTTCCAGCTCCAGGGTGACCATAGGATACATTTGATCTTGGTTGGGGAAAAATGAATTCACCCTTCCAAGTGTAAGCATGCCTATCATTTTCTGTCACCACAAAGATCCTTTCCGAAGTGTGATCTAAGTAGGTCACTCCACCTGGGCTATCCGGATCCTTAAACTCATAGATCATGATAGTTCCTATATCAGTTGGCTGATTAGATTTATATCTCCAAAAGGCTTCGTCAGTTTCTCGATTGAGGAGCAACTCTATGCTCTTGTTGTCTTGGGGAACCCACTCAGGCGTGATAATCCTAGTGAGAACAGATTTGCCTCGAGGGGTTCTAGGTTCCGCACCCATGTTTCCTTGTTCCAAGTCACCTAAGTCCGCTTCAGAGATTACATTTCCAAATTCATCTGTCCTATCTGGGTGACTGGTGACTACGTATATGGTTCCTTCCTTGTCCAGGTATGCACCGTTTTCAAATTTGACTGCTGGGTGCTCTAGTCCAATGGATTGATCAGGATTCTTAATCTGTACCACAGATCTTCCTAAGCCGTCCTCATAGATGCTAGCACCTAATCGGTTGGTCCTAAGGTATTCCAGCTGTGTTTTGTAAGGGCCTTCTACCCTGTACAAGTAAGGCACTCCTGAACTTCCCGTAGGTCTGTCCATGCCTTGAGACATCTTTGACTCACTGGTCTCAGAGCTAGGGTAGTACGAGTGGTGGCTCAACTGCTGGGCCCAAGACCTAGCAGTGTGGTTAACACTAGCCTCTGAAGACCTAAGGCTTTGTCTCTCCCTTACAAGATGTCGTCCTGATCTAAGGTTCATATGCCTTTCTAAGTAGCCCAATTCTTTGCCCAGAGTACAACCTCGTTGCTGGTTACTTTATATTAGTCACTTGATTCTTTTTTATTTATTTCTCGTGTTTACGGTCTTGTCTGATTTTACGTCGTCAGGAATACTTGAATGTTCTTCGTGCTTTCAGGTTGATCGTTCCAAGTTAGGTTCTTTTCCTTTATGTTATCGACAATACAGAGATTAGGTTTTTAGCTTGGACTTGAGTTTTTAGGTAGTCTTCAACTTGATACCTGCCTATCGTCGCCCTGACTTACTCCTACCTCTCGTTGTTCTTAGCCTAAACTATGAATTGACAGAGGGGGTTAAAAGTTTCCAACCTTTTGTTTCCTGCTTGGTTGCCCTTGAGTGCCCAAGAAGTGTGTTCCCAAGCTTACACTTACACTTGCTTAGAACGCCTTGCGATGCTCTCAAAGGATCTGCGCAGGAAGCTGGAGGGGATGATGATGATGATACCTGCAAGAAACACAATAAACATGCAAAAAACAGTGCAAGCAATATCGCTCTCTCGCTCTCTCTCACAAGTAGAATGAGGGAAATGAGGTGGAGATGGTGATATGATCAAAAAACAGAATTTTTGGCGATGATGGAGATGGAGGTGGGAGATGATGATGATGATGATGGTGATGAAAGTAAAAGAAAACCGATGAGAGTGAAGAAAATACCTACAACTCCAACGCGTCAACTCTACGTCTTACCATCACACGCTCGTCCTCAAAGCTCGATCCCCGGCAACGGCGCCAAAATTTGGTGTAGCTCAGTGATGAGTAGCACCTCCTTTAATGTCAATCCGGGAAGACGTGAGGATGGTATGAAGACCTCGAGCAAGTGGAAGCACAAGTGCGTGAGTGAGAAGCACACCAACATGCACACACATACACACACACGCGCACACACGGCAAGACAAAGAGTGAGGAGCAATGGAGTTCTTTAGATTACTTTCACAAAGCTCTTACAAGTTCGTTTCAGTTACAATCTAACCTCAAAAATGAGCTCTCTAGCTCTTTTTATAGTTTTTGACTAGGTTTTGGCCCTGTCCAGACCTAGTGTCCGGCCTAGTTAAAAATTAGGTTCCAGGGCTTATTTGAGGGCTCAAACGAGATCTAAAAAATACGAAAATTGGCAGGTAGATACTTCTAAAGCTCCTCAAGCTCAAGGACTCCTTGGCTTGCACAAAATGGAGCTACAAAAAGATGAAATGGTATTTACAATGGTGTTTAGTGATGAGAATCACTTTTAATTGGTGTAGAGGTTTTGAAAAATTAAGGTTGCCTTAGTGCTAAATCTGTGTGAATGCTCATACGTACTTCTTCCTGAAGAAAATTATTGGCCTATTTGCCAGATCTTCATTGACTCCCTTGTCTGCTTGTGCCTTCTCTCCCTTCTGACTCTCTTCTCTGACTGCCATGCCTCGTTAGTCCTTCAGTCCCTTGTCCGCTGCTAACAACTTCCTTGCCTGCTACTCTTTCTAAAAGATGTTCTGTGATAGGAAGCGGATAATTATCTCGAATTGTGGCTGCATTGACCTTCTTCAAGTTAATGCATACACGCAGCTTTCCATTTTTCTTGGGCACCACTACGATGGGGGATACCCATTCAGTGTGCTCAATCTCATAGATGAATCCAGCTTCTACCAGTCTATCTATCTCCTCTTTGATCTTAGCAGCAAAGTTATCATTATATGTATATGGCTTTTGCTTAGAAGGTTTGGCATCTGAGGTCATGGGGATAGTGTGTGAGCATATGTCAGGGTCTACACCTTTCAAATCCTTGTAACTCCAAGCGAATACATCTCTGTATTCTCTTAGCAAGGCTACCAATTCGTGCTCTTCGTCTTTCGTCAGGTCATGGCCTATGTACGTGCATCTCTCTTCTCCTTCTTCCACAGCTACCACTATTTTCTTGGTGGTTTCTTTGTTATCATAGGCCTCCCCTGATTGCGCCTCTCGTTTAGGCATTCTGATCATGACTCTCCTGTTATCTATCTCATACTTCTTAAAATTTTCCGGGACCTCAAACAAAGATTCTTCCTCTTCTGGTGTGACTTCTCTCTTCTTTCTTTTCTTTCCTTCTTCCTTCGGGGTCACATGTGTGGCCAGCCTTACATCATTTGTAAGCTCTCCATACCTCTGGGGTTGAAATTCTACTTCATAGAAGTATTCTTCATCTGATGCAAAAGGTGGGTCCATAATGATTGACTCTAGATCGGAGTCGCTTGCATCCTCAAATGCATCAGGGCTAGGTTCACACTCTTCCAAAACGGCATATCCCATGATTGGCTCTATGGAGAAAACTGAAATGTCATAGCCATCTTCATCACAGTGAGGTGTCCATTGTTCTTCATTGATGGCTACATCCATTGTTGCTAGGATTTTTGCCCAGCCATGGGGTTCAAATTCTTCGTCAGGAAAGACTACAGGTGCATAGGCTGGGTCTTGAATTGATCTATGTGTTTCTTTTGCACCTATATCTCTGGCCTTTTCTCTCTTCTCTTCTTCTACTGCTACTTTGCACATCCATAAGTGGGTGTCTTCATGCATCCATGGGGATCCTGATCCTATGGAATGCACCGATTCCATACCATCTTTGGCTTTATGGATGGGATTCCATTGGATAGGAGGGACATCTCTATGAGAGTAATCTTTGAGATTCACTTTGGTCGTAACACCTAAGTGTTGCAGGTACAAGGAATTGGTTCCCCAATCCTGGACCACTTGCAACTGTCGCATAAAGGGTCTTCCCAAAATCATCTCATAGGCATGATTTTTGCTAAAATCACATATAGCAAATGTGTGCTCGAACTCAACACCACAGGTGGTGAGAGTTATTCCTTCTAACAACCCTAGGGGTCTCTCTATGTGACCATCGGCCATTTGCAATTTCATCCTTGTGGGCCTGAGTGCTGGCTTGCCCCAACGCTTCCATAGGGAAGTGGTAGCAATTGCAACACCTGTGCCTGAGTCTAGAATGGCCTTGGTGGTGTATCCTTGATGGGTGATAGGAAGATATGTGTTTCCCTCTTCACCCTCACTCATGTCTCCTATCTTGTCCAATGGTATTTTTGGCACTGTTCTCTGGGATCCTACCTGGGAACGAGGTTTCGCTATCTCTGGTACTTGTTTGGCTACATGTTTCCATAGCTCTGGCCTTACTTTGAGTAGCTCTTCTAAGGTGAGGTTGCATTGCACTTTAGTATTCTTTACTACCTCCGTGTTCCTAGGTATGACTGAGTCCTCATTTCGTACCATGACCGTGGGTGCTCTCAGGCAAGTAGACTTCGTTTCCCATGGGCCCGTCAAGTGGGGTAATTCTTGTAAAGAGTTAGACTCAAAGTCTAACCTCTCATGAGAGTGGACACTTTCCTGTTCTTCATAAATAGAAGGGATGTCCTGTGGGAACTGATCATGTGCGTCATCCACGAGTTCAATGGGAGGAGGGGCTTCACTTTCCTTAGCCCATTTGTCTTCTTGAATCTCTCGTAGGAATTCTGGTGTGAAGCGATTCATAGAAGAAGATGTGTCTGGCTCCGTAGAGTTAGGCACATAGGCTTCCTGGGCAGGAATGCTTACTCTTTCACTTGCCTTGTCCTTGTGTTGAGAGGCGGGTTCCTTTTCTGATTGTGCAATCAGTTTCTCTATTCTTTCTAACAGTCCATTAAAGTGCAAGTGTGTCTTCGCAAAACTAGAGATGTTAAATAGGCGGCTGGCTTCAAACATGGTCTGAGCCAACTCCACCATTTTGGCACAAATTTTAGTTCGTTCAAGCTCTAATTCTACTCTAGGGTAGCACTTTTCATGATCAGTTACGTTTGGCCCTTCTTGGATTCTGGCCTGATATGCTTTAAGCATCATATTAAGGTCCTCGGGAGTGGGATCTGCTAGGACTGATCCTACTCTTGGGGGTGGTGGAATTGTGTGAGGTGGGTTGGAAGGTGGCGGGTCAGATGGAGATGGGAATGGTGGTGGTGGGGTAGTGTGAGAGGGAGTTTGAGATGTGAGTTCAGTTATCCTGGCCTTTGTTTCTCTGAGGCTTTCCTCAAGTTCACTCATCTTTTTTGCCCATTGCATTTTCATTCTTTCACGACTATCTCTCCAAGCTCTAGTCCTTTTCTTGGTTATGCTCTCAGTTTCACTAGCCTCTAGGCTCTTTTCCTGGCCTACCCCTTGGTTTTGCTGCAATGCCTGAGCTCTAGTCACTAAGTGTACTGGTGCAGTGGACGTCACACTCCCTGTAGAGTCTACTACTAACCCAATAACATTGATAGGAGTAATTTTTGGCATGTTGTTGGGGTTCTTTGGGCAATCTCGTAAGAGATGCTCCTTTCCACACTCTTGGCAAAAGCCCTAGATCGTCACTAATTGGGGTTGTGTAGGTGGAGGCAAGGGACAATCACGAATGAGATGATCTCCCTGACATCTGTAGCATGGTCCTCTAGGGAATGGGGGTCTTACTTGCGTATTTTTAGGTCTAGTGTTGGGGTTTGTGTACATGACATTAACATACTCTGACTCCCAATTAGGTTCATTTGGCTCTTCACTATAGTAGGACTCACCATGTTCAGGAGACTGCATGTAGTAGGCCTGGGGGCTGTCAATATGCGTCAAATCAAAGCTATGGTCACTCGGGTCACTTTCAGAAAGCAATGGTGTTACAGGGACTATAGCTCTACTCAGGTTTTCTTCTGCAGCAGCATACTTTATCGGATCACATTAGTAGGAGCAGGTGGTTGTTGTGCTAGCACTGGCTGGGGTCTCAGTTGGGCCTGATATTGCGGTTGGTAATTTTGCTGAGGCCTAGTATACGGTTGTGGTGGGTATTGACTCTGGTATCTGCCTTGTTGAGGGTATGGCTGAGGGTACGTCTGCCTAACGGCTTGCTTATTGTAGGGGCAATCTTGCGCGGTGTGATTGGTGTGCCTCCGTTCTATGGTGCAGTACTGGCTACTAGGATTTACTTGGGGTTGAGCCATAATGGGACATACATTCGCCATGTGGTCACCTCCACAAGTATAGCATCTTTTCACAGGGGCAAATATTGGGATCTGTTTGCTAGTGACACCTAATTTCTGAGCTACTTTCTCAGCGAGTTCCTCAATTGATGTGGATTGCGTGGAAGAGAGGCTAGAGGCACTATCTGAATCTTTGTATATCTTGGAAAGCTCTAACTCCTCCCCTAGGTTATCCTTGATGTCAATGCACATGCGTACACACTCTTCTATGGTCCTAGGGTCCTTCAAGTACACATAAGATCTCAATTTTATACTCAGCAATCCATCAAGGAATAAAGCCACTTGCTTAGCTGGCGTGGGTAACTCAGGGATAGGGCATCTCTCTAAGTATTGCCTAAATCTTCTTCCTGCAAGTCTCACGGTTTCTTGAGGGGTTTGCTTGAAGCTGTGAATCAGCGAGGAAGTGTTATGTCTTATGCCACTTTTAGAGAATTCAATAATGAAAGCCTCTAGGAGTTGGTCTATGCTCTTGAACTGCCTCTCATTTAGTGGCTGAAACCATGTCAGGGCAGTGTTCCTAAGCGTTAGACCAAAGGCATTGTACTGCGTGAACAGATCTTCAACTTGTTCAGCTCTCAAGACTTGCCTAAACTCAGCCACATGATCGTATGGATCTCCAGTGCCATCGAAGTGGTTCTTCATGGACTTAACTAGCTGATTCGGTCTCAAAGTCCTTGTGTGTTTTCTAGGTCTTGGTAGAGGGAACTCAGCCGCATTTCTTTGATTCCTGGGAGCTCTAAGTACCTCAGGTTCTACTCTATTTGTTTCCGTCCTCGTTCTTTCTCTGCCCCCTGGGTTGGCAAAGCTTACTTCTGGCCTATCTCTACTTCTGTCTCTTTGAGTTCCATGAGCTTGGGATGTTCCAGCTCCAGGGTGACCATAGGACACGTTCTATCTTGGTTGGGGGAAAATGAATTCACCCTTCCAAGTGTAAGCATGTCTATCATGTTCTGTAACCACAAAGATCCTCTCTGAAGCGTGATCTAGGTAGGTCACTCTGCCTCGGCTATCAGGATCTTTGAACTCATAGATCATGATGGTTCCTATATCATTTGGCCGATCAGATTTATACCTCCAAAAGGCTTCATCATTCTCTTGGTTCAGGAGTAGATCTATGCTCTTATTGTCTTGGGGAATCCACTCTAGTGTGATAATCCTAGTGAGAACAGATTTGCCTCGGGGGGTTCTAGGTTCTACACCCATGTTCCCTTGCTCCAGGTCACCTAAATCCGCTTCTGAGATCACATTCCCGAATTCATCTATCCTCTCCGGGTGACTAGTGACCACGTATATGGTTCCCTCTTTATCAAGGTATGCACCATTTTCAAACTTGACAGCAGGGTGCTCTAGCCCAATAGATTGGTCTAGGTTTTTTATTTGGACCACGGACCTTCCTAGGTCGTCCTCATAGATGCTAGCACCTAATCGGTTGGTCCTAAGGTATTCCAGCTGCGTCTTGTACGGGCCTTCTACCTTGTGCAAGTATGGCACTCCTGAACTTCCCGTAGGTCGATCCATGCCTTGAGACATCTCTGATTCACTAGTTTCAGAGCTAGGGTAGTATGAGTGGTGGCTCAACTGTTGGGCCCAAGACCTAAGACTTTGTCTATCTCTCCCTAGATGTCGCCCTGATCTAAGGTTCATAAGCCTAGTTGAATAGCCCAAATTTGCCCGAGTACAACCTCGTTGCTGAGTTCTTTCGTAACAGTTACTTGATTCCTTCTTATGTTGATTATCGTATTTATACTCTTGTCTGATATCACGTCGTCAGGTATACTTGAGTGTATTTCCGCACTTGAAGTTGATCGTTCCACGTTAAGTTCTTTTCCTTTAAGATTCTCGACCGTACAGGGATTATATCGTCTGCTTGAACTTGAGTGCTTAGGTAGTCTTCAACTTGATAAATGCCTATCGCTGCCCTGGCCTATTCCTATCACTAGTCGTTCTTAGCGTAAGCTAGGAATTGACAGAGGGAGTTGAGAATTTCCAACCTTTTGTTTCCTTCTTGGTTAATACCCTATCTAATAATCCTGATCTTAATTTAACCGTAACCAGTGGATGTTTTGGTTGTACTCCCCACGAGCTTTCCAACAAGACAAGAATCACAGCAAACGGATTTCGTATGGGAAAGTTATGACAGTTCAGGGTTCTGGTGCTAAAACAGGGTTCAAACAGGCTGACAGATCACAGGGTTTTTCTCAAGAACACATGTGTAGGGACCTCACAAATCACTAATGGCTTGCTAATTATGCCCAAAATTACCCCAAAGACTTGGAAATATTAACCCTAATTTTTTGTCCGAAAAACCTGTCAATCGCGATCGACAGGTCTGTCAATCGCGATCGACAGGTCTGTCAATCGCGATTGACAGAGGTGTCCGTCGGGGTCTGTCGGTTGCGATCGACACGTCAGTCGCGATTGACAGTGTCAATCGCGATCGACAGAGTCGGTCATGAGTCCTGTCAATCGCGATCGATGGTGTCAATCGCGATCAACACTTTTTCTGGGTTTTTCGCCGTGAATTCAGTCGATCGGGGCTGTGTCTGTCGCGATGGACACGTGGCTACGCGAGTAAGTCAATCAATCGTTGAAATTCAGTCGGTCGCGATCGACAGTGTTAATCGCGACTGACAGAGGTGTCGGTCGTGGCTGTCGATCGTGATCGACAGTGTCAATCGCGATTGACAGGGTCCTACGTGGCAGTCAGTCGGTCGTGGGGTCTGTCGGTCGCGATCAACAGGTCTGTCGGTCGCGATTGACAGATGCTGTTGATCGTGGCTGTCGATCGCGATCGATGGTGTCGATTGCGATTGATAGAGAAACATGGAATTTTTTAACTGTTTTTAGTGATTTAGAATGTGCTCATCATGTAGATTATGGTGGTGCACTTTGTTTTACCAAATGGGCGATTTTTTTGTCGATCGCGATCAACAGAGGTCTGCGACATAGAGACAGTTTCGTGATGTTTTGTACCTGCACGGAGTGCTGGAGATGATGATGCAGCAAGTACCTGCAAGAAAGCTCAACAAACATGCAAAAACAACGCACACAATATCGCTCTCTTGCTCTCTCTCACAAGTGGAATGAGGGAAATGAGGTGGAGAAGGTGATATGATCAAAAAATTGAATTTTTTTGCGATGATGGAGATGGAGGTGGGAGATGGTGATGATGATGATGGTGATGATGGTGGTGAGGTAAGAAAGAGAAAAATAGGAAAAGTAAAGAAATTACCTACAACGCCAACGTCTCCAATCTACGTCTTACCATCACACGCTCGTCCTCAAAGCTCGATCCCCGGCAACGGCGCCAAAATTTGGTGTAGCTCAGTGACAAGTAGCACCTCCTTTAATGTCAATCCGGGAAGACGTGAGGATGGTATGAAGACCTCAAGCAAGTGAAGGCACAAGTGCGTGAGTGAGAAGCACACTAGCATGCACACACATATACACACACGCGCACACACGGCAAGACAAAGAGTGAGAAGCAATGGAGTTCTTGGATTACTTTCAAAAAGCTCTTACAAGTTCATATCAATTACAAGCTAACCCCCAAAAATGAGCTCTCTAGCTCTATTTATAGTTTTTGACTAGGTTTTGGCCTTGTCCAGACCTAGTGTTCGGCCTAGTTAAAAATTAGGTTCTCTACCCTATTTGGAGGTTCAAATGAAGTCTAAAAAATGTGAAAACTGACAGGTAGATACTTCTAAAGCTCCTCAAGCTCAAGGACTCCTTGGCTTGCACAAAATGGAGCTACAAAAATGTGAAATGGTATTTACAATGGTTTTTAGTGATGAAAATCACTATTTTTGTAGGGATTTTCTATTAATATGTTGACATACATTTCCTGGAGCTTCCTACTTGCTCCTTCTCCTTGTGTGTCCACCTCTTTTATATGCGTTAGTGTCCTCAAAAAATATTGGCCTACTTGCCAGATCGTCATTGACTGCTCTGTCTGCTTGTACTTTCTCTTCTCTCTGACTCCCTTCGTAAGCTTCCTTGCCTAGTGAGTCCTTCAATTCCAACATGGTTGTACATCAGCTTCTACAAGGTCTTGCTGGAACTTCGTCAATACCTCAGGAATATCAATTGATCCAACCGACACTTCCAAAAATTGGAGTTCCTCATCTTCCTCTAATTCGATCATCATGTGTGGTGGTTCTACAATTGATGGTATTTGAGCTTTTGGATAGTGTTGCTTATGTTCCAGAGGAATGGAAAACTTCTTATGTCCTCTTCGAAAAGTGATCGCTTGGGACCACCAGTCCTTCTGAACCGTAACACGCTTAAGGCAGGGTCATTCAACCAAAAGGTTATAATCATTACCTTTACTAATTAACTCAATAACCACAAAAGTCACTTTAAAAGGATTTTTTTGAAATTTGACAGCTATGTCCTTAATAAGACCTATAAGCTAAACGCGTGACTAATCCACCATACAAGTATAAAAGGGCTTTGGTTGTATATCACTCCAACCCAATTATCTACAAATAGGCAGAGTGGAAATATTGACTCTAGATCTACCATCAATTAATACTCTAGAAATTTTAGTACTTTTATTCCATACTAAAATAAATAGTAAAGCATAATTGACCAATTCATCTTGAGTTGTTTCCATTGTATTCACTTAAGCTTGATCTTCCATATTTTTTGCAATATTGGAAATTTGGACTCCTTTCAATAAAGTGTCCCGAAATGCAAGAACTAATTCCAATATATTTCCTAGTGGTAACTGAATTGTGGATTTACAAAATATCTACCAAGGGTATGTTATTATGTTGCCCACTTCCATATTCTAGGGATTGGGCTAATCATTAACTATAGCAAGATGTGAATCCGTGATGCCGTTTCTTTTTTGTATGTATTGCATAACTTCCTCCAAAGCTCCTCTACACTTTCACAGTCCAATACTATAAAGTGAACATTATCTGCTAGGTGCAATCGAATGGCAGATCTATCCATTTCATCCAACTCATCCCAGTCATCTTTATCCATGTCAATTGGCTTCTTTGAGATTCCATTTATTGGCTTCCATTTCCTCCTCTGAATTAACACATCTTTAATCTGATTTTGGATCTCAAAATGGTCTCTGCCTTACAAGTTATAGCTCCTTCTAGGAACACTAACATTAGACCTTGATATGCCAGATGTGCCTGAGATCTCTGATGCCATGATGATCCAGAACTCACCAAAATGATAATAGAGCTAGAGGAGTCCAAACACCACTAAGGCTAAAAAAGGATGACCAAGTGTCAAATTTTTGCAAATTAATAGTGTCTCCCAAAAGAAATGGATTAATGAACAATAATGATCAACCAAAAGGATTATGTGAGAATATATGTGCTCACACCAACAAGTGTATCAAGGAGTAAATTGACCACTATATAGTTGACAAAACAAAAAATTTAAAAAAATTTTACCAGAGTCTCCTCTGCAAAATGAGCATATGACCAGTGTAAACTGTTCATAAAACTACAAGTAATAGTATGTAAACTTGTATAGGCAATTAGTAACTCCAGTACGTATAATCAATTAACCAAAATAAGCCAACTTGGCTTGTTGAACACCTATGAACAACTAGCATACATCTCATATGGAGGACAAGGTAAGTGTTCAACCTACGTCACCAAAGAGAACCTCACATTTGAGTCTCTCCCAGTTAAGAAAACCTCACCATGAACCTCTTTATCAATGTCAAATGCTTTATGCAAGAAACATATAATCGTTATATCAATGACCACATGAACGTACATAAGTAGTATCCACAGAAGCATACATAGTGTGTTTTGACTCAATATATGCAGTAAAGTGGCAATTAAAGTCTAAATTCAGAGCCCAAACACTAGCCAACAACACTTGCAAATGTCTTTCAACTCTATTATTTCGGCTCAAAAACTTGCAGTGGTTGCTCCCACCACAACTAAAACCTTTCAAGAAACATGTAGATCTACTAGTGTGGCTGAAAAACATAGCCCCAAAGGTGAATATTCGTTGTTGGGATAGTACAAAGAGCACTCTTGTTGATGTTTTTTAACATGTGTAAAGATAACTATGCACAAAAGTACTCCAATATGGCTCCAAGAATCACCCCAAAAATGATTCAAAGTAGGCCTTGAAAGCAAAGAATGAAGCTTTGAGGGAACAAAACATGTTCAAGATAATGTTAACCTTAGTATTTCCCCTTCTTCAAACACCACAAGAATGTAGCTTAGTGGCAAGAGAGCTTGTCAGTTAAGCGGGCTCTGGGGGGAACAAACTAACTGGGATGGGAAGTGCCAAGAACCTCCGTCTTCCTTGATCGTTGAGGTCCTCACTCGTGCACAATCAACGACACCAATGGTGACTTCATCGACTCAACTGAAAAGGTATGCCAAGGTCTATGCCTTGGTTGTTGTCTCAACCATAAGCCTTGGAGAAAGCCTTGGGTGGGTGGATGGGTGCTCTAGCACAATGTTAAGCACCAACATGAGGATATCCACCTCATAAATGTCAATCTGTGGAGACATGAGGACTAGTATGAAGACCATGAGAAAGTGATGGCACAAGTGCATGAGTGAGAAGCACACAAGCATGCACACACGTACACACACACATGCGCACACAGTAAGAGCAAAGAGAGGAACAATGGAAAGCTCATATTACAAAAGAAGTCTCTTAAAAAAGCTCAAATCTACAACAAGTTAACCTCAAAAATGAGCTTTCTAGCTCTTTTTATAGTTTTTTGAGTAGTTTTGGCCCTGTCCAAACCTAGTGTCTGGCCTGGTTAAAAATTACGTTCTAGGGCTTATTTGAGGGCTCAAATGGAGTCTAAAAATTATGAAAATTGGTAGGATGATACTTCTAAGACTCTTGTTGGAGATGTTGTTCCATGTAGTATTTGGGGAGGTGGTGTCTTCATGTATCAACAAGAGCTGTCAATCTTTTGGTTCTTCCTTTTATCCTTGTTATCCTTTGCATGTTGTAGTCCCTTGGTATGTACTTCTTTTTTGGATTCTAGTTTGATGGTGTATTTGTGAACTTTAAAAAATTGTTACTTGCTCAAAAGAGATTGTCCTAGTTGATTTTGATCAGCTGTTAACGATAGATTGTGTCATGGGTACTGATGTTGTAACCTTGATGTCCTATGCATCCCTCAAAGATTGCTTTCACAATTTGCATGCCAAGTACTCGTGACCCATGATGAATGATGGGTAAGTGTGTTAGTGCATGGGTTGAAGGAAATATGTGCCTTGTGCATGGTCTTGGAATGTGGCCCTATGTATGCATACTCGGGAATGCATAGTAAAGAGTATGGTCCAAAAAATGGGGTCTTGAGCTAAGTGCTCAAGGGTAGGCTGACAAAGAGGTCTCCTAATCTATCATTGTTATAGTGTTGCTGAATTATGTGATTCTTAGCATGGTGAAAGATCTATCGATAGCCATCTCTTTGTGTTGTACTTCCATCATGTTGATTGACCATTGACTTGTCTTTCATTGGTGATGGATGCCCTTGTTGATGACTTACTGATGAGACTCATCAAGCACATGGTCTTGTCGCTTCTTCTCTCTTTTTTTTCTTCCCTTTTTTTTTGCAACATTGTCACAAACAAGAAGAAAGAGGTTAGTATCGATAGAATATTTTACATATGTCAAATGTGTCTCGTGTGCCTGGGTTTCTCAATTGTGTCTATGCACGGCCGTGTAACGCGGCCCTATATTAGTGCATACTTTGGGAATGCATGACTTGAGTGGTGCAAAAGACAAGGCTATGCCAAAGGCACATGGTTGTTGCACGTCAAGGATTTCAATGTTCTTACAGATGTTGACGCAGCCTTTGTTGGGGGTATCCATTGGATTTCAAAATGACAATTGTTCATTCCTCTTTATAGGGATCCATTTTAGAAGAGTGTTTGGCTCCATACTAGTCACTTTTGATGACATCATCTTTGTGTGGGTGCTTAAATTTTGCATCCGGCCTAGTTGGCTCTTTGGTTCTATGGATGCTACTGGTACTTTTGGCTTCCAAACCCATACCCTTGTTTCTTGTTTCATTACTATTGACGAAGAGCTGAGTTGATTTTGTTTTGTTCTTTGTGCATGGTTCTGATGCTTGCCTCTTCTTTGCTTCTTTGGTGAGACTTTTCTCGTGAAGGAGAGCATGCAGTTTTGTGCATGTAAGAGTGTCTTGGGTACCCACATGTGTAACTGCCTTTGTTGAGCTGTAGCTAATTGCTCATGCACCCAAATTTGTCAAAGACCTTGTGGTTGAGCTTGTCCCATTTGCATGGTTCTTCTTGTGGCATGGTTGGCTTGCTTGGATGGGAATTGTTGTGGCAAAGCTGGTGGTTGCTGTCTTTTTCATACCCAGATCTGCTTCATGCCCGAAACTATCTTCTTCTTGAACTCTCTTTTTCTATGTGATACGACAGTTCTCTTATACTATTTTACTTGCCTCTTTGGTTGAATTGTTGTGATTATAGTAGTCTTTGAGAAAGAAGAGGGATCCGCTTGCCTTTGAGACTGTTCTTCCATGATTGAGTCCTTTTGGATCATAGAGCTTATGACACATACAACATCTTTTTTGCTAAGATTGGGCCTAGAGGAACTAAGAGAATGTCTGCTACTTTATTTGTGCTCATGCAATTATCTAATTCTAATGTAATGCATTTTTCATGTACCCAAACTTTAAGAAGTTGACTTCTTAGGTTTAAGTTAAGTGCATGGTCATAGATCCAGTCTTGACCCAAGACAAGTGGTTCCGTAAGGTCCTCATCTTCACACACTAGCATTTTGATTGGCATTGGGTCATCTTGAAGGTAGATGGGAAGCGCCACCTCACCTAAGCCTATGAGATAGGCTTCTATGGGATTGATATTCAATTGTAGATCTTGGCAGTATGAAAGTCAAGCTGCACTAATTGCTACACCTGAATCAATCAACACTCTCATTGTCCTTACCCTCTTTCCTTGTGCTACCTCTATGGTCACAAAGGGACGTCGATCAATTATTCGAGAAGCAATTGCACCTGATGTTTGACACATGGCCATGTGAAATTGTGGGGCTTCAAGATTGACATCTAGGCCTAATCGCCTTAACTTATTTTGTCTAATATGCTCTCTGGCCTCTGCCTCTGCTTCTTCTCTAACTCTCAAATCTTCTTCTTTCTGCTTCTTAGTAGTGTTGAGTCTCATTAGCATATCCTCTGTAAGAGGTTCTTGATAGAACCTGACTCGACATCCACTAATATAACTTGGCAAGATGTCACCTTCTATAGTGGCCAATTGAACTGCACTGCTAATGGAAATTCTATTAATGATCATGGGCCCATATCCTCTTTTTTCCAATTTACGAGCATGTTGTTTTAATGTATAAAACAACACTAGATCTCCCTCTTTTAATCCTTTATCCTTGATGTGTGCATCAAAGTATGCCTTTTGTCTTTTCTTTGCAGCATAGATGCCTGCTGCCGCTCGTAGCCTCATCTCACCTAAGTGTTCTAGATCAAAGATCCTAGAGGATAACTTGTGTCCATTCCACTCGTGCTCTTTTGCTATTTTTAAAGCTGGGATTAGGAAGTCCAACGGTAGCACAACATTCTATCCAAAGACCATATGAAATGGGGTGGCATTGAGTACCGTTTTGTAGGCAACTGGATAAGCCCAAACAACATGATGAATTTGTTTATCCCAATCAGAGCGTTTAGTATTTATGAGTTTTGTCAATACATTACATAGGATCTTATTTGTGCTCTCGGCTTGTCCGTTAGCTTGTGGATGATAGGGGGCAGAACTCTTATGTATCACCAAGAATTCTTGGAGAAGGTTTTCAATGACTTCATTCAAGAAGTGCGTGCCTCTATCACTTAGTAAATCTATTGGTAACCTGTATCTGGTGAAACATGTTCTTGAATAAGAACTTAGCTGTTGTTTGAGCATCGTTCTTTGTCTTGGTTTTTACTTCTACCCACTTTGTAAGATAATCTATGGCTACAATAATGTATTCTGCATGAGAGTATCTAGCTAGGGTGTTAATATGACCAAAAAGTCTATATCCCACTTCGAAAAGGCATGCTCTCCCATCATTGGCCTTAAAGGCATCTCATATTTTCTTATCGGATATTGTACACGTTGGCATGTATCACATTTCTTCACATAAGTATGTGCATCCATATGAAGAGTGGGCCACCAAAGTCTTGAGAAGAGAATGGTCTTAATTACTTGGTTAGGACCAAAGTGCCCACTTGCAACACCACTCTGTGCAATTTCTAAGATTTTCAAATAGTGTAATTCATGAATGCATAATCTTATGCATCCATTTTGCCTCTCCGGTATAGGTTATCTCCCACTAAGGCATACTCATGAGCCCCTTGCTCCATGCTTGGCTTTCTTGTTCGACTATCCTCACTGGGTAGTGTTCTCGATCTCATAAATTCTACCAATGGAGCACTCCATTGTGGAATTAATGATACATGATAAAGGGTAGCATGCTCCACTGGGGGTCTCTCCTTGCATAGTGGACAATTCTTAATCCACACATGTATTTCTCTATCCATGCTAGGCCAATACACTCCTAAACGTTTCAGATTATGCAATGTTCATTGTTTAGAATAGCGATTTCCTAGCAATCCTTCATGGGCTTGTTGCACCCAACTACTATGTTCATCGTCCTTGACACAATAAGCTAATACACCCTTTGTATCTTGTTTGTACATACTTCCTACCAATATTTGATATTTTTGTGATTTTACAATTTCTTCTTTGTTCGTTTTCACATTCTTATTTGTGGGTACAAAGGTACCAACTTATTTGCCCATTTAGGAACAAATTCTAAATTGAACACATAAGCATCAGGCAATCCATTAGACACTCCTTGTGGTGACTCTCTTGAAGTGATGTGAGAAAGGTGATCAGCCCGGAGGTGTTCTACCTTTCCCAAAAACCACTTCAAAGTCGTATTCCATTAGTAAGAGGAACCATCTTATTAAGTGTCCTATATTGTAAGGTTTATTGACCAAATACAATAAAGCTTGATGATCAGTGAAAAATTTGAACTTGTTGACCAATACATAGTGTCTAAACTTCTTTACAGCATGTACCATGCCTAAGACTTCTCTTTCAGTTGTTGTATAGTCTCATTAAACCGTATTTAGTTGTCTGCTAGCATATGCTATGGGAAAATCTATATTTCCTTCACCTATGGGTTGTGCTAGCACACATCCTATTGCATGATTGGATGCATCCACGTGGACATGGAATGGTTTATTCCAATCAAGAGTCATCAGTATTGGTGCTGTGCACAAACATCTCTTTAGCTTATTGAAGGAATTTTCGCATTCATCATTCCACTCAAAATTTCAAGGCATAAAGAGGCTTAGCTATCATTGCATACATGTGCAATGGCCCATAAAGGCTTGTACCTATCTAACATTCCTTGGCCTAGGTAGCTCCGCTATGGCTCTTACTTTGTCCTCATCTATTGATATTCCGTTCTTAGAGACAATATGACCTAAGATTTTACCTTGTCGTACCATGAACACACATTTTTCTGGGTTCAGACAAACTTGATATTCTCTACACTTGTTGAAGATTTGTCTGAGCTCAGGGATGTGGTGTCTTCTTTCTTGGGAATGAGCGCATAAATTGTCCACATATACTTCTAAGCTCTTTTGTAAGAACTCTTTGAAGACATGACACATGAGCCTTTGGAATGTTGTAGGTGCATTGGTGATCCCAAATGGCATCACATGAAATGCAAAGATTCCCCACTCTATAGCAAAGGCCATTTTGTGTTGATCTTCTGGGGTGATGGTTACTCGGTTGTAACCAGAAAATTCATCAAGGAAGCTATAAACTTCCTTTCCTGCAACACACTCTAATTAATTTTTAGTGATTGGAAGCGGATAGCTATCTCTTATTGTAGCGGAATTAAATTTTTTAAGGTTAATACACACTCACAAATTTCCATTCTTCTTTTGCACTACTACAATTGTTGGAGACCTCTAAATCTCCAAAGGTTTGATCTATACTAATTTAAGATCACCTCTATATCAGTTATGGACCAAAATTTACACAAATGTTATCTTCATTTTCCAAAACTTTCAATTATCACTTCTCTGAGTGAAGATTTCATCCTTCAATAGTCTGCTTCAAAGATTGACTTAATTACCTGCACATATCTTCAGATTTCTTCAAACCAATGATGCACATATCTCCACACTACCTTTGCGCAATCATATCAACCATTATTCCTCCAAAAGAATCATTAAACTTTTAATTTGATCCTTAAGATCAAAAGTATGTCAGAAATTGTCTTTTTGAACAAGCGACTTTGACATAGGTAACTTCTAAGGTTGATTTCTCACAACACAGATCCCATTTTGCTAAATGCTTTTAGCCATAGCTTCCTTACCCTTTAACTTAGATTTTGAATGCTATTCATCAAAAAATTTACACTGTGCACTAAGATCTAAGCAAAAACATTGACACGAAAAAGTGTGCGACTCTGAGAGGTCTACCTGTAGACTTTACATACACATGGTCCTATTGATCGTACTCACAACATGAAAGGAATTAAACCATGAAACTTTGAAAATAGCTTGATTAGCTTCTAGATTGGATGTGTGCAAAAGGATTTCTGATCCACGTGATCAGACTGAGAGAAATCTACGAAATACTCGTCACTATTGTTTGAGGATGACTCTCTACACATCTATCAGAATGACACTTGGCTTCTAATGACTCTCACATGTATTTCTTTACATCATTGACTTATATACATATGATTCTAGACTTATCCTGTGTCTATTACATTACTCCTTATCATCCTAAGGATTATCTATACTTAAATTACAAGATTTTCCAACTGTAATGTACATACGTATACAAGCTTTACTTCTGAGATCTCTTCATTTTCTCAAATGACTTCTTTCACTTCAATTTGATCATTGACATGCTTCAAGCTCTTTGTAATCATCAATTTGTGATTGTTTTGTTCCAACAGCTCCCCCTCAATCACTAATTGTGATTATTCCATTCTTCTTTACTCCTGCCATCTCTTTGGACCTCTGTAGCTTAGGTCCATCCAAGCTTTTTGTTAACATATCTGCAACTTGCTCTTTTGTTGGAGTATACAACACTTCAATCTCTTTATCAAGCACCTTTTCCCTCAAGAAATGATACTCAATCTCTGTGTGCTTAGTCCTAGCATTAAAAACAGGGTTAGCTGCCAAATACAATGAACTCATATTGTCTCAAAGAATAATTGGAGTACTCTGATCAGTTCCAAAACTCTTCAACAAGGTCTTTAACCAGATCACGTTTTTTGCAACCTCTACCATTCCTTTACACTCAGCTTCTGTGGATGACAAAGCAACTGTATGTTGCTTCTTTGAGCACCAAGAAACTAACTTATCTCCAATATAACAGAGATACCCATGAGTAGACCTTCTATCATTTGAATCACCTGCCCAATCTGCATCACTAAACACTTTGATTCTTGTATCAAAAGTAAATCCATAATACAAACCTTCACTTAGGGTTCCTTTGATATATCTGAGTACCTTTTGAGCTACAATCCAATGAGTCTTCTTTGGACAATGCATAAATTGTGATAACACACCTACTGCATATGATAGGTCTGGTCTTCTCAAGGTAGCATAGATTAGACTACCTACCAAACTCTGATATTTCTTCATATCATTAAACTCTTCACCTCCATAGCTCCTCAATTTATGATTTACCTCCAATGGTGTGGTTGAAGGCTTGCAATCCTCCATGTTGAACTTGACTAGAAGATTCTTCAAGTATCTCTCTTGTGTAACATATACTCCATGTTAAGTATACACAATCTGCATTCCTAAGAAATAAGATAAGTTTCCCAAATCACTTATCTTAAACTCCTTCTCTATTTGTTTCTTAAGCTCATTGATTCCTTTAGCATCTGTACCTATGACAATAATATCATCAACATAAATACACAAGTATATGTATCCATTTTCACTTGCCTTTAGTAGCAAGCTACTATCTGCCTTTGATGTTTGAAATCCACATTCATTCAAGAACTTAACAAGCCTGTAATTCCATGCTCTTGGGGCCTGCTTCAATCCATACAAAGCTCTCTTTAGCTTACAGACATAATCTGATCCAATTGAATCCATGAAGCCTTCTGGTTGCTCCATATACACTTCATCTGCAATGTATCCATTCAGGAATGCATTCTTCACATCTAATTGTGATAACTTCCATCCTTTACAAGCAGCGATAGCAATCAATGATCTAATTGTAGACATCTTAGCAACAAGACTAAAGGTTTCATCATAATCTACCCCATAAGTTTGGGCATAACCTTTGACCACAAGTCTAGCCTTGTATCTAGACACTTTACCATCTACAAACCTTTTTGTTTTATGCACCCACTTACATCCAATGACCTTCTGATTCTTTGGTCTTGGCACCAATTCCCATGTTTCATTTTCAAGTAGAGCATCATAATCTTCTTGCATTGCCTTCTCCCAATTATGTTTACCTTTAGCTTCTTCATATGTGATCGGATCCTCTTTTGTCTTCATAATGTAAGCATAATCTTTTGTTGTTAGGAAAGATGTATCATAGCTATACCTGATGGGATCTTTTCTTTCTCTCAAGGATCTTCTAACCTCTGCACTTCTTGAAGACTAATCCACATTTGATTCTTGATCAAATCTTGGCCGATCTTCAACATTATCCTGCAATTTACTTTTATAATCAACATCATCAATATCTTCTTCATACACACTTACTTTTGTCTTTCCTTTCCTTTGTATTTCTTTAACATCTGCATAATCATTTGTTGGCCCTGTATACCATGTGTTTTGATCATCAAATGTAACATCTTTGGTAACAAGAAATTGCTTTGTGGATGGACTCCACAATCTGTAACCCATCTGTCTATCATCACACCCAATAAACACATACTTCTTTGCTTTGGGTTCTAGCTTACGTCTCAATTGTGAAGGAACATAATCATATGCTAAACATCCAAATACCTTACAATGATCAAGAGTAGGTTTCTTAGCCCACCATGCTTCATAAGGAGCTTTTCCATACAAAGCTTTACAAGGTAACCTATTCACAAGGTATGTTGCAGTGTTGATAGCTTCTGCCCATAGGTAGTTTGGAAAATTCTTTTCCTTCATCATTGCTCTTGCAAACTCTACAAGAGTTCTATTTCTTCTTTCTGCAATTCCATTTTTTTGAGGGGAGTACCTGCAAGTTACTTCTCTTTTTATACCTGCATTCCACAAATAATCATCAAACTCTTTAGAGAAATACTCTCCCCCTCCATCTGATCTTAACCTCTTGAGCTTTTGTCCTGTAATCCTTTCTGCATAAGCATGATAATGCTTGAATGTCTTGAACACTTTTGATTTGTCCTTGATTACATATAAAGTAATCCATCTGGTTGCATCATCAACAAACAACACATAATATCTGGATCCATTTAGCTATAGTCCCTTGAAGGACCCCACACATCTGTATGAACTAACTCAAGCATGTTTGAATACTTGTACCCTGATTTATTGTATGAACTTTTGTGTGCTTTACCTAATTGACAAGCTTCACACTTGTACACCATGTGTTGACCTTCAACATTTGGCATACCAAGCACCACATCATTCTTTGATATTTCCTTTATGGTTCTCTCATTAAAATGACCTAGCCTTTTATGCCATAGGTCTAACTCAAACATCTTTTGACTTCCATAAGTAAATAAAGCATGTCCCACATTACCTTGGACTTTGAGAGTAAACAACCTCCCTTCCTTTTTACCTGCAATAATATTTCTATATCCCTGATTTGGATCTCGCACATAAACACCATCATTTGTGAATTTGACTTCATATCCCTTCTCCACAATTTGCCCTTCACTTATCAAGTTTTTAGGAATAGTAGGAACATAAAGTACCTTGCTCAAGTGTGTACTTCCATTCTTTGTCTTCACTGATCCAGTGCTCTCCACTTTATGCTTGGTGTTGTCATCTATTTGAACTGTATGTCCATTCAACTTTGCTTCCATATCCGTCATCAATGATATATTGCCACTCAGATGATTGCTACATCCTGAGTCAATATAGAACACCCTTTGGTCTTCTCCTACTGCTTCATGAGTTGCATTCAGGATAAGAGTCATGTCATCCTTTTGATATGATGCATAATTATAATAATTATTGTTGTAGGACTGAGATTGAAAACTTCTTCCACCTCCTCTAGCATATGATGTCGTACCACCTCTTCCTCTGAAGTTGCCTCTTTGGTTTCTGCCTCCTCTACCTCTTTGATTGAAGCTATGATTATTACTTCCAATATTTTGATTGTTATTACCAACAATCATTTGCCAAATGATTGGTTCTGCCACAAATCCAACAAGCTTTAGTATTGTCTTTGTTCTTACCTCCTCTTCCTTTACCTTTGAATTTCATCTTCCCTTTTGTAAAGTTAGCTTGACTTGAAATTCCTTCATCATTAGTTGAATGCTTCCCTTTGCCGTTCTTTTTATTGTCCTTGGAGTACATATCTTGGCTTGCACTCCTATCATTGTCTCCCTTAATGTCCTGCTCAAAAGTTAGCATGTGTCCTAGCAATTGATTGAGATCAGGAGTAACGTGATCTAATGACAATTCTATGGACAATATAAAAGGCTTCCACTTCTCATCTCCTCTCAGACATGTACGTATTTGCCTTACCAACTTATCCTCTTCAATGTCTTCATCTACTGCTCCCAAGCTATCTGCAATATCCTTCATTCTTGCCACATAATCAGAAATTGATTGTGAGCTCTTCTTCTTGAAAGTTGTAAACTCTGCCCATAATGAAGACTTCCTAGACTTGGTTGTGTTTTGGAAATGCTCTTCCAAAGCATTCCACACATCTGTTGCACCAATCCTCTAATGTGAGGTAAAAGATAATCATTTACAACCATGTAAATAATGCTCCTAGCTTGAGCACCCTTTCTCATCCAATTCTTCAAATTTGCAAGCTCTTTCCTAGTTGGAATACTAGGATCTCCAAACTCGGGCTTTTCTTCTTCTCTTGTGATGAATGCCATCAAGTCTTTGCTCATGAGGTGTGCCTCCATCCTCATAGACCAAACTGGATAGTTCTCCCTATCTAGCTTATCAATCTGCAAGCTTTCTCCCATCTTTGATCTTCTATGTCTGCAATTACTAAGATTTATGATGATTTAATGTACCTTTTGTATAAAGATTTGTTCCTTCTTGATCCTATGAACTCATGCTTGGTTCTCCTTCAGACTTTCTTCCAAACTTTGATCCTGTGCTCCTTCAATTTGAAAAAAACTTCAATGTCTGCAACAGTCGGGACTTCCAATGCTCTTTACTTCACTTGTATTGCACCTTCAGCTCTGATACCACTGTTGGAGACCTCTAAATCTCTAAAGGTTTGATATATACTGATTTAAGATCACATCTATATCAGTTATGGACCAAACTTTACACAAATGTTATCTTCATTTACCGAAACTTTCAACTATCACTTCTCTAAGTGAAGATCTTCATCCTTCAATAGTCTACTTCAAAGCTTGACTTCATTACCTGCACATATCTTCAGATTTCTTCAAGCCAATGATGCACATATCTCCACACTACCTTTGTGCAATCATATCAACCATTATTCCTTCAAAAGAATCATTAAACTTTTAATTTGATCCTTAAGATCAAAAGTATGTCAAAAATTGTCTTCCTGAACAAGCGACTTTGACATAGGTAACTTCTAAGGTTGATTTCTCACAGCACAAATCCTATTTTGCTAAATGATTTTGGCCATAGCTTCCTTACCTTCTAACTTAGACTTTGAATGCTTATTGATCAAAAACTTTACACTGTGCTTTGAGATCTAAGCAAAACATTGACATGAAAAAGTGCATGACTCTGAGAGGTCTACATGCAGACTTTACATACACACGTTCCTATTGATCATACTCACAGCATGAAAGGAATTAAACCATGAAACTTTGAACATAGCTTCATTATCTTCTAGATTAGATGTGTACAAAACGATTTCTAATCCACATTATCAGATTGAGAGAAATCTACAAAATACGCGTCGCTATTTTTTGAGAATGACTCTCTACACATCTATCAAAATGACACTTGGCTTCTAATGACTCTCACATGTATTTCTTTACATCATTGAATCATATACATATGATTCTAGACTTTATCCCGTGTCTATTACATTACTCCTTATCATCCTAAGGATTATCTATACTTAAATTACAAGATTTTCCAACTGTAATGTACATATGTATACAAGCTTTACTTTTGAGATCTCTTCATTTTCTCAAATGACTTCTTTCACTTCAATCTGATCATTGACATGCTTCAAGCTCTTTGTAATCATCAATTTGTGATTGTTTTGTTCCATCAACAATGGGGGACACCCATTCGGTATGCTTCAAGCTCTACAGAGCTTGACCAGTGAATGCTTTGATGCGCTTTTCTCCGAATGGGCGTAGTGGATTTGCTTCAAACTTTGTTACATGTAGATAACTTGGAGATGATTCCAACAAGCTATAGATCATTGAATTTTGTGGAGAAATGAGTGAGATATGAGCAGCACAAGGTGACAGTTAGAAATGACTATAACAGAGATATCATAGATGAACAATGTAGGTATAATGTATTAATGAACAATGTTTTACATGATCATAGGCTTGGTAATCATAGCCTTATGATGGAGAATAGTGTAGGCTACAATATAGGCCTTACACACATACAAAATGGCAATGGAGAGCTCGGATAATGAAGCTACACACTGCGACTTTTTCAAGTGAGTTTATATAAGTGTTCCATTCAAATTTGAATTTGAATTCAACTTTTGTCTCTCTCTAAAAAGTGCACCTTCATTCTAGGAGATATTTCCTCAATGTAGTTGTTACTTTCCCAACTAAGAGGTCCATGAGTTTTGGGTAGTTGATACAAATATTCTAAAGTAAAAAAGAAATGACTTTTTTGAAGGTAAAGAGGTAACTCTCCACTAGCAATGGTTTCCATGGAGCTTCATATGTGTATGAGCTACAAACCAAATGTTTAGGCTTTTGATTTGTACCAACAGCTCCCCCTCAAGCCAAAATTTTTTTCTTGATCTTCATCTTTAATCTTCATGAATATCCTGGACTCCAATCATTGATTTGAACCTACAAAGTTTTGTGCCATCTAATGCTTTAGTCAACAAATATGCACATTGCATATTAGTTGATACATGACAACTCAATATCCTTGCTCAATATTTTCTCTCTCACATAATGATAGTGGACCTCTATATGCTTGGTCCTAGCATGATAAATAGGATTATCTATGTTGATATATTTAGGTAGGGATGTGTGTGAACACACTAGGACCACGAGGCACTTTTTTCCCCCTTTAGGAGGTTTTTTTCCCCCGGCTTGTATATATGCCTATTGCCCTAATAGGCTACTTATCTTTGTACATTCTCTAGTAATACATTCAGAATTGTGTGTTGTGCTCCAAGCTTCTTCTTCTTCCTTGTGCTGTTTGTGTGTTTCCGCAGATATCTAACTCCAACAATTGGTATCAGAGCAGGTCGTCGCTTCATCTAGGGTGCCATCGACACTCCTCTGGTTGTAGTCTCAGAATCGCACGAATTTTGGTGAGCATACTCAATGTGTTTCTGAGATCAAAACTGCTTCGCTCTGCGGTGCCGAAATTGCAATCTGAGCTCGTTTCAGCCTCCGAACGCACTATCGTAGCACTTGTGCAGGCTATTTCAACTTTTTGTGCCAAAGGTATATACCAGTTTCTGTTCACCAATATAAGCATATCAAAGTCTACTATAGGTCTAGTGGAATTTGTTTGGGTAGTTCTGTTCAACTTTTTGAGATATAGTCAATTTTTTGCATCAAGGTATTTTAGTCACCAGCCATGGCTGAAAGCAGTCATGTATTCCGTATGTTGGCTGTTGAGGATAAGTTGGATGGTTCTAACTACCCGTTATGGTCTTATGTGATGCCACATGTGTTGGTTGCAAAAGGACTGTGGAACATTGTGTAGGGTGTCAAAAAATATCCTATCACACCTGCAACTGTTACAACTGTAGGTACTGAAGCTCATGCAGAAGGTGTCGAAGATGATGATATTATGCATATTCCTGTTTGTGTTGCGGTTTATGCTGCACCTACTGTAGAGTAGATTCGCTGGGATGGCAGAGATGCCTAGACACATGCATTGATAGCTTTGTCTGTCAAATGTGCCATTATTCCTCACATTTGCTCTTGTAGAATAGCTAAGGATGCTTGGGATACACTTACCACATTGTACCAAGCTAGGAATGAGGCTCGTGTTGCTTACCTCCCAAAACAGTTGGAGAGTGAGCACATGAATGAAGGTGATTCCATGGACAGTTTTCTAACAAAGATCAAAGACTTGAAGGAACAATTGATTTCTGTTGATGAGGTTATACCAGATAGCTCACTTGTGCAGACCGTTTTGAATGGTCTTCCTGATTCATATCAGTGTTTTGCTTCTACTCTTCGGTTGATGATGAAAGGCAATCCAAATGCCTTGTCATTTGAGGAGTTAGTCTCTGTTCTGTTGGAGGAAGATCAGAACAGGTCCATTATGCGAGTTGTAGATCAAGCTTTCCTGGCCAGTCAGAAGGGCAAAGGAAAATGGAGCTCTTAAACTAGTAAGCAAAAATCTGCTAATTCTACATATTCGAAGAAGGAAGATAAAGATGAGAAGAAATCAGAAAAGCAGAAATTGTTTTGTAAGTATTGTAAAGGGAATGATCATATCATAAAGAACTATCCAAAACTGGATGCTAAAGAGGCAAAGAAGAAAGAGGCTGGAATGGTTGTTGCAGAGGCCTCTACACCAAAAACAGAGTCTGCTAATCTTGTGGAGGAAGAAGAATGGGCATTTACTACTGTCTGCAGTTTTGACCCATCTTCTCATGAGCAGTGCATGTCTGTAGTAGACCTAGATGTTTGGTATTTTGGTAGTCGGACAACCAAACATATTACCTTGTAGCATAGTTTCTTCTCTTCACTCGAGCCTTCCCTACAGGGAATACTATTACATGCGCCAATAACTCCTCTTATCCTGTTATGGTAGTTGGTAAGATCATTTTGACTATTGCTGATGGTAGTTCTTTAACTTTGTCAGATGCTTTATTTGTGCCAAGGATCAAGAAGAACCTATTATCAGTTTCTGCATTAGCCAAGATTGGCTTGGTTGTGAAATTTGTTGATGACAAGTGTACAGTTCATGATCTGTCAAATGGCGATGTGATTATTGCTTCTGGCATTTTATGTTGTGGGCTCTATAAGCTCATAGACTATGAAAGATCTGTAAATGATTTGGCATGTCCAGTAAATGATTCTCAGGCTATGTCAGATGCAAAGCTTTGGCATGCATGCTTTGGTCATCTGAATTTTGCTAGTTTGCTATGCCTGCAAAAATCTGAAATGGTGACCTCCTTGCCCAAACTTGAGGCTCCTGGAAAACATGTTTGTGAAGGTTGTATTTTGGGCAAAATGCAGCATCCATCCTTTCCAAAAGATGGTTTAGTTCGGGCTACTCAGAAATTGTAGCTTGTACATAGTGATGTCTATGGTCCTATGCAGACACCTTCTTTGGGAATTATCTTTACTTCGTGACTTTCATCGATGATTTTTCCAGGCATGCATGGGTATATCCATTGAAGGAAAAGTCTAAAGTGTTCATGTGCTTCAAACAGGTTTTGGTTTTGGTTGAAAATTTGTCAACATGTAAAATGGGCACCCTCCATTCTGATCGAGGGGGTGAGTATATGTCTTCTGATTTTAATACATTTATGGCTGAATGCGAGATAAAACACTAGTTTACAGTGCCGTATACACCTCAACAAAATGGAGTTGCTGAACAAAAGAATAGGTCACTCATGGAGATGGCGAGGTGTATGGTCAAGAGTCAGGCTTTACCACATAGTTTCTGGCTTGAGCCTGTCATGTGTGCAACATATGTACTGAATAGGTGTCCCACTAAAGCACTGCAATCTATCACTCCATATGAGGCTTGGCATGATTGCAAGCCATCTATTGCACATCTGCATGTTTTTGGTTTTGGCATATGCATTAGTGCCTGAACAACATCGTAGAAAATTGGATGATAAAGCAGTAAATTGTATTTTTGTTGGGTATAGTTTTGAAAGTAAAGGCTATCGTCTATATCATCCATAGACTAAACGCATTCTGGTTAGCCGTGATGTTGTTTTTGTGGAAGATGCTATTCAGCCATTGCTTTCATGTACTAAGGAGACATCTGTTAGCTCCAAAGACATGTATGATACTTTTTTGCCTCTTTTTACAGGTGGAAAGTCTAGTGCTGGTCCTAATGAGGCAACTTCTCAGCCTTTGTAGGTTTCATGTGATGATGCAGATAATTCCATCTCTGATGTAGATGTACATTACATTTGAATAAATTTTAATGTCCAAGTCTAATGTATAAGGGACATACAAACCATGATGTTGAGTACCCTTAAGGTACTTCAAGATTCTTTTGTTAGCCTCCAAATGGGGTGCCCTAGGTTTGTGCATAAACTAACTTAGCACACTTACTCCATAAGTAATGTCAATCCTTGTCAAGGTAGCCTAATTCAAGATTCCCACTATGCTTTGGTAACCTACAATGTTTTCAAGTACATCACCTTCATGAGCACTTAGTTTTAGGTTTACCTCCATCAGAGTCACTCTAGCACAATGGCAAGTACCAACGTGAGGAGCTTCACCTCATAAATGTCAATCCGCGGAGACGTGAGGACCGGTATGAAGACCAAGAGCAAGTGAAGTGCACAAGTGCATGAGTGAAAGCATACAAACATGCACACACATACACACACACGCGCACAAGGTAAGAGCAAAGAGTGGAACAATGGAAGGACTTGAATTACAAAAGAACTCTCTTACAAAGCTGAAATCTACAACAAGCTAACCCCAAAAATGAGCTCTCGAGCCCTTTTTATAGTTTTTTGAGTAGTTTTGGCCCTGTCCAGACCTAGTGTCCGGCCTAGTTGAAAATTAGGTTCCAAGGCTTATTTGGGGGCTCAAACAAAGTCAAAAAATTATGAAAATTGGTAGGATGCTACTTCTAATACTCCTCAAGCTCGAGGACTCCTCGGCTTGAACAAAATGGAGTTGTAAAAATGGAAAATGGTATTTACAATGGTTTTTTAGCGACAAAAGTCACTATATTTATAGGGATTTCTTCTGAAAATTTGACATGTGCTTCTTGGAGCTCCCTACTTGCTCCTCTTTCTTGTGTATCTACTTCTTTGATGCGCTTCCATGCTTTGTCCTTGACCTTGAGCTTCAACAACCTCCATCGGAGTACTTGCAACTTTGGCATCCTGCAAATGAAACTTCTTCAACATATCCTGTATATACTTCCTCTGAGTAATGTAAATTCCAGAGTTAGTATAGACTAACTCAAGTCCAAGAATATTTTAGTGATCCAAGGTCACTAATTTTGAGCTCCTTCATCATCTGATTCGTGATCTGTTTGATGCCATTAGCATCATTACCTGTAAGTATGATATCATCAACATATACACATAGTTATATTACCTCTGAATTACTTCTCTTGATGAATAGAGAAGTATCTGCTTTGCTCATGACAAAACCTTGGTCCTAAAGATATGTAGTCAACCTATGGTTCCATGCCCTAGGTGGCTGTTTCAATCCATAAAGAGCTTTGTTCAATTTACATACATATGTTACCTTGTTTGGATCCTCATAGTCAGGAGGTTGTGACATGTACACCTGCTCTGAAATCCAACCATTTAGAAATGCATTTTTTACATCCAACTGATACATGTTCCAATTCTTTGATGCAGCCACACTTACCAATACCCTGATGGTTGGCATTTTTGCCATAGGTGGGAAGGTTTCTTCATAATCAATACCTTGGGTTTGTGCAAAACCCTTAGCCACTAGTCTAGCTCTGTACCCATTAGAATTTCTTTTTATCTTATAGATCCATCTAGAGCCAATTACCTTCATAGTCTCCTTCTTTGGTACTAGTTCCCAAGTAACACTCTCGTTGAGTGCTTCAATTCCATAGCTTCCTTCCATTCTGCCTTGGTCTTAGCTTCTTCATATGATGTTGTTTCTTCAATTGAAAAATCTTTTGCAAGATAAACAGAGTGCTTAGTAACAAGAGAAGTGTCATACCCATATCTGATTGGCTTCTTGCTCTCCCTTTGTGATCTTCTGATTGCTTAATTAGATGATTCAAGTATATCCTCCAATTTCTTCATCTTGACTTTGCCTTTGGACTTCCATGCTTTGAACTCTTCAAGGTTGATGATGTCCTCATCATCTGAATTGGTATCTTCATTCTGAGTATGCTCCTCCTTAGTGAGGCTTGGAAACTCCTCTTCCAAGTCATAAGGAAGTTTTATCTTCCTGCATTCACTATCAAACCAAGAGTCATTTTCATCAAAGACAACATCTCTACTGACCACGAATCCCTTGTTTGAAGAATGTAGAAACTCTAACCTTTCTGATTTAAATCATATCCAATGAAGATGCACTTCTCTGCCTTGGGGTCTAGCTTACCTCTTATCTGAGAAGGGATATGCACATATGCTACACATCCAAAGATTCTGCAATGATCAAGTGAAGGTCTTCTACTATGCCATGCTTCATATGGGGTCATCCCATCAAGAGATCTAGATGGCATCTGTTTACCAAATAAGTGGCAGTAGATACACTCTCTACCCACAAGTAGTTAGGTAATTTTTTCTCATTTAACATTGATCTATCTGTCTCAACAATCAATCTATTTCTTCTTTCTCCTACCCCATTTTGTTCAGGGGTATACCTTGTTGTAATTTCTCTCTTGATTCCTCTGTCCTGCAAGAATGCATCAAAATCATTTGAGAAGTAATCACCTCCTCCATCTGACCTTAGCCTTTTTAGATTTCTCCCTATTTGATTCTCAACAAGTGCAAGATATTTTTAAAAGCAACTGAATACTTTATCTTTGTGCTTCATAAAGTATAATACCATCCACCTACTGTAATCATCAATGAAAGATACATAATACCTTGATCCAAAGATTGAGGGATCCTTAATTGGTCCCCATACATCTGTATGAACAAGTTCTAGGTAATCCTCATGCATGTAGCCTTTCCTTGAGAATGGTGTTAGAAGATGTATTTTTTGAAGCATTTTGGATGAAAAATAATTGTAAAATGACAAAAACTTGTAGAAATATTTATGCAACTGATGTAAAAATAAGGAAGAGTCTTCCTTATGTAGAATAGAATTTTATGTAATTTTTCTAGAATTTTTGGAAACTCCTAGATAGCATATTTTTAGAATATTAGAGGAAAGGACCAAAATTCAAGTGTGAAAAGGGACACTTGAAAATGTATATAAGACAATTTCCTCTATTATGAGGGGGTTGGTTGATTATTTGTTGACATGCTATCCAAGTGAATAGAGAGAGTTTCCTGCTGAAAATCGTGTTTCTCCTCTTTGTGTGGTTTCTTTGATTTTGTTGAGTCTATTCTTTGTGTATCCATGGAGATTTGTGAGCTTCTATTGTGTAATTCTGTTGAATGTGTATGAAGAAAGCTGAATATTGATGTGTTGAGTGAGAAATTGATGAAGAATAGTGCTGGAGATGAAAATCGTCTGTTTTCACAGAATTGCGATTGTCTCGTCTGTATGGTACAGGTAATATTTTTGAGTTTTGACTTCATAATTGTGTTCTGCTGAGAAAATAACATGTATTAGACACCAAGATTGTGGAAAATGGTGGAGATTTGCTCAAGATAATCCAAACCTTAGAAATTCCTCTTCATTTTCACCATTCTCAAAAATCCAGCCATTATTCTCTTATTTCTTGGATTCTATCATCTAGAAGGGGCTGTGGTCTCTTGAATACTTCCAGGATTGACAAATAAAGATGTCTTGTTAATTCTTTATGCTAAATGATTGCAGAGGACAATTCCAAAGATCAATAACAAAAAAATTTTGGCGTCGTTGCCGGGGAGTATATCAAAAGCTTCATTGAAGTTGGACCTTGCTGGATCTTCTATTGTTGATGGTAATGAACACATGGAAAAGGTAATACTCTTTAATCAAGAAATGTGAACATGAAAAGGTAGATGTCTTTGTTGTCTTTTGGGAAAATAAAGCAATAGATAATCTTTTGAGAATTGGAAGTGCTGAAATTTTTGTAAATTGATAGCTGCTCATCTCATTTTTTGAAGAAAAGTGCAGGTATGTGAAAAGTTTGAATCAAGAAAGCTGAAGATAAGGTAACATGTGTCTATTCTTGTATTTTTAGAGTGCTTTTTGACTAAGTACTAGGCAAAATTATTGATCTTGGGAAGATAACATGGTTGCATTAAGGAAAAGTCAAGTAAAGTAGCTAAATGCGAGTAGATAAGATCCATTTGTTTACCAAGTCAAAGCATTATTCTTGAAAAAATTGATTTGCATCTTCAAGAAAAAATGTTTGAGTTTATCTTTGCAAAAATTTGATACTTGCATTTCCTAGCACATTCTTCTTTGGGAAGTTTTCTCATGAACTGTTTTGATAGCCAAAAGCATAAGATAGTGTAACCAATCAAGGAACACAGGATCAATAGATCACCAAACAAGAAACTCTAAGTAAAGTGTTTACCTTAACTTAGGGCAAAATACTAAAAAAAAATCAGAAAATTCATTAAAACAATCAAACAAATTTCTTTTTTCCTTGGGAAGATGGATTGAAGTTTTGTTGACAAGTGTGGAAGAGATCTGGTGGTAAGAAAGCAAAACATTTGCCAAAAACTAGAAAATCAGAAAAAACACGATCCTCTGCACAGAATCACGATTTTTTGAATAAGGTTGTGACTTTGATGCAAAAGTACAGGAGTCCGTTGAATTGCAATTGGTAAAGGGTATTGAAGGGAAACAACAAAAGAGAATACTCAAATTTGCAAAAAATAAGAAGTATAGAAAAAACACGATTTTCTACACAAAATCGTGATTTTCTGTAAGAGAAATTTTCTAGAATTTTCAGCATATTTGGGTTTTTGGAGAAAGGTAATTGCAAGAGATTTCATCAAGATTGAGCTAGTGAAGTTGGACAAGTGAAAGAGTGAAGAACAGTGGAAATTACACAAAATCGCAATTTTTTGGACACTATAAAATCCTGGAATTACAAGAGAAACTCATTGGAGTGAGTGTGTGAGAGAGAGAGAAGAGGCACAGAATCGCGACCTTCTGTAGATATAAGTGTTGAAGAATTTTTGAATCAAGCAAGCAAGGTGAGGGGTTTCTATATCATTTTAATTACATTCCTTTAGATTTTCATGATCATTAAGCACAGAAAAGTAGGAAATAACCAAAATCACGAAATCGCGATATTCTGAGTTTTTTAATTTTCAATGAAAAAAATATTATTTTTTAGTTAATTTTTTTCATTGCATGTTAAAAACTAGATAGGGCGATTCTATAGAAGAAATAAAAACTTGAAAAACAATACCTTAAAATCTTCAAAAAAATTGATCAGAATCGCGATTCTGTAGTCAGACACAAAATCGCGATTCCCAGAACACGATTTTCATAAGAAAATCGTGTTATTTACAATTGTGAGCAATCACGATTGTCTGGAAACAAAACCGTGAAAAACATGATTTTGTGCAGAAAATCGTGAAAAACACGATTTTGAGCAGAAAATCGTGGAAAACGCGATTTTGAGTAGAAAATCGTGGAAAACGCGATTTTGAGTATAAAATCGTGGAAAACACGATTTTGAGTAGAAAATCGTGAAAAACACGATTTTGAGCAGAAAATCGTGGAAAACACGATTTTGAGCAGAAAATCGTGGAAAACACGATTTTGACAGAAAATCGTGGAAAACACGATTTTGAGTATAAAATTGTGGAAAACACGATTTTGAGTAGAAAATCGTGGAAAACACGATTTTGAGGAGAAAATCATGAAAAACACGATTTTGAGCAGAAAATCGTGGAAAACACGATTTTTAGCAGAAAATCGTGGAAAACACGATTTTGAGCAGAAAATCGTGGAAAACAGGATTTTGAGCAGAAAATCGTGGAAAACACGATTTTGAGTAGAAAAAAACACGATTTTGAGTAGAAAAAAACACGATTTTGAGTAGAAAATCGTGAAAAACACGATTTTGAGTAGAAAATCGTGGGTAACACGATTTTGAGTAGAAAATCGTGGAAAACACGATTTTGAGTAGAAAATCGTGGGTAACACGATTTTGAGTAGAAAATCGTGGAAAACACGATTTTTAACAGAAAATCGTGAAAAACACAATTTTGAACAGAAAATCGTGAAAAACACGATTCTGAACAGAAAATCGTGAAAAACATAATTTTGAGCACAAAATCGTGAAAAACACGATTTTGAACAGAAAATCGTGAAAAACACGATTCTGAACATTGAATTATGAAAATTAATTGAATGATCCTTAGATCTGGGAACAAATTAAACACACATACTAGGCAAGACTTAGGAAGGAAGGAAATAGAGCCAGTGGAAGGGCAAGTGCAAAAAAGAAATCTAGGGCAAAAAAACATGGAAAATTTAAACGAAACAAATGAGCCCATTGAAACTGGGGATTATAGAAATATCCTCAAATACATGTATACAAATAGGTTTGGAACCTATGTATATTAGGATGGAATGCATAAGCTTCTCATTAGATTGAGAAACTTAGAAGTTCCCCTGAACATAACACCAGTAGCTCAATTCAAAGATGGTAGGTATGAGGATAGGCAAGGATGTGTATACATCTTCTCCCAAGACCCAAAAAACTCAAATGACTTAGGGCAATGTGCTGACAAAGGACCTTGGGAACATAATCTAGGACAATCAGATTTACCAAGACCACATGAAAACTACACTAGTACTGAGCAACAACAAGGGAGGAGAACACATGCTTCCCCAAATCCTTTTGAAAAAGAACCAGAAGGATTTAATGAATTTTCACTAAGAAGAAGACATCATTGGCAACCTCAGGGTAGAATGCTTAGACCATATCAAGTAGCCAAATGCATGAAAAATCAATATGAAGGGTATTCTGATCCTCATGCTCATGTTGCAGAGTTTAGGCAATTAATTAGAGCTGAGGAGGTGGAAGATTACAAAGTCCAATTTGAAGCATTTGGTCTAACCCTAACAGGACCTACATTATCTTGGTTCATCCCTTTGAGAAAGGAAATGTCCCTAGATATTCAATCCTTCCTAGAAGCCTTCATTGGGGAATTCTCAAAGACTAGAATAAAACATAGCATAGCCACTCTGATACACAGTTTTAAACAACAAAAAGATGAAAATGTCAGAGAGGCAACCAGGAGATTTAAGCAATACATTGACAGATGTCCTAAAGAAGAAGTACCTTCCATGGCAAGACAAGTATCCCTATTCATAGAAGGATTAAGAAGTGCTCAATTAAGGACCCTAGTGTACTATAGGAGATGCCCTGATCTAGGAGCTTGTGTAAAAAGAAGCAATAGATTTGGAAGATAACAGAGGCCAAGATCTGTTAGCATTTGATCAACCTAGATCAAATGAAGACAAAATCCCACCAGCAGAAGAATTAGCTCAGGCCATTGCTAAAGCCCTAGAGGTAAGCACCAAAACCAATTTGATAAACTCTAGGATAAACACAAATAAAAAATGCTACAATTGTGGAGAAAGTCATTTGGTACAACAATGTCCATATCAAAAGCCTCCACATTTGTAAGATAGGAAAACACTCAAATATTGTACACTAGAGAGGAAATGGACAAATCATACCAGGGAGGAATGCTTTTATAATAAACAACCCATAAAGGAGAGAGATTATGGAAGCCAAAGAGAATCAGTATATGTTGAGCAACCAAGACCTGTGCTTGGGCAACAACCTCCTATACCAACAAATGTGGTACCAATCAAATACACACCAATAGAGGAGGGAAACTCAAGAACAAAGTCACCATACAAGGAAGATTATCAATGGAATGAACGATATCAAGAAGAATGGGAAGGTTATGAATTAAGAGAACCAGAATTACAAGCCCTAGACTTGGAAAATGGAAGAATTGAGATGGACACTGCCACTTTCATGTATATAACCAATAATTATATGTCCAATCAAAAACCTCAATTCAAAGGGGGACCAAAGATAACTTGTTATAGGTGTGGGGGAGAACATTTCATCAGAGACTGTCCACAACCTCCTACGTTAAGAATAGAGGGAGCTTATTGCAAGGATTGTGGCAGGGAACATTTGATAAAGGATTGCCCAAAAAATCCTCAAAAACAACAAAACACACCTAATAACATACCACTAAAAGCAGTCAATATCATGGAACAAGAAGAATTGAGTGACATTGACGAAGTGAATGTAAATGCTATAACAAGGTCACAAACAAAACAACAAAGAACAACTAAGGAACAAAATGAAGGTTCAATCTCAAAGGTGAAGAAAAATAGACAAAAAGGGAAATGTGAAAGGAAACAAAGAATGGGTAAAAATTTGGAAGAAGAAAATAGGGAACAATCAAACAGTAATTCTCCTCAAAAGACACAAACCCAGTTGGAGATAGGAAATTCACAAAGTCTAGACACTCTAATAAAAGCATACAAGGGAAGAATTCAAGAGGGACCAAGCCCTACTGATCATACAATGGCTTATCCTATGCCAGACTTAGAACATGAAAGGATGCAGAAGTGTAAACAAATCATACGGGAAGTGCAACTCAAAATGGGGGAAGTAGACAATTCTCAAAAAACAGTTGAGGAATCCGAGACAACAAAAACAAGAGGAAATAGTATCAAGGAAGAAAACCCACAAGTAACATTCCAGGTGAATATAGATAAACAATGCACAATTCTATATCATACCACATGGGAAGATTTAATGAAACAAAATCCTCACTTACAGAACCAAATAAAAAAATGGGAAACAACACCAGAAAATCTTCACCCACAACTATAGGAAATGGAGGAGTTGTGGTATATTCCCATTGATAAGATAGGAGGATATTGTGAAGGAGAAGATGGAAACTCAACCTTAAAAATACAATTTGGTAAAAACCAGGCCAAAGCTATTCTGGATAGTGGATCAGGAGTGGCCATCATGACTAAACAAACTTGGGAAAAATGGGGAAAAAATGAATTATTACCCACCAAAATGAGATTGCAACTTGCAGATGGACACATAGAAAAACCCCTAGGAATATGGGAAAAAGTGATTGTGGACATATGTGGAACAGAGATAGAACATGCCTTTGCTATAGTTGAATTCCCACAATCCACTTCATATGAAATTATCCTAGGAAGACCATTTATGAGACAAATGCAAATTGTGCAAGATTGGGGTAATGATTGCTTATACCTTCAGAGCAAAGGAAGAATAACCAAAGTAAATCTAAGAAATGGGCACTACTGTGACATATCTCCTCAAGAATGGTATAAAATACATCAGAATCAAGAGTTGAGTGAGGAATCAGAAATGGAAGACCAGGATAAAACTGAATCATTAGTATGGAAGTGCAACATGATAAGAAATCTTACCAATAGAAAAAGGAGATTGAGAAGAGAAGATTGTGTGGAAGGAAGGAAGTTACAAGATGAGAACTATGTACAACAACAATTCAAAGATGAGGAGTTTGAGCCCTATGGGTGGAATCAAATTTTGGCTACTATGGATCTAGCTAGTGATGAATATGTAGGAGTGGAATTTCAAAATGAAGAAGGATATGATGTCTTTCACATTGGAATACAAATGATAAAGGTATCCAGAACAGAAGAGGACAAAGAAGAAGAAATGATATTAGAAAAAGGGAAGACACAATTTTTGGAAGAAGTAAAAGCTGAAGATGCTATTAAAGATAAAATCTCAGGCAAGTATAAGAAAAACAAACACAAGGAAATAGAAGAAAATCAGGAGGATGAGAAGAAGAAAAGGGAAGCAAACAAAGATCAACAGTTTGATGTACGAGCAAATTTCAAGACTTATGAAGTAGAAAGCAGACTACTTCTCAAGAGGAAGCCAAAGAGGGAAAAGAAGAAAGGTGAGGCTTATGATAATGAGGAACAAACCAAAAAGATCATGATCACTCAGGAAGAGGGAGAAGAAAGACATATTGTAGTGGCTGATGACATGACAACTCAAGAAGAGGAGGCACTAAGAAACTTGGCAAGAAACTATAGGGATGTGTTTGCTTATAGCTATAAGGATTTGAAAGGTATTGATCCTAAAATCTGTGAGCATAAGATTCCTATTACACCTGAGGCAAAACCTAGCAAACAGAGACATTACACATTCAATGATAAATACTCTGCTAAAATAAAGGAAGAAATTGACAAGCTATTAGCTGCCAATTTCATCTATGAAATTGTGTATACAGAATGGATATCTCCTATAGTTGTGGTACCAAAAAAGAATGGGAAACTTAGGGTATGCATTAACTTGAAAAAGGTAAATGCAGCAACTATAAGAGATAATTATCCACTACCTATAACAGATCATCTTCTAGAAAGAGTTGCAGGGAAGGAGGTTTATAGTTTTTTAGATGGTTTTTCAGGATACAATCAGGTACCTATAGCATTGGAAGACCAACATAAAACTGCCTTTTCCACAGAATGGGGAATTTATGCTTTTAGGGTTATGCCCTTTGGGTTAACTAATGCTCCAACAACTTTTCAGAGGTTGATGTGTCATATTCAAAGAGTTCCTGAGGAATGTAATGGAAATTTATGTAGATGATCTTTGTACTTTTTCATTAAAAAGACAAGATCACTTGTAGGATTTAGAAAATATATTCAGGAAATGCAGAACCTACAGAGTATGTTTAAATCCAGAAAAGTGTGTATTCTTTGTAAGACAAGGAAGAATGTTAGGTCACATAGTCTCTAAAAATGGAATTTCAACTGATGAGAAGAAAATAAAGGCCATAATAGAGCTTCCAAGACCAACAAGTGTAAAGGAACTTCAAACTTTTATGGGACATTGTGGGTACTATAGGAAATTTGTACACAAATTTGCTGACATAGCCAAACCCTTATATGCCCTAATTACTAAGTTTGAGTGGACCAAGGAGTGTGACCAAGCCTTTGAAACTTTAAAAACTTGTTTGGTAACAACCCCAATTCTGAAAACACCTCAATGGGATAAAATTTTTCATGTCCATGTGGATGCTTCAAATTATGCTTTAGGATGTGTGTTAGCACAACCAATAGAAGGAAGCAAGTTAGATTTTCCTGTGGCTTATGCTAGTAGGCAATTGAATCTAGTAGAAAAAAATTACACAACCACTGAGAGAGAGGGATTGGGCATGGTATTTGCTGTAAAAAAATATAGACATTACCTTTTGGCCAACAAGTTTAAGTTCTTTGTAGACCATCGAGCTTTATTATATTTGGTAAATAAACCTTGTCACACTGGTAGAATAGTCAGATGGTTTCTTTTGCTAATGGAATTTGAGTTTGAAGTGGTGGTCAGACAAGGGAAATTACACTTGAGAGCAGATCATTTATCTCGAATTCAGTCTAAAGAACCCAGTTCACCTTTAGATGACAACCTGCCAGACACTTATTTGTTTAAGGTAGAGAGTGTTCCTGAGTGGGCCATGACTTTAGTACCATTATTAACCATGGGACCTTACAGAACAGTTGGGAACAATGCACACTTTGTATTACAAAGCAGGAACTTTATGTTACTAGCTGGGCATTTGTACCATCTCAACCACACAGGCATATTGGAATATTGTACTCCTGAGGAAGAGCAACAAGAATATCTGAGGAGAGCTCATTGTTGGAACTCTTGCACTCATGCTTCTAGGGTAGTCGCCCTAAGTAATCTCAATAGGATGGGGGTACATTGGCCTAATAAGATTCAAGATGTAATAAAATACATTGCTAATTGCAGGAAGTGCCAATTATTGCAAGATTCAGAATTCATAACTCTATATTGGTTCCAGAAAAATCCAGATTGGAGTGAAAATATCATTGAGGAATTGAAAAGGAAGAAGAAAGGAAAACAAGTGATAGTTGGTGCAGATTCCAAAAATCTACAAGTAATCTCTGAAGAATATCAATTGATAGGAGAACAGTTGTATAAGAGAGGAATGGATGGATACTTAAGAATTTGTGTTCGGAGAATAAATATCTAGAAATGTTGGAACTGGCACATTCTAGAGTAGCAGGAGGACACTTCTCAAGTGACAGAACTACTAAACTCATTTTATATTCTGGCTTTTGGTGGCCAACCCTATTTCCTGATGCAAGAACCTATGTAAAAAGATGTGATGTCTATCAGAGAGTGAGTCAACCAAATAGAAGAGATGATATGCCATTAGCTCCATTAATTTCAGCAAGAGCCTTTAGTAAATGGGGGTTGGATTTCATTGGACCTATACATCCTCCAACAAAACAATCCCATGCTGAATACATCATAGTGGCTACAGATTACCTGACAAAGTGGGCTCAGGCCAAAGCCACAAGAAGGAATGATGCTCATACTACTGCTAGATTCCTATATGAAAATATTATCACCAGATTTGGACTTCCAATTGAATTGGTAAGTGATAGGGGAACCCATTTTGTAAACCAAATCCTAGAAAACATCACTAAATATTTCCTGATCAGTCATAGAAAGTCAGCCCCATATCACCTGCAAGCCAATGGGTTAGCAGAAAGTACTAATAAAGTACTTTGTATTGTACTATCAAAATTAGTAAACACAAACAGGAATGATTGGGATTTACAACTTAATCATGTCCTATGGGCTTATAGAGTGGCTTATAAAACTGCAATAGGAAACACACCATTCAATCTAGTATATGGACAAAATGCAGTTCTACCTATGGAATTCCTTATTCCAACATTAAAAGTAGGTAGTCACTACAATTGGACTGGACATGAACTGTCAGAGAGAGTAGTAGAATTGGAAAAATTGGGAGCATCTAGACTCCAAGCCATTATGAGTATATATGTGGACAAGAAAAGGCAGAAAGCTTATCATGATGTTCATATAAAAGAAAAAGATCTACAGGAAGGAGATCTAGTTTTGGCTTACACAGTGAAAGAACATCATAAAAAGTTCCAGAAAAAAGGACATGGACCATATATTATACATCAGATAAGCAACAGTGGAGCCATTCAACTAGCTAACATAGACGGAGAAATCATGGCAAACTTCATAAGTGGATGTAGAGTCAAGAGGTATGACTGCCCATTAACTGTTGATGAATGGAGAAGGTTGCAACAAGCTCAAAATAGGAAAAAAGAAGAGGAGGACATTAGAAAAGAGGCTCAACAGGAAGCAAAGGAAAGGATAAGAAAAATCAAAGATCTTAGGGAAGTCTGTTTGTGTGAAACTCCTCTAAAACCAAAAGAACATGTGCCTGTGATGACAATGGATTTTCAAAATGAAAACATTAGGGTATTGATAGATTCTGGAGCACAAGTGAATCTGATTAGTTCAGCTTTGGTAAGTAAATTTAATATAAAAAGAACTAAAAGCAGAACCTTAATCAAAACTTTGGAAGGTCAAATAGTACAAAGCATGTCTTCACTATCTATTGTAGTTAAGTTCAATGAAGAATATATGAAAATAGACTGTGAAGAATGGCCAGATCAATTGATGTCTGAAAAAGTGATTTTAGGTCAACCGTGGCTCCAACAAGGTAAAGTGATTTTGGATTTTGAAAAAATGAAGCTTAAATTGAACATAAATGACAAAAGGTTTTTAATATTTTTATTGAGTAATGAAGAACAGGAAATTCAATCAGATGTTCATGATATACACTTGGAAGGATTCACTTTTGCATTTGAAGATACATAGACATTACCAATACAATTGTTAAATGATCAAGCTTCATGTAATCAAAATCAGCAAAAGATTGGAAGAACAAAGAAGGGTGGAGAGATAGGAAGAAGGTGGCAATCATGGCATTATCCAAAGGATCAAAACATCAGAACAAGAAGCACATGGAATCAAAGTCTACAGGAGGTCTACTCATCAAAACAGAAATCCAGGACAAAATGGATATGGAGACAGAAAAATCCTACAAAATGCTTATCCGAAGGAAATGGATGTTTGCCTGAAACCAGGACAATTAGAGTTAGGAAGTATTGGGTCAAAAAATCAGAGTTGTTTCAATGGAAAAAAGATCATCCATATTTGATCTATATTGAGAAAATCATAACATATTGAAAATTATGACAAAAATATTTGCCCTTATCCTTGTTTAAAAAAAGAGAATGAGGAGGGGAAGAAAAGAAATAGAAAAAATCATTGTTAAAAAAAAAAAGAGAGAAAAAGAGAGAAAAGTTGAGAAAAATTGTTTATTTTCTTTTCCAAAAAAAAAAAAGAGAGAAAAAGAGAGAAAAGTTGAGAAAAATTGTTTATTTTCTTTTCCTTTTTACAAAATTATATAGCACAAAGCAAGATCCAGGTAGAAGGGTAGTAGACTTCTATTTATTTTGTATTAATTTTTCTATCATTGATAAAATGTTTTGTTTTTCTCCAAAAGAGTTGTTGGAAAAGGGAGTGCACTAGACATCTTGCTACACCTGTACTGATCACTTTTGTTGAGTCTTTTTGAAGAAATAGAATTTATTTTGGATTTTTATTTTCATTTTTATGTCATGACATCTCAAAATAAATATGACTCTTTGATTTCTTGTGACTCATGTGGGTGGAGTTTTTCTTTGTGTATTTTATTTTCCTCAGAATGGTAAATGCAAAGGAGTTATCAATTCATGACTTCAAAGCAGAATCAATCACTCTATCAAGAGGTCATTGGTTCCTAGACAGTGAAGCTGTGGAAGAACAGGTGAACCTGGAATCTGATGAGGAATTAGAGATTCCAGAGGCAGAGAAGGTGGTGAAGGAGCTCAAAGAAACCCTAAGCATTATTGGACAGCATATATTCACAGTGGGAGTAGGTGGATACAAATATACCATGCTGTGTCAAGAATTTTACAGATTTCAAAGGGTTGCTGTCAATCAGAAAAGATGGAAGGCAGTTGGTATACACAAGTTATTGGAGGAACCCATCTTCTTCATTCATTTTGAAAGAGTGGCACAAGTAATGAGTAGTCTGCTGGAAATAGGAAAAGGGAATGATGCTTATTTCCGGTGCAAAGTCAAGAACAAGGATAATCAGGAGGTGGGTATCACTATAAAAGCAGAACATATCAGAGCAGCTTTACAATTCTACCCTATGGGAACCAAGCTTGATCCCAGCTTTGTAAAGAAGAATAAGGAAACCTATACAGGGTATGCAAAATTCATTGACTTCAAAGGAAGAGAGAATGAAGAATATGCCACAAGGATGTTCTTACAATATTTTTGCTTCCCAAAGTTACCAAGGTATACCATGCCACATAAATCTGTTACACTGTTGATGCTTAACAACAAGGATAGGACTAAGCCCTTTGGAGTAATGGATGTGACACCATACATCCATGAACATCTGAAAGAAGCAGCAAAACACTGGGAACAAAAAAAATTCATGAATGGAGCCCAGATTTTAACCAGGATCATTTATCATGTTTTAGGAATGGAAGATCAGTTGAAACTGGCTCCAGAGGCACAATATTTTAGAAATCTTATGTCAGGAATCAAGAGTCCTCCAAGGAAAATGGCTGTGAGAGAAATAGAAGGATAAACCAGCATGAGGGGAGCAGGAATGAAAAGAAAGGTAATATCCGAGGAAGTGGTTCCTGTAAAGAAAAGGCGGTTGGACCCAAGAAAGGTTGGATTAGAGATGGATGAAGCTACAAAAGAAGAACATGAAGATGCGTAGAAGCAGGTCCAATCCTCTAGTGATCCTCATCCACCCCAAACAAGCAAAGAACAGTTATATACTTATCTAACTCAAGGAAATAACAAAAGAGCAATGTATGAGGCACAATATCAAAAGATGCTGGAAGATTATTCATGCAAGGCTACAGATTGGGTCCAAGAGGAGGTAGAGCATTATGAGGCACTTCAGGATCAGATGATGGCAGCTGAAACAGAAGAGGTATTTGTTAAAAAGGAAGTTGAGCTGCTAGCTTACTTCAAAGAATTGCAAGGACCTCCAAAAACTAGAACCACTATTGTTGTAAAAAACAAGGTTCAAAAGAAACCAGTGCAAAAGAAGAAGTTGACCAAGAAGGGAAAGGGAAAATCAGTAGTTGAAACTGTAATCACAAAAGAGACGAGGAAGTGATAGGGGAAGAAACACAGAAGCAATCCACTGTGGTAGAAGCATCAAGACTGAAAGAACCAGAAATAGGAGGGCCTTCAAATTTTTCCTCTGATTCTGAAAGTGATATTGAGAGTTTTTTATTAAAGAGTCTGAATTTATCAGTTCCAAATACTCCTAATGTGATTACATAGGATCCTGAGAAACAAAAAACACCCGAAGAGTTGAAGAAGAAGTCTCAGGAGAAGCAGATGCAGGAACAGGCAGTAAAACAGCTCAGTCCTGAAGAAGAAAGAAGGTTGATGAAAGGAAAAGCAGCTATGGTAGAAAAAGAAAGTGAAATAAGAGAAGAATTCAGTTGTGGGTTGGTGCATACAGGAATAAAATCAATATGGACAAAACCCTCACAAACCTACTTCAAATTAGATGAGAGCATAGCAGAAATAGCCAAAAAAGCACAGATAAGCAATCCAGTCATAAATCAGAAAGGTGCAAATCAAGGTCAAATTCAGGAAGAAGAGGAAATAGTGGTGAAAAACAATGTTCAAGAAGTCACAGGAGGAGTAGTGGAAAGGGAGATTATCCAAAGTATAAAAGATGTACTTCATGATTTGAAGAATAATGAAGAATTTACAACCAATAAAGATCAAAAGGGAGAAATGGATCTCATGGACATTGATGAGTAGGAAGAAGGACACAAAGAACAAAAAAGTAATGATCAGGTCAAAATTATTGAGGAAACTGAATCAATTCTAGTCCAGGAAAAGGAAGGACAGGAAGAGCAAACAAGTAAAGGTCAGGTAAACTCTGTTGAGGAAATTGAATCTACTCTAGTTCAGGAAACCCTAATCCAGGAAAAGAAGGTACAAATAAAGGAAGGACACCTCTTTGAAGAGAAGCAACAGGTGATGGAGAACAAAAAGGTGCAGGGAATAAAGCTGACTTCAGATGTCTTAGAGCAGAAGAATCGGGGTGCTCAGATTTTGGAACATGAAGAAGATATGGCAGATCAAGAAACACTGGAAACTCATCCAAGCAATGAAGAACACCAGGTCAAGGTTATAGAATATGAAGAAGAAGAGGAAGAGGAGAATGAGTGCAAAGAAGACAAACAAATAGAAGCTAAACAAATGGAAATGGAAGGGGGGTTGGAAAGAATACCCAAGAATATAAGATCGGCTTGTCAGATTATTATGAGAAACATTGAGCAGTTCAGACCTTCAAGCAGGAATATGATCATTTCAGGAATGGTAGCAGAGTCTGAATTTGAGAAAGGCAATATGATCATTAAGGAGCACAAAAGGGAGAAGGAACAAATGTCAGAACAATTGAGGAAGGTGCAGGAGAAAAATGAGGAATTTACCAACAGAATAATTGCTTTGGAAGAATTAGAAGTACAGAAACAAAATAGAATTCAATATCTAGAAGAAAAGAGTGCAAAACTAACAGAGCAGAATAATAAACTGGAAATGGAGCTGAGAAAAATTGAAGGAAGATATAGAACCTTGCAGACTTCTTATCAAATCTTGACCAAAGCAAATGAAGAGATAAACAAATTATTATTGGAAGAAGGTCAGATGAAGGATGAAGGTAAGACTGCTCAGATGACAGAGGAAGAAAAGGAAGAATTGCACAAGGAGATCAAGAGATTACAAACTGAACTGAAGGAAGCCAAGGAGCTAGAGAAGCAAGCTAGTACACATGTTGCTACATCAATGAGAGGATATAACAAGCTGCACATGGATATGGAAAAAGAAAGGAGTGATTGGCAGTCAAGGATGGAAAAGGAAAAAAATGAATGGATAAAAGAAAGAGAGTTATGGGCAATACAGAATGGAAGTCTGATGGTGACAATAGAAGAATTACAGAAAAAGTTGGACAAGCCACAAGTTCAGGAAGAAACACATATAGAGACCACATATACAGAGGAATATGAGGGAGGAAATGATGATAGAATACAACATGACAGTGAATCAGCAAATAAAAGACCAGAGGAAGAATATTAAGAAGAATTTGTCAAAAAATTGCTGACAAATAGAGAATCTAGAATGGATTTTATCCGAAAAATGCATGATGAATATGAAGATCAAATTGTCACATTTGCTTTGAATAAGGGGATTAATCCAGACCAGCATCATTGGGTTGCAGACGGACTGGGCATACCTTTATGTATGATCATGGAGAGTATCAAGAACTATCAAATAGCAAGAGTTGGATTACCTCCAAATAAATATCTAGAATATGAAGAAGATATTAACGTGACCAAAGAATTATTTGAGAGAGCCAATCCAAAGTGGAGGAACAAATGGTTGGATGCAAATAAAGAATGCAAGAAAATTTGGAAGGAAGCACCTCTTCAATTGAAAATTAATCCAGCCTACTGCCCAGTAGCAAGAAGAAGAGAATGGACAATTTTTTGGGAAAGACGGAGAGAAGGTCAAATCCCACCTAAATGGTTGAATTTCCCAAAAATAGCCGGTCCAAAGGCAGCAACATGGCCTACAAAAAATTACATGGTGGATACAGCTGAGTCTGTTATAGCTACATACAAAGATGTAAACGACCCTGCATGCATTTTACTGATCAGAGTAATGAGATTAATTTTGGCATGTATAGAAACATACACCGATACAGATATCAAAACATTAAATTACATTGGCTTCAATTCTCCAACGGATGCGTTATTGTTTGATCTTAGTGAAACACCCGATAGAATCTGTTTAATGGCATACTACAGCAGAGTAATATTTTTGGGCAGTCACTATTTACAAATTTTTGAAGATGCATTCGATTATGGGTTTTTTGAGAGAGAGTCAGAAATATTCAGAAACTTGTCAGTAGTCACCAAGTCTCGCCTTACTGCATATGAAGCTACTTACACAGAATATTTGAAAAAGGATGTAATTGATAAACCAGAAGCTGCAGTACAGTGGAGAAAAGCATTGTTTGAAATGGTAAATAACCTGAACATTACAGAAAGGAAAAGTCATGACTTACTGTCACAAGTCTATCAAAGAAAGAAAAAGTGAAGAAAGCAATCAGGACATAAGAGCAGGAAAGTCTTTTGTCAGGAGCCAAAAGGTTTAGGAGGGGAAGGATGTTAGAAGATGTTATTTTTTAAGCATTTTGGATGAAAAATAATTGTAAAATGACAAAAACTTGTAAAAATATTTATGCAACTGATGTAAAAATAAGGAATAGTCTTCCTTATGTAGAATAGAATTTTATGTAATTTTTCTAGAATTTTTGGAAACTCCTAGATAGCATATTTTTAGAATAATAGAGGAAAGGACCAAAATTCAAGTGTGAAAAGGGACACTTGAAAATGTATAAGACAATTTCCTCTATTATGAGGGGGTTGGTTGATTATTTGTTGACATGCTATCCAAGTGAATAGAGAGAGTTTCCTGTTGAAAATCGTGTTTCTCCTCTTTGTGTGGTTTCTTTGATTTTGTTGAGTCTATTCTTTGTGTATCCATGGAGATTTGTGAGTTTCTATTGTGTAATTCTGTTGAATGTGTATGAAGAGAGCTGAATATTGATGTGTTGAGTGAGAAATTGATGAAGAATAGTGCTGGAGATGAAAATCGTCTGTTTTCACAGAATCGCGATTGTCTCCTCTGTATGGTAGAGGTAATATTTTTGAGTTTTGACTTCATAATTGTGTTTTGCTGAGAAAATAGCATGTATTAGACACCAAGATTGTGGAAAATGGTGGAGATTTGCTCAAGATAATCCAAACCCTAGAAATTCCTCTTCATTTTCACCATTCTCAAAAATCCAGCCATTATTCTCTTATTTCTTGGATTCTATCATCTAGAAGGGGCTGTGGTCTCTTGAATACTTCTAGGATTGACAAAATAAAGATGAATTGTTAATTCTTTATGCTAAATTATTGGAGAGGACAACTCCAAAGATCAATAACAAATGGTAACATGTGAGACTTTCCAAACTGACTAGCACCACATTTATAAATCATGTGTTGCTTGGATACATTAGATATCCCAAGCACACATTGATCTCTGCATATTTGTTTCAAGGTTCTTTCTCCTACATGCCCTAATCATTTATGCCAAATTTCAAGCTCTGATAATTTTTTATCTTTATAACTATAAAGTGCAATGTTTCTTGTATCCTCAAGTTCAAAAGTGAAAAGTCTACTTGTCTTTTCTCCTTTGGAAATTCTCTTGAACCCATGTTGGGGATCCTCCACAAATGCTCCATATTGGTTGAATCTAACCTGCAAACCTTTTTCCACAATCTGTCCAACACTCATCAAATTCTTGGTAATAGTTGGTACATATAGAACCCTACTCAACAGATTCTTGTTTCCATCAGAGGTCTTAACATTTCCAACTTTAATCACTGAGTGCTTGGTGTCATCACCTCTTTGTACCTGATTCTTACCCTTTGGTTCCTCAAGGTCAAAGAGAAGAGCTACATTGTACCTGATTTGAGCATGCTGATCATTGAAGTCATGTTCATGATTAGAAGAGAATCTTCTTGCTCCTCTATGTAGTTGTTGTAATCCTTTCTGGATTTGTATCCTCCTTGGTAGTTGCTATTGAAGTTGTTGTTGTATCATTGGTGGTGATTGAATCTTCCTCTTGATTGTATCCACCTCTTTGATAACCTCTATCTCTCTGGTTCTTAAAGTTCTTGAAACACTCATCTGTAGTATGATTTGATAATCCACAAATGTTGCATGGTGAGGAGTTATAAGATCTCCCCCTACCTTCCTTACCTCCTCTGCCCCTTCCTCTTGATGATCTACCTCTTCCTGCATAGTTGGCTTGGGAGGTAGTTCCTTCATCTTCTACCTTCTTGTTTTTGCCTTTCTCTTTAGACTTATTCTTATCAGTGTATAGGGCAGAAGAGCTATTACTTCTTGAAGAATCTCCATTCTTGTTGAGCTTGGCTTCATGGGTGAATAGTTTCCCCATGAGTGTGGTAAGTTTTGGAATCTGCATGTCCATGTATAGATCCATGGTAGTTGTGAAGCTCTCCCATTTTTCATCAGCTTTAATACCATTGATTACTTGCCTTACAATCTGCTCCTCTTCAATTTCTTCTCCTATGCTTGCCAACGGATCTGCTACATCTTTAACTTTGGTCACATACTTTGAGATAGCTTGCTTAGGTTGCTTTCTTTGAGTGGTGAACTCAATCCACAATTGGTTCTTCCTGGCCCATGTGTTGGAAGAAAAATAAGATGACAATGTTTCCCAAGTCTCTTGGGATGTCTTAGAGTTCCTAATATGAGGAAGAAGAAAATCAAAGATTGAGTTAAGTAAGTAAGACCTTGCTAATGCATCCTTGGCACACCATGTGTTGAGTCTTTCATGTTCTTCCCTTGTAGGTTGTCCTTTGCTTTTGAATATGGGCATCTCATCATCTCCTAAGATGTATCCATAGAGGCTCCTTCCTTGCAAGTAAGTCTTCATCTTCAAGGACCATGCTTGATAGTTTTTCATGTTTAATTTATCAATTAAAGAAGGAAAACCATCTCCCATTTTACCTTGGCTTTGTTTTGATACCACTATTGGGATAGATGGATGGACACTCCAAGTGATGAGTAGGTACTACCAAATCCTACTTAGTACCAGCCCTTGTAGCTTCAGAATTGATATGTGGGCCCTCTTAGCTTTCCAATGACACCATAAAAGTGCCTATGTACTTTGGAGATGATGTATGAAAAGATTGAATCAAAACAGACTACTTCTAAATAGAAGAATCCAAGAAAACCTTTTATTTTTTATCATACACATGCTGCTTGTAATGCTCAGTGCTACCAATATGGGAAAATTCCTTATAGAGGCATCTAATTAGCTTAGTAAGCTAATTATTCCAAGTGAAATCACTTGAAATGATCAACTATACACAGAGAAATCAATTTAGCAAATTAATCATTACCCTCGATTTTTAAGGATCTCTATAGAGTTTGAAAAGTGAGTGCTTCGACACATTTTTCTCCAAATTGGCTGAGTGGATTTACTTCAAAACTTTGTCAACATGTAGATAACTTGGACATGATTCCAACAAGCTATAGATCATTGAATGTGGTGGAGAAATGAGCAAGATATGAGCAGCACAAGTTGACAGTGAGAAATGAATATAACAGAGATATCATAGATGAACAATGTAGGTATAATGTATTAATGAACAATTTTGTACATGATCATAGGCTTGGTAATCATAGCCTTATGATGGAGAATAGTGTAGGCTACAATGTAGGCCTTACACACATCCAAAATGGCAATGGAGAGCTCGGATAATGAAGCTACACATCATGAATTTTTCAAGTGAGTTTATATAAGTGTTCCATTCAAATTTGAATTTGAATTCAACTTTTGGCTGTCTCTAAAAAGTGGACCTTCATTCTAGAAGATATTCCCTCAATGTAGTTGTTACTTTCCCAACTAATAGGTCCACGACTTTTGGGTAGGTGACACAAATATTCTCAAGTAAAAAAGAAATGACTTTTATAAAGGTAAAGAGGTAAATCTCCACTAGAAATGGTTTCCATGGAGCTTCATATGTGTGTGAGCTACAAACCAAATGTTTAGGCTTGTGATTTGTACCAACAGTTTCACATTAGTAGGCATGGGGATCGTATGAGACCATATTTTTGGATCTACTCCTTTCAAGTCTCTATAGGTCCACACAAACACATCCCTATATTCACTTAATAAAGCTACAAGCTCTATTTCTTCTTCTGAACTTAGGTCTTATCCTATGTATCTACATCTCTCTTCGTTCTCTTCAATGGTTACTAAAATTTTTTTGGTCTTTTCTTTATTATTGTATGCTTCTCCTATGATGGCCTCTCTCTTAGGCTTTCATACCAAAATGTTTTGGTCTTCAACTTCATATTTCTTGAAATTCTCTGGTACTTCGAACAATGATTCCCCCTCTTCTTGTTTTACTGATTTTCTTTTCTTTTTCTTCTGACCACCTTCACTTCCATCCTTTGAATTTATAGTTTTAATGCTCGTGATATGTTCTTCTTCTGGGTAAATACTCCTATGTCTTTTAGATAATGCTCTTCTGAGTTAAAGTAGATGTCCATCACAATGGACTCTAGATCATTGTCATTCTCCTCTTCTTCTACGACATTACTAGGGTCATACTCTTCTAACAAAGGATCACACATGAACACAAAGATATCATAATCCTCCTCATCACAATGAGGTGTCCATTGTTGTTCATTGATAGCAATGTCCATGGTGGTAAGATTTCACCCCAACCATGAGGCTCAAATTCCTCATCTAAAAAGATCATTGGTGTGTAAGCTGGGTCTCTAACTGTTCTATCTCCTAGAGGAGTCCCTTCTTCTCTTGCTTTTAGATTTCTTTCCTCTTCCTCTGCAACCTTACACATCCACAATTGGGTATCTTCATGCATCCACGATGGATAAGAAGAACTTTGAGAATGCATAGGGATTGAATCATCTGGTGCATTGTGGATAGGATTCCACTGTAGGGGTGGTACATATCTAAATGTATAATCTTTTAGATTGACCTTCATTGTGACCCCTAAGTGTTTCAAGAACAAGGAGTTGGTTCCTTAATCTTGTACAGTTTGTAGTTGTCATACGAAGGCCCTTCCTAGGATCATCTTGTAGACATTATTTTTGCCAAAGTCACATATAGCAAAGGTATGTTCAAACTCTACACCACAAGTGGTTAGAGTTATCCCTTCTAGGAATCCTAGAGGTCTTTCAACATGGCTGTCAGCCATTCGAAGCTTCATTCTAGTTGGTCTTAATGCGGGTTTTCTCCATTGCTTCCACAAGGAGATGGTCCCAATAGAAACACCAACACTTGAATCTAGGATAGCTTTGGTTGTATAACCTTGGTAGGTGATTGGAAGATAAGTATTACCTTCTTCACCTTCACCAATGTCCCCTATTTTGTCTAGAGGTATCTTTGGTACTTTTTGCTTAGAGCTTGCCTTTGGCATATTGGAATCAAGTTCTCAAACCTCATTTGCCACATGTTTTCATAGCTCAGGTTTTACTTTGAGCAGCTCTTCTAAGGTGAGATGACATTTAAACTTAGTGTTCTTCATGACGTCAGTGTTTCTTAGCACCACTGAGTCTTCGTTTCTTACCAATATTGTGGGAGCTTAGATTTGAATAGATTCAGATTCCCATGGCATGTTAATTGTGGCAACTCTTGTAAAGAATTAGATTCAAAAGTTAATATTTCCTCTTCTTGTTGCTCTACTTAGTCTCCATAAATAGATGGGATGTCTTGGGGAAATTGATGATGAAGATCATCAATTTCAAGAATAGGAGGGGAATTACCCTTCTCCTTGCCCCATTTCTCTTCTTATATTTTCCACAAGAACTCTTGAGAGTACTCTTGAATTGAAAGATGTGTTTCATCATCCATGGAATCCAGAACATAAACTTTTGTTGGTGGTGAAATTTCTCTTTCAACAACTAGTTGAGCCTGCGGAGGTAAAGAAACTTGTGGCTTGTTTATCAACTACTCTAATCTTTCTAGTAAGCCCTCAAAATGCAAACCCGGATTGATAGAATTTGTTTGATTGAACATTTGACTAGTCTGAAGCATTCTATCATATTCATGCACATTTTTGTTCGATCAATCTCTAAATCTGCTCTAGGGTAGCTTTTGTCTTGGTTTACAGATATTGGCCCTCCTTGAAGTCAAGATTGGTAGGCCTTGAACATCATGTCCAAGTCTTTTGGAGTTGGATCCACAAGAGTAGACCCTGGTTGTAGTGTATTTACAGTGACTGGTGGAGTGGGATGAAGTGGAGTGGATGGAGTTTCGGCATGCGAGGGGCTTTGAGATGAAATGTCTGCTATTTTTGTTTTTTTTCTTTGAGGCTTTCTTCTAGTTCGGACAACTTTCTATTCCACTTATGATTGGCCTTGTCCTTGGTATGCTTCCATGTTCTTGTTTTCCATTTACTAGGCTCTCTTGATTTGCTTGACTCTGATTGATCAATTGGTTTTGCTTGTTGTAAGGCTTGTGCCCTAGTAATTGGCTGTATAGGAGCCACATTACTGCTACTTGAACTTGAATCCACCACTAAGCCTACCACATTAATTGGTGTAACCTTGAGTGCACTCGAGGGATTCTTTAGACAATCTCTTGGAAGATGTTCTTTGCTGCACTCAGGGTAAAAGACTTGTATTGTGATGTTTTGTCCTTGTCTTGGAGTCGATGAGTGGGGACATTCTCAAATGAATTGGTCACTGTGACATCTAAAACATGATCCTCTAGGGGCTTGTGGTCTTACTTGTATCTATTAGGGCTTAGGGTTAGGATTTGTGTACATGATATTGGAGTATTCTGGCTCCCAATTTTGTTCCATAGGTGGTGTCTCATACTGATACAAAGAAGTCTCACTATGCTCAGGTGACTCTGTGTAATAAGCTCGTGGACTTTCTTCATGGGAGTAATCAACTATGCATATGCAGGTCATGATCTAAGACCAATGGGGTTATTGGCACCAATGCTCTATTGGGGTTCTCCTCTACCACTACATACTTAACTGGAATCACATTGGCAGGAGGTGGTGGTTGGTTTCCTAGGATTGGTTGTGGCCTATATGGTGCCTGATATTGTTGTTGGGGCTTATAATATAGCTATTGATATTGATTCTGATTCCTACCCTATTGGTAAGGTTGTTGATAATTTTTTCTGACAGCCTATCTATTGTACATGCAATCTTGAGCCGTGTGGTTCATGTATTTTCTCTCACTAGTGCAGTATGGAGCATTAGGGTTTCCTTGGGGCTGAGCCATCATCGGGCAAATGTTAGCCATGTGGTCTCCTCCACAGTTGTAACATGGCTTCAATGAGGTGACCCTTGATGCTTGTCTATTTTGAACTCCTAGCTTCTTGGTAACCTACTCAGCTATCTCATCTATCTCAGTGGAGATTGTGGAGGTATGACTAGTAGAGCTGTTTGAATCCTTATAGAGTTTGGACAATTCTAACTCCTCACCCAAATTGTCTTCTATGTCTATGCACATGTGCACACACTCTTCTATGGATGTAGGCTCTTTCAAGTACACATATCATATGAACTTGGTGCTTAGTAAGCCATCTAAAAATAAGGCCACTTGTTTGGCTGGCGTGGGTAACTCTTGAATCGGACATCTTTCTAAATATTGTATGAACTATCTTCTTGCAAGTCCCACCGTTTCTTGGGGTGTCTGTTTGAAGTTGTGGATCAAGGATGATGTATTTTGCCTCACACCACTCTTGGAAAATTCTACAATGAATTCCTCTAGCACTTGACCTATGTTCCGATAATTGCGACTGTTCATGGGATAAAACCAAGCTAAGGTAGTACCCTTAAGGGTCAATCCAAATGCCTCAAACTGGGTGAACAAGTCCTTGACCTATTCAACTCTTAACACTTGTTTGAACTCAACCAGATGATCATAAGGATATCCAAACCCATCAAAATAGGTCTTCATTGCCTTGACCACTTGAGAGGGTCTAAGGGTTCTTGAGTATTCGTGTGGTCTAGGCAATGGAAAATCATGTTCATCTCTTGGATTCCTTTGTGCTTGATGTCTCTCTCTTTCAGGTCTTTCACCTTCAAGTCCTGATCTGTCTTTGCCCACAGTGTGTGCAAAGCTTACATCAGGTCTCTCTCTAGCTCTTTCCCTTTGGTTTTCATGAGCCTTGGATGATCCTCCTCCTTGATGGCCATGGGAGACATTAGATCTTGGTGGAGGGAAAATCAATTTGCTGTTCCAAATGTATGCATTCCTGTCATGATCTGTTACCAAGAACATTCTCTCAGATGTGTTATCGAAATATACAACTTTTCCTGGTATCTCAGGATCTTTGAGCTCATAGATGGTGACTCCGCCCATTCTGCTAGGTTGATCTAGCTTGAATCTCCAAAAGGCTTCCTCTGTTTCTCTATTCAGATATACTTCTATGTTTTTGTTGTCCTAGGGAATCCACTCTGGAGTGATCACCCTACTCAAGACTGACTTACCTCTAGGAGTCTTGGGTTCTCTTCCTAGGTCTCCTTGCTCGATTAATTTGGTAACCACATACATGGTTTCTTCCTTATTGTTAGTGGCCGCCGGATTGGGAATGTGTAACTGAATCTTGTTCGCACGAGTGAAAAGCTGTTACAAACAGTTTGTAAAAAAGTTATATAGATCAAAGAAAGACGTGCCAGTGACTGTTCCGTGATGGATCACCAGACTGTCTGTCTGGGTGACTGAGCGGGTCGTTACTGTAGTGTCTGTTTGCTTAATCTCCAGTATTCTGAGTTCATGTTCGTCTCTTGTCTTGTCTGCCGTCGACATCTATTCTGTTTGTTAACTTCATAAACGTTCGAAGGATCACTAGACTGTCTGTCTAAGTGATTGGTCTATAGCGTTACTGTGTGTCGAGTTGAGTAATCCAGAGTATCTTGGCGACTTTCTGAATATTCTTTGTGTATCTGTGGTTCGGCTTATCCGTTGTCTGATGGTATCCATGTCGATTGTGAGACTCAGCTAGTTCGCGCATCGGGTTGTTTCTTTCTTGAAATGTTCTGCAAATATGTGGCAAAGTTTGTGCAGACGTGGTAACTCTTCTGGTATCCGTGTTATCTTAAGTTGTCTGTAGTATCTAGGTTCAGGTTCCATACGGCAAAGTCTAAGCTACAGTAAAGATTCCCTGGATTGCGTACTGAATCTTCAGTACGGTGTATCTGAACACTGGGATTTCCTGTGTCTTCGGATATTGGACAGAGTGTGGTATCCATTCTATGAAAGTTGAATGAATACTCTTGTTGATATGTTCAGTAAGTTGTGTGCAGATGCAACATAGCATCTTAACGTTTTCGGTACACGTGGTTGAGCTAAGACTGTGAACTGTAATGACTAAGTACAACAGATTTTTGATAGAGCTCTCAGCATTAGTATATTGCTGGGTGTGAGTAGTGAGTTTGGGAACTAAGTACAGGGCCTCTGTCTAACATACCCCTTCCACTCCCAAGAACCCAAGAATCACTTAAACGCACTTCTGACAGTTAGAAGAATAAACAACGTTTAACACTGGTGTCGTCTGTGGGAAGGTGGAAACAGATCATATTGTTGCAAACCTGTTGTGGAAATGTGACTGTAAATTTTTAATTGACAGTAACAGTACGTGATTAGTACAAAAGATGATACATGCCGGTTACTCAATCCGGTGAAACGTATCCAAAGAACCGCCAGCCTGGAGTACTTAATTTGCTAAAAACGACTCCAGGAGGTAGAAGTACAACTAGGTCTAACCCAGTTGTCAAGAAAGTAAAGAACGTTAGTAGTGATTCCAGTCATATTCCGGTGGAACGTGGTACGCCTCTGGTAAATTCCGGTACTATTTGGCACAGTCTGTCGAAGATATAGTAACTCTAGAATCTACCAGGATGCAGCCTGAAATTAGTTTAACAACATTGGGTAAAGATTCAAATCTGTTTACGACTAGAAACACTTTAGCCAAGGAAATTAGTGAAGGAGAAAAACACCTTGTTTTGGCAAAGATTTGACACATTCCGGTGATATTTCGGTAACAGTTGCTGAAAGATCGTAGTTTTCCGACGATGGTTTACCATTTCTCGGTGAATCTTCAGCCCAGTCACCGCTATTGGGAGTAAGCTTCCCTACATTCGACATCAAGAAGGAAGGTAGCTTGTTCGAAACCGAGATTCGAAACATACTGAACAAGATTATCGAACTGGAAAGTGCACAGGCTGACGATACAGACTCCAATAGTTTAGATATTCAGCCCCAGGATACAGAAGATAGTCACAATACAACCATCAGAGCCATGAACGGGCAACAACAACAACAACAGCAGCAACAACAACAACTATGCCCACCAAGGCCGACTCCAACAGGAGTAACGTACACCAAATTTGGTGGATTCCCAGGAGATGACCCGAATGCTCATGTACGCACATTTGAGATAAGTTACGCAGTGCTCAACCATCCACCTGATCCGGCGTATAAGGCTATTGTTTTCCAATCGACATTGGTCAACGAAGCAGCTAGATGGCTTACAGAATATGATATTAACCATTTTGGCACCTATGAAGCAATAAGAGATTCCTTTTTGCAGAGATTCAGGCGAAAGAAGAATCCAGCCGAAATTTTTGACTACCTACAAAACAATAGACAGAAGATAAATCAAACAGTACAGGAATACGCCACGCTATTCAGGACTCATTTGAGGCAGTTACCACCAGCACATGCCAACCTACTGGATGATGTTATTACTCAATGGTTTATCAATGGCTTGATTCCACAACTTAAACAGATTATGATCATACGCTGTGTAGGAGCTATGATGCTAGATGCAGTGATTGCAATGGCTTTGTAGCTGGAAAACAAGGTTGGAGGATTTACAGAAAATCTGGAGTGGTTCAAAGCAAATAGAAATATCGCCGAAGACCCGACCAGACAGATGTACTGCACTACATGCAAGAATTCAGGCCATACTAGTGCCACTTGTGCACTTAATCAGCTGTTTTGTGCTATCTGTAACACTACCGGACACACCATAAAAAATTGCGGATATAACGCCAAAGTGCAGGGAACAGCAACTGTCAATGCAATTATACAGGAACCAGGGCAGCCAGCCAATCACTATGTACCTCCGCAAATGAGAAACAACCAGCAACAAGGATATCGAAATTACAGAGGACAAAGAAATCATAACTACAATGCAAACCGCTAGCAGGCCGGACCAGCACCGGAAAATCCCAATTTGCCACCACCGTGCTGTCATTTCTGTGGTGAATTTGGTCACATTAGAAGATTTTGTAAGGATGCAGCTGAGTATGATCAGAGGAAGAAAGAACGTCAAAACCCAATGGCTAATATGGTACAAATCACACCAGTAGAAACGCATGCTACAGTAATTCAGACCCGATCCGGTAAACAACTGCAACCAACAGCAGAAATATGTGAACCACGCATACGCGAACAACAAAGGATGTATGATAAAGCTAGTCAATGGACCACCGCAGAACCTCCAGTCTTCCGAGATCCTATTACGGTGACCCAGACTCCATTAACCGAGGAAGGAACACAACAACAAGATTCTAATTTAGCAGTAGACACATCATCTTTAGCAGGCGCATCATCTTCAGAATCCGTGGAAAATACAATCCAATCACAAAACGCTTGGGAAATTTTATCTAAAGCATCCATCACTCTTCCTCTGGGCCAATTACTTGCACTAGTGCCGGGAGTTCCACAACAATTCCAACAGCAGTTCAGTTGGTTCCTTTAATTACAGTATGGTATAAAAATCATGAAATCACACAGGTACTAATTGATGGAGGATCTGGTGTCAACATTGCTACTGCTGCACTGTGTAAGAAGTTAGGGTGGACCAAAATCGAACCAGTTCATTTTTTTGTCAGAATGGCCGACCAGTCAACAGTCCATCCCGTAGGACTTGTACGAAATGTACCAATAACTTTACAAGGTACAACATTCAAAATGACATTTGTCATACTAGAATTACCGGAATCCACCCTTGATTATAATCTCCTTTTCGGCCGACCTTGGCTGAAGCACGCTAAAGTGATACAAGATTGGTCTGCACAAGAACTCACTTTCAAAGATAATAATCGTAAATACGTTGTAAAATTAGATGCTATACAACCTTGCGAGTAGCATGCAAAACTGTATTTTGCGGAACCAGTCCATATGCTAGATGGGTTGTCAGATGATGAAGAAGAAGAGTTTCTGAAAAATAACATTAACTTGATCTCCCTAGGAATTGTTGATCTACAATCTGTTGTAGATAATTGGAATCCTTCAGTTTGTACGGTGATGACTGTAACAAAAAAAGATATGAAAGAAGATAAGGCTACCATAGATGACGCTGATCTACAACAACTTTTTAAGCCAGCTGAGAATACAGAGAAGCCTCGACAATTTTATGTTCCAGAAGATCAACTGACCACTTACAATTTAGGTGATGAAGAAAATCCACGACCTGTTAAGATAAAGCAGAGCTTACCGGAATTATTTCAAGCAGATCTAATCCAGCTACTTTGAGAATTTTCTGATGTATTTGCATGGGATTACAAAGATATGAAGGGTTTGGACCCGCGCATCTATCAACACAGGGTCATGCTGAAGCCGAAAGCAAAACCACTTAAGCAACCCAGCTACCGGATGAATCCAAACTATGCATCACAAGTAAAGGTAGAACTTGATAGACTACTCAAAGTCGGATTTATTGTACCAGTAGAACATGCTGAATGGATCTCACCAATTATTATTGTCCCTAAAAAGAATAAGCAGTTACAAATATGTGTAGATTACCGGAAACTGAACGCAGCTACAGTGCTTGATCCATTTCTGATCCCTTTTCTTGACACAATGCTTGATAGAGTAGCAGGACATGAAATTTATTCATTCTTAGATGGGTACAGTGGGTATAATCAAGTTAGAATGGCTAAACAGGATATACCGAAGACCACCTTCATTACCAACTGGGGTGTTTTCGCATGTACTGTTATGTGGTTTGGATTAAGGAATGCCCCAAGTACGTTCCAAAGGTGTATGCAGGAAATATTTTCTCCTTACCTTACCTCTTTTATGCACGTATATCTTGATGATTTTTCAATTTTCGGTAAGATGATAGCAACACCTGTTCCATTTACACTGCTACTTTGAAAAGTGTAGAGAATACAGACTCTATTTGAGCCCAAACAAATCTGTGTTTGCGGTTTCATGTGGAAAGCTACTTGGTCACATTGTATCTGCACAGGGCATACAGGTGGATCCAGATAAAATCACAGCTGTGTTAGAAGCACCTATACCCACTACACCTAAGGAAGTAATGCGCTTCATGGGCCAAGTAAGATGGCATGGTCGGAACTTGCGGTGGCTTGCTCATTTGGCAATACCACTGAACCAATTGATAACCAAGACCCCTCGATAATTTGACTGGACCCCGAACTGTCAAACTGCTTTTGATCGTCTGAAGGGATTACTAACACAGGTTCCAATCTTACAGCCTACTGACTGGGATCGCCCATTTCATGTATTTGTTGATGCTTCAGATATAGCAATAGGAAGCATTCTAATGCAACAAACCGATAAGTGGTTCAGACCAGTGTACTATGCAAGTCGAAGATTAGCCCCTGCTAAAAAGAATTACTCTGTAACAGAGAGAGAATGTCTAGGTCTAGTATATTCTGTCAAGAAATTCAGACATTATTTGCTGGGCCGTAGATTTACTTTTCATGTAGATCATGCTACACTTGTCTATCTAGTTCAGCAATAGCATCTAGGTGGTCGATTAGCTCGATGGGTTCTACTTTTACAAGAGTTTGACTACGAAGTTATTCATCGGCCAGGCAGTTCACATGCCTTAGCAGATTTTCTCTCTCGCTTAGATTCCGGTGAAGCTCCGATCGGTATAGATGACACAACACCGGCAATTTATGTCTGTGAACCGACTAATGATGAAATTACAGACCCACCTATTCCATCTACCTATTATGATCAGATCTTGACCTTCCTCACTGATGGATACCTTCCTACTCAGACTTCTCCTGCAATACGAAGGAAAATTTTAGTTTTCAGTCGCCGATTTCGGTTGATTGCTGGGGAATTATACTATATAGATCACACTGGAGTTTTACTTCGTTGTATTCCACCACATGAAGTTAACTCAATCATTAATTTGGCTCACTCAATTCCTTCCGGTGGTCATTTTGCTGCAGACTTAACACACCGGAAAATTCTGCAAAGTGGTCTCTGGTGGCCTACTATGTATATGGATGTATCACAGTTTGTCAAACGATGTGATAGTTGTCAGAGATCTGGACAACCCCTGCAACGTCATCTTTTCCCTCTACAACCTGTCTTGCCATTAGAACCTTTTCAGAAGTGGGGTCTAGATTTCATTGGCCCTATTATACCACCAGCAATCCTCAGTAATAATCGTTATATTTTGACGTGTACTGATTATGCTACCAGATGGGTAGAAGCCTGGGCTTTACGGTCTGCCACAGCTGTTGCGGTAGCTAAGTTTCTACTGAAGGATGTCTTTCCATGTTTTGGCTTACCGCTGGAACTTGTTACAGATCAAGGCACTCATTTTGTCAACAATCTAATGAAAGTACTCACACATTCGTTTTAGGTCACACATAAATTTAGTTCACCATATTATCTTTGTGCAAATGGTTTGGCTGAGAGTACAAACAAAACTCTGTTGAATATGCTTCGAAAACTCATTTTAGAAGCACCGGAAAGATGGGATCAACTGCTACCTGCAGTATTATGGGCATATCAGACTACATACAAGGTAACAACAGGATTAACACCTTTCAAACTAGCTTATGGATTAGAAGCAATAGCACCGATGGAGATAGTTATACCAAGTTTACGAGTAGCAATAGCTCAGAAACTACTACCTGAAGAATCACTGTCATTTCGGTTGGATACACTCAGAGAATTAGACGAGCATCGATGGCACAGTTTTTTGACTATGCAGGAAGTACAGCTAAGACAAGCTCGAACACATGATCGATATCTAAAGACTCCAATTTTTTTGGTGGGACAAATTGTACTCTTTTACAATGCAAAGTCGAATCGCTCTGCTGGCAAATTCAAGTTAGGATGGTTTGGTCCCTACCCAATTTCTGAACAAGTGGGCCCAGCAACTTTTTGGTTGACTACGTTGACTGGAATTCCTCTTCCGAAAGTCATCAACGGTTTGAAGCTGCGGCCGTATCAACACACATCTAACCCACACTAACATTTCACTTAGCCGCGGTTTTTTTTTTTTTTGGCATTCTCTTTTCTTTATTTTCTTTTCTTTTTTGGCATGCTTAATAAAATAAGTCTATAAATATCCGTGTTTTGATACCTAATTATGTCCACAGCCGCCCTGCCCTTGCCAGTTACTCACGCATGCACACCGAAGTTAAGAATTATCATTTCAATATCGTGCGATGATTAATCATCCTTGATTGCTCTACACTGCAACGCATCTACTTAACCTTTGCTGTTTCGCCAAAAATCGCTATTGTGTTTGTGTGATTTGTGCTCTGTGTGCTTACCCTGTGCTCTGCGTGATTGTGCTTACTGTCTTTGTGTGCGCCACGGAAGCTTTGGATAACTATGCCGCCTTCCGTGATGGACTCCCTGCCGACGTAGGAGAGTTCTTGCGCATTCGTGGGCTATCCAACTTCGCTGAACTGACTTGGCATTCAGTGGAGTCCCACCCATTCTTTGCCCAGATCATCTCCGCCATCACCAACACACCTGCCACCGAGCAGAGTTGGCCGATCACCTCCATCCCATCCCGTACACTTATCACCTTCCAAGCTTTTGCAGAAGCGTTTAGACTCCCTTCGCAAGGTCGGGAAAATGGGCCGAGTCTGCCAGTCGCAAGAATGATAGAACTATTTCCTAGGTATTCCTCAAACGAGTATGCGATCCTGTGTCGACCGGAACCCGAAAGATCAACCCTCCAATTTTTAGTAGCTATTCTCAACCTACAGAAACGCACCTATGGAATATCCCGTCCCTTCTACTCTGCCATAGATTTAGCTGCTCAAGAACCAGTAAACTTCACATCATTCTTCTTCCACCGCATTCACTGAGAATGCGTATCCATAATTAAACAAGTGAACAAGGGAGGCATGCCAAGGTCAAAATTGCCGCACATCCTGTCCTTCCTTTTTCCGGCAATACTTGCAACACAACCACCACCCCGTGGGCCTGTTCTGCGACATGAAGAATTTGTACAATTATGGGACGATGAGGAAGAAGATGAAGAGGAGCTAAACCAACTCTTCCGCAGAAAGAGGATCAGAATTAGTTCTTCTGAGAGTGAAGCACAGGGATCAGCCAAAGGAAACAAAGATGACGACAAAGAAGAAGCAAAACATGATGAAGAAACATTCCACAATACCGCAACATCGATGCAGCATGAATCCTCCGCACAATCATCTTCCCAGGAGCAACAAGAGTAGGAAAATCATACTAAAGCCGACACAACCTCTACAGAAGAAGCATACCAACAACAGTCTGAAAGGGAACAGCAAGCAGAACAGGAACAAGTTGCTAAAGAAGTGCTCGAAGAGCTGCTTAAGACAGTTGACTCCACAGCCAAAGAAACTGCACAACACACCAGCGATAAGGTACAACAATCAAATTCTGTTCTTTCCACTCCCCCACCGGAGCTGCCAATCGAGACCATTATCCCCATCCAACCCATTCACCCTACCGAAACCGCTGACTCCTCTTCCTCATCCCCAAACTACTCCCCACCCAACTCCCAACAACTCCTCACCACGTCCGCATCTCCACCTCGCCAACATCTACCACTTCCTTCGATTCTCGTAATCTCTGAATTGGCAAACATGGGTCAATTGCTCATTAACCTATCACAGCAATTACCAATCCAAATGAGAGAAGTCACAGATAACATCCGGAATGAGCTACAACACAAGGTGGACATCCTAGAAGCAGACATCACGCCCCTGCAAGAAGAGATAGATGCGGTTAAAGCCGAAAACCATCAGCTCCACTCACAAATTACCCAACTCCAATCTCAACTTGCAGAACAACAGAAAATTGCTGATAAAAGAGATGCCGCACTAGCAGATCTCAACCAAAAGGACAAGCTATTAAGTGAAGCACATGCCAAAAATAGTCAATTGAAGATCGAGCTAAAGGATAAAGAAGATGCCAGAATAGCGTTAGGTAATCTATTGGAAGAGACCAGAGTGCAACTCAACGAACTGATGCAGCAAAACAAAGAACAGCAGACGCAAGCTAAGCTAACAGAAGAAGAACTTCAAAGAACAAAAGAAAATCTATCAGATGTCAACAATATGCTCAAACATTATTTGACCAAGGAAGCTCAGACACAGAAGCTAATATCAGATCTCAGACACGAAAAGGAGTCATACTCAAGAACAGTAAACTTTCAGATTCAAGAAATTGAAAGAAGGGAGAATCAACTAGAAAATCAAAAGGAAAGAGTACGGAAGATGGAGCAACAAATTGCCGAAATGAAGACATCCAGAGATGCGGCGCTTGCAAACAAATTCTATTTATAGGAAGCCTTTCTGCAGACCCAAGCAGAAATTTTGCTCAATGAAGCTATAGCTCTAGGTTCGGTAAGAATAGATGCACAGTTAATAGAACCGGACACCCTAAAACAATTATTAGAAACTCTAAAGAAAAATATCGCCCGCACCTTTAGATTAGCTAGAAATATGTACTTAGAAGGTATTATCGATGAGCAATAGTTTTATAAAACCTGCGAGTTCGAGTCCACCGTGTGTGCCAGAGTGTTAGCGGCCGCCGGATTGGGAATGTGTAACTGAATCTTGTTCGCACGAGTGAAAAGCTGTTACAAACAGTTTGTAAAAAAGTTATATAAATCAAAGAAAGACGCGCCAGTGAGGGTTCCGTGATGGATCACCAGACTGTCTGTCTGGGTGACTGAGCGGGTCGTTACTGTAGTGTCTGTTTGCTTAATCTCCAGTATTTTGAGTTCATGTTCGTCTGTTGTCTTGTCTGCCGTCGACATTTGTTCTGTTTGTTAACTTCATAAACGTTCGAAGGATCACCAGACTGTCTGTCTGAGTGATTGGTCTGTAGCGTTACTGTGTGTCGAGTTGAGTAATCCATAGTATCTTGGTGACTTTCTGAATATTCTTTGTGTATCTGTGGTTCGGCTTATCGGTTGTCTGATGGTATCCATGACGATTGTGAGACTCAGCTAGTTCGCGCATCAGGTTGTTTCTTTCTTGAAATGTTCTGTAAATATGTGGCAAAGTTTGTGTAGACGTGGTAACTCCTCTGGTAGGTGTTATCTTAAGTTGTCTGTAGTATCTAGGTTCAGGTTCCATACGGCAAAGTCTAAGCTACAGTAAAGATTCCCTGGATTGCGTACTGAATCTTGAGTACGGTGTATCTGAACACTGGGATTTCTTGTGTCTTCGGATATTGGATGGAGTGTGGTATCCATTCTGTGAAAGTTGAATGAATACTCTTGTTCTGATATGTTCAGTAAGTTATGTGCAGATGCAACATAGCATCTTAACATATTCGGTACACGTGGTTGAGCTAAGACTGTGAACTGTAATGACTAAGTACAACAGATTTTTGATAGAGCTCTCAGCATTAGTATATTGTTGGGTGTGAGCAGTGAGTTTGGGAACTAAGTACAAGGCCTCTGTCTAACAGACCCTTTCCACTCCCAAGAACCCAAGAATCACTTAAACGCACTTCTGACAGTTAGAAGAATAAACAGCATTTAAAACTATTAGCTTCTTAACCTTGGAGGAGTCAGAGGGTTGGGGAGCGTCCAATATGGTTTGGTGTGTGTGTTCAAGTGTAGTGTATCGTTGGTTCAGGTCAGCGTTTTCTTCTTCTATAGAGGTAATCCATCTTTGTAGTTGTTGGTGCTCTATGGTCAATTGACGATGTCGGTCTTCGAGAGTTTGATATTCACTCTATAGTTGAAACACACATTCATGTAATGTAGAAAACATGCTATTTACATTTATGAATGCAAGGAAAGGAGAAGATGCAGGGGGAATGGGAAAGGGACTCATGAATGAGGTGGAAACAAGTGGTGATGTGGGTGGAGGGGGTATGGGAGATTGTGGTTGTGTGTGGGGAGGGAGTGGTGCTATGGCTGGTGATGTTTCCATGGTGTCAAAAGTGTGTGTGACTATGTAGATGGGTACCGTGGGTGGGGTGGATGTGATGTTCGTGAAAAGTGTTGTGAATGTGGGCATTGTGATCCCTCCAAATTGGGTGCCTAGAGAGATAGGAATGCCCATGACATATGTGGTGAGTGTTGAAGTTGGGGTGGTAGTGTCATGTGGCGAAGTGAAGGGTGTAGTGAGAGGTGGGGAGGGTGTTGATGGGGGTGCCTCGTGGTGTTCCCCTGTCTGTGTAGTGTCTCCTGGTGCCGATACTTCTATGTGGATTTGCTTTCCGGAGCGAAGGGGACAAGTTGGCACTCATTGCTCGAAGCGATGAATATATGCCATAGCCGAATGAATGGCCTCATCGAGTCCAAGCATGTCCGATTGCAGGTTCATGGATTCAATAAACATTTTGTTCACTCCTTCCTTTGCTAACATCTGACTTATTAGCATCTTTCCTATTTCCACTGACAGCTTGTGATGCTCTTGGACTCTCTTCATAGTTTCATACAACCTTTTTATTTGCACACTATAAGCTGGCGCACCCGCTAGTTCCAAAGTTTCTTCGTATTCTTGATCATGTTCCTCGTCTGCTTCCTCTTCAGTCTCTTCTTCATCTTCCTCTACTTCCACTACTTCCGATTGGGTCGGGGCTGAGGTTGTTGTAGTAGGTTGAGGTCCTTGGGTTTGTCGCGCTTCCATCTCAAGGTTAGACTCATTGATCATCCTAGCGATTTCTTCATCAGGTAGATCATCCAAGATGTAGCCTTGTGGAAACTCCAAGTCAGAGGGAATCGGAGGGAAAACTAGATTGGATCCTTCTGCACTCTGTTTGGGTAAGCGAATTGTAAACGGACGGACATGTCGCATTTGTGGAGGGGTCACCTTTGGTGTGGTGGTGGCTCCCCTTGCTTGGGCACATGGTAATTGGACAACACCTCTCATTTTCTTAGATGGAGGTCCTGTTGTTGATAGCCGTCTTTGGAATTCCTGAGCTCTGGACCATACTAGTGCTCTTTGAATAGGCACATCATAAGCTAAGCACCTGTAAATTATTTTGTCAGCGTACAACACCCATGAAGCATGTTCTTCTATTTCTTATTCGAGCATTGATGTGCTATGTGGATTTGATCTATGATCCAGTGTGATAAATTGATTGTGAGATCCTCTGTCTTTGCCAATTACAAGCTGAACCAGATTCTTTTTGGTGGCATAGTGAAGCGTTCTTGGGCAGGGAAGGCGAAGTGTTGCATGATCGTTCGTTGGTGGAGAGTGATGGTTGGTGTCATTGCTACAATGTCCTTGAGTTTGTTGAGATCTTTGTGCTTCATTCTTTCGGGAATCATTGTTTCTTTCTCTGTGGGGATATGCATACCTTTCATATCTAGGGCCTCCCTTACTAAGTTGAGGGTAAGCTTGAATCTCTTTAGTTCATGACTAGGCGTTAATGAGGGAAGCACAAAGGTGCTATCCCCTCCCTTGGCTCTGCTAGGGGTGATGGTACCGATCAAATAGGAGCAACGCAAGAAGTCCCGCTTATGTAGGAGTGCCCGGAAGTAGCTATCCAATCCCCCTTTGGTCCATACAGATTGCATTACTTCTACATTCTGGTACTTCTCGAATTCTTGGGTGAAGAAATGGTATCTTCCCCATTTGCCATTAAACTCAATTTCTGCCTCCCAAAAGTAGGTGCCTTCTCCCAATGGTCCTGCGACATCACTGAACCAATGTGCGTGTTTCCCCCACTTGAGAAGTGTGTCCCTGTGGAGGGTCCTGAATGGGAAGTACATGTAATGCTCTAAGTTCTTGAGGCCTCTCAGTGAGTTGTAGTTCGAGGAGGAGGGTTTCAATGTCCACTATCTGGGCACTGGACCTGGCCTGGGAACTTGTACCTCCTACTTCTGCCATGTTACTTCTTGTTTGCTGGTTCTATGAGAATATAGAAGCAAGTGTTAACATTGTAATGGACAAGATAGAAGAGTTTTTGTCCCCGTTACAACCTTAACATGAGGTTAGTGATAGGTTAGTTGGTCAGTGAGTGCTTGGTGATTGTGTGTGTAGTTAGTGAATGAATAGTCCTATGAGCTAAATGGAAGGATGCAATGAGAGGATGCTGCAGTTAGTGGGTGGAGATGAATTTAAAAGTGGGTGTCGGGGGGGTTACTACAAGCTTTGGGTTTCCAAACATAGTGGGTGGCCTTCGATCTTGGTTTAGTGGAGACTCTGGAGGGCTTTATGAGAGTGTTTGTTAGGGAATGAGGCTTGCTAGGGACCCATTTACAATTGATTATGTTCGTGCTCATGGGCGAATATGTGTTTGTGTATGTCAAATAAGAGTGGGTATCAGTTATTCGTGTGAGTGAACCACGTTGTTCCTAGTGTGGTATGTGTGTGGCCATTTGAGCCCGCAAGCAAGCCTTAGGCACCCAAATTTGTCTTGATTGTGGGTCAGCCTTCCATGACTGCTTGGGTACCCAAATAGACTTCACTTTAGTAGAAGAAGTTTTTAAAAAATTCTTATTAGTGTCCTGTGGTTGATTACTAATATGAAGTTTAGCTAGTGGCTATAGCTGGACCACAACAGGTTGGTCGTCTTTCTGCACCCACACTTGTTTTGGTGGCTGAGACACTATGGTTTGTACTTTCTTTTGGCTTCGAGCATAGGTCATTCGCTTCTTTTGCATTTGATCCGCCTTTGGTTGTTGTATCCCTATGACCTTTGGAAAAGAAGGGAGTCCCACCGTATCCTTGACTTCTTTGCTGAGACAATCATCTCTCTGCATCATATAGTTTTGGACAAGAATAACATCGTCATCTTCATGTGTACTCTTGGAAGGACCAGGAGTTTGTGCCTTTCCTAGTTCCTTGAGTGATTCATTTTCTAGCTCGATTACAATGTGATTCTGGTTTACCCTGACCTAAAGAAGTCCAGTTCTTAGGTTTAGGTTGACCGCCTGATCATAGATCGAGTCTTGACCCAAGACAAGAGGCTCGGTGAGGTCCTCATCTTCGCACACTAGCACTTTAACACTAGTGTTGTACTTGGACACTTTAGTGTCCTGAAAAAGAGACAATGTTTGATGAATTTTTTACATTACTAGAAGGAACCATTTATACATGTAACTATGCAACATGTTGGCATAAGGGTTGAACACTTTTAGAAAAATATAGTTTTTATTAAAGGATATAAAAATTAATATTTATTAACTAATTTTATGATGCTAATTTCAATACTGACGCAGAAATTACAGTGATGTAAGTTAGAGGTTTTTTTCATTAAAATCATGATCTTGTTATTTTCATTGGTCTAAATACAATAAAAACTTTTATTTTATGTATGTCAACATGTTTCTATCGATAATTAGAGATTTGTAATGAATTTTACTAGGTTTATGGCATAAAATGAAATATTTGTGATATGACAGTCTTATCATCTATGAATTATTTTGCAAAGTGATGGTATGAACATGCATCATTTTTTTTATCAAAATACTATTTGATATTATTACAACTAGAAATATTTTTTTGACAACCTCAGGAGTCAAATTTCTATGCCTTTTCTTCAAGTTAAACAATACCACAGTTTTTTTACGCTAAGAAAAGGTCATTTTATGAGGAAATATTGCATATGCTACATGATTAAAGTTAACATGCTAGTTTTTCCTATATAAAATAGTTTATAATGCTTATAGAATTATTTTGATTCATAATATATACCTTATATCATTTAGAAAACCTAATTTTATAGGATGAAGTTTTATTCTCGGTAGAGAGGATTATGGCCATTCAATGAAATATTGAGATTTTTAGTGGTATGTGAGATACATACAAAATTATTGGTTCAAAGACATGTAGCATATCTTTATTGTACTAATTTTTTTATTATAAAAATGATTTTTCTAGTTCCCAAGACTTGTCTTAAATGATTATATGACCATAAATTAACATTAGAAAAATGATTCCAATAGGAGGAAATTTTTTTTTATGGAGATATTTCTTTCTTCTCATATATAAGCTTACAAAAAAATTGTTTTTCTCAACCATATTCAATCATTTGTATATTTTGAGTTATCAAAAAAGGTTATTTTTTAAAATATATATTTTTTATAGAGCCTCTACGTATAGATCTTAATGGGGCTTTAAGGTTGTTTCAAACTTTTATTTGATTGGGATGTGTGATTTTTTTTATTTATTAGAAAAAAGGACACTATAGTGTCCTGTTTTGGTACACCACTAGTGTTAACTGTCATAAAAACATCTTGAATGTATAATGGAAGTTCCACCTCGCCCATGCAAGGGGTTTCCACACCTCCCAATGAGATATGCTTCTATAGGATTGGCTTTTAATTTCAATTCTTGACAGTAAGAGAGTCTCACCGCACTAGTGGTTGCACCTGAGTCAATCAATGCTCGCACAGTTCTTGCACTAATTCCTTGTCTGATCTCTAAGGTTACAAAAGGACGTCGATCAATTATTCTATGGGAACTTACACCTGAGACTTCACACATAGCCATATGATATCCTGGGTCTGCATAGGCATCTGTCGTAGGCCAATCTCTACCCTGTCTCCTCATCTTCATTCTTCGGATGCGTTATAAAGCTTCCACTTGTGCTTCTTCTCGAATTCGCTTTTCTTCTTCCTTGTGTTTCTTGGTAGTGTTGAGTTGATTTAGCATCTCTTCAGTCAGGGGAGCTTATGTAGCTAGGGAGAATATCACCTTCTAAAGTGGCTAGTTGTACTGCCCCATTAGTTGAAATCGTATTCATGATCATAGGTCCATAGCCACGCTTCTCTAATTTTCTCGCATGTTGCTTCAAAGTATAGACTAAAACTAGGTCTCCTACTTTCAAGCCCTTATCCTTCATGTGGGCATCGAAGTATGCTTTCTGTTTCTTCTTAGCTGCACATATCCCTGCTGCAGCTCTTAATCTCGTTTCACCTAATCATTCAAGGTCAAAGATTCTAGAGGAGAGATCATGCCTTGTCCAGTTATGCTCTTGTGCCACTTTCAATATAGGTATCAAAAAGTCCAATTATAGCACCACATTTTGGCCAAATACCATCTGAAAGGGTGTGGCTTGGAGTATCGTTTTATAGGCAACTCGGTATGCCCAAACAACATGGTGTAGCTGTTTGTCCCAATCAGAGTGTTTATTATTCACGAATTTAGTAAACACATTGCATAGAATCTTATTTGTGCTTTTGGCTTGCCCATTAGCTTGTGGGTGATAGGGAGCAGACTTCTTCTGTACCACCAAGAACTCCCGGAGAAGATTTTCAATAAGTTCATTCAAGAAGTGAGTGCCTCTATCACTTACTAGCTCTATAGGTAGCCCATATCTTGTGAACACATTCTCAAACAAGAAATTAGCTGTCGTTTGAGCATCGTTCTTTGTGGTAGCTTTCACTTCTACCCACTTGGTTAGATAATCCGTGGCCACAATAATGTATTCAACATGTGAACCCTTAGCTGGGGGGTTAATAGGACCCACAAAGTCTATTCCCCACTTAGAGAAGGTACGTCCACCCATCATAGGTTTCAATGGCATCTCGTCTTTACATATAGGATACTAAGTTTGCTAACAAATTTCACACCTCTTCACATAGGTATGTGCATCCATGTGAAGGGTTGGCCACCACAAGCCTGCAAATAGGATTGCTTTAATCACCCAGTGTGGTCCAAAATGTCCTCCTGCTACACCTTGATGAGTAGTTTCCAAGATCTTGAGATATTCACTTTCATGGACACATAGTCTCAGGTAACCATCTTTACCACACTTGTATAAATTATCTCCAATGAGTGAGTGTTGGCAGCAGTCAAGGCACCCAAGGACTCACAAGACAAGGAAGTCAAAGAAGGGAGCCAGAGCGGAGAGAAGGCACAAGCAGAAAAGGTAGTCAACGAAGATCTGGCAAGTAGGCCATTAATTTTTTCATGAAGCTAAAGCATATCAAAGAGGTGGACACACAAGGAGAAGGAGCAAGTAGGGAGCTCGAAGAAATGTATGTCAAACTGTTATAAGAAATCCCTACAAAAATAGTGATTTTCATCACTAAAAAAACATTGTAAATACCCTTTCATATTTTTTTAGCTCCATTTTGTGCAGGCCAAGGAGTCCTTGAGCTTGAGGAGCATTAGAAGTAGCTATCTACCAGTTTTCATATTTTTTAGACTCCGTTTGAGCCTTCAAATAGGACCTAGAACCTAATTTTTAACTAGGCCGGACACTAGGTCTGGACACGGCCAAAACCTAGTCAAAAACTATAAATAGAGTTAGAGAGCTCATTTTTGGGGTTAGCTTGTAATAGATTTGAGTTGGATGAGCACTTGTGAAGTAATCTAAGAGAGCTCCATTGTCTTCCTCTTTGTCTTACCTTGTGTGTGTGTGTGCGTGTGCGTGTATGTGTGTGCATGTTAGTGTGCTTCTCACTCACGCACTTGTGCCTACACTTGCTCGAGGTCTTCATACCACCCTCATGTCTTCCCGGATTGACATTAAAGGAGGTGCTACTCATCACTGAGCTACACCAAATTTTGGCACCGTTGCCGGGGATCGAGCTTTGAGGACGAGCGTGTGATGGTAAGACGTAGAGTTGAGGCGTTGGAGTTATAGGTATTTCCTTCACTTTTATCTATTTTCTTTTGTTTTCTTCACCATCTTCATCACCACTATTATCATCACCATCTTCCACCTCCATCTCCATCATTGCGAAAAATTTCAGTTTTTGGTCATATCACCATACCCATGCCATTCCCCGCATTTCATTTGTGAGAGAGAGTGAGAGAGCGTTTGTGTGCTTGTGATTTTCTGTGTTTTTTGAGATTTTCTGCAGGAATCAGCATCCCCAGCAGCTGCACCAGCTCCAATAGGTAAAAAAATTTGACTGTGCAGGTCCCGAGGCATTGACCTCTGTCAATCGCGACTGACAGAAAAGTTGGCCTTTTTGCAAAACAAAGTGCATAACCATGATCTGTAGGCCTAGGACATTCTAAATGTGTGTTTAAAATTTTCAAATTCCTCAGATTTCTATCAATCGCGATTGACTTGTCAATCGCGATCGACAAACGACGACGGACACTTGTCGACGGCTCTGTCAATCGCGACCGACACCTCGATCGCGACCGACTGAGTCAACGATCGACTGACCACGACCGACTGAATTTGTGCGTGCCACATGTCAATCGCGATCGAGCCATCAATCGCGGTCGACCCATCAACCGTGATTGACAGCCCCAACGGACTTGTCAATCGTGACTGACCCAGTCAACGACTATTTGACCACGACCGATTGAACACTCATGAAGGACCTATCAATCGCGATCGACAGAGTCAACGACCCTTTGACCACGATCGACTGAATTTCCGGGCCACGTGTCAATCGCGATTGACCTATCAATCGCGACTGACAGCCACGACGGACCTGTCAATCGTGAACGACACGTCGATTGCGACTGACATATCAATTGCGATTGACAGAGCTTGCGACCGTGATTGACGGGCCAATTTGGTCAATTTTTTAGGGCAAAAATAGTGGTCTATTTTTGGCAAATTGTGGGACAAACACTAGGGTTTATTATTGCATTGGAGGCCGCGACACAAGTAATTCGAGAATTCCTGTTTGCCTGTTAGCCTGTTTTTAATCCTGTTTTAGTCCCAAAACCTTGAACTGGCATAACTTTCTCATACGAAATCCGTTTGTTGTGATTCTTGTTTTGTTGTTTTGTTGTAAAATTAATATCAGGATTATTAGATAGGGTATTTTGAAGTTGACCATACCCCGAGGTAGGAAAAACTGAGGATCCCCTGGGATTGTTTTCCATAAAGGCAAAAGGCAATTTGTTTTGTGAATTACATGCATGAAAGTGATCTGTCTGTCATTTGAAGTTAAGTCTTGAGCTAATCTTGGAACTCTTACAGGTCCATTGAGAACATCAAAGGGCGATCGGAGCAAGAGTAAGTGCAAGCTTGGGAACACGCTTCCTGGGCACACAAGGGCAACCAAGGGACGAACTCAAGGTTGGAAGACTCTCAACTCCCTCTGTCAATTCCTAGCTTAGGCTAAGTATGGATAGATGTTTGGATTAATTAGGGTTACGATAAGCACGACTAAGTCCAAGAGCTCTAATTACTCAAGTGCAAGCACAAAGAAACTATAACTGCGAAACAACATAAGGAAAGAGAATTCAAATCAAGCGACCAAACTCAAGTACGATAAAACCTAAGCGTTCCTTGAGACGACGAGTGATTGGACAAGAAGTGACATCCTAAGAAAAATTAAAGAAGAACAAGTGCTTATTACAAAAGAACTCAGCAACGAGGTTGTACTTGGGAAAAATTGGGCTATTCAATTAGGCATATGAACCTGAGGTCAGGACGACACCTAGGAAGAGATAAACAAAGTCTTAGGTCTTTAGAGGCTAGTTTCAACCATACTGCTAGGTCTTGGGCCCAACAATTGAGTCATCATTCGCACTACCCTAGCTCTGAGACTAGTGAATCAGAGATGTCTCAAGGTATGGAGAGACCCACAGGGAGTTCAGGTGTGACATACTTAACAACGGGTAGAATGCCCTTACAAGACTCAGTTGGAATACCTTAGGACCAACCGATTAGGTGCTAGCATCTATGAGGACGGCCTAGGAAGATCTATAGTCGAGATTAAAAACCCTGACCAACCCATTGGACTAGAACATCCAGCTGTCAAATTTGAAAATGGAGCATACCTGGACAAAGAAGGAACCATATACGTAGTCACCAGCCACCCAGATAGGATAGATGAATTTGGAAATGTGATCCCAGAAACGGACGTGGGTGGCCTAGAACAAGGAAATATGAGTGGAGAGCCTAGGACCCCTCGAGGTAAATCAGTTCTAACGAGAATCCTCAATCCCGAGTGGGTTCCCCAGGACAATAAAAGTATAGACCTGCTCTTGAACCGAGAGACAGATGAAGCCTTTTGGAGGTATAAGCCTGATCAACCAAATGAGGTAGGAGCAATCACAATCTATGAGTTCAAGGATCCCGATAGCCCAGGCAAGGTGACCTACTTAGATCACACTTCAGAGAGGATCTTCATGGTTACAGAACATAGTAGGCATGCCTACACTTGGAAGGGTGAATTTGTTTTTCCCCAACCAAGATCTAATGTCTCTTTTGGCCACCAGGGAGCTGGAACATCCCAAGCTCATGGAGCTCAAAGGGATAGAAGTAGAGATAGGCCTGAGGTAAGCTTTGCTAACCCCTTGGGAAGAGAAAGGATGAGAACGAAAAAGGAACCTGAGAGACCTAGAGGCCTAAGAAACCCAAGAAATGCTGATGATTTTCCTTTGCCAAGGCCTAGGGAACACACCAGAACCTTGAGACCTATGTAGCTGGTTAAATCTATGAAGAACTACTTTGATGGAACCGGAGACCCCTACGATCATGTGGCCGAGTTCAGGCAAGTCTTGAGAGCCGAACAAGTGGAGGACCTATTCACGCAGTACAATGCCTTTGGTCTAACCCTTAGGAATACTGCTCTTACATGGTTTCAACCCCTAAATGAGAGACACTTCAGGAACATAGACCAACTTCTAGAGTTTCATTATTGAATTCTCTAAGAGTGGCATAAGGCATAACACTTCCTCACTGATTCACAGCTTCAAGCAAACCCCTCAAGAGACGGTTAGACTTGCAGGAAGAAGGTTTAGGCAATACCTAGAGAGATGCCCTGTCTCTGAGCTACCCACACCAGCTAAACAAGTGGCTTTATTCCTAGATGGATTGCTGAGTACGAAGTTGAGATCATATGTGTACTTAAAGGACCCTAGGACCATAGAAGAGTGTGTACGCATGTGCATTGACATTGAAGATAACCTGGGGGAGGAATTAGAACTTTCAAAGATCTACAAAGATTCAGATAGTTCTACTAGCCTCTCTTCCACACATCTACGTCTATTGAGGAACTCGAAGAGAAGGTAGCTCAATAACTAGGTGTCCCTAGCAAACAAATCCCAAGGTTTGCCCCAGTAAAGAGGTGCTATACTTGTGGAGGTGACCATTTTGCGAGCATATGCCCCATTATGGCTCAACCCCAAGTGAATCCTAGTAGCCAGTATTGCACGATAGAGCGAAGATACACCAACCACACCGCACAAGATTGCCCCTATAACAAACAAGCGGTTAGACAAACTTACCCTCAGCCACCTCCACAACAAGGACGATATCAAAACCAGTACCCACCACAACAGTATGCTAGGCCTCAACAAACCTACCAACCACAATACCAAAACCAATAAAGGCCTCAGCCTGTGTTAGTGCAACAACCTCCTGCTCCAGCCAATGTGGTTCCCGTAAAGTATGCAGCTGCAGAAGAGAACCTGAATAGAGCCATAGTGTCAGTGACACTGTTGCTTTCAGAAAGTGACCCGAGTGATCATAGTTTTGATTCTACCCACATTGATAGCCCCCAGGCTTACTATATGCAATCTCCTGAACATGGTGAATCCTACTATAGTGAAGAACTGAGTGAACTAAGTTGGGATCCAGAGTATTCAAATATCATGTACACTAATCCCAACCCTAGACCTCAACCCAGGAAAGTAAGACCCCCATTCCCTAGAGGACCATGCTATAGATGTCAGGGAGATCACCTCATATGTGATTGCCCCCTACCTGCACCTACACAACCCCAATCAGTGACAATTCAGGGCTTTTGTCAAGATTGCGAAAAGGAGCATCTCTTACGAGATTGCCCAAAGAACCCCCATAATATGCCAAAAATCACTCCTATCAATGCTATTGGGTTAGTAGTAGACTCGACAGGAAGTGTAACTTCCATTGCACCAGTGCAAGTGGTCACCAGAGCTCAAGCACTGCAACAGAACCAAGGGTTAGGCCAAGAAAAGAGTGCCGAGGTTAGTGAAACAGAGAGCATAGCCAAGAAACGGACGAGAGCATGGAAAGATAGCCGAGAGAGAATGAAAAGACAATGGACTAAAAAAATGAGCGAATTAGAAGAAAGCATAAGAGAAACAAAAGCCAAAATTGTTGAGCTTACCTCTCAAACAAACTCTCACATACCACCACTACCTTCATCCCTATCACCATCTAACCCACCATCATTCAACCCACCTCATACCATTCCACCACCCCCTAGAGTAGGATCAATTCTAACTGACCCCACTCCTGAAGGCATAGACATGATGCTCAAGGCATTCATGCCAGAATCCAACAAGGGCCAAATGTGACAGATCATGACAAATGCTACCCTAGAGCTGACCTAGAGATAGAAAGAACCAAGCTTTGTGCTAAGATGGTGGAATTGGCCCAAACCATGTTTGAAGCTAGTCGCCTCTTTAACATCTCTAGTTCTGCTAAGACGTAGTTGCACTTTGATGGACTGCTAGAAAGATTGGAGAGGTTGATTTCACAATCAAAAAAGGAACCCACCTCTCAAAATAAGGACAAGCCAAGTGAAAGAGTAAGCCTTCCTACCCACGAAGCTTATGTGCCTAACTCCACAGAGCCAGACACATCCTCTTCTATGAATAGGTACACACCCGAATTCCTGCGAGAGATTCAAGAAGAGAAATGGGCTAAAGAAAGTGAAGTCCCTCCTCCAATTGAGCTTGTGGATGATGCGCATGATCAATTCCCACAAGATATTCGTTCCATTTATGGAGAGCAGGAGAGTGCACAATCTCAGGAGAGATTAGACTTTGAGTCTAATTCTTTACAAGAATTACCCCACTTCAAAGGCCCATGGGAAGCTAAGTCTACATGTATGAGAGCACCCACTGTCATGGTAAGAAATGAAGATTCAGTCAAACCTAGGAATACAGAGGTAGTGAAAAACACTAAAGTGCAGTGCAACCTCACTTTAGAAGAACTACTCAAGGTTAGGCCAGAGCTATGGAAACATGTAGCCAAACAAGTACCAGAGATAGCAAAGCCTCGTTCCCAGGTAGGATCTCATAGAACAGTGCCAGAAATACCACTGGACAAGATAGGAGACATGAGTGAAGGAGAAGAAGGAAACACATATCTTCCCATCACCCATCAGGGATACGCAACCAAGGCAATTATGGACTCTGGTGCAGGAGTGGCAATTGCTACCACTTCCCTATGGAAGCGTTGGGGCAAGCGAGCACTCTGGCCAATGAGAATGAAATTGCAGATGGCCGATGGTCACATTGAGAGGCCTTTAGGACTACTAGAAGGAATAACTCTCACCACATGTGGTGTTGAGTTTGAGCACACATTTGGTATATGTGATTTTAGCAAGAACCATGCCTATGAGATGATTTTGGGAAGACCATTTATGCGACAGTTGCAAGTAGTACAGGATTGGGGAACCAATTCCTTGTATTTGCAACAATTAGGTGTTACGACCAAAGTGAATCTCAAAGATTACTCTCATAGAGATGTCCCTCCTATTCAATGGAATCCTATCCATAGAGCCAAAGATGATACAGAGCCAGTGCATTCCATAGGATCAGGATCCTCATGGATGCATGAAGACACCCACTTATGGATGTGCAAAGTAGTAGTAGAAGAAGAGAAGAGAGAAAAAGCCAGAGAGGTAGGTGCGGAGGAAACACACAGATCAATTCAAGACCCAGCCTATGCACCTGTAGTATTTCCGGACGAAGAATTTGAACCTCATGGCTAGGTAGAAATTTTAGCAACAATGGATGTAGCCATCAATGAAGAACAATGGACACCCCACTGTGATGAGGATGGCTATGACATTTTAGTCTTCTCCATAAAGCCAATCATGGGAGATGCGGTTTTAGAAGAGTGCGAAACGAGCCCTAATGCATTCGAGGATGCAAGCGACTCAGACCTAGAGTCAATCATCATGGACCCACCATTTGCATCAAATGAAGAATACTTTTATGAAGTTGAAGCTCACCCTCAGAGACACGGAGAGCTCACAAATGATGTAAGGTTAACCACACAAGTAACGGCCAAGAGTGAGGGCAAGAAAAGAAAGAAGAGAGAAGTCACACCAGAAGAGGAAGAATCTTTGTTTGAGGTCCCTGAAAACTTTAAGAAGTATGAAATAGATGATAGGAGAGTCATGATAAGAATGCCTAAACGAGAGGCGCAATCAGGGGAGGCCTATGATAACAAAGAAACCACCAAGAAAATAGTGGTAGCCATAGAAGAAGGAGAAGAGAGATGCACTTACATAGGACATGACCTAACGGAAGAAGAAGAGTGCGAATTGATAGCCTTGCTAAGAGAATACAGAGAGGTATTCGCTTGGAGTTACAAGGATTTGAAAGATGTGGACCCTGACATTTGCTCACAAACTATCCCCATGACCTCAGATGCCAAACCTTCTAAGCAAAAGCCATACACATACAATGATAATTATGCTGCCAAGATCAAAGAAGAGATAGACTGCCTGGTGGAAGTTGGATTCATCTATGAGATTGAGCACACTCAGTGGGTATCCCCCATTGTAGTGGTGCCCAAAAAAAGTGGAAAGCTACGTGTGTGCATTAACTTGAAGAAGGTTAATGCAACCACTATTCAAGATAACTATCCACTTCCTATCACCGAGCATCTACTAGAAAGAGTAGCAGGCAAGGAAGTGTACAACTTCCTTGATGGATTTTCGGGCTACAATCAAGTAGCCATTGCACCAGAAGATCAGCATGAGACGGCTTTTGCCACAGAGTGGGGCATATTTTCTTTTTGGGTAATGCCATTCGGGCTCACCAATGCTCTTGCAACTTTCCAAAGATTGATGTGCCATGTATTTAAAGAATTCCTGAGGAAGAACCTATAGGTCTATGTTGATGATCTTTGTGCTCATTCCAACATTAGACAAAACCATATTCCTGAACTCAGACAAATCTTTGACAAATGTAGAGAATATCAAGTCTGCTTGAACCCAGAAAAGTGTGTTTTCATGGTCAGGCAAGGCAAGATTCTAGGACACATAGTGTCAAAGAATGGCATATCTACGGACGAGGAAAAAGTTAGAGCCATTGCAGAGTTACCTAGGCCAAAGAATGTCAAGGAAGTACAAGCTTTCATGGGGCATTGTGGATATTACCGACGGTTTATACACATGTATGCCATAATAGCAAAGCCTCTGTATGGACTTTTGACTAACTTTGAGTGGACTGATGAATGTGAAAATTCTTTCAATGAGCTCAAAAGAAGATTGTGTTCAGCACCAATCTTGACCACACCAGATTGGAGTAAGCCCTTTCATGTTCACGTGGATGCATCCAATTATGCTATTGGATGTGTACTCACGCAACCTACTGGTGAAGGTAATATGGACCTTCCAATTGCCTATGCTAGTAGACAGTTGAATGTTGCTGAATGAAATTATACTACCACTGAACGAGAAGGATTAGGCATGGTGTATACGGTTAAGAAGTTTAGACACTATTTGCTTGCAAATAAGTTTAAATTTTTTACTGATCATTAGGCATTGTTGTACTTGGTAAACAAACCTTGCAATACTGGCAGATTAGTAAGATGGTTCCTTTTGCTAATGGAATATGACTTTGCGGTTGTGGTGAGGAAAGGTAAGACTCACTTGAGAGCGGACCACCTCTCGAGACTCACATCAGGAGAGGCCCCACAAGGAGCATCAGATGACCTCCTTGATGCTTACTTGTTTAATTTGGAAGTCGTGCCACAGTGGGCTAAGCCATTGGTGCCAGTATTGACATACGGGCCTAACCACCTAGTTATAAACACTCAAGATAGAGAGGTAGTAAAAGCCCAAAAGTACCACATCATGGCAGGGAGTATGTACAAGCATACCGATCAAGGCATATTAGCTTGTTGTGTGGAAGAGGATGACTGTGCGAAATGGTTGCAATTGGCACCTGTAGGTGCATTAGAGCAACATTACTCACGACAACGAACCTTACAGACTCTAAGGAGACTCGGAGTGCATTGGCCGACTATGGAGGCTGATGTCCATAAGTTGTGCAAGGAATGCCCTATCTGCTGCACTAAACCACCTGTGGAACATGCCACTCTCTATCAAGTGTCCATAGTGCCAGATTGGAGTGAACCACTAGTAGCCTTCCTGAGGACGAAAACATTTCCTCAAGATATGACATTAGCTAGACAAAGAAGTTTAGAACAAGAAGCCCTAGACTACTCACTCATTGGTGATAGTCTATACAAGCATGGTAAAGATGGTTACCTAAGACTATGTGTCCATGAGAGCGAATATCTCAAGATCTTGGAAGCGGCTCACCAAGGTGTAGCAGGAGGACATTTTGGACCAGATCGGGTGATCAAGGCAATACTATTTGCAGGCTTCTGGTGGCCGACCCTTCACTTGGATGCACATACCTATGTGAAACAGTGTGATGTTTGTCAGAGAACTCAGTATCCTATACGCAAGGATGAGATGCCTTTGAAACCTATGATGGGTGCACGAGCGTTCTCTAAGTGGGGAATAGACTTTGTAGGTCCTATTAATCCCCCAGCTAAGGGTTCCCATGCTGAATACATCATTGTGGCCACAAACTATTTAACCAAGTGGGTAGAGGTAAAATCCACCACGAACAATGATGCTCAAACCACAGCTAAGTTCTTATTTGAGAATGTGTTCACTAGATACGGGATACCTATAGCGTTAGTTAGTGATAGAGGCACTCACTTCTTGAATGAAGTTATTGAAAATCTTCTCCAAGAATTCTTGGTAGTACACAAGAAGTCTGCACCCTATCACCCACAAGCTAATGGGCAAGTCGAAAGCACAAATAAAATTCTATGCAATGTATTGACAAAACTAGTGAACAGTAAACACTCTGATTGGGACAAACAGCTACATCATGCTGTTTGGGCATACTGAGTGGCCTATAAAACGGTACTCCAAGCCACTCCCTTTCAAATGGTGTTTGGTCAAAATGCAGTGCTACCATTGGACTTCCTGATACCTACACTTAAAGTAGCACAAGAGCACGAGTGGACTGGCCATGAACTCTCTTCGAGAATTTTTTACCTTGAACGGCTAGGTGAAACAAGACTGAGGGCTGTCGCAGGAATATATGCAGCTAAGAAAAGGCAGAAGGCATACTTTGATACCCATGTGAAAGATAAGGGTCTGAAAGCAAGAGACCTAGTTTTAGTCTACACATTGAAGCAACATGCAAGAAAATTAGAAAAGCATGGTTATGGACCTATGATCATAAATAGAATTTCAACGAGTGGAGCAGTACAACTAGCCACATTAGAAGGCGATATTCTACCTAGCTACATAAGCAGGTGCAGAGTCAAGTTATATCAGGAACCTCTGACTAAAGAGATGCTAAATCGACTCAACACTGCCAAGAAACGCAAAGAGGAAGAAAAGCGAATTCGAGAAGAAGCTCAAGTAGAAGCTTTAGAATGCATCAGAAGGATGAAGTTGAGAAGACAGGGTAGGGATCAGCCCAGGGAAGATGATTATGCGGACCCCAGATATCATATGGCTATGTGTGAAGTCTTAGGAATAAGTTCCCATAGAATAATCCATCGACGTCCTTTTGTGACCTTAGAGATAGGACAAGGAACTAGTGCAAAAATTGTGCGAGCATTGATTGACTCAGGCGCAGCCACTAGTGCGGTAAGACTCTCTTACTGTCAAGAATTTAAATTAAAAAGTCAATCCTATAGAGGCATATCTCATAGGATTGGGAGGTGTGGAAACCCCTTGCATGGGCGAGGTGGAACTTCCCCTCTACATTCAAGACGTTTTACTGACAGTTAGAGTACTAGTGTGTCAAGATGAGGACCTCACTGAGCCTCTTGTCTTGGGTCAAGACTGGATCTATGACCATGCAGTCAACTTAAACCTAAGAAGTGGACTTCTTCAGGTTTGGGTCAATGAGAAACGCATTACAGTTGAGCTAGAAAATGAAGCACTGAAGGAATTAGGCAAGGCACACACTCCTGGTCCTTCCAGGATTACACATGAAGATGACCATGCTGTTCTTGTCCAAAACTATGTGATGCAGAGGAATGATGATCTCAATAAAGAAGTCAAGGACGCAACGGACCTCCCTTCTTTTCCAAAGGCCAAAGGGATGCAACAACCAAAGGTAGATCAAACATAGAAGGAGCAGAGTACTACCTACGCTAGAGGCCAAAAGAATGTGCAAAGCAAGATGTCTCAGCCATTGAAACAAGTGTGGGTGCGGAAAGGCAAACATCCTGTTGCGATCAAGCCAACAACACGGGCAAAACTTCTTATTAGTAATCAACAACACGACACTAATAAGAAGTCTTTCGAGAATTCTTCTACGACAGTGAAGTCTATTTGGGTACCCAAGAAGTCGATGAAGGCAGGCCCACAATCAAGTCAAATATGGGTGCCTAAGGCTTGCTTGCGGGCTCAAATAGCTCCACAGAGATCACACCATGTGCAACATGATTCACTCATGCGAACAGCGGATACCCACTCTTATTTAACGCACACGAACACATATTCACCCATAAGCACGAACAGACTCACTTGTAAATGGGTCCCTAAAAAGCCTCATTTCCAAGCAGACATACTCATAAAGCCCTCCAGAGTCTCCACAAAACCAAAACCAAAAGCCATCCACTGTATTTGGCATTCCAAAGCCTGTAATAAACCCCCCGACCCCTTTTGTAAATTCATCTCCACTTCCTAACTGCATCATTCTCACACTACACCTTTTCACCTAGCTCATAAGACTAATTGCTCATTAACTACACACACAATCATCGAGCACTCAGTGACCCACTAACCCATTACTCACCTCATGTTAATGTTGTAACGGGGACAAAAATTGTTCTATCTTGTCCATTACAATGTTAACGCATGATTCTATATTCTCATAGAACCAGCAAGAAAGCAGTAACATGGCAGAAGCAGGAGGCACCAGTTCTCAGGCCGGGTCTAGCGCACAGATTGTGGACATTGAAACCCTCCTCCTTGGGCCTGTGAAATGGGGCAATTCATGTAAAGAATTAGACTCAAAGGATAATCTCTCTTGGGATTGGGTGCTCTCCTGCTCTCCATAAATGGATGAAATGTCTTGTGGGAATTGATCATGCGCATCATCCACAAGTTCAATGGGAGGAAGGATGTCACTTTCCTTTGCCCATTTGTCTTCTTGAATCTCTTGTAGAAACTCTGGTGAATACCTATTCATAGAGGAAGAGGTGTCTGGTTCAATGGAATTAGGGAGATAAGCTTCCTGGGGAGGAATGCTTGATCTTTCGCTTGCCTTGGCTCTTCCTTGGGAATTTCCTTCCTTGGCAGATCTTGCAATTATGCTCTCTAACTTCTCCAACAGTCCATCCAAGTGTAATTGTGCCTTAGCTGAGCAAGAGTAGTTGAAGAGGCGACTCGCTTCAAACATGGTCTGAGCCAATGCTACCATTTTTGCGCAAAGCTTGGTTCTTTCTATCTCTAGGTCAACTCTAGGGTAGCACTTGTCATGATTTGTCACATTTGGCCCTTCTTGGATTCTGGCCTAATATGCCTTAAGCATCATGTCTATATCCTCAAGAGTGGGGTCAGCTAACAATGTTCCTACTCTAGGGGGTGGTGGAATTGTATGAGATGGGTTGAAAGATGGTGGATTAGATGGTGATAGGGATGAAGGTGGTGGTGGTATGTGAGAGTTTGTTTGAGAGGTGAGCTCAACAATTTTGGCTTTTGTTTCTCTTATGCTTTCTTCTAAGTCGCTCATCTTCTTAGCCCATTGTCTTTTCATCCTTTCTCGGCTATCTTTCTAGGCTCTAGTCCTTTTCTTGGTTATGCTCTCAGTTTCACTAACCTCGGCGCTCTTTTCTTGGCTTAAACCTTGGTTTTGCTACAAAGCCTGAGCTCTAGTGACCACTTGCACTGGTGCAGTGGAAGTGACACTTCCTGTACAGTCAACTACTAACCCAATAACATTGATAGGAGTGATTTTTGGCATGTTACTGGGATTCTTTGGGCAATCTATTAAGAGATGCTCCTTCCTGCAATCTTGACAAAAGCCTTGAATTGTCACCGATTGGGGTTGTGTAGGGGGAGGCATTGGGCAATCACAAATGAGGTGATCTCCTTGACATCTATAGCATGGTCCTCTAGGGAATGGGGGTCGTGCCTGCCTAGGTTGAGGTCTAGGGATGGGGTTTGCGTACATGACATTTGCATATTCTGGATCCCAACTAGGTTCACTCGGTTTGTCACAATAATAGGACTCAAATTATGTTCAGGTGAGTGCATGTAGTATGCCTGGGGGCTATCAATATGGGTCGAGTCAAAGCTATGATCACTAAGGTCACTTTCTGAGAGTAATGTAGTTACTCGCACTATAGCTCTATTCACATTTTCTTCTACAGCTGCGTACTTTACTGGAATCACATTGGTTGGGGTAGGAGGTTGCTGAGCTAACACAGATTGAGGTCTTTGCTGGGTTTGGTAGGGTTGTTGATAGGGCTGCTGTGGTCTGCCATATTGTTGTGGTGGTTACTGGTTCTGGTATCTTCCCTATTGTGGATATGGCTGAGGGTAGGTTTGCCTAACAGCTTGTTTGTTGTATGGGCAATCTTGTGCGGTGTGATTAGTGTATCTCCGTTCTATGGTGCAGTACTGGCTACTAGGATTCACTTAAGGTTGAGCCATAATGGGACATACATTCGGCATATGGTCATCTCCGCAAGTATAGCATCTCTTCACTGGGGCAAACCGTGGTATTTGTTTGCTTGATACACCTAACTTTTGAGCTACTTTCTATGCAAGTTCCTCAATAGACGTAGATTGTTTGGAAGAGAGGCTGGTAGAGCTATCTGAATCTTTGAAGATTTTTGAAAGCTCCAGCTCCTCTCCTAGATTATCCTCTATGTCTATGCACATGCGAACACACTCTTTTATGGTTCTAGGGTCCTTCAAGTACATGTATGACCTCAACTTTGTACTCAACAGTCCATCTAGGAATAAAGCCACTTGTTTGGCTGGTGTGGGTAACTCAGGAACTGGACACCTCTCTGGGTATTGCCTAAACCTCCTTCCTGCCAGTCGAACTGTCTCTTGAGGTGTTTGCTTGAAGCTATGGATCAATGAGGAAGTATTATGCCTTATACCACTCTTAGAGAATTCAATGATGAATGCCTCTAAAAGTTGGTCTATGCTCCTGAACTGTCTCTCATTCAATGGTTGAAACCATGTAAGGGATGTGTTCCTAAGGGCTAGACCAAAAGCGTTGTACTGCATGAATAAGTCCTCAACTTGTTTAGCTCTCAAGGCTTGCCTAAACTCATCCACATGATCATATGGATCTCTAGTGCCATCGAAGTAATTTTTCATGGACTTAACGAGCTGAGTTGGCCTCAATCTCCTAGTGTGTTCTCTAGGACTTGGCAAAGGAAAATCATCAGCATTTCTTAGGTTCCTTGGGGCTCTAGGTTGCTCGGTTTCTTCTCTATCCGTCTCTGTTCTCATCCTTTCTCTTCCCAAGGGGTTGGCAAAGCTTACCTCTAGCCTATCTCTACTTTTGTCTCTCTAAGCCCCATGAGCTTGGGATGTTCCAAGTCCTTGGTGGCCATACGAGAGATTGGATCTTGGTTTGGGAAAAATAAATTCACCCTTCCAAGTGTAGCATGTCTACCATGTTCTGAGACTACAAAGATCCTCTCTAAACTATTGTCTAGATAGGTCACTTTGCCTGGGCTATCAGGATCTTTGAACTCATAGATTGTGAGTGCTCCAACCTCATTTGGTTGATCGGGCTTATACTTCCAAAAGGCTTCATCAGTCTCTCGGTTTAGAAGTAGATCTATGCTCTTATTGTCCTCGGGAGCCCACTCTGGTGTGATAATTCTAGTGAGAATAGATTTGCCTCGAGGGGTTTTAAGCTCTCCACCTATGTTCCCTTGCTCTAGGTTGCCTAAGTCCATCTCTGGGATCACATTCCCGAATTCATCTGTCCTATCTGGGTGATTGGTGACTACGTATATGGTTCCTTCTTTGTCCAGGTATGATCCATTTTCAAACTTGACTACTGGATGTTCTAATCCAATGGGTTGGTCAGGGTTTTTCATATGGACCATGAATCTTCCTAGGCATAGATGCAAGCACCTAATCGGTTGGTCCTAAGGTATTCGAGTTGTGTCTTGTAAGAGCCTTCTACTCTGTGCAGGTATGGCACGCCTGAACTTCCCGTGGGTCTCTCCATACCATGAGACATCTCAGAATCGCTAGTTTCAGAGCTAGGGTAGTGCGAATAATGGCTCAATTGTTGGGCCCAAGACCTAGCAGTATGATTGACACTAGCCTCTGAAGACCTAAGACTCTGTCTATCTCTCCCTAGGTATCTTCCTGATCTAAGGTTCATATGCCTAATTGAATAGGCCCAATTTCCCAAGTACAACCTCGTTGCTAAGTTCTTTTGTAGTAATAACTTGTTCTTTTTAATGTTTTTCTTAGGATGTCACTTCTTGTCCATTCAATCTTCGTCGCAAGGAACACTTAGGTTTTATTGTACTTGAGTTTGGTCGCTTGATTTAAATTCCTTTCCCTTAGGTTGTTTCACAAATGTAATTTCTTTGTACTTGCACTTGAGTGATTAGAGTTCTTGGACTTGGTAGTGCGTAGCATAACCCTAATTGATCAAAACCTCTATCCGTACTTAGCCTAAGCTAGGAATTGACAGAGGGTGTTGATAATTTCCAACCTTTCATTTCTCTCCTTGGTTTCCCTTGTGTGCCGAGGAAGCATGTTCCCAAGCTTGCACTTACTCTTTCTTAGAATGCCTATCGATGATCTCAATGGACCTGCAACAGTCCCAAAGTTAGCTCAAGATTTAATTCAATTGACACAATAGACCAGGTTCATTCATGCAATCTAGAGATCAAATTGTTATTTGGCTTTGTGGAAAAAAATCCTAAAGATCCCCTAGTTTCCTTCCCCCTGGGTATGAGAAAGTTATGCCAGTTCAGGGTTCTGGGCCTAAAACAGGTTTAAAACAGGCTAATAGGCAAACAGGACTTCTCGAAATACTTTGTGTAGCAACCTCACAATGCTCTACTAAACCTTAAATGCTTCCCACACATTAGCCAAAAATAGAACAATATTTTTTACCCTAAAGAATTGGCCAAATTTGCTCGTCAATCGCGATCGAGTGGTCTGTCAATCGCGATTGATGTGTCAATCACGATCGATGTGTCGGTCACGATTGACAGGTCTATCATGGCTGTTAATCATGATTGATGGGTCAATCGCGATTGACACGTGGCTCAAAAATTCAGTCAGTCATGGCCAAAGGATCGTTGACTTGGTCGATCGTGATTGATGGGTCGATCGCGATTGACAAGTGGCACACAGGGTCTGTCGGTCATGGTCAAACAGTCGTTTACTAGGTCAATCACGATTGGCAGGTCTGTCAGGACTGTCGATCGTGATTGATGGGTCGATCACGATTGATGAGTTGATCGCGATTGACACGTGGCACGCGTAGGCTCTCTTGGTCGTGGTCAGTCGGTTGTTGACTCTATCAATCACGATTGATGGGTCGATCACGATTGATAGGTCCGTCCACAAGTGTTCATCGTCATTTATGTTGGATCAAGTCTATGACAAGCCTAAGTCTTGGCTTGAGTCCCACAAAGTCATATAAGAAGTCTTAAAATGAAGACAATGTAAAGTTCACTTGTGAACTACCTCTTGTAACTTTTGAAGACTTTACTTAATGTAAAAGTGAAAGAATCTTAAGTGGTTGAGTCCACTTGATCAAAAAGGGAAAGAGGAGCCACGAATTTGTGATTTGTGGTAGATAGAGAAATCAAATCAATCACTAATTGATTGGAGAGTGATTGAGGGAAGTTAGCCTCCCAAGATCAACTATAAATACATGGTAGTACTAGTCGTGGTTATGTGAAGACCTCCAAGAGCTGAGCTTTATGCCATATCAAGGTGTGATTACAAGGCACACATATGTATCAGTAAGTCCATTGTATTGTACAATCAATATACTTTCATTTTCATGATCATTTGAGTTCATATTTCCATGTTCTTGTGAAGTGTACTACTCACTCCCATATCTCTCAGTTTTCGCAGTCAGATTGCAGAGATGGTTTCTCTGAGCTTGGTACATCATTTTCAGTGATTTAACTTGGTAAAGTTAGCTCTAAAATTCTACTATGTTCTCACCAATTTTCATTTCATTTGGATGTTTCAATCTTTAGTTATGTTTAGTTGAAGTCAACCCTGTCTGTTCATTTTCACTTCTCTGTCATGTACCCGACGTTTTTACGCATCTTGTCAGAGTTGTTTCTCAGTGTGTACTTACCCAAATTCAATGATTTAAATCTTGTTGGATTTAGCTTACTGTCTAGTATAAGAATACAAATTTGAAAAAGCATTAGATTCTTAATCTTGAGTTATGTTCATTTGTCTGCTCACTAGTCTCATTATTATAGCAGCCCGTGAAAATTGGGATGATGTCATCACTTGTTAAACATCATTCTCAGTGTGTGGTTCATTATTGTTTATGAAATTACTCTTGAAAGCTAGATCTTTAAGTTAACTAGACTTCCCCAAGAGGAATTAAGCTAATTATTGTTGTACTCCGAGAATTATGCAAAACACTGGATATGTGTATGAACCAAAATAGCAAGTTCTTCACCTCTAAGCTAACTCCAACTTATCTGTTTTGATATATCTTTTTGAGAGTGATCTTCCAAGGTACATAGGGTGCCTAATACATCCATTGGAAAGCTAAAAAGGCCCAGCATATAAACTTGGAGTTCATTTGGCTGGTGTAGATTAAGGATTTTGCAACACCTCTTCATCTTCAAGAACATACATATCCATCTCTTCACAGTGGTATCAGAGCAAGGTTGGACAACAGGGTAGATGGATTTCCTTCATAAATTGACAAATTGGACAAAGGTAACTACTCAGCTTGGTCATTAAGGATGGAAGCTTATCTCCAAGGTAGAATTTTATATGGTTATGTGGCTGGAGATGAAGTTATGCCAAGTTTCAGAAACAAAAGTCAACCAACACAAGAAGAGCAAGAAAGATTGAGCACATGGTGCTGCAAGGATGCACTTGCAAGGTCTTATCTCCTCAACTCTATCTCAGATTTTTTTTTGCCTCACATTAGAAGTTGTAAGACATCTCAGGAAGTGTGGGATGCACTTCAAGCCTTCTTCTCTTCAAGTACCAAAGCTAGGAAGCATCAACTATGGCTGGATTTCACAACTCTCAAGAAAGCTCCCAAACAAAATGTGACTGATTTTGTCACAAAGCTCAAGGACATAGTAGATCAGTTGGGAAGCATTGGAGAGGTAATAGATGAAGAGAAAATTGTAAGGCAGGTCATCAATGGCTTGAAGGCAGATGACAAGTGGGAAGCATTCACCACAGCTATGGATTTGTACATGGACATGCATGTACCTGATTTCAATACACTCATTGAACAACTACTTACTCAAGAGGCAAAGCTTATAAAAAATGGAGAAAGCTCTAAAGGTAATCAATCTTCAGCTTTATACACTGATAAAAGCAAGTCTAAAGATAACAAAGGAAAGGCAAGGAAAGTGGATGATGAAGTAGGTACATTTCAAGTTAACTATGCAGGTAGAGGAAGACATGTCAGAGGTAGAGGAAGAGGAGGTAGACAAGGTAGGGGGAGATCCCAAGTCTCCAACTCATGTTCTATTTGTGGATTAACTAATCATACAGCTGAAAATTGCTTTAGGAATTCCAGGAATCAAAGAGGCAGAGGATACAATAGAGGAAGTTATGGTTACTCAAGAGGAAGGTTCAACAATTATCATGGCAACTACAATAACTACAATCATTCAAACTATCAAGGACGCTACAAAGGAAGGAGAGACTTCAATAACTACACAGAAGACTCAAACAAAGAGGATTCATTATTGATCATGAACATGGCTATGCCACAAGGTAAATCTGATGAGCATGCTTTCTACATAGATTCAGGTTGTTCAAATCATGTGGTAGGAAATGTGGTACTCCTATTAGATTTAGAAGATCCAAGGAATAAACATGAGGCACAAACAGGAGATGATACAAGACACCTTGTGGAGAAAATAGGAAATGTCAAAGCACCTGATGGAAATATCAACCTACTCAAAAGGTACTCTATGTCCCTACCATTACAAAGAATTTGATAAGTGTTGGGCATATAGTAGAGAAAGGGTTGCAAGTCAGGTTCACAAAAATAGGAGCATTTGTTGAAGATCCAAGTCAAGGATTCAGAAGAATTGCAAAAGGTGAAAAGACAGGTAGATTGTTCACATTTGAATTACAAGACACTAGAAACATTGCTCTCTTTAATTATGGTAGTCAGACACTCACAGAATTGGAAGTATGGCACAAAAGGTTATCACATATTGGTGAAAGGTCATTAAAGCAACTTTTCAGGGACCAAAGTGTACATCGACTCCCTAACTTGTCAAAACAACATATGATTTATAAGTGTAGTGCATGTCAGTTTGGAAAGTCTCACAGGTTACCATTCATGAAGAAAGGTTATATGCATGGAGATCTCTTGGAGTTGGTTCATACAGATGTATGGGGACCTAGCAAGGAAGCTTCAATATCTGGATCAAGGTATTATGTCTCCTTTATTGATGATTGCAGCAGATGGACTATCCTATTCTTTATGAAACACAAAGATGAAGTTTTTTCATGTTTCAAAAGGTATTTGGCTCTTGTGGAGAATCAAATAGGTAAATCACTAAAAAGGCTAAGTTTAGATGGAAGGGGAGAATACTTCTCCCATGAGTTTGATTCTTTTCTTCAAGAAAGAGTAATCAAAAGAGAGCTAACTACAAGGCACACTCCTGAACAAAATGGAGTGGCACAAAGGAGGAATAGGACAATTGTTGAAGCTGCAAGGTCCATGTTAAATGAAAAGCATTTACCTAATTATCTATGGGTTGAGGCTGTATCTACAACCACTTACTTGGTTAACAGGTTGCCTTCAAAATCCCTTGATGGGATGACTCCATATGAGGCTTGGAATGGAAGAAGACCAAGCTTAGATCATTATAAAATTTTTGGATGTATTGCTTTTGCTCATGTTCCTTCACAGGTTAGAGGCAAGATGGATCCAAAGGTAGAAAGGTGTGTGTTTATTGGATATGACAACAATCAAAAGGGTTAGAGGTTATACAACCCTACCAACAAAGGATTCTTGGTAAGCAGAGATGTATTTTTTTATGAAAACAATTCATGGTATGAAGATTCATGTAGGAAGGTCAATTTACCATATGATGTTGAAGAAGATTTTCCAAAGCTTGGTAGAGAACAACCGAAGATTGAAGAACAAGACACCTCAGAGGATGATGAAGAATCTCAGATGGAAAAGATCAAAGCATGGAAGTCTAAAGGTAAAGCAAAATTGCAGGAACTTGGACATGAGGCAGAATCATCACATCATGGCTTAAGAAGATCTATGAGGGAAAAGAAAAAACCAGAAAGGTATGGGTTTGACACCTCACTAGTAACTAAACATTCTATCTACATAGCACATGACATAAACCAAGAGGAGCCATCATCATTTGAAGAGGCCAAAGCAAAAACAGAATGGAAGCATGCAATGAAGGAAGAGATTGAAGCACTTGAGGAAAACAACACTTGGGATTTGGTGCCCAAGACTTCATCCATGAGGGCAATAGGCTCAAGATGGGTCTATAAACTCAATAAGACTTATGATGGTTCCATTAACAGGTATAAGGCAAGGCTTGTAGCAAAAGGCTTTGCACAAACTCAGGGAATTGATTATGAGGAGACCTTCTCTCCTGTGGCAAAGATGCCTACTATTAGGGTTTTGCTTAGTATTGCCTCTTCCAAGAATTGGAAGATACTTCAACTAGATGTAAAGAATGCATTCTTGAATGGTTGGATAACAAAAGAGGTATATATGGCACAACCACCTGGTTTTGAGAATCAAGTTTATCCTGATTATGTGTGTAAACTTAACAAAGCATTGAATGGTCTCAAGCAAGCCCCAAGCCACAAGAGAGAAGGTCTCCTCATAATCAATTCCTTGAGTTTGTGCAAAGCCTTTTGCCTTAAGCCTTGCCTTATACTTGTTAATGGAGCCATCTGAGTTCTTCTTCAATTTGTAAATCCATCATGAACCTATCACTTTCATTGATGAAGACTTGAGAACTAATTCCCAAGTGTTATTTTCCTCAACAGATTCAATCTGTTCTTCCATTGCAAGCCTCCATTCTGATTTCTTCATTGCTTCCTCAAATGTTGAGGGTTCCTCTTGATTTATGTCCTATGCTAGATAGATTGAATGTTTAATAACTAGAGAAGTATCAAACCCATACCTCTGTAGTTTTCATTTTTCCCTCATGGAACTTCTTAGGCCATGATGTGATTATTCTACCTCTTGTTCAAGTTCTTGCAATTTATCTTTACTTTAGACTTCCACATTTTGAGTTTTTCAATATGAGTTTCTTCATCATCTACTAAGGTATCTTGTTCTTCAATTTTAGAAGGGTTATACTTTACAAGTTTTGGAAAATCTTCTTCAAGATCATAAGGTAACTTGATCTTACTGCACGAGTCTTCATATCAAGAGCTATTCTCATCAAACAGTACATCTTTGCTGACCAAGAAGCCTTTGGTTGTTAGATTGTATAGCTTCTAGCCCTTTTGGTTGTTCTCATATCCGATGAACACACATCTTTTAGCCTTTGGATCCATCTTTCCTCTAACCTGTGAAGGAAAATGAGCATAAACAATACATCCAAAAATCTTACAATGATCCAAGCTTGGTCTTCTTCCAATCCAAGCCTCATGTGGTGTCATTCGATCAAGGGATTTTGAAGCTAACCTGTTAATCAAATAAGTGGCTATGGATATAGCCTCATCCCATAAATAATTAGGAAACTTTTTTTCATTTAGCATAGACCTTGCAACTTCAACCATTGTCCTATTCCTTCTCTCTGCCACTCCATTTTGCTCAAGAGTGTACTTTGTAGGAATCTCCCTTTTGATTCCCCTCTCTTGAAGAAAGGAGTCAAACTCATGGGAGAAGTACTCTCCCCCTCCATCTGACCTTAGCCTTTTTAGTGTTTTACCTCTCTGGTCCTTCACAAGAGATAAATATCTTTGGAAGCATGAAAAGACTTCATCCTTGTGTTTCATAAAGTATAGTATAGTCCATCTACTACAATCATCAATGAAGGAGGCATAATACCTTGATCCAGATATTGAAGCATCCTTGCTAGGTCCCCATACATCTCTATGAACCAAATCCAAGAGATCTCCATGCATATATCCCTTCTTCATGAATGGTAACCTGTGAGACTTTCCAGATTGACATGCACTACACTTTTAAATCGTGTGTTGCTTTGACATATTTGGGAATCCAAGTACACTCTGGTCCTTGCAAATTTGCTTTAATGATCTCTCACCAATATGTGCTAACCTTTTGTGCCATACTTCCAGTGTTGTGAATGTCTCACTACCATAAATAAAGAGAGCAATGTTCCTGGTGTCTTGTAATTCAAATGTGAATAGTCTACTTGTCTTTTCACCCTTTTCAATCCTCCTAAATCCTTGACTTGGATCTTCAACAAATGCTCCTCCTTTTGTGAACCTAACTTGTAGGCCTTTCTACACAATGTGTCCTACACTTATCAAATTCTTTGTGATGGTAGGGACATAGGGTACCTTGCTACGTAGGTTGATTTTTCCAACAGGTGCTTTTATGTATCCTATCTTTTCCACAAGATGCCTTCTATCATCACCTATTTGCACTTCATGCTTGTTCCTTGGATCTTCTAAATCTGATAGGAGGGCCACATTTCTTGCCACATGATTTGAGCAACTTGAATCTTTATAGAAAACATGCTCATCATATTTACCTTGTGACATTGTCATATTCATGATAAGTAGAGAGTCTTCTTGATTTGAGTCTTCTGTGTAATTGTTATAATCTCTTCTTCCTTTGTATCCTCCTTGGTAGGTTGAATTGTTGTAGTTGTTGTTGCCATGTAAATTGTTGAACCTTCCTCTTGAGTAGCCATAACCTCCTCAGTTGTAGCCTCTACCTCTTTGATTCTTGGAAGTTGTAAAGAAATCCTCAGTTGTGTGATTCATTTTTCCACAAATAGAACAAGGATTAGAGTCTTGAGGTCTCCCCCTACCTTATCTTCCTCCTCTGCCTCTAGCTCTACCATGTCTTCCTCTACGTGCATAGTTAGCTTGGTGTGTACCTGCAGACTGCTTCATCATCCACTTTCTTTCCTTTCCCTCTATTTTGTTTGGCTTTATTTTTATGAGTATACAAAGTAGAAGATTGATTACCTTTGGAACTTTCTCCATTCTTCATGAGCTTGGCCTCTTGAGTAAGTAGTTGTCCCATGAGTGTATTGAAATCTGGTACATGCATATCCATGTATAGATCCATTGCTGTTGTAAAGGCTTCCCACTTATCATTTGCCTTCAGGCCATTGATGACTTGCCTTACAATTTGTTCTTCATCTATCACTTCTCCAATGCTTCCTAGCTGATCAGCAATATCTTTGATCTTTGTGACAAAATCAGTTACATTTTGCTTGGAAGATTTCTTGAGTGTTGTGAAGTCCAACCATAGTTGGTTCTTTCTGGCCTTTGTGCTTGAAGAAAAGAAGGCCTCAAGTGCATTCCACAGTTCTTGTGATGTTTTACAACTTTGAATGTGAGCCAACAAAGAATCTAAGATAGAGTTGAGGAGATAAGACCTTGCAAGTGCATCCTTGGAGCACCATGTGCTCAATCGTTCTTGCTCTTCTTGTGTAGGTTTACCTTTATTCCTGAAACTTGGCATAACTTCATCTTCAGCTATATAGCCATATAGATTCATGCCTTGAAGATAAGCTTCCATCCATAAAGACCAGGCTGAGTAGTTACCTCTATCCAATTTGTCAATTGATGAAGGAAATCCATCTGCCATGTTGTCCAACCTTGCTATGATACCATTGTGAGGATGGATTTGTACTTGATGAAGATGAAGTTGTGCTCCAAAAATTTTGTACTACACCAGCCAAATGATACCACTAGCCAAATGAACTTCACAGATATGTGGTGGGCTCTTTTATCTTGCCAAAGGATGTATTAAACACCCTATTTACCTTGGAAGATCACTCTCAAGAAGATGAATCAAAATAGATAGGTAAGAGTTGATCCAAGAGTAAAAAACTTGCTATTTTTATTCCTACACATGTTCAATGTTTTGAATAGTTCTCTGAGCACAACAGCTATTGGCTTAATGTGTTTTGGGAAACTCTAATTAACTTAGCAAGCTAACAATCATGAGTGATTTCATAACAAATGATGGAATACATGTAGAGAAAGAAGTTTCATGAGTCACATCTCCATCCCAACATTCACGAGCTGCAACAATCATTAGAACAGTGAGCAAAGATATGCTAATATTTGAAGATCCCGAGAAGAAATGCTAATGCAAATTTGTAGGATTATAATAGATAGTATGTAGATTCTATCGTGCTTTGAATCATGGCAAATGATCAACTACACATCGAGAACAAGCTCTAAGAAAATCACTTTTCTGATGGAGTACTAACAAAGGAGTAAAATGAGAATACAATGATCATATATGTATGAAAACATGTACAAATACAATGTCATTGTCAACCATACATTGCCCAATCTATGAGAGGTGAATGAGCTATGAGATGAGCTCTCATTTCACATTAAAACTCACTCAAAATGATCTCATGGGCTCAAGATGATACATAGGTCTCTTGGTCCCCTTTTTATCATCATGTTTGGAGCCAAGGATTGAATTCAAATTAAAACATCTACCTAAAAGGTGAATCCTAAAGTGTAGGATAGAATCCCTAAAAACTGATTGATTTGTGATTTTAGAGCATGCTAACTCCACGTGGGTGTAATCCACTTTTACGAGGATAACTATGAAGGATTTTTACGGGAGACTAATCATATGTACTCTTCATAGGTTATGCCAATAAATCAAGCATAAGTTAATTGACCGAGTCTGTGGGCTTGGGTTTAATTGTACCAACATAGTACAATGAAGAAGAAAAGCCTTGGAGCACAACACACAATACAAAATCTGTTACCCAATGAAAAGTACAAAGATAAGTGATTCATTAGGGTTATAGGCCTATATAAAAGTCGAGGGGAAAAAGCCTCCTAAAGAGGGAAAAAGTGCCTCGAAGGTCCAAAGTGTGTTCACACACATCACTACCAAAAAATATCAACAAATCCCCCTGGGAGTGATGCGGTTAACAAGAAGTTGGCAATCATTTATAAGGAAGTGCCAAGCTACGTGGAAAGAGATCAATCCACAAAAGGAAGTAAGCCCAAAGCTTTGCAAAAAGCTTCAAACTTTTCTCGAGGCAAAGCATTTGTGAAAAGATTTGCAATATTATCCTGTGTGGACACATATGCACCCCTCTAGAACCTCTCCCTATTGTTGATATATTTAGGTAGTGATGTGTGTGAACACACTAGGACCGTCGGGGCACTTTTTTCCCTCTTTAGGAGGTTTTTTTCCCCCAGCTTGTATATACGCCTATTGCCCTAATGGGCTACATATCTTTGTACATTGTCTAGTAATACATTCTGTCTTGTGTGTTGTGCTCCAAGCTTCTTCTTCTTCCTTGTGCTGTTCGCGTGCTTCCACAGACGTCTAACTCCAACAATTGGTATCAGATCAGGTCATCGCTTCATCTAGGGTGCCATCGACACTCCTCTGTTTGCAGTCTCAGAATCGTACGAATTTTGGTGAGCATTCTCAGGGTGTTTTCGAGATCAAACCAGCTTTGCTGTGTGGTGCCGAAATCGCGATCTGAGCTCGTTTCGGCCTCCAAACGCACTGTCATAGCGCTTGTGCAGGCTATTTTGTATTTTTCTTCTAAAGGTATATACCTATTTCTGTTCGCCAGTATAAGCGTCTCGAAGTCTGCTACAGGTTAAGCAGAACTCATATGGGCAGTTCCGTTCAACTTTTTGAGATACAGTCAATTTTCTGCATCAAGGTATTTTAGTCATCGGCCATGGCTGAAAGCAGTGATGTATTCCGTATGTTGGCTGTTGAGGATAAGTTGGATGGTACCAACTACCCATTATGGGCTTATATGATGCGACATGTATTGGTTGCAAAAGGACTGTGGAACATTGTGCAAGGTGTTGAAAGACGTCCTGTTACACCTGCAACTACAGGTACTGCAAATATAGGTACTGGAGTTGATGAAGATGGTGTCGAAGATGATATTCCGCAGATTCTTGTTCGTGCTGCTGTTTCTGTTGCACCTACTGTAGAGCAAATTTGTTGGGATGGCAGAGATGCACAAGCACATGCATTGATAGCTTTGTCTGTCAAACGTGCTATTATTCCTCACATTCACTCTTGCAGAACAGCAAAGGATGCTTGGGATACACTTACCACTTTGTACCAGGCTAGGAATGAGGCTCGTGTTGCTTACCTCCGAAAACAGTTGGAGAGTGAGCACATGAATGAAGGTGATTCTATGGACAATTTTCTCACAAAGATCAGAGACCTGAAGGAACAATTGATTTTTGCTGATGAGGTTATACCAGATAGCTCACTTGTGCAGACCCTTCTGAATGGTCTTCCTGATTCATATCAGAGTTTTGCCTCTACTCTTCGGTTGATGATGAAAGGCAATCCAAATGCCTTGTCATTTGAGGAGTTAGTCTCTGTTCTGTTGCAGGAAGATCAGTCTAGGCAGAACAGGTCCATTATGTGTGTTGCAGATCAAGCTTTCCTGGCTAGTCAGAAGGGCAAAGGAAAATGAAGCTCTTCTACTAGTAAGCAGAAATATGCAAATGCTGCACAATCGAAGAACCAGGATAAAGAAGAGAAGAAATAAAAAAAGCAAAAATTGTTTTGCAAGTACTGTAAAGGAAATGATCATATCATAAAGAACTGTCCAAAACTAGCTGCAAAAGAGGCAAAGAAGAAAGAGGTTGGAATGGTTGTTGTAGAAGCCTCTACACCAAAAATAGAGTCTGCTAATCTTGTGCAGGAAGAAGAATGGGTATTTACTATTGTTTGCAGTTTTGACCCATCTTCTCATGAGCAGTGCATGTCTGCAATAGACTCAGATGTTTGGTACTTTGACAGTGGGGCGACCAAACATATTACCTCGCAGCGTAGTTTCTTCTCTTCACTCGAGCCTGCCCCTACAGGGAATACTGTCACATGTGCCAACAACTCCTCCTATCCTGTTATGGGAGTTTGTAAGATCATTCTGACTACTGCAGATGGTAGTTCTTTCACTTTGTCAGATGCTTTATTTGTGCTAGGGATCAAAAAGAACCTGTTATCAGTTTCTGCATTAGCCAAGATTGGCTTGCTTGTGAAATTTGTTGATGACAGGTGTACAGTTCATGATCTCTCAAATGGCGATGTGATTATTGCTTCTGGAATTTTATGTCATGGGCTGTATAAGCTCATAGACTATGAAAGATCAGTGAATGATTTTGCATGTGCAATTCATGATTCTCAGGCTATGTCAGATGCAAAGCTTTGGCATGCACGCTTTGGTCATCTGAATTTTGCTAGTTTGCTACTCCTGCAGAAATTAGAAATGGTGTCCTCTTTTCCCAAACTTGAGGCACCTGGAAAACATGTTTGTGAAGGCTATATTTTGGGCAAAATGCAGCGTTCATCCTTTCCAAAAGATGGTTCAGTTCGGGCTACTAAAAAATTAGAGCTTGTACATAGTGATGTCTGTGGTCCTATGCAGTCACCTTCTTTTGGAAATTACCTTTACTTCGTGACTTTCATTGATGATTTTTTCAGGCATGCATGGGTATATCCACTCAAAGCAAAGTCCGAAGTGTTCATGTGCTTCAAACAGTTTTTGGTTTTGGCTAAAAATCTATCAGCATGTAAAATGGGCACCCTCCGTTCTGATCGAGTGGGGGGATATATGTCTTCTGATTTTAATGCATTTCTGGCTGAACGTGGGATAAAACACCAGTGTACAGTGTTGTATACACCTCAACAGAATGGAGTTGCTGAACAAAAGAACAGGTCACTCATGGAGATGGCGAGGTGCATGGTCAAGAGTCAGGCTTTACCACATAGTTTCTGGCTTGAGGCTGTCATGTGTGCAGCATATGTACTGAACAGGTGTCCCACTAAAGCGCTGTAGTCTATCACTCCATATGAGGCTTGGAATGACCGCAAGCCATCTATTGCTCATCTGCGTGTTTTTGGTTGTCTGGCATACGCACTAGTGCCTGAACAACATCGCAGAAAATTGGATGATAAGGCAGTAAAATGTATTTTTGTTGGGTACAGTTCTAAAAGTAAAGGCTATCGTCTGTATCATCCACAAACTAAACACATTCTGGTTAGCCGTGATGTTGTCTTTGTGGAAGATACTATTCAGCCATTGCTTTCATGTACTAAGGAGACATCTATTAGCTCCAAAGACATGTATGATACTTTGATGCCTCTTTTTATAGGTGGACAGTCTAGTGCTGCTCCTAATGAGGCAACTTCTCAGCCTTTGCAGGTTTCATATGATGATGTAGATCATTCCATTTCTGATGCAGATTTACATGATGCACTTGTTGATGAGAGAGCTGATATTGAGCAGGCAAAAACTATGCCAAAATGGCTGGTGCAGACTTTGCTTGACAACAAATTAGATGCACCTTTGTCATATCGTACTCGTTCAGGCTCTCATAGTGCCTCTTTTGCATCATATTGCTATGCTATGGCTGCGTCTAGTCTCTATGATGAGAATGAGCCTGTTTCTTTTGATGAAGCACAAAATTCAAAAAATTGGATGGCTGCTATGCAATCTGAATATGATGCTATAATGAAGAATGGTACATGGTCTTTATGTGACTTGCCACCTGGCAAGAAGGCCATTGGCACTAAGTGGGTATACAAGCTGAAGCGTAAACATGATGGTAGAGTTGACAGGTATAAAGCTAGGCTTGTTGCAAAGGGTTATGCGCAGGAAAGAGGCATTGATTTTGATGAGACCTTTGCACCTACATGCCGTATGAATACTGTTCGGAGCATTTGTGCACTTGCAACCCATCATGGTTGGAATGTACATCAGTTGGACATTAAAATAGCATTTCTGAATGGTGACTTGCATGAAGAAGTGTATGTTTTTCAGCCCCGTGGCTTTGTGCAGAAAGGGCATGAAAACTAGGTGTGCAGGTTAAAGAAGGCATTATATGGTTTAAAGCAAGCACCACGTGCTTGGTATGAGAAGATATATGCCTATCTGATTGCACATGGTTTTGAGAACAGTCCAACTGAAAGCACCTTATATGTTAAGCGTTCTAATGATGTGCTTCTGATCATTGTTGTATATGTTGATGACATGCTGCTCACTGGCCCTATTGAGAAGCATATTGCTGATTTCAAGGCTGACTTGCATGCCTCATTTGAGATGTCTGATTTGGGGCATTTGCATCACTATTTGGGCATTCAGTTTATGCAAGTTGATGGTGGAATGGCTTTGTGTCAAACGAAATATATTGACACATTTTTGCAGCGTTTTGGCCTTGAAGACTGTAAGCCTATTGCCACTCCTATGGAGACAGGTACGATTGAGTCTTCATGATGCTGGAGATGCATTTGATGTTGTTCTCTATCAGCAGGCTGTTGGATGCTTGATTTACTTATGCATTACTCGACCAGATATTCAGTTTGTTGTCTCACAGATGAGCAGGTTTATGCATTGCCCAGGAGTCGCGCATTGGAAGGCGGTTAAGCGAATCTTTCGCTAGTTGAGTGGTACTCGGCTACTTGGGTTGTTTTATCCCAAGGGGGGATCACTACCGCCAGATTTGCATGCTTTTTCTGACTCAGATTAGGCTGGTTGCTATGACACTCATGTGTCCACCAGTGGTTTTTGCTTCATGGTTGGTAGCTCATGTATATCTTGGTTGAGCAAGAAGCAGCCTACTATGGCCACTTCCAGTTGTGAGGCTGAGTATAGGACAGCTTTCACAGTGACTGTTGAGTGTGTGTGGTTCAGACGCCTTATGGCTGATTTGAGTGTTGGCTAGTCTTCTGCCACCACCATCTTTATTTATAGTCAGAGCGCATTGGCAGTTGCGAGGAACCCTGTGTTCCATGCTTGCACTAAGCACATTGAGGTGCATTATCACTATGTCAGGGAGAGGTTCTCTGCTGGGGAGATCAGCTTGGCCTATGTGCCCACGCAGGAGAACATTGCAGACCTTTTCACGAAGGCTCTGCCTAGGGAGAAGTTTGAAGCTTTCCGCAAAGCTTTGGGCTTACTTCCTTTTGTGGAGTGATTTCCACATAGCTTGGCACTTCCTTATACATGAGTGCCAGCTCCTTGTTCACCGCATCACTCCCAGGGGGGATTTGTTGATATATTTAGGTAGTGATGTGTGTGAACACACTAGGACCGTCCGGGCACTTTTTTCCCTCTTTAGGAGGTTTTTTTCCCCCGGCTTGTATATATGCCTATTGCCCTAATGGGCTACTTATCTTTGTACATTCTCTAGTAATACATTCAGTCTTGTGTGTTGTGCTCCAAGCTTCTTCTTCTTCCTTGTGCTGTTCGCGTGCTTCCGCAGACGTCTAACTCCAACACCTGTCAGAATGATAATGCACCTCAATGTGCTTTCTCCAAGCATGGAGCACAAGGTTCCTTGAAACTCCCAATGAGCTCTGATTGTCAGTGAAGATGGTGGTGGCAGAAGATTGACCAACACCCAAATAAGCCAAAAGACATATGAGGTGCACACAGTTAACAATCGCCATGAAAGTTGCCCTATACTCAACCTCACAACTAGATGTGGCCACAACATGTTGTTTCTTGCTCAACCAAGATATGTGTAGCTCAAGCGTAAGCACCACCTCCTTTACTTGTCAATCAGCGGAGATGTGAGGACTGGTATGAAGACCACAAGCAAGTGATGGCACAAGTGCGTGAGTGAAAGCACACAAACATGCACGCACATACACACACGTGCACAAGGTAAGATCAAAGAGAGGAACAATGGAAAGCTTCGATTGCAAATGAGTTCTCTTACAAAAGCTCTATTCTCTAACAAGCTAACCTCAAAAATGAGCTCTCTAGCTCTTTTTATAGTTTTTTGACTAGTTTTGGCCCTGTCCAGACCTAGTGTCCGGCCTAGTTAAAAATTAGGTTCAAGGGCTTATTTGAGGGCTCAAACGGAGTCTAAAAATTATGAAAATTGGTAGGATGATACTTCTAATACTTATCAAGCTCAAGGACTCCTTGTCTTGAACAAAATGGAGTTAGAAAAATAGAAAATGGTATTTACAATGGTTTTTAGTGATGAAAATCACTATTGTTGTAGGGGATTCTTCTAAAAATTTGACATACACTTCTTGGAGCTCCCTACTTGCTCCTTCTTCTTGTGTGTCCACCTCTTTGATGTGCTCTTGTGCTTTGTCCTTGACCTTCAGCTTCAGCACTCCCCCCCTCTCGAGTCTGTCGTCCCTGACAGACCCTTGTTGAATGGTTGTTCCATGTAGTGCTTTGAGAGGTAGTGTCTGTTCGGTAGGAACAAGAGCTGTCTACCTTCCAAATGTGGTAGGGTTGGTTGTCCGGTTCTTCATTTATCACTACAAACCTTTGGAAGTTGTTGTCCCTTGGTATGCACTCCTTCCTTGGATTCCAGCATGATTGTGTCATTGTGAGTCGCCATTGATGTCCTCTAGATCTTGTTAAGATGATGTTCATAGTAATCATGCCAAGTACCCATAATGAATGATGGGTAAGTGAGTTCGTGCATGGGTTGAGGAAAATATGTGCCTTGTGCATGGCCTTGTAATGTAGCCCTATACATGCTTACTTGGAAAATGCATTGGAAGAAGAATGGTGCAAAAATTGGGGTCTTGAGCTAAGTGCTCAAGGGTATGCCGACGAAGAGGTTTCCTAATCTATCATGGTTATGGTGTTGCCAAGGTAAAAGATACTTACCATGGTGAAGCATCGATCGATGTTTATCTCGTCCTGTTGTGTGCCCGGCATTTGTGATGGACATTGTTGATGAATGTCCGTGTTGAGGATCCACTGATGAAATTCTTTGAGTGCCTGGCCCTGTCTGCTCTCTTCAAAGCAACATTTGCCAAATATTGAGAATTGAATTTCTTTATATTCCTTGACAAACGACATTGGGTAACTACACCAAGCTTAGTTTCACATATTCTCTTTAGTTCACCATAAGCAGGAGTCTTCTCATCCAGTATACATACAAAGATTTGCAGGGTACCAGAACTACCCCTTGCAGATACCTCCCTGGATGCTCTCGTACATGCAGTAGCTAAGCATCACTCAAGTTGCAGACCTTCAAACTCTTCACTCCTACCATAGTAAGAGGAAACCATAGTTGTGGATGCCATGTTCAGGCCAAGTTCTTGACATCTACCAGATAAGGCAGCAATTATATCATCTGCTAGCCGAGACACACTTCTATCCAAACAGATAAATGCCCAGTAATCAACAGTTCCACCTTCAACTAAGCATGACTCATTCATGTTTCATGAGCCAAACCTGGGAACAAGTGCTTCCTCTCCCCTTTTTTTATTTTTTTTATTTTTTTCTTTGAAGGAACAATGCCACTAAAGAAGAAGACAGATGTTAGTATCAGAAAAAATAGTTGAGATATGTCAATGTGCTCTTGTGCATAGGACTCTCCAATGTGTTTATGCACGGCCATGTAATGAGGCCCTATATTAATGCATACTTTGGAATTGCATGACCGGAATGGTGCAAAAGACTGGGTTGTGCAAGGAGCACATGGTTGTCACTCGTCGAGACTTTTGATGTTATTTGCGGATCTTGATGCCATCGATCGTGGAGGTATCCATTGGATCTGGAGATGACAACTGATCCTTCCTCCTTATAGGGATCCATTTGAGAACAATCTGCAACTGTGTAGTGAGCACCTTCGGCCTATTCATCCTTGGCTGGTTGCTTGACTGTTGTGTCCCTTGTGGTTGGCACGTTGGTCTTGTAGGGGCTGCTGATGCTTTTGGCTCCCAAAGCCATATCCGTGATGATTTTCTTCTAACTCTTGTTGAAGAGGTGAGTTGGTTTACTGTTGGTCTGGGTGTTGAGTTCAGAACCTTGGCTCCCTTTGGCTTCTTTGTTGAGACTTTTCTCATGTGGGAGAGCATAGGTTGTTGTGTATATAGTAGCTTCTTGGGTACCCATATTTGTAATTGTCCATGTTGAGCTTCAACTAATTTCTTAGGCACCCAAACTTGACGGATACCTTGTGGTTGATCTTGTCCAAGCTTCTTCCTTCGTCTTCTGGCCTGATTTTCTTGCTCGGATGGGATTTGTGGGGGCAAGGCTGGTGGTTGCTCTCCTTTGCGTACCCAGATCTGCTTCATGCTCGGAACAACTTTCGCGTTGAATGGTGTCTTTCTATTTGCTATAGCAGTTGTCTTGGATTGTTGCGCTTGCTTCTGAGGTTGAACTACTGTGGATGCTTTACCCTTCAAAAAAGAAGGAGGGTTTGCTTGCCTTTGCGACTGTCCTTCCATGATTGAGTCCTTGTGGATCATAGAGTTTTTGACACATACAACATCTTGCTCGTGAAGATTAGTCTTAGAGGAACTAATAGAGTGTGTGGTGCCATGATCTGTGAGCATGCAGTTCTCTAATTCTAATGTAATGCATTGTTCATGTACCCAAACTTGAAGAATTTGACTTCTTAGATTTAAGTTAACTGCATGGTCATAGATCCAATCTTGACCCAAGACAAGTGGTTCTGTAAGGTTCTCATCTTGACACACTAGCACTTGAAGGTAGATGGGAAGTTCCAACTTGCCCAAACAAGGGGTTTCCATACCTCCCAATCCTATGAGATAAGCTTCTATTGGATTGATGTTCAACTGCAAGTCTTGGCAGTAGGACAGTCTAACTACACTACTTGCTGCACCTGAGTCAATCAATGCTTTCACAGTCCTTGCACCCTTTCCTTGTCCTATCTCTATGGTCACAAAGGGACGTCGGTCAATGACTTGAGAAGTAGTTATGCCCGATTTTTGGCACATATGCATGTGATATTTTGGGGCTTTTGAGTTGACATCTAGTCCTAGTCACCTTAACTCATTTCGCCTAATACGCTCTCTGGCCTCTGCCTGTGCTTCTTCCCTCACCCTTAACTCCTCTTCCTTTCGCTTCTTAGGAGTGTTGAGTCTCGTAAGCATATCCTCTGTAAGAGGTTCTTGGTATAACTTGACTCTACATCCACTAATATAGTTTGGCAAGATATCTCCTTCTAAAGTGGCCAACTGAATTGCACCGCTAGTGGAAATTTTGTTAATAATCATGGGTCCGTATCCTCTTTTTTCCAACTTACGGGCATGTTGCTTTAGCGTATAAACCAGCACTAGGTCTCCCTCTTTCAATCCCTTATCCTTGATGTGTGCATGGAAGTATGCCTTTTGCCTTTTCTTTGCAGCGTAGATACCTGCTGGCACTCGTAGCCTCGTCTCACCTAAGCGTTCTAGGTCAAAGATTCTAGAGGACAATTCATGTCCATGCCACTCATGCTCTTGTGCTACTTTTAAAGCTGGGATTAAGAAATCTAATGGTAGCACAACATTATGTCCAAAGACCATCTGAAATGGGGTGGCATTGAGTACCGTTTTGTAGGCAACTCGATAAGCCCAAACAGCATGATGAAGTTGTTTGTCCCAATCAGAGCGTTTATTATTGACCAATTTTGTCAATATGTTCCAGAGGATCTTATTGGTGCTCTCGGCTTGTCTGTTAGCTTGTGGGTGATAAGGGGCAGACTTCTTATGTATCACCAAGAATTCTTCGAGAAGATTTTCAATGACCTCATTCAGGAAGTGTGTGCCTCTATCGCTCACTAACTCTATTGGTAGCCCATATCTTGTGAACACATTCTCGAATAAGAACTTAGCCATAGTCTGAGCATCATTCTTTGTTGTGGCTTTCACTTCTACCCACTTTGTAAGGTAATCTGTGGCTACAATAATATACTCTGCATGGGAGTTTCTAGCTGGGGGGTTAATAGGACCTATGAAGTCTATGCCCCACTTTGAAAATGCACGCCTTCGAATCATTGGCCTCAAAGGCATCTTCTCTTTTCTAACTGGATATTGTGCACGTTGGCATGTGTCACATTTCTTCACATAGGTGTGAGCATCCATATGAAGAGTGGGCCACCAAAGTCCTGAGAATAGAATGGCCTTGATTACTCGATCAGGACCGAAGTGTCCACCTACAACACCGTTGTGTGCAGTTTCTAAGATTTTCAAATAGTCTGATTCGTGAACGCACAATCTTAGATAACCATCCTTGCCTCTTCGATATAAGTTGTCTCCAACTAAAGCATAGTCCTGAGCCTCTTGCTCCATGCTTCGTCTTCTTGCTAGACTAGCCTCTTTGGGTAAGGTTCTCGATCTCATAAACTCTACCAATGGAGCACTCCAATCAAGAATTAATGACACTTGATAAAGGGTGGCATGCTCCACTGGTGGTCTCTCTCTGCACATTGGACAATTCTTAATCCACTCATGTATTTCTTTGTCCATGCTAGGCCAATATACTCCTAAACGTTTCAGATTTTGGAATGTGCGCTGTTTAGAATAATGATTTCCTAGAAATCCTTCATGAGCTTGTTGCAACCAACTACAATGTTCATCGTCCTCAACACAACAAGCTAATACACCCTCTGTATCTTGTTTGTACATGCTTCCTGCCAATATGTGATATTTTTGTGATTTTACAATTTCTTCTTGTGATGTTTTCACATTCTTATTTGCAGGTCCAAAGGTTAGGACTGGCACCAACTTATTTTCCCATTTAGGAACAACTTCTAAATTGAACAAATAAGCATCGGGTAATTCATTAGACACTCCTTGCGGTGACTCTCCTGAAGTGATGCGAGAAAGGTGATCTGCCCAAAGGTGGGTTCTACCTTTCCTGACAACAACTTCAAAGTCATATTCCATTAGTAAGAGAACCATCTTACTAAGCGTCCAATATTGCAAGGTTTATTGACCAAATATAACAAAGCTTGATGATCAGTGAAAAACTTGAACTTATTGGCCAATAAATAGTGTCTAAACTTCTTCACAGCATATACCATGTCTAAGCCCTCTCGCTCAGTTGTGGTATAGTTTCGTTCAGCTGCGGTGAGCTGTCTATTAGCATATGCTATGGGAAAATCTAAGTTTCCTTCACTTGTGGGTTGTGCTAGCACACATCCTATGGCATGATTGGATGCATCCACATGGACATGGAATGGTTTATTCCAATCAGGAGTGGTCAGTATTGGTGATGTGCACAAACGTTTCTTCAGTTCATTGAAAGAATTCTCGCATTCATCGTTCTACTCAAAATTAGACAACAGGGCATAAAGGGGTCTAGCTATGATTGTGTACATGTGGATAAACCTACGGTAATATCCACAATGGCCCATAAAGGCTTGTACCTCTTTAACATTCCTTGGCCTTGGCAGCTCTGCTATGGCTCGTACCTTATCTTCATCTGTTGAGATTCCATTCTTAGAAACAATATGACCTAAGATTTTACCTTGACGCACCATGAACACACACTTTTTTGGGTTCAGACACACTCGATATTCTCTACACTTGTTGAAGATTTGTCTGAGCTCAGGGATGTGAAATCTTCTTTCTTGGGAATGAGCACATAAATCATCCACATACACGTCTAAGCTCTTTCGCAAGAACTCTTTGAAGACATGACACATGAGCCTTTGGAATGTTGCAGGTGCATTGGTGAGCCCAAATGGCATCACACGAAATGCAAAGATTCCCCACTCTGTAGCAAAAGCTATTATGTGTTGATCTTCTGGGGCAATGGCTACTTGATTGTAACTTGAAAATCCATCAAGGAAGCTATAAACTTCCTTGCCTGCAACACGCTCCAATAGGTGTTCCGTGATTGGAAGTGGATAACTATCTCTGATCGTAGCGGCATTAACTTTTTTAAGGTTAATACACACTCGCAACTTCCCGCTCTTCTTGGGCACCACTACAATGGGGGAAACCCATTCAGTATGCTCAATCTCATAGATGAATCCAGCTTCAATCAGCCTATCAATTTCTTCTTTTATTTTGGCTGCATGTGTATCATTATATGTGTAGGCTTTTGTTTGGTGGGCTTGGCATCAGCAGTCATGGGGATAGTATGAGAGCAAATTCTTGGATCTACCCCTTTCAAGTCTCTATAGTGCCATGCAAACACATCCCTATATTCCCTTAATAGAGCTATGAGCTCCATTTCTTCTCTTGCACTTAGGTCATCTCCTATATATGTGCATCTCTCTTCGTCTCTTCAATGGTCACTACAATTTTCTTGGTCTTTTCTTTATTATCATATGATTCTCCTATGATGGCGTCTCTCTTAGGCATTCGTACCAAAATTTTGCGGTCGTCAACTTCATATTTCTTGAAGTTTTCTGGTACTTCAAACAATGATTCCTCCTCTTCTTGTTTCACAGCTTTTCTTTTCTTTTTCTTTTGACTACTCTCACTTCCATACTTTGAATTTACCATTTTAATGCTTGTGAGAGGTTCTTCTTCTTTTTGGTTAAACACTCCTACATCTTCTAAATAGTGCTTTTCTGAGTTAAAGCAACTATCCATCACAATGGACTCTAGATCATCGTCATTCTCTTCTTCTTCTATGACATCACTAGGGTCACATTCTTCTAGCAAGGGCTGACACATGAACACTGAAATATCATAACCCTCCTCATCACAATGAGGTGTCCATTGTTCTTCATTAACAACAATGTCCATGGTGGCTAAGATTTCTAGCCAGCCATGAGGCTCAAATTCCTCATCTGGAAAGATCATCGGTGTATAGGTTGGGTCCTTAATTGGTCTATCTCCTGGAGAAGTTCCTTCTTCTCTTGCCTTTAAGCGTTTTTCCTCTTCCTCCATGACTTTTCACATCCACAAATGAGTATCTTCATGCAACCAAGATGGATGAGGTGAACTTTCAGAATGCACAAAGATGGAATCTTCTTTCGCTTTGTGGATGGGATTCCACTGTAGGGGTGGTACATCTCTGAAGGTGTAATCCTTCAAATTGACCTTGGTGGTGACCCCCAAGCTCTGCAAGTACAAAGAGTTGGTTCCCCAATCTTGTACTATTTGCAATTGTCATAGGAAGGGTCTTCCTAAGATCATCTCATAGACATTATTTTTCTCAAAGTCACATATAGCAAATGTATGTTCAAACTCTACACCACAAGTGGTTAGAGTTATCCCTTCGAGCAATCCTAGAGGTCTTTCAAAATGGCCGTCAACCATTTGAAGCTTCATTCTAGTTGGTCTTAATGTGGGTTTGCCCCATTGCTTCCACAAGGAGGTGGTCACAATAGCAACACCAACACCTGAATCTATGATTGCTTTGGTTGTGTAACCTTGCTAGGTGATTGGAAGATAAGTATCACCTTCTTCACCCTCACACATGTCCCCTATTTTGTCTAGAGGTATCTCTGGTACTTTTTGCTTAGAGCCGCCTTTTGGCACATCGGTTTGCAACTGTTGGCCCTTCTTGAAGTTGAGCCTGGTAGGCCTTGAACATCATGTCCAAGCCTTCTGGCGTTGGATCTGCAAGAACAAACCCTGGTTGTGGTCTATTTACAATGGGTGGTGGGATCGGATGAGGTGGAGGAGATGGAGTTTCAGCATGCGAGGGGCTTTGAGATGCAATGTCATCTATTTTTGTTTTCGCTTCTTTCAGGCTTTCTTCGAGTTTCGATAACTTTCTATTCCACTTGCGATTGGTCTTCTCTCTACTATCCTTCCATGTTCTTGTTTTCCACTTGCTCGGCTCTCGTGATTTGCTCGACTCCGATTGTTCTGCTGGTTTATCTTGTTTTAATGCTTGTGCCCTAGTAACTGCCTATATAGGAGCCACATTACTGCTACTAGCACTTGAATCCGCCACTAAGCCTACCACATTAATGGGTGTAATCTTGGGTGCATTGGAGGGGTTTCTTGGACAATCTCTGGGGAGATGGTCTTTGCCACATTTTCGTTACAAGGTGGTCTTCTATGCTCAATTCTTTCACATATCAAAGTGCAATATGGTTACTACAAAAGAAAGAAAAGGTCTCACTTTATCCTTTATTTGTATCATAGAAAGAACACTTGTTAGTTGTTACTGAATAGCCCACAGCTTGTATTTGGCATGGCCATTTGGGCCATATATCACGTAGTGAAATGGAAAATCTTTCTCGTTCTGGCTACTTACCTGTGTTATCTTTCTTTCATTTTTCATTTCGTGAGCATTTGCAATATGGAAAGCAAACTAGGAATGTGCAAAAGATGCACATTGACTCTTCAATTCAACCTTTAGATCTCGTTCATACAGATGTTTGTGGCCCTATGCCCACAAGGTCATTAGGTGGTTCTCTTTACTTTGTCACTTTCATAGATGATCTATTAGAAAAGTCTAGGTATATCCTATCAAAGCAAAGGATGAGGTATTCCATACTTTTCAAAAAATGGCTTGCTTCAGTTGAGATTGAAAAAGGAACTAAGCTTAAGGCTTTATGTTCAGATAATGGGGGTAAGTATACCTTACATGAACTCAGCCTTTTCTGTCAATCTAGAGGAATTCATAAAGAGCCTACAACTCCTTATACCCCAATACAAAATGGTGTAGCTAAAAGGATGAATAGAACTATTTAGGATGGCATAGTTTCTATGGTGCATCATGCAAACCTTTCAGAAGGCTTTTGGGCAATAATAGTATTGACTGTAGTTCACATGATTAACCTTTCACTTAGTACTACCAAAGGTTTGAATGGCACAAGAGTTATGGATAGGGAAGCCACCATATTATGATCATCTTCCAATTTTTGGGTGTGAAGCATATGTTCATATACCCAAGAATCTTAGAGAAAAGTTGGACCATAAGTCGAAGAAATGCATTTTTCTTGGATATTGTCGAGAAGGACAATTTGGATATCGCTTATGGGATCCTGAAATATGATCAGTGATCAAAAGTAGTGATGTCATTTTCAATGAGTCTAAGATGCATAAACAACCCATTAAGGAGGTTGAAGTAAGAAGGGTGGTGTTTAAGGATGCTAGTCCTCTAGTTAGCATGCATTAAAATGTTGTACATAGGGATGTTCAAGAGAATGTCCGATCAGATGAGTCTGCAAATGTTCCCATTCAACAACCATTGAGACACTCTACACGCATCTCACATTCACCTAATAGATATGTTCCAAGTTTGGATTTTTTAAGGCTAACAGATGCTAGTGAGCCTTCTTGCTACAAAGAGGCTATGTAGACAATGGATAATGTCAAATGGGAGCATGCCATGAAAAGTGAGTTGGATTCTATTCACAAGAATGGTACTTCGGATTTAGTACCTTTGCCAAAGGGCAGGAAAGCTTTACCATGTAAATGGGTATATAAGCTAAAATTCACATTAGATAGTGCTCCTCCAAAGTATAAAGCGTGACTTGTTACAAAGGGTTTAAAGCAACAATATGGTGTTGATTTTGAGAAAATCTTCTCTCCAGTGGTCAAGATGACTACCCTATACATGGTGCTTGGATTTGTTGCAATGGAGGACTTAGAGCTAGTCCAAATGGATATGAAAAATGCTAACTTGCATGGAGATCTTATAGATGCAATCTATATGGAAAAACGAGAGGGTTATGTAGTTCCCGACAAAGAAAGTCTAGTTTGTAAGCTCAGGAAGAGCTTTGTTAGAGGGCCGCCGAACCAGACGGATGAACCCGGACAGGTGCCTTAAATGTAAAAGTGCTGGACGGCCGCCGAACAAGGACAAGAGTACGAGGATAGGGAGCTTAAATGAAAAAGAGAATCTTTCAGGGAACGCGCAGGTAACTGCAGAAGAGCGCACCCTTGTAAAAAAATCCTCTATTTAAGGCAATGAAAAGAAAGAGCAGGCAGTCCCTGTTTTTGTGGGAATTGTAGTGTGCTGTCTGATTAAGTCTCGCTGAGATTGCTATCACGTCTTGTGTGCGCGTATATGTTGTTGAAAGGATAAGTTCTGCTTGATCCGTTCCGTCTGTACTCCTACTAGTCGCGTATACTCACCTTAATACGGGAAGGTGAATCAGCTGTATTGTGTGGCGAATCTGTCGGTGATGGCTAAGTAGGATTCTGAGTATGAACCAGTGTGGTATGTTATCTGTTAGTCCTTCTGTGAAGTAAGTAGTGCGAAGAGTAACCTCGATCTAATTGTCTGTAGATTCTTTGTAAGCAACTGAATTCGTTACCGCATCTTATAATTGTTGTTTACCCCAACTACGGGAAGATTAGTAGCTGTGTGAGTAGAACAGTGCCGGTTTGTGGTTGATAGGTTATCACGAGGTGATTAACTGTTTGAATCCGCGTGACCTTAAGGTATAGGGTCTAGTTGGCACACCTACCTACCTTGAAAAAGTACGAATCAGGTGGTCTTTGAAGTATCTTTTGTGTGTAGAGTACGTAATCGGCCTGCCAACCTCAGTCCGGAAGTTCTAATTCCAATACACTGAACAGACTTCCGTTGTTCAGGGACGGATACTGAGCTAAGGACGGAATGACCGTAAGATTGTGTGTTAAATTGGGAAAATAGTACAGGGCCTCTGTTTAACAGACCCCTACCACTCCCAAGAACCCACGTGACTAAGAGAGGGATTGCGGTTAGAAGTATTTGAAACCAATTGAACGTGAAGTATCTGAATCGAAAGTAGAGTAACGCTTAAACCCATAAATGAGTATCAGTCAAACATTAACATTTGGCGCCGTCTGTGGGAAAGTGGCAACTGTTTACCAGTCTCTGCGGTAAAGTAGCATTTGATTACGAGTTACTTGTGAGAAAGTGGCATTAAAGTGCTAAGCGGTTTGTAAGAAGCAAACATCCAGTAACATTTGATTTACTGACAGTAGCAACAGACCCAGATTGTTGCAAACTGCTCAGATAGTATCACTGGGCAATGATACATGCCGGTTACTCGGTCTGGTGAAACGTATCCTAGGACCCAGACGACGGGAACAAGAAAAGTACAAAAAACAACTCTAGGAGAAGAAGGTATAACGCGACCTGACTCAGTGGTCGAGCAAGTTAAGGACGCTAGAATTAATTCCGGTCATATTCCGGTGGAACGATCAGCGCCTTTGGTACATGCTGGTGTCACCTCGACCCAGCCTAACCAAAGTATAGTAATTCCAGAATCTATCAAGACGCCGCTGGAGATTAGACAAACTCTAGGAAAAGGAATCAGTAAAAGCGAAAAAACGCTACAGTCTGGTAGACTGTCAGCTCATTCCGGTGATATTCCGGTAATAGAAACACCAACTGGTGGTCAAGGATTAGCATTTTTTGCAGAATCCTCAGCCAGACCCGCGTGTCTGGAGGAAAGATTTCGGATATTAGACATCCAGAAAGAGGGAGACCTATTCGAAGCTGAGGTCTGAAGTATCCTGCGTAAAAACAGCACACCGGAAGGCATGCCATCCGGCGACCCAGATTCTGATAGTTCAACTAAGCAACCTCAAAATACAGAAGAAGGACCGGAGACACCCACGATGAACGGACAACAACAACAACAACAGTTAGGTCAACCGAGGCCGCCTCCAACAGGAGTAACCTACACGAAATTCGGTGGATTCCCCGGAGATGACCCAGACGCTCATGTACGAGCTTTTGAGATAAGTTATGCAGTACTTAACCATCCACCAGATCAGGCGTACAAGGCCATTGTTTTTCAATCTACTCTGGTCAATGAAGCGGCTAGATGGCTTACGGAATACGACATTAATCATTTCGGTACCTATGATGCAGTACGAGATGCCTTTCTACAACGATTCAGACTAAAGAAGAATCCTGCTGAAATCTTTGAGTATCTACAGAGCAACCGACAGAAGGCAAATCAGACTGTCCAGGAATACGCTACTCTCTTCAGAACACATTTACGGCAGATACCACAGGCACATGCTAATCTACCTGACGATGTCATCTCTCAATGGTTTATCAATGGACTAACCCCACAACTGAAGCAGATTATGATCATCAGATGTGTTGGAGCAATGACACTGGATGCAGTCATTGCAATGACTCTACAGTTGGAATCCAAGGTTGGTGGATTTTCAGAAGACTTGGAATGGTTAAGGACAAACAAAAATATGACTGAGGATATAACCAAGCAAGTATACTACACCACGTGCAAAAATTCAGGGCATACAAGTGCTAACTGTGCGCTAAATCAAACATCCTGCGCTATCTGCAACACTGCCGGACACTTCACCGGAAATTGTGTCTACAATGCCAGAATACAGGGAACAGCAACAGTCAATGCTGTTATTCAAGAACATGGACAGGCAGCGAATCACTATGTACCTCCGCAACTGAGAAACAACCAGCCACAGGGATATCGGAACTACCGAGGACAAAGGAATAACAATTATAACGCCAACCGATGGCAGAACGGACCACCCCCGGAAAACCCCAATTTACCACCGCCACGCTGTCATTTTTCTGGTGAATTCGGACACATTAGAAGATATTGCAAAGACGCAGCTGAGTATGATCAAAGGAAGAAGGAGCGGCAAAACCCAATGGCCAACATGGTACAAATTACTCCGGTAGAAACGCAAACTGCTACAGTCCAAACCCGATCAGGTAAACAACTGCAACCAGCAGCAGAAGTATTTGAACCGGGGATACGAGAACAACATAGGATATATAACAAGGCTAGTCACTGGACCGCCACAGAACCACCAGTGTTCCCAGAACCCATTCCGGTGACTCAGACCTCATCAGCAAAGGAAGGAATGCAACAAGAGGAAGCAGCAGCAGAACAACCATCAGTAGTAGACATAACAGCAGATACATCGGCAACAGCAGAGACCTCAAGTTCAAAGGAGCAGGATAACCAATCTCAGAAGGCATGGGAAATTTTATCCAAGGCATCTATCACCTTACCTCTCGGCCAACTTTTGGCGTTAGTACCTGGAATCCGGCAACAGTTTCAACAACATTTTAGCCCGGCACCCTCGTGCATTCCGGCAACCGCCGCAATTCAACCGGAATCTGATTCTACGGTTGATCATGCAGTGCCCTTGATTACAGTATGGTATAAGAATCAGAAGATCACGCAGGTATTGATTGACGGAGGCTCCGGCGTAAACATTGCAACAGCAGCATTATGTAAAAAGTTAGGCTGGACCGAAATCGAACCAGTTCAATTCTTTGTCAGAATGGCTGATCAATCTAGAGTCCATCCCGTAGGACTTGTACGGAATGTACCCATTACTCTACAAGGTACGACTTTCAAAATGACTTTTGTTATACTAGATCTGCCCGAATCCACCTTGGATTACAACCTTCTTTTCGGCCGACCTTGGCTGAAGCATGCAAAGGTAATACAGGACTGGTCTGCGCAAGAGCTCACATTCAAAGATGCCAATCGTAAATATGTGGTAAAACTAGATGCTATACAACCCTGCGAACTTCACGCCAGGCCTTATCTCGCTGAACCAGTTCATATGTTAGATGGACTATCAGATGATGAAGAAGAGCAATTTCTGAAGAATAACGCCGATTTAATGTCTCTAGGAACTATTGATCTACAGTCCGTCATTAATAACTGGAACACTTCAGTTTGTGCAGTAGTAGCTATCACCGAAAAGTCTGAACAAGCAGATACTAAATTACAACCACTATTCAAGCCAACCGAGGATACAGAGAACCCACAACACTTTTATGCCCCTGAAGACCAGCTGATCACGTACAATCTAGGAGACAAGGACCATCCTCGACCTGTAAAAATAAGGCAAAACTTACCGGAAATCTTTCAGGCTAATTTGATTCAGCTCCTTCGCAAATTCTCAGACGTCTTTGCATGGGATTACAAAGATATGAAAGGATTAGATCCGCGCATATATCAGCACAGAGTCATGCTGAAGCCTGAAGCTAAACCAAGTAGGCAGCCCAGCTATCGGATGAATCCCAATTATGCATCCCAGGTAAAAGCCGAACTGGATAGATTATTAAAAGTAGGATTCATCGTACCAGTAGAACATGCTGAATGGATTTCACCAATTGTGATTGTGCCAAAGAAAAATAAGCAACTACGAATCTGTGTAGACTACCGGAAATTGAACGCAGCAACAGTACCAGATCCTTTCCCGATCCCCTTTTTGGATACCATGCTTGATAGGGTAGCAGGCCATGAAATGTATTCATTCTTAGACGGATACAGCGGTTACAATCAGGTTAGAATGGCTGAAGAAGATATACCAAAAACTGCTTTCATTACCAATTGGGGTGTCTTCGCCTGCACCGTAATGTGGTTCGGATTAAGAAATGCACCAAGCACATTTCAGCGATGTATGCAGGAGATATTTTCTCCTTATCTCACTTCATTCATGCAAGTATATCTTGACGACTTCTCAATCTTTGGAAAGATGATAGCACATTTAAGTCATTTACGATGTTGTTTTCAGAAGTGTAGAGAATATAGACTCTGTCTTAACCCAAACAAATCCGTGTTTGCGGTTTCATGTGGCAAACTACTTGGGCATATTGTATCTGCTCAAGGTATCCGAGTAGATCCAGATAAGATTTTGGCAATTTTAGAAGCCCCGGTACCCGCAACTCCAAAAGAAGCAATGCGTTTTATGGGTCAAATACGATGGCATGGCAGACACTTATGGTGGCTTGCTCACCTCGCAGTACCACTGAACAGGCTAATCACAAAAACTCCCCGACAGTTGGAATGGACTGAAGAATGTCAAACTACATTTGATCGGCTCAAGTATCTCCTGACGCAAGCCCCAATTTTACAACCACCGGACTGGGACAATCCGTTCCATGTTTTTGTCGACGCCTCAGATATTGCAATTGGCAGTATTCTGATGCAGCAAACAGATAAGTGGTTTCGCCCTGTTTATTACGCCAGTAGAAGGCTTGCACCGGCAGAAAAGAATTACTCCACTACTGAAAGAGAATGTCTAGGATTGATTTACTCAATCAAAAAGTTCAGACATTATCTACTAGGCCGGAAGTTTACCTTTCATGTGGACCATGCTGCCCTTGTGTATCTAGTAAGACAACAACATCTAGGCGGATGATTAGCCCGATGGGTGCTACTCTTGCAGGAATTTGATTATGAAGTCATTCACCGACCCGGAAAAGCACATGCCCTAGCAGATTTCTTATCTCGCCTGGATTCCGGTGAAGCTCCGGTAGGCATAGATGACACGACTCCTGCGATTTATAATGTTGAACCACTATCCGATGAAACGGCCAAACCACAAGCACCATCTACATACTATGATCAGATTCTAACTTTTCTCACCGAAGGATGCTTCCCATCTGAGACGACCAAGGCAGTTCGAAGGAAATTGGCAGTCTCTAGCCGCCGATTCCGGCTAGTAGCAGGAGAACTATATTATGCAGATCATACCGAAATCTTACTTCGCTGTATTCCACCTCATGAGGTTAATTCAGTTATCACTTTGGCGCACTCAATTCCTTCCGGTGGCCATTTTGCAGTAGACTTAACTCACCGGAAAATTCTGCAAGGAGGTCTCTGGTGGCCAACAATGTACAGAGATGTCGCACAGTTTGTTAAACAATGTGATACTTGTCAAAGAACTGGTCAGCCCTTGCAAAGGTATCTTTTTCCTCTGCAACCCATCTTACCACTCGAACCATTTCAGAAATGGGGACTAGATTTTATCGGTCCAATCACACCCCCAGCAGTCTTCACTAACAACAGATACATACTAACCTGTACAGACTATGCAACAAGATGGGCAGAAGCCTGGGCTTTACGATCTGCTACAGCGGTTACGGTAGCAAAATCCCTACTCACGGATGTCTTCCCACGATTTGGCTTACCCCTGGAAATTGTCTCCGATCAAGGCACTCATTTTGTAAACAATCTAATGAAGACCCTTACACAATCATTCCAGGTCACACATAAATTTAGCTCTCCTTATTATCCACGTGCTAATGGATTGGCCGAAAGTACAAACAAATCACTGTTGAATATCCTCCGGAAATTGATCATGGAAGCACCGGAAAGATGGGATCAACTACTACCTGCAGTATTATGGGCATACCGGACTACATATAAGGTAACAACAGGCTTGACACCTTTCAAACTAGCTTATGGCTTAGAAGCAATAGCACCCATGGAAATAGTCATCCCAAGTCTGCGTGTAGCAATCACTCAGAAGATGCTACCGGAATATTCGCTGACAGCACGAATGGACGCACTCAGAGAACTTGATGAGCACCGATGGCTCAGTTTTTTAACTATGCGCGAAGTACAACTAAGGCAAGCCAAGACACACGATCGATATTTGAAGACTCCAATCTTTTCGGTAGGCCAGCTTGTACTCTTCTATAATGCAAAATCGGATAGAGCAGCAGGAAAATTCAAACTACGATGGTTCGGCCCTTTCAAAATCTCAGAACAAATCGGTCCGGCAACTTTTCGGTTGACTACGTTGACCGGAAATCCACTTCCAAAGGTAATCAATGGGTCGAAGCTGCGGCCGTATTATCCCACTACTAGTACGCATTAAATTATTCAGCGGTGAACCGCGTTTTGTATAAATTTTTTGCGTTTTTCTTTTCCTCCCTTTTTAGTCGTGTTTTGTACGAATCTTTATGTTACCAGCCACCCCTCCCTACCCGCACCGCACAATGATACCCACCCCCCACCGTGTTCTCCTTATTTACCCCCCTCGGTTGAGCCAAAAACGCTATTGTGTTCTCGAGAGTATACCTATTATCCCTGTCTTCTGTGTTGCCTGTAAGTGTGCTCGTAAACACCATGGAAGCGCTAGCCAACTACGCTGCTTTCCGTGATGGTATCCCAACAGACGTCGGCGAATACCTGTGCTGCAGAGGATTGGCCAACTTCGCTGAGTTGCCCTGGCACTCAGTGGAAGCCCACCCCTTCTCCGCGCAGATCATCCACGCCATCGCCCAATTCCCCATCACCGAACGACAGTGGGTCTTCCCTTCCCTCCCATATAGAACCGTCATCTCCTTCCAAGCCTTCTCTGCAGCCTACCGCCTCACCCCGCAAGGACGCGAAAATGGCCCTAGCATCCCTGTAGCTCGCATGACCGAACTCTTCCCCCGCTCCTCATCAAACGAATATGCCATCCTCTGCCGCCCAGAACCCGAACGATCCGCCCTACAGTTCCTCGTAGCAATCCTCAACCTGCAAAAACGAACCTACGGCATCTCTCGCCCCTTCTATTCTGCCCTGGAGTTAGCCACCCGCGAACCTGTCAACTTTGCCTCTTATTTCTTCCAACGCATTCATAAGGAATCCGTAGCGATAGTAAAACAACTCCAGAAAGGCACCTCTCCGCGCTCTCTCCTTCCCCACATCATCTCCTTCCTCTTCCCAACCATTCTCGCCGCACAACCCCCACCCACAGGCCCAGCATTTAGGCACGAAGAATCAGCACAACCGCTCGATGAAACTGAAGAAGACGACGAAGAGATCAATCAACTCTTCCGCACTAAGCGAATCCGGATCAGCTCTTCAGAAAACGAAGTCCAAGGATCCGCCGGAAAGAAACAAGACACCGCAGAGGACAAACAAGAAGAAACATACCACGACACCACCACTTCAATACACAACGACACCTCGACGGAGCAGCAAGACCAGCAAAACCAAGCAGAGACAGAGATAGTGTCCACCGAAAAGGAATCCGAGCATCAACAGGACGAACCAGAATCCGCCACAAAAGCACTGGATAATCTCATCGCAGCCATCAATCATACAGAAACCGAACAACAGACAATTACCAAGGTAACCACGACTGACACTGTTCTTCCCACCCCACCTGTCAACCCCGACCTCCCACCGGAACCATCCCGCCGACCCGGTTCTGAACCTACACCCTCCTCCTCTTCCTCCCCTAATTACTCTCCGCCAAACTCCCAAAACCTACTCACCGATACCTCCTCTCAGCCTCGTCAACCACAACCACCACCCAACGTATTTTCGGAACTAGCCTCCATGGGGCAGTTCCTCATGCATTTATCACACCAACTGCCCATACAGTTTAAGGAAGCCACGGACAACCTGAAGGCCGAATACCAATACAAGGTAGACGTCCTGGAAGCTGACATCACCCCCCTCCAGGAAGAAATCGAAGCCACAAAGACTGAGAACCATCAGCTACAGACGCAGTTAGCAGAGCTCCAAGCCAAATTCTCGGCAGAACAGACGCTAGTAGAGCAAAGAGATACAGCCCTCAAGCAACTTGCAGCCAAAGAACGACTCCTACACGCCGCGCATGAAGAAATCCAAGCCCTGAAGGCCACCCTCCACGAAAACGAAGAAATCAACGCCTCTCTCGAAGAATTGATCGCAGAGACAAAGACTCAATTACAGGAATCCATCCAGAAGAACCAGGACCAACAAAAAGAAACCGAACAAATCCAAGAACAGTTATGACGAGCCGAAGAATGCGCAAATGAGGTTAACAGTATCCTAAAACGCCAACTGATACGGGAAGGACAATACCTCAAGGATATCGACAAAATGCGCAGAGAACGAGATGCGTATCGGAAAACTCTCGACTTCCAAACCCAGCAGTATGAACGCCTAGACAACCAAGTGCATAACCAGAAGGAGTGTATTACAGAGCTGAAGACCAAACTGGCCGAAATGAAGACTTCCAGGGATGCCGCCCTATCCAACGATTTCTATCTACAGGAAGCTTTTGTGCAGACCCAGGCCGAAAACGTGCTCACCGAAGCAATCGCGCTTAGCTCTGTTAGAATAGATGCGCAGGTTTTAGAGTCCGACACGCTAAAACAACTATTAGAAACCCTTAAGAAAAAGATAGCTCGCACATTTAGATCGGCTAGGAGTATGTATCTCGAAGGTCTCATAGAAGAATAAGTATATTCGCCCATCCTAATTCTTAATGTAACGATGGATTTGCAATGAGTATGATAAGCAACTTTTGGTTTTCTGACATTTTCGCACATGCAAGGTCTTGTTCAGTTTAGCACCAATCTATGGAGTAACACGCGGCATAATGATTTTTACTCTGATACAAATATTATCAAGGGAGGGAAGAGTCATGTCCTACTGACATACAATCAGTTTAGCAAATGGCCGTTCCAGCACCGGTGTTTATAAAATGAGTATACAGAGCACAGCATTCTTCATTAGTATTCTTCGAGATTCAGCGCCAATTAGCAACTTCCAACATATTCTTCTCAGCAGCCCTTCAACAAGCATGTCGGAATCTGACTTACTCCGATGGCAACTCAGAAAGCGCGCCAATACACAGACCCACGTGGTAACGACAACAGATACTACCCTACAAGATGAAGCAGATGACGCAGTAACTTCTGCATCAGTAAAGACTCAGCATAAATTCTCCACCGAATTTAAAATCGAGCTCGACATCAATTCGAAAAAGAATGAGGACTGGCTACGAAAGATAGGGCTCCTTCAGTTTGCCCAATTACCATGGGAGCAGTGGATTGCTAATGACGATGCAGAGGACCAATTACATAGCATGCGACAAACAAGCGGCTTCATTCTAAATCAGGTACGATTTTCGCCCCAGCTAGTCTCAGCCGTATTTAAACTACCACTCTATGATGGCGCCCGCTATCTTAAATGTTCGAATGAGGATCTGAGGAAGGAATTTGGCGACTGTGAAGGCCCCCGACGGTATTTCATGTTGAAAAATGCCACCTATCCCCGACGAGAACAATTTAAATGGTATTTAGAAAAGCTCTGTTTACTAGTGAAATTCGACTTAATGTCGAAAGAAAATTTTTCCCCCTATTACATGCCGAAGAAGGAGGTCCGGTTAGCTGGACACATTAGCTGTATAACCACCTCTACGCACAAATCATTGTCGGGGATAAGAGAAGATCCCACACCAACAACAGACTAGCAGCCTATTTAGCTGCTATATTTAATTTTGTCCAATCAGTAAAGGACAAGCAGCTACACTGTGTTAAAAGTCAAGCTTCAAGCTAAAAATTCGTGGGGAATCTTTTATGGAAATGTGGAGCAATCAAAGGAAGCCAAAAGCCACGAGATTCCATCAAGAAAAGTCACTCAATCACTCCCCAAGTCATCTCAACTAATTCCTCCAAGTTAGGAGGCTGATTTGGAAAGGTAGTTCCTAGATTTTAGGGGCACTCTTCTCACTATAAAAGGAGCATGTATCCCGACTTCCTTTGGGCCATCTTCTTGGAGTTTTAGCTCATGTAAAGTGAGCACTAAGTGCTGGAGTTGTGATAAGCAAGCCCCTTGCTTAAGCAACCCCCTTGCTTGCTTGTTTGTTTTCTTTTAGTAGGCATATCTATGTGTGTGCGCAGGCAGTGTTGCAACTCTCTACCCCTGAGTTGTTAGCATTGCTTCTCCCTCATATGGTATCCATTTGATGTAATTCTTGTCTCATTGGATAGCTATAAGAGTCTATTTTATGCTTTCCAATTCTTTGGAGCAATCTCTGAGTAAGCTGGGAGCAACATTCATTTTAGTGAAGTTGTGTGATTGATATCTCTCTCTTTGTGTAGGCTCTGTTGGAAATATTTTGCTCTCTGTTGTAAGGGCTGGTTCTCCTTCTCTATATATCCATTTGCTATGATTTTGGTGTCATTGGGTAGCTATTAGAGTGCTCTAAAGTTGACCCAAGTTTGAGATTCATTCTCTGTATAATCTGTGAGAAAAGTTTGCTGGAGTGAAGTGAGGTCTCTGCTTGACTAGCAGTTGTGAGCATTCAACTAGCTCATGTTGTAGACATTGTTTCTCCTTGTGTAGGCATCCATTTGAGATGAAATTTGGTTTGTTGGAAAGCTCTTGGTGTCTACTGCAGGTCTACAAAAGCTCACTGGAGTTCTCTGCATATGCTCTGAGAAAGAGCATTTTTGGTGTGCAGAGGTCAAAGAAGGATACCTGTGGAGGTCATTCGCGCTTCATCGTTGCTTAGGGGTTGAGATACTTCCCCCATCAGTGGTATCAGAGCATTTGGGCATCTTGGAGGTATCACATACAAGCAAGAAGACCTCTTGGAGTTGGTGGTTGAAGAGTTGCATCAACAAAAGCTTCTTGGAGGTAGCTCACATCAAGGGGGAGCTATTCTACTCAAATTTGCAAGAGCACAAGGTGTCCATCTAAGGAAAGCTTTGGATTGAGGTAACCTCAGAGCCTCATTTTCATTTTACACACATTGGAGCATTAGACAAGGGCTAGGTCAAGTATCAAAGACTAGATATGGGAGACTTCAACACTCAAATTGAAAAGCTAGACAAAGGGAACTATCAACCATGGAGATTTAGGGTCTCCAACTATCTTATGGGCAAGGGCCTTTGGGGGTTGATTAGTGGAAGTGAACCAATACCTAGGTTGGATGAGAATCCAACCAATGACCAGAGAAGGGCCTTTAGGGAATGGAATGAAAGAGACAAGAGGGTTATCTTTATCCTTTCCCAACACATTAGCAATAGCATGATCGGCCATATCCAAGACTTGGATTCAAGCATGAAGGTATGGGAGACACTTGAAAGGCTTTATTCAACAAGCACCAAAGCAAGGAAGATCCAACTCAAGAATGAGCTCAACAACCTTAGGAAGAGCTCAGGGAGTAGCATAAATGACTACATACTTAAGGTCAAGGAGTTATCAGATGCATTGGGATCCATTGGAAGCCACGTAGACGATGACGATCTTGTGGCTTATACTCTCAATGGTTTAAGAGATGATGAGAAGTGGAAACCCTTTACCACTTCAGTATATGTAAGGGATGATCTTCCCGATTTTGAGCAATTGGTTGCTCTCATGGTCACCGAAGAAATGAACATAGGTGAAAGTTCAACTAAAAGCAAGGATGCACAAGTTTTCTATGCAGGTAATCAAAGGGGCAAAGGAAGACGAGGACAAGGAAGGGGCAAAGGAAGGTTTGGAGGAAGGCAAGGCCACTCAAGCAATCAAGGACATGACCAAGGCACCTCATCACAAAGAGGGAGAGGAAGAACAAGAGGAAGAGGAGGACGACATCAACAAAACAGGAATCAAGATGGTGAAGGATGTTACATATGTGGCAAGTTTGGCCACTATGCTAGAGATTGCTACCAAGGAGGAAACCAAAGGAGCTATAATCAAGGTTCTTCATACAAAGGCCAAGGTAATTATGCTTCTACAAGTTCAGAAAATGACAATCTCTTGATGATGCACATGAATGGGAATTCAAGCAAAGTAGATAACACTTGGTATATTGATAGTGGATGTAGCAACCATATGAGTTGCAATGCTTCTTGGTTTACTAATCTACATGTTACCAAAGGTAAAGGACATGTAGAAACAGGTGATGATACAGCCCATGAGATCTCCCATGTTGGAGATGTAGCTTTGGATGACAAGGAGGAAGGAAGATGTCTCAAGGATGTCTTGCATGTACCTACTATCACAAAGAACTTGGTGTCCGTTGGGCAAATGGTTGAAAGAGGCTATCAAGTAAGGTTCAACAAAGGTGGATGCTTTGTGGAGAACCCTAAGCAAGGTTACAAGGTCATAGCAAGAGGAAAGAAGCAAGGGAGACTCTTCACTTTGGAGGTAAATTCTCATTCCACTCAACATGTCTACTTCACATATGGAAACAAGAGGATTTCGGAGTTGGACTTGTGGCACAAGAGGATAGGTCACATCAACATACAAAGAATGAAGGAAATGCAATTCAAGAGGCTGGTTGAAGGTCTTCCCAACTTCCAAGGACAAGGTATGAAGCATTTATGTGAATCTTGTCAACTAGGGAAGCAAGCGAGACTTCCATTCAAGAAGAGTGGCTACATAAGCCAACATCCATTGGAGTTGATACATGCAGATGTGTGGGGGCCAACGAAAGAGCAATCCATTGGAGGTAACAAGTACTTTGTCACTTTTATAGATGATTGCACAAGGATGGTTTGGGTTTATTTCATCAAAAACAAATCAGATGTGTTTACATGTTTCAAAGCATTCAAGGCAATGGTAGAGAAGGAAACAGGTACATATATCAAGAAGCTAAGGTCCGATGGAGGGGGAGAATATTTCTCCAATGAGTTTTCTGATTTTTTAATGGATCAAGGCATCAAGAGGCAAGTAACATGCAGGTACACACCCCAACAAAATGGAGTAGCAGAGAGAAAGAATAGATACATTGCCGAGATCACTAGAGCAATGCTTAATGAGATGAATGTACCTAACATGTTTTGGAGTGATGCAGCAAATACCGCCGTGTATCTAATGAATAGGGCTCCTACCTCAGGGATCCATGGCTTGACACCATATCAAGCCTATTATGGTAAGAAACCTGATCTTTCCCACTTGAAGATATTTGGATGTACTTGTTATGTACATGTGCCAAGTGAATTGAGGCACAAGCTACAACCAAAGGCAGCAAAGTGTGTGTTTCTAGGATATTCAAATGATCATAAAGGTTACAGGTGCTTCAACCCAAACACAAAGGACTTGAGGATATCAAGGGATGTAGCATTTGATGAGCTACTCCCTTGGTATAAGAAGTATGATTGTATGCAGGACTATGAAGAAGAAAAGCATGGACATGATGAAGAACAAATCGACCTAGAGCTAAGCGGCCCAAGGTGTTCCATCAATGAAGATAGTTCAAGCATGAACTCACCATGGAGGGGGAGATCTTCATCAAGCTATGAAGCACAATCAATCAACAAAGGCAAAGCAACATTGGTGGAGTTGGATGAAGAAGGTAATGAAGTTGAAGATGATGAAGGACACATGATGGAGAAAGAAGCCACGTCAAAGAAAGAGATCAAGTTCCCAAGGCAAAGGAGGTTTATTCCTCCAAAAGGTGAAGAAAGGAAGTCTTCTAGAGTTAAGTATCCAACTCAAAGGTTTACTTATGATTCATACATGGCAACACATTATGCATATATGAACAAAGTAGTAGAAGATCATGAGCCCGATTGCTATGAAGATGCAAGCAGGTACACCGAATGGAAAGAGGCAATGCAAGAAGAGATCTACGCACTTGAGGAAAATCAAACATGGAATCTAGTGCCCAAGAAGGAGAACATGAAGGTAATAGGTAATAAGTGGGTGTATAAAGTAAAGAGGAATTCAGATGGATCTATTTCTAGGTTCAAAGCAAGATTGGTGGCCAAGGGTTTTGCACAAACCTATGGAGTGGACTTTGAAGAGACATTCAGCCCCGTGGCAAAGATGAGCACCATTAGGACACTCATTGCAATGGCTGCTAGCAAAGGATGGAAGCTCTTCCAATTGGATATCAAGAATGCCTTTCTCAATGGAGACTTGGAAGAAGAGGTATACATGGAGCAACCACTAGGTTTTGTTCATAAAGAGTTTCCACATCATGTTTGTAGGTTGAAGAAGGCACTTTATGGCCTAAAGCAAGCTCCAAGGGCTTGGAACCAAAGATTGGTGGACTATTTGATCAAATGTGGTTACAATCAATGCAAGGCGGATCCATCTCTCTTCATCAAACAAAGAGGAGAACTTGTGGTCTACATGTGTGTGTATGTAGATGATCTTATCATTACAGGTAATGATACAAAGGGCATTGAGGAGATCAAGGAAAAGCTTGGAAAGGAGTTTAGGATCTCTGATCTTGGAGATCTTAGGTATTTTCTTGGCATTGAAGTTGTATACAAAGAAGAAGGTATTATACTCATACAAAGGAAGTATATTCTAGACCTACTTGAGAGGTTTGGGATGCTACATTGCAAGCCTATTTCAAATCCCATGGAAGTTAATGTAAAGCTAAGCTCCATTGATGGAGAGCCATTAGAGGATGTAACTTTGTATCGATCTATTGTAGGCTCTTTCAATTATGCCACAATAACCAGGCCCGACATAGCATATGGAGTTGGAGTGTTATCACAATTTATGCATAGTCCAAGGACTACACACTTGCAAACTGCAAGAAGAATGTTGCGATATCTCAAAGCCACTATGTTGGAAGCAGCCAGAGGCACCGACGTCACGGAAGCATGTAAAAACGGAGCAGGGAGCCAGTCGGATTATTTTTCAAACAAATATGTTTTTATTACCTCTTCAAACATCCAACAGTGATCTTCATCACTCTTGTAACATATGTAATATAGACAAAACCTCATTTTGTAATTCATAGCTCCATTTTGTGCAAGCCGAGGAGTCCTCGAGCTTGAGGAGCTTAGGTAGAATGCTCGTACCAATTTTCGTTATTTTTAGACATCGTTTACCCTTCCAAATAGCCTCTAGGACCTATTTTTTAACTATGCCGGTCACTAGATGTGAAACCGGTCAAAACTAGTCTAGAAACTATAAAAAGAGCTAGAGAGCTCATTTTTGGGGTTGGTTCATTTTGGTTAATGTGAGCATAGAGCTAGTTTGAGCTTGTAATAGTGTTCTTGAGTAATAGAGTTGATTTCTCACCTTCCATTGTGTCTTGCTTGTCTCTTCGTAGTGTGTGTGTATGTGTGTGTGCATTTCTATGCTTCTCACCTTCACTTTCACTTCATCTCACATTCACGATCTTCATATCACTCCTATCTCTTCCGCGGATTGACATTAAGGAGGTGGAGCTTCTTAACGTGGTTCTCACCATTGTGCTAGAGCAACACCAAATTTGGCGCCGTTGCCGGGGATCGAGTCTAGGACGAATGTGTGATGGTAAGAGTATAGCAAGAAGTGGCGTTGGAAGGTAAAAATTTCAGTTTTCGTTGTTGTTTTTACTTAGTTTTTAGTGCTTTTCACCTTCCCCATACTCCATCTTCATCATCGCATCATCATCTCCATTTCCAAAAAAATCAGAAAATTAACCATATCTCCCCATTCTCCTCATTTCCCCTCATTTGTGCATGCGAGAGAGTGAGAGAGAGTGTTTGTGCTTGTGTGTGCTTGCATTTTCTTGAGTTTTCTTGCAGGTACAGAGCTTCAGAGCATCAGGAGAGCTTCCAAAAGGTAAAACATGTACTTTCTGTCAGAAATTTCCGAGTAGGGCGGACCATCGCGATGGTCTGCAACTTTCGGACTTTGAGGTAGGCGACCACACCACGAGGTAGGCGATCCCTGCGCATACACGGAACCATTCTTGCATTTCAAAAATTCGTTGTTTGGTGGACCATCGCGATTGGCTCGGACCATCGCGATTGTGTCGCACCATCGCGATTGGCTCACGCCATCGCGACGGCTCGGCCGGACCATCGCGACGGTTCACTTTTCGGACCATCGCGACGGTCCACTTGAGCCATCGCGACGGTCCACTTGGACCATCGCGATTGTTCAGTTGACTCCGGACCATCGCGATTGGCTCACGCCATCGCCACGACAGTGCCACGTGTCACGATAGACCATCGCGACGGTTCATTTTTTGGACCATCGCGACACTTCGAAAATTCGGACCATCGCGATTGGCTCAAGCCATCGCATCGCGGACCATCGCGACGGTTCACCTCGGACCATCGCGATTGTTCCCCGTTGACCGTTGACCCGCGCCATCGCGACGGTTCATTTTCCGGACCATCGCGACGGTCCAGTTCCACGCCATCGCGATCGTTCATTTCGGGCCATCGCGACGGTCCATTTCCACGCCATCGCGATCGTTCATTTCGGGCCATCGCGACGGTTCAATTTTTTGGACCATCGCGACGGTTCGCTCGGACCATCGCGACGGTCCCAGACCATCGCGATTGTGCAACCCCATCGCAAATTTTGGACTTCAATTTTTGACCAATTTTGAGGGTATTTTTGAAAAATTTTTGGACCATTAGACTCATAGGAGACCCCTTAGCTCATATTTGAAGGAAAACTTGACTGTCAGTTTTTACCCCCCAGGGCCTGAACGCTCATAACTTTTTCATCCGAAGTCCGTTTTTTGAGCTTAATAGCTCATTAGAAAGCTCGTGACGAGTACTACGTGACCTCAACTGTTTTTTTCATAAAGAATACATCTAATTTTGGATAAGCTATTTTGAGGTTCACTCAGTTAGGGACTAGGAAGCCAGGGGGTACACATTGAAAATTTGGGCAAAAAAAGGGAAGGGACTTAAATGGTATATGTACTCAAGTATTTGATCATCCTGTGAATTGGTCTAACATTGGAATTTTCCAGGTCTAGCAAAGGCAATCAAAGGCAAGCAAGCAAGGCAGTGAAGACAGTAGAGCTTGGGAAGCGCGGCTTCTTGGGCAACAGGGCATCAGAGCAACAGAAAAGCCGACTCGAGGTTGGAAGATTACTCAACCCCCTCAGTCAATTCTTAGTTTAGGCTAAACGTTAGCATTGTGGATTTAAAACGATAGGAACGCCTCAAGTTCAAGATACGTAATTTTTTTCAAGTCCAAGACTAAAGGTGTGTGTGACGCGAAAACCCTAAAGGAAAGAACCTAAGTCTGACGGAACGAGAACTCAAAGTTATAACGGAAAGTCGAATTCCTGACGCATACATTAAGACAAGAACTTAAATACCTTTAAAAAAGAAACAAAAAGAATAACAAAGAATCAGAGACGATCTAAGTGTGTAATTAAGTGAGCAAGGGAGAAAATTAATGAACCTTAGATCAGGCAAACATATAGGTAAGTCAGACAGACGAAGCCTTAGATCATCAGAGGCAAGTGTAAGAACTACCGCTCGATCGTGGGCTCAACAATTGAATACTAGTTACCCCTACGAGAGCTCAGATACTAGCGAATCAGAAATGGCATTTAGCACAGATAGACCAGAAGTAGGGTCAAACGTAGCATACTTAGAAAAACCCGAAGGACCCTACAGAACGCAATTAGAGTTTCTCCGAACCAACCGATTAGGTGCTCGCATCTATGAGGATGGTTTGCGAAGGCAAGTGGTGCAACTGCACAACCCTGATCAACCCATAGGATTGGAGAGACCAGTGGTGAAATTTGAGAGAGACGCTTACATAGACAAAGAAGGCACGATGTACATCTTAAGTACGCAGCCAAATGATACTAATGAGTTTGGCACAATTCAATTAGAGACGGAAGCGAAAGTTCAAGGAAAAGAACCGTTAGAAGAACCTAGAACACCTAGAGGGAAATCCGTATTAACGAGAGTACTCATCCCAGAGTGGATCCCTCAAGATAACAGGAGTATCGAGTTGTTGGTAAATAAAGAGACCGATGAAGCCTTTTGGAGGTATAGAAAGGAACAGCCTAGCGAGGTAGGTATCTTCACAATATACGAGTTCAAGGACCCGGATACACCTGGAAAGGTTGTATACCTGGACGAGACTTCAGAAAGAGTCTTTGTGGTGCCTGACCACGCTAGAAACACATATACATGGAGAGGTGAATTGGTATTCCCTCCATCTAGAACGAACATGAATACAAGTCAACAAGGGGCAGGAACATCATCAGCCTTTGGAAACCAAAGAGAAAAGAATAAAGAAAGACCCGAAGTAAGCTTCACTCACCCCATAGGGAGAGATAGAACAACCACGGATAGACAAAGAGATCATGGAATACCAGGTGGTAGAGATGATTTTCCTCTACCTAGACCACGTGAACACGTAAGAGTATTGAGACCCACTCAATTGGTAAAATCAATGAAAAATTATTTTGATGGGACAGGAGATCCCTACGACCACGTCGCAGAATTCAAGCAAGTACTAAGAGCAGAACAGGTCGAAGACATGTTCACGCAGTACAACGCATTTGGACTAACGTTAAAGAATACAGCTTTAACTTGGTTCCAACCTTTGCAACAAAGGCAATTTAGAGACATCCATCACTTTTTGGAGTCATTCATCACCGAATTCTCTAAAAGTGGGATTAGACATGACACGTCTTCGTTGATTCATAGCTTTAAACAAACCCCTCAGGAAACAGTTAGACTGGCAGGACGTAGGTTTAGACAATATATTGAACGATGTCCAATGCAAGAGCTACCCTCACAAGCTAAACAAGTGTCATTGTTTTTAGATGGCTTGTTGAGCTCTAAACTACGCTCCTACGTGTACTTAAAAGAACCCAGAACGCTAGAGCAATGTGTAAGAATATGTATAGACATCGAGGACAACCTAGGAGATGAATTGGAACTCTCAAAGGTCTATAAGGACTCAGATTGTTCTTCTCTAGCATCCACAAAATTGTCTAGCTCGATAGAGGACCTAGCAGAGAAAGTGGCCCAGAAACTAGGAGTTTCTAGTAAACCGAGGGTGCTTACAAACAAGCGTTGTTACACCTGTGGTGGTGATCATATGGCAAATGTGTGTCCCAATGCACCACAACCACAAGCCAACCCTAGTGGCCAATATTGTACAATTGAGAGAAGATACACGAATCATACGGCTCAGGACTGCCCATACAACAAACAAACCGTGAGACAGAACTATCCGCAAGCATACCAGCAGCCAGGTAGGTATCAAAGTCAATACAATGCTCAGCCTTATTACTATAGGCCTCCTCAGAACTACCCATACCAGGCTCAACAGAGACCTCAACCTGTCTTAGCTCAGCAGCCACCTCCACCAGCGAATGTCATCTCAGTCAAATATGCTGCTGCAGAAGAGAACCTAAGTAGGGCTTTAGTGCCTTCGTCACCCTTGATCACAGAAAGTGATCCGAACTCAAACAGTTTTGACTCTACGCATGTTGATAGTCCACCCGCTTATTACACGGAGTCACCAGAACATGTGGAGACATATCATTATGATAGTCCACCAATGGAACCTAGTTGGGAGCCAGACTATGCTAATGTGATGTACACAAACCCTAATCCACGGCCCCAATTGAGACAACAGAGACCACAGGGCCCTAGAGGACCATGCTTTAGGTGCCAAGGAGATCACTTCATAAAGGATTGTCCACATCCCCCAATAGCAAGGCAATCACAGTACTATAACATACAAGGCTTTTGTGCAGATTGTGGCAAAGAGCACATAATCAAAGATTGTCCTAAGAACCCAGTTAACCCTTCGAATGTGACACCGATTAACGTGATAGGTATTGTAAATAATGCAGATGGGTCCAACCCTACATACGTGCCTATCCAAGCTATAACAAGAGCCCAGGCGCTCTTACAGAACCAAAAGCTTAATCAAGAGAAAGTAGCCGAAACCAGTGTAGTTGCAGAATCTAGCAGTAAAAAGACAAAATCTTGGAAAGATTCTAGAGAAAGAATTAAGAGAAAATGGAGTAAAAAGATAACTGAGTTGGAAGGAAGTTTGAAGGAATCTAGAGCCAAAATCCAAGAATTGACCTCACAGGAATTAAACCAAGAAAACCCAGCTCAGAAGTCAGGATCAGTTTTAGCGGAACCCATACCAGAGAATCTAGACATGATGTTTCGTGCATATGAGGCTAGATTAAAAGAGGGACCTCAAGTAGCTGAAATGAGCAAAAACTACCCTCGGGCTGATCTGGAAATTGAGAGAACTAAACTTTGCATGAAGATGGTAGAACTAGCACAAGCCTTGTTCGAAGCCTCTAGATATCTTAATTGGAATAACATGGCAAAACCTGAATTACACTTTCAAGGACTAATGGAGAGGCTAGAAGATTTGATAGAAAGCAAAGAGAAAAAGGATCAGCATAGGAACCCTATGGTCCCAGAGACACAGGAAAGGAATGCACCATCCCTGTCTCAAGTACCTAACACAGAAAGTCAAGACAATTTGTCTTCTATACATAGGTACTCTCATGAATTTTTGAGAGAAATACAAGAAGAAAAATGGAGAAATGAGCAAGGAACCCATCCTCCTATTCAAGAAATAGATGATTTGCAGGAGCAATTCCCCCAAGACATTCCCTCTATACATGATGATGTAGAGGAAGAACAACTGAGTGAACACACAAGGTTTGAATCTAATTCTTTACAAGAATTACCTCAGTTCACAGGACCTTGGGAAGCAAAGTCTATTAGTATGAGAGCACCCACGATAATAGTGAGGAATGAAGAATCAGTGATCCCTAGAAACACGGAAGTGATCAAGAACACTAAAGTACAGTGTAACCTCACTCTGGAGGAATTGTTAAAGGTAAAACCAGAATTGTGGAAGCATGTAGCAAATCAATTCCCTGAGCTTGCTACTACTCCCTCTCAGATAGGATCACATAATAAGGTACCAGAGATACCCGTAGAAAAGATCGGAGATGTAAGTGAAGGAGAGGAAGGTAACACTTATCTTCCAATAACCCATCAGGGTTACACCACGAAAGCCATCTTAGATTCAGGAGCCGGAGTAGCCATCGCTACCACCGCTTTATGGAAACGTTGGGGTAAGCCAGCATTAAGACCCACCAGGATGAAGCTACAAATGGCTGATGGACACATAGAAAAACCATTAGGCTTACTAGAAGGCATATCTCTCACCACTTGTGGTGTAGAATTTGAGCATACCTTTGCCATTTGTGACTTTGCAAAAAACCATGCTTATGAGATGATATTGGGACGACCATTCATGCGTCAGTTGCAAATTGTACAAGATTGGGGAACTAATTCTTTGTACTTGCAACATTTAGGAGTGACTACCAAAGTCAATCTTAAAGACTATTCACATAGAGACGTACCCCCAATACAATGGAATACCATCCATAAGACACAAGTAGAAACGGAATCCGTGCACTCATTAGAATCAGATCCTTCATGGTTGCATGAGGATACTCATTTATGGATGTGTAAAGTTGCAAAACAAGAGGAAGAACGATTAGAAGCAAGGACCTTAGGTGCAGAACAACATCCACGAACCCTTCAAGATCCAGCCTACGCACCTGTAGTATTCCCAGACGAAGAGTTTGAACCCCATGGTTGGGCAGAAATCCTAGCAACCATGGATGTAGCCATCAATGAAGAACAATGGACACCCCACTGTGACGAGGATGGCTATGACATTTCAGTTTTCACGATAGAGCCAATCATGTGCGATGCAATTTTAGAAGAGTGTGAACCGAACACTGATGCATTTGAGGATGCAAGCGATTTTGATTTAGAATCAATTATCATGGACTCCCCATTTGCATCAGAAGAAGAATATTTTTTCGAAGTAGAGACTCACACTCAGAGACACGAGGAAATTACGAATGAGGTGAGGTTAGCCACGGAAGTGACTAACAAGAGTGAAGGCAAGAAAAGAAAGAAGAAAGCAACCATGTCAGAAAAAGAAGAATCTTTATTTGAGGTACCAGAGAACTTTAAGAAATATGAAATCGAGGATAGAAGAATCATGGTACGAATGCCTAACAGAAAGGTGAATGATGGACAAGTATATGATAACCGAGAGAAAACCAAGAAAATAATAGTAGCCATAGAAGGCGAAGAAGAAAAATGCACATACATAGGGCATGATTTGACGACCGAAGAAGAAGAAGAGTTAGTTGCCCTATTGCGTGAATATAGAGATGTGTTCGCTTGGAGTTACAAAGATTTGAAAGGAGTAGATCCAGATATATGTTCTCATAGAATCCCTATGACTCCAGATGCAAAACCTACGAAACAAAAACCATACACGTACAATGATAACTACGCTGCGAAGATTAAGGAGGAGATAGATCGCTTGATAGAAGCAGGATTTATTTACGAAATTGAGCATACCGAATGGGTATCCCCCATTGTGGTTGTGCCCAAAAAGAATGGAAAATTGCGTGTGTGTATTAACCTTAAAAAAGTTAATGCCGCAACGATTAGAGATAGTTATCCTCTTCCTATCACGGAACACTTATTGGAAAGAGTTGCGGGCAAGGAAGTTTACAGCTTTCTTGATGGATTTTCAGGTTATAATCAAGTAGCCATTGCTCCAGAAGACCAACACAAGACGGCTTTTGCCACTGAATGGGGCATATTTGCATTTCGTGTAATGCCATTCGGCTTAACAAATGCACCTGCCACTTTCCAGCGACTCATGTGTCATGTTTTTAAGGAATTTTTACGCAAGAGCTTGGAAGTTTATGTCGATGACCTCTGTGCTCATTCTAATGTAAGGCAGACACATATCCCAGAGTTAAGACAAATATTTGACAAATGTCGAGAATATCAGGTTTGTTTGAACCCAGAAAAATGTGTTTTCATGGTCAGACAAGGCAAAATTCTAGGACACATTGTGTCAAAAAATGGGGTCTCTACGGATGAAGAAAAGGTGAAGGTAATTGCAGAATTACCTAGACCAACTAATGTGAAAGAGGTACAGGCATTTATGGGCCATTGCGGATATTATAGGAGATTCATACACATGTATGCAATCATAGCCAAGCCATTGTACTCTCTTTTAACTAATTTTGAATGGACAAAAGAATGTGAGAACTCATTCAATGAACTTAAACGACGCTTGTGCTCAGCACCTATATTGACAACCCCAGATTGGAATAAGCCATTCCATGTACATGTGGATGCATCCAATTACGCCATAGGATGTGTGTTAGCACAACCCACGAGTGAAGGTAACTTGTAAGCTCATTTAAAATGTATCTTATGCAAATTTTGAAGAGAGAGAAACTCGTGTGATAATCATTAAAAATTTGTGTGATATCTTACACCTCAAAGTTTGTGCTCATCGGGCGTTCATCAAAATTTGAATTTTCCTCTTGTTCAAGGACCTATATAATGTGTGCTTATGAGGTTTTGCACTTTTTTACTCTAGTTTGCATAGAAGGCCTATTTCTCTCTTTTGCATCATTTTAGACATTTTTCGTCACTCTTCATAGCAGACCATGGAGAACCTCAACCCAAACACTCTCACTGAGTTTTCAACCAGCCGAAATCATTGTGAGAAGTTCCATATCAACATTGCAGTTAGTCATGAGTATGCAACAATAGCAAAGGTATTCCAAAGGGCTCGTCAACCTTCTAAAGTGGATGGATTACAAAAAGAAGGCAAAAAACATATCGACATATGGGTAGATGGATCTATTTATCCAATTGATCCACAAACTAGAAGGCATCCCCCTTTTCATAATCTGATTAGATTTGTGGGAGATGGTGAGGATGGTTTATGAGGCTATTACTCAAGGATCTGGGAGATTTCAAGGAATTATGTACAATACATAAAGTATTTACAAAACACACTACATCAGAGGGATTTACATACAAGGGAGTTAGAATAAAAATTATCCTCTTTATCTTCTTAGTTAGAATCTTTTCTAGATTTGACTGAAAAATCTGGCCAAAAGAAGAAAAGAATGAAAATTGTAAGAGATCATGTGACAAATGTGCTAGGTTTCAGTATGTTGAACAATTTTGAGCGCATACATTTCTGTAATGAAATTATGAGTCAAAATGATGTTTTAAGACTATTGAAACTGAAAGAAAATACATGCTTGAAATGCTTTGTTTTCCAAAAACTCATGATAGACATGAATTTGTTGCTAGAACCATCTCAAATTTAGGAGATTTTTGATGGTGTTGGAGTGAGTAGGAAAGGTTATAGAGCAATTTCAAAAGTTTGGTGTGAATTTTTAAAATTTAACAAAGCCAAAAGCTTTGGATTGACCAGACCCCATCATGTAGGAAAGTTTCGGCTATGTTTGAATAAGAAGATCACATCAGTATTTGTTGAATATAAACATATTCATGGTAAGATGCCTTACAAAGTAGGACATGGTACAGTTCTATAATATAAAAGAACATGAATGTTCTGGTCTATTGAAATTTGTAATCAAACTTGATGAAGCTGAACTTAAAAAACATCAAAAGATGGAGAGAGTAAGTATTGCACTGATGAAAAGAGTGTTGGACTATATAGCCTTGGGAAATTAGATACTTTATCTCTCAAAGTATAAAAGAAAATGGAGTTATGGTGGGTTGGCTGTGCTCAATTTCCATTTGAGAGCCATAAACCACTTAAATGGTTATTCTCACAGACAAACATTCCAAACGTTGTTTAGAGGCATCATGTAGGAGAATTGTTGAATGTCAAAGACTACAAAAAATTTAAACTTGAGTGGCATTTGAGTGGAGACCTAAAGACGCTCAAATGCATGTTTGGTATAAGTGGGGGAGCAAATTCTAAGTACCCTTGCTTGTACTGCATGCAAAGTCCAGGCACGTGAAGATGGATTGCTAGAGCTGAGGCTGAGGAGGCTCCTTCCAGACAAAATGTTATTCTTCATAACTACTCATCTTTTGCCATGATTTGGGATCCCATACTTCCAATACCATTGAAAAATGTACACATATATACACTACATGCAGAGTGAAGGATCATTGACAAGTTGGTCCGTCTCCACTTGGATTATGCATGTTCTATCAAGCTTACAACTCTTGCAAATGAGTGCATAAGAAAATGTGAATCTCTACTTTTAGAAATGGGATTTCATGGTGGTGATGTTCATCTTAGAAAAGATCCAAAACTTTGACAAAATACTTGAAATGTACTACAGGATGTCTCAATGGGAGGTGCAAAAGCAAGGAGATTCTTCAGTAACCATGATGACAAACAACTAAATGCCATGTGGAATTGCTGGAAAAACATTTGTGAGTTCACGACTAATGTAAAAAGCAAACCAAAAATAACAAAAAAGAGAATGGAGGTGTGGGTCAAACTAGATAATTTTTTAAAGATCATGAGGTAGCAGGTAACATCAAATAGCTATGTGATAGATTTCAAAAAGGCGACCATACAGCTTATAGAAACCATCATAGAGGCATGGAGTGCCAAAGACGTGACATACTACTTGGTGAGTTTCAAAGATAATTTACTTAATTTATTTTTCTTTAATTGAAATAAACATCTGATGAAACTCTTTTGTTCTTCCAACATATTCTTCTTGTGCATGATGCATTCTTTGCAGAAAAGGACACACTTGCCATATGGAACACCCAAGGCATGGAAAAATCTCATTATCAAGCAAGAAAAAGCTTCTTTAGGTGCACAAGGAAAGGAGGAGGAGGAGTAACAAAAAGTAATGCCTTCAAAGAGCTTTTTGGTTGGTTCTTTAGAAGACAATTACAAAGCATCTCATGCCAAATATTGTCATCAAAAGATCAGGACTATCACCAGACAAAAAAATCATGGATGGATATCACAAAATGAAAAAGTTTACATTCCAAAGGAATCCTTAATATTTGCAATGTCTTTTATTTCTTTGAGAAATAAACATGTCTATGTATGTACATTACATGATGTAATAATCTTTGAAAAGAAATATGTCTATGTATGTACGTATTTTTTGAGTCTTCTGAATGAGCTTGAATTTGGCAAATCTACCTTCAAAGAGCTTTTTCATTGATTCTTGAGAAGACAATTACAAAAGAGCTCATGCAAAATATTATCATCAGATAAATGGGAATTTCACCAGAGAAAAACAGATCAATTCAAGATAAGCTATCTCTCATGAAAAACTTTACACTATACAATGAGATCTAACTTGTAGAAATACTGTAAAATGTGTACTGAGAAAACTGTAACTGTTAACTAACTTTCACAATAACATGAAATCACTTAGATTTCTTCACACAAAGAGAATGCACTCAAATCTTTCCACATAAACATGTGTTTTCTATTAGAGAACATGTGTACAAAATGGCTTGGCCTCACTTTGCTCATAGCCATGGAAAACTCTCCTATTCTGAGTAGTTCTTCCTTATCATCTTTCTCTCAGATGAATACCCAACTGTTCAGGTTCTACTATTCATCTTTACATATGCGCACTTTCTAAGCCTCTCTCTCTGGCTATCTTAGACTTTCTGTCTCTCTCCTTTCCGTCTCTACTATGGCCTCTCATCTATATTATTATGATCTTCTAACTCATATATATATATATATATATATATATATATATATATATATATATATATATATATATATATATATATATATATATATATATATATATATATATATATATATATATATATATATATATATATATATATATATAAGTTTGTTCCGAGATTCAAAACTCGTGATTCTAGAAGTTTCTATGAACTATATTACAATCGTGAATTTGTCCCTTCACTAAGGCTTGATTTTCTGAATGCTCTATTTCTGCTTCTCTTCGTCTTTCTTCCTCCTTTGTATGTCTTCATGTCTTTATGTCTAATTAGTGAGTGATTCTTCAACACACATGTAGTCATATCCTAAAACCAGAGATTGTTGAGATATCTGATATGAGATTGAAATAGAATTTAGACTAACTTTACATAAAATGATGTCACCTAGCTTTTGAACTTCTTTGCTATCCCATTCCCTACCTAAAACATCATCAATCTCTGAAATAGAGAGTTTCCTATTCAACCACATTGTTTTTGTTTTTCAGAGCTTGAGATTTGGCACAAAAGATTAGGGCATATAGGAGAAAGAACTTTGAAGCAAATATGCAGGGACCAATGTGTGCTTGGAATACCTAATGTATCCAAGCAACATATGATTTACAAGTGTGGTGCTTGTCAATTTGGGAAGTCTCACAGGTTACCCTTCTCAAGGAAAGGTTACATGCATGAAGACTACCTAGAGCTTGTCCATACAGATGTATGGGGACCAAGCAAAGACCCCTCAATCTCAGGATCAAGGTACTATGTATCTTTTATTGATGACTATAGTAGATGGACTGTATTGTACTTCATGAAGCACAAGGATGAGGTGTTTAATTGTTTTAAAAAATATCTTGCACTTGTTGAAAATCAGACAGGAAAGAATTTGAAGAGGCTAAGGTCACATGGAGGAGGTGAGTACTTCTCCAATGAGTTTGAAAACTTCTTGCAGGATAGAGGCATCAAAAGAGAAATTACCACAAGGTATTCTCCTGAACAGAATGGGGTAGCTGAGAGGAGAAATAGGTTGATTGTTGAGACAACTAGGTCTATGTTGAATGAAAAAAAATTACCTAATTATCTATGGGCAGAGAGTGTTTGTACTGCCACTTATCTCATAAATAGGTTACCATCAAAGTCCCTTGATGGCATGACACCCTATGAAGCATGGCATGGTAAGAGAACCTCACTTGACAATTGCAGGATATTTGGATGTGTAGCATATGTACACATTCCTTGTCAGATAAGAGGAAAGCTAGACCCAAAGGCTGAAAAGTGCATCTTTATTGGATATGATCTTAATAAAAAAGGATTCAGGTTTTATAACCCTACCAATAAGGGATTCATGGTGAGTAGAGATGTTGTCTTTGATGAAAATGATTCTTGGTATGAGAATGAATGCAGGAAGGTTAAACTACCCTATGACTTGGAAGAGGAGTTTCCAAGTCTTGCAAAAAAGGAACCTACTCAGAATGAAGACTCAAATTCAGATGATGAAGATACTATCAACCTTGAAGAGTTCAAGGCATGGAAGTCCAAGGGCAAAATGAAGATGAAGGAGCTTGAAGACATACCTGAATCTTCAACTCAATCAATCAGAAGATCACAAAGAGAAAGCAAAAAGCTTATCAGATATGGGTATGATACATCTCTTGTTACTAAACATTCTATCTATCTTGCCAAAGATTTGTCAATTGAAGAACCAGGATCATATGAAGAAGCCATAACCAAGACAGAATGGAAAGAAGCTATGGATGAGGAGATTGAAGCACTCAAGGAGAGTGATACATGGGAGTTAGTACCAAAGAAGGACTCCATGAAGGTAATAGGATCCAGATGGATCTATAAACTTAAAAGAAATTCTGATGGCACAATTAATAGGTACAAAGCCAGATTGGTAGCCAAGGGTTTTGCACAAACCCAAGGCATTGACTATGAAGAGACATTCTCTCCTGTTGCCAAGATGCCAACTATAAGAGTATTGGTAAGTGTGGCTGCATCAAAAAATTGGAACATGTACCAATTGGATGTCGAGAATGCTTTCTTGAATGGATGGATTTCAGAGGCGGTATATATGTCACAACCTCCTAGCTATGAGGACCCTAAGAAGGTAACATATGTTTGCAAATTAAAAAAGGCTTTATATGGATTGAAGCAGGCACCTAGAGCATGGAATTACAGATTGACTACATATCTCCAAGACCAAGGTTTTGTGATGAGCAAGGTAGATACTTCTCTATTCATCAAGAGAAGTAATTCAGAGGTAATATACCTTTGTGTTTATGTTGATGACATCATAATTACAGGTAATGATGTCAATGGAATCAGACAAATCAAGAGCCAGATGATGAAGGAGTTCAAGATCAATGATCTTGGTCTATTGAAGTATTTTCTTGGACTTGAGTTAGTCTATAGTAACTCAAGAATATACATTACTCAGAAAAAATACATACAGGATATGTTGAAGAAGTTTCACTTGCAGGATGCCAAAGTAACAAGCACTCCAATGGAGGTGAACCTAAAACTAAGTGCCCATGAAGGTGATGAATTCAATGACATTACATGTTATCAAAGTATGGTGGGTAGCTTGAACTATGCTACCTTAACAAGGATAGATATTGCATATGGAGTTAGTGTGCTAAGTCAGTTTATGCACAAGCCAAGGATGCCTCACTTAAAGCCTGCAAAGAGAATCTTGAAGTATCTCAAGGGTACACAGAACCATGGTTTGTATTTCCCTTACACTTCAGATATTGATATCAAAATTTATTCAGATGTAGATTGGGCAGGATGCAAGGATGATAGGAGGAGCACTTCTGGATATATTTCTTTTGCAGGTGATAAGCCAATATCTTGGTCTGCAAAGAAGCAACCAACTTTTGCATTGTCTTCTACAAAAGCACAGTATAGAGGACTGGCTAATGCCACACAAGAAGCCATATGGATCAAGCTTTTGTATACAAAATTGGGTTTATACACTAGGTCTCCAATAATCTTTTGAGATAATACAAGTTCTCTTCACCTTGCAGCTAATCCTATCTATCATGCTAGGACCAAACATATAGAGGTCCATTACCATTATGTGAGAGAGAAATTGATAAGCAAAGATATTCAACTAACCTATGTATCAACCAACATGCAATGTGCAGATTTGTTGACTAAAGCTTTGGATGGAACCAAACTTTGCAGGTTCAAAGCAATGATTGGATTACAGGACATACATGAAGATTGAACATGAAGACCAAGCCAAAATGTTTGGCTTGAGGGGGAGCTGTTGGTGTAAATCACAAGCCTACACATTTGGCTTGAAAGATACCTTGAAGACCCTACATATGTGAAGAAGCATAGGAACTAGTGCTAGTGGTTAATTACCACTTTATCTCTTTGTAAAAGTCAAATTGACTTGGAATATTTTGTAATCACCTACCAAAAGGATTCGTGGGAAACGTTAGCTCTTTGATTGAAGGAATATCTCCTAGGATATATGATCTTGATCATAGGGAGCCAAAAGTTTGAATTTGAATTCAAATTTTTACTCATTCTCTATAAAAATGGTCATGGAAAAGTCGCGGGTAGAACTCATCACTCCCGAGCTTCTCATTACTCTTTTTTGAGTGTGTGTGAGGCCTACACTCTAGCCCACACCTATCTACACCATTAGGCAATGGCATTCATGCCAATGGAGTTGTATACAAGTGTTCATTAATACATACATTCACATTGTTCATTTCTGAGTTCTTTGTCATACTACTCAAAAGTCCCTGTGGAGTGCATATCTCAGTCATTTCTCCATCAAATTCAGTGATTCAAAGCTTGTTGGATTCAGCTTGAAGTTGTCTACATATTGTCAAGTTTGAAGAGATTCTATTCATCCATTTTAGAGAAATACGCGTCGAGGTGATCACTGTTCAAAGTCTGCTATAGTCCTAAAAAATCAGGGGTATATCTTTACTTTCTAAATTGGTTTCTCTTAGCATAGTTTATCTTTTTACATCATTCGACTTGGAATAGTTAGCTTGCTAAGCTAATTAGATACCCCTAAAAGGAATTTTTCCAATTCCTATTGTGCTGGTCATACTGAGCAAAAGATCCAGCAGGTATCAAGACATAAATAGAAGGTTTTCTGGAGATTGTGAGTTTCAAAGTTATCTGTTTTGGTTCAATCATTGCACACATTATTTCCAAAGTAAATAGGCCATCTTATGGTGTCACCGGAAAGATAAGGAGGTCCACTTATCAAGTCTGAAGCAAAAGAGGGCTGGTACAAAGCAGGTTTTGGTAGTACCTACTCAATCTCTTGGAGCATCCATCCATCTTTCCAACATTTGTGAGTATATTTGCACATTGTAAATGATTTCATACATAGAATAGTTGAATATCCTTGCTAAAAAATTTCTCCCTTAGATAATGATAGTGTACTTCAATGTGCTTTCCTTGCATGATATACAGGATTAGCAGCCAAATGGAGTGAGCTAGTATTGTCTCCAAATATTATTGGAGTCTAAGAGTGTATCTCCAAATCTCCATATAGTTGCTTAAGCCACATAGCTTCCTGAGTTACATTTTCCAAACCTCTATATTTTGCTTATGTGGAAGACAAGGCCATAGTTGGTTGCTACTTGGATGACCAAGATATAAGCTTTGAACCTACAAAGGATAGGTACCCTGAAGTGCTCCTCCTATCATCTTGCAGCTTCCACATGAGGCTTCCTTTGGTGCATGCATAAATTGACTCAATGTACTTACTGCATAGGCAATATCCACTCTTGTTAGAGTAGCATAATTGAGGCTTCCCACAAGTTGTTGATAACTTAAACATCATCAAGTAGTTCACCTTCATGTGAACTCAATTTATGGTTGAGTTCCATAGGAGTACCTACAAATTTAGTGCTCTCCACCTTAGAATTTACCAACATATCATGTATGTACTTCCTTTGACTGATAAATATACCAAAATCTATATACACAAGCTCTAAGCCAAGAAATTAGGTTAATAAACCAAGATCATTGATTTTGAATTCCTTGATTAATTGAGCCTTGACTGCTTGATGCCATTAGCATCATTCCTTGTAATAATGAGGTCATCTACGTAGGCACATAATGTTGGAGCAAATCTATGACAAGCCTAAGTATTGGCTTGAGTCCCACAAATTCATAAAAGAAGCCTTAAAATGAAGACAATGTAAACTTCACTTGTGAACTACCTCTTGTAACTTTTGAAGACTTTACTTAATGTAAAAGTGAAAGAATCTTAAGTGGTTGAGTCCACTTGATCAAAATGGGAAAGAGGAGCCATGAATTCGTGATTTGTGGAAGATAGATAATCAAATCAATCACTAATTGATTGGAGAGTGATTGAGGGAAGTTAGCCTCCCAAGATCAACTATAAATACATGGTAGTCTTAGTCGTGGTTATGTGAAGACCTCCAAGAGCAGAGATTTATACCATATCAAGGTGTGATTACAAGGCACACATATGTATCAGTAAGTCCATTGTATTGTACAATCAATATACTTTCATTTTCATGATCACTTGAGTTCGCATTTCCATGTTCTTGTGAAGTGTACTACTCACTACCATATCTCTCAATTTTCTTAGTCAGATTGTAGAGATCGTTTCTCTGCGCTTGGTGCATTATTTTCAGTGATTTAACTTGGTAAAGTTATCTCTATAAGTCTAATATATGCTCACCAATTTTCATTTCATTTGGGTATTGCAATCTTCAGTTATGTTTAGTTGAAGTCAACCCTATCTGTTCATTTTCACTTCTCTGTCAGGTACCCGACTTTTTTACTCATCTTGTGAGAGATTTTGCTCAGTGTATAGTTACTCAAATTCAATGATTTAAAGCTTGTTGGATTCAGCATATGGTCTAGTATAGGCATACAAATTATCATAATTATTGGATTCTTAAATCTCGAGTTATGTTCATTTTTCTACTCACTGGTCGCATTACTGTAGTAGCCCATGAAAATCGAAATGATGTCATCAATTGTTAAACATCATTGTCAGTGTGTGGTTCATTATTTTTTATGAGGTTACTCTTGAAAGCTAGCTCTTTAAGTTAGCTAGATTCCCAAAAAGGAATTAAGCTAATTATTGTTGTGCTCAGAGAATTATGCAAAACATTGGACATGTGTATGAACCAAAATAGCAAGTTCTTCACCTCTGAGCTAACTCCAACTTATCAGTTTTGATCTATCTTTTTGACATTGATCTTCCAAGGTACATAGGGTGTCTAATACATCCATTGGAAATCTAAAAGGGCCCACCATATACTCCTAGAGTTCATTTGGCTGGTGTAGATCAAGGATTTTGCAACACCTCTTCATCTTCAAGCACATACCTATCCATCTCTTCACACATAAGTAGATAACTTCTGATTTGTTCTTCTTAACAAACAAAGAAGAATCTACCTTGCTTGCTGCAAATAAGTAACAAGTTTATGGTTCCAAGCTCTAGGAGTTTGCTTGAGACCATAGAGTGCCTTCCTAAGCTTGCATACATAACCTGTTTTATCTTCATCTTCAAACCTTGGTGGTTGTTTGATATGTACTTCTTCTTATATCCATCCATTTAAGAATGCATTATTGACATCTAACTGATATAAATTCCAATTTTTAGAAGCAACAAGACTTACCAAAACCCTGATTGTTGGCATCTTTTCCATAGGTGAAAATGTTTCTTCATAGTTTACTCCATGAGTTTGGGAAAATCCTTCACTAACCTTGCCTTGTACCTATTTATAGAGCCATCCAAGTTCGTTTTTATTTTTTATATCCACCTTGAACGAATTACCTTCATGTCTGGCTTCTTGGGAACTAGATCCCAAGTGTGATTTTCTTATAATGCTTCCACTTCTTCCTGCATAGCTTCTCTCCATTCTTTTTTCTTCCTGGCCTCTTCAAATGAAGAAGGCTCTTCTGCCATAGATTCTTTAGTGATATACACAAAGTGCTTGGTGACTAAAAATATATCATATCCATACCTTATGGGCTTCTTACTTTCTCTTTGTGATCTCCTTAATGCTTGATTTGAAGACTCTGGTATGTCTTCTAGTTGCTTGAGCTTGACCTTGCTTCTTGACTTCCAAGCCTTGAAGTCAATCTGCTCTTCATCTTCTAAGTTGATATCTTCTACCAATGGTTGATCTCCTTGTGTGAGGGTTTGAAAATAATTTTCCAAATCATATGGTAGCTTGAATTTCCTGCAATCATCTTCAAACAATGAATTATTTTCATCCAAAACTACATACCTAGTAACTATAAATGCCTTGTTAGTGGGATTTTACAATCTATACCCCTTTTGATTCAGATCATACCCAATAAATATACATTTCTCAGCTTTAGGGTCAAGCTTTCCTCTTTTTTGTGAGGGACTGTGTGCATAAGCAATGCACCCAAATATTTTGCAATGGTCCAATGAGGGTCTCCTGCCATTCCATGCCTCATAGGGTGTCATACCATCCAATGACTTGGATGGAAGCCTATTGACCAAGTAGGTGGCTGTGGAAATAGCCTCTGCTCATAGATAATTAGGTAGCTTCTTCTCATTTAACATAGGCCTATCAGCTTCAACAATTAACCTATTCCTTCTCTCTGCTACTACATTCAATTCATGAGTGCATCTGGTTGTTACTTCCCTCTTTATGCCTCTCTCTTGTAGAAATGAATCAAATTCATGTGAAAAATACTCACCACCTCCATCAGGTATGATCCTCTTCAAGCTTCTTCCTGTTTGGTTTTCAACTAGTGCCAAATACTTCTTGAAACATGTAAATACCTCATCCATATGTTTCATGAAATAAGAATTGCCCATCTATTGTAATCATCAATAAATGATACATAGTACCTTGAACCTGAGATGGATGGATCTTTGCTAGGTCCCCACACATCAGTGTGTACAAGCTCCAAATAGTCTTCATGGATGTATCCTCTCCCATTGAATGGTTGCCTGTGATCTTTGCCAAATTGGCATGCTCCACATTTGTATATCATTTGTTGCTTGGTCACATTGGGAATGCCAAGCACACTTTGATCCCTGCACATTTGCTTCAAAGTTCTTTCTCTTATGTGTCCTAGCCTTTTGTGCCACATTTCTAACTCTAATAAGGTTTGATCTCTATAATTGAATAGTGCTATGCTCCTTGTGTCTTCAATTTCAAATGTGAATAATCTACCCGACTTCTCATCTTTGGAAATCCTTTTGAAGCCTTGTTGGGGGTCTTCCACATATGCTCCATGCTTAGTGAATCTGAATTGTAAACCTTTATCAACAATCTGCCCAACACTAACTAGGTTTTTGGTTATAGTTGGCACATACACAACTTTACTCAAAAGTTTCATGCTACCATTAGATGTTTTGACATTTCCAATTTTCTTGACTGAGTGTTTAGTATCATCACCTATTTGTACTTCATGCTTCCCTTTGGGTTATTCAAGATCAGATAATAGAGATACATTTCCATCCACATGGTTGGAACATCCTAAATCAATGTAGAAAAGATGCTCATCATCTTTACCTTGATTGGACTGTTCATGATGAGTAGAGAGTCTTCTTGGTATTCAGTATAGTTGTTGTAGTCCCTTCTTCCTCCAAAGCTTCCTTGATAATTGTTGTTGTTGTAGCCTTGATTGTAGTTATGGTTGTAGTTCCCTCCATCATTGTTGTATCTTCCTCTAGATTGTCCATAGATACCTCTATGGAAGCCTCTTCCCATTTGGTTCCTTGTATTCTTGAAGCATTCTTCTGTAATGTGATTGTTGAGACCACATATGTTGCATGGTGAGTTGTTGTAGGGTCTCCCCCTGCCTTGCTTTCCTCCTCTGCCCCTTCCTCTAGCACCTCTTCCTCTTCCTGCATAATTAGCTTGAGAGGTGCTAGCCTCTTTGTGTACCTAAGTCAAGAAGACTTAAGGACTTGTGCCAAAGAGACTAAACCTCATTTGCCACACAAGTGCGTATAGTGGGAAATTGACACACGGTTATTTGTCAATCCGATCAAACGACCTAACCAAGTGTATGAGGACATGTGCACACATGATGGAAAATGAAGTGGTTCAGCTTATATGCATGAGAAAAGACTAATCCACCTCTCTAACTCACTGAAATACTAAAAGTGTCTATCGCCATACCACTTACATTAGTTTTCACTAAATCGAGGATTTCTCTCTCCTCCGAACTCCGAATATAGCCAAACGTGGATTCATTTCAAAGCTCTCAATGAGACTCTTCTATTGCAGGTGGCTTCACTCGACAACCGTGCTTCAAGTTATGACCAAAATAGTGAATGGTGGGAAACACCCACACTTACTCCACAACTCCTACAAGCTCACACACACACTACAGTAGCTCAAAAACAGTGGCGAGGGGTAGACAATAGTCCTACACATAGATTCCAAGCTTTACACACACATAGAAGATCAAAGAGAAGATGGAAATCTACAAGAAAGAAGCAAATTCGAAAATCAGGAGCTCTCCTTCTTCACAATCGCAAAAAGTCCTTACAAAGAGTCACAAAGTGACTTATATACATGTGCCCTAAAATTGGTCCTTTCACACAAGAGACCGGCACCTTTATTAACTAAAAGGTGAATTTCCTACTACTTTACAAGGAATCTGTTACAATGAGTTGGGGATATGCATCTAGAGGACTCCTCTAGTGCATTTACATGGCTTGAGGGAATTTCCTAAGACTTTGAAGAAGAAAAATGTGCCGAATAATTTGAAAATTTTGGGGCTCCTCTTTTGTGCCTCCTTACTCTGCAACACTCTCCCCCTCTTTGTCTTCTCGTCCCTTGACATGCTTTTGCTTCTCGTTTGTAGCTCATCTAAGAGTTTTGAATACACGCACCCAGTGGTTGAAGCGACAACGAGGACTGTCAAAGAATTTGTTATTTTATCTGTTGTCCCCTTCCACACGTCCCTCCTCCTGAACTCTGTCGTCCCCGACAAGCTTTTTGTGGTGACGTGAGTACGTTTGAATGGCAGTTTGCTCTCTTTGATTAAGCAGGTTGGCGTGACATATCATAAACTCTTTCCATTGTGTTGACTTCACTCCATCCTTTGGTGCTTGTCGGTGATCCGCAAAAAAGCTGGTTTCATAAGCCACCAATCTTGCATTAAGGTTCAAAGTCATCTTTACAAAAATTTCTGAATCTATTTCGAAGAAGCCAATGAAAAATGCTTCTTCAAATGTCTGCATGTATGTGCTCGGCAAAAACATAAGTCCTGAATAGTATGCCATAAGGGTTAAGCGGCTCAGAATGGTCGAAAGATAAAAAACAAGCGCTTAAGAGCCTTGTGTAATGTCGATGAAGTTCAAAAATGTATATTTGGCGTGTTGAAAAACCTTAATTATTATTAGGAGCATGCTAAAAAATTTATTGGTCATTTTGATGGCTAAATCCGGAACAATCACATATCTTGCAATCCAAAATTCCATGGTTTTCACCATGTACTCTTCCGTTGGTAGGTAATTATGCGGTGGACTGGGTAGGAGTGGATAATTCAACCATTGATTATTAAAGCTACCCTGGCGCTCTCCTTCCCAAAATTGCGACCACGAGCATCTGCGGGGTACTGGACAAAAAGATGGGTTTACATGAAGCACATATGGTGATGCTTCCCAGTGTACCCACAGTGTAGGGTTCTTTTCCAAAAGCTACCGCCTCCAAATAGGATCAACCTTCTCGAATTCCTCGAGTATAATTGAAAGTATCATTGTTGAACTGGAGGTTGTTGTCAGGCTCTTTATTTGTCATCGTCCTTATATATTGTCGCGTTTGCTCTTTCAGGAGACCATATGGTACATTAAAAGGCTTCAAAATTTGTTCCAAGTTTTTGCTCTCAATTTGAGCTTCCTTCATAATCTTAATGATTTGATCTTCAAATTCTGCGGTAAGCTGGGACACCAGTAGTGCCCTCTCATGTTGGCTCAGTTTTGCAATATCCGGATTATTACGTTCAATTTGGATCTCCGGGTCCTCCCTTATCGGCGAATGATGTGAGGGGGGAGAGAGAGGACATACCTCAATCTCCTTAATGGTTGTTGTGGATTGTGGAACTACTGGTGTCCCCTCAATGGCCTTCTTCTCTAGCTGCTCGTGCAGCTGCTTGATCATTTCGTCTTTTTGCTTGATTTCTTCATTGGCCTTAGCAATTGTGCCCTTGTTTTTGAGAATTTCTTGAGCTACCACATCAAGGTGATCAGTGTCTTCTTTACATTGTATTAAATATCAATTCTCTACTTTTTTCCACTTCATCCTTAAGGTTGTTGTATCATCCATGTATCTCTTTTCCCATTCTGCAATGACTGCCTGCTCCTCCTTGAGGTGATCTTCATACTTAGCCATCTTTTCCTCTAGTTCCTTGATTTCTTTTTCTGGCCTTTCCTGAACATCTATGGGCTGATCACTTAGAAGAGCTGTCATGAGCTCCTTATTTCGGTTCCTTAGGTTTTTTGCTTCCTCCATATATAACTTTATTTGCGATTCTAATATCTTGCTTCTTGTGTTCGTCCGTGTCTTCTCGGCCTCGCTAGCCTCATATTTCTGTTGTAATTCCTGTCGTTGTTCCTTTAATTGTGCATTTTTTGTCTCTAAAGTTTTGCACTGCTTCTTGGCTTCTTGAACTTCATTTTCTTTATGTACTGCTTGCTCTCTTGCTAGCTTTAGTTCGGCTGAAAGATTCTTACCGATTTCATGTAGTTCATGCTTTTCCTGCATCACTTTGTCATAGTCTTCATCAGCCTCAAGCATCAACTGTTGGGTATCCATTGCGGTTCTGATCATGTCTTGCACTACTGGCTTGAGTTGAGCGATGTCGACATTCAACCATGTTCGTGGTATGCTTAGAGCTTCTCCGGTTTGTACATCTTTTCCTTGCTCTACATGGATGGTTTCATTGTGGGGTTGTCTAATTTGTAATTGTATTTTTGGCTCTGTTCTTTCCTCGTCCAAATCAATGATTTTTGTGGAACTCCCTTGAAATGTGACATCCATTGGGGAGGGTTCTGCCACAACCCTTATTGGTGTGAAGGGTTCTGAGCCTTCGACTATATCTTCTTTAGGTTCTTCCTTTGGATTCTTGATTGACACCTCTCTTGTAAGCGTTGTCTCCTTGATTTGAATCTTGGAAGCCTCATTGATTCTGATCACATGTGTTCCTTCTTGGTTTGTTTCTTTGCATGTGTTTTCTTGATCAGGGTGGAAGGTGTTGTCATTCACCTTCATGCTCCCTTCTGCTTCATTGTAGTCGACTGCATTAAGTTCCTCCCATTGTCCATCATCCTTGGATTCACTTTGAATATCCACATTTAATAAGGATGTTTCGGGTTCTTCTTCGGCCTCCGAGGATGAGCTTGAATTGTCTAACCCTAATTCTCTATATTTATGTACTTTGGTGAGCTTCTTTTTTACATCCATACTTGGTGGGCCTGCTGGTAATGGTGCCCTTGCATTGGTAGATTAACTTGCCCTTCTGTGTATTAGTGTGTATCCTCCAGGGCTTTAGTTAAGTCTTCTTCTGTAATAGGTCTTTGCTCGTCAATCCTGGTCTGTGGAAGTACGTGAGCCCTTTTTGTGGTTGGAACTTCTTCTTCTACTTGCTTTACTTCTTGTAATCTCTTTGTTCCTCTCATTTTCGGTTGAGAGCTAGTTTCTGCCTCCTCAACAATTTTGACTCCTCTTTTCTTTTTGGGGACTGTGGTGATTTTTGCATATTTGGCCATAGCGATCGATGATGGCATTTCTTGGAGGTTCTCTCGAATGCCTAAAGCATGGTAGATCAAAATGGTCAAAGCTACGCTGCTGTTTAGGAACTTCTTGTTGTTCCATTGCTTCTTCACTTTGAATAGCCGTTCCTGTATGTATGGAGTCAGATTGATTTGATTTCCAATCTGCTTGATGGTGTGTGATAGCAGTTGGACAATGATCTTTTGAGGGGCAGTGTATCGATGCATGTTTGGGAAGCAGAAATGCTGGTGGATGAGTCTGACTTCTTCTTCAATATCCACTCGATTGATGTCAGTGAATGTTCTGGTTTTTGCTCCTCGACTCTCTTCCTTCAAGACAATGATTTCATCCTTCTCCCAACCAAAGGCTTCTTTAATCAAATCATGTGTAAATTGAATAACTACCCATTCACCTACTCCGTCCATGGCTCTAGGCTCTAGCACCAATGGGTCATGTAGTGTTGGCTGTAATGTATTCATGACTTGTGTGCACTATTGAAAGTCGGGCTTGTAGATCGGCAGTTTGAAGTATTTGTGTAGACCCGCTTTCTTCATGATGTCAATGATAGTTGGAAGCTCATGCACCACTTTAAAATCTTGGGACATAATGGAGAATTGATGATCCGTATCCATAATTTTGATAGTCACTAAGAAGAGATAGTCCCCATCTGGGTGATCTTCTCTAAACCAATGTCCCTTTGCTTTGGTTATACTCTGGAGAGGAAATTCCAATACTTCCTCCTGAGTCGTTGCTTCAGAATCTTCAGAAGCCATCTGCACTTATAATGAAAAGTGCATTAGCTTAAATAGAAAATATAGCAATTGTGCGGTGCATTGTTTATGACATGTTGTCGTTTTGTCACTCCGTTTCCCTTGCTTGTATAGGTGAGATCTCTTACCACATATTTTTATTTCTTTTCTGAAAGAAAACAAGAATTAGTATAGCCAAAGCATTTATTTATTTACATAGTATGTCCATTCCTATGGGAATTGAAGCTATGATCTATTCCCCATTGGAGAATGTGCACCACTAATTTTATTATGTTCATCAAGTGCCGAATGCTTGGCCTTGTAATGTGGCCCTATTATGCATACTTTAGGCGCATTTGATACTTCATGAGTGCAATTGGAATCTTCGTTGGTTTGGTGGTCCATTCCTTGTAGCTGCTTTGGTTTCCAAATCCATTTCGTGATCGCATTGATCGGCCTTGTCTGCTCTCTGGTCTTTTGAACTTCATATATTTCTTCTGATGTCCTAGTGATAGAGGTTTTTCTCTTCATGTTGCTATAACGAGTCTATCTTGGCTTCATTTCCCAAATGTCTCGATGTAATGTGTCCTCCTGTTTGCTTATCTCTTGATTGGCTGCTTGTCTAATGAATCCATATCTGTTGTCTTGCTTTCTGAGCTTCAATCAAAGGCTTAGGGAGTCATATTTGTAAGAGTCTTTTTGGTTCGGATTTCGGTGAAGCTGACTTCTTGTCCTCCTTTTTCTCCTCATGAGTTGGTGTTGCGATTTCTGGTTTCTGCACTTGATCCTTGCATACCCATTTGAATTTGACATTTCTTGGATGCGAGTATTTGATGGCTGTTTTCCCAATTGGTGATCCTTCTATCGTGTGAGAAACTCTCAGATTGTTGGTTTCCTTAGCGTCTGGTTGTTCATCAATTGAATAGGATGAATTCACTTCTTCCTTGGACACATTAGGGTTTGAACTTTTTGCTTCTTCTAGACTTGCTTCTGAGGTATTGGGGCTAGAATCATGTTTTAAGTGCTCTTCCTTGGGTTCTTCTGCACTCTTGATGGCTTCTGGTTTCGGTGAGGGCTTCTCCCCTAATAGACTAAAAATTTCCTTGTGTCCTATCTTGGCTGAAATATAACCTTGCTCTAGGTGGATACTTACTTCATTCTCAATGATCCAATCATGTCTTAGAATCAAGTCTTCTATTAAGTCTTCATCCTTGCACACTAAGACTCGTTGTTCCATGGAAGAATTTCCTACATGGAGGGATACTATCATTGCTCCAATGCATTCTATGATTTGACCTCCAATTCCTATCATATGAGCTTTCGTGGGAGTCATAATCGTTTGAAGATCTCGTATGACCGTATTTCGTATGCAACTGAGTCCTGCTCCTGAGTCTATCAAGGCATCTATCAATTTGTACTATGTCTTGCCAATCTGTCACAATAGTTCATGGATTGAATCTCCTCTTATGAGGAGAGTGCCACATGGCAATTATGCGTATCATATACCACATTTGGTAGAAGAGAATAGGACGTGAGTGGATCATACTAGAGAAGGAGACTCACAAACTCAGACATGGCTAGGTTGTGAACCAAGGCTAAATTCTCTGTGTGAGTTAGGAAGAGGTTACGTGAGCTTCGCCTGTTCGCATGAGGAAGTGAAACTCTCTCCATGTGTCTCTCTATATAATCTCCTCTAAGGAAAAGAACTCTAAAACATGAGCTTCGCTCGTTCGCATGAGGAAGTGTAAAAAGGATTAATACAATACAATCCCTAGGTTTAAATAAGGATGTGACATGTAGGCATTCATCGTGTTAGGCTTATGGACTTGGTAATTAGCCATAGGGATAGGCTCTTCTCCTTGGAGATACCATTCGTCTCTTTGCCTAATCCACTCTTTCCGTTTCTTAATACATTCTATGGCTTGTTGCCGTGCCTCCTCTCTAATCCGTTCTTCCTCTTTCTTCCTATTTTGCGCACCTATGAGATGTGCTAACATCTGATCCATCAATGGCTCCATGAACCGTTTCACTCTACATCCACTTATGTAGTTAGGAAGAATGTCTCCATCCAGAGTGGCTAGATTAACTGCTCCACTAGTAGAGATCCTATTAATGATTAGAGGTCCATATCCGCGCTTTTGTAAATTCTTAGCATGTTGTTTCAAGGTGTAGAACAGGACTAGGTCTCCTTCCTTTAGTCCTTTGCCTTTTATGTGAGCGCCATAATATGCCTTTTGTCTTCTCTTGGCTGCATATATTCCCGCAACAGCCTGCAACCTAGTTTCATGCAGCTTCTCGATTTGGTCTAGTTGTTGGGATAATTCATGTCCGGTCCATTCGTGCTGTTGTGCTACTCTTAAGGTGGGTATGAAAAAATCAATTGGTAAAATTGCATTCTGCCCGTATACTAGATTGAAGGGGGTAGTTCCAATGGCAGTCTTGTAAGCGACTCGGAAGGCCCAAATTGCATGATGCAATTGTTTGTCCCAGTCAGACCTCCCATTATTGACAATCTTTGTCAATACCATGCATAATACCTTATTGGAACTTTCAGCTTGACCATTGGCTTGGGGATGGTATGGGGCTGATTTTTTATGGATCACTAAAAACGCATTCATTAGAGACTCTATCACTTCATTAATGAAGTGTGTTCCTCGGTCACTCACAATATCTATTGGTAATCCGAAACGAGTGAATACATGCTCAAAAGGAAACTTAGTCGTGGTTTGAGCATCGTTCTTTCTAGTAGCATTTGCCTCTACCCATTTTGTCAGATAATCGATGGCTACTATGATATATTCGCCATGTGACCCTTTGGCCGGTGGGTTAATGGGTCCTATGAAATCAATACCCCATTTAGAAAATGCGCTAGCACAAACCATAGGTCTCACTAGCATGTCATCTCTCTGAATCGGGTATTTAGCCCTTTGGCATGTCTCGCAGCTTCGTACATATGTCTCCGCATCCATATGTAAAGTTGGCAACCACAAGCCCGCGAAGAGGATCATTTTTATGGTTCTCTCGGCTGAGACATGACCTCCTGTAGCACCTGTGTGTGCCATCTCTAATATGGGTAAATATTCTCCTTCATGCACAAAATTGGTTGTCTTTTCCTCTCTTAAACAAGTTTCTTCCCATGAGTACATAATCCTTGCTCATCTCTTCTAGGGATCATTTTCTTGCCAAACTAACTCCTTCCTTGTGCTCTCTTGTCTTTAGGAATTTGACCAATGTTTTGCTCCAATTGGGTGCTATCGTTGAGAAAGGTGCGGATGTATGATCCTCGGGGATCGTCTCCTGGCATCTGCACAATTACTCACATAGTCGTGGACATCTTTAGGCATGTCAGGCCAGTATACTCCTAATCGCTCTAACTCGCTAATAGTTCCACGAGTTCCTTTGTGTGTCCTCCATTTATTCACATGTGCTTGTTCAATGAGCTTCAATTGTTCGTCCTCCTCAACACATCTCAGCAATACACCATTGGGTTCCTTATAGTACACACTTCCCGTAATAATGTGCCAATTCCTTGATTGGAGAATTTCCTTTTTACTCTCTTTATTGATTGAGTGTTGTGGGCCATGAGTAAGTATAGGAATTAGTTTCTCTGCCCACTTTGGACACACTTTCAGATTAAACAAATAAGTGTCTGGCAGATCATCAGGTACCCCACTTGGTGGTTCTCCGTGTGTTAACCTAGAAAGGTGATCCGCTCTCACATGGGTATTTCCCTTTTTCACTACCACTTCAAAGTTGAACTCCATCAATAGTAGAAACCGTCATAGCAGTCTTCCCGTGTTACAAGGCATATTGACTAGGTACAATAAAGCCTGATGGTCTATGAAGAACTTGAACTTGTTGGCTAAAAGAGAGTGCCTAAATTTCTTCACTGCATAGACCATTCCTAATCCTTCTCACTCGGTGGTGGTATAATTTCTCTCCGCTTGATTCAGTTGTCTACTCGCATAGGCAATTGGGTGATCTAACTTCCCTTCATCTGCTGGTTGGGCTAAGATACAACCTATTGCGTAATTATAAGCGTCTACATGGATATGAAAAGGCTTGTTCCAATTAGGTGTTTTCAGAATTGGAGCTGTGCTAAGCTGCTTTTTAAACTCATTGAAGTTCTTCTCACACTCCTCTGTCCAGGTGAATTGAGTTAAGAGTCCATACAAGGGTTTGGCGATTATGGCATACATGTGGATGAATCGACGGTAGTATCCACAATGTCCCATAAATGCTTGCACCTCTTTTGCATTCTTAGGTCTAGGAAGCTCTAATATGACCTTAATTTTATCTTCATCAGTGGAAATTCCATTTTTAGAGACTGAGTTAAGACAAATATTTGACAAATGTCGAGAATATCAGGTTTGTTTGAACCCAGAAAAATGCGTTTTCATGGTCAAACAAGGCAAAATTCTAGGACACATTGTGTCAAAGAATGGAATCTCTACGGATGAGGAAAAAGTGAAGGTAATTGCAGATCTACCTAGGCCGACGAACATCAAAGAGGTACAAGAATTTATGGGTCATTGCGGTTATTATAGGAGATTCATACACATGTATGCAATCATAGCCAAGCCTTTGTACTCTCTTCTAACCAATTTTGAATGGATGGATGAATGTAAAGATTCATTCAATGAACTTAAACGACGCTTGTGCTCAGCACCTATATTAACTACCCCAGATTGGAGTAAGCCATTCCATGTACATGTGGATGCATCCAATTACGCCATAGGATGTGTGTTAGCACAACCCACGAATGAAGGTAATATAGATCTCCCCATAGCTTACGCGAGCAGACAATTGAACGCAGCAGAAAGAAATTACACCACGACGGAACGAGAAGGATTAGGGATGATCTACGCAGTAAAGAAGTTTAGGCACTGCTTGTTGGCCAACAAATTCAAGTTCTTTACAGATCATCAAGCCCTATTGTACCTAGTCAACAAACCCTGTAACACATGATGACTAATACGTTGGTTTCTATTACTCATGGAGTACGATTTTGAAGTAGTAGTCACGAAAGGAAAGACACATCTTAGAGCTGACCACCTTTCGAGGTTAACCTCAGGAGAAGCTCCTCAAGGAATAGCGGATGAATTACCAGATGCTTATTTGTTTAATCTTGAGATAGCACCAGAATGGGCTAAACCAATAGTCCCTATTCTCACGTATGGACCCAAGAATCCTAGGATAAAGATCAAAGAAGGAGAGATTACCAAGTCTCAGAGATACCAAATCATAGCAGGAAGCATATATAAACAGGATAATCAAAAGATTCTTGCTTGTTGTGTAGATGAATCAGAACATGCGAATTGGTTGCAATTAGCACACGTAGGTGCATTAAAGCAACATCATTCGAAACATCGAACACTACAGACTCTGCATAGATTAGGAGTATATTGGCCTTCGATGGAAGCAGATGTCTACAAGTTGTGTAAAGAATGCCATGTTTGTTATGAAAGACCACCGGTAGAGCATGCTACATTATATCACGAGTCTCTCACACCAGACTGGAGTGAATCGTTAGTGACGTACTTGAGGACGAACACATTCCCTCAAGGAATGACCTTAGCACGGCAACACAGTCTGGAGCAGGAAGCTCAAGACTATTCACTTATTGGCGATAATCTATACAAAAGAGGACGAGATGGATATCTAAGACAATGTGTTCATGAAAGCGATTATCTAAGCATACTAGAGACTGCACACCAAGGAGTTGCAGGAGGTCATTTTGGACCTGAAAGGATAATCAAAGCCATCCTCTTTGCAGGATTATGGTGGCCCACTCTTCACATGGATGCTCATACCTATGTAAAGAGATGTGATGTGTGCCAAAGAACTCAGTTTCCTACTCGTAGAGATGAAATGCCATTGAAACCCATGATGGGAGGACGTGCATTTTCAAAGTGGAGCATAGACTTTGTAGGACCCATTCACCCCCCTGCAAAAGGTACACATGCAGAATACATTATTGTTGCCACAGATTATCTTACGAAATGGGTAGAGGCAAAAGCCACAAAAAAGAATGATGCACACACAACTGCAAAATTCTTATTTGAGAATGTCTTTACAAGATATGGATTGCCTATAGAGTTAGTGAGCGATCGTGGAACTCACTTTCTAAACCAAGTCATTGAATATTTGTTACAGGATTTTATGGTGATTCACAAGAAATCCGCACCATATCATCCTTAGGCCAATGGTCAGGCTGAAAGCACCAATAAGATACTTTGTAACGTACTGACGAAACTCGTGAACAACAAACGTTCAGATTGGGACAAACAGTTACACCACGTTGTTTGGGCATATCGAGTGGCCTACAAGACCATACTCAATGCAACTCCCTTTCAGATGGTTTTTGGTCAGAATGCTGTGCTTCCTTTGGACTTCTTGATACCGACCCTTAAGGTTGCACAAGAACATCAGTGGACCGGCCATGAATTATCAGCAATAATAATGGATTTGGAACGATTAGGAGAAACCAGGCTAAAGGCAGCAGCAGGAATATATGCAGCGAAGAAGCGACAGAAAGCATATTTTGATGCACATGTGAAAGATAAAGGCCTAAAAGAAGGAGATTTAGTTCTAGTATATACGCTGAAACAGCACGCACGGAAGTTAGAAAAGCGATGTTATGGACCTATGATCATCAACAGACTCTCGACAAGTGGAGCAGTACAATTAGCCACTTTAGAAGGAGATATAATGCCTAATTACATTAGTGGCTGTAGAGTCAAGTTATATCAGGAACCTCTTACTGACGATATGCTTAGACGACTCACGTTGGCAAAGAAGCGTAAGCAGGAAGAAAATAGAATACGAGCGGAAGCTCAGGCAGAAGCAATAGAACGCATTAAGCGCATGAAGCTAAGAAGACAAGGACTAGGGAGAGAACATTATAACCATCTGGAAACAACACCCAGATATCCCATGTCCATGTGTCAAGTAAAGTCAACCATTCATCCTAGTATAGTGGACAGGAGACCATTCATTACAGTCAGGCTAGAGCACGGCAACCCTTGCCAAGAGCTCAGGGCTTTAATTGACTCAGGTGCTGCGACTAGTGCGATTAGATGGTCCCACTATAAGGATTCAGGAGTAGAAATGCGGCCACTTGAGGCATACCTCATAGGCCTAGGAGGCATGGAAACCCCCTTGCATGGGTGAGGTGGACCTTCCTATCCTCATTAAGGTAGTGACCATGATAGCGAAGCTACTAGTGGGCCATGATGACGACCTGATAGAACCCCTAATCCTTGGCCAAGATTGGCTATACGATCACTCAGTGGACCTAAATCTTAGACAAGGCTCCTTACAGATTGGAACCTTAGAGCAGAAGCGAGTGATACCGCTTGACTTCCCTAACGGCATTCCAACTGAGGTTTGTAACCCTAGACCCTATGAAATACATGCGACGGAAGACCGAAAGATCTTGGGTCAGCTCAGTCACGTTACGTCTACACCAACCCACTCGGGCTTGGCTAGGGACAGTTGTCAATCAGAAGGACGACAGGAGATCTTCCCTGGGGCTTCCTGCAAACTAGAAGGGGCAGCTACCCAACCGCTAGGGCAGATGGACACAATCAGCGGTCAGGTGGGTTGCATCAGCGGCCAAATGAGCACAATACCCTACGGTGCTCATCCTTCCAAACTTGCTGCGGACTGGCCTAGATTAAAGATAAATAACGAATCACTTCCTAATGGGTAGGTCACGCAAGTGTTGGATCTCCCTTCTTTTCCAAAGCAGAGCGTCCACTGGACCTCTCAAACCCAACCACGAAGGAGTCAACCACAACAGAGGAACCCAGACCGACGACACCACCAGACGAGGCAAAGAAAGTAGCAGTATCAACATCACAGAACATATGGCATGAGACCAATATGGGTGCCAAAAGGATAGCAACCACAGCCTATTGGCAACACTGCAGAAAAGAACAGGACAAAGTTTCAAAAAAAGCAGAGTCAGCATCCAAAGTCCCCTCAACCTTCTTCCCCAAGTACAAATACTCGACAAATTTGGATCGCCAAGAAGTATCTTATCAATCGACCCACACCCACGCAGATTTGGGTACCCAAACAATGTATTATAGCCCAACCCTCAAGCCATGTAATTACCCCTCAGAAATCTTTTCATCCTTCAATACCACCAAACCTGATACCACTTTTTGTCCCTCAGCAGAAACACACCACCCACTCAAAGACTCATAGGAAATGGATACCGAAACGTATCCAGACATCTTCTTGTGACCCCTTATCTGACAATTCTCCCACCCCGTCTAAACACCACCCTTGTAATAATTCACCCTCAACTAAACCTTGTATAAATTCACACACCATAACCCCACATCATGCATAATAAAAGCTCATCAATAAATGTAGGCATAATCTGAACCATGTAGGTGTCTAGAGACCTGCATTAGCTCTGCAAAGAACCATTGCATCAATCACTTCACGACACTTGGCTACACGGGTTACACATCGGTTATGGAAAGGGATTGCGGTCTCACTTTATTGGGATCATAATTAATTTCCATACTAATGTGCTAATCTTTTGTAGCAGATCTTTTCCATTAGCTCGCAAGTCATCATGCAAACCGAAGAAGGACCATCAGAAGCTGGCTCAAGCACACCAATGGCCAATATTGGAGAATTACTCGCGGAATCCCATGCTCAACCACCAGAGTTTCAAGGTTTTCCAGGACCCATGCCAATCGATGATCCTCCTAGAGGATATACTGAGAAGATTCATCGTAACTCTCATTGGTTTCAAGGCCTAGTAGGACCATTAGTAGACGCTGATTTCATATTTGAGGCCAATTTGGCATTTGATCTTCGCACATGGGCCAAGTACCAGTTCTTTTCAAGAGAATTTGAAGGACTACAGAATACACAAGATTTAACGCACGTTTGGGCACGAGCGAGATTTACAGAATATTTTAGTGACCCTCTGCCTAAACCCGATTTTTACAGATGCTTTTACCTAGTAACCACCTTAACGGCTTCAGAGAACAAGGATCTACCCGGAACATTCATGTTACCATCATTGGTAAATGATCCTCCATTCAGAAGGTTTTACTTGTCTAAAGCTTTAATTCGTGCAGCTCTCAAAATACATGGAACGCATACTCCGACGGAGCGAGAACGGCTAGTTCCAGAGCCGATGAAACGTGGTGATGTAACTAAGTGGGAGGATATTTCAGCTATAACCCCTAAGCTCTCCAAGCCATTGCGGATATGCATGCAGCATTTTGCCTTCCCAGCTCAGGATCATTTTACCATGCCCCACAAAAGAATCTGGTTTGGATTATACTTAGCATGTACTGGACCTCAAACGGTTGATCTAGCTAGCTGGATAATTGATCAGCTCTATTTGGCACAACATAGATGGGAACGAAAGAAAGTCATCAATGGATGTTGTGCACTTACAAGGATTATATATATGTGCTTGGCATATGACTTACCGATTGAGCACGCCATGACAAGTGAAGAACTGAAAGCATTCAAAGGGACAACGAAGAAAGCAAGGAAAGCCAGCAAAGGATGAGCCGGAAAGTAGATGAGAGGCACGATCCCGTGCCTACAAGTCCCAAAATCACCCTCACCACAACCATCTCCAGAGCAGTCACCGACAGCAGCCACTCCCATAGTACAACCTATTCGTATCAGATTATCAAGACCAGTTGTAACGGAGGGCACCACCAGTACTGTTGAACCTCAAGCAACCACAACCTCAGAACCTATCACCACGGCAGCGGAACTTCCCACCACTATTGGTGCGGAAGCGTTCTCTTTTCCAATACCCCATTTAGAAGCAGAACAAGCAGCACCACTGAACACAAAATTCGATTTTGAAATGCCCGATGCGTTCTCCAATGAGTTCCAATTTTCAGAAGGACAACTGTTTTCTCAAGAATATGAAAGGCCCAGCTATCCCACCACACCCCGGGATCAGCCACAAGGACAGATTGTGTCTAGCTCTGATGACGAAAGAACAGCAACCGATGACGACGAAGGCGATGACGAAGCCAGCGAGGGCACTCACGAATCCCAAGAGCATGAACAGACAGATGGCCAAGGACAACAAACAGACACACATGGTGATACAAGTACACATGAAGATGAAACTTGTGAAGCAACAGCTTACACACTGGCTATTAAGAAGCTGTATAGAACTATGGAAAAAGTTTGGGCACGCAAAAAGCTGACTGAGGAAGAGAGTCAAGCAATAATAGAACAGGAACTTGTCACAGGCGGATTCGAAGATGCATACATCAAAGGATTCCGCGAGTTAGTCAAATCAGTAGGCTCCAACGAAGCCCTCAGGTACTTGCAAAGAAAGCCACTACCACAGTTTGACCCCCGCCGAGTACGACTACTTTCCAAGCCCGGCGAATACATTCATGTACCAACAGGAGCACAGTCTTCAGAATAAGCCAGGGAGGCACGCCTCGTCCCCGAAAGTTCGTTGGCAGCAGAAACCATCCTTGTAGATTCCCCACCCCGCGCTACAATTGTACATACCTTAGTAGTCACTGAAGTACCGACCACCCCAACCGCTCCTCCATCACCGCCCATCCCTCCAGCCTCCCCTATTCACCCTCCTTCCCCCCGACTATCATCTTCTATCGCTGGTGATGTAGCAGAAATCGTCTTTACGACCACTAACCCCACACTTCCCGCAGCCACTAGACCTAGTCTATCCCCTCACACATCCACCTTTCCATTCAACCCATTCCTCCATCCAGCTTTTCCATCCTTCCCCACAACTCCACGACCCCTTTTCCCATTCCCACCACCATTAACCTTCTCCCCAATCTCACCTCCCCGACCCACTGTGACCCCTCTTTCCCCTTTCCACCCAGCTACACCAGCCAGTCCCCCTATAGATTACTCCTCAACCTTTGTAAATCCCGTATTTACACCAGCACAAGCACCCACAGTCACACCCATATTCACGGTCACAGCACTGGACACGTCCAATGACATGGACATCTCACCACCCACTGCACCATCACTCACTTCACTCACGGCACAAACATATTTAGGCACCTCATAATTTTCCACAACCACCACAGCATCCACCTTCCCACCCCCATTCCCCGTTCCCTTTGCATTTACACCCACTGTATCTTCATTTAGCACCCCATTAATACTATCACCCACTGTAGATAATGCATTTCAACAGATGTTCATGTGTATGACGCAAGTAAGAGATGAGTTCACATCTCTTGGCGATAATTATCAGCAGCTGCAGAGGACAACCACTGACTTACAGTCGCAGCTTAATTTATTATCTCTTGAGAATGCCTCACTGAACAGCCGCTACCAAGAATTACGAGAGGCCTATCATAAATTAGAACTAGAGAGCGAAGAAAAGACCAAGGAAGCCACTGCTGAACTGGATAACTTATTAAGAGCCCAGACAGTCCACAATGCAACGCTAACACGAAACATGGGCTTACTCAGAAGACATCTAGCAGCAGCAAAGGAGGAAAACCAGCGCCTACAGGATCAGAACCGAGAAAACTTAGAAGCGGCCCTAGACCATCCAGACCAACCACTAAGTCCTAGTCGGTTCAAAGCCATTCCCTCAGACTCGATGAGGATGCTGCTAGAAGATCATGTAAGACTGCTAGATGAATACGATCGCATGAATGAGGAGTTACAGAAACTCAAAGACGATCATAAACTACTCCAGTTACGAGCACCGGTACACCAAGACATACCAACACCTGTGGACCCCTCTCCTGACATCTTAGAGGAACTCAACGCATTACGGGCCCAGGTATCAAACCTTGAATCAAGGATTGCAGTATATGAAGCACCACCAAGGCCAGATTCCCCACCTGAGCTTCCAGCTGAGGAAGAAACTGTCACCATCCCGGTGGAGGAAACGTTTGAAGAGGCGTACGAGCCACAACCCATCCCAGGCGGACGCGTCACGGCCGAAGGCCAGATGACTTACGAACTCCCGACTCCCGCGTGGATGAAGACTATTGAGGAACTTGGGACAACGCACTCAGCTAGAGTAGAGGCACAATTACATGCCATGGCGATGATAGAAAAAAGAATTTTATAGTCTCCATTCTTTGCTCATTTGGCCCCGCGATGATACATATCTGGGCATGAGCTACAGTATAAACCGTATTTTATGTTAATGGCCGAATACCAATTAGCCATTGAGAAAGAGACAGGTAAGAAACCATCGCATGCAACTCAATTCGAGGAGGCCGATCTACCACTTGATGCGCAACAAGGAGAGATCTATCAACCAGAGTGGCGCAAAGATTTACTACAGCAGTATCCAGAAATGATGAGTACATGGGTAAAGGCACCTTTACATTTAAAGTACAACCCATGTTGGGGACCAGTACCACGACGCCGTTCCTGGACTACCTTTGCTATTAAGGTACAAAACAATAAGCAATGCCAGGACTGGTTGAATTACCCCTATTTTAAGCCACCCATCGAGTTACCAACTGTAGGCTACATGATGGCTACAATTCTTCACTGGCTCCCTCGATTAAAGCATATGGATGATATAGCGGCGCACATGACTGTCAAAATCTTTGACATGCTGCAAATGATTTTTAAAGTCTTCCGACGCGTCAAGGAACCTCATGTAAACACCCCGGGCTTTGAGCATGGCAATTTCGATCTAGTATATGATATGAGTACAACGCCATCGCTACGGGTGTGTTATGCTTGGCATTGCAGAATAAAGTACCTATCGGCGTGCTACAAGCAGACATTCGAAGAGATGTTCACAACCGGCTTCTCGGAATACCATTCAGAGGTATTCATAAGCAGGCCTACACATTTATTACACTTATTTGCATGTGAACGAATGGTCTATTCCACACACTATCATCTCCCGCCACTAGAAGAACCGCAACCAATCGACTGGGAGAAACTCGAGGCCGATCTAGCCCGAGGCATTCGTATCTCCGAGCACACCCTCGCTCAAGACCTCCTACAGCACTATATCCGGCAGACCTCACAACAAGGTTCTGTCAGGGACGACAGAAGCGAGAGGGAGGGGGGTGTTGGAAGCAGCCAGAGGCACAGACGACGCGGAAGCATGTAACGACGGACCAGTGAGCCAGTGGAATCTTTTTTCAAAGAATCATGTTTTAAAAATACTGTTCAAAAACCTCCAACAGTGATTTTTATCACTAATGTAACATATGTAACATAGAAAAACCCTTTTCTTAATTTCTCGCTCCATTTTGTGCAAGCCGAGGAGTCCTCGAGCTTGAGGAGCTTAGGTAGAACAAGCGTATCAATTTTCGTTATTTTTAGACACTGTTTACCGTTCCAAATAGCATCTAGGACCTAATTTTTAACTATGCCGATCACTAGATGTGAAACCGGTCAAAACTAGTCTAGAAACTATAAAAAGAGCTAGAGAGCTCATTTTTGAGGTTGGTTAGTGTGAGCTTAGAGCTATTTTGAGCTTGTAAGAGTGTTCTTGAGTAATAGAGTTGATTTCTCACCTTCCATTGTGTCTTGCTTGTCTCTTCGTAGTGTGTGTGTATGTGTGTGTGCATTTCTATGCTTCTCACCTTCACTCTCACTTCATCTCACGTTCACGATCTTCATATCACTCCTATCTCTTCCGCGGATTGACATTAAGGAGGTGGAGCTTCTTAACGTGGTTCTCACCATTGTGCTAGAGCAACATGTGTGCATTTATTAAATATCTTCCTCAATATTGAATGTGGTCTATTTTTTTATTTGAATATGTACATAGGTCATCTACATACACTTCCATGCTCTTTTTCAGGAATTCCTTGAAAACATGACACATCAGTCGTTGGAAAGTAGCAGGCGCATTAGTGAGTCCAAAAGGCATCACTCGGAAAGCATATGTTGATGTATAAAACACCACAAGAAACGAATTAATGTGACACTAGAACACCTCTATGGTCACCATTAACTCATTGCCACTCCAAACTTTGAGAAATGATAGCCTAAAGTGAGAACTTTGCTTCTACAGAAATTCCTAGTCACCGAAATTACATACCTTCAGTATTTTGCTAATTTCTCCTAGATCAAGTATTCTTTCTCCATGAAACTTTATAGGCTGAAACTAGAAGCGTAGAGCTTTCCAACAAGCTATCATATGCATCAAACGGATCTCTAGAACTCAAGTTATGGCCCTCACAAGATGACCCTGTATGACCTTCCAAAACTGGAAATTCTTGCCTGTTTTAGCATTCCTGGGTGTCTAAAAATAAAAATTCGATGCCTAGCATCGAATTTCAGTCAAGGTCGATGCCGGGCATCGACTTTGAGCTTTTTTAGGCCCTTTTTCTACACCAGAAATACTCTCTTTTACACACACATGAAGAAGACCACTTGTATGCTAGAAGTCGATGCCAGGCAGCCACTTTATGCTGAAACTCGATGCCAGGCATCGAGTTGCTCCACACACTTCATGTTTTTAAAAGATTCAACAACGGTTAACACATAGAGAATGAAAAAATGACTTATCAGCCAAGATTCAATGCCAAGCATCGAATTGCTCAGAAAACTTGAACTTTTGAATTCATCACACAGTAGGCAAGCATGGAGATGATGGAGAGAGACTCATACACAGAACTTTACTCAGTTCTTTCTCATAGCTATGGAAACTCAGAAGTTTTACGGATGCTTTCTCACTCAGAGAAGCCCGACTATACTCAGTCGTATAAAATGAACTCCTTCTTCTACTTCTTCTCTCTCTCTCTCTCTACGCGTCAGTTGATACAAACTAACTTATATAGATTTTCTCATTCCCGTGATTTTAAAAAACTTCTAGAACTAAAGTAAACTAACTTTACAAATATGATACATTTGTGAATTTGTCCCTTCACATAGGCATGGGGTTTCCTTCCTAAGATTTGACCTTCAAATATATGTCTAATTAGTGAGTGTTTCTCCAACAGCTCCCCCTCAATCACTAATTGACATTCCCTGTTTCTTCATATCATCTTCTTTTCTTTTACTCCTGCCATGCTTTTGAATCTGCTGGTCTTCACACCATCCAAGCTCTTTGTCATTATGTCTGCTAACTGATCTTTAGTAGAAATGTACTCCACTTCAATCTCCTTCTCCATTACCTTTTCTCTGAGAAAATGATACTGTATCTCTATGTGCTTTGTCCTTGCATGAAATACTGGATTTGGTGCAAGATAAAGTGAACTCATATTATCTCCAAGTATTGTAGGTGTACCTTGATCAATGCCTAAGCTCTTGAACAATGTCTGCATCCATATGACTTCCTTAGCTGCTTCCACAAGTCCTTTGTACTCTGCTTCAGTTGATGATAATGCTACTGTATGTTGTTTCTTTGAACACCAACTTACAAGCTTATCACCAATGTATATCATGTAACCATGAGTTGATCTTCTGTCATCTTGATTACCTGCCCAGTCTGAGTCACTGTAGGCTCTCAACTTCAAATCTGATGTAAAAGGATAATATAATCCTTCCTTTATAGTTCCTTTGATATATCTGAGAACTCTTTGACCTGCAATCCAATGTGGGTCCTTTGGACAATGCATGAATTGTGACAAAACTCCCACTGCATAACTAAGATCAGGTCTTGTTAGTGTAGCATAAATCAAACTACCCACAAGAGATTGATACTTCCTCATATCTTTGTATTCTGCACCATCATATTTACTGAGCTTGTGATTAACTTCAAGTGGAGTTGAAGCTTCTCTGCAATTTTCCATATCAAACTTCTTCAATAAGTTCAGAAGATACCTTTCTTGTGACACATATATGCCATGATCTGTATAAGTAACTTCCATTCCAAGAAAGTATGATAACTTTCCTAGGTCACTGATCTTGAATTCTTTTTCAAGTAATCTCTTTACCTCCTTGATTCCTTCATCTGAAGTACCTGTGATTATAATGTCATCTACATAAATACAAATGTAGATTGTACCTTCCTCTGTTCTTTTGATAAGTAGACTTGAATCTGCTTTTGAACTTTGATATCCAAGATCATTGAGATACTTCACCAGTCTATAGTTCCAAGCTCTTGGAGCTTGCTTCAATCCATACAATGCTCTTCTCAACCTGCAAACAAAATTTGGATACCTGGAATCTATAAACCCTTGAGGTTGTTCCATGTATACCTCATCTGATATGTATCCATTCAAGAATGCATTCTTTATATCCAATTGACTTAGAGTCCATCCTTTTGAAGCTGCAATAGCAATGATTGTCCTTATAGTTGACATCTTAGCTACGGGACTGAATGTCTCATCATAATCTATGCCATAGGTCTGGGCATAGCCTTTCACCACCAATCTAGCTTTGTATCTGGCTATACTTCCATCTGCAAGCTTCTTCACTTTATAAACCCATTTATTTCCAATAACTTTCTTACCATTTGGTTTAGGAACAAGTTCCCATGTCTTGTTCTCCTCCAGTGCATTGAATTCTTCCATTGCTTCTTCCCATTGCTTCTTACCTTTAGCTTCATCATAGTTCTGAGGTTCTTCATCATCTTTGACCATATATGCATAATTCTTCTGAGTTATGTAAGAAGTATCATAAGAATACCTTTCTGGTTGTCTTCTAGTCCTGCTTGACCTTCTTGGTTCACATTCTTCATAAGTGTCTGGATACACTTCTTCATCAAATATAGGAGCTTCTTCATTTCTTCTTGTTAATCCACTTGTGGATGTACTTGCTTGCATATAGTCTTCATCTCTATTTACCTGCACAATTGATTTTCCTTTCTCACATGTTCTTACCTCTTCTTCAAATTCTTCAGTTGTATGACTTTGATCTGCATACCAACTTTTCTGTTCATCAAATGTAACATCTCTAGAAACAAGAAATTGTTTGGTTAGAGGATTCCACAACCTGTAACCCATCTGCTTTTCATCATAACCAATGAACACATATTTTTCTGCCTTTGGTTCAAGTTTATGCCTAAGCTGTGATGGCACATAAGCATATGCAATTGATCCAAACACTCTACAATGATCTAGTGTTGGTTTCTTACCCCACCAAGCTTCATATGGAGTCATTCCATTCAGAGCTGCACATGGTAATCTATTCACAAGATATGTGGCTGTATTTACAGCCTCAGCCCAAAGATAATTTGGACAGTTCTTCTCCTTTAGCATAGCTCTAGCAAACTCAACCAAAGTCCTGTTCCTTCTTTCTGCTACACCATTTTGTTGTGGTGTATACCTGCAGGTTATTTCTCTCTTAATACCTGCATTCCAAAGATAATCATTGAACTCTTGGGAGAAGTATTCTCCCCCTCCATCAGACCTCAGTCTTTTAAGCTTTTGACCTGTGACTCTCTCTGCATATGCATGAAAATGCTTGAAAGCTCCAAACACTTCTGATCTTTCCTTCAAAACATATAATGTTATCCATCTTGTAGCATCATCAATGAAAAGAACATAATACCTTCAGCCACTGATAGATCCTTCTTTTGTTGGTCCCCATACATCTGTATGAATGAGCTCAAGTACTCCATCATGTTTGAATCCTTTCTTCTGAAATGGTAACCTGTGTGCTTTACCCATTTGACATGCTTCACATTTATAAACCATGTGTTGACTTTGCACATTTGGTAATCCTAGTACAGACTGATTAGCAACCATAGCTTTAATTCCTCTTTCATTGAAATGACCTAATCTCTTATGCCAGAGATCAAGTTGTGTAATCACTGCTTCACCATGTGTGAGCAAAGCTTGACCAATGTTCCCTTGTACTCTTAAAGTAAAGAGTCTACCTTCTTTCTTACCAGAGACAATCTGATTATATCCATTCTCTGGATCTTCAACAAATACTCCTTCATTTGTAAACCTGACTTGAAAACCTTTTTCACTTTTCCAATTGAATGTACACTATGTCTTGTATTATCACCAGTTTGAACTGTGTGACTAGAAATGCCTTTTTCCAATTCTGACATCAATTCTATGTTTCCTGACAAATGATTAGAACATCCAGAGTCAATGTAAAATACCTTTAGATCTTCTTTATCTGATGTGTTGATTGAATTCATCATCAATGATGTATGACTTTCATTCTGTGTGTCATTTGCATAGTTGTAGTAGGTGGTGTTGTAGGATTGATTCTGTCCCCAACTTCTTCCTCCACCTCTACCATAGCCTCCTCTTTGACTTTGTCTACCTCTTTGAAAATTACTTTGATATCTTCCACCTCGGCCTCTGCTATCGTTGTTCTGATTTTGATTTGATCCTTGTTGGTTGTGCCAACAGTCATGAGCCAAATGATTACTCAATCCACAGATCCAACAAGCCTTTTTGTTGTTATTTTGATTACCTCTTCCTCTTCCAAAACCTCTTGGTCTTCCTCTGCCAGTGCCTTTACCTCTTGCATAATAAGCTTGAGAACTAGACTCCTCTTCATCCTTTGCTTTACCTTTATCTCCTTTCTTCTTGTTCTTCATGTACATTGCAGAACTTTGTCCTTTATCTCCATCTCCCTTCAAGTCTTGCTCATATGTGAGCATCAAACCAAGCAACTGGTTCAAATCTGGAACATAATGATTTAATGAAAGTTCTGTTGATAAGACAAAAGGTTTCCACCTTTCATCCCCTCTCAAACCTGCAAGTAGCTGAGCAATCAATCTGTGATCTTCAACATCTTCATCTATGGATCCAAGACTATCTACAAGATCCTTCATCTTAGTGACATAATCACTAATGGTTTGACTTGGCTTCTTCTTGAATGTTGTAAACTCTGACCATAGACTTGCTTTCCTTGCTTTAGTAGTGCTTTGGAAATGATACTCCAATGCATTCCATATATCTTCAGATGATTCCAATCCTCTGATGTGTGGTAGCAAATGATCAGAGATTGTATTGTAGATGTATGCTTTTGCACTTGCATCCTTCTTCTGCCAATGCTTTAAAGCATCAAGTTCCTCTTTCTCTGGTCGGCTTTCATCTTCAAATATTGGCTTCTCTTCTTCACCTGTTACATATACCATGAGATCCTTACTCATAAGTAAGGCTTCCATTCTCATTACCCATGCGGGGTAATTATCTCTGTCTAGTTTGTCAATGGAGATATGATCTGCCATAGTTCTTTCCTTCTGCTGCAACCTGTGAGCTTAAAGGATAAAGGATAATACCTTTTGAAGTTCTTTGTGTATGAGGATACTTTTGAAGTAACCTTTTGATGCCTTTTGTCTTCAAATGCTTCACCTTTGAAACTTTAATGGAAAACTTTCCAAACACTTCTCGTACCTTTGCCGCCTTCTGCTCTCAAGAATCTTTCTGCTCTGATACCACTTGTTGATGTATAAAACACCACAAGAAATGAATTAATGTGACACTAGAACACCTCTATGGTCACCATTAACTCATTGCCACTCCAAACTTTCAGAAATGATAGCCTAAAGTGAGAACTTTGCTTCTACAGAAATTCCTAGTCACTGAAATTACATACCTTCAGTATTTTGCTAATTTCTCCTAGCTCAAGTATTCTTTCTCCATGAAACTTTATAGGCTGAAACTAGAAGAGTAGAGCTTTTCAACAAGCTATTATATGCATCAAACGGATCTCTAGAACTCAAGTTATGGCCCTCACAAGATGACCCTATATGACCTTCCAAAACTGGAAATTCTTGCCTGTTTTAGTATTCCTGGGTGTCTAAAAATAAAAATTTGATGCCTAGCATCGAATTTCACTCAAGGTTGATGCCAGGCATCGACTTTGAGCTTTTTTAGGTCCTTTTTCTGCACCAGAAATACTCTCTTTTACACACACATGAAGAAGACCACTTGTATGCTAGAAGTCGATGTCGGGCATCCACTTTATGCTGAAACTCGATGCCAGGCATCGAGTTGCTCCACACACTTCATGTTTTTAAAAGATTCAACAACGGTTAACACACAGAGAATGAAAAAAATGACTTATCAGCCAAGATTCGATGCCAGGCATCGAATTGCTCAGAAAACTTGAACTTTTGAATTCATCACACAGTAGGCAAGCATGGAGATGATGGAGAGAGACTCATACACAGAACTTTACTCAGTTCTTTCTCATAGCTATGGAAACTCAGAAGTTTTACAGATGCTTTCTCACTCAGAGAAGCCCGACTATACTCAGTCATATAAAATGAACTCCTTCTTCTACTTCTTCTCTCTCTCTCTCTCTACGCGTCAGTTGATACAAACTAACTTATATAGATTTTCTCATTCCCGTGATTTTAAAAAACTTCTAGAACTAAAGTAAACTAACTTTACAAATATGATACATTTGTGAATTTGTCCCTTCACATAGGCATGGGGTTTCCTTCCTAAGATTTGACCTTCAAATATATGTCTAATTAGTGAGTGTTTCTCCAACAGCATAGACTCCCCATTCAGTCATGAATGCGGTCTTATGTTGATCCTCAGTAGCAATACCTACTTGGTTGTATCCAGAGAATCCATCTAAGAAGCTATAGACTTCTTTCCAATAGATGGTCCATAATGGGTAATGGGTAACTATCACGTATGGTGGCTACATTAACCTTTTTCAAGTTAATGCACACTCTCAGTTTTCTGTTCTTCTTAGGCACAACTACTAATGGCGATACCCATTCGGTGTGTTCTATTTCATATATGAATCCTGCCGCTAGTAGCTTGTCTATTTCTTCCTTAATTTTAGTAGCATAGACCTCATTGTATGTATAAGGGCGTTGTTTTGATGGTTTTGCATCTGCCATCATTGATATTCTATGAGAGCAAATCAAGGGTTCCACACCCTTGAGATCCTTATATGTCCACGCGAATACATTTCGATATTCCCGGATAAATTGTATTAGTTCTTCTTCTTCCTCAATTGACACATCTTTACCTATGTATGTACATCTTTCTCTCCATCTTCCACCGTTACTATGATTTTTTTTGTTCCTTATTTGTTGTCATACGCTTCTCCTTCTCGAGCCTCTCGTTTAGGCATTTGAATGGCTACCTTTCTCTCTTCTACTGTTGATATATTTAGGTAGTGATGTGTGTGAACACTCTAGGACCGCCGGGGCACTTTTTTCCCTCTTTAGGAGGTTTTTTTCCCCCCGCTTGTATATACGCCTATTGCCCTAATGGGCTACTTATCTTTGTACATTCTCTAGTAATACATTCAGTCGTGTGTGTTGTGCTCCAAGCTTCTTCTTCTTCCTTGTGCTGTTCGCGTGCTTCCGCAGACGTCTAACTCCAACAATTGGTATCAGAGCAGGTCGTTGCTTCTTCTAGGGCGCCGTCGACACTCCTCCGTTTGCAGTCTCAGATTCGCACAAAATTTGGTGAGCATACTCAGGGTGTTTCCGAGATCAAAACAGCTTCGTTTTGTGGTGCCGAAATCGCGATCTGAGCTCGTTTCGGCCTCCGAACGCACTATCGCAGTGCTTGTGCAGGCTATTTCGTCCTTTTCTGCCAAAGGTATATACCGATTTCTGTTTGCCAGTTTAAGCGTCTCAAAGTCTGCTACAGGTCTAGCAGAACTCGTCTGGGCAGTTCTGTTCAACTTTTTGAGATACAGTCAATGTTCTGCATCAAGGTATTTTAGTCACCGGCCATGGCTGAAAGCAGTGATGTATTCCGTATGTTGGCTGTTGAGGATAAGTTGGATGGTACCAACTACCCATTATGGGCTTATATGATGCAACATGTACTGGTTGCAAAAGGATTGTGGAACATTGTGCAGGGTGTTGAAAGACGTCCTGTTACACCTGTAACGACAGGTATTGCAAATACAGGTGTTGGAGCTGATGAAGATGGTGTCGAAGATGATATTCCACAGATTCCTATTCGTGCTGCTGTTTTTGTTGCACCTACTGCAGAGCAGATTCGTTGGGATGGCAGAGATGCCCAGGCACATGCATTGATAGCTTTGTCTGTCAAACGTGCCATTATTCCTCATATTCGCTCTTGCAGAACAGCAAAGGATGCTTGGGATACACTTACCACTTTGTACCAGGCTAGGAATGAGGCTCGTATTGCTTACCTCCGAAAACAGTTGGAGAGTGAGCACATGAATGAAGGTGATTCGATGGATAGTTTTCTTACAAAGATCAAAGACCTGAAGGAACAATTGATTTCTGCTGATGAGGTTATACCAGATAGCTCACTTGTGCAGACCGTTCTGAATGGCCTTCCTGATTCATATCAGAGTTTTGCCTCTACTCTTCGATTGATGATGAAAGGCAATCCGAATGCCTTGTCATTTGAGGAATTAGTCTCTGTTCTGTTGCAGGAAGATCAGTCCAGGCAGAACAGGTCCATTATGCATGTTGCAGATCAAGCTTTCCTGGCTAGTCAGAAGGGCAAAGGAAAATGGAGCTCTTCTACTAGTAAGCAGAAATCTGCAAATGCTGCACAATCGAAGAACCAGGATAAAGATGAGAAGAAATCAGAAAAGCAGAAATTGTTCTGCAAGTACTGTAAAGGAAATGATCATATTATAAAGAACTGTCCAAAACTGGCTGCTAAAGAGGCAAAGAAGAAAGAGGCTGGAATAGTTGTTGTAGAGGCCTCTACACCAAAAACAGAGTCTGCAAATCTTGTGCAGGAAGAAGAATGGGCGTTTACTACTGTCTGCAGTTTTGACCCATCTTCTCATGATCAGTGCATGTCTGCAGTAGACTCAGATGTTTGGTACTTTGACAGTGGGGCGACCAAACATATTACCTCGCAGCGCACTTTCTTCTCTTCACTCGAGCCTGCCCCTACAGGGAATACTGTCACATGCGCCAATAACTCCTCTTATCCTGTTATGGGAGTTGGTAAGATCATTCTGACTACTGCTGATGGTAGTTCTTTCACTTTGTTAGATGCTTTATTTGTGCCAGGGATCAAAAAGAACCTATTATCAGTTTCTGCATTAGCCAAGATTGGCTTGGTTGTGAAATTTGTTGATGATAGGTGTACAGTCCATGATCTCTCAAATGGCGATGTGATTATTGCTTCTGGCATTTTATGTCGTGGGCTGTATAAGCTCATAGACTATGAAAGATCTGTGAATGATTCGGCATGTGCAGTTCATGATTCTCAGGCTATGTCAGATGCAAAGCTTTGGCATGCACGCTTTGGTCATCTGAATTTTGCTAGTTTGTTACGCCTGCAAAAATCTGAAATGGTGTCCTCTTTGCCCAAACTTGAGGCACCTGGAAAACATGTTTGTGAAGGCTGTATTTTGGGCAAAATGCAGCGTTCTTCCTTTCCAAAAGATGGTTCAGTTCGGGCTATGCAGAAATTGCAGCTTGTACATAGTGATGTCTGTGGTCCTATGCAGACACCCTCTTTTGGAAATTACCTTTACTTCGTGACTTTCATTGATGATTTTTCCAGGCATGCATGGGTATATCCACTCAAAGCAAAGTCCGAAGTGTTCATGTGCTTCAAACAGTTTTTGGTTTTGGCTGAAAATCTGTCAGCATGTAAAATGGGCACCCTCCGTTCTGATCGAGGGGGGGAATATATGTCTTCAGATTTTAATGCATTTCTGGCTGAACGTGGGATAAAACACCAGTGTACAGTGCCGTATACACCTCAACAGAATGGAGTTGCTGAACGAAAAAACAGGTCACTCATGGAGATGGCGAGGTGCATGGTCAAAAGTCAGGCTTTACCACATAGTTTCTGGCTTGAGGCTGTCATGTGTGCAGCATATGTACTGAACAGGTGTCCCACCAAAGCGTTGCAGTCCATCACTCCATATGAGGCTTGGCATGACCGCAAGCCATCTGTTGCTCATCTGCGTGTTTTTGGTTGTTTGGCATATGCATTAGTGCCTGAACAACATCGCAGAAAATTGGATGATAAGGCAGTAAAATGTATTTTTGTTGGGTACAGTTCTGAAAGTAAAGTCTATCGTCTATATCATCCACAGACTAAACGCATTCTGGTTAGCTGTGATGTTGTCTTTGTGGAAGATGCTATTCAGCCATTGCTTTCATGTACTAAGGAGACATCTGTTAGCTCCAAAGACATGTATGATACTTTGATGCCTCTTTTTACAGGTGGACAGGCTAGCGCTGGTCCTAATGAGGCAACTTCTCAGCCTTTGCAGGTTTCATATGATGATGCAGATCATTCCATTTCTGATGCAGATTTACATGATGCACTTGTTGATGAGAGAGCTGATATTGAACAGGCAAAAACTATGCCAAAATGGCTGGTGCAGACTTTGCGTGACAGCAAATTAGATGCACCTTTGTCATATCGTACTCGTTCAGGCTCTCATAGTACCTCCTTTGCATCAGATTGCTATGCTATGGCTGCATCTAGTCTCTGTGATGAGAATGAGCCTGTTTCTTTTGATGAAGCACAAAATTCAGAAAATTGGATGGCTGCTATGCAATCTGAATATGATGCTATAATGAAGAATGGTACATGGTCTTTATGTGACTTGCCTCCTGGCAAGAAGGCCATTGGAACTAAGTGGGTATACAAGCTGAAGCGTAAAACTGATGGTACAGTTGACAGGTATAAGGCTAAGCTTGTTGCAAAGGGTTATGCGCAGGAAAGAGGCATTGATTTTGATGAGACCTTTGCACCTACATGCCGTATGACTACTGTTCGGAGCATTTGTGCACTTGCAGCCCATCATGGTTGGAATGTACATCAGTTGGACATTAAAACAGCATTTCTGAATGGTGACTTGCATGAAGAAGTGTATGTTTTTCAGCCCCGTGGCTTTGTGCAGAAAGGGCATGAAAACCAGGTGTGCAGGTTAAAGAAGGTGTTATATGGTTTAAAGCAAGCACCACGTGCTTGGTATGAGAAAATACATGCCTATCTGATTGCACATGGTTTTGAGAACAATCCAACTGAAAGCACCTTATATGTTAAGCGTGCTAATGATGTGCTTCTGATCATTGTTGTCTATGTAGACGACATGCTGCTCACTGGTCCTCTTGAGAAGCATATTGCTGATTTCAAGGCTGATTTGCATGCCTCATTTGAGATGTCTGATTTGGGGCATTTGCATCACTATTTGGGCATTCAGTTTATGCAAGTTGATGGTGGAATGGCTTTGTGTCAAACGAAATATATTGACACATTATTGCAGCATTTTGGCCTTGAAGACTGTAAGCCTATTGCCACTCCTATGGAGACAGGTTTACGATTGAGTCTTCATGATGCTGGAGATGCATTTGATGCTGTTCTCTATCAGCAGGCCGTTGGATGCTTGATTTACTTATGCATTACTCGGCCAGATATTCAGTTTGCTGTCTCACAGATGAGCAGGTTTATGCATTGCCCAGGAGTCACGCATTGGAAAGCGGTTAAGCGCATCTTTCGCTACTTGAGTGGTACTTGGCTACTTGGGTTGTTTTATCCCAAGGGGGGATCACTACCGCCAGATTTGCATGCTTTTTCTGACTCAGATTGGGCTGGTTGCTATGACACTCGTGTGTCCACCAGTGGTTTTTGCTTCATGCTTGGTAGCTCATGTATATCTTGGTTGAGCAAGAAGCAGCCTACTCTGGCCGCTTCCAGTTGTGAGGCTGAGTATAGGGCAGCTTTCACAGCGACTGTTGAGTGTGTGTGGCTCAGACGCCTTATGGCTGATTTGGGTGTTGGCCAGTCTTCTGCCACCACCATCTTCACTGACAGTCAGAGCGCATTGGCAGTTGCGAGGAACCCTGTGTTCCATGCTCGCACTAAGCACATTGAGGTGCATTATCACTATGTCAGGGAGAGGTTCTCTGCTGGGGAGATCAGCTTGGCATATGTGCCCACGCATGAGAACATTGCAGACCTTTTCACGAAGGCTCTGCCTAGGGAGAAGTTTGAAGCTTTCTGCAAAGCTTTGGGCTTACTTCCTTTTGTGGAGTGATTTCCACATAGCTCGGCACTTCCTTATACATGAGTGCCAGCTCCTTATTCACCGCATCACTTCCAGGGGGGATTTGTTGATATATTTAGGTAGTGATGTGTGTGAACACTCTAGGACCGCCGGGGCACTTTTTTCCCTCTTTAGGAGGTTTTTTTCCCCCGGCTTGTATATACGCCTATTGCCCTAATGGGCTACTTATCTTTGTACATTCTCTAGTAATACATTCAGTCGTGTGTGTTGTGCTCCAAGCTTCTTCTTCTTCCTTGTGCTGTTCACGTGCTTCCGCAGACGTCTAACTCCAACATCTACATCATATCTTTTAAAATGCTCTAGAACCTCAAATAGATCAGGATTTGGTCCAATTTTACTCATTCTTTCCTCTTTCTCTTGTACTCTGGGGGCGGCTTCTATTGCCAAGATCTTGGTCGGTTCTTGCTGATCTTTAGTTCGAATGGTGTCTAGATAGCTCTCTTTTGAATCGAATTCTGGTTCCATTTCTATACTGTCATACTCCTCTTTCCATTCTTTTTCTAAAATTTCCCCTGCTTCCACTTCTTGAAGGACAACCATGTACAAGCTTACATCATAGCCCTCTTCATCTATACACTCATTCATAGTTAGAACTTCCTCATTCACATATACATCTAAGGTTGCTAGGATTTCCATCCATCCATGCAGTTCAAAGGTTTCATCAGGAAAGATTTGAGGCATGTACCTTGGGTTCTCTACAGGTTGGTAGTTAGGATGTCCTATTGGCCACATCTGTCTTTTACTATCCTCTTTCTTGGCTTCTTTACACATCCATAACTGAGCGTCCTCGTGCATCCATGATTGATCGCTTGATCCAGTGCCATGAATTGATAGGTCGTCTTCCTCCTTGTGTATGGGATTCCATTGTAGCGGAGGAACATCTCGATATGCAAACGTATGCACGCTTATCTTGGTGGTATTTCCTTGATGTTGCAGGTATAATGAATCTCTTCCCCAGTCTTGCACTATCCGCATTTGTCTCATGAAGGGTCGACCTAATATCATTTTGTGATTGTTAGCCTTTTCAAACTTACAGATGGCTAATGTGTGTTAAAATTCGACTCCACAGGTGGTTAATTTGATCCTTTCTAATATTCCTAAGGGTTTCTCTACATGGCCGTCTGCTAATTGGAGCTTCATGCGTGTCGGTCGTAAAGCAGGCTTTCCCCATTTCTCCCAAATCTCCTTGTGGCGATTCCTACTCCAACTCCTGTGTCTATTGCCTTGGTCATGTACCCATTGTAAGTGATAGGTAGATATGTATTACCTTCATCTCTTTCACTGAATTCTCCCACCTTGTCTACTAGGATTTGTATCTTAGATTAGTTTCTTTTTTCCTTGTTTTTCTTTTCATAGTTCTCTTGCCCTAATTCTAGTTGACGTGCTACTTGCTTCCATAATTGCGGTTTAACCTGAAGTAATTCTTCCGCAGTTAGTTTGCATTGTACTTTTGTCTTCTTAAGTTTCGTTAGTTTGTGTGAATTCTTTTCTGAGTTTCCGTTTCCTTTTCCATGCACTGTGGGTGCTCAGATTATCATGGATTCCTTTTCGTATTCTCCCATGTAATTTGGTAAGGTTGAAATGCTCTGAGCTTCTTTTCTATTCCGGTCTAGTCTTGATACTTCCTCATATACTTCTTCCATGTTGGGATTTGGTTGATAAACTTCCACCTCTAATTCCTCAAAGGGAGGCTTAGTCTCTCCATTCTTCTTCCATTGTTCTTCTCGGATTCTATTCCATAACTCCTTTGGCCATTCAACCTCTAAGTCAGGTATTATTGACACAGGTTCGTTCTGGGTTCTCACTTGCTCACACTTTTCATCCTTCTCTTTAAGTTCTTTATCGTTGGCTTTGACACACTCCTTGTATTGATCATTTGCTATCCTCGTCTCTGGAAGGGTCGGGATAGTCTTTTCTAGGGTTGCTTGTGCTACCTCTATAACTTTTCTACATATCGAAGCCTCTCTTTTTCTAGTTCTCCTTGTGGGTAAAGCTTGTCGTGTTGTTCTACATTCGGTCCTGTCTTAATTCTAGCTTGGTAAGCTTTCAAACACATGTCTAGGTCGTCTGGTTTTGGGTCAGTTCGAATTGATCCTGGTTTCCTTGCTTCTCTGTAACACTCTTAGTCCAAGGGAAAGTGAATACACTCAATGGTATTTTGCCCCAAACTTACTAAGACTAGGTTAGCTTTTATCGCCTTAGGTCCATAATTTCACTTCGAGGTATCTATGGAGGAGGCAGCAAAACACATGCGCAACTAGATATCCAACTCTAGTGGTCACTTTCTGTAACCTCCCCTTCTTCACTCACACTCCCGGTTTCACTTAGTCACCTGCTTCCTCTTTTTCGCTTACTGTTTTCCAATTCCTCTAGCTCTTATTTCCTTCTACTCACACATCCACACTATCTTTCCCTTCCTCACTTTTTCCTCTTCTTCCTCCTCCGACCACCTTCCCCTGTTTCTCTTTCACTCTCGCACTTCCTTCACATGCAGATCCTCGTACGCACACTCTCCCCTTTTTTCTCTTTTATTCACACCTATACTCACACCTGCACTTCCACGCACACATTCACATACACACATGTATGAAAATACTCACTTCTCTTCTATTCACTCACGCACACTGGCACTCACAGAAATTCACACATACACACATCTACACTCGTACTGAGTTCCACTCCCACATTAATCTCCTTGATTCCCTTTAGGAACATTCTTGGTTAATATATGTGAGTTTTAGCAAAAAGGACATATTGCCTCAATGCACATAAGAATGGAAGAGGATATCCTATGCACTACAATGCTATATTTCTTATTAATTTTACTTTCATTTGTAAAACAAAGTCATTCGACACTTTGATCTATTTTGTTTAAATGTGCATTAGCATCATATGCTTACGCTGTGTTAGAGTTCACCCCAACAGATTCGTGATGCTTAAGGTAGAGAGAAGCACCCTATCGCATTGAATGTCATTGTGAAATCACAATATATATTTCTATTGCTGTTAGAACGTCAGCTCATAATTCTCTTAAGAGACTTCTCCATATAGCATTAGAAGATGAGCTATTCCATTCTGAAGGATGTGATGTGGTACAGTCTGATGAAAACACCTGATCATAGAAAAAGTAAAAAACAAATCTTCACTTAGACGGTTACAAACCGTGCTGGTTTGATTGTTGTTTTTACATCTATTTGTATAACCCTAGACATTCAATTGCAAGCGTAGTGCAAAAAGCACAGGATGTAAATCTTGTTCAATTCCTATAGCTTCCTAAATCACATGAGTATGCATCATCAAACAAGGAAGCAACATTCTTACCAATGGGAAGTTCTAAAGTAATCGCCAATATTCAAACAACACGTCAGATAATGACCTGATTGTTCAGCTTAATTGGCATCTTTTCACACAGCAACATGATAGCACCTCACTCATACAACATGGTCGATAATTGTCGTAGGTGCAAGTTGGATGATCGTTGCAAGCCCATGATTTGTAGCACGCCTTCCTCAACATGCATCCGTCCCTTATCTTCGGAAAATTAGTTCTCCCATCGATTGACCGCCCCAAATTATAGATCTAGGGAATGCAGACCTACTTCGGATATCGAGCCTCTATGTCCAATAGCTCCTTTCGTCGGCTGGCTCTACAGTAAGATGCAAGTCTCCACACTTTCCTTCAGCGGTTTGAGCACGATGGTTGCACTCAACCAGTGTTGTGTTGGCAGGAGCCTCCTGACACAACCTTTTGCCCCCTTTCTTCTATTGTTTTATGTATGCAGTCCTGACACAGAATGGTTTAGAGAGGGAGGACAACTCACGTCTGATCTTCCCCCAATACTCCCCTTGACTATCATGAATGACTTTGCTTTCCATGAAGATGAAATTGTGTGAACCTCTCTACACATTGTCATTCACGTATGTGTGCTACCGTAATTGAGCCCGTTCCCAAATCTGTTGCCTTTCCTTGAATCATGCAACATCTTTTTCCTTCTCCAAGTATCTCCAAAGAGTTGTGCCGCCCTCTGATCTGCGGCTGCCCTCTTGCCTCTCCTCTGAATCGCACAAAAAACGTGAATGAGGCTCCACAATCAGTGCTCTATTAACATACTAGCTCCCCTGTGCCCCTGCACATAGAGAAAAAAAAGCAGTCGAGCCAAAAAGAAAAAAAACCACCCAGCACTTCTGTTTCCTGACATTGCTCTCTCCTTGCTTCTCTTCACCTCCTCCGTGCCGCCCCTCTTTCGGTTATCGTGATCATGATAACGTTTCAGTTTAGTTGCTGTTTCTGTAGCCCCAGAAGGAAACTGTTAGCCTTTACGATGCATCGAGGGACGGGTAAGAATGACCTTCTTCCTCGCGATCTGAGTTCCTTTCGTGTTCGCTCAGGAACATTGCAACAGCTATTAAGCAACGTTATGCTTTCAGGCCTGACGAAGATGCTCGCAGTCGACCCCCCCCTTCTGCATACGGAAGAAGATGCCTCCTTTTCGTGTGGCACACCCTGAAAAATAGAGAGAGCGACCTTTTCCACCCCCACACTTTTTACTTAACACTAGTGTTGTACTTGGACACTTTAGTGTCCTTGGACACTTTAGTGTCCTGAAAAAAAGTCAATGTTTGATGAATTTTTTAGATTACCAGAAGAAACCATTTATAAATGTAACTATGCAACATGTTGGCATAAGGGTTGAATATTTTTAGAAAAATATAGTTTTTATTAAAGGATATAAAAATTAATATTTATTCACTAATTTTATGATGCTAATTTCAATACTGGCACAGAAATTACAGTGTTGTAAGTTAGAGGTTTTTTTATTAAAATCATGATCTTGTTATTTTCATTGGTCTAAATGCAATAAAATCTTTTATTTTAAATATTCCAACATGTTTCTATCGATAACTAGAGATTTGTAATGAATTTTACTAGGTTTATGGCATAAAATGAAGCTCATTTGTGATATGACAATCTTATCATCAATGAATTATTTTGCAAAGTGATCGTATGAACATGCATCAGTTTTTGTTATCAAAATACTATTTGATATTATTACAACTAGAAATATTTTTTTGACAACCTTAGGAGTCAAATTTCTATGTCGTTTCTTCAAGTTAAACAATACCACTATTTTTTTGCGCTAAGAAAAGGTCATTTTATGAGGAAATATTGCATATGCTACATGATTAAAGTTAACATGCTAGTTTTTTCTATATAAAATAGTTTATAATGCTTATAGAACTATTTTGACTCATAATATATACCTTATATCATTTAGAAAACCTAATTTTTTAGGATGAATTTTTGTTCTCAGTAGAGAGGATTATGGCCATTCAATGAAATATTGAGATTCTTAGTGGTATGTGAGATACATACAAAATTATTGGTTCAAAACATGTAGCATATCTTTATTCTACTATATGATGGTTTTTGAGATAAAACACAAACCATTTTAGTGTTTTTATGAATCAATATCATATAGAAGGCTGCTAAAGTGTATAACTATATAATGAGCACCCTATATTGTACTATTTTTTTTTATTATAAAAATGATTTTTCTAGTTCCCAAGACTTGTGGTAAATGATTATATGACAATAAATTAACATTAGAAAAATGATTCCAATAGGAGGAAAAATCTTTTTATGGAGATATTTCTTGCTTCTCATATATAAGCTTAGAGAAAAATAGTTTTTCTCAACCATATTCAATCATTTGTATATTTTGAGTTATCAAAAAGGGTTATTTTCTAAAATATATATTTTTTATAGAGCATCTAGGTATAGATCTTTATGGGGCTTTCAGGTTTTTTCAAAATTTTATTTGATTAGTATGTGTGATTTTTTTTATTTATTAGAAAAAAGGACACTATAGTGTCCTGTTTTGGTACAACACTAGTGTTAAGCAGCCAGCATCCTCCTACAATCGTTCATCTTCAACTCTTTACGGTCACACTGCCACGAAAATCCATGGAAGGATTTTATTTTTAATGCTCACTTGCTTCCAATCTAATGCCTTTGGGTACTCCCCTTGTCAGGGGTCATCAAGCCCACTTAACTCAACCTTCCATCTATTTAAACCCACCTGCAAATTCATAAACCAAAATCCCCCACAAGATATAGATAAGTCAAGAAATTTTTTATTTACAAAACGAAACTACCCCAGGATTGTTTGGGTTCCCTGACCCAATAATTCGGCAAAACTTAGGTGCATCATACTCCCCCCTTCTGCTTGCGAAGCCGCCCTCGACGAGTCAATTAGCACCAACTTTGTATGTCGTTTCACATCTTCACCTATCATGTCCACCTGTCTCCAAACTCATCAAAACATTAGACCATTTTCCATCGAATTACAATATCTACAACCAAAATGAAAAGACAAGCATATCAATCATCCACATCACAGATATACTCAGCACACATATCATGAATCTGCATCACACATGCATGTTCGACATCCTCTTTGTACACACCATGTACTCATACAAGCATAAATAATCCCCATATTCCCTTCTCAACATTCTTCCATCTATACGATCACTCCCTAGTTTCTCTTCCCATCTCTAACCCGAATTCTCTCGTCCATTTCCCATTTCCTTTTCACCTAGGGTTTTCTATTCCCACTTACCTTTTTGATATATCTCGGTTTTTTTTTTCTTTTTTTTTTTGCTCATTGACTAGATCCTATGCTAGGTCACCACCACACCACTCTAACTTGGTGGATACACGATAAGGACCACTCAAGCCTAACACGAGCTCACTCAGACAAGATCGCTCATCGTCAACATGATTCCGAACTTCACAAGTCGTTGCACCACCTAAGAGCCAAACTGAACACTTCCCAAGAGTTCGCAAATGAACAAAGTAACTAACACGCTTGGATCTCTCAAGTCAAGTCTTCCACAGACACACCGCAGCCAAAACCCTAGCTGAGCTTAAGCTTCGATTCAACATGCCTCATCAAGAGTCCACACATTCCCAGATTCCCACAACACAGACACATATTCCCATCCGAGCATCAAGCTCTCCCGCCTCTCTTATGTCCCCCATCAAGAGAGGAATTTTCTTTTTCTCTTTTTTTTTTCTTTTTCTTTATTTATTTACGCGCGATGCACAATGCTAGCCCTATGCAAAACCGACGTAAGCTCGTGGCTTTGACCACCCGGCCAAAGGGACTCCACTCGCCTATTGGCCCACATAGGCACATAGCCACATACAGGTTGAGCCTACAGCAAAACTAGCGTCAGCTCATGGCCTCGATCACCCGATCAAGGTTGTTCCACCCGCCTACTAGCCCACTGCAGCGCACTAACAACACACAAAATTACACAATCATTTCTTTCTTTTTTTTAAAAAAAAATTCCCGCATCTCGAGAATTAGGAGACAAAAGAAAGGAAATTTTCCCAACCATCCCGATCATGACACACACATATAAACTCCCCGTGGACATCCCGATGAGACACATCTCCTCTCTGTCGTCACTCAAGCCAAAATCCGGCCACTAATGTCATGGTCGACTTTTTCTCTCGAAACCCGCACACACTAATTACTCTGCCGACCTGAAACCTCAAAAAATGTCACTTCAGTCCTAAGCATACAACAAACTTGGTCCGTCCGTCCTCACATCTCTGACTCACAATCCCACAAAGCAAACCCTAATCAGACCTAAGTTGTTCCTACCGACATCCATCGCCTCGTCTATTTCTTTTTCATCTCCAACCTCTACCTCGTAGAGCTTCCACCTGACCCGATAAAGGACCTGGACAATTACCATCAGCCATTGTACCTCTTAGTGCCTCAAGCCTCGTCGCTAGGTCTCTAAATCCTTGTTTGTTGTGCTCAATATCACTTTGATATTGGAACAGGTCACAATCGATGCCTCGGAACCGATTCCATATTTGTTCCATCTCTTTATCTAACTCTCTCATCCCTTTTTCATATCCGAGGGGAATATCCTCCCTCTTCTCAACTTGAACGGTCAACTTCTCGACTTCCTCTCTAATCGATCTCTCCTCCCAAATCCTATTCATATTTTCTACATCTAAATCATCTACCTTCTTCGACAATTCATTCTTCGTCTCTTCTAACTCCGCTCCGAATGCATCCAACCTATCCAACATGGCTTTCAACTCTCCTTCCATTTTTTCTACTTTCGGGTCCTTTACTTGTCCTCACGTCTCATTGTCTTTCCGATTCATCCACCTACCGAGCTTGCTGCTCAGTTTTGCATTCTCTTTTTCTACCCGTCTCACTTTCTCATCACTCTCTGCTTGGGCACTCTTCATCCCTTCTAATTCTAGGTGGAACTCTTCAACTACCTTACCCGCTTGTTCATCATATCTACCAGTCATCTCTTGCAATTTCTTGAATTCCTTTTCCATTTGGTCGACTCTCTGTGCCAGATCATCATCATATTCAGGAGAATCATCCTCGGTCGCAACGCTATGGCAATCAGCTATCATCAAGCCGGTTCTTAGGTCTAAGACCACGTTTTCATGCTCAGACCTTGCAAGGCCTTCCCTCAAGCTCTTGTTCGCTTTCAACTCCTTGTTCCTATTCTCCACGTGTTGCAACAGTTCTACACACTTTGCGACAACCTCTCCTAATCTTGCTTGACTTTTCTCCAACTTTTCTACTTTGGCCCTCTCATTGTCACGTTCCTCGCGAAGACATTCCAACTCATGTTGTAGGCTTGCCAAAGATCTTTTGTTGTCCTCGGCTTTCACATGAAAGGTCGCAACCTGCGGACTAACCTCTTTTGCCACGACCTCCTCAATGAAAACATCCTTTGTGCGACATACGTGCTCACACAACCTTTTCTTTCCACAATCTGTGCATGCAGGAACAAAGTCCAATGGACTAGACACACGATGGCAAAATCTTGTGATGTGCCCTATCTTCTCGCAACACCAACACCGAATGTAATTCGAGATTGGAACAACCCGGCGACATTCATATGCACGATTTCTCATTGGGTGCCCAAATCCGCTTTGACTTCTAATCCCTCTCAGAGTCATCATTCTTGAGCTAATTTCTCGAACATCTACAACTTGCGTACTTTGTGCCATCTCTCTACCAAGACCAAAGCAACCAATCTGGGGCTTGGTTGTGCCACACAATTGGGGCACCAAGCAAACTCGTAGCAATCTCTATGAGATGTGCTAAGCCAATTCCCGACAAACGCACCAAAATGTAACACTCTTAGTCCAAGGGAAAGTGAATACACTCAATGGTATTTTGCCCCAAACTTACTAAGACTAGGTTAGCTTTTATCGCCTTAGGTCCATAATTTCACTCCGAGGTATTTGTGGAGGAGGCAGCAACACACATGTGCAACTGGATATCCAACTCCAGTGGTCACTTTCTGTAACCTCCCCTTCTTCACTCACACTCCCGATTTCACTTAGTCACCTGCTTCCTCTTTTTCGCTTACTGTTTTCCAATTCCTCTAGCTCTTATTTCCTTCTACTCACACATCCACACTATCTTTCCCTTCCTATTTTTTTCCTCTTCTTCCTCCTCTGACCACCTTCCCCTCTTTCTCTTTCACTCTCACACTTCCTTCACATGCAGATCCTCGTACGCACACTCTCCCCTTTTTTCTCTTTTATTCACACCTATACTCACACCTGCACTTCCACGCACACATTCACATACACACATGTATGAAAATACTCACTTCTCTTCTATTCACTCATGCACACTCGCACTCACAGAGATTCACACATACACACATCTACACTCGTACTCAGTTCCACTCTCACATTAATCTCTTTGATTCCCTTTAGGAACATTCTTGGTTAATATATCTGAGTTTTAGCAAAAAGGACATATTGCCTCAATGCACATAAGAATGGAAGAGATATCCTATGCACTACAATGCTATATTTCTTATTAATTTTACTTTCGTTTGTAAAACAAAGTCATTCGACACTTTGATCTATTTTGTTTAAATGTGCATTAGCATCATATGCTTACGGTGTGTCAGAGTTCACCCCAACAGGTTCGTGATGCTTAAGGTAGAGAGAATCACCCTATCGCATTGAATGTCATTGTGAAATCACAATATTTCTATTGCTGTTAGAACGTCAGCTCATAATTCTCTTAAGCGACTTCTCCATATAGCATTAGAAGATGAGCTATTCCATTTGGAAGGATCTGATGTGGTACAGTCTGATGAAAACGCCTGATCATAGAAAAACTAAAAAACAAATCTTCACTTAGACTATTACAAACCGTGTTGGTTTGATTGTTGTTTTTACATCTATTCGTATAACCCTAGACATTCAATTGCAAGCGTAGTGCAAAAACCACAGGATGTAAATCTTGTTCAGTTCCTATAGCTTCCTAAATCACATGAGTATGCATAATCAAACAAGGAAGTAACATTCATACCAATGGGAAGTTCTAAAGTAATCGCCAATATTCAAACAACACGTCAGATAATGACCTGATTGTTCAGCTTAATTGGCATCTTTTCACACAGCAACATGATAGCACCTCACTCATACAACATGGTCGATAACTGTGGCGGGTGCAAGTTGGATGATCGTCGCAAGCCAATGATTTGTAGCACGCCTTCCTCAACATGCATCCGTCCCTTATCTTCGGAAAAACAGTTCTCCCATCAATTGACCGCCCCAAATTATAGATCCAGGGAATGCAGGCCTACTTCGGATATCGAGCCTCTATGTCCAATAGCTCCTTTCGTCGGCTGGCTCTACAGTAAGATGCAAGTCTCCACACTTTCCTTCAGCAGTTTGAGCACGATGGGTGCACTCAACCAGTGTTGTGTTGGCAGGAGCCTCCTGACACGACCTTTTGCCCCCTTTTTCTATTGTTTTATGTATGCAGACTTGACACAGAATGGTTTAGAGAGGGAGGACAAATCACGTCTGCTCTTCCCCCAATACTCCCCTTGACTATCATGAATGACTATGCTTTCCATGAAGATGAAATCGTGTGAACCTCTCTACACACTATCATTCACGTATGTGTGCTACCGTAATTGAGCCCGTTCCCAAATTTGTTGCCTTTCCTTGAATCATGCAACATCTTTTTCCGTCTCCAAGTATCTCCAAAGGATTTCCTTCATCAATTGACAAATTGGAGAGAGGTAACTACTCAGCTTGGTCATTAAGAATGGAAGCTTATCTCCAAGGTAGAAGTTTATATGGTTATGTGGCTGGAGATGAAGTTATGCCAAGTTTCAGGAACAAAAGTCAACCAACACAAGAAGAGCAAGAGAGATTGAGCACATGGTGCTCCAAGGATGCACTTGCAAGGTCTTATCTCCTCAACTCTATCTCAGATTTTTTGTTGCCTCACATTAGGAGTTGTAAGACATCTCAGGAAGTGTGGGATGCACTTGAAGCTTTCTTTTCTTCAAGTACCAAAGCTAGGAAGCATCAACTATGGATGGATTTCACAACTCTCAAGAAGGCTCCCAAACAAAATGTGACTGATTTTGTCACAAAGCTCAAGGACATAGCAGATCAATTGGGAAGCATTGGAGAGGTAATAGATGAAGAGCAAATTGTAAGGCAGGTGATCAATGGCCTGAAGGCAGATGACAAGTGGGAAGCATTCACCACAGCTATGGATTTGTACATGGACATGCATGTACCTGATTTCAATACACTCATTGGACAACTACTTACTCAAGAGGCAAAGCTTATCAAAAATGGAGAAAGCTCTAAAGGTAATCAATCTTTAGCTTTATACACTGATAAAAGCAAGTCAAAAGATAACAAAGGAAAGGCAAAGAAAGTGGATGATGAAGCAGGTACATATCAAGCTAATTATGCAGGTAGAGGAAGACATGGCAGAGGTAGAGGAAGAGGAGGTAGACAAGGCAGGGGGAGATCCCAAGACTCCAACTCATGTTCTATTTGTGCATTAACTAATCATACAACTAAAAATTGCTTTAGGAATTCCAAGAATCAAAGAGGCAGAGGATACAATAGAGGAAGTTATGGCTATTCAAGAGGAAGGTTCAACAACTATCATGGCAACTACAACAACTACAATCATTCAAACTATCAAGGAGGCTACAAAGGAAGGAGAGACTACAATAACTACACAAAAGACTCAAACAAAGAGGATTCGTTATTGATCATGAACATGGCTATGCCACAAGGTAAATCTGATGAGCATGTTTTCTACATAGACTCAGGTTGTTCAAATCATGTGGCAGGAAATGTGGCACTCCTATCAGATTTAGAAGATCCAAGGAATAAGCATGAGGTACAAACAGGAGATGATACAAAACATCCTGTGGAGAAAATAGGCAATGTCAAAGCACCTGATGGAAACATCAACCTACTCAGTAAGGTACTCTATGTCCCTACCATTACAAAGAATTTGATAAGTGTTGGGCAGATAGTAGAGAAAGGGTTGCAAGTCAGGTTCACAAAGGCAGGAGCATTTGTTGAAGATCCAAGTCAAGGATTCAGAAGAATTGCAAAAGGTGAAAAGATAGGTAGATTGTTCACATTTGAATTACAAGACACTAGAAACATTGCCCTCTTTAATTATGGTAGTCAAACACTCACAGAATTGGAAGTATGGCACAAAAGGTTAGCACATATTGGTGAAAGGTCATTAAAGCAAATCTGCAGGGACCAAAGTGTACTTGGACTTCCTAATTTGTCAAAACAACATATGATTTATACGTGTAGTGCATGTCAATTTGGAAAGTCTCACAGGTTACCATTCATGAAGAAAGGTTATATGCATGGAGATCTCTTGGAGTTGGTTCATACAGATGTATGGGGACCTAGCAAGGAAGCTTGAATATTTGGATCAAGGTATTATGTTTCCTTTATTGATGATTGCAGCAGATGGACTATCCTATTCTTTATGAAACACAAAGATGAAGTTTTTTCATGTTTCAAAAGATATTTGGCTCTTGTGGAGAATCAAACAGGTAAATCACTAAAAAGGCTAAGGTCAGATGGAGGGGGAGAATACTTCTCCCATGAGTTTGATTCTTTTCTTCAAGAAAGAGGAATCAAAAGAGAGGTAACTACAAGGTACACTCTTGAGCAAAATGGAGTGGCAGAAAGGAGGAATAGGACAATTGTTGAAGCTGCAAGGTCTATGTAAAATGAAAAGCATTTACCTAATTACTTATGGGCTGAGGCTATATCTACAGCCACTTACTTGATTAACAGGTTGCCTTCAAAATCCCTTGATGGGATGACTCCATATGAGGCTTGGAATGGAAGAAGACCAAGCTTAGATCATTGTAAAATTTTTGGATGTATTGCTTTTGCTCATGTTCCTTCATAGGTTAGAGGCAAGATGGATCCAAAGGCAGAAAGGTGTGTATTTATTGGATATGACAACAATCAAAAGGGCTACATGTTATACAACCCTACCAACAAAGGATTCTTGGTAAGCAGAGATGTAGTTTTTTATGAGAACAATTCATGGTATGAAGATTCATGCAGGAAGGTCAATTTACCATATAATCTTGAAGAAGATTTTCCAAACTTGGTAGAGAACAACCAAAGATTGAAGAACAAGACACCTCAGAGGATGATGAAGAATCTCAAATGGAAAAGATCAAAGCATGGAAGTCTAAAGGTAAAGCAAAATTGCAGGAACTTGGACATGAGGCAGAATCATCACATCATGGCCTAAGAAGATCTATGAGGGAAAAGAAAAAACCAGAAAGGTATGGGTTTGACACCTCATTAGTAACTAAACACTCTATCTACATAGCACAGGATATAAACCAAGAGGAGCCATCATCATTTGAAGAGGCCAAAGCAAAATCAGAATGGAAGCATGCGATGAAGGAAGAGATTGAAGCACTTGAGGAAAACAACACTTGGGATTTGGTGCCCAAGACTTCATCCATGAAGGTAATAGGCTCAAGATGGGTCTATAAACTCAAGAAGAATTCAGATGGTTCAATTAACAGGTATAAGGCAAGGCTTGTAGCAAAAGGCTTTGCACAAACTCAGGGAATTGATTATGAGGAGACCTTCTCTCCTGTGGCAAAGATGCCTACTATTAGGGTTTTGCTTAGTATTGCCTCTTCCAAGAATTGGAAGATACTTCAACTAGATGTAAAGAATGCATTTTTGAATGGTTGGATAACAGAAGAGGTATATATGGCACAAACACCTGGTTTTGAGAATCAAGTTTATCCTGATTATGTGTGTAAACTTAACAAAGCATTGTATGGTCTCAAGCAAGCTCCAAGAGCTTGGAATTTCAGGCTTGTTTCATTCTTGCAGGACAAAGGCTTTCAACCAAGCAAGTCAGATCCTTCACTCTTTATTAAAAAGAGTAATTCCGAGGTCATCTACCTATGTGTATATGTAGATGATATTATATTGAAAGGAAATGATGCAGATGGTATGAAGAAGATCAAAGATCAGATGAGAGAAGAGTTCAAGATAAGTGATTTGGGTTCACTTACCTACTTCCTAGGTTTGGAAGTTGTCTACAAAGATCATGGTTTGTTTCTCACTCAAAGAAAGCACATTAAGGACATGTTGGCAAAATTCAAGATGCAAGATTGTAAGATTGCAGGTACTCCAATGGAGGTCAATCACAAATTGATCTCACATGAAGGTGAACTCATAGAGGACATCACATCATATCAAAGTCTAGTGGGTAGTCTCAACTATGCCACATTGACAAGAGTAGATATATGTTACAGTGTGAGTGTGCTAAGCCAATTTATGCACACACCAAGGAAACCACATATGGATGCTTCCAAAAGGATTCTCAAGTATCTCAAAGGAACCATAAATGAAGGACTTTATTATCCTTATGTATCTGATTTAGGTTTGAAGCTATTTTCTGATGCAGATTGGGCTGGCTCCAAGGAAGATAGAAGGAGCACTTCAGGTTATCTTACCTTTGCAGGTGCAAAGCTAATTTCATGGTCATCCAAGAAGCAACCCACAGTTGCTCTCTCTTCTACTGAAGCTAAATATAGAGGTCTTGCCATAGCTACTCAAGAAGCTATGTGGATGAAGACATTATTCAAAGATGTTGGATTGGAGTTTGGAACTCCAATCCAAGAAGCTATGTGGATGAAGACATTATTCAAAGATGTTGGATTGGAGTTTGGAACTCCAACTATTTTTTGTGACAATATGAGTTCTATTCACTTGGCTGCTAATCCTATTTTTCATGCAAGGACTAAACATATTGAAGTTCATTATCACTATGTACGAGAGAAGGTTCTAAGCAAAGAGATTCAAATATCATATGTGTCCACTCATCAACAATATGCAGATATTCTAACCAAAGCATTGGATGGTACAAAGCTTTGCAAATTCAAGGCTATGATTGGTTTGCAGGTAATCTTGGAAGATTGAAGACCTCAAGCATACTTGGCTTGAGGGGGAGCTGTTGGAGCAAGTCTATGACAAGCGTAAGTATTGGTAAAGAATGCATTTTTGAATGGTTGGATAACAGAAGAGGTATATATGGCACAACCACCTGGTTTTGAGAATCAAGTTTATCCTGATTATGTGTGTAAACTTAACAAAGAATTGTATGGTCTCAAGCAAGCTCCAAGAGCTTGGAATTTCAGGCTTGTTTCATTCTTGCAGGACAAAGGCTTTCAACCAAGCAAGTCAGATCCTTCACTCTTTATTAAAAAGAGAAATTCCGAGGTCATCTACCTATGTGTATATGTAGATGATATTATATTGAAAGGAAATGATGCAGATGGTATGAAGAAGATCAAAGATCAGATAAGAGAAGAGTTCAAGATAAGTGATTTGGGTTCACTTACCTACTTCCTAGGTTTGGAAGTTGTCTACAAAGATCATGGTTTGTTTCTCACTCAAAGAAAGTACATTAAGGACATGCTGGCAAAATTCAAGATGCAAGATTGTAAGATTGCAGGTACTCCAATGGAGGTCAATCACAAATTGATCTCACATGAAGGTGAACTCATAGAGGACATCACATCATATCAAAGTCTAGTGGGTAGTCTCAACTATGCCACATTGACAAGAGTAGATATATGTTACAGTGTGAGTGTGCTAAGCCAATTTATGCACACACCAAGGAAACCACATATGGATGCTTCCAAAAGGATTCTCAAGTATCTCAAAGGAACCATAAATGAAGGACTTTATTATCCTTATGTATCTGATTTAGGTTTGAAGCTATTTTCTGATGCAGATTGGGCTGGCTCCAAGGAAGATAGAAGGAGCACTTCAGGTTATCTTGCCTTTGCAGGTTCAAAGCTAATTTCATGGTCATCCAAGAAGCAACCCACAGTTGCTCTCTCTTCTACTGAAGCTAAATATAGAGGTCTTTCCATAGCTACTCAAGAAGCTATGTGGATGAAGACATTATTCAAAGATGTTGGATTGGAGTTTGGAACTCCAATCCAAGAAGTTATGTGGATGAAGACATTATTCAAAGATGTTGGATTGGAGTTTGGAACTCCAACTATTTTTTGTGACAATATGAGTTCTATTCACTTGGTTGCTAATCCTATTTTTCATGCAAGGACTAAACATATTGAAGTTCATTATCACTATGTACGAGAGAAGGTTCTAAGCAAAGAGATTCAAATATCATATGTGTCCACTCATCAACAATGTGCAGATATTCTAACCAAAGCATTGGATGGTACAAAGCTTTGCAAATTCAAGGCTATGATTGGTTTGCAGGTAATCTTGGAAGATTGAAGACCTCAAGCATACTTGGCTTGAGGGGGAGCTGTTGGAGCAAGTCTATGACAAGCCTAAGTATTGGCTTGAGTCTCACAAAGTCTTAGAAGAAGCTTCAAAATGAAGACTATGTAAAGTTCACTTGTGAACTACCTCTTGTAATTTTTTGAAGAGTTTACTTAATGTAAAAGTAAGAGAATCTTAAGTGGTTGAGTCCACATGATCAAAAAGGGAAAGAGGAGCCACAAATTCGTGATTTGTGGTAGGTAGAGAATCAAATCAATCATTGATTGATTGGAGAGTGATTGAGGGAAGTTAGCCTCCCAAACTCAACTATAAATAGATGGCTGTTTTAGTCGTGGTTAGAGAGACCTATGTGAAGACCTCCAAGAGCTTAGCTTTATGCCATATCAAGGTGTGATTACAAGGCACACATATGTATCATCAGCTTGCAGAGATGTTTTTGCTGAGCTTGGTGCATCATTTTCACTGATTTAACTTGGTACCCGACTTTTTCACTCATCTTGTCAGAGCCATTTCGCAGTGGTTACTTATCCAAATTCAATGATTTAAAGCTTGTTGGATTAATCTTACTGTCTAGTATAACCATACAAATTTTCATAATCATTGGATTCCTACATTTTGAGTTATGTTGATTTTTCTGCTCACTAGTCTCAAACTATAGCAGCCCATGAAAATCGGGATGATGTGAGCAGTTGTTAAAACTCATTCTCAGTGTGTGGTTCATTATTTTTGATGAGATTACTCTTGAAAGTTAGCTCTTTAAGCTACCTAGACTTCCCCAAGAGGAATTAAGCTAATTGCTGCTGTGCTCAGAGAATTATGTAAAACACTGGACAGGTGTATGAACCAAGAATAGCAAGTTTTCACCTCTGAGCTAACTCCAACTTATCTGTTTTGATCTATCTTTTTTAGAGTGATCTTCCAAGGTACATAGGGTGTCTAATACATCCATTGGCAAGCTAAAAGGGCCCACCATATACTCCTGGAGTTCAATTGGCTGGTGTAGATCAAGGATTTTGCAACACCTCTTCATCTTCAAGCACATACCTATCCATCTCTTCATAGTGTGGTTGGTGTATTTTTGTTCTAAGTGGCAGTACAAGGCAGCTCCTTGTTGGAGCTTTCTGTTGTAAGGATATGTTTGATGTGCACCGGTCCCTCCTCGTACACACATGTGTGTGGGGTGATCTCCTCCACATAGACTACACCTTCGTAACATAGGCACTCTTAAGGCTGGGTGTTGGTAACTTCTCTATCCTTGGGCTCCCAATTTTTTTGCTACCAGCTCCGCTAATTCCTCCACATTACTGGAGTTGGATGTAATAGTACTCCGATAGTCTTCTGATTTAGTGGGGCTGGGTGTGCTCTTGAGATCCTCAGCTAGATTATCTTCTAGCTCAATGCACTCTTGAAGAAACTCACTTAGGGTTTGTAATGTCTTCACGTAAATTAGCGTTCTCAGGGTTCCATTCGTTAGTCCATCCAAAAATAATGAGATCATTTTTTGTTGAGTGGGTCTCTCTACAGCGCGACATCTATCGACATACTGGTTGAATCTACGGGCAGCCGTTTTCACAGTTTCATTAGGGTTCTATTTAAAGCTATGGATTAAAGACGTAGAATTGTGTTTAATCCCTCTCTTAGTGAATTCTCCAATGAATTCTTGAAAGAATTGCTCCATATTTCCAAATTGGTTGGGGTTTAATGGCAGGAACCAAGTCAGAGCCGTTCCTGCGAGGGTGAGTCCGAAAGACTCATACTGCACGAAGAAGTCGTCTACTTGTTCTGCCCTTAGAACTTGTTTAAATTTAGCAATGTGATCATAAGGTTCTCCCAATCCATCATAATGATTTCTCACGCATTTGGCTACGTGAATAGGTCTCAACCTTCTCATTGTTTATGGCGGGCTAGGCATTATAGGGAAGGTAGGAATTGCTAGTCTAACTGGGGGTATTCCATGCTATACTCCTATTGGTGGTTGTGTTCTTACTAGTGGTCAGTATTGATTTACCCTTTAGCTCATAAAATGTCATCGAGTTTTCTTCTCTTCCTTGGGCCGGTGAATCTATTTGAAGCAACAGGTCCATTCCCTGGATCAAATAGACTTCCAATAGGTAGTCGTCTTGAGGTATCAAGTCCCCTCTCAAGACTCGCGTCACCTAAGACTTGCCTCTAGGAGTCGTCACTAACTCCTCAGGATTTGGTCTCCCTGATTTTTCTTGTCCCACGAGCTCCCTTTCATTGATCAAATTGGGAAACTTAGTCACTATGTATATGTGACCTATCATGTCAATGTATGCTCCTCCTTCATACTTAACAGCCGATCTGGGCACAATTGTTGCATCCATTGAAGTCACCATCCTAGCCATAGATCTGTTTAAGCCATCCAGGTAGATGGGAATCTCCTGGGCATTAGTAGAAACGTACTGTAAGGAAGTGCGGTACTCTCCCTCCACCGTGGTCATGAAGTTTCTACTTGGAGCGGGACCCTGCATGTCTTTTGAGGCCATGGGTATCTCCTCCTCTGAGTCACTAGAGGTATCTGAATAGACAAAGCGATGACTGATCTAAGCAGCACTTCCAACAAAAGATATGACACTTCTTCGGCTACTTAGCACTCTTCCTGACCTCAAGTTCATTCACCCTCCTGAGGTATCTCTAGGTCTCTGATACTCTCCCTAAGTGGCTCCTCAAATGCCTCAATTTTACCCTTCAAAATGCTTCAAATACTCTGGGTGATACCACATTAGGCGATACCAAATTGTCCACGATACGATACCTTAAACCTCGACGATACGATGCTGTAGCAACAGGCGATACGATACCGTTGTTGGTCATGATACGATATTTGCTATCCTGGTGATACGATACCTGAAGACTATACGATACGATACCAAGCCTAGTCATGATACGATACCTATGGGTTCCACGATACGATACCAGAAACTTGGGCGATACGATACTTATGCTTTGGCCGATACAACACTTGGTACTCTCCTGGTACAATACTAAAAATCTAGATGATGTGGTACTAAAAATCCAGACGATACGATACCAAGTTTTGGAGGACACGATACCAAAAAGGGCACGATACGATACTGGATTTTGGCCCGATACGATACCTGAATATTTGCGCGATACGATACTGCCCTTCTCACATGATATAATATCACAGCAGGTGATGATACCATACCAAAGTGGTATCGCGATACGACACCGAAATGGGAGGTGATACGATACTTAAGGGCAACACGATACGATACTACTGCAGGTGGCAATACGATACCACCGACCTGCACGATACGATACTGGGTGCTTTGGTGATACGATACCAGAGTAGGGCACGATACGATACTAGAAATTTATGCGATACAATACCGCAAAACTACACAATACGATACCAATGCAAGTGGCGATACGATACCACCAACTTGCACGATACGATACTAGTATGGTATCGCGATACCAAACTGGATAAGGCACGATACGATACCACAAAGTGGACCACGATACGATACCACTTTGGTAAAGTGCGATCACGATACCAACCCGGTGATACGATACCACAAGTGGTATCGCGATACCACGGCTTGTAATCGGTGATACGATACTTCTGTGAGTATCGCGATACAAGGGAATTTCTAGTATCACGATACCAGAAACTCAACCGATCACGATACTCAAGCCAAAATACCTCAAAAATAAAAAATTTTGGTTTCCCCTTGCTCTTCTCTCACCCCTCTTCACTCCTAGCCTATTGACTCTTCCAAAGAAGCTCAAAAAACACTCTATCCCTCCCCGCGATACCAGTTGCACAAGTGATCACATTTTTGTGCACTTTTAAAGTGTTTTTGTCAATGAAATTTTATGGAATCTTACCTCAGTGATGTCTTGCTTGAGTCTTGAGCTCACTACCTAGCTTTGATAGCCTGGAAAGCACGATACCAAGCCCATGATACCGATCGCTGCTCTTTAACGATATTGCTTCTCTGAACCAGTGAGAAATGAACTAAAATTTTTGGTTTTAATACTTTTTGGTGATTGAAACTGAACTACACTAATTTGGCAATTTTTTTGGGATTTTTCTTGGTGACCTTGACTTACTCCTACTTCACTCCTCTTCTCCTCTTCTCCTAACCTAACCCTAACGCTTCCTTCTCTCCCTTCCAACTAACCCTAAACCTAAAAACTCATTACACACAACTCCGGATGTGAAGTAACAAGTGCTGAAGTGGTAGACTACTTGCCACTGAACGAGTTCACTTCTACAAGTACGATTTCATCACTCTCGAGCTATAACCATCACGAAGGCACCTTGGCTGAGTGTTCCCCGGCAACGATGCCAAAAACATGTGTACCTAAGTCAAGAAGACTTAAGGACTTGTGCCAAAGAGACTAAACCTCATTTGCCACACATGCATATAGTGGGAAATTGGCACACGCTTATTTGTCAATACGATCAAACGACCTAACCAAGTGTAGCTCAGTGATGAGTAGCACCTCCTTTAATGTCAATCCGGGAAGACATGAGGATGGTATGAAGACCTCGAGCAAGTGAAGGCACAAGTGTGTGAGTGAGAAGCACACAAACATGCACACACATACACACACACACGCACACACAACAAGAACAAAGAGAGTAAGACAATGGAATCACTTCTATTGCAACCAAGTTCTCATACAAGATCAAAACTACAAGAAGCTAACCCCCAAAAATGAGCTCTCTAGCTCTATTTATAGTTTTTGACTAGTGTTAGAGGGCCGCCGAACCAGGACGGATGAACCCGGACAGGTGCCTTAAATGTAAAAGTGCTGGACGGCCGCCGAACAAGGACAAGAGTACGAGGACAGGGAGCTTAAATGAAAAAGAGAATCTTTTAGGGAACGCACAGGTAACTGCAGAAGAGCGCACCCTTGTAAAAAAATCCTCTATTTAAGGCAATGAAAAGAAAGAGCAGGCAGTCCCTGTTTTTGTGGGAATTGTAGTGTGCTGTCTGATTAAGTCTCGCTGCGATTGCTATCACGTCTTGTGTGCGCGTATATGTTGTTGAAAGGATAAGTTCTGCTTGATCCGTTCCGTCTGTACTCCTACTAGTCGCGTATACTCACCTTAATACGGGAAGGTGAATCAGCTGTATTGTGCGGCGAATCTGTTCGGTGATGGTTAAGTAGGATTCTGAGTATGAACAAGTGTGGTACGTTATCTGTTAGTTCTTCTGTGAAGTAAGTAGTGCGAAGAGTAACCTCGAACTAATTGTCTGTAGATTCTTTGTAAGCAACTGAATTCGTTACTGCATCTTATATTTGTTGCTTACCCCAACTACGGGAAGATTAGTAGCTATGTGAGTAGACAGTGTCGGTTTATGGTTGATCGGTTATTACGAGGAGATTAACTGTTCGACTCCGCGTGACTTTAAGGTATAAGGTCTAGTTGGCACACCTACCTACCTTGAGGAAGTACGAATCAGGTGGTCTTTGAAGTATCTTTTGTGTGTAGAGTACGTAATCGGCCTGCTAACCTCAATCCTGAAGTTCTAATTCCAATACACTGAACAGACTTCCGTTGTTCAGGGACGGATGCTGAGCTAAGGACGGAATGATCGTAAAATTGTGTGTTAAATTGGGAAAATAGTACAGGGCCTCTGTTTAACAGACCCCTACCACTCCCAAGAACCCACGTGACTAAGAGAGGGATTGCGGTTAGAAGTAATTGAAACCAATCTAACGTGAAGTATCTGAATCGAAAGTAGAGTAACGCTTAAACCCATAAACGAGTATCAGTCAAACGTTAACATTTGGCGCCGTTTGTGGGAAAGTGGCAACTGTTTACCAGTCTCTGCGGTAAAGTAGCATTTGATTACGAGTTACTTGTGAGAAAGTGGCATTAAAGTGCTAAGCGGTTTGTAAGAAGCAAACATCCAGTAACATTTGATTTACTGACAGTAGCAACAGACCCAGATTGTTGCAAACTGCTCAGATAGTATCAATGGGCAATGATACATGCCGGTTACTCGGTCTGGTGAAACGTATCCTAGGACCCAGACGACGGGAACAAGAAAAGTACAAAAAACAACTCTAGGAAAAGAAGGTATAACGCGACCTGACTCAGTGGTCGAGCAAGTTAAGGACGCTAGAATTAATTCCGGTCATATTCCGGTGGAACGATCAGCACCTTTGGTACATGCTGGTGTCACCTCGACCCAGCCTAACCAAAGTATAGTAATTCCAGAATCTATCAAGACGCCGCTGGAGATTAGACAAACTCTAGGAAAAGGAATCAGTAAAAGCGAAAAAACGCTACAGTCTGGTAGACTGTCAGCTCATTCCGGTGATATTCCGGTAATAGAAACACCAACTGGTGGTCAAGGATTAGCATTTTTTGCAGAATCCTCAGCCAGACCCGCGTGTCTGGAAGAAAGATTTCGGATATTAGACATCCAGAAAGAGGGAGACCTATTCGAAGCTGAGGTCCGAAGTATCCTGCGCAAAAACAGCACACCAGAAGGCACGCCATCCAGCGACCCAGATTCTGATAGTTCAACTAATCAACCTCAAGATACAGAAGAAGGATCGGAGACACCCACGATGAACGGACAACAACAACAACAACAATTAGGTCAACCAAGACCGCCTCCAACAGGAGTAACCTACACGAAATTCGGTGGATTCCTAGGAGATGACCCAGACGCTCATGTACGAACTTTTGAGATAAGTTATGCAGTACTTAACCATCCACCAGATCAGGCGTACAAGGCCATTGTTTTTCAATCTACTCTGGTCAATGAAGCGGCTAGATGGCTTACGGAATACGACATTAATCATTTCGGTACCTATGATGCAGTACGAGATGCCTTTCTACAACGATTCAGACTTAAGAAGAATCCTGCTGAAATCTTTGAGTATCTACAGAGCAATCGACAGAAGGCAAATCAGACTGTCTAGGAATACGCTACTCTCTTCAGAACACATTTGCGGCAGATACCACATGCACATGCTAATTTACCTGACGATGTCATCTCTCAATGGTTTATCAATGGACTAACCCCACAACTGAAGCAGATTATGATCATCAGATGTGTTGGAGCAATGACACTGGATGCAGTCATTGCAATGGCTCTACAGTTGGAATCCAAGGTTGGTGGATTTTCAGAAGACTTGGAATGGTTAAGGACAAACAAAAATATGACTGAGGATATAACCAGGCAAGTATACTGCACCACGTGCAAAAATTCAGGGCATACAAGTGCTAACTGTGCGCTAAATCAAACATTCTGCGCTATCTGCAACACTGCCGGACACTCCACCGGAAATTGTGTCTACAATGCCAGAATACAGGGAACGGCAACAGTTAATGCTGTTATTCAAGAACATGGACAGGCAGCGAATCACTATGTACCTCCGCAACTGAGAAACAACCAGCCACAGGGATATCGGAACTACCGAGGACAAAGGAATAACAATTATAACGCCAACCGATGGCAGAACGGAGCACCCCCGGAAAACCCCAATTTACCACCGCCACGCTATCATTTTTGTGGTGAATTCAGACACATTAGGAGATATTGCAAAGACGCAGCTGAGTATGATCAAAGGAAGAAGGAGCGGCAAAACCCAATGGCCAACATGGTACAAATTACTCCGGTAGAAACGCAAACTGCTACAGTCCAAACACGATCAGGTAAACAACTGCAACCAGCAGCAGAAGTATTTGAACCAGGGATACGAGAACAACATAGGATGTATAACAAGGCTAGTCACTGGACCGCCACAGAACCACCAGTGTTCCCAGAACCCATTCCGGTGACTCAGACCTCGTCAGCAAAGGAAGGAATGCAACAAGAGGAAGCAACAGCAGAACAACCATCAGTAGTAGACATAACAGCAGATACATCGGCAACAGCAGAGACCTCAAGTTCAAAGGAGCAGGATAACCAATCTCAGCAGGCCTGGGAAATTTTATCCAAGGCATCTATCACCTTACCTCTCGGCCAACTTTTGGCGTTAGTACCTGGAATCCGGCAACAGTTTCAACAACATTTTAGCCCGGCACCCTCGTGCATTCCGGCAACCGCCGCAGTTCAACCGGAATCTGATTCTACGGTTGATCATGCAGTGCCCTTGATTATCGTATGGTATAAGAATGAGAAGATCACGCAGGTATTAATTGACGGAGGCTCCGGCGTAAACATTGCAACAACAACATTATGTAAAAAGTTAGGCTGGACCGAAATCGAACCAGTTCAATTCTTTGTCAGAATGGCTGATCAATCTAGAGTCCATCCCGTAGGACTTGTACGGAATGTACCCATTACTCTACAAGGTACGACTTTCAAAATGACTTTTGTTATACTAGATCTGCCCGAATCCACCTTGGATTACAACCTTCTTTTCGGCCGACCTTGGCTGAAGCATGCAAAGGTAATACAGGACTGGTCTGCGCAAGAGCTCACATTCAAAGATGCCAATCGTAAATATGTGGTAAAACTAGATGCTATACAACCCTGTGAACTTCACGCCAGACCTTATCTCGCTGAACCAGTTCATATGTTAGATGGACTATCAGATGATGAAGAAGAGCAATTTCTGAAGAATAACACCGATTTAATGTCTCTAGGAACTATTGATCTACAGTCCGTCATTAATAACTGGAACACTTCAGTTTGTGCAGTAGTAGCTATCACCGAAAAGTCTGAACAAGCAGATACTAAATTACAACCACTATTCAAGCCAACCGAGGATACAGAGAACCCACAACAATTTTATGCCCCTGAAGACCAGCTGATCACGTACAATCTAGGAGACAAGGACCATCCTCGACCTGTAAAAATAAGGCAAAACTTACCGGAAATCTTTCAGGCTAATTTGATTCAGCTCCTTCGCGAATTCTCAGACGTCTTTGCATGGGATTACAACGATATGAAAGGATTAGATCCGCGCATATATCAGCACAGAGTCATGCTGAAGCCTGAAGCTAAACCAAGTAGGCAGCCCAGCTATCGGATGAATCCCAATTATGCATCACAGGTAAAAGCCGAACTGGATAGATTATTAAAAGTAGGATTCATCGTACCAGTAGAACATGCTGAATGGATTTCACCAATTGTGATTGTGCCAAAGAAAAATAAGCAACTACGAATCTGTGTAGACTACCGGAAATTGAATGCAGCAACAATACCAGATCCTTTCCCGATCCCCTTTTTGGATACCATGCTTGATAGGGTAGCAGGCCACGAAATGTATTCATTCTTAGACGGATACAACGGTTACAATCAGCTTAGAATGGTTGAAGAAGATATACCAAAAACTGCTTTCATTACCAATTGGGGTGTCTTCGCCTGCACCGTAATGTGGTTCGGATTAAGAAATGCACCAAGCACATTTCAGCGATGTATGCAGGAGATATTCTCTCCTTATCTCACTTCATTCATGCAAGTATATCTTGACGACTTCTCAATCTTTGGGAAGATGATAGCACATTTAAGTCATTTACGATGTTGTTTTCAGAAGTGTAGAGAATATAGACTCTGTCTTAACCCAAACAAATCCGTGTTTGCGGTTTCATGTGGCAAACTACTTGGGCATATTGTATCTGCTCAAGGTATTCGAGTAGATCCAGATAAGATTTCGGCAATTTTAGAAGCCCCGGTACCCGCAACTCCAAAAGAAGTAATGCGTTTTATGGGTCAAATACGATGGCATGGCAGACACTTACGGTGGCTTGCTCACCTCGCAGTACCACTGAACAGGCTAATCACAAAAACTCCCCGACAGTTTGAATGGACTGAAGAATGTCAAACTACATTTGATCGGCTCAAGTATCTCTTGACGCAAGCCCCAATTTTACAACCACCGGACTGGGACAATCCGTTCCATGTTTTTGTCGACGCCTCAGATATTGCAATTGGCAGTATTCTGATGCAGCAAACAGATAAGTGGTTTCGCCCTGTTTATTACGCCAGTAGAAGGCTTGCACCGGCAGAAAAGAATTACTCCACTACTGAAAGAGAATGTCTAGGATTGATTTACTCAATCAAAAAGTTCAGACATTATCTACTAGGCCGGAAGTTTACCTTTCATGTGGACCATGCTGCCCTTGTGTATCTAGTAAGACAACAACATCTAGGCGGACGATTAGCCCGATGGGTGCTACTCTTGCAGGAGTTTGATTATGAAGTCATTCACCGACCCGGAAAAGCACATGCCCTAGCAGATTTCTTATCTCGCGTGGATTCCGGTGAAGCTCCGGTAGGCATAGATGACACGACTCTTGCGATTTATAATGCTGAACCACTATCCGATGAAACGGCCAACCCACAAGCACCATCTACATACTATGATCAGATTCTAACTTTTCTCACCGAAGGATGCTTCCCATCTGAGACGACCAAGGCAGTTCGAAGGAAATTGGCAGTCTTTAGCCGCCGATTCCGGCTAGTAGCAGGAGAACTATATTATGCAGATCATACCGGAATCTTACTTCGCTGTATTCCACCTCATGAGGTTAATTCAGTTATCACTTTGGCGCACTCAATTCCTTCCGGTGGCCATTTTGCAGTAGACTTAACTCACCGAAAAATTCTGCAAGGAGGTCTCTAGTGGCCAACAATGTACAGAGATGTCGCACAGTTTGTTAAACAATGTGATACTTGTCAAAGAACTGGTCAGCCCTTGCAAAGGCATTTTTTTCCTCTGCAACCCATCTTACCACTCGAACCATTTCAGAAATGGGGACTAGATTTTATCGGTCCAATCACACCCCCAGCAGTCTTCACTAACAACAGATACATACTAACCTGTACAGACTATGCAACAAGATGGGCAGAAGCCTGGGCTTTACGATCTGCTACAGCGGTTACGGTAGCAAAATGCCTACTCACGGATGTCTTCCCACTATTTGGCTTACCCCTGGAAATTGTCTCAGATCAAGGCACTCATTTTGTAAACAATCTAATGAAGGCCCTTACACAATCATTCCAGGTCACACATAAATTTAGCTCTCCTTATTATCCACGTGCTAATGGATTGGCCGAAAGTACAAACAAATCACTGTTGAATATCCTCCGGAAATTGATCATGGAAGCACCGGAAAGATGGGATCAACTACTACCTGCAGTATTATGGGCATACCGGACTACATATAAGGTAACAACAGGCTTGACACCTTTCAAACTAGCTTATGGCTTAGAAGCAATAGCACCCATGGAAATAGTCATCCCAAGTCTGCGTGTAGCAATCACTCAGAAGATGCTACCGGAATATTCGCTGACAGCACGAATGGACGCACTCAGAGAACTTGATGAGCACTGATGGCTCAGTTTTTTAACTATGCGTGAAGTACAACTAAGGCAAGCCAAGACACACGATCGATATTTGAAGACTCCAATCTTTTCGGTAGGCCAGCTTGTACTCTTCTATAACGCAAAATCGGATAGAGCAGCAGGAAAATTCAAACTACGATGGTTCGGCCCTTTCAAAATCTCAGAACAAATCGGTCCGGCAACTTTTTGGTTGACTACGTTGACCGAAAATCCACTTCCAAAGGTAATCAATGGGTCGAAGCTGCGGCCGTATTATCCCACTACTAGTACGCATTAAATTATTCGGCGGTGAACCGCGTTTTGTATAAATTTTTTGCGTTTTTCTTTTTCTCCCTTTTTAGTCGTGTTTTGTACGAATCTTCATGTTACCAGCCGCCCCTCCCTACCGGTCACTCAAGCACGCACGCCAGCATGCAAACAGTATCATTCCCGCACCGCACAATGATACCCACCCCCCAACGTGTTCTCCTTATTTACCCCCCTCGGTTGAGCCAAAAACGCTATTGTGTTCTCGAGAGTATACCTATTATCCCTGTCTTCTGTGTTGCCTGTAAGTGTGCTCGTAAACACCATGGAAGCGCTAGCCAACTACGCTGCTTTCCGTGGTGGTATCCCGACAGACGTCGGCGAATACCTGCGCTGCAGAGGATTGGCCAACTTCGCTGAGTTGCCCTGGCACTCAGTGGAAGCCCACCCCTCCTCCGCGCAGATCATCCACGCCATCGCCCAATTCCCCATCACCGAACGACAATGGGTCTTCCCTTCCCTCCCATATAGAACCGTCATCTCCTTCCAAGCCTTCTCTACAGCCTACCACCTCACCCCGCAAGGACGCGAAAATGGCCCTAGCATCCCTGTAGCACGCATGACCGAACTCTTCCCCTGCTCCTCATCAAACGAATATGCCATCCTCTGCCGCCCAGAACCCGAACGATCCGCCCTACAGTTCCTCGTAGCAATCCTCAACCTGCAAAAACGAACCTACAGCATCTCTCGCCCCTTCTATTCCGCCCTGGAGTTAGCCACCCGCAAACCTGTCAACTTTGCCTCTTATTTCTTCCAACGCATTCATAAGGAATCCGTCGCGATAGTAAAACAACTCCAGAAAGGCACCTCTCCGCGCTCTCGCCTTCCCCACATCATCTCCTTCCTCTTCCCAACCATTCTCGCCGCACAACCCCCACCCACAGGCCCAGCACTTAGGCACGAAGAATCAGCACAACCGCTCGATGAAACTGAAGAAGACCACGAAGAGATCAATCAACTCTTCCGCACTAAGCGAATCCGGATCAGCTCTTCAGAAAGCGAAGTCCAAGGATCTGCCGGAAAGAAACAAGACACCGCAGAGGACAAACAAGAAGAAACATACCACGACACCGCCACTTCAATACACAACGACACCTCGACGGAGCAGCAAGACCAGCAAAACCAAGCAGAGACAGAGATAGTGTCCACCGAAAAGGAATCCGAGCATCAACAGGAAGAACCAGAATCCGCCACAAAAGCACTGGATAATCTCATCGCAGCCATCAATCATACAGAAACCGAACAACAGACAATTACCAAGGTAACCACGACTGACACTGTTCTTCCCACCCCACCTGTCAACCCCGACCTCCCACCGGAACCATCCCGTCGACCCGGTTCTGAACCTACACCCTCCTCCTCTTCCTCCCCTAATTACTCTCCGCCAAACTCCCAAAACCTACTCACCGATACTTCCTCTCAGCCTCGTCAACCACAACCACCACCCAACGTATTTTCGGAACTAGCCTCCATGGGGCAGTTCCTCATGCATTTATCACACCAACTGCCCATACAGTTTAAGGAAGCCACGGACAACCTGAAGACCGAATACCAATACAAGGTAGACGTCCTGGAAGCTGACATCACCCCCCTCCAAGAAGAAATCGAAGCCACAAAGACTGAGAACCATCAGCTACAGACGCAGTTACCAGAGCTCCAAGCCAAAATCTCGGCAGAACAGACGCTAGTAGAGCAAAGAGATACAACCCTCAAGCAACTTGCAGCCAAAGAACGACTTCTACACGCCGCGCATGAAGAAATCCGAGCCCTGAAGGCCACCCTCCACGAAAACGAAGAAATCAACGCCTCTCTCGAAGAATTGATCGCAGAGACAAAGACTCAATTACAGGAATCCATCCAGAAGAACTAGGACCAACAAAAAGAAACCGAACAAATCCAAGAACAGTTACGACGAGCCGAAGAATGCGCAAATGAGGTTAACAGTATCCTAAAACACCAACTCGTACGGGAAGGACAATACCTCAAGGATATCGACAAAATGCGCAGAGAACGAGATGCGTATCGGAAAACTCTCGACTTCCAAACCCAGCAGTATGAACGCCTAGACAACCAAGTGCGTAACCAGAAGGAGTGTATTACAGAGCTGAAGACCAAACTGGCCGAAATGAAGACTTTCAGGGATGCCGCCCTATCCAACGATTTCTATCTACAAGAAGCTTTTGTGCAGACCCAGGCCGAAAACGTGCTCACCGAAGCAATCGCGCTTAGCTCTGTTAGAATAGATGCGCAGGTTTTAGAGCCCGACACGCTAAAACAACTATTAGAAACCCTTAAGAAAAAGATAGCTCGCACATTTAGATCGGCTAGGAGTATGTATCTCGAAGGTCTCATAGAAGAATAAGTATATTCGCCCATCCTAATTCTTAATGTAACGATGGATTTGCAATGAGTATGATAAGCAACTTTTGGTTTTCTGACATTTTCGCACATGCAAGGTCTTGTTCAGTTTAGCACCAATCTATGGAGTAACACGCGGCATAATGATTTTTACTCTGATACAAATATTATCAAGGGAGGGAAGAGTCATGTCCTACTGACATACAATCAGTTTAGCAAATGGCCGTTCCAGCACCGGTGTTTATAAAATGAGTATACAGAGCACAGCATTCTTCATTAGTATTCTTCGAGATTCAGTGCCAATTAGCAACTTCCAACATATTCTTCTCAGCAACCCTTCAACAAGCATGTCGGAATCTGACTTACTCCGATGGCAACTCAGAAAGCGCGCCAATACACAGACCCACGTGGTAACGACAACAGATACTACCCTACAAGATGAAGCAGATGACGCAGTAACTTCTGCATCAGTAAAGACTCAGCATAAATTCTCCACCGAATTTAAAATCGAGCTCGACATCAATTCGAAAAAGAATGAGGACTGGCTACGAAAGATAGGGCTCCTTCAGTTTGCCCAATTACCATGGGAGCAGTGGATTGCTAATGACGATGCAGAGGACCAATTACATAGCATGCGACAAACAAGCGGCTTCATTCTAAATCAGGTACGATTTTCGCCCTAGCTAGTCTCAGCCGTATTTAAACTACCACTCTATGATGGCGCCCGCTATCTTAAATGTTCGAATGAGGATCTGAGGAAGGAATTTGGTGACTGTGAAGGCCCCCGACGGTATTTCATGTTGAAAAATGCCACCTATCCCCGACGAGAACAATTTAAATGGTATTTAGAAAAGCTCTGTTTACTAGTGAAATTCGACTTAATGTCGAAAGAAAATTTTTCCCCCCTATTACATGCCGAAGAAGGAGGTCCGGTTAGCTGGACACATTGGCTGTATAACCACCTCTACCCACAAATCATTGTCGGGGATAAGAGAAGATCCCACACCAACAGCAGACTAGCAGCCTATTTAGCTGCTATATTTAATTTTGTCCAATCAGTAAAGGATAAGCAGCTACACTGGTCCCCCCATTTTTATTCCGGTGAACTTGATCGAATCGATACAGAACACCACACAGAGCCTGAGGAAGCAGCTCAACCCTCCACCTCGTCTGCACCTTTCTTCCACACAGGTAACAGTGCACAGAACCAGACCGTAGGGACGCCGTTTCGGCTGTCCATTAAACGACGAATGGCAGACAACTTGCCAACTGCCAGTCCAGAGCAATTACCGGACGATCTCCAACCCGATTTTGTCATAAGGATGCAAAACAAACTACAAGAGGTTTCTCAATATTTGCGGCAACAAGAACAAACGCTTCAGCACAAAAACAAATTACTACTCGCCACGATGACTAAGTCCAATTCATTAATGACACAGATGCAAAAAGAATTGGATGACAAAGAAGCTTTAATATCGGTGTTACAGAGTAACAACCGGCAACTAATGGCAGAATTGATCACCGCAAAAAAGTGTGCTCAAGACTTTAATCAGTGGCAGCAAAATATCCAAACACAAATTCAAGCCGAAATGTCAAGTTTTTCTACCCTGAATGCTAACTTGCAAGCCGAAAATGAAATTTTGCAGTCCAGGATACAAGTTTTGCAGGAGTTCGAAAGGCAGATATTAAAAGATGAAGGCGTAGAACTAAATGCCACATTAATGACAAATATGGACATAGAATTATTAAAACAGCAATTGGATAGTCGTGTTCAAAATAGCTGGACACTTTTTCCCAGGAGATGGTTGGCTATACTTGTTCCGCCACTTGAACAAGTACGGTCAGAAAGGATTGGGGAGTCAAACCCTAGAATAGACCTACAGGCAGTGCAAAAGGATGATGAAGACAGTAATGCACCTACGGGTTCGAGTCCACCGTGCGTGCCAGTGTTAGAGGGCCGCCGAACCAGGACGGATGAACCCGGACAGGTGCCTTAAATGTAAAAGTGCTGGACGGCCGCCGAACAAGGACAAGAGTACGAGGACAGGGAGCTTAAATGAAAAAGAGAATCTTTCAGGGAACACACAGGTAACTGCAGAAGAGCGCACCCTTGTAAAAAAATCCTCTATTTAAGGCAATGAAAAGAAAGAGCAGGCAGTCCCTGTTTTTGTGGGAATTGTAGTGTGTTGTCTGATTAAGTCTCGCTGCGATTGCTATCACGTCTTGTGTGCGCGTATATGTTGTTGAAAGGATAAGTTCTGCTTGATCCGTTCCGTCTGTACTCCTACTAGTCGCGTATACTCACCTTAATACGGGAAGGTGAATCAGCTGTATTGTGTGGCGAATCTGTTCGGTGATGGTTAAGTAGGATTCTGAGTATGAACAAGTGTGGTACGTTATCTGTTAGTTCTTCTGTGAAGTAAGTAGTGCGAAGAGTAACCTCGAACTAATTGTCTGTAGATTCTTTGCAAGCAACTGAATTCGTTACTGCATCTTATATTTGTTGCTTACCCCAACTACGGGAAGATTAGTAGCTATGTGAGTAGACAGTGTCGGTTTATGGTTGATTGGTTATTACGAGGAGATTAACTGTTCGACTCCGCGTGACTTTAAGGTATAAGGTCTAGTTGGCACACCTACCTGCCTTGAAGAAGTACGAATCAGGTGGTCTTTGAAGTATCTTTTGTGTGTAGAGTACGTAATCGGCCTGCTAACCTCAATCCTGAAGTTCTAATTCCAATACACTGAACAGACTTCCGTTGTTCAGGGACGGATGCTGAGCTAAGGACGGAATGATCGTAAAATTGTGTGTTAAATTGGGAAAATAGTACAGGGCCTCTGTTTAATAGACCCCTACCACTCCCAAGAACCCACGTGACTAAGAGAGGGATTGCGGTTAGAAGTAATTGAAACCAATTGAACGTGAAGTATCTGAATCGAAAGTAGAGTAACGCTTAAACCCATAAACGAGTATCAGTCAAACGTTAACACTAGCTTTGGCATTGTCCAGACCTAGTGTCCGGCCTAGTTAAAAATTAGGTTCCAGGGCTTATTTGAGGGTTCAAACGAGGTCTAAAAAACATGAAAATTGGTAGGCACTTACTTCTGAGGCTCCTCAAGCTCGAGGACTCCTCGGCTTGTACAAAATGGAGCTACCAAAAAGGTGAAACGTTATTTACAAGGGTTTCTAGTGATGAGAATCACTTTTAAAATGATGTACAGTTTGGAAAAATTTAATGGGTTGCCTCAGTGCTAGATCTGCATGCATGCCCATACTTGCTTCTTCCCGTATGATGCCAACACTCTCCCCCCCTAGTGTCTGTCGTCTCTGATAGACCTCTGCTCCACGGTTTGATCAGTGTACTGCTGTAGTATGTTGGTTGCCAATTCTTGTTCTTTGATCCGTAATCCCCTGACCAAATCTCTTTGCAGGGCATCCCAATTAATTGTGTCAGGCATGTCAGGTTGTGGTGTGGTGTATAGCTCTGAGTCATTGTCTGTTCGCACACGAATAGTTGTAGCAGGTGGGTTGGGCATGGTGCGAACACCTCTGAGTGTGACTCCCAAAACCCCGTGGTGAACATATCATCAAAGGTTTGTTTATAGCAAGCTGGAAGGTATCTGATTCTTGCGTGTCGTGCATAAGCCACTCGAATACTTGGATTTGTGCTCATATCATAAAGTAAATCATAATTATCATTTATGAAGCCCGGGATTGGAGTCTGGATGTTACGTACATTTTGAAAAGTCTTTAACACCACCTGCATCATGTCCAAAATTTTGAGTATCATTTGCACGGCGACATCTGGCATGGGGTGGAGGCGTGGCATCCAATGTCTGATGGTAGCCATCATGTATGCTACTGTTGGTGTGCCTGTTGGTGGTGCAATTGTGGGGTAATTGAGCCATTGTTTGCAATTTGCATTGTTCTGAACCTTGATGGCAAAAGCTTCCCATGATCTTCTTCTCTGCACTGGCCCAAAGCAAGGGTTATATTTCAAATGCATGGGAGCGTGATCCCATGTTCGTAGCATTTTCGGATAAGTCTCCAGTAATTTTTGCCTCCAATTGTGGAAAAGAGTAGCTCACTTGATTGAGAGAATATCTCCTAACCTTTAGGAGCTTGATTATAGGGAGCCAAGAATTTGAATTTGAATTCAAATTCTCACTCATTACATATAAAAAGTGAAGATGAAAAGTCACGGTATGAGAGATCACTCCCGAGCTTCATCCTACTGTCATTGAGTGTGTGTGAGGACTACATCATATCCTACACCTCTCTACACCATTAGGCAATGCTTGTCATGCCAATGGGATTGTATACAAGTGTTAATTTATAGATACATTTACATCATTCATCTCTGTGTTCACTGCTTGTCTACTCCAAAGTCTGTCAACTTGTCAAGGGCATATCTCAGTCAATACTCAATCAAATTTAGTGATTCAAAGCTTATTGGATTCAGCTCACAGTCATCTAGATGCTGACAAATTTTGAAGTGATTTCAATCATCCAATGTAGAGAAATCTGTGTCGAGGTGCTCACTGGTCTATCTCTGCTACAGTCCTAAAAAGTCTGGGGTATATCAAATCTTGTTAATTAATTTCTCTTAGCATAGTTCATTATTTTACATCATTTCACTTGAAAATGGTAGATTATTAAGCTAATTGAATATCCCTAGAAGGAAGTTTATCAATTGTTATTGTGCTGGTCACACTGAGCAAAACATTGAGCAGGTGTCAAGACTAAAATAGAAGGTTTTCTTGACTTTGTGACTTCCAAAGTTATCTGTTTTGATTCAATCATTACATACAACATTTCCAAAGGACATAGGCTATTTCTTGGTGTCATTGGGAAGCTAAGAAAGTCTACTAATCAAGTCTGAAGCAAAAGAGGGCTGGTACAAAGCAGGTTTAGCAGTACCTACTCAGTCTCTTGGATCATCCATCCATCTTTCCCAACAGTGGTATCAGAGCAAATAAGGTAAAATGGGAGATGGTTTTCCTTCATTCATTGATAAATTGGACAGGAACAACTATCAAGTTTGGTCTCTAAGGATGAAGACCTACTTACAAGGAAGGAGTCTCTATGGATACATCTCAGGAGATGAGGAATTCCCCTCATTCAAAGCAAGAGGATTGCCAACCAAGGAGGAACAAGAAAAACTCAATACATGGTGTGCAAAAGATGCATTGGCAAGGTCTTATTTACTCAACTCTATATCTGACTTTCTTTTACCTCATATCAGAAATTGTAAGACTTCCCAAGAGACTTGGGAAACCTTGTCATCATATTTTTCCTCTAATACAAGGGCTAGGAAAAATCAGTTGTGGATTGAATTCACAACACTAAGGAAGAAACCTAAGCAAGCTGTTTCAGAATTTGTGACCAAGATCAAAGATGTTGCAGATCAGTTAGCAAGCATAGGAGAAGAAATTGAAGAAGAACAGATTGTGAGGCAGGTAATCAATGGAATCAAGGCTGATGACAAGTGGGAAAGCTTCACCACTGCAATGGATCTCTACATGGACATGCATACCCCAGATCTTGCAACTCTCATGGGACAACTATTTACACATGAAGCAAAGCTCACAAAGAATGGAGATACACCCAAAGGTAACAACTCTTCTGCCCTATACACTGATAAGAAGTCTAAGGATAAAGGCAAGAGTAAGAAGGTAGAAGATGAAGGCTCTACCTCCCAAGCCAATTATGCAAGGAGAGGTAGATCTTCAAGAGGTAGGGGCAGAGGAGGTAAGCAAGGTAGGGGGAGACCCTATAATTCATCACCATGTAACATTTGTGGTCTATCAAATCACACCACAGATGAGTTTTACAGGAATTACAAAAATCAGAGAGGAAGAGGCTACCAAAGAGGTGGATACTCACAGTCTAGAGGAAGGTTCAACCATCACCAAGGCCACAACAACAATTACAACAACAACTACAATAACAATTACAATGGCAACTACCAAGGAGGATTCAAAACTAGAAGGGACTACAACAATTACACAGAAGAGCAGGATGACTCTCTTCTGATCATGAACATGACTTCAAAGACAGGTACAAATGATGATAACTTATTTTATATTGATTCAGGGTGTTCAAATCATGTGGCTGGTTATGTGGCACTACTCTTTGATCTTGAAGAACCAAAAGGTAAACACCAAGTCCAAACAGGTGATGATACAAAGCATTCTGTAGTTAAAGTTGGAAATGTGAAAACTAGTGATGGTAATCAGAATTTGTTGAGCAGGGTACTTTATGTACCAACAATTACAAAGAACTTAATGAGTGTTGGTCAGATTGTAGAGAAAGGTTTGCAGGTCAGGTTCAATCAACATGGAGCATTTGTGGAGGATCCAAGACATGGATTCAAAAGGATAGCTAAAGGAGAAAAATCAGGTAGACTTTTCACTTTTGAGTTGGAAGATACAAAAAATATTGCTTTATACAGTTATAAGGATCAGACACTTTCAGAGCTTGAGATTTGGCACAAGAGATTAGGGCACATAGGAGAAAGAACCTTGAAGCAAATGTGCAGGGACCAATGTGTGCTTGGGATACCTAATGTATCCAAGCAACACATGATTTACAAGTGTGGTGCTTGTCAATTTGGTAATCTCGCAGATTACCCTACTCAAGGAAAGGATATATGCATGAAGATTACCTAGAGCTGGTACACATAGATGTTTGGGGACCTAGCAAAGATCCCTCAGTCTCAGGATCAAGGTACTATGTGTCTTTTATTGATGACTATAACAAGTGGACTGTTAAACGCTATTATTCTATCTGTCAGAGGTGCGTTTAAGCGATTCTTGGGTTCTTGGGAGTGGAAGGGGTCTGTTAGACAGAGGCCCTATAATTAGTTCCCAAACTAACCACTTACACAAAGCAATATTCTGATGCTGAGAGCTCTATCAAGAATTTGTTGTACTTAGATATTACAGTTCACAGTTTAGCTCAGCCACAGGTACCGAATACGCTAAGATGCTATGTTGCATCTGCACATAACTTACTGAAAATACCAGAAACAAGAGTAATCGTCAACCTTTACCGAATGGGTACCACAATCCTACCAATGTTCGAAGACACAGAGAATCCAAGTCCAAGTGTTCAGATACACCGTACGGAAGGTTCAATACGCAACCCAAGAAATCTGACTGTCGTTTAAACTTTGCCATATGAACCGGGACCTCGATACTAAGACAACTTAATACAACCCGAATACCAGAAGGGCTACCACGACTGCACAGACTTCACCATACACTTGCAAAACATTTCAAGAAAAGAGACAACGCAAACTAACTGATACTCACAACCGCAATAGATACCAACAGACAACAGACAAGACGAAACACAGATACACACATAATACTCAGAAATTTGACAAGATACTCTGAATTAATCAACTCGACACACAGTAACGCTACAGACAAATCACCCAGGCAGACAGTCTGGTGATCTCCCGAACGTCACTGAGCATCTCTTTTCATTGCTTTATAAAAGAATACGTGTCTGCGTAACAACCTTTTGCACGTGTGAAACAAGATTTCAGTTATACATTTCCAATCCGGCGGCCGCTAACACTCTGACACGCATGGTGGACTTGAACCCGCAGGTTTTACAAAACTACTGCTCATCTATAATGCCTTCTAAGTACATATTTCTAGCTAATCTAAAGGCGCGGGCGATCTTTTTCTTTAGTGTTTCTAACAATTTTTTGAGCGTGTCCGGTTCTATTAACTGTGCATCTATTCTTACAGAACTTAAGGCTATGGCTTCGGTGAGCAAAATCTCTGCTTGGGTTTGCAGAAAAGCTTCTTGTAGGTAGAATTCGTTGGATAAAGCCGCATCTCTCGATGTCTTCATTTCTGCAACCTGCTTTTCCATATTGATTACTCTTTCTTTTGATTGGCCAGTTGATTTTCCCGTCTCTCGATCTCTTGATTCTGGAACTGTATCGTTCTGGAGTATGCGTCCCTTTCTTTGTGTAGATCTGTTATTACCTTCTGTGTTTGAGCTTCTTTTGACAAATACCGTTTGAGCATGTTATTTACATCTATTGATCTTTGTATCTTTGTAGTTCTTCCGCTGTCTTCATTGCCAGATCGTGCTGTTCTTGGCCTTTCTGTACCACTTCATCGAGTTGCACTCTGGTCTCTTCTAATAGATTACCTAATACTACCCTGACATCTTCTTTATCCTTTAGATCGATCTTCAACTGACTGATTTCGGCCTGTGCTTCGCTTAGTAACTTGTCCTTTTGGTTGAGATGTGCCAGTGCGGTATCTCTTTGATCGGCAATTGTTTGTTGTTCTGCAAGCTGGGCTTGGACATGGGTAATTCGGGCGTGCAGCTGATGGTTTTTTGCTTTGATCGCATCTATTTCTTCTTGCAGAGGCGTGATATCTGCTTCTAGGATGTCCACCTTGTGTTGTAACTCATTCTGAATATTATCGGTGACTTCTCTCATTTGGATTGGCAATTGTTGTGATAATTGTATTAACAATTGGCCCATGTTTGCAAGTTCAGAGGTTGTAGGGATTGAAGGAAGTGGCAGCTGAGGTCGTGGTTGGGATGAGGAGGCAGTGAGCAGTTGCTGAAAGTTCGGTGGAGAGTAGTTGGGGGATGAGGATGAAGAGTCAGTGGGTTCGTTGGGTTGGATGGGTTGGATAGGGATAATGGGGTCGAGTGGCGGCTCCGGTGGGGGAGTGGGAAGGACAGTATGAGATTGTGTTACCTTATCTACGTTTTGTTGGGCAGTGTCGGCGGTCTCAGCAATGGTGGATTCTACTGCTCTGAGCAGTTCGTCGAAAATATCCTCAGCTACATGTTCTTCATCTGTTTGTTTTTCCGGTTCCGATTGTTGCTGTGATGCCTCTTCTGACGAGCTTGTGTCGGTTTTTGTGTGATCCTCCTGTTCTTGTTGCCCTTGTGAAGATGACTGTGCGGAGGATTCATGTTGCATCAATGTGACGGTGTCGTGGAAGGTTTCTTCGTCATGCTTTTCTTCTTCCTTGTCATCATCTTTGTTTGCTTCGGCTGATCCCTGTGCTTCACTCTCAGAAGAACTGATTCTGATTCTCTTCCGGCGGAAGAGTTGGTTTAGCTCCTCTTCATCTTCTTCATCATCGTCCCATAATTGCACAGATTCTTCATGTCGTAGGACTGGGCCTCTGGGTGGTGGTTGTGATACAAGGATGGCCGGAAACAGGAATGATATGATATGGGGGAGTCTCGATCTTGGCATTCCTCCCTTGTTTACCTGTTTGATGATTGCTACGCATTCTTTTTGAATGCGGTGGAAGAAATAGGACACAAAATTTACTGGTTCTCGGGCGGCTAAGTCTATGGCGGAGTAGAAGGGACGTGATATTCTATAGGTGCGTTTCTGTAGGTTGAGAATAGCTACTAAGAATTGGAGGGCTGATCTTTCAGGTTCTGGTCGACAAAGGATCGCGTATTTGTTTGACGAATACCTACAAAATAATTGGGTCATTGTTGCTACGGGGAGGTTCGGGCCATTTTCCCGACCTTGCGAAGGGAGTTGGAATGATTCTGCGAATGTTTGAAAGGTGATCAGTGTACGGGATGGTAGGGAGGTGATCGGCCAACTCTGCTCGGTGGCAGGTGTGTTGGTGATGGCGGAGATGATCTGGGCAAAGAAGGGGTGGGATTCCACTGAATGCCAAGGCAGTTCAGCGAAATTGGATAGCCCACGAATGCGCAGGAACTCTCCTACGTCGGTAGGGAGTCCATCACGGAAGGCGGTATAGTTAGCCAAAGCTTCCATGGCACATATAGAGACAGCAATCACAAGTACACAGAGCACAGGGTACGCACAATAACACAAATCACACAAACACAATAGCGATTTTTGGCGAAACAGAAAAGGTTAAGTAGATGCGTTGCAGTGTAGAGCAATCAAGAATGACTAATCATTGCGCGGTATTGAGATGATAATTCTTAACTTCGGTGTGCATGCGTGAGTAACTGGAAAGGGCAGGGCAGCTGTGGACATAATTAGGTATCAAAACGTGGATATTTACAGACTTATTTTATTAAGCACGGCAAAAAAAAGAAAAGAAAAGAAAATAAAAGAAAAGAGAACGCCAAAAGACACGGCCAACCGCGAAACGTTTCAATGTGGATTAGATGCTTGTTGATACGGCCGCAGCTTTGATCCATTTATCACCTTTGGAAGAGGAATTCCGATCAAAGTGGTCAACCGAAAAGTTGCTAGGCCCACTTGTTCAGCAATCCGGTAGGGACCAAACCATCGTAACTTGAATTTGCCAGCAGAGCGATTCGACTTTGCATTGTAAAAGAGTACAAGCTGTCCCACCGAAAAAATTGGAGTCTTTAGATATCGATCATGTGTTCGAGCTTGTCTTAGTTGTACTTCCTGCATAGTCAAAAAACTGTGCCATCGATGCTCGTCTGATTCTCTGAGTGTATCCAACCGACATGACAGTGATTCTTCCGGTAGCAGTTTCTGAGCGATTGCTACTCGTAAACTTGGCATAACTATCTCCATCGGTGCTATTGCTTCCAATCCATAAGCTAGTTTGAAAGGGGTTAGTCTTGTTGCTACCTTGTATGTAGTCCGGTATGCCCATAATACTGCAGGTAACAGTTGATCCCATCTTTCCGGTGCTTCCAAAATGAGTTTTCGAAGCATATTCAACAAAGTCTTGTCTGTACTCTCAGCCAAACCATTTGCACGAGGGTAATATGGTGAACTGAATTTATGCGTGACCTGAAACGAATGTGTGAGTACTTTCATTAAATTGTTGACAAAATGAGTGCCTTGATCTGTAACAAGTTCCAACGGTAAGCCAAAATGTGGAAAGACATCTTTCAGTAGACATTTTGCTACTGCAACAGCTGTGGCAGACCGTAAAGCCCAGGCTTCTGCCCATTTGGTAGCATAATCAGTACATGTCAAAATATAACGATTATTACTGAGGATTGCTGGTGGTGTAATAGGGCCAATGAAATCTAGACCCCACTTCTAAAAAGGCTCTAATGGTAAGACAGGTTGTAGAGGGAAAAGATGATGTTGCAGGGGCTGTCCCGATCTCTGACAATTATCACATTGTTTGACAAACTGTGATACATCCCTGTACATAGTAGGCCACCAAAGACCACTTTGCAAAATTTTTCGGTGTGTTAAGTCTGCAGCAAAATGGCCACCGGAAGGAATTGAGTGAGCCAGATTAATGATTGAGTTAACTTCACGTGGTGGAATACAACGAAGTAAAACTCTAGTGTGATCCATATAGTATAATTCCCCAGCAATCAACCGTAATCGGCGACTGAAAACTGAAATTTTTCTTCGTATTGCAGGAGAAGTCTGAGAGGGAAGGTATCCATCAGTGAGGAAGGTCAAGATCTGATCATAATATGTAGATGGCATAGGTGGGTCTGTAATTTCATCATTAGTCGGTTCAAAGACATAAATTTCCGGTGTCGTGTCATCTACACCGACCGGAGCTTCACCGGAATCTAAGCAAGAGAGAAAATCTGCTAAGGCATGTGAACTGCCTGGCCGATGAATAACTTCGTAGTCCAATTCTTGTAAAAGCAGAACCCATCGTGCTAATCGACCACCTAGATGCTCTTGCCGAACTAGATAGACAAGTGCAGCATGATCTACATGAAAAGTAAATTTACGGCCCAGCAAATAATGTCTGAATTTCTTGACAGAATATACTAGACCTAGACATTCTCTCTCTGTTACAGAGTAATTCTTTTCAGCAGGGGCTAATCTTCAACTTGCATAGTACACTGGTCTGAACCACTTATCGGTTTGTTGCATTAGAACGCTCCCTATTGCTATATCTAAAGCATCAACAAATACATGAAATGGGCGATCCCAGTCAGGAGGCTGTAAGATTGGAACCTGTGTTAGTAATCCCTTTAGACGATCAAGAGCAGTTTGACAGTCCGAGGTCCAGTCAAATTGTCGAGGAGTCTTGGTTATCAATCGGTTTAGTGGTATTGCCAAATGAGCAAGCCACCGTAAGTGTCATCCATGCCATCTTACTTGGCCCATGAAGCGCATTACTTCCTTAGATGTAGTGGGTACAAGTGCTTCTAACATAGCTGTGATTTTATCTGAATCCACCTGTATACCCTGTGCAGATACAATGTGACCAAGTAGCTTTCCACATGAAACCGCAAACACAGATTTGTTTGGGTTCAAACATAGTCTGTATTCTCTGCACTTTTCAAAGCAGCACCGTAAATGGAACAAGTGTGCTATCATCTTACCGAAAATCGAAAAATCATCAAGATATACTTGCATAAAAGAGGTAAGGTAAGGAGAAAATATTTCCTGCATACACCTTTGGAACGTACTCGGGGCATTTCTTAATCTAAACCACATAATAGTGCATGTGAAAACACCCCAGTTGGTAATGAAGATGGTCTTCGGTATATCCTGTTCAGCCATTCTAACTTGATTATACCCACTGTACCCATCTAAGAATGAATACATTTCATGTCCTGCTACTCTATCAAGCATTGTGTCAAGAAAAGGTAGCGGAAATGGATCAGGCACCGTAGTTGCGTTCAGTTTCCGGTAATCTACACATTTTCGTAACTGCTTATTCTTTTTAGGGACAATAACAATTGGTGAGATCCATTCAGCATGCTCCACTGGTACAATAAATCCGACTTTGAGTAGCCTATCAAGTTCTGCCTTTACCTGTGATGCATAGTTTGGATTCATTCGGTAGCTGGGTTGCTTAAGTGGTTTTGCTTCCAGCTTCAGCATGACCCTGAGTTGATAGATGTGCGGGTCCAAACCCTTCATATCTTTGTAATCCCAAGTAAATACATCAGAAAATTCTCGAAGTAGTTGGATTAAATCGGCTTGAAATAACTCAGGTAAGCTCTCCTTTATCTTAACAGGTCGTGGATTTTCTTCATCCCCTAAATTGTAGGTGGTCAGTTGATCTTCTGGAACATAGAATTGTCGAGGCATCTCTGTATCCTCAGCTGGCTTAAAAAGTTGTTGTAGATCAGCGTCATCTATGGTAGCCTTATCTTCTTTCATATCTTTTTCTGTTACAGTCATCACCGTACAAACTATAGGATTCCAATTATCTACAATAGATTGTAGATCAACAGTTCCTAGGGAGATCAAGTCAATGTTATTTTTCAGAAACTCTTCTTCTTCTTCATCTGTCAACCCATCTAGCATATGGATTGGTTCTGCAAAATACAGTCTAGCATGCAACTCGCAGTGTTGCATAGCAATCCGGAAAGACGTGAGGATGGTATGAAGACCTCGAGCAAGTGAAGGCACAAGTGCGTGAGTGAGAAGCACACTAGCATGCACACACATACACACACACGCGCACACACAGTAAGACAAAGAGTGAGAAGCAATGAAGTTCTTTAGATTACTTCCAAAATGCTCATACAAGTTTAGATCAATTAAAGCTAGCTTCAAAAATGAGCTCTCTAGCTCTATTTATAGTTTTTGACTAGGTTTTGGTCGTGTCCAGACCTAGTGTCCGGCCTAGTTAAAAATTAGGTTCTCTACCCTATTTGGAGGTTCAAACGAAGTCTAAAAAATGTGAAAACTGACAGGTAGGTACTTCTAAAGCTCCTCAAGCTCAAGGACTCCTTGGCTTGCACAAAATGGAGCTACAAAAATATGAAATGGTATTTACAATGGGTTTTAGTGATGAAAATCACTATTTTTGTAGGGGTTTCTATTAACATTTTGACATACATTTCCTGGAGCTCCCTACTTGCTCCTTCTCCTTGTGTGTCCACCTCTTTTATATGCGTTAGTGTCTTGAAAAAAATATTGGCCTACTTGCGAGATCGTCGTTGACTGCTCTGTCTACTTGTACTTTCTCTTCTCTCTGACTCCCTTCGTAAGCTTCCTTGCCTTGTGAGTCCTTCAGTTCCAACACCCCCCCCTCTCTCGCGTCTCTCATCCCTGACAGACCCTTGTTGGGTGGGTCGTTGGATGTAGTACTCAACAACGTCTTGTGCTAAGTGATGTTCTGCAATCCGCAACCCTTTGGCCAAGTCCGTGAGTAGAGCATCCCAATCTATCGGCCCGGGAACCTCTGGATGTGGTATACGTAATTTTTCTGAATGAAGAGCTTGTTCCACTGCAAACAAATGCAATAAATGTGATGGTCTAGGAATGAATATCTCTGAATGATATTCCCAGAATCCCGTGACAAACATTTCTTCAAACGTCTGTTTGAAGCAGGCTCGTAGATACTTGATACGCGCGTGCCATGCATATACAACATTAATAGATGGTGTTGCGCTCATGTCGTAGACAAGGTCCTGATTACCTTCATTAAATCCAAGAGCTGACAGATGAGGTTCCTTGACATTTTTGAAAGTCCTGAAGGTGACCAACATGAGTTCAAAAATTTTAAGGCACATTTGGGCCATGACATCTGGTACATTTTTAAACCGGACCCCCCAATGCCAAATCGTCGAAATCATATATCCTATGGTAGGTTGGCCTTTAGGTGGTGCTAAGTAGACATAATTGAGCCATTTCTCACATCCTTTGGTTGTCAGCACAGTTTTTGTGTATTCCGGCCACGACCTTCTTCGAAATACAAGGCAGTAGCATGGGTTGTATTTGATGTACAAAGGCATGTTATTCCATGTTCTTACCATCTCTGGGTAGGTTTCCAGTAGACGAATCCTCCACGTCGGTTGATGTATATTGACTTGCTTGGCACTTGCTGGGATGTCGTCCGGTGCAAAATGTGTAGCCGAGGTCGGTTCTTTTGAGGTGTGGTGCTTGATTTCGGCATTGTAGTCCACCATTAAGACACAGAAAGGAACATACAAATCGTCGGATGTGCCGATCCACCTATGATGGGAGAGGTTTCGAAAGTACTCCGATTTTATAGCTACCTCTTCCAAACATGACATTGACGCTATCTGAACTGCCACTCTATCATCATGGGTTGTGGCCACTTTCTCTAACCTCTGCATCCATTCAGGAGCCTCTATCTCGATGGTGTCCATGCCCTCTTCTGTTTGCTTGCCCCCTGGTGCAGGCATGGGAACGTATGGATCTTCGAAGGTTTCCTCGATTTCAATTGGCACTAAGTCCTCAGGCTCGGGCTCTACAAGGGGAGAGGGTTGACGCTCGTATTGCATGACTTTACTGCGTAATTCTTCGAGTTCTGCTCTGAGTTTTGTGACTTCTTTTGATGTGTCGTCTGCGGTAGTGACTTTGCTTGGTGACTCCTGCTGAGTTGCCAGTTGCTTAAGTAGGGCATCTGTTTCTCCTTCTAATGGTACATGGGCCTCCAGGAGGTCGGCATGGGTTTCTAACACAATTTGCATATTCTATGAGGGAATGGCCTTGAATTTCTCTGGGTCGATTTCCTGCGGGGAACCCTCCATTGCTGCTTCCAAGTTTTCTTCATTCTGTTTCTGCAGCCGTTTATTCTCTTCGAGTGCTGTAGACATGTGTTTTCGTAGGAGGGCCAGGTTGCGTCTAAGCTTGAGATTCTTCGTTATTTGGGAGTGTAGCAAATCATCCATATGTTACCTTTCTTCTGCATCTGACTTGGGTGGATTGGCTACTAGCTGTTCATGTTGTTCCTGTAAAGTGGCATACTGTTGTTGTAGTAGCCACTTTTCCCTTTCAAGATCAATGAATCGTACTTGAAGTTCTTCATGGCTTCGAAAGAGTCGCGTATGTTGGTTATCAAGATGCTGGTAGTGCTGTTATAGTTGTGACATACATTGATACATATTATTAAATAAATTATTAATAGGGGTGGATGGGGGAAGGGTGTTGAATGCAGAAGGGAAGGGAAAGGGGAAGGGGAATGGAAGTGTGGATGCGGTGCTGGAAAATGGTGAAGTGGAAGGTGGGGGAATGGGAGATGGTGGGTGTATGGGGGGAGGGAGAGGTGCGGAGGTGGGTGATATGTCCATAAAATCAACAGTGGATGCAGTAGTGGGAGTGATTGTGAATATTGGAATTGTGGGTGCGGTGATAGTGGTGAAAGTGTACAGTGGTGTGTGCAATTGTGAATACGAACTGTCCGGAACTGTGATCGGGGGAATGAAATTTTCTGTGGCTGTAGTTAGAATTACTGTTTCAGTGGCCGTATAGACAAGAGAGGTGGAGATGGGGTGTGTGGGTTGTGTGGGTTGACTGACGGTCTGTGCTTTGGTATGGGTAGTGGACTTGGAGGCGGTGACAGTAGTGGTTACACTGGTAGTGGGAGGTGAATGTGGTGGAGTTGGAGGCACGGGTGGCAAAGGGGATGACGGAGGTGCACTTGAGATATGGGTTTCCTCAGTATCCTGAACGGTGTGTGCGGTGCCCGTGGTTGTGGATGTGCCTTGTGGTTCTGATACTAATACATTCATTTGCTTTCCTGATCGAGGGGGGCGTCTACCGTATTGTCGCTCCATTCTTCGTGATTGTGCAAGGGCGGTATGAACCGTCTCAGGTACTCCTAAAGCATCAGATATCATGTCAAGAGTGGCGCGGTATTGCTCGTCTACGTCTTCCTCCTCAAGGATTTGATTCATGAGGGCTTTGCCTGCTGCTAGGGACAGTCTATGTTGCTCTTGAACTCTGTTCATGGTATCATAGAGCTTTTTTAATGCCTTCGTGTAAGCTGGAGCACCTTCAAGTACCTGCAGAGCTTCCTGATCATATTCGTGCTCTTCTTCCTCGGATTGTCCATCATGTTCCTCCTCTTGTTCTTCTTCTTCTTCACCCTCCACTTCGACGACCTCTGGTTGTTTGGGGTGAGGTTGGTATGTAGCAGTTTGTTGTCCACTAGCTTACTCTGCCTCGACTTCCGCGTTAACAACCTCGATGATTCTGGCTACCTCCTCATCAGTAAGGTCTTCTAAAGTGAATCCGTGAGGGAACTCTAGGTTGGTTGGTAGAGGTGGATGTTGCGAACATTTGTTTTATGTAGGGTACAAGTTTCAAATTTTGTAAATACCTTTGGGAAGTCTTTTAATACTTCAAGAAGGCTCATATTATTCATAAAATGTAGCAAAAATACCACGTGATTTCTAGAACATGGTGAGTCAAATTAGTGAGTCACAAGGAAGCTTCAGTGGTGTCCTAGTGGAAGGTCGATGTGGCTAGTTCTCAAAGTCCATCAATACTTTGCTTATTTGAGCACTTGAGTCATGTAATACCTCCATCCAAGTGTCTACCACGAATTTAGATGTATTAGGAAGGTTTTAGATTAGTTTCCCATGCTATAAAAAGAGGAGAAAAGTCGTGATCTTGTGGGATGTCCAAGAGAGTCATATGTGTATCTCTACACTGCTGTAGTTTTGTATGCAGAGATTGCAGAGCTTGTATCTCCCTCATTATATATCCAAATTACATGTTTGATAGCTCATTGGAAATCTCTTACTGTCTACGTTCTTCCTGGAAATTTTCATAATCATTGGATTTGTGAGCTGAGATCAATACTCTCTGCAAGTAGTATGTGTTCTCTGTTTTTTATCCCTGCTGAAGGTCTCCATTAAACCTCAAACTTGCAGAGGTCATATATCCTTGTGTATGTATCCACATCATGTGTTCTTTGGCTTGTTAGAAAGCTCTGTAAGTCTACTTGTATTCTGGAAAGTTTCAAAGTCATTGGAGTTGTGAGTTAAGAGCAGTAGTCTCTGCAAGTGATGTGTGTCATCAGGTTCATCTCTGTTTCAAGGTCTCCATTAAAGCTGCATATTGCAAAGGTCATAGCTCATTGTGTATTTATCCATTTGAGGTGTTCTATATCTTGTTGGAAAGCTCTTAGAGTCTAGTTTATGTGTGTGAAACAGTTTTGGAAAATTCCAAGTGAGTAAAGAGAAATTTTCTCTGCAAGAAAATTGGTTTGTGCATACAAGTTTGTGAAAAAGTCAACTAGGTCCTGTTGGGTTTCACCTACTTCTAGCTGTACTTTGGAGATCAATAAACTCCAACATTGGTATCAGAGCAAGTACTTGGAGGCTTGGAGAAGGTTATCATACCTTGACGAAGAATTTGAAGCTATCAAAGAAGCAGTTCATCATCAACACTACACAAAGGTAGAAGAAGATTGCAAGGAGGCATCTGAAGCAACATCCAAGCAAAGAAAGGTGCACATACCTCATTTACAAGGTAAATATTATATTTCTTCTCATCACACACATTGGAAAGGAGGCTTAAAGGAGGAAGCTTAGCATTTGTATTATGGGAGACCAACATGCACAAATAGAGAAGCTTGATAAGACCAATTATCAAGCATGGAAGTTTAGAATCACAGCATACTTGCAAGGTAGAGGCTTGTATGGTTTGATTGACGGCACAGATATCAAACCCACATTACTAGAGGACCCAAATCAGCAACAATTGAGGGAGTTTAGACTTTGGAATGAGAGAGACAAAAGGGTTATATTCATTTTATCACAAAATATTCAAGATTCAATGGTAGGACACATACAAGATCTAGACACAAGTAGAGATGTTTGGCTTGCATTGGAAAGGTTGTATGCTACAGGTACAAGAGCAAGGAAGATTCAACTCAAAAATGAGTTGAATAACATAAAGAAAGATACAAGGACATCGGTCAATGATTACATATTGAAAGTTAAAGAGATTGCAGATCAACTAGGATCAATTCAAGCTCATGTGGAGGACGACGACTTGGTTGCACATACTCTCAACGGACTCAAAGATGATGAGAGATGGATGCCCTTCATTACTTCAGTTTATGTGAGAGGAGAATTACCAGATTTTGATCAACTTATTGCCCTCATGGTCACGGAGGAGATGAATCTAAATGGCTCTACGTCAAATAAAAAAGGATCTCAAGGACAAGCTCTTTATGTAGGATCATCAAGAGGTGGAAACAGAGGTGGAAGAGGTTCAAATAGAGGTCGAGGAAGAAGGAGCGATGATCAAAGGACTTCAAGTGGCTTCTTCAACACAAGAGGAAGAGGAAGATCAAGCGCTAGAGGTACGAGAGGCTACTACAACTACAACCAAAGACAAAGGAGTGAAGATAATAAGAATAATTGCTATATATGTGGAAGGTATGGACACTATGCCAAAGATTGTTATCAAAATGAAAATAATCAAGGTGGTAATCGAAGAGGAGGCTATTCAAGAAGAGGTAAACAACAAGGAAATTATGCAGTTGAAGGTAAAAGTGATGATTATGATTCTCTTCTTATGATGAATGTAGAAACTAAGATGAATTGCAATAGCGATGTATGGTATGTAGATAGTGGTTGTTCTAATCACATGTCTCATGATGCTTCATGGTTTTCTAATATGCATAATCCGTCATGTAAAGGTCATGTTGAAACAGGAGATGATACAACACATAAGATTATGCAGGTTGGAGATGTTGTTATGCAGGATAAGAGCAAGAAAAATTGCTTGAAGGATGTACTTTATGTGCCAACGATCACTAAGAATTTGATGTCGGTTGGTCAAATGGTAGAAAAAGGTCTACAAGTGAGATTTAATCATGCAGGTTGCTTCATTGAGGATCCAAAGCAAAGGAGGTTAATTGCTAGAGGTCAAAAACAAGGTAGATTGTTTACATTCAAGGTAAACCCAAATCATACAAACTATTTCTCTTATGGTATGCATCGAATAGCAGAGCTTGATCTATGGCACAAAAGGATTGGACACATGAATGTACACAGGTTAAAGGAGCTATCAAAGAAGAGGATTGTTGAAGGATTACCTGATCTTACTAAGCAACATATGGTGCATCTTTGTGAAGCATGTCAAATGGGTAAGCAGAGTAGACAACCTTTCAAGCATTCAAGCTATGTAAGTGATGGTTTGCTAGATCTCATACACACAGATGTGTGGGGACCTACTAAAGAGGCATCCTTGGTTGGTAATAAGTACTATGTATCATTCATTGACGATCATAGTAGAATGACATTTGTGTATTTTATTAAACATAAGAGTGAGGTCTTTGATTGTTTCAAGAAGTTCAAATCATATGTCGAAAAGCAAACAGGAAGGTATATTAAGAAGCTAAGATCCGATGGAGGGGGAGAGTATTTCTCTCAAGCTTTTACTGATTTTTTGTATGATGAAGGTATCAAAAGAGAAGTTACATGCAGGTATACTCCACAACAAAATGGAGTCGCAGAAAGAAGAAATAGAATCATAGCAGAAGCATCTAGAAGCATGCTTAATGATATGTGTTTGCCTAATTATTTTTGGGCTGAAGCTGTTAGCACAAGTGTTTACATTATGAATAGAGTTCTGACTGCTGGAGTTCATCATTTGACACCATATGAGGTATGGCATGGAAGGAAACCAAGTGTAAGTCATTTGAAAGTATTTGGCTGTGTATGTTATGTACATGTACCTAGTGAGGTGAGATCTAAACTTGATGCAAAATCAGAAAAATGTATATTCATTGGTTATGCAGATACTCAAAGAGGATATAGATGCTATAATCCTCATACCAATAAGGTTGTTGTGTCAAGAGATGTAAACTTTGATGAATCACTTTCATGGTATGCAGATAAGAATTGTTTGCAGGTCATGGATGAAAATGAAGAAGGTATGGTTGAAGGAGATGAATGCATAGTTCAGCCATCAGGAAGTTTAAATGATGAAAGGAGTGGTTTAGATGAAGAAAGAGGATCACCTTTCAATGGAAGCTTAAGGCAAGAGTCACCTCCAAGTGTTAAAAGTAAAGGTAAACTCAAACTTGTTGAAGTTAATGATGAAGGAGAGGAAATTAGTGATGTATGTGAGTATGGAGAATCATCAAAGGTTCCTAATAAGAAAGGAAGAGCATCTACATTGGAGGTAAGAAGAACTTCAAGAGTAAGTAAGCAACCTCAAAGGTATACTTATGAATCTTTCATGAATACTCATTATGCTTTTATGACAAAAGTTGAGCAGGAAAATGAACCCACATGTTATGATGAGGCCAAAGGAGATGAAAAGTGGGAGAAAGCAATGAGAGAAGAAATGGAAGCACTACATGATAACGAGACTTGGAATTTAGTTCCAAGTACACCAAAGCAAAAGGTAATTGGTTGCAAGTGGGTTTTTAAGATTAAAAGAAATAGTGATGGTAGTGTGTCTAGATATAAGGCTAGACTTGTAGCAAAAGGATATAATCAAACTCAAGGTGTGGTCTATGAGGAAACATTTAGTCCAGTAGCAAATATGGCAACGGTGAGAACTTTGTTGGCTTTAGCTGCAAGTAAAAGGTGGAATATATATCAACTCGATATAAAGAATGCCTTTCTTAATGGTGAGTTAAATGAAGAAGTGTATATGTCACAACCAGATGGTTATGTGGATGCAAAATGTCCTAATCATGTATGCAGGTTAAAGAAGGCATTGTATGGTCTTAAGCAGGCACCAAGAGCATGGAATGCAAGGTTGGTAAAGTATCTTATGCTGCAAGGATACACAGCGAGTCATGCTGATCCTTCACTTTATGTAAAACATGTAGATGGCATGTGTGTCTATGTATGCATTTATGTGGATGACTTGTTGATTACAGGGAATGATGCAAAAGAAATTGATGAGATAAAAGGTAATTTGGGAAAAGAATTTAAAATTTCAGATCTTGGTTTGCTCAGATACTTTCTTGGGATTGAAATTGTGTATAGCGATGAAGGTATGTGGTTGATACAAAGAAAGTATATATGTGATATGCTGAAAAGGTTTGGTATGCAGGACTGTAAATTTGTTTCTACTCCAATGGAATGTAATGTAAAGCTAAGCGCAAAGGAAGGTGATGAGTTGCATGATATGAATGTATATAGATCCATGGTAGGATCTTTGATTTATGCAACAAAAACTAGACCTGATATATGTTATGCAGTGGGAGTATTGTCACAGTTTATGCATGAACCTAGAGTACCTCATATGCATGCAGCGAAAAGAGTGCTTAGGTATTTGAAAGGTACCATGAATGAAGGATTATTTTATAGTCATGATGCTGATCTAACTCTTAAAGTCTTTAGTGATGCAGATTGGGCTGGAAGCAAAGATGACAGAAGATCCACAAGTGGATATGTGGTAATAGCAGGAAACAAGACATTAACATGGAGTTCAAAGAAACAGCCTACAGTTGCTTTATCTTCTACAGAGGCTGAGTATAGAGGTTTAGCATTGGCTACTACTGAGGTTATGTGGTTTAAAAAGTTGTTTCATGACTTGAATGTGCAGGTTGATGTACCACTGATATATGGGGATAACTTGAGCAGCATTCATATGACCTCAAATCCTATTTTTCATGCTAGAACAAAGCATATAGAGGTTCACTATCATTATGTTCGAGAGAAGGCCATGAACAATGAACTGCAGGTTTCTTTTGTTGGAACAAAGGATCAAGTTGCAGATATCTTCACCAAATCCTTGGATGGACCAAAGCTTCAAAGATTCAAGTATATTCTTGGCATGAAGGAAATACCCTTTGAAACTTGAGGGGGAGAATGTTGCGAACATTTGTTTTATGTAGGGTACAAGTTTCAAATTTTGTAAATACCTTTGGGAAGTCTTTTAATACTTCAAGAAGGCTCATATTATTCATAAAATGTAGCAAAAATACCACGTGATTTCTAGAACATGGTGAGTCAAATTAGTGAGTCACAAGGGAGCTTCAGTGGTGTCCTAGTGGAAGGTCGATGTGGCTAGTTCTCAAAGTCCATCAATACTTTGCTTATTTGAGCACTTGAGTCATGTAATACCTCCATCCAAGTGTCTACCACGAATTTAGATGTATTAGGAAGGTTTTAGATTAGTTTCCCATGCTATAAAAAGAGGAGAAAAGTCGTGATCTTGTGGGATGTCCAAGAGAGTCATATGTGTATCTCTACACTGCTGTAGTTTTGTATGCAGAGATTGCAGAGCTTGTATCTCCCTCATTATACATCCAAATTACATGTTTGATAGCTCATTGGAAAGCTCTTACTGTCTACTTTCGTCCTGGAAATTTTCATAATCATTGGATTTGTGAGCTGAGATCAATACTCTCTGCAAGTAGTATGTGTTCTCTGTTTTTTATCCCTGCTGAAGGTCTCCATTAAACCTCAAACTTGCAGAGGTCATATATCCTTGTGTATGTATCCACATCATGTGTTCTTTGGCTTGTTAGAAAGCTCTGTAAGTCTACTTGTATTCTGGAAAGTTTCAAAGTCATTGGAGTTGTGAGTTAAGAGCAGTAGTCTCTGCAAGTGATGTGTGTCATCAGGTTCATCTCTGTTTCAAGGTCTCCATTAAAGCTGCATATTGCAAAGGTCATAGCTCATTGTGTATTTATCCATTTGAGGTGTTCTATATCTTGTTGGAAAGCTCTTAGAGTCTAGTTTATGTGTGTGAAATAGTTTTGGAAAATTCCAAGTGAGTAAAGAGAAATTTTCTCTGCAAGAAAATTGGTTTGTGCATACAAGTTTGTGAAAAAGTCAACTAGGTCCTGTTGGGTTTCACCTACTTCTAGCTGTACTTTGGAGATCAATAAACTCCAACAGTGGAAACACTAGATTTGGTCCCTCAGTGCTGTGTCTTGGTAATCTGATAGTAAAGGGTTGTACCCGCCTCGGGAGTCGTGGAGTTGTCTCTGGTGTCAGTGTCGCACCGCGGGCTTGTGCACAGGGCATCTGAATGGCGCCTCTCATTTTCTTGGAGGGTGGCCCTGCGGTGGATAATCTGCGTTGAAACTCCTGTACCCTGGTCCAAATGAGTGCCCTTTGCACTGGCACATCATACGCCAGACATCTATACACAATCCTAGTGAGGGCACAACATCCATACAGTACAGACTTTTGTTTCTTATACCACCTTTGATGAGCCAAGTGGATTTGGTTGATAATCCAGTGGGGCATGTTGATTGTCAAATCAAAGGCATCAGCCAAGTATAGACTAAACCATATCTTCTTAGGTGGCATTGTGAACCTCTCTTGAGCGGGAAATGCAAAATGTTGCATGACCATTCGCAAGTGAATGGCAATTGTAGGTGTCATTGCCACCATGTCCTTTAATTTCGTCAGATTCCTGTTCTTCATATTGTCGGGGACCATAGTCTCTTTCTCCGTAGGAATGTGCATACCTTTCATGTCTAGAGCTTCCCTTACCAAATTGATAGTCAACCTGAAACGCTTCAGTTCATTGCCCCTTGTGAGAGATGGGAGGACAAAGGAGCTATATTCCTTTTTGTATTTGCTCGGAGTGAGGGTGCTAATCAAATAAGAGCACCTTAGAAAATCGGGCTTTGGCAATTGGAATTTGAAGTAATCGTAGAGTCCTCCCTTCTTCCATATAGGTTTCAGTCCTTCATTATTCTGTAGTTTCTCAAATTCCCTGGTGAAAAAGTGATATCTGCCCCAGCGCCCATTGAATTCTATCTCGGCCTCCCACATGTAAGTGCCTTCACCCAGGGGTCCTGCCACATCACTGAACCAATGTGAGTTTTTGCTGACTGGCATTGTGTGCCCCTGTGGAGGATTCTGAACCGGTATGGCGTGTAATGCCGTCAATGCCACTGGGCATTCCTTCAATTCCTCCTCAACGGGAAGACTTTCAATGTCCACGACTTGGGGGCTGGTGCCTGCCTGGGAGCTAGTTGCTGCCGTATCTGCCATGTTACTTCTTGTCTCCTGATTCTGTGAGAATATAGAAACATGTGTTAACATTGTAAAGGACAAGATAGAACCGTTTTTGTCCCCATTACAACATTAACATGAGGTTCAGGAGAGATTAGGAGGTTATTAAGTACCTGATGCTTGTGTGTGTAGTTAGGAACTGGGTAGACCTAGGAGCTAGGTGGAATGATGTAGTGTGAGAGTGACGTAGTTAGTAGGTGGGCATGGATTTACAACTTGGGTCCGGAGGTTTATTACAAGTCTTAGGTTGCCAAATGCAATGGATGGGTTTTGATCTTGACTTTGTGGAGACTCTGGAGAGTTTTTTAGGAGTATCGGCTTGGAAATGAGGCTTCTTCGGGGCCCATTTACGAGTGATTCTACTTGTGCTCATGGAAGAATATGTGTTTGTGCATGATGTGTAAGAATGGGCATCGGATGTTCGAGTGACTGAAACGTGTTGTACCGGGTGTGGCCTCGGTGTAGCTATTTGAGCCCGCAAGCAAGCCTTAGGCACCCAGATTTTCGTGATTGTGGGTTGGCCTTCATCGACTTCTTGGGTACCCAAATAGACTTTACTTTCGCAGAAGAATTTATGAAAGACTTCTTATTAGTATCATGTTGTTGATTACTAATAAGAGGTTTCGGCCGTGGGGTTGGCATGGTCGCAATAGGGTGTTCGCCTTTCCGCACCCACACTCGTTTCGACGGCTGAGACATTCTGCTTCGCACGTGTTTCTGGCCTCCAGTATAGGTTGTGCGCTCCTCCTCCTGTATTTGATCTGCCTTTGGTTGTTGTATCCCTCTGGTCTTTGGGAAAGAAGGGAGTGTCGTCTTATCCTTGACTCCGTTGTTGAGACAATCCTCGTTCTGCATCATACAATTTTGGACAAGAATAGCATTGTCAACTTCATGTGCACCCCTGGAAGGACCAGGAGTTCGTGCCTTACTTAGTTCCTTGAGTGCCTCATTTTCCAATTCAATTGTAATTCGACTATGATTTACCCATACCTGAAGAAGTCCACTTCTTAGGTTTAGGTTTACTGCATGATCATAGATCAAGTCCTGACCCAAGACAAGAGGCTCAGTGAGGTCCTCATCTTGACACACTAGTACTTTAACTGTCATTGCTTCATCTTGAATATAGAGGGGAAGTTCCACCTCGCCCATGCAAGGGGTTTCCACACCTCCCAATCCTATGAGATATGCTTCTATAGGATTGATGGTTAATTTCAACTTTTGACAGTACGAAAATTTAACAGCACTAGTGGCTGCACCTGAGTCAATCAAGGCTCTTACAGTCCTTGCATCCTTTCCTTGTCCTATCTCTAAGGTTATAAAAGGACGTCGATCAATTATCCTATGAGAGCTGACATCTGAAACTTCACACATAGCCACATGATATCCTTGATCTGCATATGCATCTGGCCTAGGTTGCTCTCTACCTTGTCTTCTTAATTTCATTCTCCGTATGCGCTCTAAAGCTTCTGCTTGAGCTTCTTCTCGAAGTCGCTTTTCTTCTTCTTTGCGTTTCTTAGCAGTATTGAGTCGACTTAGCATTTCCTCTTTGAGAGGTTCTTGATATAACTTGATTTTGCATGCGCTTATGTAGCTCGGGAGAACATCACCTTCTAATGTGGCTAGTTGCACTGTTCCACTTGTTGAGATTCTATTAATGATCATGGGTCCGTAGCCTCTCTTCTCTAGTTTCCTGGCATGTTGTTTCAATGTGTATACTAGTACTAGGTCGCCTGCCTTCAAACCTTTATCCTTAACGTGGGCATCAAAGTAGGCCTTCTATCATTTCTTAGCTGCATATATCCCTGCAGCCGCCCTCAGTCTTGTTTCTCCTAATCGTTAAAGGTCAAAAAGTCTTGAGGAGAGTTCATGACCCGTCCATTCATGCTCTTGTGCTACTTTCAATGTAGGTATTAAGAAGTCCAACAGTAGCACTGCATTTTGGCCGAATACCATCTGAAAGGGGGTGGCTTGGAGTACCGTTTTGTAGGCGACTCGGTATGCCCAAACAGCATGGTGTAGCTGTTTTTCCCAATCAGAGCATTTATTATTCACTAATTTGGTCAACACATTGCACAAAATCTTGTTTGTGCTTTCGGCTTGCCCATTAGCTTGTGGGTGGTAGGGGGTAGACTTCTTATGAACTACCAAGAATTCTTGGAGCAGATTTTCAATAACCTCATTCAAGAAGTGAGTGCCTCTATCACTAACTAGCTCTATAGGTAGCCCGTATCTTGTAAACACATTCTCAAATAGGAACTTAGCAGTTGTCTGAGCATCGTTCTTTGTCGTAGCTTTTACCTCTACCCACTTTGTTAGATAGTCTGTCGCAACAATGATGTATTCAGCATGTGAACCCTTGGCTGGGGGATTAATAGGACCTACAAAGTCTATTCCCCACTTAGAGAATGCACATCTACCCATCATGGGTTGCAGTGGCATCTCATCTTTGCGTATAGGATACTGAGTTCTCTGACAAACATCACACCGTTTCACATAGGTATGTGCATCCATGTGAAGGGTCGGCCACCAAAAGCCCGCAAATAGTATTGCCTTGATCACCCGATCTGGTCCAAAGTGTCCTCCTGCTACACCTTGGTGAGCTGTTTCCAAGATCTTGAGATATTCACTCTCATGGATGCATAGTCTTAGGTAACCATCTTTACCTCGCTTGTACAGATTATCACCAACGAGTGAGTACTCTAGGGCTTCTTGCTCTAAACTTCTTTTCCTAGCCAAAGTCATATCTGGAGGAAATGTTTTTTTCCTTAGAAGGGCCACTAATGGTTCACTCCAATCTGGCACTATGGACACTTGATAAAGTGTGGCATGTTCCACAGGTGGTTTAGTGCAACAGATTGGGCATTACACATATGATCTCAATTTGGTACTTAGCAATCCATCCAAGAATAAAGCCACTTGCTTAGCTGGTGTGGGTAACTCACGGACAGGGCATCTCTCCAGGTATTGCCTAAATCTTCTTCCAGCAAGTCTCACGGTTTCTTGAGGGGTTTGCTTGAAGCTGTGAATCAGCGAGGAAGTGTTATGTCTTATGCCACTTTTAGAGAATTCGATAATGAATGCCTCTAGAAGTTGGTCTATGCTCCTGAACTGCCTCTCGTTTAGTGGCTGAAACCATGTCAGGGCAGTGTTCCTAAGGGTTAGACCAAAGGCATTGTACTGCGTGAATAGATCTTCAACTTGTTCAGCTCTCAAGACTTGCCTAAACTCAGCCACATGATCGTATGGATCTCTAGTTCCATCGAAGTAGTTCTTCATGGACTTAACTAGCTGAGTCGGTCTCAAATTCCTTGTGTGCTCTCTAGGTCTTGGTAGAGGGAACTCATCCGCATTTCTTTGAATCCTGGAAGCTCTAAGTACCTTGGGTTCTACTCTATTTGTTTCCGTCCTCGTTCTATCTCTGCCCCCTGGGTTGGCAAAGCTTACTTCTGGCCTATCTCTACTTCTGTCTCTTTGAGCTCCATGAACCTGGGAGGTTCCAGCTCCATGGTAACCATGGGACACGTTCGATCTTGGTTGGGGGAAAACGAATTCACCCTTCCAAGTGTAAGCATGCCTGTCATGTTCTGTAACCACAAAGATCCTCTCTAAAGCGTGATCTAAGTAGGTCACTCTGCCAGGGCTATCAGGATCTTTGAACTCATAGATCAGGATTGACCTTACATCACTTGGACTATCAGATTTATACCTCCAAAAAGCCTCATCGGTCTCTTGGTTTAAGAGCAGATCTATGCTCTTATTATCTTGGGGAAGCCACTCTGGCGTGATAATCCTAGTGAGAACTGATTTGCCTCGAGGGGTTCTAGGTTCCATACCCATGTTTCCTTGCTCTAGGTCACCTATGTCCGTTTCTGGGATCACATTTCCGAATTCATCTGTCCTATCAGGGTGACTGTTGACTACGTATATGGTTCCTTCTTTGTCCAGGTATGCTCCATTTTCAAACTTGACAGCTGGGCGTTCTAGTCCAATGGACTGGTCTGGGTTTTTAATCTGGACCACAGATCTTCTTAGGCTGTCCTCATAGATGCTAGCACCTAATCGGTTGGTCCTAATGTATTCCAACTGCGTCTTGTAGGGGCCTTCCACCCTATACAGATATGGCACTCCTGAACTTCCTGTAGGTCTGTCCATGCCTTGAGACATCTCTGATTCACTAGTCTCAGAGCTAGGGTAATGCGAGTGGTGGCTCAACTGCAGGGCCCAAGACCTAGCAGTGTGGTTGACACTAGCCTCTGAAGACCTAAGGCTTTGTCTATCTCTCCCTAGATGTCGCCCTGATCTAAGGTTCATAAGCCTAATTGAATAGCCCAAATTTGCCCAAGTACAACCTCGTTGCTGAGTTCTTTTGTATCAGTTACTTGATTCTTTTTTAGTTGATTACAATGTTTATGGTCTTGTCTGATATCACGTCGTCAGGTATACTTGAGTGTATTTCCACACTTTGTTGATCCCTTGCTTTATGATGCTCTCAATTGAAAGTCCCAAAATTAGCTCAAGACTTAAATTCAGTTGATGGACAGATCACATTCATGCATGTAATTTAGCTATCAATTATGTTCCCTGACTCTATTGCAAACAATTCTAGATGTCCCTTGATTTTGATCCCTCTAGGTATGGTGGTTGATGCACATGATTTTTCTCAAGACACACTTGTATGGACCTCACAAATCACCTATTGCTAGACCAATTATGCCCAAAACTATCCCCAAATCTTGGGAAAAAACCCTAAATTTTTTGGCCGAAAATCCTATCAATCGCGATCGACAGGTCTGTCAATCGCGATTGATAGAGGTGTCCATCGGGGCCTGTCGATCGCGATCGACACGTCAATCGCGATCGACACGTCAATCGCAATCGACAGTGTCAATTGCGATCGACAGAGTCGATCGTGGGTCCTGTCAATCGCGATCGACAGTGCCAATCGTGATCAACAGTGTCAATCGTGGGTCCTGTCAATTGCGATTGATGGTGTCAATCGCGATCGACACGTTTTTCGGGTTTTTCATCGTGAATTCAGTCGATCGGGGCTGTGTCCGTCGCGATGGACATGTGGCTACGCGAAAAAGTCAATCAATCGTTGAAATTCAATCGGTCGCGATCGACGGTGTCAATCGCGACTGACAGGGTCCTACGTGGCAGTCAGTCGATCGTCGGGGTCTGTCGGTTGCGATCGACAAGTGTTGTCGATCGTGGCTATCAGTCACGATCGACTGTATCAATCGCGATTGACAGAGGAACTCGGAATTTTTTAACTGTTTTTAGTGATTTAGCATGTGCTCATCATGTAGATTATGGTGGTGCACTTTGTTTTACCGGATGGGCATTTTTTCTGTCGATCGCGATCGACAGACTTCGGCGACACAGAGACAGTTCCGTTATGTTTCGTACCTGCGCGGAGTGCTGGAGATGATGATGCAGCAAGTACCTACAAGAAAGCTCAAAAAACATGCAAAAGCACAGCACACAAGTTGCTCTCTCGCTCTCTCTCACAAGTGGAATGAGGGGAATGAGGTGGAGAAGGTGATATAATCAAAAACTGAAAATTTTCGCGATGATGGAGATGGAGGTGGGAGATGGTGATGATGATGATGGTGATGATGATGATGAGGTAAGAAAAAGAAAAATAAGAAGAGTGAAGAAATTACCTACAACGCCAACGTCTCAAATCTATGTCTTACCATCACACGCTCGTCCTCAAAGCTCGTTCCCCGGCAACGGCGCCAAAATTTGGTGTAGCTCAGTTATGAGTAGCACCTCCTTTAATGTCAATCCGGGAAGACGTGAGGATGGTATGAAGACCTCGAGCAAGTGAAGGCACAAGTGCGTGAGTGAGAAGCACACTAGCATGCACACACATACACACACGCGCGCACACACAGTAAGACAAAGAGTGATAAGCAATGGAGTTCTTTAGATTACTTCCAAAATGCTCATACAAGTTTAGATCAATTACAAGTTAGCTTCAAAAATGAGCTCTCTAGCTCTATTTATAGTTTTTGACTAGGTTTTGGCCGTGTCCAGACCTAGTGTCCGGCCTAGTTAAAAATTAGGTTCTCTACCCTATTTGGAGGTTCAAACGAAGTCTAAAAAATGTGAAAACTGACAGGTAGGTACTTCTAAAGCTCCTCAAGCTCAAGGACTCCTTGGTTTGCACAAAATGGAGCTACTTAAATATGAAATGGTATTTACAATGGTTTTTAGTGATGAAAATCACTATTTTTGTAGGGGTTTCTATTAACATTTTGACATACATTTCCTGGAGCTCCCTACTTGCTCCTTCTCCTTGTGTGTCCACCTCTTTTATATGCGTTAGTGTCTTGAAAAAAATATTGGCCTACTTGCGAGATCGTCGTTGACTGCTCTGTCTGCTTGTACTTTCTCTTCTCTCTGACTCCCTTCGTAAGCTTCCTTGCCTTGTGAGTCCTTCAGTTCCAACACATAGCATCTAATTTTACAACGTACTTACGATTATTATCTTTGAAAGTGAGTTCCTGTGCAGACCAATCTTGTATCACCTTAGCGTGCTTCAGCGAAGGTCGGTCGAAAAGGAGATTATAATCAAGGGTGGATTCCGGTAATTCTAGTATGACAAAGGTCATTTTAAATGTTGTACCTTGTAAAGTTATTGGTACATTTCGTACAAGTCCTACGGGATGGACTCTTGATTGGTCGGCCATTCTGACGAAAAACTGAACTGGTTCGATTTTGTTCCACCCTAACTTTTTACATAGTGCAGCAGTAGCAATGTTGACACCAAATCCTCCATCAATTAGTACCTGTGTGATTTTATGATTTTTATACCATACCGTAATTAAAGGAACTGAATGATCGACCGTAGAATCAGGTTCCGATTGCACTGTTGCTGTTGCTGGAATGCAAGAAGGCACAGGACTGAACTGTTGTTGGAATTGTTGTCGAACTCCTAGTACTAGTGCAAGTAATTGGCCCAGAGGAAGAGTGATGGATGCTTTAGATAAAATTTCCCAGGCCTTTTGTGATTGGATTGTATTTTCCACAGATTCTGAAGATGATGCGCCTGCTGAAGATGATGTGCCTGCTACTGAATTAGAATCCTATTGTTGTGTTCCTTCCTCGGTTAACGGAGTCTGGGTCACCGGAATAGGATCTGGGAACACTGGAGGTTCTGCGGTGGTCCATTGACTAGCTTTATCATACATCCTTTGTTGTTCACGTATGCCTGGTTCAAATATTTCTGCTGCTCATTGTAGTTGTTTACCGGATCAGGTCTGAATTACTGTAGCGTGCATTTTTACTGGTGTGATTTGTACCATATTAGCCATTGGGTTTTGACGTTCTTTCTTCCTCTGATCATACTCAGCTGCATCCTTACAAAATCTTCTAATGTGACCAAATTCACCACAAAAATGACAGCGTAGTGGTGGCAAATTGGGATTTTCCGGTGCTTGTCCGGCCTGCCAGCGGTTTGCATTGTAGTTATTATTTCTCTGTCCTCTGTAATTTCGATAACCTTGTTGCTGGTTGTTTCTCAATTGCGGGGGTACATAGTGATTGGCTGGCTGCCCTGGTTCCTGTATAATTGCATTGACAGTTGCTGGTCCCTGTACTTTGGCGTTATATACGCAGTTTTTGGTTGTGTGTTCGGTAGTGTTGCAGATAGCACAAAACAACTGATTAAGTGCACAAGTGGCACTAGTATGGCCTGAATTCTTGCATGTAGTGCAGTACATCTATCTCATCGGGTCTTTGGTGATATTTCTATTTGCCTTTAACCACTCCAGATCTTCTGTAAATCCTCCAACCTTGTTTTCCAGCTGCAAAGCCATTGCAATCACGGCATCTAGCGTCATAGCTCCTACACAGCGTATGATCATAATATGTTTGAGTTGTGGAGTCAATCCATTGATAAACCATTGAGTAATAACATCATCCGGTAGGTTGGCATGTGCTGGTGGTAACTGCCTCAAATGAGTCCTGAATAGAGTGGCGTATTCCTGTACTGTTTGATTTATCTTCTGTCTATTGTTTTGCAGGTAGTCAAAAATTTCGGCTTGATTCTTCTTTAGCCTGAATCTCTGCAAAAAGGCATCCCTTACTGCTTCATATGTGCGGAAATGGTTAATATCATATTCTGTAAGCCATCTAGCTGCTTCGTTAACCAATGTCGATTGGAAAACAATAGCCTTATTGTAGCTCAGTGATGAGTAGCACCTCCTTTAATGTCAATCCGGGAAGACGTGTGGATGGTATGAAGACCACGAGCAAGTGGAAGCACAAGTGCGTGAGTGAGAAGCACACTATCATGCACACACATACACACACACGTGCACACACGGCAAGAACAAAGAGAGTAAGACAATGGAATCACTTCTATTGCAAGAAAGTTCTCATACAAGCTCAAACTACAAGAAGCCAACCCCAAAAATTAGCTCTCTAGCTCTATTTATAGTTTTTGACTAGCTTTGGCCCTGTCCAGACCTAGTGTCCGGCCTAGTCAAAAATTAGGTTCCAGGGCTTATTTGGGGGCCCAAACGAGATCTAAAAATTATGAAAATTGACAGGCAACTACTTCTAAGGCTCCCCAAGCTCGAGGACTCCTCGGCTTGTACCAAATGGAGCTACAAAAAGGTGAAATGATATTTACAAGGGTTTGTAGTGATGAGAATCACTTTACAATGATGTGAGGTTTTAAAAAAAATAAAGGGTTGCCTCAGTGCTAGATCTGCATGTGTGTCCGTACCTGCTTCTTCCCGTATACTGTCAACACTCTCCCCCCCCTAGGGTCTGTCGCCTCTGACAGACCTCTTTTCCACAGTTTGATCAATGTATTTCTGCAGGAGGTCGGTTGCCAAGTCTTGTTCTTTGATTCTTAAAGTTCGGACCAGGTCTCGTTGCAAAGCCTCCCAATCAACTATACCAGGCATGTCAGGTTGTGGCATCGTGTAAAGCTCGGAATGCATTGTTTGCTCGCATGCGAAGAGATGGAGTAAATGCGTAGGCCGTGGCGTGAATACCTCTGAATGTGCCTCCCAAAACCCTGTGGTGAACATATCGTCGAATGTTTGCTTGTAGCAGGCAGGGAGATATCTTATGCGTGCATGCCATGCGTAAGCCACTCGTATGCTCGGGGTTGTGCTCATATCATATAGCAGGTCGTAGTTACCATTAATAAACCCGGGAATAGGAGGTTGGATACGGCATACATTGCGAAAAGTTTTGAGTACGACCTGCATCATATCGAAGATCTTGAGCATCATCTGGGCAGCCACATCTGGCATAGGGTGGAGGCGTGGTATCCAATGTCTGATGGTTGCAATCATATATGACACTGTGGGAGTACCGGTTGGGGGGGCGATAGCGGGGTAATTGAGCCATTCTTTACAGTTTGCGTTATTCTGAACCTTGATGGCAAAAGCTTTCCATGATCTGCGTCTTTGCACTGGCCCAAAACACGGATTGTACTTCAAATGCATGGGGGCATGATCCCATGTTCGAAGCATTTCTGGGTAAGTTTCGAGTAACTTCTGCCTCCACGTTGGTTGGAATATGGCCCCTGTTCGTGCCGCTTCTGGTATATCTTCTGGTTCGAACTGTGTGGCAAATGTTGGGCACTTGTTGGTGACCCTTTTGATTTCTGCATTGTAGTCAGCCAACAATACAAAATAGGGCTTGTATTGTAATTCTGAGCTAGTGATAAGGCGTCTAGGGGCAATGTGCCTGAAGTACTCTGAGTGAAGGATGGTGTCCTCAATGGCCTTCATTGCCAGCATCTGAGTGGATATCCGTTCCTGATGAGTTTGCCCCATTTCCTCTACCTGTTTCATCCATGCCGATGGGGGTTCCTCATAGGTATCTTGACCTTCTTCTGTTACGCGTCCTCCTGGGAATGGTTGAGGCTCGTAGGTGTCGTCGAATGCTTCCTCCACTGGAATAGTAACTGCTTCTTCTTCTAATGGTTGCTCTGGTGGGGAAGGAGGTCGTTCGTACTGCATCAACTTCAATTTTAATTCTGCGACCTGTTGCCTTAACTCCAGTACGTCGTTGGTCGTTGAGTGTTCAGGTTCGGTTGAAGTAGCAGCGTTGGTCAGTTCTTTAGGTTCCTGTCGGTGTGGTGTAGACTCTTGGGGTCTCTGTAGGTCCTTCAGCTGGTCGGCAAGCTGATCATGTGCTTCTAAAAGATTGGCATAAGCTTCCAAGATTTGTTGTATGCTTTCTGAGGGAACAGCTTGAAATTTAGCCGGGTCTACGGGTGCTCCCGGGGTGTTCTCCATGGCAGCCTCGAGGTTCTCTAGGTTTTGTTGTTGAAGCCGTCTGTTCTCTTCTTGCGCTGCCGCCAGATGTCGTCGTAGCAAAGCCATGTTTCGTTGAAGCCTTGCATTGCGGCCCATTTGATCTCGCAGCTGTTCCTCCATGGCTTTGCTCTCTTCTATATGCCTCGCTGCGAGTTGCGCATTTGCATGTTCGAGGGCAGATATCTTGCTTTGTGACTCCGTGTGGCTGGACTCCAAAGCGTTGACACGCTCTTGGAGTGTTGCTGAGAGGGTGCAAAGTTCTTTGTTATTTTCCTCCAATAATGTATATTCCTGCTTAAGCTGAGTGGCAGCTTCGAGCATGGTGTCGAGTGCAAGACTAAATGAGGTGGATGCGGGGGTAAGGGTTGAAAATGCAGGGGGTTGGGAAGTGGGAATGGGAAAAGTGGATGTTGTGTTTACCGTGTGTGGAAGTGGTGATGTGAGTGTAATAACCTGTGATGGTGTTGTGAGAACAGTGGTGGTGGGTGATCCAGCGGATGGTGAGATGTCCATGGGATCGGACATGAGAGAGTGTGATTCGTGAAATGTGAATACCGGGATGGTGGGTGGTGTGATAGTGGTGGCCGTGAATGTGGGGGAGTGAATTTGGGGAAGGGACTTTTTATTATGTTCATCAACCTGTTGAAGAATGTTTACAAGTTGGGTCCAGAAGGAGGGTTGGGTGATTAGTGTGGTGCCCGAGGCAGTTACAAGGGATGGGGTAGGTAGAGTTTGGGAGGGAGGAAATGGAGGGGTGGAGGGTAAAGGAAAGGAAAGAGTCTGTCTAGTGACAGATGGTTGTCCAAAAGCATGGAGGAAGGAAGGGTGACCTAGTTGGGGTTCAAAAATCTGAGTGACAGAGATGGATGAGGGTGAAGGAAGGAAAGTGGAAACGGGGCTGTGTACAATGGTCTCACTAGAGGAGGATAATGGTTGTGTAGAAAGACACGTGGAGAGAGGTTCTGAGGGTGGGATAGAAGATGATGGGGGGGATGGTGCATGCGTAATTTCCTCCGGTTCATCATTGAGCCTAGGGCTAATCAGGTGAACATCTTCTGATGTGGACGTAGCTAACGCGATAGATACTTCCATCTGAATCATCTTTCCTTGTCGAGGCCGTGTATCAATTCTTCTTTGATCATAAGCAGGGTTCTCTCGATAGACCAAGGTTCTCATTGCTTCACTGATGCCACAGGTGTCCGCCAAAAGATTTAGCGATTCTACAAAATGGGGGTCGATATTCTCCGACTGCAGCATCTGGTTTACTAGGGCCCTATTTGCTTCTTCTGACATTTTATGGCGTCGTTGCACCTGCTTGATTGTTCGGTATAGTCGTTTGAGCTGTGCTGTATATGCAGGGGCTTCGTCTTCACTCTCTTCTGGGTCATCTCTTGGTGCCTTCTCCTGAGCTTGTGTGCTTAGTCTCTGAGGAAGTTGTGCCACTCCTATCTCCTGTACACTGCTTGTCTCGCCTCGTGCATGTTCTCTTTGGGCTGATGTCCCCGGATCGACATTGTCAAGGCAATCTTCACTGTCTGATAGATGGGCCGTCTGTAGGAATGTTTCAAAATCAAAGTTTGGGTGCTCGGTGAAGGTGGCCATAGCTGCAAATTCTGCGTCAGTAGGTAGTGGCGGGGCAGAAGGGGTGGGCTGTACCACCTCTCTTGGTTGAGACTCTTGGAGATGGATTGTGAAAGGTGCCACTTGGGCTTCCTCTCTAGTGGAGACTTCGGCGGTGGCTTCTGGAGGGATCAAGACCTGTGAAAGGGATCCACACATTCTTTTTGCAGGCTGACTCCCTGATTTTCGCCCTTTGAACAGCTCCAGGTGTGCATATTTTAGGGCTCGAGCAACTGGCACATCATATGCCAGACATCTGTAGATGATTCTCGTCAACGCACAACACCCATGTAAAATGGGCTTCCTCACCCCCCGCTTGCCTGCCTCATACACTTGATCTAAGATCCATACCGGCATCTTAATGGGCAAGCTTTCGGTCTCCGCTAAATACAGCCCGTACCATATCTTCTTGTGAGGCTGAGTGAAACGGTCCTGAGCGGGAAATGCAAAGTGCTGGAGACACATCCGCAGGGGTATGGCGATGTTGGGGGTGAGGCCGCACATTTCTTTGAGCTTCTTGACTCTATTGCTTTTCATTGATTCTGGTATCAAGGGGTCGCGATCTGAAGGCACATGAGTGCCATACATTTGAAGGGCTTCCCTGATTAACGTTACATTTAATTCAAACTTCCTCATCTCCTCCAGATTGGATAAGGAGGGCACCCAGAATGTGCCTGAGTGATCTTTATCCCCGGTAGGTTTCATCGTAGCAATCAAGTAGTAGCACCTGAGGAAGTCGGGTTTAGGTAGAGCTGCACTGAAGTAAGCTTGTAGTCCTGCCTTTTGCCAGATGTCTTGAAGTGGAGCTGCATTCTGTAAGGTCTCAAATTCTCTTGAAAAGAACTGGAAGGTCCACCAAACCCCTCCACACTCCATCTTGGACTCCCAGATGTGATCTGCGTCTCCCAAATCCCCTGGCATTTCATTGAACCAATGGGAGTGCCCTTTTACTCTTTCGGTTAGTCCATTGGGTGGGTCTGGAATAGGAATCCTTCGCACATTCAAGAATTCTTCAGGCCGAGCTGTTGGTGGAGCTTCCACTGGCATGGCATCCCAATTGATAGGAGCACCAGATCCTGCCTGAGAGCTTGTGCCTGCCGCGGTTGCCATGAGAGTAGGCTGCTTATCTGTTGGAAGACGAAAGGCACATTAGTGTTGCATAGGAAATAAGATGTAATGGTGTTCCCTTCACAATACTAACATGACGATCCCGGAGGTCAGTGGTTAGTGGTGAGGTGTTTATGATATGTGTGAGGGGTGATTAAAGGTCAGTGTCATCCTAGATGTATACTTTGGTTATGCAATGGGCTCGGAATGCTCCTATGTTAGTGTGGACGGATTTACAGAATAGGGTCAGGGGGTTTAGTACACAGTTTAATTCTCCACACTTTGATAGAGGAGTCGTAGCTCTTGGAGCTAAGGACAGGTGAAGATTTCGGTATGAGAGTGCGATGTATTTGGGGCCTTTTGGGTACCCATTTCCAGACATTCCTGGGGTTGATGGGAGTGGGGACAGTGAGAGGTGTAGGTATCTTGTCACTTTCTGAGTTGTTGGCCAAGAGTGCTTGTGAAAGCTGCTTCATCCTAGTGCCTGAAGGTGAAGTACTTTGGGCTTGTAAGCAAGCCTTGGGCACCCATATCTGTCTAGCATTAGGGGTGGCCTTCATTGACCGCTTAGGAACCCAAATAGAAATGGTATGCCTAGGGGTTATCCTAGGGGGCTTCTTCACTTTGTTCCTTGATGGTGAGGTCCGTTTCTTGTTTCCTTGAGAATCTGCTATTGGGGCTGTGGGTTTTCCATCCTTGCGTATCCAGATCTGCTTCACGCCCCGAGATGCTCCATGTTGCGTGGGTTGGCGTTCCTGCCTCTTGATTAGCGGTCTCCTTCGTGTAGAGTGAAGTTCGGTCTGCTCGTTTAGAATCTTCTTTGGATCAGTTATGAACTCCTTCTTGGCCTCTGAACCTTCAGTAAGATTGACATTCCTCTGTACCATAGAAGTTTGGACAAGCACAACAGTGTTATCTTCATGTGGATTCCTGGAGGGACCAGGAGTTGGTGCCTGTTCTATTGGTTTGAGTGCTTGATTTTCTAATTCAATCGTGAGACGGCTTTGGCCTACCCACACCTGAAGAAGTCCACTTCTTAGGTTGAGGTTGACTGCATGATCATAGATCCAGTCTTGGCCCAAGACAAGAGGTTCGGTCAGATCCTCGTCTTCACACACTAGCACTTTTGCTGGCATGAGGACCTCTTGTATGTAGAGGGGAAGATCCACCTCTCCCATACAAGGGGTTTCAACACCTCCTAATCCTATCAGATATGCTTCTAGGGGTTTTACCTCCAATTGCAGCTGCTGGCAATAAGAGAGCCAAACTGCACTTGTAGCTGCTCCTGAATCAATTAAAGCCCTCACGCTGGTTGTGCTGTCTCTTTGTCCTATTTCTAGGGTCACAAAAGGTCGTCGGTCCACTATCTTATGGGTACGTTCTCCTGAAGCCTCACACATGGCCACGTGATAGCCTGGAGGCTCTTGAGTGTCAGTCATAGGCTGGTCCCTCCCTTGTCTCCTCAACTTCATTCGTCTGATACGCTCTAAGGCCTCTGCTTGTGCTTCTTCTCGAATTCGTTTTTCCTCCTCTTTACGTTGCTTAGCAGTATTGAGCCGACTTAGCATTTCCACCGTGAGGGGTTCCTGATACAGCTTGACTCTGCATCCACTAATATAGTTTGGGAGAACATCACCCTCTAAAGTGGCTAGTTGTACTGCTCCACTCGTGGAGATCCTATTGATGATCATAGGTCCGTAGCCTCTCTTTTCTAGCTTTCTTGCATGTTGTTTCAATGTGTAAACTAAAACTAGATCTCCTGCTTTCAAGCCTTTATCCTTCACATGGGCATCGAAGTAAGCCTTCTGTCTCTTCTTAGCTGCATATATCCCTGCAGCTGCTCTCAATCTTGTTTCTCCTAATCGTTCAAGGTCAAAAAGTCTAGAGGAGAGTTCATGACCCGTCCATTCGTGCTCTTGTGCTACTTTTAATGTAGGTATTAAGAAGTCCAACGGTAGCACTGCGTTTTGGCCAAATACCATCTGAAAGGGGGTGGCTTGGAGTACCGTTTTGTAGGCGACTCGGTATGCCCAAACAGCATGGTGTAGCTGTTTGTCCCAATCAGAGCGTTTATTGTTCACTAATTTTGTCAATACATTGCATAGGATCTTATTGGTGCTTTCGGCTTGTCCATTTGCTTGGGGATGATAGGGGGCAGACTTCTTATGCACTACCAAGAATTCTTGGAGCAGATTTTCAATAACTTCATTCAAGAAGTGAGTGCCTCTATCACTAACTAGCTCTATGGGTAGCCCGTATCTTGTAAATACATTCTCAAACAAGAATTTAGCAGTTGTCTGAGCATCGTTCTTCGTTGTGGCTTTTACCTCTACCCACTTGGTTAGATAATCCGTGGCAACGATGATATACTCAGCATGGGAACCCTTAGCTGGGGGATTGATAGGACCTACAAAGTCTATTCCCCACTTAGAGAATGCACGTCCGCCCATCATAGGCTTCAGTGGCATCTCATCTCTGCGTATAGGATACTGGGTTCGCTGACAAATCTCGCACCTCTTCACATAGGTATGTGCGTCCATGTGAAGGGTGGGCCACCAAAATCCTGCAAATAGAATTGCTTTGATCACCCTATCAGGACCAAAATGTCCTCCTGCTACACCCTGGTGAGCTGTTTCCAGGATCTTTAGGTATTCACCTTCATGGACACATAGTCTCAGGTAACCATCCTTACCCCTTCTGTATAAATTATCACCAATGATGGTGTAATCCAAGGCTTCTTGTTCCAAACTTCTTTGTCTGGCCAGAGTCATATCTTGAGGGAATGTTTTCGTCCTCAAGAAGGATACTAGGGGTTGACTCCAATCCGGCACTATGGACACTTGATAAAGTGTGGCATGCTCCACAGGTGGTTTAGTGCAGCAGATTGGGCATTCCTTGCACAACTTCTGGACATCAGCTTCCATAGTCGGCCAATGCACTCCTAGTCTCCTCAGGGTCTGTAGGGTTCGTTGTTTTGAGTAGTGTTGCTCTAATGCACCTTCATGTGCTAATTGCAACCACTTAGCGTACTCGTCCTCTTCTACACAACAAGCCAAGATTCCTTGATCCGTGTGCTTGTACATACTTCCAGCCATGATGTGGTACTTTTGAGCTCTGACTACCTCCCTATCCTGTGTGTTTACTATTGGATGATTAGGTCCATATGTAAGTATTGGCACTAAGGGCTTGGCCCATTGGGGCAAGCCCTTAGTGAATAGGTATGCATCAGGTAAGTCATCCGACACTCCTTGTGGGGCCTCTCCGGATGTGAGCCTAGAGAGATGGTCTGCTCTCAAATGAGTCCTACCTTTCCTCACCACAACCTCAAAGTCATACTCCATTAGTAAGAGAAACCATCTTACTAACCTTCCGGTGTTGCATGGTTTGTTTACCAGGTATAGTAATGCTTGATGATCAGTAAAAAACTTAAACTTATTTGCAAGCAAATAATGTCTAAACTTTTTAACCGCATACACCATGCCTAGTCCTTCTCTCTCAGTGGTGGTATAATTCCGTTCGGCTGCATTGAGTTGTCTACTAGCATAGGCAATAGGGAGATCCATGTTCCCTTCACCCGTAGGTTGTGCAAGTACACATCCAATAGCATAATTGGAGGCATCCACATGAACATGGAATGGTTTGCTCCAATCTGGTGTGGTCAAGATTGGTGCAGAACACAATCGCTTCTTCAGCTCATTGAAGGAGTTCTCACACTCATTAGTCCACTCGAAATTTGTCAAAAGTTCGTACATGGGCTTTGCAATGACAGCATACATGTGAATGAACCGGCGGTAGTAACCACAATGCCCCATGAACGCTTGTACTTCCTTGACATTCCTTGGCCTAGGTAGCTCTGCTATGGCTCTCACTTTCTCTTCGTCAGTGGATATGCCGTTCTTGGACACTATGTGTCCTAAAATCTTGCCTTGCCTGACCATAAAAACGCACTTTTCTGGGTTCAGGCAGACTTGATATTCTCTGCATTTATCAAAGATCTGTCTGAGTTCGGGTATATGGGTCTGTCTAATGTTGGAATGAGCACAAAGATCATCAACATAGACTTCTAAGTTCTTCCTCAGGAACTCCTTAAATACATGGCACATCAGCCTTTGGAAGGTTGCGGGAGCATTGGTAAGCCCGAATGGCATTACCCTAAAAGCAAATATACCCCACTCTGTGGCAAAAGCCGTTTTATGCTGATCTTCTGGAGCAATGGCTACTTGATTGTAGCCCGAAAACCCATCTAGGAAGCTGTACACTTCCTTGCCTGCTACCCTTTCTAATAGATGCTCAGTGATGGGAAGAGGATAGCTATCTCTAATAGTTGCTGCATTAACCTTCTTCAAGTTAATGCAAACTCGTAATTTGCCGTTCTTCTTGGGCACCACTACAATGGGGGATACCCATTCAGTGTGCTCAATTTCATAGATAAATCCGGCTTCCACCAAGCGGTCTATCTCTTCTTTGATCTTAGCAGCATAGTTATCATTATATGTATATGGCTTTTGCTTAGAGGGTTTAGCCTCTGAGGTCATGGGAATTGTGTGTGAACATATGTCTGGGTCAACACCCTTCAAATCCTTGTAGCTCCAAGCGAATACATCTCGATATTCTCTTAACAAAGCTATCAGCTCTTGTTCTTCCTCTTCTGTTAGGTCATGACCTATGTATGTGCATCTTTCTTCTCCTTCCTCGATGGCGACAACTATTTTCTTGGTAGTTTCCTTACTATCATAGGCTTCTCCTGCTTGTGCCTCACGTTTAGGCATTCTTATCATGACCCTCCTATCGTCTATCTCATATTTCTTAAAGTTTTCAGGGACCTCAAACAAAGATTCTTCTGCCTCCAGCGTGACTTCCTTCTTCTTTCTTTTCTTTCCTCCGCTTTTAGAAGCTACTTGTGTGGCTAACCTCACCTCATTTGTAAGCTCTCCGTGTCTCTGGGGTTGAAATTCTACTTCATAGAAGTATTCTTCATCTGATGCAAAGGGTGGGTCCATGATGATTGACTCTAGATCAGAGTCACTTGCATCCTCAAATGCATAAGGGATAGGTTCGCATTCTTCTAGAACTGCCTCTCCCAGAATTGGCTCTATGGAGAAAACTGAAATGTCATAGCCATCCTCATCACAGTGGGGTGTCCATTGTTCCTCATTGATGGCTACATCCATGGTCGCTAGAATTTCTGCCCAGCCGTAGGGTTCGAATTCTTCGTCAGGAAATACTACAGGTGCATAGGCTGGATCTTGAATGGATCTATGTGTTTCGTTTGCACCTATATCTCTGGCCTTTTCTCTTTTCTCCTCTTCTACTGCTACTTTGCACATCCATAAGTGGGTGTCTTCATGCATCCATGAGGATCCTGATCCTATGGAATGCACGGATTCCGTATCATCTTTGGCTCTATGGATGGGATTCCATTGAATAGGTGGTACGTCTCTATGAGAGTAATCCTTAAGATTGACTTTGGTTGTGACACCTAGATGTTGCAAATACAAGGAATTGGTTCCCCAATCCTGTACCACTTGCAACTGCCGCAGAAAAGGTCTTCCCAAAATCATTTCATAGGCATGATTTTTACTGAAGTCACATATAGCAAATGTATGTTCAAACTCGACACCACAGGTGGTGAGAGTTATTCCTTCTAGCAATCCCAAGGGTCTCTCTATGTGACCATCAGCCATTTGCAATTTCATCCTCGTGGGCCTGAGTGCAGGCTTGCCCCAACGTTTCCATAGGGATGTGGTGGCAATTGCAACTCCTGCACCTGAGTCCAAAATTGCCTTGGTGGTGTGCTCCTGGTAGGTAATGGGAAGATAGGTGTTTCCTTCTTCACCTTCACACATATCTCCTACCTTATCCAAGGGTATCTCTGGCACTGTCCTATGTGATCCTTCCTGGGAACGAGGTTTTGTTATCTCGGCACTTGATTGGCTACTTGTTTCCGCCCTTCTGGTCTAACCTTAAGCCACTCTTCCAAAGTGAGATTGCACTGCCCTTTGGTGTTCTTCACTACCTCTGTGTTCCTAGGTATGACTGAATCTTCATTTCTTACCATGACTGTAGGTGCTCTCATACAGGTGGACTTTGCTTCCCATGGGCCTGTGAAATGGGGTAGTTCTTGTAAAGAATTAGACTCGAAGTCCAGTCTTTCGTGAGACTGAGTACTCTCATGTTCCCCGTAAATAGATGGGATGTCTTGTGGGAATTGGTCGTGTGCATCATCCACAAGTTCAAAAGGAGGGGCGACCTCACTTTCGTTATCCCATTTGTCTTCTTGAATCTCCCGTAGGAAGTCTGGTGCAAACCGATTCATAGAAGAAGAAGTGTCTGGCTCCGTGGAATTAGGCGCATAAGCAACCTGGGAAGGAGGGCTTATTCTATCGTTGGCTCTCTCCTCGTTCTCATAGATGGCTGGAGCACAAGCTTCTTGGGGAGGGTTACTTATTCTATTACTTTTCCGAACAGGCTCATAAGCTCCTTGAGAAGGAATGTGGGCAACCTGTGGAGGTACGCAAGCTTTCGAGGGAGGCTCATGTGCCTTTTGGGGGGGAAGATAAGCTTCTTGAGGAGGCACGTGGGCTTCCTGAAGAGGCTTGCTTATCCGTTCTCTTACCCTTTCCTTTCTTTGAGGGGTAGGTTCCTTTTCTGATTGTGCCATTAGCCTCTCTATTCTTTCTAAGGAGGGGAAGTTGTCTGGTTTAGTGGAATTGGCCACATAAACTTCCGATGGGGGATGGTTCATATTTTTGCTTGCTTTATCTTTTTCTTGATTTTTTTCTTCCTTGGCAGATCTTGCAATTATTCCCTCTAACTTCTCTAGGAATCCATCCAAGTGTAATTGCGTCTTGGCTGAGCCCGAGTAATTGAAAAGGCGACTGGCTTCAAACATAGTCTGAGCCAATGCGACCATTTTCGCGCAAAGCTTGGTTCTTTCTATCTCTAGGTCGGCTCTAGGGTAGCACTTGTCATGATCCGTTACATTTGGCCCTTCTTGGATTCTGGCCTGATATGCTTTAAGCATCATGTCTATGTCTTCAGGAGTGGGATCAGCTAACACTGATCCTACTCGGGGTGGTGGGTGGGATACGTGGGGTGTATTAGAGGGTGGAGGGATGGAGGGTGATGGGGATGGTAGCGGTGGGAATGTGTGAGAGTGCGGTTGAGATGTGATCTCTATGATCTTTGCTTTGGTTTCTCTCAAGCTTTCTTCAAGTTCGCTCATCTTTTTTGCCCATTGCCTTTTCATTCTTTCACGACTATCCTTCCAGGCTCTCATTCTCTTTTTGGTCATGCTCTCTGTTTCACTCACCTCGGGGTTTTTTTCCTGACCAACACCTTGGTTTCCTTGTAGTGCCTGGGCTCTTGTGATCACCTGCACCGGTGCAGTGGAAGTCACACTCCCTGTGGAGTCTACAACTAACCCCACTACATTGATAGGCGTGATTTTTGGCATATTATTGGGGTTCTTTGGGCAATCTCGTAAGAGATGCTCTTTTCCACAATCTTGGCAGAAGCCCTGAATGGTTACTGGTTGAGGTTGTGTAGGGGCAGGCAGTGGACAATCACGTATAAGGTGATCTCCCTGACATCTGAAGCATGGTCCTCTAGGAAATGGGGGTCGTACCTGCTTAGGTTGAGGTCTAGAGTTGGGGTTTGTGTACATGACATTAGCATACTCAGGTTCCCCACAATTTTCACTTGGGTCCTCATAATAGTATGACTCGTTATGCTCGGGTGATTGCATGTAATAAGCCTGTGGGCTATCAATATGTGTGGAGTCAAAACTATGGTCACTTGGATCACTGTCTGATAGCAATGGGGTGATTGGGACTATGGCTCTGTTCGAATTTTCTTCAGCAGATGCATATTTCACTGGGATCACATTGGTTGGAGCAGGGGGTTGCTGCACTAGGACTGGTTGAGGTCTCTGCTGCCCTTGATAAGGTGGCTGATAAGTTTGCTGTGGTCTGTTGTATTGTGGTGATGGGTACTGATTCTGGTATCTACCATGTTGTGGATATGGCTGAGGATAATTTTGCCTAACAGTTTGTTTGTTGTATGGGCAGTCTTGTGCAGTGTGGTTGGTGTACCTGCGCTCTATGGTGCAGTACTGGCTACTAAGGTTCGCCTGGGGTTTGGCCATAATGGGGCATACACTTGTCATATGTTCACCGCCACAATTGTAACACCGCTTAACTGGGGCAAATCTCGGAATTTGCTTGCTAGAGACTCCTAGTTTTTGGGCTACCTTCTCTGCAAGTTCCTCGATGGATGTGGATTGACCAGATGTCATGTTACTAGAGCTATCAGAATCCTTATAGATTTTTGATAGTTCTAATTCCTCACCTAGATTGTCCTCAATGTCTATGCACATGCGCACGCATTCTTCTATCGTTCTGGGGTCCTTCAGGTACACATATGATCTGAGCTTAGTGCTCAACAATCCATCTAGGAACAAGGCCACTTGTTTGGCTGGTGTGGGTAACTCCGGCATCGGGCATCTCTCCAGGTACTGTCTAAATCTTCTTCCAGCTAGCCTGACCGTCTCTTGAGGTGTTTGTTTGAAACTGTGAATTAGTGAGGAGGTGTTATGCCTGATTCCACTCTTAGAAAACTCAACAATAAATGCCTCTAAGAGTTGGTCTATGTTTCTGAAATGCCTCTCATTTAGTGGTTGAAACCACGTAAGGGCGGTGTTCCTAAGAGTTAGACCGAAAGCATTATATTGTGTGAATAGGTCCTCTACCTGTTCAGCTTTCAATACTTGCCGAAATTCTGCCACATGGTCATAAGGGTCTCCAGTGCCATCGAAGTAATTCTTCATGGACTTCACCAGTTGAGTTGGTCGCAGGGTCCTAGTGTATTCTCTCGGCATTGGCAAAGGAAAATCACCAATATTCCTTTGATTCCATGGGGTTCTATGTCTCTCCGGTTCCACTCTATTCCTTTCTGTTCCCGTCCTTTCTCTTCCCAGGGAGTTGGCAAAGCTTACCTCAGGTTTGTCTCTACTTCTATCTCTTTGAGCCCCATGAGCTTGGGAGGTCCCAGCTCCTTGGTGACCAAAGGACACATTAGACCTTGGTTGGGGAAAAACAAATTCACCCTTCCATGTGTAAGCATGCCTGCCATGCTCATTGACCACGAAGATTCTCTCTGATGCATTGTCTAGGTAGGTTACTTGGCCTGGGCTATCAGGGTCTTTAAACTCATAGATTGTGAGGGCACTCACTTCCTGAGGTTGAGAAGATTTATATCTCCAAAAAGCCTCATCAGTTTCTCGGTTTAAAAGCAGATCTATGCTTTTATTATCCTGTGGAACCCACTCTGGAGTCATGATTCTGGTCAAGACAGATTTACCACGGGGGGTTCTGGGCTCTCTCTCAAAGTTCCCTTGCTCTATATCACCCATGTCGGTCTCAGCAATCACATTTCCAAACTCATCAGTTCTATCAGGAAGAGTCGTGACTACATATATAGTCCCCTCTTTATCTAGGTATGCTCCATTCTCAAACTTGACTACTGGGTGGTCTAATCCATGGGGTTGATCGGGGTTCTTAATCTGGACCACCGATCTTCTCAGGCCGTCTTCATAGATGCGAGCACCTAGACAATTCGTCCTGATGTATTCCAGTTGAGTCTTGTATGGTCCTTCTGGCTTTTCTAGATAAGCCAACCCTGAACTACCTACTGGTCTCTCCATGTGATAGGACATCTCAGAATCACTTGTTTCTGATCTGGGAGTGTATGGGAAATCACCCAACTGCTGGGCCCAAGACCTGGCAGTGTGATTGACACTAGCTTCAGAAGATCTGAGGCTTTGTCTGTCTCGGCCTAAGTGTCTGCCTGATCTAAGGTTCATATGCCTGATTTATTTACCCCCTTGGACCTAAGCACACTCTCGTTGCAGGTTAATTTGCACCAATCACTTTGTTCTTTTGAGTTGCATACTATGTTTATGGTCTTGTCTGAAATCGCGTCGTCAGGAGTACTTAAGTGGATTTCCGCACTTGATGAGTGATCAATTCCCGTTTACCTTTTGTCCCTTAGGGTTTTCGCACTTAAGACCTATTTATTTTCTTGCACTTGGTTGATCAATTCTCTTGGACTTGATTCGTGCCTAACGTTGCCCTAGTTAATTACCACACCTAAGTCGTACTTAGCCTAGGCTAGGAATTGACAAAGGAGGGTTATGAGATCTTCCAACCTCAATCAGCTGGTTGACCAGACAGCTACACAAGCCCAGGAAGCCTTCTCCCAAGCTCGGTACTCACCCTTGCTAGCTTGCTTTGATTGCCTTGAGTGCCCACAAAGTTCCTGCAAAAACTCACCAGTTAGTATAGCTTTATCACCACAAATAATTGGAAGACACACATCAATATTTTTAGTCCCCCTGGAGTAACTCACTGTACCCCCTGAAATCTAAGAACAACTTAGTTCCACCTAAAGGTCAACTTAAAAATGCATGTTCTAAAACTCCGCGTATGATTCTTACAAAAACCAGTCGAGGTCCACGTAGGATTCTCAACGAGCTTTCCAACGAGACCAAAATCTCATCAATCGGAGTTCGTATGGTCAAGTTATGACCATTCAGGCACTATAGGGTCAAAACAGGCTCTCAGGGTTCAGGAGATCCCTCTCTAGTTTCTAGGTCTTTTGCCCACTTCCAAGGTTCTAAAGTTATACCAAGGTGCCTAAAATTAAGCTCAACTACCCTTCAATTCACTCAAAATTATCCCTAACTTTTCATGCGTTAAAGGCCGTGTATCGCGATAGGTCGGGTCGAGGTGTCGCGATAGCTCGGAGTGTCGCGATAGCTCGGAGTGTCGCGATACCTCGGAGTGTCGCGATACCTCGAAGTGTCGCGATACCTCGGAGTGTCGCGATAGCTCGGAGTGTCGCGATACCTCGGAGTGTCGCGATACCTCGGAGTGTCGCGATACCTCGGAGTGTCGCGATAGCTCGGAGTGTCGCGATACCTCGGAGTGTCGCGATAGCTCGGAGTGTCGCGATACCTCGGAGTGTCGCGATAGCTCGGAGTGTCGCGATACCTCGGAGTGTCGCGATAGCTCGGAGTGTCGCGATAGCTCGGAGTGTCGCGATAGCTCGGAGTGTCGCGATACCTCGGAGTGTCGCGATAGCTCGGAGTGTCGCGATACCTCGGAGTGTCGCGATACCTCGGAGTGTCGCGATACCTCGGAGTGTCGCGATAGCTCGGAGTGTCGCGATACCTCGGAGTGTCGCGATAGCTCGGAGTGTCGCGATAGCTCGGAGTGTCGCGATACCTCGGAGTGTCGCGATACCTCGGAGTGTCGCGATACCTCGGAGTGTCGCGATAGCTCGGAGTGTCGCGATACCTCGGAGTGTCGCGATAGCTCGAGATATGGTGAATTTTTCTGTTCTAGCTAGTGTTCCTGGGAGCTCTAGGCCTGCGCAGTGTCGTGGTGCACTCAGAATCGTGAGAAGGTGAAATTTTCGGAGTGTCGCGATAGCTCGAGCTCAACGCCTCGGGGACTGTGCAGACAATTTTTGTACCTGCTGAGCTTGCTGGAGATGATGATGGAGCTGCCACCTGCAAGAAACATGCAAAAAACACACAAATACAAGCACGCACAATCGCTCTCTCTCAAACTCGCAAGCAACAAATGAGGGAATGATAAGGAAGAGGGAATATGTAGTGGAGAAGGAGGTGGAGATGAAGATGGAGATGGAGATGAAGATGGAGATGGAGAAAAATCAGAAATTTACCTACTACTTACCATTCCAACGCGTCCTCTCTACGTCTTACCATCACACGCTCATCCTCAAAGCTCGATCCCCGGCAACGGCGCCAAAATTTGGTGTAGCTCAGTGATGAGTAGCACCTCCTTTAATGTCAATCCGGGAAGACGTGAGGATGGTATGAAGACCACGAGCAAGTGGAAGCACAAGTGCGTGAGTGAGAAGCACACTATCATGCACACACATACACACACACGTGCACACACGGCAAGAACAAAGAGAGTAAGACAATGGAATCACTTCTATTGCAAGAAAGTTCTCATACAAGCTCAAACTACAAGAAGCCAACCCCAAAAATGAGCTCTCTAGCTCTATTTATAGTTTTTGACTAGCTTTGGCCCTGTCCAGACCTAGTGTCCGGCCTAGTCAAAAATTAGGTTCCAGGGCTTATTTGGGGGCCCAAACGAGATCTAAAAATTATGAAAATTGACAGGCAACTACTTCTAAGGCTCCCCAAGCTCGAGGACTCCTCGGCTTGTACCAAATGGAGCTACAAAAAGGTGAAATGATATTTACAAGGGTTTGTAGTGATGAGAATCACTTTACAATGATGTGAGGTTTTAAAAAAAATAAAGGGTTGCCTCAGTGCTAGATCTGCATGTGTGTCCGTACCTGCTTCTTCACGTATACTGTCAACACTTATACGCCGGATTAGGTGGATGGTTGAGCACTGCGTAACTTATCTCAAATGTGCGTACATGAGAATCTGGGTCATCTCCGGGGAATCCACCAAATTTGGTGTACGTTACTCCTGTTGGAATCGGCCTGGGAGGGCATAGTTGTTGTTGCTACTGATGCTGCTGCTGCTGCTGTTGTTGTTGCCCATTCATCGTGCTGATGGTTGTATCGTGACTATCTTCTGTATCCCGGGGCTGAATATCTGAACTATCGGAATGTGTATTGTCAGCCTATGCACTTTCCACTTCGATAATCTTGTTCAGTATGTTTTGAATCTCGGTTTCGAACAAGCTACCTTCCTGCTTGATGTCAAATGTAGGGAAGCTTACTCCCAATAGCGGTGACTGAGCTGAAGATTCACCAAAAAATGGTAAACCGTCGCCGGAAAACTGCGGTCTTTCAGCAACTGTTACCGAAATATCACCGGAATGTGTTGAATCTTCACCAAAACAAGGTGCTTTTTCTCCTTCACTAATCTCTTTGGTTAAAGTGTTTCTAATCGTAAACAAATTTGAATCTTTACCCAATGTTGTTAAACTAACTTCAGTCTGCGTCCTAGTAGATTCTGGAGTTACTATATCTTCGACAGACTGTGCCGAAATCGTATTGGAATTTACCAGAGGCGTAGCACGTTCCACCGGAATATGACCGGAATCACTACTAACGTTCTTTACTTTCTTGACAACTGGGTTAGACCTAGCTGTACTTCTACCTCCCGGAGTCGTCCTTAGTAAATTAAGTACCCCAGGCTGGCGGTTCTTTGGATACGTTTCACCGGATCGAGTAACCGGCATGTATCATCTTTTGTACTAATCGCGTACTATTACTGTCGATTTATAATTTACAGTCACGTTTCCACAACTGGTTTGCAACAATCTGATCTGTTGCCACCTTCCCATAGACAGCGCCAGTGTTAAACGCTGTTATTCTATCTGTCATAGGTGCGTTTAAGCGATTCTTGGGTTCTTGGGAGTGGAAGGGGTCTGTTAGACAGAGGCCCTATACTTAGTTCCCAAACTAACCACTTACACATAGCAATATTCTGATGCTGAGAGCTCTATCAAGAATTTGTTGTACTTAGATATTACAGTTCACAGTTTAGCTCAGCCACGTGTATCGAATACGCTAAGATGCTATGTTGCATCTGCACATAACTTACTGAAAATACCAGAAACAAGAGTAATCGTCAACCTTTACCGAATGGGTATCACAATCCTACCAATGTTCGAAGACACAGAGAATCCAAGTCCAAGTGCTCAGATACACCGTACGGAAGGTTCAGTACGCAACCCAAGAAATCCGACTGTCGTTTAAACTTTGCCGTATGAACCCGGACCTCGATACTAAGACAACTTAATACAACCCGAATACCAGAAGGGCTACCACGACTGCACAGACTTCACCATACACTTGCAGAACATTTCAAGAAAAGAGACAACGCGAACTAACTAATACTCACAACCGCAATGGATACCAACAGACAACAGATAAGATGAAACACAGATACACACAGAATACTTAGAAATTCGACAAGATACTCTAAATTAATCAACTCGACACACAGTAACGCTACAAACAAATCACCCAGACAGACAGTCTGGTGATCTCTCGAATGTCACTGAGCATCTCTTTTCAATGCTTTATAAAAGAATACAACGTGTCTGCGTAACAACCTTTTGCACGTGTGAAACAAGATTTCAGTTATACATTTCCAATCCGGCGGCCGCTAACAGGACTGTGTTGTACTTTATGAAGCACAAGGATGAGGTGTTTAATTGCTTTTAAAAATATCTTGCATTAGTTGAAAGTTAGACAGGAAGGAACTTGAAGAGGCTAAGGTCAGATGGAGGAGGTGAGTACTTCTCAAATGAATTTGAGGACTTCTTGCAGGACAGAGGCATCAAAAGGGAAATAACCACAAGGTATTCTCCTGAACGGAATGGGGTAGCAGAAAGAAGAAATAGGTTAATTGTTGAGACAGCTAGATCTATGCTTAATGAGAAGAAGTTGCCTAACTATCTATGGGCAGAGAGTGTCTCTACTGCCACCCATCTCATAAACAGGTTACCATCAAAACCACTTGATGGTATGACACCTTATGAAGCATGGCATGGTAAGAGACCTTCATTAGATCATAACAAAATTTTTGGATGTGTAGCATATGTGCATATTCCCGCATAGGTAAGAGGTAAGTTAGATCCAAATGCTGAAAATTGCATTTTCATTGGATATGACTTGAATAAAAAAGGTTACACATTTTATAACCCTACCAATAAGGGATTTATGGTAAGCAGAGATGTGATCTTTGATGAGAATGATTCTTGGTATGAGAATGAATGCAGGAAGGTTAAACTACCCTATGATTTGGAAGAGGAATTTCCAAAACTTACAAAGGAGGAACCAACTCAGAAAGAAGACTCAAGTTCAGATGATGAAGATACAATCAACCTTGAAGAGCTCAAGGCATGGAAGTCCAAAGGCAAAATGAAGATGAAAAAGCTTGAAGACATACCTGAATCTTCAGCTCAACCTTTTAGGAGATCACAAAGGGAAAGTAAAAAACCTATTAGATATGGGTATGATACATCTCTTGTTTCAGCCGACTTATGTGTCAACCAACATGCAATGTGCAGATTTGCTGACTAAAGCTTTGGATGGAACCAAACTTTGCAGGTTCAAATCTATGATTGGATTGCAGGATGTACTTGAAGATTGAGGATGAAGACTTAAGCCAAAATGCTTGGCTTGAGGGGGAGCTGTTGGTGTAAAACACAAGCCTACACATTTGGCTTGGAAGATATCATGAAGACTCTATATGAATGAAGAACCATAGGAACATATGCCAGTGGTTTATTACCACTTTACATCATTGTAAAAGTCAAATTGACTTGGAATCTTTTGTAATCACCTACCTAAGAGATTTGTGGAAAAGAGTAGCTCACTTGATTGAGAGAATATCTCCCAACCTTTAGGAGCTTGATTATAGGGAGCCAAGAATTTGAATTTGAATTCAATTCTCACTCATTACATATAAAAAGTGAAGATGAAAAGTCGCGGTATGAGAGATCACTCCGGAGCTTCATCCTACTGTCACTGAGTGTGTGTGAGGACTACATCATAGCCTACACCTCTCTACACCATTAGGCAATGCTTGTCATGCCAATGGGACTGTATACAAGTGTTAATTTATAGATACATTTACATCATTCATCTCTGTGTTCACTGCTTGTCTACTCCAAAGTTTGTCAACTTGTCAAGGGCATATCGCAGTCAATACTCCATCAAATTCAGTGATTCAAATCTTGTTGGATTCAACTCAAAATTCATCTACATGCTGACAGAGTTTGAAGTGATTTCATTCAGCCAATTCAGAGAAATCTGTGTCGAGGTGCTCACTGATCTATCTCTACTACAGTCCTAAAAAGTCGGGGGTATACCAAATCTTGCTAAATTAATTTCTCTTAGCATAGTTCATTATTTTACATCATTTCACTTGCAAATGGTAGCTTACTAAGCTAATTGAATATCCCTAGAAGTAATTTTATCAATTGTTATTATGTTGGTCACACTGAGCAAAACATTGAGCAGGTGTCAAGACCAAAATAAAAGGTTTTCTTGACTTTGTGACTTCCAAAGTTATCTGTTTTGATTCAATCATTACATACAACATTTCCAAAGGACATAGGCTATTTCTTGGTGTCATTGGGAAGCTAAGGAAGTCTACTAATAAATTTTGAAGCAAAAGAGGGCTAGTACAAAGTAGGTTTAGCAGTACCTACTCAGTCTCTTGGATCATCCATCCATCTTTCCCAACCAAGTAGCAGCATTGACCACATTTCTTGGTTCTATCATGTGTGGTACAAGCATTGGTTGTTTCTGTAGTTCTTTCACTTGCTCGGCAAGCTGGTCATGTGCTTCTAAGAGGTTGGCATAGGTTTCCAATATTTGCTGGATACTTTCTGAGGGGATAGCCCAGAAGCTAGTTAGGTCTATGGGTGCCCCTGGAGTGTTTTCGATGGGGCCTTTGCTAGAAGAAGTATTTTTTGAAGTATTTTTTATGGAAAATAATTGTAAAATGCCAAAAATTTGTAAAAATATTTATGCAAATGATGTAAAAATAAGGAAGAGTCTTCCTTATGTAGAGTAGAATCATATGTGTTTTTTCTAGAATTGTTGAAACTCCTAGATAGCATATTTTTAGATTAGAAGAGGAAAGGACCAAAATTCAAGTGTGAAAAGGGACACTTGAAAATGTATAAAAGACAATTTCCTCTACTATGAGAGGGTTGATTATTTGTGTTTGATGCTATCCAAGTGAAGAGAGAAGTTTCCTGCAAAAAATCGTATTTCTTCCTTTTGTGTGATTTCTTTGATTTGTTGAGTCTATTCTATGTGTATCCATGGAATTTGCAAGCTTCTATTGTGTATTTCTGATAAATGTGTATGAAGAGAGTTGATTCCTGATGTATTGAGTGAGAAATTGATGAAGAATGGTGTTGTAGATGAAAATCGTCTGATTTCACAGAATCGCGATTGTCTCGTATGAAGGTTACAGGTATCATTTTTGAGTTTTGACTTTATGATTGTGTTCTACTGAGAAAATAACATGCTTTAGACACCAAGATTATTGAAAATGATGGAGTATTGCTCAAGATAATCCAAACCCTAGAAATTCCTCTTCATCTTCATTAATTCTCAGAAATCCTACCAGTTTTCTCTTATTTCTTGGATTCTATCATCTAGAAGGAGCTGTGGTCTCTTGTATACTTCCAGGATTGACAAAAATAAGATGTATTGTTGAAAATCACGATTCCCTTCACAGAATCGTGAAAATCACGATTCCCTTCACAGAATCGTGAAAATCACGATTCCCATCACAGAATCGTGAAAATCACATCACGATTCCCTTCACAGAATCGTAAAAATCACGATTCCCATCACAAAATTGTGAAAAACACGATTCTCTCACAGAATCATGAAAAACACGATTCCCTTCACAGAATCGTGAAAAACATGATTCTCATCACAGAATCGTGAAAAAGACACGATTCTCTCCATAGAATCGTGGAAAACACGATTCTTTCCACAAAATTGTGAAATAAATTGAAACCTATGTATATCAAGATGGAATGCATAAGTTTCTCATTAGATTGAGAAACTTAGAAGTTCCCCTGAACATAACACCAGTAGCACAATTTAAGGATGGTAGATATGAGGATAGGCAAGGATGTGTATACATCTTCTCACAAGACCCAAAAAATTCTAATGACCTAGGGCAATGCGTAGACAAGAGACCTTGGGAACAGAAACTAGGGCAATCAGACTTGCCAAGACCACATGAAATTCACAATAATGGTGAACAACAACAAGGTAGAAGAAGACATACTTCCCCAAATCCTTTTGAAAAGGAACCAGAAGGATTTAATGATTTTCCTTTGAGAAGAAGACATCATTGGCAAAATTAGGGCAGAATGCTTAGACCCTATCAAGTAGCCAAATGCATGAAAAATCAATATGAAGGATATTCTGATCCTCATGCTCATGCTGCAGAATTCAAATAACTAATTAGAGCAGAAGAGGTTGAGGATTACAAAGTACAATTTGAGGCATTTGGTCTAACCCTAACAGGACCTGCATTATCTTGGTTCATTCCCTTGAGAAAGGAAATGTATCTAGATATTGAATCCTTCCTAGAAGCCTTCATTGGGGAATTCTCAAAAACTGGAATAAAACATAGCATAGCTACATTGATACATAGCTTTAAACAGCAAAAAGATGAAAATGTTAGAGAGGCAGCTAGGAGATTCAAGCAGTACATTGATAGATGTCCCAGAGAAGAAGTACCTTCCATGGCAAGACAAGTATCCCTATTCATAGAAGGATTGCGAAGTTCCCAATTAAGAACCCTGGTGTATTATAGGAGATGCCTTGACCTAGGAACATGTGTGAAAGAGGGAATAGATTTGGAAGACAACAGAGGACAAGACGTGTTAGCATTTGATCAACCTAGAACAAATGAAGATAAAATCTCACCAGCAGAAGAATTGGCTCAAGCTATTGCTAAAGCCCTAGAAGTCAGTACCAAAACAAACTTGATAAACACCAGGATAGCAACCAATAAAAAATGCTATAATTGTGGAGAAAATCATTTAGTACAACAATGTCCATATCAAAAACCACAACATTTACAAGATAGGAAAACACTCAAATACTGTACACTAGAAAGAAAATGGACAAATCATACCAGAGAAGAATGCTTCTACAATAAACAACCCATTAAGGAGAGAGATTATGCAAGCCAAAGAGAATCTGGATTTATTGAGCAACCAAGACCTATACTTGGGCAACAACCTCCATTACCAACAAATGTGGTACCAGTCAAATACACACCAATAGAGGAGGGAAACTCAAAAATAAGATCACCATACAAGGAAGATTATCAATGGAATGAAGGATATCAGGAAGAGTGGGAAGGACATGAGCCGAGAGAACCAGAACTGCAAGCCCTAGATTTGGGAAATGGGAGAATTGAGATGGATACAACCACATTCATGTATATAACCAATAATTATATGTCCAATCAGAAACCTCAGTTCAAAGGGAGCCAAAAGATAACTTGTTATAGATGTGGGGGAGAACATTTCATTAGAGACTGCCCACAACCTCCCACACTACGAGTAGAAGGATCCTATTGTAAGGATTGTGGCAGGGAGCATTTAATAAAGGATTGTCCAAGAAATCCTCAAAAACAACAGAATACTTCTAATAACATACCATTACAAGCAGCCAACATCATGGAGCAAGAAGAATTGAGTGACCCTGAACAAGTAAATGTAAATGCTATAACAAGAGCACAAGCCAAACAACAGGAAACAATCAAGGAACAAAAGAAGAATTCATTCCCAAAGGAGAAGAAAAGCAGAAAAAAAGGGAGATGGGAGAGGAAAATGAGAATGGACAAAATTCAAGAAGAAGAGAATATGGAACTGAAAACACAAACCCAGCAAGAGATAAGCAATTCAAAAAGTTTGGAAACTATGATAAAAGCATACAAGGGAAGAGTTCAAGAGGGACCAAACCCCACAGATCACGTAATGGCATATCCTATGCCAGAGATAGAACATGAAAGGATGCAAAAATGCAAACAAATCATACAATAAGCACAACTCAAACTGGGGAATTAGACAATTCTCAAACAATGGTTGGGGAATCAAAGGTAACAAGAACAAGAGAAACTATTAATCAAGAAGATAACCCACAAATTACATTCCAAGTAAATATAGATAAACAATGTACAATCTTATACCACACCACCATGGAGGAATTGGTAAAACAGAATCCTCACTTACAATAAAAAATGGAAAAATGGGAAGCAATACCAGAGAATCTTGATCCATAGCCACAGGAATTGGAAGAATTGTGGTACATTCCTATTGATAAGATAGAAGGATATTGTGAAGGAGAAGAAGGAAATTCAACCCTAAAAATACAATTTGGTAAAAATAATGCCAAAGCTATATTGGATAGTGGATCAGGTGTGGCCATCATGACTAAACAAACTTGGGAAAGATGGGGAAAAAATGAATTAATACCCACTAAAATGAGATTGCAACTTGCAGATGGACACATAGAAAAACCCCTAGGAATATGGGAAAAGGTGATTGTGGATATATGTGGAATAGAAATAGAGCATACTTTTGCCATAGTTGAATTTCCACAATCCACTTCATATGAAATTATCCTAAGAAGACCATTTATGAGAAAAATGCAAATTGTGCAAGATTGGGGTAATGATTGCCTATACCTTTAGAGCAAAGGGAGGATAACCAGAGTGAATCTAAGAAATGGTCATTATTGTGACATATCCCCTCAAGAATGGTTCAAAATACATCAAAATCAAGAATTAAGTGAAGAATCAGAGTTGGAAGATCAGAATGAAACAGAATCATCAATATGGAAGTGCAATGTGTTAAGAAACCTTACAAATGGAAAAAGGAGATTAAGAAGAGAAGATTGTGTAGAAGGGAGAAAATTACAAGATGAGAGTTATATACCACAACAATTCAAAGATGAAGAATTTGAGCCTTATGGTTGGAACCAGATTTTGGCCACCATGGATCTAGCTAAAGATGAGTATGTGGGAGTGAGATTTCAAAATGAAGAAGGATATGATGTTTTTCACATAGGAATACAAATGATAAAGGTATCCAAAACAGAAGAGAACCAGGAAAAAGAAATGATATTGAAAAATGGGAAAACACAATATTTGGAAGAAGTAAAAGCTAAAGATGAAATAAAAGATAAAATCTCAGGCAAATATAAGAAAAACAAACACAAGGAAATAGAAAAAGACCAAGAGGATAAAAAAAATGAGAAAATGACAAACAAAGATCAACAGTTTGATGCCAGGACATTTCAAGACTTATGAAGTAGAAGACAGATTACTTCTAAAAATGAAACCAAAGAGAGAAAAGAGAAAAGGGGAGGCATATGACAATGAAGAACAAACCAAGAAGGTTATGATCACTCAAGAAGATGGGGAAGAAAGACATATTGTAATAGCTGATGACATGACAAATCAAGAAGAGGAAGCATTAAGGAATTTGGCCAGAAACTATAGGGATGTGTTCGCTTATAGCTACAAGGATTTGAAAGGTATTGATCCTAAAATTTGTGAGCATAAGATTCCTATCACACCTGATGCAAAACCTAGCAAACAGAGACATTACACATTCAAATATTCTGCTAAAATAAAGGAAGAAATTGACAAGTTGCTGACTGCCGATTTCATCTATGAGATTGAGTATACAGAATGGATATCTCCTATAGTTGTGGTACCAAAAAAGAATGGGAAACTTAGGATATGCATTAATTTGAAAAAGTAAATGCTGCAACTATAAGAGATAGCTACCCATTGCCTATAACAGACCATCTTCTAGAAAGAGTTGCAGGGAAGGAGGTGTATAGTTTTTTGGATGGCTTTTCAAGATACAATCAGGTACCCATAGCTTTGGAAGACCAACATAAAACTGACTTTTCCACAGAATGGGGAATTTATGCTTTTAGGTTTATGCCTTTTGGGCTAACTAATGCCCCAGCAACTTTTCAAAGATTAATGTGTCATATCTTCAAAATTTCCTAAGAAATGTAATGGAAATTTATGTGGATGACCTTTGTACTTTTTCATTAAAAAGACAGGATCACTTGCAAGATTTAGAAAATATATTCAGGAAATGCAGAACATACAGAGTATGTTTAAATCCAGAGAAGTGTGTATTCTTTGTAAGACAAGGAAGAATGTTAGGTCACATAGTCTCCAAAAATGGAATTTCAACTAATGAGAAGAAAATAAAGGCCATAGTAGAACTTCCAAGACCAACAAATGTAAAGGAACTTCAAACTTTCATGGGACATTGCGGGTATTATAGAAAATTTGTACACAAGTTTGCTGACATAGCTAAACCTTTGTGTGCCCTGATCACAAAATTAGAGTGGACCAAAGAGTGTGACCAGGATTTTGAGACTCTAAAAACTTATTTGGTTACAACCCCAATTCTGAAAACACCCCATTGGGATAAAATTTTTCATGTCCATGTGGATGCTTCAAATTATGCTTTGGAATGTGTGTTAGCACAACCAATAGAAGGGAGCAAGTTAGATTTCCCAGTGGCTTATGCTAGTAGGCAATTGAATTCAGCAGAGAAAAATTACACAACCACTGAGAGGGAAGGATTGGGAATGATATTTGCTGTGAAAAAATATAGACATTACCTTTTGGCCAACAAGTTTAAGTTTTTTGTGGATCACCAAGCTTTACTTTACTTAGTAAACAAACCTTGTCACACTGGTAGAATAGTCAGATGGTTTCTTCTACTGATGGAGTTTGAGTTTGAGGTGGTGGTCAAACAAGGAAAAACACATTTGAGAGCAGATTATTTGTCTAGAATCCAGGCTAAAGAACCAAGTTCACCTTTAGATGATGACCTGCCAGATACATATCTATTCAAAGTAGAAAGTATTCCTGAGTGGGCCATGCCTTTAATACCTTTGCTAACCATGGGACCTTGCAGAACAATTGGAAGCAACACACATTTAGTATTGCAAAGCAGGAACTTTATGCTGCTAGCCGGGCATTTGTATCACCTCAACCATACAAGCATACTGGAATATTGTACTCCAGAAGAGGAACAACAGGAGTATCTGAGAAGAGCTCATTATTGGAACCCTTGTACTCATGCTTCCTTAATAGTCACCCTAAGTAATCTCAATAGGATGGGAGTACATTGGCCTAATAAAATTCAAGATGTAACAAAATATGTTGCTAAATGCTGGGAATGCCAATCCTTGCAAAACTTAGAACTTATAACTCTATATTGGTTTCAAAAAAATCCAGAATGGAGTGAGAACATCATTGAGGAGTTGAAAAGGAAGAAAAAAGGAAAACAAGTAAGAGCTAGTGCAGACTCAAAAAATCTACAAATGATCTCTGAAGAATGTCAACTGATAGGAGAACAATTGTATAAGAGAGGGATAGATGGATATTTAAGAATTTGTGTTCCTGAAGATAGATATCTGGAAATGTTGGAAATGGCACATTCTGGAGTGGCAAGAGGACATTTTTCAAGTGACAGAACTGCTAAACTCATATTATATTCTGGCTTTTGGTGGCCAACCCTATTTCCTGATGCGAGAACATATATGAAAAGATGTGACATTTGTCAGAGGATGAGTCAACCAAATAAAAGAGACAATATGCCATTAGTTCCATTAATTTCAGCCAGAGCATTTAGTAAATGGGGGTCGGATTTCATTGGACCCATACACCCTCCAACAAGACAATCCCATGCTGAATACATACTAGTAGCTACAGATTACCTGACAAAATGGGCTGAGGCCAAAGCTACAAAAAGAAATGATGCTCATACTACTGCCAGATTTCTCTATGAAAATATCATCACCAGATTTGGACTACCAATTGAATTTGTAAGTGATGGGGGGACTCATTTTTTGAACCAAATCATAGAAAACATAACTGAATATTTCATGATTAATCATAGAAAGTCAGCCCCATATCACCCACAAGCCAATGGGTTATCAGAAAGTACTAATAAAGTACTTTGTATTGTATTGTCAAAATTAGTAAACACAAACAGGAATGATTGGGATTTACAACTTAATCATGTCCTATGGGCCTATAGAGTGGCATACAGAACTGCATTAGGAACCACACCATTCAATCTGGTATATGGACAAAATGCAGTTCTGCCCTTAGAATTCCTTATTCCAACATTGAAGGTGAGTAGTCAATACAATTGGACTGGACATGAATTATCTGAGAGAGTAATAGAATTGGAAAAAGTAGGAGCTTCTAGACTCCAAGCAATTATGAGTATATATGCAGACAAGAAGAGACAAAAAGCTTATCATGATGTTCACATAAAGAAAAAGATCTACAAGAAGGAGATCTAGTTTTGGCATACACAGTCAAGGAACATCAAAAGAAATTTTAGAAAAAAGGACATGGGTCTTATATTATTCATCAAATAAGTAACAGTGGAGCTATCCAATTAGCCAACATAGATGGGGAAATCATGTCAAACTTCATAAGTGGATGTAGAGTTAGAAGGTATGACCTTCCATTGACTGTCTCTGAATGAAGAAGAATACAACAAGCTCAAAGCAAGAAAAAGGAAGAAGAAAACATTAGAAAAGAGGCTCAACAGGAGGCAAAGGAAAGGATAAGAAAAATCAAAAATCTTAAGGAAGCATTTTTTTGTGAAACATCTCTAAAAGAAAAAGAACATTTGCCTGTTTTAACCATGCATTTTCAGGATGAGAAAATCAAGGTTCTGATAGACTCAAGTGCACAAGTAAACTTGATCAGTTCAGATTTGTTGAAAAAGTTTAACCTAAAAAGGACTAAAAGTAAAATCTTTATCAAAACTTTGGAAGGACAAATAATACAAAGCATGTCTTCATCTTCTATTGAAGTTAAGTTCAATGAAGAATATATGAAAATAGATTGTGAAGAATGGCCAGATCATTTGATGAATGAAAAATTGATTTTGGGGACAACCATGGCTAAAGCAAGGTAAAGTAATTTTGGATTTTGAAAAAGTGAAGCTTAAATTGACAATAAATGACAAAAGGTTTTTAATGTTCTTATTGAGTAATGAAGAATAGGAAGATCAACAAGATGTTCATGACCCATACTTGGAAGGATTTACTTTTCATTAGAAGACACACAGACATTACCAATACAAATACTAAATGATCAAGCTTCATTTAATCAAAACCAGCAAAAATTTGAAAAAGCAAAAGATGGTGAAGAGACAGAAGCAAGGTGGCAACTATGGCATAGTCCGAAGCATCAAAGCATCAGAACAAGAAGGATATGGAAACAAAGCATACACAAGCCCTGCTCATCAAAACAAAATTCCAGGACAAAATGGATATGGAAGCCAAAAAATAGCTTATCAGAAGGAGATAGATTTTTTCCTAAGACAGGGGCAACTAGGGTTAAATATTATTGGGTAAAAAAATCAAAGTTAATTCAATGGAAAAAGACCATCTATATTTGATCTGTATTTAGAACTTTTTGGCAGAGGCAGATCAGAATGTTACAGAAAAGAAAATCATAAATTATAACAAAATATTCTACCTTATCCTTTTTCTAAGAAGAGAATTAGGAGGGGAAGAAAAGAAATAGAAGAAATGATTATTAAAAAAAAAAGAAGAGATTATTTAAAAAAAAGAAGAGAAAAAATTATTCATTTTTCCTTTTATAAGTTATATAGCACAAAGCAAGATATAGATAGAAGTGTAGCGTTTCTATTTTTCTTATTATTTTTATTTTTTATATATATATATATTTTTTAATTTGACTCAATTTCTTTCAACTATTTATAGTTTTCAAATCTTTCCTTTCTTTATAAGAAGATGTCAGAAGGGAAGAGGGCACTAGACATCTTTCCACACGAGTAATGATCACTTTAATTGAGTTTTTTGAGGAAGTCAGGATTTAATTGAGATTTTATTTTCATTTTTCTTTCATTTCATCTCAAAACAAATATCATTCTTGATTTCTTGTGACTCATGTGGGTGGAGTTTTTTCTTTTTGTGTGATGCTATATTTTCTCTAGAATGGTGAATCCAAAGGAGCTATCAATTCATGATTTCAAAGCAGAATTAGTCACTTTGTCTAGAGGACATTGGTTCTTGGACAGTTGTTGTTATTTGGGTTGCCCACAATTTCCTCATGCAATGGCACCCTCTAGCTCTCATAAAAATCCCTTTTATCTTGTATTTAGGAGATGTCCATATGAACACTCTCCTAAGTTTCTTTTTGATATTTCCCTAAGTTATGGTTTTGAAGCCTCTCAAATAATGTAGCTTTTTGGCACATGTAGAAATCCCCACGTAGAAGTTTCCCACGTCTTCATTTCTTTAGAGTTGGTTGTTGGACAATATTCACAAAGATTTAGAGAGAGATGAGCATGTGCTCCTTTTTGACTAGTCAAAAAGAGCACATGGGAGAATGTGCTTAGCCTATAAATATAGTCTCATTTCTTATAAAGGGGGAGCTTTTTGGTCGTGCTCTCATGTAAAATCCTTTCAATGGAAGAACTCTCCTTTCTCTTAAGGCTTTGTACATATGTGTATTTAGTCTTGGAGTGTGTGAGAGTGAGGTGTGTGTGCATGCTAGCATTTCCTATGTGTGTAAGTAGAGTGTTTCAATTATCTTGTATTTTACATATGTGACTAGGATCCTTGACTCCCATTGCTCCATATTTTCAAGCATGTGGCATAGCTGCGGGCTGATGGCTGTTAGAAGATGTATTTTTTGAAGCATTTTTTATGAAAATAATTGTAAAATGCCAAAAACTTGTAAAAATGTTTATACAACTGATGTAAAAATAAGGAAGAGTCTTCCTTATGTAGAATAGAATTTTATATAATTTTTCTAGAAGTTTTGGAAACTCCTAGATAGCATATTTTTAGAATAATAGAGGAAAGGACCAAAATTCAAGTGTGAAAAGGGACACTTGAAAATGTATATAAGACAATTTCCTCTATTATGAGGGGGTTGGTTGATTATTTTTTTACATGCTATCCAAGTGAATAGAGAGAGTTTAGTGCTGAAAATCGTGTTTTCTCCTCTTTGTGTGGTTTCATTGATTTGTTGAGTCTATTCTTTGTGTATCCATGGAGATTTGTGAGCTTCTATTGTGTAATTCTGTTGAAGGTCTATGAAGAGAGCTGAATATTGATGTGTTGAGTGAGAAATTGATGAAGAATGGTGCTGGAGATGAAAATCGTCTGTTTTCACAAAATCACGATTGTCTCGTCTGTATGGTACAGGTAATATTTTTGCGTTTTGACTTCATAATTGTGTTCTATTGAGAAAATAGCATGTATTAGACACCAAGATTGTGGAAAATGGTGGAGATTTGCTCAAGATAATCCAAACCCTAGAAATTCCTCTTCATTTTCACCATTCTCAGAAATCCAGCCATTATTCTCTTATTTCTTGGATTCTATCATCTAGAACGGGCTGTGGTCTCTTGAATACTTCCAGGATTGACAAAATAAAGATGTATTGTTAATTCTTTATGCTAAATGATTGGAGAGGACAACTCCAAAGATCAATAACAAACATTTTTTTGGCGCCGTTGCCGGGGACTATATCAAAAACTTCATTGAAGTTGGACCTTGCTGGATCTTCTATTGTTGATGGTAATGAACACATGGAAAAGGTAATACTCTTTAATCAAGAAATGTGAACATGAAAAGGTAGATTTCTTTGTTTGTCTTTTGGGAAAAGAAAGCAATAGATAATCTTTTGAGAATTGGAAGTGCTGAAATTTTTGTAAATTGATAGTTGCTCATCTCATTTTTTGAAGAAAAGTGCAGATGTGTGAAAAGTTTGAATCAAGAAAGCTGAAGATAAGGTAACATGTGTCTATTCTTGTATTTTTAGAGTGCTTTTTGACTAAGTACTAGGCAAAATTGTTGATCTTGGGAAGATAACATGGTTGCATTAAGGAAAAGTCAAGTAAAGTAGCTAGATGCAAGTAGATAAGATCCATTTGTTTTCCAAGTCAAAGCATTAATCTTGAAAAAAATTGATTTGCATCTTGAAGAAAAAAATGTTTGAGTTTATCTTTGCAAAAATTGATACTTGCATTTCCTAGCACATTTTTCTTTGGGAAGTTTTCTCATGAACTGTTTTGATAGCCAAAAGCATAAGATAGTATAACCAATCAAGGAACAAAGGATCAATAGATCACCAAACAAGAAACTCTAAGTGAAGTGTTTACCTTAACTTAGGGCAAAATACTAATAAAATTCATAAAATTCACTAAAACAATCAAACAAATTTCTTTTCTCCTTGGGAAGATGCACTGAAGTTTTGTTGACAAGTGTGGAAGAGACCTGGTGGTAAGAAAGCAAAAAATTTGCCAAAAACTAGAAAATCAGAAAAAACACGATTCTCTGCACAAGATCGCGATTTTCTGGATAATTTTGTGATTTTGATGTAAAATTGTCATTGACAGTTGAACTAGAATTGGTAAAGGGGATTAAAAAGAGACAAGAGAAAAGAATACTCAAAATTGCAAAAAATAGGAAATACAGAAGAATCACGATTCTCTGCACAAAATCGCGATTTTCTGTAAGAAAAGAATTTTTGGGGAAATTTGAGTACAATTGGGTTTTTTGGAGAAAGGTAATTGTAAGAAATTTCATTTACATTGAGAAAGTAAGAAAGTTAAATTCCAAAGACTCAGTGAAGATTGAGTATTAAGTGAGTGAGGTGGAAAAAATACAAAATCGCGACTTTCACCAAAGAGCTAATGAGAGTGACTAATCATGAAAGAATGAACAATTGAGAATTAAAACCATAAAGTTGTTGAAAAATGAAATTGGACAAGTGACAAAGTGAAAATTAGTGGAAACTACACAAAATCGCGATTTTGTGAACACTATAAAAGTTTGGAATTTCAGAGAAAAGTCATTTTTTGAGTAAGAGAGAGAGTGAGAGCAAGATCAGAATCGCGATCTTCTACAGAGCAAAGCTTTTTGAGATTTCTGGGACAAAGCAAGCAAGGTAAGGAGCCATGACCTGAATTTCTTTGTTTTTTCTTTACATTCACATGGTCATTAAGCACAAATAAGCACAAAAACAAGCAGAAACACCAAAAACACGGAATCGCGATTTTTTTGATTTCTCAATTTTCTTAGAAAAGTTGATAGACTTTATAAAACCCTTTTATTGCATGTCAAAAAATAGTTAAGGCGATTCTATAGAAGAAATAAAAATTTGAAAATCAACACTTGAAAAATTTTGAAAAAAATTAACAGAATTGCGATTCTGTAGTCAGACACAAAATCGCGATTCTCTGAAACTAAGAACAAAATCGCGATTTCCAGAACATGATTTTCATAAGAAAATCGTGTTATTTACAATTGTGAGCAATCACGATTGTCTGAGAACAAAATCGTGAAAAACACGATTTTGAGCACAAAATCGTGGAAAACACGATTTTGGACACAAAATCGTGAAAAACACAATTTTGAGCACAAAATCGTGATAAACACGAATTTGACAAGGCAATCGTGGAAAACACGATTTTGGACACAAAATCGTGATAAACACGATTTTGACAAGGCAATCGTGGAAAACACGATTTTGGACAGAAAATCGTGAAAAACACGATTTTGACCAGAAAATCGTGAAAAACACGATTTTGATCAGGCAATCGTGAAAAACACGATTTTGACCAGAAAATCGTGAAAAACACGATTTTGATCAGAAAATCGTGAAAAACACGATTTTGACCAGAAAATCGTGAAAAACACGATTTTGATTAGAAAATCATGAAAAACATGATTTTGACCAGAAAATCGTGAAAAACACGATTTTGGATAGAAAATCATGGAAAACACAATTCTGACCATTGAATTGTGAAAATTAATTGACTGATCCTTAGGTCTGGGAACAAATTAAACACACATAATAGGCAAGACTTAGGAAGGAAGGAAATAGAGCCAGTGGAAGGGGAAGTGCACAAAAAAAATCTAGGGCAAGAAAACAACATGGAAAATTTAAACAAAACAAACGAGCCCATTGAAACTGGGGATTATAGAAATATCCTCAAATACATGTATACAAATAGGTTTGGAACCTATGTATATCAGGATGGAATGCATAAGTTTCTCATTAGATTGAGAAACTTAGAAGTTCTCTTGAACATAACACCAGTAGCTCAATTCAAAGATGGTAGGTATGAGGATAGGCAAGGATGTGTATACATCTTCTCCCAAGACCCAGAAAATTCAAATGACTTAGGGCAATGTGCTGACAAAGGACCTTGGGAACATAACCTAGGACAATCAGACTTACCAAGACCACATGAAAACTACATTAGTACTGAGCAACAACAAGGGAGGAGAACACATGCTTCCCCAAATCCTTTTGAAAAGGAACCAGAAGGATTTAATGCATTTTCACTAAGGAGAAGACATCATTGGCAACATCAGGGTAGAATGCTTAGACCATATCAAGTAGCCAAATGCATGAAAAATCAATATGAAGGGTATTCTGATCCTCATGCTCATGCTGCAAAGTTTAGGCAATTAATTAGAGCTGAGGAGGTGGAAGAATACAAAGTCCAATTTGAAGCATTTGGTCTAACCCTAACAGGACCTGCATTATCTTGGTTCATCCCTTTGAGAAAGGAAATGTACCTAGATATTGAATCCTTCCTAGAAGCCTTCATTGGGGAATTCTCAAAGACTGGAATAAAACATAGCACAGCCACTCTGATACACAACTTTAAACAACAAAAAGATGAAAATGTCTGAAAGGCAGCCAGGAGATTTAAGCAATACATTGACAGATGTCCCAAAGAAGAAGTAACTTCCATGGCAAGACAAGTATCCCTATTCATAGAAGGATTAAGAAGTGCTCAATTAAGAACCCTAGTGTACTATAGGAGATGCCCTGACCTAGGAGCTTGTGTAAAAGAAGCAATAGATTTGGAAGATAACAGAGGCCAAGATCTGTTAGCATTTGATCAACCTAGATCAAATGAAGATAAAATCCCACCAGCAGAAGAATTGGCTCAAGCCATTGCTAAAGCCCTAGAGGTAAGCACCAAAACCAATTTGATAAACTCTAGGATAAACACAAATAAAAAATGCTACAATTGTGGAGAAAGTCATTTGGTACAACAGTGCCCATATCAAAAGCCACCACATTTGCAAGATAGGAAAACACTCAAATATTGTACACTAGAGAGGAAATTGACAAATCATACCAGGGAGGAATGCTTCTATAATAAACAACCCATAAAGGAGAGAGATTATGGGAGCCAAAGAGAATCAGGGTATATTGAGCAACCAAGACCTGTGCTTGGGCAACAACCTCCTATACCAACAAATGTGGTACCAATTAAATACACACCAATAGAGGAGGGAAACTCAAGAACAAAGTCACCATACAAGGAATATTATTAATGGAATGAAGGACATCAAGAAGAATGGGAAGGTTATGAATTAAGAGAACCAGAACTACAAGCCCTAGACTTGGGAAATGGGAGAATTGAGATGGATACTGCCACTTTCATGTATATAACCAATAATTATATGTCCAATCAAAAACCTCAATTCAAAGGGGGACCAAAGATAACTTGTTATAGGTGTGGGGGAGAACATTTCATTAGAGACTGTCCACAACCTCCTACGTTAAGAATAGAGGGATCTTATTGCAAGGATTGTGGCAGGGAACACTTGATAAAGGATTATCCAAAAAATCCTCAAAAACAACAAAACACACATAATAACATACCACTAAAAGCAGTCAACATCATGGAACAAGAAGAATTGAGTGACATTGACCAAGTGAATGTAAATGCTATAACAAGGTCACAAACTAAACAACAAAGAACAACTAAGGAACAAAATGAAGGTTCAATCTCAAAGGTAAGAAAAATAGACAAAAAGGGAAATGGGAAAGGAAACAAAGAATGGGTAAAAATTTGGAAAAAGAAAATAGGGAACAATCAAACAGTACTGCTCCTCAGAAGACACAAACCCAGTCGGAGATAGGAAATTTACAAAGTCTAGACACTCTAATAAAAGCATACAAGGGAAGAATTCAAGAGGGACCAAGCCCTACTGATCATACAATGGCTTATCCTATGCCAGACTTAGAACATGAAAGGATGCAGAAGTGTAAACAAATCATACAGGAAGTACAACTCAAAATGGGGGAAGTAGACGATTCTCAAAAAACAGTTGAGGAATCTGAGACAACAAAAACAAGAGGAAATAGTAACAAGGAAGAAAACCCACAAGTAACATTCCAGGTGAATATAGATAAACAATGCACAATTCTATATCACACCACATTGGAAGATTTAATGAAACAAAATCCTCACTTACAAAACAAAATGAAAAAATGGGAAACAACACCAGAAAATCTTCACCCACAACTACAAGAAATGGAGGAATTATGGTATATTCCCATTGATAAGATAGGAGGATATTGTGAAGGAGAAGAGGGAAACTCAACCTTAAAAATACAATTTGGTAAAAACCAGGCCAAAGCTATTCTGGATAGTGGATCACGAGTGGCCATCATGACTAAACAAACTTGGGAAAAATGGGGAAAGAATGAATTATTACCCACCAAAATGAGATTGCAACTTGCAGATGGACACATAGAAAAACCCCTGGGAATATGGGAAAAAGTGATTGTGGACATATAAGGAATAGAGATAGAACATACCTTTGCTATAGTTGAATTCCCACAATCCACTTCATATGAAATTATCCTAGGAAGACCATTTATGAGACAAATGCAAATTGTGCAAGATTGGGGTAATGATTGCTTATACCTTCAGAGCAAAGGAAGAATAACCAAAGTAAATCGAAGAAATGGGCACTACTGTGACATATCTCCTCAAGAATGGTATAAAATACATCAGAATCAAGATTTAAGTGAAGAATCAGAAATGGAAGACCAGGATGAAACTGAATCATCAATATGGAAGTGCAATATGATAAGAAATCTTACCAATAGAAAAAGGAGATTGAGAAGAGAAGATTGTGTGGAAGGAAGGAAGTTACAAGATGAGAACTATATACCACAACAATTCAAAGATGAGGAGTTTGAGCCCTATGGGTGGAATCAAGTTTTGGCTACCATGGATCTAGCCAGTGATGAATATGTAGGAGTGGAATTTCAAAATGAAGAAGGATATGATGTCTTTAACATTGGAATACAAATGATAAAGGTATCCAGAACAGAAGAGGACAAAGAAGAAGAAATGATATTAAAAAAAGGGAAAACACAATTTTTGGAAGAAGTAAAAGCTGAAGATGTTATTAAAGATAAAATCTCAGGCAAGTATAAGAAAAATAAACACAAGGAAATAGAAGAAAATCAGGAGGATGAGAAGAAGAAAAGGGAAACAAACAAAGATCAACAGTTTGATGTACCAGCAAATTTCAAGACTTATGAAGTAGAAAACAGACTACTTCTCAAGAGGAAACCAAAGAGGGAAAAGAAGAAAGGGGAGGCTTATGATAATGAGGAACAAACTAAAAAGGTCATGATCACTCAGGAAGAGGGAGAAGAAAGACATATTGTAGTGGCTGATGACATGACAACTCAAGAAGAGGAGGCACTAAGAAACTTGGCAAGAAACTATAGGGATGTGTTTGCTTATAGCTACAAGGATTTGAAAGGTATTGATCCTAAAATCTGTGAGCATAAGATTCCTATTACACCTGAGGCAAAACCTAGCAAACAGAGACATTACACATTCAATGATAAATACTCTGCTAAAATAAAGGAAGAAATTGACAAGCTATTAGCTGCCAATTTCATCTATGAGATTGAGTATACAGAATGGATATCTCCTATAGTTGTGGTACCAAAAAAGAATGGGAAACTTAGGGTATGCATTAACTTGAAAAAGGTAAGTGGAGCAACTATAAGAGATAATTATCCACTGCCTATAACAGATCATCTTCTAGAAAGAGTTGCAGGGAAGGAGGTTTATAGTTTTTTAGATGGTTTTTCAGGATACAATCAGGTACCTATAGCATTGGAAGACCAACATAAAACTGCCTTTTCCACAAAATGGGGAATTTATGCTTCAAAGAGTTCCTGAGGAATGTAATGGAAATTTATGTAGATGATCTTTGTACTTTTTCATTAAAAAGACAAGATCACTTGCAGGATTTAGAAAATATATTCAGAAAATGCAGAACCTACAGAGTATGTTTAAATCCAGAAAAGTGTGTATTCTTTGTAAGACAAGGAAGAATGTTAGGTCACATAGTCTCTAAAAATGGAATTTCAACTGATGAGAAGAAAATAAAGGCCATAATAGAACTTCCAAGACCAACAAATGTAAAGGAACTTCAAACTTTCATGGGACATTGTGGGTACTATAGGAAATTTGTACACAAATTTGCTGACATAGCCAAACCCTTGTATGCCCTAATTACAAAGTTTGAGTGGACCAAGGAGTGTGACCAAGCCTTTGAAACTTTAAAAACTTGTTTGGTAATAGCCCCAATTCTGAAAACACCTCAATGGGATAAAATTTTTCATGTCCATGTGGATGCTTCAAATTATGCTTTAGGATGTGTGTTAGAAAAACCAATAGAAGGAAGCAAGTTAGATTTTCCAGTGGCTTATGCTAGTAGGCAATTGAATCTAGCAGAAAAAAATTACACAACCACTGAGAGGGAAGGGTTGGGCATGATATTTGTTGTAAAGAAATATAGACATTACCTTTTGGCCAACAAGTTTAAGTTCTTTGTAGACCATCAAGCTTTACTATATTTGGTAAATAAACCTTGTCACACTGGTAGAATAGTCAGATGGTTTCTTTTACTAATGGAATTTGAGTTTGAAGTGGTGCTCAGACAAGGGAAAACACACTTGAGAGCAGATCATTTATCTAGAATTCAGTCTAAAGAACCCAGTTCACCTTTAGATGACAACCTGCTAGACACTTATTTGTTCAAAGTAGAGAGTGTTCCTGAGTGGGCCATGACTTTAGTACCATTATTAACCATGGGACCTTGCAGAACAGTTGGGAACAATGCACACTTAGTATTACAAAGCAGGAACTTTATGTTACTAGCTCGGCATTTGTATCATCTCAACCACACAGGCATATTGGAATATTGTACTCCTGAAGAAGAGCAACAAGAATATGTGAAGAGAGCTCATTGTTGGAACCCTTGCACTCATGCTTCTAGGGTAGTCACCCTGAGTAATCTCAATAGGATGGGGGTACATTGGCCTAATAAGATTCAAGATGTAACAAAATACATTGCTAATTGCAAGAAGTGCCAATTATTGCAAGATTCAGAATTCATAACTCTATATTGGTTCCAGAAAAGTCCAGATTGGAGTGAAAATATCATTGAGGAATTAAAAAGAAAGAAGAAAGGAAAACAAGTCATAGCTGGTGCAGATTCCAAAAAACTACAAGTAATCTCTGAAGAATATCAATTGATAGGAGAACAGTTGTATAAGAGAGGAATGGATGGATACTTAAGAATTTGTGTTCCTGAGAATAAATATCTGGAAATGTTGGAACTGGCACATTCTGGAATAGCAGGAGGACACTTCTCAAGTGACAGAACTGCTAAACTCATTTTGTATTCTGGCTTTTGGTGGCCAACCCTATTTCCTGATGCAAGAACCTATGTAAAAAGATGTGATGTCTGTCAGAGGGTGAGTCAACCAAATAAAAGAGATAATAGGCCATTAGTTCCATTAACTTTAGCAAGAGCCTTTAGTAAATGGGGGTTGGATTTCATTGGACCTATACATCCTCCAGCAAAACAATCCCATGCTGAATACATCATAGTGGCTACAGACTACCTGACAAAGTGGGCTGAGGCCAAAGCCACAAGAAGGAATGATGCTCATACTACTGCCAGATTCCTATATGAAAATATTATCACCAGATTTGGACTTCCAATTGAATTGGTAAGTGATAGGGGGACCCATTTTGTAAACCAAATCATAGAAAACATCACTGAATTTTTCCTGATCAGTCATAGAAAGTCAGCCCCATATCACCCACAAGCCAATGGGTTAGTGTCACTCTAGCACAATGGTGAGTACCAACGTGAGAAGATTCACCTCATAATTGTCAATCCATGGAGACGTGAGGACTAGTATGAAGACTATAAGCAAGTGAAGGCACAAGTGTGTGAGTGAGAAGCACACAAGCATGCACACACATACACACACACGCGCTCACAAGGCAAAACAAGGAGAGGAACAATGGAGTTCTTTGCATTAGTCAAAAAGTCTCTTACATCAGCTCAATTCACAAACAATCTAACCCCCAAAATGAGCTCTCTAGCTCTTTTTATAGTTTTCTCACTAGCTTTGGCCTTGTCCAGACCTAGTGTCCGGCCTAGTTAAAAATTAGGTTCTAGAGCCTATTTGAGGAATCAAACAGAGTCTAAAAATTATGAAAATTGGTATATAGCTAATTCTAATACTCCTCAAGCTCGAGGACTCCTCGGCTTGAACAAAATGGAGTCTATTCTACCAAAAACGGAATTTACAATGTTTGTGTAGTGATTAAAATCACTTGAGTTGTGAATGATCCATGGAAAAAATGATTAGGCCTTGTTGCCGTATTGTGCATGACCGCTCTATTGTACCTGTATGCTCTTCATATGACCTGTATGCCAACATTCTCCCCCCTTCATAGCGTCTGTCGCCCCTGACAGACCTCTGTTCTATAGGGTGGTTGATGTAGTATTGGATGACATTGGTGGCTAATTCATGTTCTCCTATCCTTAAGACTCTTGCTAGGTCAGCTTCCAATGCATCCCAATTTATTGCACCGGGGACCTCTGGTTGCGGTGTGGTGTAGTACTCGGAGTACATGGCTTGTTCACAAGCAAAGAGATGGAGCAGGTGTGTTGGCTTCGGTGCGAAGACCTCCGAGTGATACTCCCAAAAACCTGATCTGAACATTTCTTCGAATGTCTGTTTGTAACATGCAGGGAGGTATTTGATGCGTGCATGCCAGGCGTACGCCACACGAATACTGGGGGTGGTGCTCATGTCATACACCAAATTGTAATTTCCATTTGTGAACCCCGGTAGACGTATCTGTGGGGCTGCCGCATTTCGAAAGGTTTTGAGGACTACTTGCATCATATCCAAAATCTTGAGCATCATTTGGGCCGCCACATCTGGCATGGGCTTCAATCGTGGCATCCAATGTCGAATTGTTCCCATCATGTACGCTACTGACGGTGGTCCCTCTGGTGGCGCAATGTATGGATAATTTAGCCATTCCTTGCATTGTGCGTTATTCTGGACCTTTATGTTGAATGCTTTCCATGAGCGGCGTCGTGGAACAGGGCCATAGCATGGATTATAGAGGAGATGTAATGGTGCATTGTTCCAGGTGCGGAGCATTTCAGGATAGGTTTCAAGAAGTTTCTGTCGCCATGTTGGTTGATGGATCTTGCCTTTTTGCACCTCGAGAGGAAGATCTTCGGGTTGAAATTGGGTTGTGAAGGAAGGTATCTTCCCTGTGACTCTCTGTATTTCTGCGTTATAATCTGCCAAAATGATATAGTAAGGCCTGTATTGGAGTTCGGATGAGAGGATAAGGCGCCTCGATGACAGGTTTTTGAAGTAATTGGATTGTAATACAGTCTCTTCTATGACTCTCATAGCCTGATTTTGCACGACGGTTCGCTCTTCATGTGAACTCCCGATTTCCTCCACTTGTTGTAGCCATTGGGGTCGTGGTGCTTCAAATGTGTCCTGACCTTCTTCCGTTTGTTGACCTCCTGGGAAGGGTTGTGGGCCGTATTCTTCTTCAAATGTTTGTTCCACAGGAATTTGTACTATTTCTTCGTCGGTGGGAGCCTCTGGAGGGGAAGGTGGTCTCTCATATTGTAGTAGTCGTGCTTGCAATTCGGTTACCTGTTTCTGGAGATCTTTTAAGGCCTCTGAGTCTGTGAGAAGTGAAGCTGCGAAGGAGGTGGTTTGAGAGGCAGCTGTTGTTTCTTTTTGGTGTTTCTGCTTCAGTTGACCCAGTTCCTCTGATAGCTGGTCATGTGCTTCAAGTAGCATGGCATAGTCTTCCAATATGATCTTGATATTGTCGAGGGTCACTGCTTGAAACTTTGATGGGCTGATAGGTGCCCCTGGTGTGCTTTCGATGGCTGCTTCTAAGTTCTCTTGGTTCTGTTGCTGTAGGCGTCGATTCTCCTCGTGAGCAGCTGCAAGGTGTCTTCTAAGAAGTGCCATATTTTGTTGAAGTCTTGAATTACGTTCTAGTTGTGTTTTTAGATGGCCTTCTACCACTTGTATTGCTTCTTGGTCTGTATTCTGCAACTGTACTTCCAACACACTATGAGCCTCTTGCAAAGTTTGGAATTGTGTACGGAGGCGAGCATTCTCCTCTTCTACTGCAGCAAGACGATTTTGTAGCACCTCCGAGTGCTCTTGCAGTCGTGCGTTATGTTGTTGGAGCTGATGTACTCTGTCCTTAACTGTGATATACATGTGAGCATGGTGTCCAATGCATTTCCTATGGATGATGGTGTGGTTTGTACAATGGAGGATGCACGGGAAGGGGATTGGGGAAGGGGAAGAGTGAATGATGTGTCTAATGGAGATGTGTGTGTCGGTGAAATTGGTGGGGGGGGAATGGGAGAAGGTGGAAGTGTGGGGGGTGGGGGAGGTGCCGTGGGTGGTGAAATGTCCATACTTTCAGGAGTGGATGCGAGCGTGGGGTCTACCATATACATTGGAATGGTAGGTGGTGTGTGTGTGAAAGTGGTGAATAGATGAGAAGTGGGGTTGGGAGCTGAAAATAAAGGGAATGGTTGAGACCTCGGTTGAAAAGTTCTAGCAAGGAAGGCATGGAGGGATTGGAGAAGTGGAGAGATGGGGGTTGGGGGTTGAGGTCGTAGAGACGGGGAGGTCATGAAAGGTGGTGTGGTAGTAGGGAAACCCATGAATATGGATCTAGAGTCAGGATGACCTATGGCTGAGGGCATGGGGGATGGTTGTCCTAGGGCAGGCTCTATGAGCGATTCGGTGGATTGTGTGGTGATGGTGGTTGCTTCATAGATTGGGTTTTCAAAGGTGGAGAATAGGGTTGAACTAGAGGTGGGAGTACGGAAGATGAAGGTTTGTTCGGTGGGTTGAGTGGTCGAGGTGATCTCCACGGCTTCTATTCTAGGAGGCGATGGTGGGGGTGTGGGTGGTAGTGGCTACGTTGATTCATCATGGGTGACTGGGTGCTCTTGGCTAGCGGTTTCTACTGCTTGGGAGGTTGTCTCAATGGGTTCGGATGTAATAATCGGCCCTTCTGCCATTGTAATGGGGATCTGGATGTTTTTACCTCACCGTGGTCGTGTGTGGAATCTTCGTGGATCATATTGAACTAGCGATCTCCTAATGGCGGTCCGAACTGCTTCTACTACCCCATATGTTTCTGCCATTAATAAGAGACCTTCACTATATTCTGAGTCAACTCCTGCTTCTTCCAACAGCTGAGTCATGAGTACCCTATTGCTCTGTTCGGTGAGCAGTTGTTGCGATCGCACTCGTTCCATGATTTGATACAGCCTTCGGAGTTTTGTTGTATAAGCTGGGGCTTCAGTGGCCTCCTCTTCGTCTGCTCCTTCTTCTTCTAGGTGTCCTTGTTGTTGACCTTGCTGATCGTCACTCCAATGTACATGGCGACCTTCTGTGGATTTTCTTCTTCTTTGTGAAGATGTGCCTTGTTCTTCTGTATCTGAATAAAACTCTACATCAGAGAGTTGTGTACTTTGTAAGAATGCTTTGAAGTCCTGGGGATCCATTCCTTCAGCATCTCCAATTGTAGCAAATTCAAATTCAGATGGAGCAGGAGGAGCTGAAGGGGCAGCTTGTGTCGTAGTTTCAGATCCAGACCTGGGTATTCTAATGGTAAAGGGAGGTACAGTGGCCTCCCCTCGTGGCGATACTTCAGGAGTAGTCAGAACTTCACGTGTCTGGACACAAGGGATCGAACCCCTCATGCGCTTGGATTGATGTGTGGACGTCTTGAGCTTCTTAAAAATTTGTAATTGTGCCCAAGTTAAGGCACGTTCAATGGGTACATCGTATGCTAAGCACCGATAGATAATGCGTGTGATAGCACAACATCCGTTCACCACTAATTTCCTAGAAGACCTTTTATTTGCTTCATACAACTGATCTATAATCCATACAGGAAGCTTAATTGGTAACACACCTATCTCCGCTAAGTAGAGAGCGAACCAAATTCTTTTGTGCGGTTGTGTGAAGCGGTCTTGACCGGGGAAAGCGAAATGTTGCATGCACATACGGAGAGGGATGGACATGTTTGGTGTGAGTGTTGCCATGTCTTTAAGCTTCAGTAGTTTCCTATTCTTCATGTTAGTAGGAACGAGAGCATCCTTCTCAGAAGGTACATGTGTGTCGTGCATATTCAAAGCAGAGCTCACCAACTCCAAGGTAAGTTCAAACCTCTTTAACTCGCTGTTGCCCAGCAAGGAAGGAAGAACAAATGATCCTGGTTTGTCCTTTTCTGCATTAGCCTGTAGTGTTGAGACCAGGTAGTAGCATCGGAGGAGGTCTGGTTTGGGTAATGGTGCCTCGAAGTACTCAGCTAGCCGTGCACGTTGCCATATGGTCTGAAGATCCTGCGTGTTCTGTAGAGTCTCAAACTCCTTGGAGAAGAATTGGAATCTGACCCAAGATCTATCATACTCGCACTTAGACTCCCATATATACTTGGCCTCTCCTAATGGGCCTGGCATGCCATTAATCCAATGAGAATTGGCATGGACTCTTTCTGTGATCCCTGTGGGTGGATCCGGTATCGGGATCTGCTGAAGGTGTTGCAGCTCCACAAGTCATTCAGTTGGAGGCACATCAACAGGTAGACTATCCCCATCAATTCCTGAAGTAATTATTCCTGCCTGTGAGCTCGGACCTGTTGCTTCTGCCATGAGAGTGCTTGTAGTTGCTGATGCTTATCTGCTAGAAGAAGAGAGAGGCACATTAGCATTGCATTGGAAACAGGATGTTATGGTGTTCCCTCCACAATACCAACATGACATTCCGAGTGGTTAGAGGTTAGTGGGTGAAGTGTTCGTGATGTGTGTACAAGTGGGTTAGTAGGTTAGGGTTCACTCTAGATGCATACTTTGGTTGTGCAATGTTCTCAGAATGCACCTACATCAGAGGGAAAGGAATTACAGAGGTGGGTCAGGGGGTTTGATATGGGGTTTAGGTCTCCAAATTTTGATGCTAGAATCGTTGCTTTTAGTGGCGATGATGTGTGAAGGTTTGCGGACTGGAGTGTGTTGGGTTTGGGGCCTTTTGGGTACCCATTTCCAAACATTCCGAGGCGTGACCGAGAATGTGGTGGTGTGGAGTGTAGATGTTTGCCTTTGGATGGGAGCCAATAGGACTCGTGAGTGTTGGTTTGATCTAGTGATTGGAGGTGAAGTTATTTGAGCTGATAAGCAGGTCTTGGGCACCCATATTTGTCTAGCCCTTGGGATAGCCTTCATTGACTGCTTTGGAACCCAAATAGAAATGGTTTGTCTAGCTTGATGCCTAGGGTACTCCTTCGCTGTAGTCCTTGACACTGTAGCTTGCTTGATGCCTCTTTGGAATCCTGTCTCCCAAGCCGAGGGTTGTTCACCTTTGCGTATCCAGATCTGCTTCATGACATGGGGTATTCTGTATTGTACTGGTTGGTGTTCATTCTTCTTGGTCCTCGGGCTCCTCTATATCTTGTATTTTCCGGCTTGCTTTCCTCGAATTCTCTTTGGAAAAGAAGGGAGCTCCTTGTTGACTTCTGTACCTTCGTCATGAGTGGCAATCCTTTGCACCATAGAACTTTGGTCAAGAGTAGCATGGTTCATTTCAGGTGGACTCCTGGAAGGACCAGGATTCGGTGCCTCTTCTAGCGGCCTATGTGCTTGATTTTCTAATTCAATCGTGATGTGGTTTTGGCCTACGCATGCCTGAAGAAGTCCACTTCTTAGGTTGAGGCTGACTGCATGATCATAGATCCAGTCTTGGCCCAGGACAAGAGGTTCGGTAAGATCCTTGTCATCACACACTAGCACTTTGACTGCCATTAGCACCTCTTGAATGTAGAGGGGAAGTTCCACCTCTCCAATGCAAGGGGTTTCCACACCTCCCAATCCTATGAGATATGCCTCTATAGGATTGATTTGTAATTGCAGCTCTTGGCAATAAGACAGTCGAACTGCACTAGTGGCTGCCCCTGAGTCAATTAAAGCTCTCAATGTCCTTGCACTCTCTCCTTGTCCTACTTCTAGGGTTACAAAAGGCCGTCGGTCGATTATTCTATGGGAACGTCCACCTAAAGCCTCGCACATGGCCATGGGATAGCCTAGAGATTCTTGAGTGTCAGGCATAGATGGGTCTTTGCCTTGTCTCCTCAATTTCATTCGTCGGATGTGTTCTAAAGCTTCTGCCTGTGCTTCTTCTCGAATTTGTTTCTCTTCTTCTTTACGTTTCTTGCTAGTGTTGAGTCGATATAGCATCTCTTCAGTCAAGGGTTCTTGATATAACTTGACTCTGCATCCACTTATGTAACTTGGTAGAATATCACCCTCTAGAGTGGCTAGTTGCACTGCTCCACTTGTGGAGATTCTATTGATAATCATTGGCTCGTAACCTCTCTTCTCTAACTTCCGTGCATGTTGCTTCAAGGTGTAGACTAGGACTAGGTCTCCTGCTTTCAAGCCCTTATCCTTGACGTGTGCATCGAAATATGCCTTTTGCCTCTTCTTGGTTGCATAAATTCCTGCTGCAGCCCTCAATCGTGTTTCACCTAATCGTTCAAGATCGAAAATTCTAGAGGACAACTCATGGCCTGTCCAATCATGCTCTTGTGATACTTTCAAGATTGGTATAAAAAAATCCAATGGTAACACTGCATTCTGGCCGAAAACCATCTGAAAGGGCGTGGCTTGGAGTACCATTTTATAGGCCACTCGGTATGCCCAAACAACATGGTGTAGCTATTTGTCCCAATCAGAGCGTTTATTATTCACCAATTTGGTAAGCACATTGCATAGAATTTTGTTTGTGCTTTCGGCCTAGCCATTAGCTTGTGGGTGATAGGGGGCAGACTTCTTGTGTATCACCAAGAACTCTTGAAGAAGATTTTCAATGACTTCATTCAAGAAGTGAGTCCCTCTATCACTTACTAGCTCTATGGTTAGCCCGTATCGAGTGAACACATTCTCAAATAAGAATTTAGCGGTCGTTTGGGCATCATTCTTCGATGTGGCTTTCACTTCTACCCACTTAGTTAGATAATCCGTGGCCACAATGATGTACTCAGCATGTGAACCCTTAGCTGGGGGATTAATAGGACCAACAAAGTCTATTCCCCACTTAGAAAATGCACGTCCACCCATCATAGGTTTCAGTGGCATCTCATCCTTGCGTATAGGATACTGAGTTCTCTGACAAACATCACACCGTTTCACATAGGTATGTGCATCCATGTGAAGGGTCGGCCACCAGAAGCCCGCAAATAGTATTGCCTTGATCACCCGATCTGGTCCAAAGTGTCCTCCTGCTACACCTTGGTGAGCAGTTTCCAAGATCTTGAGATATTCACTCTCATGGACACATAGTCTCAGGTAACCATCTTTACCACGCTTGTATAGATTATCACCAATGATAGAGTAATCTATGGCTTCTTGTTCTAGACTTCTTTGTCTCGTCAGGGTCATGTCTGGAGGGAATTTTTTCGTCCTCAAGAAGGCTACTAATGGTTCACTCCAATCTGGCACTATGGACACTTGATAAAGAGTGGCATGTTCCACAGGTGGTTTAGTGCAACAGATTGGGCATTCTTTACACATCTTATGTACTGTTGTCAGGATCTTGCTCACACGCATAAAGAGATTACGGTCACAGAAAACACACAGAGAATAGACGCAACAAGAGACGAGACACAACGCAGTATTGGGTGCAATCTCCCCCCATGCACTCTGTTTCGACAGTCCACAGAGTGCATGTATTTATAGGACTTTTGATTACGTCGAAAATAGTGGTTACATGAGGGCGGCTTCGAAAAGCAGGCGTGAACTAAAAGTTGATAACTTTTACAGAAAGCCATTGCTTTCAATAACAGAAACTGTGGTCTACACCGACCCTTATTCTAACCATTACTTTTCTAACAATAGAACCTTCTACGTAGGTTTATTTACAAAATAAATAATAATTATTCGGATTATTGATGTCCGCCCTTTCACGCCTTGCACGCTCCTCACGAACCTTCAGCTGCTATATCAAAAACATCAAAAACATATTAATACATTAATAATTTAACATTTTAACAATGCCTTGTTCAATAATATACAACATGCCTCTCAGTTGACAAGCAACTGACCTCAGTTGATAAAAGAATTCAACACTCTAACAATTGTAATGTAGTGTTCAACATATTCCATATTACTGTTACAATCCAACAATGCATTGGCTATTCCATATTTCATGTTACAATCCAACAATGCATTGGCCAACATATTTCATGTTACAATCCAACAATGCATTGGCTATTCCATATTTCAATCCAACAATGCATTGGCCAACATATTTCATGTTACAATCCAACAATGCATTGGCTATTTGATATTTCAATCCAACGATGCATTGGCCATTCCATATTTCAATCCAACAATGCATTGTTCAACATATTCCATAAGGTATAACATGCCCCTCAGTTGAACAAGCAACTGACCTCAAGTGATAAAAGAATAAACATGGATGGCCAATCACATGTTTCATCACTGAATAAAGAAAATAGGCATGTGCCATGTAAAAATACATGCATGGAAATGTTCATGGAGCTGTTTAAGTTATTAAGAGTATCTGTAAGATGCGGACATAGTCTTTCGAATAAATTTGGGCAAGCAAAGCTTGAATATGCTCCTATAAACTAAATTCAATATGTAAATGCATCACAATTATCAAACATGTAAGGTAAACTTTAAAGGTAGAAATGAATCCTTAAACTCTTCTTGAAAAGCCTTCCAGGTGCGTGGACAATCTACACGACGAGAAAGATCATTCCACCATAACTGCGCTCGTCATATCAAATAATTAGTGGCAAACTCGATTTTCTGATTTTCTGAATATAACTCGTCGAAAAAGAAATCGTTGAATAGGGATAGCCATGATAAGACAAAGCGGCCATCTATTCGTCCGTCGAATTGAAGCATAGCATAACGTCCTTGTATGGCTTGTTGAAGTGCTTGAAGTTCTTGGTTCATAATCTCTAACTCTTGCTCGAATGAAACTCCCAGTAAAGGTGAATTACTGTGATCCTCCATGGTGCTCTTGGACCCTTGCTCTCAACCTTGGTGTATTGAACTTTCTTGTTTGCAACCTTGGTGTCTCGATCCCATGTTCTCAACCTTGCTTGGTACCTTGAACACTCAATCAAGTGCCACCCAAGGATTTTTATTTTGAAGGAATTCACACTTCCAAGCTAGCTCATTGGAAATTTCGTTCCGAGAGCTTTCCAACGGTATATTACACGCCTCAATCCGACCTACGGATTGAAAGTTACACTTAATTCTTTGTTGGGTCCATCCTTGAAATCGCCGCGAGCGCCTTCCACAAGTAAGAGAGAGAGAGAGACTTGAGTACAACTCCAAGAGATGGTGGAGTGTCAAAGTACTTCACTTAAAAGTAGGAGGTTGTGGGTTCAAATCCTCCTACCTTAGGGACTCTAAACCTCTCTATTACCACTCAAAAATTAAAATTGTCTCGCGCGTAGCCAACGGCTGCCAACGGTCGCCAAGGGAGCCTTGGGTGCCAATGTATTGCCTAAGTTATTACCTAAGTTATTTGCCTTAGTCGACGCCTTGGAGTAAGCCGAAGGAGAAGACGGAGTAAGCCGAAGGAGAAGACGTAGGTGAAGACGTAGGTGAAGGTTCTCGATCAGAATCAGAAACCGAAACTGAAACTGGAACAGGAAACGGAAACGGAAATGGAAACGGAGATGGAATCGGAATCGCGAACGCGGAGACGGAGACGGAGTCGGAATCGCAAACAGAGAACAGAACCCTCTGTATTGACGCGTGCAGAGCTCTGATACCACTGTTGTCAGGATCTTGCTCACGCGCATACAGAGATTACGGACACAGAAAACACACAGAGAATAGACGCAACAAGAGACGAGACACAACGCAGTATTGGGTGCAATCTCCCCCCATGCACTCTGTTTTGACAGTCCACAGAGTGCATGTATTTATAGGACTTTTGATTACGTCGAAAATAGTGGTTACATGAGGGCGGCTTCGAAAAGCAGGCGTGAACTAAAAGTTGATAACTTTTACAGAAAGCCATTGCTTTCAATAACAGAAACTGTGGTCTACAACGACCCTTATTCTAACCATTACTTTTCTAACAATAGAACCTTCTACGTAGGTTTATTTACAAAATAAATAATAATTATTCGGATTATTGATGTCCGCCCTTTCACGCCTTGCAGGCTCCTCACGAACCTTCAGCTGCTATATCAAAAACATCAAAAACATATTAATACATTAATAATTTAACATTTTAACAATGCCTTGTTCAATAATATACAACATGTACATCAGCTTCCATAGTAGGCCAATGCACTCCGAGTCTCCTTAGTGTCTGTAGGGTTCGTTATTTTGAGTAGTGTTGCTCTAATGCACCTACGTGTGCCAACTGCAACCATTTAGCGCACTCATCCTCTTCCACACAACAAGCCAATATCCCTTGATCTGTCTGTTTGTACATACTTCCTGCCATGATATGGTACTTCTAGGCTTTTACTACCTCTCTATCTTGAGTGTTTATGAGTGGGTGATTAGGCCCGTATGTCAGTACTGGCACTAAAGGCTTAGCCCACTGAGGTACAACTTCCAAATTAAACAAGTAAGCGTCAGGAAGGTCATCTGATACTCCTTGTGGGGCTTCTCCCGATGTGAGCCTAGAGAGATGATCTGCTCTCAAATGAGTCTTGCCTTTTCTCACCACTACCTCAAAGTCATATTCCATTAGTAAGAGGAACCATCTCACCAATCTACCTGTGTTGCATGGCTTGTTCACCAAGTAAAGCAGAGCTTGATGATCAGTAAAAAATTTAAACTTATTTGCAAGCAAGTAATGTCTAAACTTTTTAACCGCATACACCATGCCTAGTCCTTCTCTCTCAGTCGTGGTATAATTCCGTTCAGCTGCATTCAGTTGTCTACTAGCATAGGCAATTGGAAGGTCCATATTACCTTCACCGGTAGGCTACGCGAGTACACACCCAATGGCATAATTGGATGCATCCACATGCACATGGAAGGGCTTATTCCAATCTGGTGTAGTCAAGATTGGTGCTGAGCATAATCGTCGTTTGAGCTCACTGAAAGAGTTCTCACATTCCTCAGTCCACTCAAAGTTTGTCAGAAGTCCGTACAGAGGCTTTGCAATGATGGCATACATGTGAATGAAACGTCGGTAATAACCACAATGCCCCATGAAAGCTTGCACTTCCTTGACATTCTTTGGCCTAGGTAGTTCTGCAATAGCCCTCACCTTCTCTTCGTCAGTGGAGATGCCGTTCTTTGACACTATGTGTCCTAAATTCTTGCCTTGCCTGACCATGAAAATGCACTTTTCTGGGTTCAGGAAGACTTGATATTCTCTACATTTGTCAAAGATTTGCCTGAGTTCAGGTATATGTGTTTGCCTAATGTTGGAATGAGCACAGAGATTATCAACATAGACTTCCAAATTCTTTCTCAGGAACTCTTTAAACACATGGCACATCAGTCTCTGGAAGGTTGCGAGAGCATTGGTAAGCCCGAATGGCATTACCCTAAAAGCGAATATGCCCCACTCTGTGGCAAAAGCCGTCTTATGCTGATCTTCCTGGTGCAATGGCTACTTGATTGTAGCCAGAGAACCCATCTAGGAAGCTATACACTTCCTTGCTGGCTACCCTTTCTAATAAATGCTCGGTGATAGGAAGAGGATAACTATCCCTGATAGTGGCTGCGTTAACCTTCTTCAAGTTAATGCATACACGTAATTTACCATTCTTTTTGGGCACCACTACAATGGGGGACACCCATTCAGTGTGCTCAATTTCATACATAAATCCAGCTTCAACCAAGTGGTCTATCTCTTCTTTGATCTTGGCAGCATAGTTGTCATTGTATGTGTATGGCTTTTGTTTAGAAGGTCTGGCCTCTGTGGTCATGGGAATCGTATGGGCGCATATGTCAGGGTCTACACCTTTCAAATATTTGTAGCTCCAAGCGAATACATCTCTGTACTCTCTTAGCAAAGCTATCAGCTCATGCTCCTCTTCCTCAGTGAGGTCATGTCCTATGTAAGTGCACCTCTCTTCTCCTTCTTCTATGGCTACCACTACCTTCTTGGTGGTTTCTTTGTTATCATAGGCCTCTCCTGCTTGTGAATCGCGTTTTGGCATTCTTACCATGACTCTCCTATCTTCTATTGCATAGTTGAAATTTTCAGGGACCTCAAATAGGGATTCTTCCTCCTCTGGTGCGGCTTCTCTCTTCGTCCTTTTCTTTCCTTCACTCTTAGTGGTCACTCGTGTGGTTAATCTCACATCATTAGTGAGCTCTTCATGTCTCTGAGGGTAAACTTCTACTTCATAGAAATATTCTTCATCTGATGCAAAGGGTGGGTCCATGATGATTGACTCAAGATCGGAGTCACTTGCATCTTCAAATGCATCAGGGCTAGGTTCGCATTCTTCTAAAACTGCATCTCCCATGATTGGCTCTATGGAGAAGACTGAAATGTCATACCCATCTTCATCACAGTGGGGTGTCCATTGCTCTTCATTCATGGCTACATCCATAGTGGCTAGAAATTCTGCCCAGCCGTGGGGTTCAAATTCTTTGTCCGGAAATACTACAGGTGCATAGGCTGGGTCTTGAACTGATCTATGTGTTTCCTTCGCACCTACCTCTCTGGCTTTTTCTCTTTCCTCCTCTTCCACTACCACTTGGCACATCCATAAGTGAGTGTCTTCATGCATCCATGAGGATCCTGATCCTATGGAATGCACCGATTTCGTATCATCTTTGGCTCTATGGATGGGGTTTCATTGGATAGGAGGGACATCTCTATGAGAGTAATCCTTGAGATTAGAGTAATCCTTGAGATTGACTTTGGTTGTAACACCTAAGTGTTGTAAATACAAGGAATTGGTTCCCCAATCCTATACCACTTGCAACTGCCGCATAAATGGTCTCCCCAAAATCATCTCGTAGGCTTGGTTTTTGCTAAAGTCACATATAGCAAAAGTGTGCTCGAACTCAACACCACATGTAGTGAGAGTTATTCCTTCTAGCAATCCTAAGGGCCTCTCAATATGACCATCGGCCATCTGCAATTTCATTCTCGTTGGCCTGAGTGCTGGCTTGCCCCAATGCTGCCATAGTGAAGTGGTAGCAATTGCAACTCCTGCACCTGAGTCTAGAATGGCCTTGGTGGTGTATCCTTGATGGGTGATAGGAAGATATGTGTTTCCCTCTTCACCCTCACTCATGTCTCCTATCTTGTCCAAGGGTATTTCTGGCACTGTTCTCTGGGATCCTACCTGGGAACGAGGTTTTGCTATCTCTGGTACTTGTTTGGCTACATGTTTCCATAGCTCTGGCCTAACCTTGAGTAGTTCTTCTAAAGTGAGATTGCATTGCACCTTAGTGTTCTTCACTACCTCCGTGTTCCTAGGTATGACTGAATCTTCGTTTCTTACCATGACTGTGGGTGCTCTCATACAGGTGGACTTAGCTTCCCATGGGCCTGTGAAGTGGGGTAATTCTTGTAGAGAGTTAGACTCAAAGTCTAATCTTTCATGAGATTGGGTGCTCTCCTGCTCCTCATAAATGGATGGGATGTCTTGTGGGAATTGGTCGTGTGCATCATCCACAAGTTCAATAGGAGGAGGGACTTCACTTTCTTTAGCCCATTTGTCTTCTTGAATCTCTCATAGGAATTCGGGTGTGAACCGATTCATAGAAGATGATGTGTCTGGCTCCGTAGAGTTAGGCACATAGGCTTCCTGGGGAGGAATGCTTATTCTATCACTTGCCTTCTCCTTAGCCTGGGAGTTGGCTCCTTTTCCACACTTTGCAATTAACATCTCCAATCTGTCTAACAGACCATCAAAATGCAATGGTGTTCTAGTGGAGCTAGAGCAAGTGAAAAGGCGACTGGTCTCAAACATGGCTTGAGCCAATTCCACCATCTTGGCACACAACTTAGTTCGTTCAAGCTCTAGATCAGCTCTAGGGTAACATTTCTCATGATCTGTTACATTGGGCCCTTCTTGGATTCTGGCCTGATATGCTTTAAGCATCATGTCTAGATCTTCAGGAGTGGGATCGGCTAAGACTGATCCTACTCGGGGTGGTGGTTGGGTTACGTGTGGTGGATTGGTGGGTAGAGGAATGAAGGGTGAAGGGGATGGTAGTGGCGGGGATGTGTGAGAGTGCGTTTGAGATGTGATTTCTATGATTTTGGCTTTCGTTTCTCGTAGACTTTCCTCAAGTTCGCTCATCTTTCTTGCCCATTGCCTTTTTATACGTTCACGGCTATCTCTCCAAGCTCTTGTCCTCTTCTTATTCTGACTCTCAGTCTCGCTAACCTCCGCAGTCTTCTCCTGGCCTAAGTCTTGGTTTTGCTTAAGTGCCTGAGCTCTCGTGATGACTTGTACTGGAGCCGTGGAAGTCACACTTCCCGTGGAGTCCACCACTAGCCCGATGACATTGATAGGAGCAATTTTTGGTATATTGGCGGGGTTCTTGGGACACTCTCGTAACAAATGCTCCTTTCCACAATCTAGACAAAAGCCTTGAATTGTCATAGATTGGGTTTGTGTCGGTGCAGGTAGAGGGCAATCATGAATGAGGTGATCTCCCTGACAACGATAGCATGGCCCTCTAGGAAATGGAGGTCTCATCGGCCTAGGTTGGGATCTCGAGTTAGGGTTGGCATACATGACGTTTGCGTATTCTGGCTCCCCACTAGATTCATTCGGTTCTTCATAATAATATGACTCACTATGCTCCTGGTGATTGCATGTAGTAGGCCTGGGGGCTCTCAACATGGGTGGAGTCAAAACTATGATCACTTGGATCACTTTCTGAAAGCGAGGATGTCACTGGCACTAAAGCTCTATTTAGATTTTCTTCTGCCGCTGCATACTTTAATGGAATCACATTGCTGGGGGCAGGAGGTTGCTGCGCTAGGACTGGTTGCGGTCTTTGTTGCCCTTGATAGGGTGGTTGATAGATTTGCTAGATTTGCTAGGGCATAGCATACTGTTGTTGTGGGTACTGATTAGGGTACTTTCCTTGTTGTGGATATGGATGAGAATAATTTTGTCTAACAGCTTGTTTGTTATATGGACAGTCTTGTGCTGTGTGATTGGTGTACCTCCTTTCTATGGTGCAATACTGGTTGTTAGGGTTCACTTGGGGTTGAGCCATGATGGGGCACACATTAGCCATATGGTCTCCTCCGCAGGTATAGCATCGTTTTCCGGGGGCAAATCTAGGAATATACTTGCTAGAGACACCTAATTTCAGAGCTACCTTTTCTGCTAGATCCTCAATTGATGTGGATTGTGAGGAAATGAGGCTACTAGAACTATCTGAATCTTTATAGATTTTTGAGAGCTCTAATTCCTCCCCTAGATTATCCTCGATGTCTATGCACATGCGTACACATTCTTCTATGGATCTAGGGTCCTTCAAGTACACATATGATCTCAGTTTGGTGCTTAACAATCCATTTAAAAATAAGGCCACTTGCTTGGCTGGAGTGGGTAACTCTGGGGCCGGGCATCTCTCTAGATATTGCCTAAATCTTCTGCCTGCGAGCCTCACTGTCTCTTGAGATGTTTGTTTGAAGTTGTATATCAGTGAGGATGTGTTATGTCTTATGCCACTTTTAGAGAATTCGATAATGAATGCCTCTAGAAGTTGATCTATGCTCCTAAACTGCCTCTCGTGTAGTGGTTGAAACCATGTCAGGGCAGTGTTCCTAAGGATTAGACCAAAGGCATTGTACTGCGTGAACAGATCTTCAACTTGTTCAGCTCTCAAGACTTGCCTAAACTCAGCTACATGATCGTAGGGGTCTCCAGTGCCATCGAAGTAGTTTTTCATGGACTTGACTAGCTAGGTCGGTCTCAAGGTCCTCGTGTGCTCTCTTGGTCTTGGCAAGGGGAAATCATCGGCATTTCTTCGGTTCCTTGGGGCTCCATGTCTCTCAGGTTCCACTCTATTTGTTCCCATTCTCGTTCTTTCCCTTCCCCAAGAGTTGGCAAAGCTTACCTCAGGTCTCTCTCTACTCCTTTCTCTTTGAGTCCCATGAGCTTGAGATGTTCCAGCTCCTTGGTGACCATAAGACACATTGGATCGAGGTTGGGGAAAAACAAATTCTCCCTTCCAAGTGTATGCATGTCTTCCATGCTCAGAGACCACAAAGATTCTCTTTGAAGCATCATCTAAGTAGGTCATCTTGCCTGGGCTATCAGGATCTTTGAATTCATAGATGGTAAGAGCTCCCACTTCATTAGGCTTTTCAAGCTTGTACCTCCAAAACGCCTCATCCGTCTCTTGGTTCCAGAGCAATTCTATACTCCTATTATCCTGGGGAACTATCTCTGGAGTGATTATTCTTGTTAGGACCGATTTGCCTCAAGGGGTTTTTGGCTCCTTTCCTAAGTTCCCTTGCTCTATGTCACCTAATTCAGGTTCAGAGATTATGTTGCCAAACTCATCTGTCCTTTCAGGTTGGCTGGTGACCACATACATTGTTCCTTCTTTATCTATGTCTGTACCATTTTCAAACTTGACTACAGGGTGTTCTAGTCCAATGGGCTGATTAGGATTTTTAATTAGGACAATAGATCTTCGCAGACCATTCTCATAGATGCGTGCACCTAGGCGGTTGGTCTGGATGTATTCCAATTCAGTCTTGTAGGGACCTTCAGGTCTTTCTAGGTATGCCATTCCTGAGCTACCTACAGGTCTTTCCATGCTATATGACATGTCAGAGTCACTAGTTTCTGAGTCTAGCGCGTAGGGGTAATCACTCAATTGTTGGGCCCAAGATCTCGCTGTATGGTTGACGCTAGCCTCGGATGATCTAACGCTTTGACGGTCTCCCCCTAGGTGTCTACCTGATCTCAGGCTCATGTGCTCTTTGTATGTTGCTGATTCTTTGGTACCAATCGCTTGTTCCTTTTAAGTTCCTTTGGATGTGTTTTCTTGTTTTTAATTAAGCGTCGTCAGGAGCTCTTTAGTGTGTCGTACTTGATGTTCTGTGTCCGCTTAGTTTAATTTCTTTTCCTTTAAGTTATCCCTTGACTGCAATTTAGCCTATCCTTGCACTTGAGAAATTAAAGGCTCTTCAAACTTGAGTGTTCCTATCATACCCCTAGTCAATCAGGACAACTACTCACACTTAGCCTATGCTAAGAATGGACTGAGGGGGTTAAGAGATGTTCCAACCTCAAGTCACCCCTCCTTGTGATGCTTGTCTACCCAGGAAGCACGTTCCCAAGCTTGTTTGCCTTGGCACTTACTTTGCTTTCTCCAAAAGTTCTCGATGATCCTATAAGAACCTCAAGTTTAGCTTCAATTTGTTCCTTCAATTGACAGACAATTTATTTCAGACACTTTTTAATGACCCTTGTTCCCCCTTTTGTATTGCTAAAAAAATTTCCTCTAAAGCTCCCTTGGTGTACCTACCCCTCAGTGTGTCAACTTCAAAATATCATATCTGAAAATCAACGAGCTTTCCGACAAGCCCTAGAGCTAAAAAAATGGATTTCGTATGAAAAAGTTATGACTGTTCAGGGTTTAGGGGGTTACACAGACAAACAGAACCTTTCAGGGGTTTTAATGCATTTTTCTAAGGCCTTTGTAAGTGTATGAGTATTTGAGTATGCAAATATGCCCAAAATTTAGCCTAAATTTCCAAAAAAATTACCCCTTTATTTTTTGCCGAAAATGTCTGTCTATCGCGATAGATGGTGTCTGTCGTGATAGATGGGTCTGTCGCGATAGACGGTGTCTGTCGTGATAGACGGTGTATGTCGCGATAGAGTGGTCTATCGCTATAGACTGGTCTGTCGCGATAGACGGTGTCTATCACGATAGAAGGTGTCTATCGTCTGTCGTGGTTTTGGTATGTCACGATAGACGGTGTCTGTCGCGATAGACGGTGTCTGTCGCGATAGAGTGGTTTGTCGCGATAGACGGTGTCTGTCGCGATAGATGGGTCTGTCGCGATAGAGTGGTCTGTCGCGATAGACGGTGTCTATCGTTTGTCGTGCTTTTGTTCTGTCGCGATAGACGGTGTCTGTCGCGATAGACGGGGTTTGTCGTGGAATTTGGTCTGTCGCGATAGACGGGTGTCTATCGCGATAGACGGGTGTCTATCGCGATAGACGGTGTCTGTCGCGATAGAGTGGTCTGTCGCGATAGACGGTGTCTGTCGCGATAGATGGGTCTGTCGCGATAGAGTGGTCTGTCGCGATAGACGGTGTCTATCATCTGTCATGCTTTTGGTCTATCGCGATAGATGGTGTCTGTCGCGATAGACGGGGTCTGTCGTGGAATTTGTTCTGTCGCGATAGACGGGTGTCTGTCGCAATAGACGGTCTCTATCGTGGGTCTCTGTCTATCGCGATAGACAGTGTCTGTCGCGATAGACTGAAAAAATGCAAATTTTTGAGAAACTTCTAGTGATTTGGAGTGCTCTAATGGTGTAGGTTACTGTGCCAAACACGCATTCACAAAATATCAAGTTTTTCTGTCTGTCGCGACAGACAGAAGTCGTCGTCCCGGGACCTCTGCAAAGTCTGTCGTACCTGCGCAAACTGCTGGAGAAGGTGGTACAACTAGTTCCTGCAACAGAAGCTCAAAAAACACACAAAAACAGATCGCATGCAAGCTCTCTCTCGCTCTCTCTCACAACGGAATGAGGAAAATGAGGTGGGGAGTGGAATATGACCAAAAAACTGAACTTTTTGTGGAGATGGAGATGGAGGTGGGAGATGGAGGTGGGAGATGGTGGGGATGATCATGGTGATGATGGTGATGCAAAAATAAGAAAAAATGAAGAAAAATAAGGAAAAGAAAGGATATTACCTATAACTCCAATGTCTCAACTCAACGTCTTACCATCACACGCTCGTCCTCGAAGCTCTCTCCCCGGCAACGGTGCCAAATTTGGTGTCACTCTAGCACAATGGTGAGTACCAACGTGAGAAGATTCACCTCATAATTGTCAATCCGTGGAGACGTGAGGACTAGTATGAAGACTATGAGCAAGTGAAGGCACAAGTGTGTGAGTGAGAAGCACACAAGCTTGCACACACATACACACACACGCGCTCACAAGGCAAAACAAGGAGAGGAACAATGGAGTTCTTTGCATTAGTCAAAAAGTCTCTTACATCAGCTCAATTCACAAACAATCTAACCCCCAAAATGAGCTCTCTAGCTCTTTTTATAGTTTTCTCACTAGCTTTGGCCTTGTCCAGACCTAGTGTCCGGCCTAGTTAAAAATTAGGTTCTAGAGCCTATTTGAGGGCTCAAACGGAGTCTAAAAATTATGAAAATTGGTATATAGCTAATTCTAATACTCCTCAAGCTCGAGGACTCCTCGGCTTGAACAAAATGGAGTCTATTCTACCAAAAATGGAATTTACAATGTTTGTGTAGTGATTAAAATCACTTGAGTTGTGAATGATCCATGGAAAAAATGATTAGGCCTTGTTGCCGTATTGTGCATGACTGCTCTATTGTACCTGTATGCTCTTCATATGACCTGTATGCCAACAGTTAGCAGAAAGTACTAATAAAGTACTTTGTACTGTACTGTCAAAATTAGTAAACACAAACAGGAAGGATTGGGATTTACAACTTAATCATGTCCTATGGGCTTATAGAGTGGCTTATAAAACTGCAATAGGAAACACACCATTCAATCTAGTATATGGACAAAATGTAGTTCTACCTATGGAATTCCTTATTCCAACATTAAAAGTAGGTAGTCACTACAATTGGACTAGACATGAACTATCAGAGAGAGTAATAGAATTGGAAAAATTGGGAGCATCTAGACTCCAAGCCATTATGAGTATATATGTGGACAAGAAAAGGGAAAAAGCTTATCATGATGTTCACATAAAAGAAAAAGATCTACAGGAAGGAGATCTAGTTTTGGCTTACACAGTCAAAGAACATCAGAAAAAGTTCCAGAAAAAAGGACATGGACCATATATTATACATCAGATAAGCAACAGTGGAGCCATTCAACTAGCTAACATAGACGGAGAAATCATGCCAAACTTCATAAGTGGATGTAGAGTCAAGAGGTATGACTGCCCATTAACTGTTGATGAATGGAGAAGGTTGCAACGAGCTCAAAATAGGAAAAAAGAAGAGGAAGACATTAGAAAAGAGGCTCAACAGGAAGCAAAGGAAAGGATAAGAAAAATCAAAGATCTTAGGGAAGTCTGTTTGTGTGAAACTCATCTAAAACTAAAAGAACATGTGCCTATGATGACAATGGATTTTCAAAATGAAAAAATTAGGGTTTTGATAGATTCTGGAGCACAAGTGAATTTGATTAGTTCAGCTTTGGTAAGTAAATTTAACATAAAAAGAACTAAAAGCAGAACCTTAATCAAAACTTTGGAAGGTCAAATAGTACAAAGCATGTCTTCATTGTCTATTGAAGTTAAGTTCAATGAAGAATATATGAAAATAGACTGTGAAGAATGGCCAGATCATTTGATGTATGAAAAATTGATTTTAGGTCAACCATGGCTCCAACAAGGTAAAGTGATTTTGGATTTTGAAAAAATGAATATTAAATTGAAAATAAATGACAAAAGGTTTTTAATATTTTTATTGAGTAATGAAGAACAAGAAATTCAATCAGATGTTCATGATATACACTTGGAAGGATTTACTTTTGCATTTGAAGATACACAGACATTACCAATACAAATGTTAAATGATCAAGCTTCATGTAATCAAAATCAGCAAAAGATTGGAAGAACAAAGAAGGGTGGAGAGATAGGAAGAAGGTGGCAATCATGGCATTGTCTAAAGAATCAAAACATCAGAACAAGAAGCATATGGAATCAAAGTCTACAGGAGGTCCGCTCATCAAAACAGAAATCCAGGACAAAATGGATATGGAGACCAAAAAATCCTACAAAATGCTTATCAGAAGGAAATGGATGTTTGCCTGAAACCAGGACAATTAGAGTTACGAAGTATTGGGTCAAAAAATCAGAGTTGTTTCAATGGAAAAAAGATCATCCATATTTGATCTGTATTTAGAAAATCATAACATATTGAAAATTATGACAAAAATATTTGACCTTATCCTTTTTCTAAAAAGAGAATTAGGAGGGGAAGAAAAGAAATAGAAAAAAAAATTATTATTAAAAAAAAATTATTAAAAAAAAAAAGGAAAAAAAGAGAAAGAAGAGGAAAAAAAAGAGAGAAAAAATAAAAGAAAACAATAACAAGAAAAAACAGAAGGAATCATTGTTATTAAAAAAAAAAAGAGAAAGAAAAGTTGAGAAAAATTGTTTATTTTCTCTTCTTTTTTACAAAAATTATATAGAACAAAGCAAGATCTAGGTAGAAGGGTAGTAGAGTTCTATTTATTTTGTATTAATTTTTCTATCATTGATAAATGTTTTGTTTTTCTCCAAAAGAGTTGTTGGGAAAAGGGAGTGCACTAGACATCTTGCTACACCTGTAATGATCACTTTTATTGAGTCTTTTTGAAGCAGCAAAACACTGGGAACAGAAAAAATTCACGAATGGAGCCCAATTTTTAACCAAGATCATTTATCATGTATTGGGAATGGAAGATCAGTTGAAACTGGCTCCAGAGGCACAATATTTTAGAAGTCTTATGTCAGGGATCAAGAGTCCTCCTAGGAAAATGGCTGTGAGAGAAATAGAAGGACAAACCAGCATGAGGGGAGTAGGGATGAAAAGAAAGGTAATATCCGAGGAAGTGGTTCCTGTAAAGAAAAGGAGGTTGGACCCAAGAAAGGTTGAATTAGAGCCGGATGAAGCTACAAAAGAAGAACATGAAGATGCGCAGAAGCAGGTCCAATCCTCTAGTGATCCTCATCCACCCCAAACAAGCAAAGAACAGTTATACACTTATCTAACTCAAGGAAATAACAAAAGAGCAATGTATGAGGCACAATATCAAAAGATGCTGGAAGATTATTCATGCAAGGCTACAGATTGGGTCCAAGAGGAGGTAGAGCATTATGAAGCACTTCATGATCAGATGATGGCAGCCAAAACAGAAGAGGTATTTGTTAAAAAGGAAGTAGAGCTATTAGCATACTTCAAAGAACTGCAAGGACCTCCAGAAACCAGAACCACAATTGTAGTAAAAAAGAAGGTTCAAAAGAAACCAATGCAAAGGAAGAAGTTGACCAAGAAGGAGAAGGGAAAATCGGTAGTTGAAACTGTAACTATAAAGGAGGCAGAAGAAGTAATAATAAGAGATCAGCAGAAGGAATTTACTGCTAAAGAAGAGTCAAAAGTGGAAAAACCAGGACTTGGAGGATCTTCACATTTTTCCTCATATTTTGAAAGTGACATGGAAAGTTTCTTATTAAAAAGTCTGAATTTTTCAGTTCCAGGTACTCCTAATGTGGTTACACAGGCCACTGAGAAACAGAAAACACCTGAAGATTTGAGAAAGAAGGCTTAGGAGAAGCAGGTTCAAGAAGAGGCAGTTAAGCAAATCAGTACTGAAGAAGAAAGAAGGATGATGAAAGGTAAAGCAGTAATGACAGAAGAGGAAAGTAAAGTAAGAGAGGAATTCAGTTGTGGGCTGGTGCCTGCAGGAATAAAATCAATATGGACAAAACCCTCACAAACTTATTTTAAATTAGATGAGAGCATAGCAAAAATAGTAAGAGAAGCACAGAAAAGAAGTCCAGCCATAAAACAGAAAGGTGCAGATCAAGTTCAGGAAGCAGAAGAAATAGAAGTGAAAAAGAATGTTCAAGAAGTTACAGAGGGAGTGGTAGAAAAGGAAATTATCCAAAGTATAAAAGATGTACTTCATGATTTGAAGAGTAATGAAGAATTTGCAACCAACAAAAATCAAGGACAAGAAGAAGAAATGGATCTTATGGACATTCATGAGCAAGAAGAAGGGCAAAAACAGCAGACAAGCCATGATCAGATAAAATTCAGTGAGAAAACTGAGTCAATTTTAGTTCAGGAAACCTCAATCCACATAAAAGAAGCACAACTTTTTGCAAAAGAACAACCAGAATTGGAGAATAACAAAGTAGAAGAAGTAAAGGCAGATGAAGATAGATCAAGACAAGAGAACCAGGATACTCAGACATTGGAACATGAAGAAGATATGGCAGATCAAGAAACATTGGAAATTCATCAAAGCAATGAAGGACACCAGGCTAAGGTTATAGAATATGAAGAAGAAGAGGAAGAGGAGAATGAGTGCAAAGAAGACAAACAAATAGAAGCTAAACAAATGGAAATGGAAGTGGGGTTGGAAAGAATACCCAAGAATATAAGATCTGCTTGCCAGATTATTATGAGCAACATTGAGCAGTTTAGACCTTCAAGCAGGAATATGATCATTTCAAGAATGGTAGCAGAGTCTGAATTTGAGAAAGGTAGTATGATCATTAAGGAGCACAAAAGGGAGAAGTAACAAATGTCAGAACAATTTAGGAAGGTGCAGGAGAAAAATGAGGAATTTACAAATAGAATAATTGCTTTGGAAGAGTTAGAAGTACAGAAACAAAATAGAATTCAATATCTAGAAGAAAAGAGTGTAAAACTAACAGAGTAGTATAATGAACTGGAAATGGAGCTGAGAAAATTTGAAGGAAGATATAGAACTTTGCAGACTTCTTATCGAATTTTGACTAAAGCAAATGAGAAAATCAACAGGCTATTATTGGAGGAAGGTCAGTTAAAGGATGAAAGCCGACTTGCTCAGATGACAGAGGAAGAAAAGGAAGAATTGCACAAAGAGATTAAGAGATTACAAATAGAATTGAAAGAAGCCAAGGAACTAGAGAAGCAAGCTAGTATACATGCTGCTACATCAATGAGAGGATATAACAAGTTGCACATGGATATGGAAAAAGAAAGGAGTGATTGGCAGTCAAGGATGGAAAAGGAAAAAAATGAATGGATAAAAGAAAGAGAGTTATGGGCAATACAGAACGGAAGTCTGATGGTGACAATAGAAGAATTATAGAAAAATCTAGAAAAGCCACAAGTTCAGGAAGAAACACATATAGAGACTACATATACAGAAGAATATGAGGTAGGAAATGATGATGGAATACAACATGGCAGTGAACCAGCAAATAAAAGATCAGAGGAAGAATATTCAGAAGAATTTGTCAAAAAATTGCTAACAAACAGAGAATCTAGAATGGATTTTATCAGAAAAATGCATGATGAATATGAAGATCAAATTGTCACATTTGCTTTGAATAAGGGGATTAATCCAGACCAGCATCATTGGGTTGCAGATGGACTGGGCATACCTTTATGTATGATCATGGAGAGTATCAAGAACTATCAAATAGCAAGAGTTGGATTACCTCCAAATAAATATCTAGATTATGAAGAAGATATTAATGTGACCAAAGAATTATTTGAGAAAGCCAATCCAAAGTGGAGGAATAAATGGTTGGATGCAAATAAAGAATGCAAGGAAGCACCTCTTCAATTGAAAATTAATCCAGCTTACTGCCTAGTAGCAAGAAGAAGAGAATGGACAATTTTTTGGGAAAGACGGAGAGAAGGACAATTCCCACCTAAATGGTTGAATTTCCCAAAAATAGCCGGTCCAAAGGCAGGAACATGGCCTACAAAAAACTACATGGTGGATACAACTGAGTCTGTTATAGCTACATACAAAGATGTAAACGACCCTGCATGCATTTTACTGATTAGAGTAATGAATTAATTCTGGCATGTATAGAGACATATACAGATGTCAGAATATTAAATTACATTGGCTTCAATTCTCCAACTGATGCATTATTGTTTGATCTTAGTGAAACACCCGATAGAATCTGTTTAATGGCATACTATAGCAGAGTAATATTTTTGGGCAGTCACTATTTACAAATTTTTGAAGATGCATTCGATTATGGGTTTTTTGAGAGAGAGTCAGAAATATTCGAAAACTTGTCAGTAGTCACCAAGTCTCGCCTTACTGCATATGAAGCTGCTTACACAGAATATTTGAAAAAGGATGTAATTGATAAACCAAAAGCTGCAGTACAGTGGAGGAAAGCATTGTTTGAAATGGTAAATAACCTGAACATTACAGAAAGAAAAAGTCATGACCTTCTGTCACAAGTCTATCAAAGAAAGAAAAAGTGAAGAAAGCAATCAGGACATCAGAGCAGGAAAGTCTTTTGTCAGGAGCCAAAAGGTTTAGGAGGGGAAGGATGTTAGAAGATGTATTTTTTGAAGCATTTTTTATGAAAATAATTGTAAAATGCCAAAAACTTGTAAAAATATTTATACAACTGATGTAAAAATAAGGAAGAGTCTTCCTTATGTAGAAGAGAATTTTATATAATTTTTCTAGAATTTTTGGAAACTCCTAGATAGCATATTTTTAGAATAATAGAGGAAAGGACCAAAATTCAAGTGTGAAAAGGGACACTTGAAAATGTATATAAGACAATTTCCTCTATTATGAGGGGGTTGGTTGATTATTTGTTTACATGCTATCCAAGTGAATAGAGAGAGTTTCCTGCTGAAAATCGTGTTTTCTCCTCTTTGTGTGGTTTCATTGATTTGTTGAGTCTATTCTTTGTGTATCCATGGAGATTTGTGAGCTTCTATTGTGTAATTTTGTTGAAGGTGTATGAAGAGAGCTGAATATTGATGTGTTGAGTGAGAAATTGATGAAGAATGGTGCTGGAGATGAAAATCGTTTGTTTTCACAGAATCGCGATTGTCTCGTCTGTATGGTACAGGTAATATTTTTGAGTTTTGACTTCATAATTGTGTTCTGCTGAGAAAATAGCATGTATTAGACACCAAGATTGTGGAAAATGGTGGAGCTTTGCTCAAGATAATCCAAACCCTAGAAATTCCTCTTCATTTTCACCATTCTCAGAAATCTAGCCATTATTCTCTTATTTCTTGGATTCTATCATGTAGAAGGGGCTGTGGTCTCTTGAGTACTTCCAAGATTGACAAAATAAAGATGTATTGTTAATTCTTTATGCTAAATGATTGGAGAGGACAACTCCAAAGATCAATAACAAACAATGGCCAATGGCTTGAACATGATGGAGGATGGGGTGGATGAAAGGAGAGTCATTCTTGGGCCTTGCTTCTTGCTTCCATGCAAGGTGGTGTGGGTCTTGGCTCCCAAGGGCATACTACAACAACAGTGAAGCTGTAGTAGAGGAGGTAGACCTGGAGTCTGATGAAGAGCAAGAAATTCCAGAAGCAGAAAAGGTAGTTAAAGAGCTCAAAGAAACCCTGAGTATCATTGGCCAGCACATATTCACAGTAGGAGTGGGAGGTTACAAGTACACTATGCTGTGTCAGGAGTTTTACAAATTCCAAAGAATTGCAGTGAATCACAAGAGATGGAAAGCAGTAGGGTTACACAAGTTGTTGGATGAGCCCTTATTCTTCATAGACCTTGAAAGAGTGGCACAGGTAATGAACAACTTGTTAGAAGTTGGGAAGGGCAATGAGGCATATTTCCGGTGTAAAGTCAAGGACAAAGAAAACTAGGAGGTGAATATCACTATAAAAGCAGAACATATTAGAGCAGCTCTATAGTTTTACCCAATGGGAACTAAGCTTGATAACAGCTTTGTGAAGAAGAATAAAGAAACATATACAGGATATTCTAAATTTCCTGATTTTAAGGGAAAAGAGAATGAAGAGTATGCTATTAGGATGTTTTTGCAATACTTCTGTTTTCCAAAACTGCCAAGATACACCATGCCACACAAACCAGTAACACTGATTATGTTCAACAATAAGGACAGAACTAAGCCCTTTGGAGTGATGGATGTAACACCATATATACATGAGCAATTGAAGGAAGGAGCTAAACACTGGGAGCAAAAGAAATACATGAATGGAGCTCAAGTTTTAACCAGGATTATATATCATGTACTGGGAATGGAGGATCAGTTGAAGCTGGCTCTAGAAGCCCAATATTTCAGAAGTTTAATGTCAGGAATTAAGAGCCATTCCAGGAAAATGACTATAAGGGAAGTGTAAGCCCAACCCAGCATGAGGGGAGCAGAGAGGAAAAGAAAGGGAATCTCAGAGGAAGTTGTTCCTGTAAAGAAAAGGAGATTGGATCCAAGAAAAGTTGAATTGGAGCAGGTAGAAGCAACTAAGGAAGAGCATGAAGCTGCTCATAAGCAAGTGCAGTCTTCAAAAGACTCTCATCTACCTCAGACAAGCAAAGAGTAGTTGTATACCTACTTGACTCAAGGTAATAATAAAAGGGCATTATATGAAGCCCAATACCAAAAGATGTTGAGGACTACTCTTGCAAAGCAACAGATTGGATTCAAGAGGAAGTAGAACACTATGAAGAACTGCATGATCAGATGATGGCAGCTGAGACAGAGGAAGTTTTTGTCAAAAAGGAAGTGGAACTGTTAGCATATTTCAAAGAGCTACAAGGACCTCCTGAAACAAGAACTACAGTTGTAGTGAAGAAGAAGGTTCAGAAGAAACATGTACAGAAGAAGAAGTTAACCAAGAAAAGTAAAGGAAAATCAGTAGCAGAACCTGTACCAATGATGGAAACAGAAGACGTGATAGTAGAAGAAAGGAACCAGAAGGAATCTACTACTGTAGAAAGGTCCAAAACTGGAAAAATCAGGAATAGCAGGCTCTTCACAATTCTCTTCAGACTCTGAAAGTAAACTTTCTATTGAAAAGTTTGAATTTATCAGTACCTAGTACACCCAATGTGATAACACAAGCCTCTGGAAAAAATAAAACACCAGAAGACTTGAGAGAGAAGCTCCAAGGGAAGCAAGTCCAAGAAGAGGCAGCAAAGCAGGTTAGTCCTGAAGAAGAGAGAAGATTACTAAAAGGAAAAGCAGTGATGATGGAAGAAGAGAGTGAAGCAAGAAAGGAATTCAGCTGTGGGTTAGTGGATTCAGGATTAAAGTCAATATGGACAAAACCTTCACAACAAATCTATTTCAAATTGGATGAAGGAAGAGTAGGTACAGAAAAAGAAGCTCAGTTATGCAGTTCAGTACAAGAACAAAAAGAGACAGATCAAATCAAGGAAACAAAGGAAGATGTGGTGAAGAAGAATGTTCAAGAAGCAGAAGAAGGAGTTACAGACAAGGAGATCAATCAAAGCATAGAAGACATCCTGTATGACTTGACTCATAATGAAGAAGTCACAGCTACAGAAGATCAAAGACAAGAGGAAGGTCTGGATCTCATGGATATAGATGAGCAAGAGGAAGGACAAAAAGAGCAGATAAGTAATGATCAGATAAAGCTTACTAAGGAAACTGATTCAACCATAATTCAGGAAGAGGAAGTACAAGTAAAGGAAAGACATCTCTTTGAAGAAGAATAACAAGAAGTGGAGAACAAGAAGGCAGAAGGAACAAAGACAACTAAAAATATGTCATGACATGAGAATAAGGATGATCAGATAATAGAATATGAGGAAGATGTTGCAGACCAAGAAAAAATGGAACCAGATAAGATCCATGAAGAAAAAAATAATCAGGTCATAGAGTATGAGGAAGAAGATGAAGAAGAGAATGACTATAAAGAAGAAAAGCAAATAGAAGTAAAACAAATGGAACTAGAAGCTGGATTGGAGAGGATACGTAAAGACATAAGATCTGCCTGTAAGGTTATTAGGAGCAATATAGAACAGTTCAGACCTTCAAGTAGGAACATGATCATTTTAGGTATGGTAGCTGAATCCGAGTTTGTGAAAGGAAGCAGAATCATTGAAGAGCAAAAGAAGGAAAAGGTACATTTAACAGAACAGTTGAGGATTGTGCAGGAGAAAAATGAGGAATTGACACACAGAGTAATTTCCTTGGAAGAATTAGAGGTACAACAACAAAACAAAATCCAATATCTTGAAGAAAAGTGTGCAAGACAGACTGAGAATAGTGGTAAAATGGAGATGGAGCTGAAGAAAATTGAAGGGAGATACAGAACCTTACATAGTTCATATCAAATTATGGTCAAAGCAAATGAGGAAATAAACAAATTATTAATGGAAGAAGGCCAGTTGAAGGAAGAAAGCAAGACTGTTCAGGTAACACAGGAGGAGAAGGAAGATTTGCATAAGGAAATCATGAGATTGAAAACAGAGTTGAAAGAAGCCAAGGAGTTGGAAAAACAAGCTAGTATACATGCTGCTACCTCAATGAGGGGGTACAATAAGTTACATATGGATATAGAAAAAGAGAGAAGTGATTGGCAGTTGAGTTTGGAAAAGGAAAGAAATGAGTGGAAATCAGAAAGAGAGTTGTGGACTTCTCAAAATAAGAGTTTAATGTTGACAATAGAAGACCTACAGAAAAAGTTGGAAAAACCACAAACTCAGGTAGAAGAGCAGGTGGAGGTTAGACAAATAGAAGAATATGAAGTAGCAGATGATGACAAAACCCAACTTGGTGGTGATCAAGAAAACAAAGCATCAGAGGAAGAGTATTCAGAAGAATTTGTTCAGAAACTTCTGACAGACAGAGAATCCAGGATGAAATTCATTAGAAAAATGCATGATGAATATGGGAACAAATTGTTACATTTGCTTTAAATAAAGGAATAAATCCAGATCAACACCATTAGGCTGCAGATGGCTTAGGAATACCCTTGTGCATGATCATGGAAAGTATTAAAAACTATCAGTTGGCAAGGGTAGGATTACCTCCAAACAAGTATTTAGAATATGAAGAAGATATCAATGTGACAAAGGAGCTATTTGAAAAAGCTAATCCCAAATGGAGGAATAGGTGGTTGGATGCTAATAAGGAATGCAGAAAAATATGGAAGGAAGCACCTATTCAGTTGAAGATCAATCCAGCATACTGCCCAGTAGCAAGGAGGAGGGAGTGGACAGTCTTTTGGGAAAGAAGGAAAGAAGGACAGATTCCATCCAAATGGTTGAATTTTCCAAAGATAGTAGGTCCAAAGGTAGGAACATGGCCCACAAAGAAGTATATGGTGGACACAGCTGAGTCTGTCATATCGACATACAAAGATGTTAATGACCCAGCATGTATTTTATTAATCGGAATAATGAGACTCATATTGGCATGTATAGAGACCTTTACAGATACAGATGTCAGAGTTCTCAATTACATTGGCTTCAATTCATCATCTGATGCTTTAATATTTGATCTCAGTGAAACACCTGACAGGATATGTTTGATGGCTTATTATAGTAGAATCATATTTTTGGGCAGCCATTATCTCCATATTTTTGAAGATGCATTTGATTATGGGTTCTTTGAAAGGGAATCAGAAATATTTGAAAATTTGTAAGTTGTAACAAAATCTCGACTCCCTGCCTATGAAGCTGCATACACAAAGTACCTGAAAAAAGATGTAATTGATAAACCAGAGGCTGCTGTGCAGTGGAGGAAAGCACTATTTGAGATGGTAAACAATTTGAATATTACAGAAAGAAAGAGCCATGACCTACTGTCACAGGTTTATCAAAGAAAGAAGAAGTGAAGGAAGCATTTAGGGTATATGAGCAAGAATGTCTTTTGTCAGGAGCCAAAAGGTCTAGGAAGGGAAGAATGTTAGAAGAAGTATTTTTTGAAGTATTTTTGATGGAAAATAATTGTAAAATGCCAAAAATTTGTAAAAATATTTACACAAATGATGTAAAAATATTTATACAAATGATGTAAAAATAAGGAAGAGTCTTCCTTATGTAGAGTAGAATCATATGTATTTTTTCTAGAATTTTTGGAAACTCCTAGATAGCATATTTTTAGATTAGAAGAGGAAAGGACCAAAATTCAAGTGTGAAAAGGGACACTTGAAAATGTATAAAAGACAATTTCCTCTACTATGAGAGGGTTGGTTATTTGTATTTGATGCTATCCAAGTGAAGAGAGAAGTTTCCTGCAGAAAATCATGTTTCTTCCTTTTGTGTGATTTCTTTGATTTGTTGAGTCTATTCTATGTGTATCCATGGAATTTTCAAGCTTCTATTATGTATTTCTGATGAAGGTGTATGAAGAGAGTTGATTCCTGATGTATTGAGTGAGAAATTGATGAAGAATGGTGCTATGGATGAAAATCGTCTGATTTCACAGAATCGCGATTGTCTTGTCTGAAGGTTATAGGTATCATTTTTGAGTTTTGACTTTATGACTGTGTTCTGCTGAGAAAATAACATTCTTTAGACACCAGGATTATTGGAAATGATGGAGTATTGCTCAAGATAATCCAAACCCTAGAAATTCCTCTTCATCTTCATTAATTCTCAGAAATCCAACCAGTTTTCTCTTATTTCTTGGATTCTATCATCTAGAAGGAGCTGTGGTCTCTTGTATACTTCCAGGATTGAGAAAAATAAGATGTATTGTTGATTCTTTATGCTAAATGATTGGAGAGGACAACTCCAATGGTTAACAACAAACAGCCTTCGAGATTGTCTTGATTTTGTTGCTGTAGTCTTCTGTTTTCTACTTGGGCAGCGGCTAGGTGTCATCGGAGTAGAGCCATGTTTCTTTGTAGTCTCGCGTTGCGGGCTAGCTGATCTCTGAGTTGTTCTTCCATTGCCTTACCCATCTCTGTATACTTGGTTTTGAGCTCCACGTGAGATTGTTGGATAGTGATAACCTCTTGTTGTAAAGCAATATTACTCAGCTCCAAGGCCTTGACACGTGCCTGGAGGTGGGACGATAGGGTACCAAGCGCTTTATTGTTTTCTTCTAATAATCTATATTTCTGTTTAAGCTGGGTCGCAGCTTCGAACATAATGTCCAGTGCATTACTAAATGAGGTGGATGCAGAGGTGGAGGTGAGAGATGCAAGGGATTGGGAAATGGGGAAGGGAAAGGTGGATGTGGTGCTGACAATGGTTGTATGTGGTGATGTGCGTGAAGTGACAAGTGGTGATGTGGAGACAAAAGTGGTGGTGAGTGGTCCTGTGGAGGGTGAAATGTCCATGGGATCGGACGTGATTGTGTGTGAAGTGTGAATCGTGAACACTAGAATGGTGGGTGGTGTGTCAGTGGTGGTCGTGAATGTGGGGAAGGTGGGGTGGGAAAGGGACTTTCTATTATGATTTTCAATTTGTTGAACTATATTTACAAGGTTTTCCAAGAATGGAGGCAGGGTGGTTTGTGTTGGTTCTGAGGAGGTTAAGAGGGGCACAGTGGGTAGGGGTTGGTAAGTCGGCAATGTGGTGGTGAAGGGAAATGGGTGTGTTAGTGTTTGGGTCGGGACATGTGGTTGTCCAAGAGCTAGTTGAAAAGAAGGGTGACCTATGATGGTTTGTTGCGTGGCAGGGTGACCTATCTGAGGTTTGGAAAATTGGTTGGAACTAGTGGATGTAGGTAAAGGGAAGGATGGAGAAATGGTGGTGTGTAGTATGGGTTCACTAAGGGTGAATGCTGGTTGTTCAGGAAGACTAGTGGTGAGGGGTTCGGTGGGCTGGATGGGAGGTAATGGTGGAGATGGTGTCTGAATATTTACATCTGGTTCATCAATGTTAGTTGGGCTGGCCATGTGCACATCTTCTTGAGCAGTGGTAGGGAGTGAGGTAGAGACTTCCATTTGAATCATCTTTCCCCTTCGCGGTCGTGTATCGATCCTTCGTTGGTCGTATTGAGGGGGAGTGCAATGTAGCTTCTATCATCCCACATGTGTTAGCCAAAATGTTCAATGATTCAACAAAGTGGGGATCCACGTTCTCTACTTGAAGCATTTGATTCACCATCACTCTATTTGCCTCTTCTAACAGCTTATGCCTTTTTTGTACCTGCTTGATCGTTTTGTAGAGTCGTTTGAGTTGTGCTGTGTAAGCAGAGGCTTCCTCCTTGCTCTCCTCTGATTCATTTCCTTGTGCCTCTTCTTGATCCTGGGTGCCTTCAGCGTGAGTATGTTGTGCCTTATCTTCCCAATGTACTCTTCGTGCTTCACTATGTGGCCGTCCTCCCTGGGATGATGATCTGGGGCCATCAGTGTCTGAGAAGAACTCACTCTCAGATAATTGGGTTGTTTGCAGGAAGCTTTCAAAGTCAAAAGATGTATCCTCTACCAAAGTAGCCATGAGGCAAACTCAACATCCGTGGGTAGTGGAGGGGCTGATGGAGTGGGTTGTACCATGCCCCCTAATTGTGGACCTTGGAGATGGATCATGAAAGGGGCTACTTGTTCTTCTTCTCTACAGGAGGCTTCTGTGGTGACCTCGCAAGGAATTAGAACTTGTGAAAGTGATCCACACATTCTTTTAGTGGGTTGAACCCCTGATTTCCACCCCTAGAAGAATTCCAACTATGAGTAATTAAGTTGCATAGGAAACAGGATGTATTTGTGTTCCCTCCACAATACTAACATGAAAATCCAGATGGTTAGTGGTTAGAGGTGAAGTGTTTGTGATAGATTTGAGTGGTAGTTAGTGGTTAATGTCATCCTAGATGCACACTTTGGATATGCAATGTTCTCAGAATGCACCTACATCAGAGTGGATGGATTTACAAAATTGGGTCAGGGGGTTTGATACAGGGTTTAAGTCTCCAAACTTTGATTGAGGATTCATAGCTCTTAGAGCGGATGACAGTTAAAGATTTATGAACTAGATTGTGCTGGATTTGGGACCTTTTGGGTACCTATTTCCAGACATTTCTAGGTTTGACTGAAGGCGTAACAGTGTGAGGTGTAGGTATCTTTCCTGAGCTATTTACCAAGAGTACTTGTGAGTGTTGATTTACACTAGTGACTAGAGGTGAAGTTATTTGGGCTTGTAAGTAGGCCTTGGGCACCCAAATCTGTCTAGCATTGGGAATAGCCTTCATTGACCGCTTAGGGACCCAAATAGAAATGGTATAGCTAGAGTGTTTCCTAGGGGGCTCAGTCGTTTTAGTCCTCGACGATGTGGCTTGCTTGATGCTTTTCTGAGAACCTGTCTTTGGAGCCGTGGTTTTTTCCCCCTTGTGTATCCAGATCTGCTTCATGCCACGAGGTACTTCATATTTCCCAGGTTGGTGCTTATGCTTCTTGATCATTGGTCTCGTCAGTGTCGTATGTTGCTGAGCTTGCCCCTTTAGAATCTTTTGTGGAACAGATGGAAACTCATCATTGACTTTTGTACCTTCGTCGAGAGTGACAATCCTATGCACCATAGAACTTTGGACAAGAACATCATTGTTATCTTCATGTGGGCTCCTGGAGGGACCAGGAGCTCGTGCCTTTTCTAATGGTTTGAGTGCTTAATTTTCTAATTCAATCGTAAGGCGGCTTTGGCCTACCGAAGCCTGAAGAAGTCCACTTCTTAGGTTGAGGTTGACTGCGTAATCGTAGATCCAGTCTTGGCCCAAGACGAGGTTCTGTAAGATCCTCGTCTTCACACACTAGCACTGTTGCTGGCATGAGGACCTCTTGAATGTAGAGGGGAAGTTCCACCTCTCCCATGCAAGGGGTTTCAACACCTCCTAATCCTATCAGATATGCTTCTGGGGGTTTTACCACCAATTGCAATTATTGGCAGTAAGAAAGCCGAACTGCACTAGTGGCTGCTCCTGAATCAATTAAAGCTCTCACGGTCCTTGTACTCTCTCCTTGTCCTACTTCTAGGGTCACAAAAGGTCGTCGATCAACTATCTTATGGGACCGTTCACCTAAAACCTCGCACATGGCAATGTGATAAGCATGAGCTTCATGATTGTCAGTCATGGCCTGATCTCTACCTTGTCTTCTCAGTTTCATTCGTTGGATGCGTTCTAAAGCTTCTGCCTGTGCTTCTTCTCGAATTCTCTTTTCCTCTTCCTTACGTTTCTTTGCAGTATTGAGTTGATTTAGCATTTCTTCGGTTAGGGGTATAACTTGACTCTGCATCCGCTTATGTAACTTGGTAGTATGTCACCTTCTAGAGTGGCTAGCTGTATTGCCCCACTTGTGGAGATCCTATTGATAATCATTGGTCCATAGACCCTTTTCTCTAATTTTTATGCATGTTTCTTCAATGTGTAGACTAGGACTAGGTCTCCTGCTTTCAAGCCTTTATCCTTCACATGTGTATCAAAATACGCCTTTTGCCTCTTCTTCGCTGCATAGATTCCTGCTGCAGCTCTCAATCGTGTCTCACCTAAACGTTCAAGATCAAAGATTCTAGAGGAGAGTTCATGGCCTGTCCACTCATGCTCTTGTGCTACTTTCAATGTAGGTATCAAAAAGTCCAATGGTAGCACCGCATTCTGGCCAAACACCATCTGAAAGGGTGTGGCTTGGAGTACCGTTTTATAGGCAACTCGGTATGCCCAAACAGTGTGGTGTAGCTGTTTTTCCCAATCAGAGCGTTTGTTGTTCACCAATTTAGTCAGCACATTGCATAAGATCTTATTTGTGCTCTCAGCTTGGCCATTAGCTTGGGGGTGATAGGGGACAGACTTCTTATGTACTACCAAGAATTCTTGGAGAAGTTTTTCAATAACTTCATTCAAGAAGTGAGTCCCTCTATCACTGACTAGCTCTATAGGTAGCCCGTATCTTGTGAATACATTCTCAAATAAGAACTTAGTTGTCGTTTGAGCATCGTTCTTTGTGGTAGCTTTCACTTCTACCCACTTGGTTAGATAATATGTGGCCACAATAATGTATTCAGCATGTGAACCCTTAGCTGGGGCGTTAATAGGACCGACAAAGTCTATTCCCCACTTAGAGAATGCCTGTCCACCCATCATAGGTTTCAATGGCATCTCATCCTTGCGCATAGGATACTGAGTTCGTTGACAAACGTCACACCTCTTCACATAGGTATGTGCATCCCATGTAAAGTGTTGAACACTAGAAGCCTGCAAATAGGATTGCTTGAATCACCCGATCTGGTCCAAAATGTCTCCTGCTACATCTTGGTGAGCAGTTTCCAAGATCCTGAGATATTCACTCTCATGGACACATAATCTGAGGTAACCATCTTTACCACGCTTGTATAGATTATCACCAATGAGTGAGTAATCTAGGGATTCTTGTTCTAGACTTCTTTGTCTGGTCAATGTCATATCTTGAGGGAATGTTTTCATCCTCAAGAAGGCTACCAATGGTTCACTCCAATCTGGTAGTAGAGTCACTTGGTACAGTGTAGCATGATCCACAGGTCGTTTAGTGCAACAGATTGGGCATTCTTTGCACATTCTATGGACATCAAGTTCCATAGTTGGCTAATGCACTCCTAGTCTCTTGAGTGTCTGTAAAGTCCGTTGTTTTGAGTAGCGTTGCTCTAAGGCACCTACATGTGCTAATTGCAACCATTTAGCGTACTCGTCCTCTTCCATGCAACAGGCTAATACTCCTTGCTCCGTATGTTTGTACATACTTCCTGCCATGATATGATACTTTTGGGCTTTGACTACCTCCCTATCTTGAGTGTTTACTACTTGATGCTTAGGCCCATATGTGAGTACTAGCACTAATGGCTTAGCCCACTGAGGTACAACTTCTAAATTAAACAAGTAAGCATCAGGTAAGTCATCTGATACTCCTTGTGGGGCCTCTCTTGATGTGAGCCTTGAGAGATGATCTGCTCTCAGGTGAGTCTTGCCCTTCCTCACCACTACCTCAAAGTCATATTCCATTAGTAAGAGAAACCATCTTACTAATCTGCCTCTATTGCATGGCTTGTTTACCAGGTACAGTAGAGCTTGGTGATCAGTAAAAAAAATTGAACTTGTTTGCAAGCAAATAGTGTCTAAACTTTTTAACTGCGTACACCATGCCTAATCCTTCTCGTTCAGTGGTGGTATAACTTCGTTCAGCTGCATTCAACTGTCTACTGGCATAGGCAATTGGAAGATCCATATTACCTTCACCAGTAGGTTGCGCAAGTACACATCCAATAGCATAATTGGAGGCATCCACATGAACATGGAATGGCTTGTTCCAATCTGGTGTGGTCAAAATTGGTGCTGAACATAATCTTCGTTTAAGCTCATTGAAGGAATTCTCACATTCATCCGTCCACTCAAAGTTAGTCAAAAGTCCGTACATGGGCTTTGCAATGACAGCATACATGTGAATGAATCGGCGGTAGTAACCACAATGCCCCATGAAAGCTTGCACTTATTTGACATTCTTTGGCCTAGGTAACTCTGCAATAGCTCTCACTTTCTCCTCATCCATGGATATGCCATTCTTTGACACTATGTGTCCTAGAATCTTGCCTTGTCTGACCATGAAAACACACTTTTCTGGGTTCAGGCAGACTTGATACTCTCTACATTTGTCAAAGATTTGCTTGAGTTCAGGTATGTGTGTTTGTCTAATGTTGGAATGAGCACAAAGATCATCAACATAGACTTCCAAGTTCTTCCTCAGGAACTCTTTAAACACATGGCACATCAGCCTCTGAAAAGTGGCTCGTGTGTTGGTAAGACCAAATGGCATTACTCGAAAGGCAAATATGCCCCACTCTGTGGCAAAAGCCATCTTATGCTGGTCTTCTAGAGCAATGGCTACCTGATTGTAACCAGAAAATCCATCAAGGAAGCTGTACACTTCCTTGCCTGCTACCCTTTCTAATAGATGCTCAGTGATAGGAAGCGGATAACTATCCCTGATAGTGGCTGCGTTAACCTTCTTCAAGTTAATGCATACACGTAATTTGCCATTCTTTTTGGGCACCACTACAATGGGGGATACCCATTCAGTGTGCTCAATTTCATAGATAAATCTAGCTTCAACTAAGCGATCTATCTCTTCTTTAATCTTGGCAGCGTAGTTGTCATTGTATGTGTAGGGCTTTTGTTTAGAGGGTCTCGCATCTGAGGTCATGGGAATCGTGTGTGAGCATATGTCTGGGTCGACACCTTTCAAGTCCTTGTAAATCCAAGCGAATACATATCTGTATTCTCTTAGCAAGGCTATCAACTCTTGCTGTTCTTCCTCCGTCAAGTCATGTCCTATGTATGTGCACCTTTCTTCTCCTTCTTGTAAGGCTACAACAATTTTCTTGGTAGTTTCCTTGCTATCATAGGCCTCTCCTGATTGTGCCTCACATTTAGGCATTCTTATCATGACTCTCCTATCGTGTATCTCATATTTTTTAAAGTTTTCAAGGACCTCAAACAAGGATTCTTCCTCTTCTGGTGTGACTTCTTTCTTTTTCCTCTTCTTGCCTTCACTCTTGGTGGCCACTTGTGTGGTTAATCTCACATCATTGGTAAGCTCTTCATGTCTCTGAGGATGAACTTCTACTTCATAGAAGTATTCTTCATGTGATGCAAATTGTGGGTTCATAATGATTGACTCTAAGTCAGAGTCACTTGCATCCTCAAATGCATCAGGGCTAGGTTCGCATTCTTCTAAAACTACATCTCCCATGATTGGTTCTATTGAAAAGACTGAAATGTCATAGCCATCCTCATCACAGTGGGGTGTCCATTGTTCTTCATTGATGGCTACATCCATTGTTGCTAAAAAATCTGCCCAACCGTGGGGTTCAAATTCTTCGTCAGGAAATACTATAGGTGCATAGGCTAGGTCTTGAATTGATCTATGTGTCTCTTTCGCACCTATCTCTCTAGATTTTTCTCTCTTCTCCTCTTCTACTGCAACTTTACACATCCACAAGTGGGTGTCTTCATGCATCCATGAGGATCCTGATCCTAGGGAGTGCACTGACTCCGTGTCATCCTTGGCTCTATGGATGGGGTTCCATTGAATAGGCGGTACGTCTCTATGAGAGTAATCCTTGAGATTGACTTTGGTTGTAAGACCTAGGTGTTGCAAATACAAGGAATTGGTCCCCCAATCCTGTACCACTTGCAACTACCGCATAAATGGCCTTCCCAAAATCATCTCGTAGGCTTGGTTTTTGCTAAAGTCACATATAGCAAAAGTATGTTTGAACTCAACACCACATGTAGTGAGAGTTATTCCTTCTAGCAATCCTAAGGCTCTTTCAATATGACCATCGACCATCTACAATTTCATTCTCGTCAGCCGGAGTGTTGGCTTGCCCCAATGCTTTCATAGGGAAGGGGTAGCAATCGCAACTCCTGTTTCTGAGTCCAAAATTGCCTTGGTTGTATATCGCTGATGGGTAACTGAGAGATAGGTATTTCCTTCTTCTCCTTCACTCATGTATCCTATCTTATCCAATGGTATTTCGGGCACTGTTTTCTGAGATCCTACCTAGGAACGCGATTTCGCTACATCTGGCACTTGTTGGGCTACGTGTTTCCACAATTCAGGCTTAACCTTGAGTAGCTCTTCTAAAGTGAGGTTGCATTGCACTTTAGTGTTCTTTACTACCTCCGTATTCCTAGGTATGATCGAATCGCCGTTTCTTATCATGACCGTGGGTGCTCTCATGCATGTTGACTTAGTTTCCCATGGGCCTGTGAAATGTGGTAACTCTTGCAAGGAATTAGACTCAAAATCTAATCTTTCCTGTGAGTGGGCACTCTCCTGCTCTCCATTAATGGAAGGAATGTCTTGTGGAAATTGATCGTGCATTTCATCCACAAGTTCAAAGGGAGGAGGGACTTCACTTTACTTCGCCCACTTCTCTTCTTGAATCTCTCTCAGGAACTCTGGTGAATACCTATTCATCGAAGAAGAGGTGTCTGTTCAGTGGAATTAGGCACATAAGCTTCCTGGGGAGGAATGCTTATTCTATCACTTGCACTCTTTTTGGACTGTGAGATGACTCCTTTTCCAGACTTTGCAAGTAACCTCTCCAATCTATCTAATAGACCATCAAAATGCAATGGTGTCCTAGTGGAGCTAGAGCCATTGAACAAGTGACTGGCTTGAAACATGGCTTGTGCCAATTCGACCATTTTAGCACAAAGGTTTGTTCGATCTATCTCTAGATTGGCTCTAGGGTAACATTTCTCATGATCTGTTACATTTGGCCCTTCTTGGATTCTGGACTGATATGCTCTAAGCATCATGTCTAGATCCTCACGAGTGGGATCTGCTAGGACTGATCCTACTTTGGGTGGTGGGCGGGTTAAGGGTGGTGTATTAGAAGGTTGGGAAATGGACGGTGATGGAGGGGTGGTGTGAGAGTGGTTTTGAGATGCGAGTTCACTTATCTTCGCTTTGGTTCAATGTGAGTAGAGTCAAGACTATGATCACCGGGATCACTTTAAGAAAGCAATGGGGTCACTGGTACTATGGCTCTATTCAGATTCTCGTCTGCAGCTGTGTACTTTACTAGAATCACGTTGGTTGGAGCAGGGGGTTATTGAGCTAACACAGGTTGAGGCCTTTGTTGGGTTTGATAAGGTGGCTGATAAGGTTGCTGTGGTCTGTCGTATTGTTGTGGTGGGTACTGATTCTGGTATCTACCCTGTTGTGGATATGGCTGAGGGTAATTTTGCCTGATAGTTTGTTTGTTATAAGGGCAGTCTTGTGCGGTGTGGTTGGTGTACCTTCGTTCTATGGTGCAATACTGGCTACTGGGATTCACTTGGGGTTGGGCCATAATGGGACATACATTCACCATATGGTCACCTCCACAGGTATAACATCTTTTCACTGGTGCAAACCTTGGTATTTGTTTACTAGAGACTCCTAGTTTATGAGCTACTTTCTCAGCAAGTTCCTCAATAGATGTGGATTGCAAAGAAGAGAGGCTAGTAGAACTATCTGAGTCTTTGTAGATTTTTGAAAGTTCTAGTTCCTCCCCTAGGTTATCCTCGATGTTAATGCACATGCGTATACACTCTTCTATGGTCCTAGGGTCCTTCAAGTACACATATGATCTCAATTTGGTACTTAGAAATCCGTCTAAGAACAAAGCCACTTGCTTGGATGGTGTGGGTAACTCAGGCATCGAGCACCTCTCTAGGTACTGCCTAAACCATCTTCTTGCTAGTCTGACCGTCGCTTGAGGTGTTTGTTTAAAGCTATGAATCAGGGAGGAGGTATTATGTCGTATGCCACTCTTAGAGAACTTAGTGATGAAAGCCTCTAACAGCTGGTCTATGCTCCTAAACTGCCTCTCATGTAGTGGTTGAAACCATGTAAGAGCTGTGTTTCCAAGAGTTAGGCCAAAAGCATTGTATTGTGTGAATAGGTCCTCAACCTGTTCAGGTTTCAAGACTTGCCTAAATTCTGCCACATGGTCGTAAGGGTCTCTAGTGCCATCAAAGTAGTTCTTCATGGACTTCACCAGCTGAGTTGGCCTCAGGGTCCTAGTGTGTTCTCTCGGCCTTGGCAAAGGGAAATCATCAGCATTTCTCTGGTTCCTTGGGGCTCTAGGTCTCTCAGTTTCTTCTCTATTTGTCCCTGTTCTCATTCTTTCTCTTCCCAAGGAGTTGGCAAAGCTTACCTCAGGTCTGTCTCTACTTCTATCTCTTTGAGCTCCATGAGCTTGGGAGGTCCCAGCTCCTTACTGGCTGTAAGACACATTGGACCGAGGTTGGGGAAAAACAAATTGACCCTTCCAAGTGTAGGTGTGTCTCCCATGCTCTGAGACCATGAAGATCCGCTCTGACGTATTGTCTAGGTAGGTTACTTTGCCTGGGCTATCCGGGTCTTTGAACTCATAGATTGTGAGGGCACCTACTTCATGAGGCAGGGAAGGCTTATATCTCCAAAAAGCCTCATCCGTTTCTCGGTTTAAAAGCAAATCTATGCTTTTATTATCCTGAGGAATCCACTCTGGAGTCATGATCCTGGTCAAGACTGATTTACCATGGAAAGTCCTCGGCTCTCTCTCTAAATTCCCTTGCTCTATATCACCCATGTTGGTTTCTGCGATCACATTCCCGAACTCGTCCGTTCTATCTGGAAGAGTGGTGACTACATAAATAGTCCCTTCTTTATCTAGGTATGCTCCATTCTTGAACTTGACTACCGAGTGTTCTAGTCCATGGGGTTGATCAAGGTTCTTAATCTGGACCACAGATCTTCTCACGCCGTCTTCGTAGATGCGAGCACCTAGACGATTAGTCCTGATGTATTCCAATTGAGTCTTGTAAGGTCCTTCTGGCTTTTCTAGGTATGCCACCCCTAAACTACCTACTGGTCTCTCCACATTATAGGACATCTCAGAATCACTTGTTTCTGATGGGGGAGTGTATGGGTAATCACTCATCTGCTGGGCCCAAGACCTAACAGTGTGATTGACACTAGCTTCAGAAGATCTGAGGCTTTGTCTGTCTCGGCCTAAGTGTTTGCGTGACCTAACGTTCATATGCCTCGTTTATCTACCCCCTTGGTCCCAAGTACACTCTCGTTGCAGGTTAATTTGCACCAATCTCTTTGTTCTTTTTAGTTGAATATTATGTTTATGATATTGTCTGATATCACGTCGTCAGGAATACTTAAGTGAATTTCACACTTGATAAGTGATCAATTCAAGTTTACTTTTGTCCCTTAGGGTTTTTGCACTTAAGTCCTACTTAATGCTTGCACTTAGTTGATTAGTTCTCTTGGACTTGATTCATGCCTGACGTTGCCCTAATTAATTACCACACCTAAGTCGTACTTAGTCTAGGCTAGGAATTGACAAAGGAGGGTTGAGAGAACTTCCAACCTCAATCCTCTGGTTGCTCAAACTATTGCACCAGCCCAGGAAGCCTTCTCCCAAGCTTGGTACTCACCCTTGCTAGCTTGCTTTGAATTGCTTGGATTGCATGGAATGTTCCTGCAAAAGGTCACAAGTTAATATAGCTCCTTTACCATAATGGATTGAAAGACACACATCAACAATTACAGGCCCCCCTTGGAGTAACTCACTGTACCCCCAAAATCTTATGACCACCTAGTCCCACCTAAAGTCCAACTTAAAAATACATGTTCTAAAACTCCACGTATGATTCTTACAAAAACCAGTCGAGATCCACGTAGGATTCTCAACAAGCTTTCCAACGAGACCAAAATCTCATCAATCAGAGTTCGTATGGTGAAGTTATGACCATTCAGGCATTTAGGGGTCAAAACAGACTCTCAGGGTTCAGGAAATTCCTCCCTGGTTTTTAGGTATTTTGCCCACTTCTAAGGATCTAATATCATCCCAATGTGTCCAAAATTAAGCCCAAAAGCACCTCAATTCAATCAATTAATTCACCCTAAAAATTCATGTGTTAAGCCAGTGTATCGCGATAGGTCGGGTCGGTGTGTCGTGTGGAAGTGGCGCGATACTTGGGAGTGTCGCGATAGGTCAAAGTGTCGTGATACTTGGGAGTGTCGCGATAGGTCAAAGTGTCGCGATACCTCGGTGTGTCGCGATAGGTCGAAGTGTCGTGATACCTCGGTGTGTCGTGATAGGTGGAAGTGTCGCGATACTTGTAAGTGTCGCGATAGGTGGAAGTGTCGTGATACTTGGGAGTGTCGCGATAGGTCAAAGTGTCACGATACTTGGGAGTGTCACGATAGGTCGGTGTGTCACGATACTTGGGAGTGTCACGATAGGTCAGTGTGTCGCGATACTTGGGAGTGTCGCGATAGGTGGAAGTGTCCCGATACTTGGGAGTGTCATGATAGGTCAAAGTGTCGTGATACCTCGGTGTGTCACGATAGGTGGAAGTGTCGCGATACCTCGGTGTGTCGTGATACCTTGGTGTGTCGTGATAGACCGGGATATGGTGAATGATCAGGCTAGTGATCCTAGGAGCTCTCAAGCTGCGCTGTGTCGTGGTGCACTCAAAATCGTGATTGCGTCAACTTTTCGGTGTGTCACGATAGCTCGAGCTCGACGCCTCGGGGCTTGCGCAGAGAAAATCCGTACCTGCTGAGCTTGCTGGAGATGGTGAGGATGCTGCAACCTGCAAGAATCATGCAAAAACACACAAAAACAAGAACACACACTCGCTCTCTCTCAAACTCGCACAAAGCAAATGAGGAGAATGACAAGGAAGAGGGAATATGAAGTGGAGAAGGAGATGGAGATGGAGGTGGAGATGGAGATGGAGATGGAGAAATAAAACAAGAAATTACCTACTACTTACCATTCCAACGCATCCTCTCTACGTCTTACCATCACACGCTCATCCTCAAAGCTCGATTCCCTGGCAACGACGCCAAAAATTTGGTGTAGCTCAGTGATGAGTAGCACCTCCTTTAATGTCAATCCGGGAAGACATGAGGATGGTATGAAGACCTCGAGCAAGTGAAGGCACAAGTGTGTGAGTGAGAAGCACACAAACATGCACACACATACACACACACGCGCACACACATCAAGAACAAAGAGAGTAAGACAATGGAATCACTTCTATTGCAACCAAGTTCTCATACAAGATCAAAACTACAAGAAGCTAGCCCCCAAAAATGAGCTCTCTAGCTCTATTTATAGTTTTTGACTAGCTTTGGCCTTGTCCAGACCTAGTGTCCGGCCTAGTTAAAAATTAGGCTCCAGGGCTTATTTGAGGGCTCAAACGAGGTCTAAAAAATATGAAAATTGATAGGCACTTACTTCTAAGGCTCCTCAAGCTCGAGGACTCCTCGGTTTCTCTTAGCTCCGAACTTCAAATATGATGAATACTGGGTTCCCTTCGAAGCTCTCGACGAGAGGCTTCTAATGGATGTAGTTTCACTCAATTCTGACAACTGTGCTTCAAGTTATGACCAAAATAGTGAATGGCGGGAAACACCCACACTCACTCCACAACTCCTACAAGCTCACGCACACACTACAGTAGCTCAAAAACAGTGGGGAGGGGTAGACAACAGTCCTACACACACATTCCAAGATTTACACACACATAGAAGATCAAAGAGAAGATGGAAATCTGCAAGAAAGAAGCAAATTCGAAAATCAGGAGCTCTCCTTCTTCACAATGGCAAAAAGTCTTTACAAAGAGCCACAAAGTGACTTATATACATGTGCCCTAAAATTGGTCCTTTCGCACAAGAGACCGGCACTTTATTAACTAAAAGATGAATTTCCTACTAGTTTACAAGGAATATGTTACAATGATTTGGGGATATGCATCTAGAGGACTCCTCTAGTGCATTTACATGGCTTGAGGGAATTTCCAAAGACTTTGAAGAAGAAAAATGTGCCCAATAATTTGAAAATTTTGGGGCTCCTCTTTTGTGCCTCCTTACTCTACAACACTCTTCTTCACTCTTCTTGCTTTTACATTTATCCCTAGCTTTATTCTTATCTGTATAAAGGGTAGAAGATTGGTTACCTCTTGAATTATCACCATTTCTATTGAGCGTTGTCTTGTGGGTGAAGAGTTTTCCCATGAAGGTGTTGAGGTCAGGTATTTTCATATCCATGTAGAGATCCATTGCTGTGGTGAAGGACTCCCACTTGTCAATAGCCTTGATTCCATTAATGATCTACCTCACTATGTGTTCTTCTTCTATCTCCTCTCCAATGCTTGCAAGCTGATCAACCACACCTTTCATCTTAGTTACATAATCAACCACTCATTGCTTTGGTTGTTTCTTTAGGGTTGTAAATTCCATGCACAACTGATTCTTCCTAGCTCTTATGTTTGAGGAGAAATATGATGAGACTACTTCCCAAGTCTCTTGGGAGGTCTTGCAATTCCTAACATGTGGCAACAAGAAATCAGAGATTGAGTTTAGTATATTTGACCTGGCAAGAGCATCCTTTGCACACCATGTGGTCAACTCTCTTGCTCTTCCCTTGTAGGTTGATGCTTGCTCCTGAAGATTGGCATCTCTTCATCTCCTGAGATGTATCCATATAGACTTCTCCCTTGAAGGTAGGATTGCATCCTTAGTGACCATGCTGATTAGTTGTTCCTGACCAATGTTTCAATGAAGGATGGAAATCCATCTCCCATCTTGATTGTTGTTGCTCTGATACCATTGTTGGAGGAGATGGTGGATAGCCACAAGAGATGAAGTGGTGTAGCTAGATCTTGCTTCACACCTGCTAAGAATGATGGCTGGAGAGTGTAGTCGGCCTCTTTGAATTGCTAATGAACACAAAGAATCATATATGTTGCTCGGAGGATGATCCACTAATTGATGAATCAAAACAGATATTTTTGAGTTGATCCAAGAACAAAAAACTTGCTATTTTTGTTCTTACACCTGTTTAGTATTTTGAACAATTCTCTGAGCATAGTAGCAATTGACTTAATTCCTTTTGGGGAACTCTAATTAACTTAGTAAACTAACAATCATGAGTGATTTCACCAAAAATAACGGACTACATGAAAAGAAAGAAGCTTAGCAAGTCACAACTCCATCTCGACATTCACGGGCTACAACAATCATCAGACCAATGAGAAAAGATATGCTAATATATGATGATTCTGAGAAGCAATGCTAATGAAACTTTATAGGATTGTAATAAACAATATGCTGATTCTATCATGCTTTAAATCATTGCAAATGATCAACTACACACTGAGAACAAGCTCTCAAAAGATCACTGTTCTGATGGAGTTATTTCAGAGAAGTAAGATGAGAATGTAATGACCATATATGTATTAAACATGTACAAATACAATTTCATTGCCAATCAAACATTGCTCAATGTGTGAGAGGTGAATGAGGTATGAGGTGAGCTCTCACTTCACAATGGTTGTACTAGAAATGATCTCTCAACCTCGAGATACACACTGGTCTTTTAGATCCTCTTCTTATAGTTGAACTTGGAGCCAACCTTTGAATTGAAATTCAAACTTCTACCTAAAAGGTGAATGCTAACATATAGGATAGAATCTCTCATTGCTCAAAAACCAAGTGATACGTGATTTAGAGCTTCCTAACTCCTTGTGGGTGTAATCCACTTTTACAAGGATAAATGTGAAGTACTTTTACAAGAGGTTGATCATATGAAGCCTTTTACAGGTTATGCCAATAAATTTAGCATAAGCTAGTTAGCCAAGTATGTGGGCTTGCGTTTAATTGTAGCAACATACCCAATAGTAGATCCGGTGTATACCCATAGGGGAAAGTCCATGATCACTCATATACTAAGAGGAGAACTATTTCCCCATGATGATCACCTAATTAATGTGTATATAGTGAATGGCTTGGACATACTACTTCAAGCCACCTCACATGTACAAGGAGAAGGCATCAACCCGACCACTATCTATGAATTGCAAGATCATAAAGATTCATCTAAAGTTACCTACCTAGACTAGAATAAGAGAAGATATTGGCCAGTAGATGACCATGATAGGTCAAGGTTGAGATACATGTGCCAGTACTCCCTCCTCAAGACCATGCAACCACCTCACAGAACCCGTGTGGGACCCAATAGAGTACTAAAAATCTACCCTCTAGACAAACCAATCAACAAAGTGTGCTAGTCAGACCACACATGCAATTTTCCATGCTGAGAACTAACCCCAACAATCAAAATAACTTAGGAATTGGAAACATGAATAGACCATCTTTCTCGACAAGCCCACCACAAGGATTCAGACCAACATTACATTCAGTACATCTTGTTGTCCCCATAATTCTTTGACCACCAGAACGTAGTAGGAGGCTAAGGCCAATTCAAGTAGCCAAGTGCATGAGGAATCATTATGATGGTTTGGTGCCAAAATTCAATGGTTTTTACCATGTAGTCTTCCGTTGGTAGATAATTATGAGGTGGACTTGGGAGTAGTGGATAATTCAGCCACTGTTTATTGATAGCACCACTCTGTTGCATGTCCAAAAATTCTCTGGCTTCTCGGCGACGTTGTGTTGGACAAAAAGAAGGAGTTACCTATAATAAGTATGGGGCTGCTTGCTAGTGCACCCGTAATGTAGGATGTTTCTCCAAAATTTTCTCCTCCAAACAGGTTGTGCTGCTTCAAATTCTTCTTGAGTATAGTTGAACGTGTCATTTTTGAACTGCAGCTGTTCGTCTAGATTTTTCTGTGTGATCTTCTTTATGTATTGTCTTGTTTTCTCTTTCAATAGTCCATACTGAATGTTGAAAGGCTTCGTGATTGTCTCCAAGTCTTTACCTTTAATCCTTGCTTCTTTCATGACTTTGATGGCTTCATTTTCAAAATTTTCTGTCAACCTGGACACCAATAATGCCCTTTCCTTCTGACCTATTTTTGCAGTGTATGGCATTGGATGATCATCATGTGTTTCCGCCATCTGCTCTTTTATTGGAGAATTATAAATCGGGGGAGATAGAGGATGTACATCTACCTCGTTAGTAGGATTCTGTTGTGTTGGGTATACTGGTATCCCGATTGGTTTCTCTTTTGCTTTGTGCTCTTATTGTGCTAAGCGTTCAGTCTTCTCTTTAATTTCTTGCATAGCTGCGCTGAGTGCTTCTTTAACCGTAAGCAGCTCATTACCAATTTCTGCCACATTATCCATGTTTTCACTGTAACTTGCTGCAAGTTTTCAATGGGCCGTATTCAACTGCATTTTTAGCTCATTTGTATCTTGAGCGTACTTATGTTGCCATTCGTCTCTTAAGGCCTGCTCTTGCTTCAGTAATTCTGCATATTTCTCCATTTGATTTTTCAATTCCTTCTGATCATTGACGGATGTCTCCTGTTTTTCTATAGGCTGGTCATATAGCAATGCCTTCATCAATTCTTTACTACGGCTGCATAAGCTATCGTTTTCTTCCATGTATACTTTCAGTTGTGTTTCGAGCAGATTACTTTTAGCTTTCATTCTCTCTTTGTCTGCTTCACTGGCTTCATGCTGTCTTTGTAATTCTATCAGTTGTGTCTGTAGCTGATGATGCCGGTTCATCAATGTATCACATTGTGTTTTGACTGCGAGTAACTCCATTTCTTTGGCGGCAATCTCTTTCTGGGCCTGGATGAGCTTTGCGGACAGTTGTTCACTCATGATTTGAAACTGATTCTTTTCCCACATAGCCTTGTCATAATCTGCATCTATGTCCATCATTTGTTGTTGTGTGTCCATGGCCATTTGTATCATTTGCTTGAAAACAGGTTTCAATTGAGTAACATCCACATTTAACCATGTGGTAGGGATACTAGGTTCTGCTCCTGTTGTCACATCTTTCCCTTGTGCCACGTGTAACGTAGTATCATGGGGCTGCCTAATATGAAGTTGGATCCTTGGCTCAGCCTCCATGTGGTCAATCTTACCTTGAGGTGTATCATCAGGCACTTCAATCATAATTGGCTCCTTATTTGGTTGTAGGCCTGAGTCCTGGTCCATTGGAGTTTGTATTTCCTCTTTGATAGGTGGCACTACATATTTATTAGTTATTGGAACTTCCTTGATGCTTATCTTTGACTTATCATTCAATTGAATTACGTGCACTGGTTCAGTGGATTCTTTCACGCTCTTTCCTTGTGCCTGTTGGTTGTCAGGTGTGACTTTGACTTGATTGATCTCTGTCCATTCCTCATTTTGTGTTTCTGTTCGTATGTCAGTATCCAAGGTGTCCTTCTCAGGGGTTGATCTCTCATTAGAGCTAGAAATCTTCTAATCCTAGTTCTTTATATCGGGCAACTTGTTCAGGGGTCTATTCTTTATCTTTCTGTCTTCTTTCCTTGCTTTCCTGTCTGTAATGGTGACCTTGAATATTTAAATTTACTTGCCCCCACATATATTGATGTGTTTCTTCCAGGGCTGCAGAGAGGTCTCTTTTTGTAATCAGTTGTTGTGTCAGAGGAATCTTTGGCAATACATTGTTCTCTTTGATTGGGGTGTCTCCTGAGCTTCTTCCTCTCTTAGTCATTTAGTCCCCCTCATGGGTTTCTTTGAACTGGTTCCTACTTCGTCAATAGAGATGGCTGTTTTCTTTTTCTTTGGAACAGTCGCTGACTTAGCATATTTGGCTAGCTCTGTTGAGGTTGGCATCACGCGCAAGCAGTTCTTCATGTCAAGAGCCTCATAAATGAGTAGGGCCAAGGCTGAACTACCATTCAGAAACTTTTTCTGACCCCACTTTTTCTTTGCTTCAAATAGACGGTCTTGAACATATGGAGTCATATTTACCTGATTTCCGACTTGCCTCATAGCATGTGAGAGTAGTTGCATGACAATCTTTTGAGGTGTTGTATATCTATGCATGCTTGGAAAACAAAAGTGCTGGTGCACTAATCGAACAGCGTCTTCAATATCCGTTCTGTTGATTTCCAAAAAGGATCTCTTTTTTGGATCATGACATTCATCTTTGACATTCGTGAGTCCTTCTTGATTCCATCCAAAAGCTCTGTTAATTAGCTCATGAGTGAATTGAATCGTTTTCCAAGTACCAACTTTGTCAAGTACCCTTGCTTCAGGGACTGATGCCTTATTTGATGCGGACTGAAGTGTATTCATCACTTGCGTACATCTCTGGAAATCCAGTAGATAGATAGGTAATCTTAGAAAGGCATCAATGCCGGCACGTGTCCAAGTCTCTGTCATGTGCGGTAATCCTTGTATGATAGTCTTGAAATCTTGCGACATGATAGGGAAGTAGTGATCCCTGTCCATGATTTTGATAGTTGCCATGAAAATGAGTTCAGACACTGGTTGGTCATCCAAAAACCAATGACCTCTTGCCTTCGTTATTGATTCCAAGGGAAGAAGCTGGACCTCTTCCTCTTGTGTAGCCTCGGAATTAGGAGATGCCATCTGCACTCAATATAGAGTAGTAGTTAGGGGCCAGATGGTATAAGGAATCATCCTTCATTTATTCATCATCAGATTGGCAACTCTCAGCGTGAATGATGTCGTCCCTTCCCAATGAGTGTGGGAAAGGTAATACCTGGGATTTTTTCATATTTTTAGATATTTTTATGTTTTTGTCTGAAAGAAAAACAGAAAAGTTAGTTCATAGCCGAAGCGGTTATTAAATTTTTTCTTTGAGTAATTTTCTTTAGCTTATGTACAAGTGCTCTCCTATTTCCCAAGAGGAAAATGTGCTTGACTATCCTAAAGTAGAAGAATAATGTGCCGAATGCTTGGCCTTGTAATGTGGACCTATCATGCATACTTTGGATTCTGGTAACTCCAAATGTGTGCAAATCGAATTACTTGGTTGATGCATACAGCTAGTCTTGCTTTTCAGCATCCAAATCTGCTTTATCTTGTTGGGACAGATTATGTTCCCAACATTCCTGGTGAATGTGGTGCTTCTCATATGGTGCTTCTGCTTTGTCTGCTTTCTGAATCTTGGAATGACGTGTAAATCGTATGTAGACTCCTTCTCTATCCTGTAGCAGTTTAGCTTCTGTCATGTTGCCTTTAGATCATACTGATTCTCCTTGTGCCTTGACTCGTCCGTCCTGATGATTATCCTTTGATCACATGACCTGGGAATCCATATTTGTGTTCGGTCTGACTGGGTGCTTCTCATATGGTGCTTCTGCTTTGTCTGCTTTTTGAATCTTGGAATGACATGTAAATCGTATGTAGACTCCTTCTCTATCCTGTACCAGTTTAGCTTCTGTCATGTTGCCTTTAGATCATACTGATTCTCCTTGTGCCTTGACTCATCCTTCTTGATGATTGTCCTTTGAGCACATGACCTGGGAATCCATATTTGTGTTTGGTATGACTGAGTGGCTATCACCTTCTTTGGAATCCATACTTTAGCAATTCTTTGTGGACCTAGATGTTCCCATTGAGTTGCTTGCTTGTTCGATGGTTCGTTCTGATGTCGATAATGTTTTTGTTGTTGAAAATATGCTGACACTTGATCCTTCCGTATCCACGCTTGACTAGAGTAAGGAATGGGGTATATTCTAATAGGTGTAGATTTGCGATTGTTCTGAGGACTAGTCTCCCTTGTGCGTGGTTTCTCACTAAGGCTGTTATTGGATAGAGCACTAATCATGTGATATACTGGATTAGAAGATTGTGTGCACTCGAGATTCGGGCTATCCTCACATGAAGTAGTCGATGAAGAAGTTTCCATAGTGCTAGTGAACATACATTCATCATTGTGTTCATTAGACTGAGCTCTCGGGTCTATATCCTTGGCTTTGATTGATCGTTCGTCTAACATGCTGAATACCTCACGATGTCCTATCTTGGCAGAGATGTATCCTAGGGCCAACTGAATAGTCACTTCATATTCATATATCCAATCCTCACCTAACACGAGCTCTTCTAATTAGTCTTGATCCTGACACACTACAAGTTTTTGTTCCATTGTGTTGTTTCCGAGATGTAGAGGTAAAGTAACCTCACCTATACATTGAGTAATTTTTCCTCCTATTCCTATTAGTTGTGCCTTAGATGGGCGTAATTCTTCTTTGAGTTTCTGTGTCAATGAATACTTAATACAGCTTACAGCTACTCCTATATCAATGAGAGCATCCACTAAGTCAGAGCCTCTAAAATTAGCCATTGGGATGAGTTCCTCTCCTAGTCGATATCTCTCGTCTCTCTCTCATCCACTCTTTTCATCTCTTGATTCGTTCTAGTGCTTCTTGTCTGGCTTCTTCTCGTATCCTTTCTTCCTCGATGCGTCTATTTTTACCCCTTATTAGTCATGACATAATCTCTTCACTCAATGGCTCTAGATATTTTTTTACTTGACATCCACTGATATAGTTTGGTAATACTTCTCCATCTAGGGTTGCTAAACTGATGGCTCCACTGGTAGATATACGATTGATGATCAATGGGCCATATCCTCTTTTTTGCAGTTTCTTTGCGTGTTGTTTCAAAGTATAAACCAAAACTAAATCTCCTTCCTTCAAATTTTTATCTTTAATATGAGCATCAAAATATGCCTTCTGTCGCCTTTTTGCAGCATAGATCCCTACTACTGCTTGTAACCTAGTTTCATGTAACTTTTCTATTTGATCCAATTGAGCTAATAGTTCATGTCCCGTCCACTCATAAGTCGTTGCTACTTTGAGAGTGGGAATTGCCTCTGTTGAAGTTCTTGAAGACCCAAGAGTACCCAGAAGGAGCCACTCTAGCAACGAAAGGTGCACTTGTAGAACAAAGTAAGGACTATGCTCTCATAGGAAAACAACTCTTTAAGTGAGGAAGAGATAATCATCTACGAATGTGCATTCATGAAGATGAATATCTGGCTATCTTAGAGATGGCACATACAGGAGCGGTAGGAGGACATTTCTCTGCAAATAAAACTGCAAAAATGCCTCTCTTTATAGGAATGTGGTGGCCAAATCTACATCAGGATGCAGCCACATATGTGCAACAATGTGATGCTTGTCAACGAACGAAATATCCAATTAGAAGAGATGAAATGCCACTAAAACCCATGATGAGTGTCAGAGCCTTTACGAAATGGGGAATAGATTTCATAGGACCTATTAGCCCACCAGCTAAAGGATCCCATGCCGAGTATATAATTGTTGCCACAGACCATCTGACCAAATGGGTTGAAGCAAAGCTACCAAGAAAAACGATGCAAGGACTACAGCCAAGTTTCTCTTCGAGAACGTTTTCACTAGATTTGGACTGCCGATAGAAATTGTGAGTGATAGAGGTACACATTTTGTGAATGAAGTGATAGAAGCCCTACTGGATGAATTCTTAGTAATTCATAAGAAATCAACCCCATATCACCCACAAGCCAATGGACAAGCCGAAAGTTCAAATTAAATCTTGTGCATAGTTCTCACTAAAATTGGCAATAATGGTCGATCTGATTGGGATAAACAATTACACCATGCTTTATGGGCATTCCGAGTAGCCTACAAGACCGCCATAGGAACTACTCCTTTTAACTTAGTGTATAGACAGAATGCTATTTTGCCAAATGATCCATCTTGGTGCCACTGTGGAGTAGCATAGAATAGAATTCTCTTCTGGATTTTGTTCTCGACAAGTTGGGCAAGCTGATACATAGTTATATGTATCCCTTTGCATGGTTGGCCAATATATGCCCAACGTCTTCAGTGTTTTCCATGTTCCGTTAGCATTTAAATGAGTTTTCCATTGATTTACATGTGCTTTTTGAAGCCTCATTTCCTGTTCCTCTTCTTCTACACATCTCATGAGTAATCCATCTGAGTCTTGGTGATATAGGCTTCCCGCAATGATATGACGGTTTTTAGTTTTCCATAGATCTTGATTTCGAGTTGGTGTGATCCCATGTTTAGGTCCATGTGTGAGTATAGGGATCAACTTTTGTGCCCATTGGGGGCATACTTCGAGATTAAAAAGGTATGTGTCAGGCAGATCATCCAGTACTCCTATTGGTGGTTCTCCATGTGTCATTCTTGATAAGTGATCTGCTCTAACGTGGGTATTCCCTTTCTTGAATACTACTTCAAAATCAAATTCCATCAACAATAGAAACCATCGTACTAATCGTCCCGTATTACACGGCTTATTGACTAGATACAGTAGGGCTTGATGATCAATGAAGAATTTGAATTTGTTTTCCAATAAGTAGTGTCGAAACTTCTTCACTGCGTACACCATCCCTAGACCTTCTCTTTCAGTCATAGTATAATTGCGTTCTGCTTGGTTCAATTGTCTACTGGCATAGGCTATAGGGTGATCTAATTTTCCTGTATCAGCGGGTTGAGCTAGGATGCAACCAATGGCAAACTTGGAAGCATCTACATGAATGTGAAAGGGTTTGTTCCAACTAGGTACTCGAAGGATTGGTGTTGAACTCAATCGACTCTTTAATTCAAAGGCTTTTTCACATTCTTCTGTCCAACTAAACTGAGACAATAATGCATATAGAGGTCTAGCAATTATGGCATACATATGTATAAATCTTCGGTAGTATCCACAGTGTCCCATAAATGCTTGTACTTCTTTAGCAGTCTTTGGTCTCGATAAAGCCAGAATTACTTTGATTTTGTCTTCATCAGTTGAAATTCCATTTCTAGAGACAATGTGTCCTAATATTTTTCCTTGTTGCACCATGAAGACACACTTTTCCGGATTTAGGCATACTCTATATTGTCGACATTTGGCAAAGATCTTTCCTAGTTTAGGGATATGCTCTGATCGTACAACTAAATAAGTGCATAAATCATCCACATATACCTCCATACTCTTTCTCAAGAACTCCTTGAATACATGGCACATCAATCTTTGGAAGGTGGTTGGGGCATTGGTTAGTCCAAAAGGCATGACTCTAAAGGCGTATACTCCCCATTCAGTTGCAAAGGCTGTTTTATGTTGGTCCTCAGGAGCAATGGCTACCTGATTATACCCTGAAAAGCCGTCAAAAAAACTATACACTTCCTTCCCTGCCACTCTTTCCAGGAGATGATCTGTGATGGGTAATGGGTAACTATCCCTTATGGTAGCGGCATTTACTTTTTTCAGATTTATGCATACTCTTAACTTATCATTCTTTTTCGGTATAACCACCAAAGGTGACACCCATTCCGTATGTTCGATCTCGTAAATGAATCCAGCATCTAACAGCTTATCTGTCTCTTCTTTGATCTTAGCTGAGTATACATCATTATAGGTGTATGGTGTTTGTTTGGAAGGTTTGGCTTCTGAAGTCATAGGGATTCTATGGGCACATATAGAAGGGTCTACTCCTTTCAAATCCTTATATGTCTAGGCAAAGACATCTCTGTATTTTCTTATGAGGCGTATTAACTCTTGTTCTTCCTCCATAGAGACATCCTATCCTATAAAAGTACATCGTTCTTCTCCTTCCTCCAAAGTTACTACTATTTTTTTGGTTTGTTCTTTGTTATCATATGCTATTCCTGGTTGCGCTTCTCATTTAGGCATTTGAATAGCAATTTTCCTCTCTTCTACTTCATATTTTTTGACGTGGTCAGGCACTTCAAATTGATCTTGCGGCTTGTTTTCTCCATCTTCTGGTTCTTTATCTAATCTAAGCTCTTCTTCTTGTGTCATTTCTTGATTTATTTCATTAATCAGGACACTTACTCCTTGATTTCCGCTTTCGGGTTCCATTTTCTCTTGCTCCATTTCAATGCTCTCATAGTCCTCCTTCCATTCTTTTTCTATCACTTCTCCTTCTTCAGCCTCCTAAAGAACTACCACGTATAGACTAACATCATATCCTTCCTCATCAATGCATTCATTCATGGTTATTACTTCTTCGTTTACACACACATCTAGAGTAGCTAAAATCTCCATCCAATTGTGAGGTTCAAATTCTTCATCTAAGAAAAATTGAGGCATGTAAGCTGGATCTTGTACATACCTAGTTACTCCTTGCCTTTGCTCCCATCCTTTCCTTCTATCCTCTTCCTTTTTTGCAGCTTGGCATATCCATAGACGAGTGTCTTCATTCATCCGAGATTGGTCGCTTGAACCTATACTGTGAATTGACTAATTATCTTCCTCCTTATGAATCTGATTCCATTGTAAGGGGGGAACATCTTGATATGTATATGTGTGGAGATTTATTCTTGTGGTGGTTCCTTCATGTTGTAGGTATACCGCATCTTTTCCCCAATCTTGCACTAACTTTAGCTGTCTCATGAAGGGTCTTCCAAGTATCATTTCATAATTGCTAGCCCTTTTAAATTGACATATCGCTAAGGTGTGTTCGAATTCAACTCCACATGTGGTAAAAATTACTCATTCCAATAATCCCAAGGGTCGTTCAGTGTGTCCGTTGGCCATTTGTATCTTCATGCGTGTTGGTCTTAAAGCTGGTTTTCCCCATTTCTCCCATATTTCTTTAGTTGCTATTCCTACTCCAGCTCTAGAATCTAAGATGGCTTTAGTGGTGTAACCCCTATAAGTAATTGGAAGGCAAGTGTTTCCTTCATCTCCCTTGTTGAAATCTCCAACCTTATCGATTGGGATTTTTATTGTGTTTACTTCCTTAGACATCTCCTTTTCTTCCACCTTGATCTCCAATTGACTGGTTAGTTTCTCCTTCAAATGTGGTTTGATCTTCAAAAGTTCTTCCAATGTTAGAGTACAAGGGATTTTTACTTTTTTAAGATGTTGTATGATATCCGATGTTTGGACTGATGGGTTTGGTCCTTTTTTCCTTGTTGAGGGGATGCAATATAGCTCAGAGTTACATTCGTATTCCCTTGTGTAATTTGGCAAAGCCTTTCCACCGTCATTTTCTTTGTCACTTGGATCCATTGGTAATATTCCTTCTGAATTCACTTCAGGTATTGAATCTTCTATTCCACCTTCTACTTCTAGCTCCTCATAGGGTGATTCATTTCTTTCCACTTTCTTCCACCTCTCTTCTTGTACTCTTGCCCACAAATCTTTAGGCCATTCCCCTTCTACTTCGGGAACAACGGATCCTTCTCTTTTATCCTCGCAATAATTTCTATTATGTGTCTCACCTGCTTCGGGTTTCTCGGGGTCATTAGGGATGACACACTCTTGGAATTCTTTTTCGGGAATTCGTGAATTGGGTAGTTGAAGAGCAGGTTTTTCTAAGGTCCGTTGAGCTACTTTAATTAATTTTTTGCATATCTCCAACCTTTCCTTCTCTAAGTCACCTCTAGGATATTCTTTTTCATGTTGTTCGATGGTAGGTCCTGCTCTTATTCGTGCCTTGTACGCTTGAATCCACATGGCTAACTCCTCTGGCATGGGATCTGCCAAAACTGATCCTACATCTTTTTTCTGCTTTCCTTGCCGAACTTCTCCTTCTTCTTCTTGTTTCTCTTTTTGATGTTGTTCACTTTTCTCATTTTCCTTCTTTTGTAGTAATTTCTTTTCCTTTATCCTGTCTCTACGATTCTTCCATCTCTGTGTTCGTTTACTTGTAACACTTTTTCCAGGCTCTTTCGAGTCTTCAACTACTTGGGGTACAGGTATATTCATTCCTCTGTCACCTTGATTATTTTCTTCAGTTTTTTCTGGGATCTCTCTAGCTTTAGCTCTTGTTATTGCTTTCAATGGCACAGTGTACTCCTTATCACTCCCTGATGACTCTATCACGTTAATCTGCACGTTAGAGTTAACCTTGTTGGGGTTCTTAGGGCAATCTCTGAAAAGATGTTCTTTACCACAATCACTACAATATCCTTCCCAAACTCTGTGTGGTGGTGGTGGGTTTGGTAATGTACATTCTCTGATATAATGATCACCTCCGCATCTATAACATGGTCCTCTAGGTACAGGCGGTCTATTCATAGGTCAGGGGGTTATGGGTGCTCTGGGAGCTGTGTACATCAACGACACCAAATCCTGCTCATATCCATAAAAATTATTTGGTGCTTCCATGCCATATGCATGTGGGTCGTACATTTGTCCATATTCTATCATAGAGCTCTCATAAGTGGGATAATTTCCTTGACTATGGTCATAGGATGAATTATATGGTTCATTACTAGTCAAAGGTGTGGCTGGAACGATTGCTCTTTCTAAGTTTTCTTCAAGTTGGGCCACTTTCACTGGGACAACATTTTGAGGATGGGGTGGTTGTTGCCCTAACATCGGTTGTGGTTGAGTGTAATTTTGATAAGCATAAGGTCATGGTGCTAGTACCTGCTGCTGATACGTAGGGTATCTAAAGGCTTCTCCTCCTTGATCTCTCTGTGGGTATCCATAAGGTCTCATGAGCGGTTGTATTGGTCTTGATTGTCTATTGTAAGGACAATTTTCTGCGCTGTGATTTTTGTATTTTTGTTCTATGCTGCAATATTGTAGAGGGCCCGGGACGGGTGGTCTATTGTAAGCATAAGCAGGTGGTGGGACTACTCCCCTAGTGCACAAATGAGATAGATGATCACCTCCACAATCCATGCATCTCCTAAGCATGGGTACTCTCACTGGGTTGTTGGGGTAGTTCCTCTGTCCTTGAACGTTCAATTTCTTTGCTACTAAGTCGGCTATTTCCTCTACATTGTTCTGAGGGTTTGATATACTGCTGGCAGAATCTTCACTTTTCACACTACCTTGAGGTATTTTTAGGTCTTCCACTAGGTTGTCCTCTAGGTCAATGCATTCTTTCATACATTCTTGCAAAGTTTGAACTCTTTTCATATATACGAGAGATCTTAATGATCCGTTCAATAATCCTTCCAGGAACAATGACACCATCTTGTTTTGAGTGGGTCTCTCTTCAATAGGGCATCTATCCACATACTGCTCAAATCTTCTTGCTGCCAATCTCACTGATTCTGTAGGGGCTTGCTTAAAACTATGGATCAATGATGATGAGTTGTTTTTAATCCCAGACTTAGTGAATTCCTCAATCATTTCTTGATAGACATGTTCCATGTTTTAAAAATTATTTGGGTCTAATGGCTAGAACCAAGCTAAAGCTGTGTCTGTCAAAGTTAGACCAAAAGATTCATATTGGATCAAAAAGTCTTCCACTTGTTCGGCTCTGATTACTTGCTTAAATTTAGCTATATGATTGTAAGGTTCGCTAGAGCCATCATAATGGTTTCTCATGCGCTTGGCCACTTGAATAGGCCTTAATCTTCTTTCTGCTTCAGGTGGTCTAGGCATCACTGGGAAAACTAGTCTTCCAATGGGTATACCAGGTCCTCTTACTATAGGTGGTCTGACTGGGGCAAGAATTATGTTCCTTGGGTCAACAGGTGGCTGAGGCCGATAGTGGGGGTTATTTGCAGGCATAGCAAGCTGTACGTGTGGTCTAACCTGAATATGTGTTTTTTGTGTTTGTCCTGACTGTTGGAATGAATTATTCTGAGAGGTTCCATGTGGGTTTTGTGAAGTAGTGGCTTGATCTCTAGGAGGGAACACCGGAATGTTCTGATATTTCAACCTTGCTCTTTCTAACTCTGTTAGAGGCTAGTACCTCCTATTGTTTTTGTCCAAATATGTGATGATGGTGGGAAATTCAGGATCTTGTAGTTCGTAAACAGTAACTAGGTTAGGGGCTACCTCCCATAATGATGAGTGGGCTCTAAGGAGATGCTCCATTCCATTGATCAAATACACATTCATTAAGGAGTCAACTTGGGGAACCAGGTCTCCTCTCCAGACCCTAACAACAGTAGATCTCCCTCTAGGAGTGGTCACTTGCTCTTCAGTTCCTTCTTCATTAAGGTTATGAGCATTGTTTTCTTCCCCAAGTTCATTGATGTTTTTAGGGTGTTCTGTAACAATATACTCGATATCCCTTTTGTCCACATAAAATCCTCCTGCATACTTAACCGCTCGCCTAGGCACTATGTAAGCATCTGAAGCTTTCTTCAGTCTGGCCACTGATCGGTTTAGACCATCTAGGTATATGGGTATCTCATGTTGATTGGTGGTCACATATTCTAAAGATGTCCGATATTCTCCCTCAATAATTGACATCATGCCAATCATTGGTACTGTATTGTGCATGTCCTCGGAAGCCATGGGAATTTCTTCCTCTGACTCACTAGAGGTTTCAGAATAATGTGAGTGGCTACTGGGTTCGGCTACACTTCCCACTGAAGAGATTACACTTCTTTGGCTTCCTAGGGTTCTTCCAGATCTGAGGTTCATTCACTTTAAAGTTCTGTTTAGCCTTAGCCAACCTCTAGCTTCTAGAGTTCTTCACTAAGGATTAGAATTTCGGAGAAAATTGGGTTGAAAAAGGACTGATAGAGAATCCACAACTCACGATACTTGACCCAAACTAATCCACGATACTCGATCTTTCACCCAAACAGAGTATGTCACGATACTCGATACCTGACACACTAGAAGGGTACCAGGATACTCGATAGGTGAACCAGACGATACACGATATTCCAAGAACACGATACACGATACTTGGTGAAAGTGATACACGATACTCCAGAAATGCGATACACGATAGTTCCCAATATCGCGTGCCAAACACGATACTCGATACTTGAGGTATCGTGAGAAATTCTCAAAGATACTCGATACTTGATAGGTATCGTCAGACCCAATTCAACGATACCCGACACTTGACAGGTATCGTGAAGGGAGTTCAACGATACACGATACTCAACAAGGTCAGGTATCACGATACTCAACCACAAGAGATCACGATACTCAGGTATCGCGATACTCGACTGCGGGAGAATGCGATACTTGACACTTTTCAACAATGAATCTTCTTGACTTTGGTCCTCTGCATAGTTATTGTAGTCTCTCCTTCCTCCATGGCCACTTTGATAGTTGTTATTGTTGTAATTGTTGTTGTAGTAGTTGTTGTTGTAGCCTCCATTGTATCTGCCTCTATTTGATCCATAGCCACCTCTATTGAATCCTCTTCCTCTTGAGTTCCTCGGGTTCCTGAAACATTCTTCAATAGTATGATTAGATAAGCCACATATATTGCAAGGTTGAGATGACTGGAATCTCCCCCTGCCTTGTTTTCCACCTCTACCTCTTCCTCTAGCTCTTCCTCTACCTGCAAAGTTTGCTTGGAAAGAGCTACCTTCATCTTCATTCTTCCTATTCTTTGACTTGTCCTTGACCTTAGCTTCATCAGAATATAAGGCAGAAGTTTGATTACCTCTTGAGGACTCACCACCTTTGCTAATCTTTGCTTCATGAGTGAAGAGTTGGCCCATGATGTGTTGAGGTCGGGTACATGCATATCCATGTATAAATCCATGGCTGTTGTGAATGACTCCCACTTGTCATTTGCTTTGATTCCATTTATGATTTGTCTAATGATTTGCTCCTCTTCAATTACCTCTCCAATGCTTCCAAGTTGGTCGGAAATCTCCTTCATCTTTGTGACATAATCAGTCACATTTTGCTTTGGGCTTTTCTTCATTGTTGTGAACTCCATCCACAATTGGTTCTTCCTTGCTTGAATGTTGGAAGAGAAGAAAGAAGCAAGTGCATTCCAGGTCTCTCTTGATGTCTTGCATCCTTTGACATGAGGTAAAAGAAAATCAAAGATTGAGTTTAGAATATAGGACCTTGCAAGTGCATCCTTCGAACACCAATTTGTAAGTCCTTCCACTTCTTCATGTGATGGTTGCCCTTTGTTCCTCATGGTTGACATTGCTTCATCTCCGGATATGAATCCATATATATTCCTCCCTTGAAGGTAAGCCTCCATCTTTAGAGACCATGCCGGGTAGTTGTTTCGATCCAATTTGTCAATTGTTGATGGAAATCCATCTCCCATGTTGCTTGACTATGCTCTGATACCACTGTGAAGAGAGATGGTGGATGCAATCCAAAGATGAGTTGGTGCTGCTACAACCAGCTTCACACCAGCCAACTGAGACTCCAGAGTTGATTGGTAGACCCTTTGAGCTTCCTAAATCCACCAAAATATTAGGCAAGTACTTTGGAACATGTATCCGAAAATTTTAAGTCAAGACAAACAAGTTGCAAGATGACTAGCTCCCAAAAACTTGCTATTTTTGGACATACACCTGCTGGAAAACCTGAACAGTGCTCTCAACCTGGTAGGAATTAGATAAATTCCCTTTGGGCATAGCAAATATACTTAGCAAGCTTCCCAATACAAGTTAAAACACTTCAAATGATGGAATGAGCACTGAGAACAAGATTTATCAATTTTTGGAGCATGCCCACCATTCTAGGGGCTCTGCAGAGATAGACCAGTGAGCAGTAAAATGCAGATATCTCCACAACTGTAAATCCAATGACCTTGAAAATTCATATGCAGTTAGAAGACAATAAGAGCTATCTAGTGAACATTAAAACACTAAAAAAAGCTGCATAGAACTCGAGATATGACCTTCTGAAGTTACTACTCTGAGTGAGCATAACAGAGAACAAAACAGAGAAGTAGATAATGATAAATGTATAGATTCACATATGATTACAACCACATTGGCAATGAATATTTGCACAATGGGAGTAGAATGACAGATCTATGGAGTAAGCTCTTCAATCTCTACAAAATGGCATGAAGTGGTCACGTACAAGGCTTGCTAATCGCCTCTTCCTTCTTGCTTTTTCTATAGCTATTCTTGGAGGGAGTTTTGAATTCGAATTCGAATGGCTCCACCTAAAAGTGATCCCCAAAGTTAGGAGATATTACCTCAGCTCAAAAAATCATGGTTTTAGGTAGATAGAGCCACGACTTTGCTTTTACATCATGGATGAGGTAAGCCATCCTTTTCCTTTTTTCTTTTTTCAATTACAAGAGATACAAAAGAACTCTTTTACAAGAGGTGTTCACATGACTACACATGTGACTTACAAGTGATCATAATATCAAGCATATCAAGCATGTAGGATTGGGTAAAATGCACCAACATGTAAGGCCCCCATTATGAGGAGAAGCCAAGTGTGCATTACCCTATTGATGGGAATCCCAACTTGCATGTTGGATGAAGGTCATATTGGACCATGTAAAGTATTGTAAGGAAAGGAAGTTACTAGGGTCCCCAATTGTGGGGTCTGGGGCAACCAGGAGCAACCCCAGCTGGGGGGTCCAAGGGGGCCAGCGAGCCCCCTGGCTAGGGGGTCCGGGGGCAGCACCCCCAACACGATAGTAAAGGGAATATTCCCTGTCCGAGTCAGAAATCATTTATATTTGTTATGTCGGTTCAACTGACCTAAGCCGTGTATGGAAATTACGCGAGCGGTGGCCGCCCACACTCTACCGCCCATGTATTGTCATCCATGGCCATCCATGATCCTATATATACATGACTTCTGCACTACTTGAGACATCGAATTGAGCCAACATACCTCTACCTTGTATCTCCCTATCTAGAGTTGTCTAGATCAGCATTTAAGCTCTACCTTGAGAGTGCACGGGCGGACAACGCCATCATCTTTGTACTTGCTGCTAGTAGGAAATTGTTGAGATTCTCCTATATCTGTTATCTTCTCTACTATTGCTCCTATGTTATATTGCGTAACTATTTTCTTACATGGTATGAGAGCCATAAGGTTTGAATAGCTTGAGAAGTATCACTATTTTAGCCTACTAGCAAATTAGAACATTAGTAGATTATTCAAGTGATTACATGATGGCTTCATCGTCAAACACTGTTCTTGGTGCTTCAGCTAATGTTAATGTTGCACCTATTCGAATTCGCCCACCTACATTCACTGAAGGGAAGCTGGATGGAACCAACTATACACTCTGGAAGTTCAAAATTTCTGCAATTTTGGACTCCTATGAATTACTTGACACAGTCATGGGACCGATGGGATTGGATCCAGAGCCCATACCAGTTGAAGATCCATCAAATTCAAGATTGATGATTCAGCCAAATCCAAATCTTCTACGAGCTTGGAAGAGGCAGAACGTTGATGCATTATGTGCGATTGTAACTAGTGTAAGTAATTCTGTGCTTACTTTAGTTCAACATACTACTAAAGCATATGAGGTTTGGGGCATGTTGGCTCATCAATATGAGACCAAGAACCACACTAGGATACAAAATTTAGAAAATCAGTTTGAAAATAAAAAGCATTCTGATTCTGAAAAGGTTGAAGATTTTATCAAACGAATAAAGCATCTTCAAGATCAATTAGTTGCAGTTGGTGTTGTTATAACACCAGAAGAGCTAGCTCGAAGATGTGTACATGTTCTTCCAGCAAAGTATGATGGATTAGTAACAACCCTTAACACTCAGGTAAGACCAACTCCCCTTACATTTGAAGAGTTTTGTGCGATGCTTTTAGAAGAAGAGATGCGGCTGCAGAATCGGCAAAGTACAACTGATGTTGCATTCTCAGCAAATGCAAAAGGTAAAGGATCTTCTGATGGATCAAAGAAGAAGCCAAAGAAGAAAAAGTTCACAGGAAGTTGCTTCTATTGTGAAAAGAAAGGCCATGCCATCAAGGATTGCAGAAAGAAGCAAGCTGATGAATGGAATGGGACTGTAAAATCATCGTGGAAGAACAAAGAGTCTGCAAACAACACAGAGTTGGAACTTTGGGTAGCTATTGAAGAGGTATGCTCATCTGCTCAATCTCGTGTTGATGAACCATGCATTTTAGATAGTGGAGCTTCTCGCCATATGACCAGTAAAAAGGATTGGTATGGTTCCCTAGTGCCTCTGCGAGAATCCATCAATGTAGTGGTGGGAAATGACTCCAAGTGTCTAGCCAAAGAAACTGGAACCATCTCTTTTATCACTTCTCTAGGTGTTGAGAAAAAGTTATCCGATGTTCTCTATGTATCTACACTTAAAAGAAATTTGTTGTCAGTTTCTGCAATAACAGATCGTGGACTCGAAGTTCACTTCAATAAGAGTGGTGCAGAAATCATGGATTCATCAAGTAATGTTGTAGGTAAAGGAATACGACAGGATAACTTGTATGACTTAAGTGCTTTAACTGCTACAAAAGATAAAGATGTAAGCAAGTTATGGCACCAACAATTTGGGCATCTCAGATTTGCAATTTTCAAGGAGATGCAAAGAACAGGGATAATTGCTCATTTTCATGCATTTTTAGAGTTGCAGGAACCTTGTGAAGATTGTATGATGGGCAAGCAACAATGAAAGGCATTTCCAAGAGAGACCAACAATCAATCTCAAGCTCCTCTAGAGTTGGTACATGCTCATCTCTACGATAAAATGTCTACACCTGCTTTAGGAGGATCTTTCTACTTTTTGCTGTTAGTCGATGATATAGTAGAAAGATGTGGGTTTATTTCATTCGAGAGAAGACTGATGCTTTTGAAAAATTTTAAACATAGCATAAGTACGTGGAAAATGAATCAAGAAGGAAACTAAAGAAATTTAGAATAGATAGAGGAGGTGAATTCTTGTCAATAGAATTCAATAATTACTGTAAGGAGCATGGTGTGAAAAGGCAACTTACCACAGCTCATACACCTCAACAAAATGGCGTTGTTGAGCACAGGAACAGGACAATAGTTGAAATGGCTCGTTGTATGTTAAAGGCTCAAGACATGTCTGATTCATTCTGGGCATAAGCAGTCAATACAACAGTCTACATCCTCAATCGAAGCTACACAAAAGCACTGAAGGGGATGACTCCTCAAGAAGCATATTCTGGTAAAAAGCCTTCGATTTTGCATTTCAAAATTTTGAGTTGTTTCTGTTATGCACATATTCTTGATTCAACAAGATCAAAGTTGGATTCAAAAAGCAAAAAGTGTCTCTTCCTAGGATATAGTGAAGAGTCTAAAGGATACAGGTTGTGGGAGCCTGAGGCAACGAAGATTTTTGTCAGCCAAGATGTGGTGTTTGATGAACGACCACACTTAGTAGAAGATAAAGGTAAATCTACTATCTCATCAAAGAGAGAAATATCTCACCTTGTGCCTATCAAAAGACAGGTTAAAGTTGAGGAGGAGGAAACATCTGATGAAGAAATTTCCTCAATAAAAAGCCAACCAGTTGTAGCTGCACAGCGTAAGCCACTACCGAAGTGGGCACAACAGCTCTTTGATGATCACAATCCACATGTAGATGTACCAGAATCATCCTCGGATGGATTACAAAGATCAAAGAGAATAGAGGAGCAAAGAAGAGCCTTAGAACACATTGTTAACATGGCTCTAATGGTAGATATCATGGGCTCGATAAAGGAATCTAGCACCATTGAAGAAGCCCTTGATGATCCGGGTTGGAGAGCGGCAATGCAATCTGAGTATGATAGTATACTAAAAAATGATACATGGGATCTAGTCGACTTGCCGCCAAAGAAGAAGCTAATAGGTACTAAATGGATTTGCAAAGCTAAGTATAAAGTAGATGGAACATTAGAAAATTATAAGGCAAGATTAGTTGCACAGGGTTTCTCACAAATCGAAGGATTTGATGTTCAAGAAAATTTTGCACCAACAACACGCATGACAACTATTCAGACGGTACTTGCAGTAGCTGCACAAAAGGCCTGGCCTATTTTCTAGATGGATGTCAAATCTGCATTTTTGAATGGTCACCTCAAGGAGGAGGTATATGTATCTCAACCACCAGGTTTTGAGGTGCCCAATTCTGAAAATAAAGTTTGCAGGTTGAAGAAAGCTTTGTATGGACTTAAGCAAGCTCCATGGGCTTGGTACCAATGGATAGATAATTTTTTCAAAAATATGGGTTTTGAAAGAAGTACTTCTAATGCTAACTTGTATGTAACCAAAAGGGATAGCAAGCTAGTTGTTGTCATTGTATATGTAGATGATTTGATCATTACAGGAGATCATCAAGAACTCGTCAATGAAACTCGGATCAGCTTGGGAACTGAGTTTGAAATGACAGACTTAGGTCTACTCCATTTTTGTCTGGGAATTGAAGTATGGCAAAGGAAGGATGGCATTTTCATCTCACAACAAAAATATGCCAAAGAAATTCTCAATGAATTTGGAATGATGTACTGAAAGCCAACTAGCACACCTATGGAGGTAAATCATAAGCTATCTATGGATGATAACATGCTTGATCTAGATGCTAAGAAGTATAGGAAGCTCGTTGGAAGTCTTATTTTTCTGTGCAACACTAGACCAGACATTTGCTATGCTGCTGGAGTATTAAGCAGGTTTTCCAACAAACCTAAGGAGAGTCACTGGAATGTTGGAATGCGAATTCTAAGGTACATTGCAGGAACCTTGGATTTTGGTATTTTTTATACCACAAGTGATACACTCCAAGGATATTGTGATTCAGATTGGGCTAGAGATTGTGATTCTAGAAAATCAATTTCTGGATATTGTTTCTCACTTGGTTCAAGAATATTTTCTTGGGTAAGTAGAAAGCAACCAAGTCTCGCACTCTCCTCCACTGAAGTAGAGTACAAAGCAGCTTGTTTTGCTTCTTGTGAGGCAGTCTGGTTAAGGAGAATTCTTGCAGATCTAGGCTTTTCATCAAATATGGCAATTGTACTCAAGTGTGATAATCAAAGTTGTATGGCTATTGCAAAGAACCCAGTATTTCATGCTCGGACCAAGCACACAGAAGTATAGTACCATTACATTCATGAGCTAATTGAAGATGAAATTGTGGAGCTAGAATATTGCCCAACAAAGGCAAATTTTGCTGACATATTCACTAAAGCACTTGGAAGAGAGCAACTCCAGAACTAGTATGGCCCAAAATATGCTAATCTCATGTATATTGCTCGTAGGGCCCATTTTGAATAGACCTTCCGCAAGACCACCCGTACCAAGAGGCCCATGCTATACGTGTGGCAGAGACCATTTTATTAGGGAGTGCACCTTTCCATACAATCCCCCACCACCCCGTGTTTGGGAAGGATATTATAATGAATGTGGCAAAGAACATATGTTTAGAGATTGGCAAAAGAACCCCAATAGACTGGCAACCACCACTTAGATTAATGTGATCAAAGTAATCAAGTCCTTTGAAAGTGATAAAGAATACATTGTACCTCTAAAATCCATAACCCGAGCTAGGACTAAAGAAATATTAGATAAAGAAGCAATGAACAACCCCAAAAGTGAGGAGGAACTAGAATCTAAAGTCCAAGTTGACGTAGACTCAGAGGAACATGAGGATACCTCCAAACTTAAGAAAGTTCAAAGATGGAAAGCAAGATGAGATTAAATAAAAAATAAATGGATTAAAAAGAGAATTGAGGAGAAAGACCAAAAACTAATAAAGACTAAGACTAGAGAGAACCAAGTAGCAAACAAGGAAGCCAACATAGTGACGAGCAAACTAGAGGAAGAACAAGTAGGATTAATTCTAGCTGATCCCATGCCTCAAGATTTAAATATATGACTAAAAGCCTATGAATCCAAGATAGAGATAGGACCCATTCTAGAGAAGCATGAAAGAATCTACCCACAAGGAGATCTTGAGAAGGAAAGGTTGGAAATATGCAAAAAATTAATCAAGATTGCCTAAGCCATACTAGAAAAACCTATACCAATCCTCTCGGAATCTAGAATATCTTAAGCAAAATTTCAAGGATGTGTGGAATCTTTAAATCCACAATAAGAAAAGAAAGAGAAAAAAGAGGAATTGATGGAAGACTTGAGCGATGAAAATGAGGAACGAGTCTCCTTAGTACTTGAAATCGAGGCTAATTGGCCCCATGATCTTTGGGTCAAAACACAGGAAGACCAATGGAAGAAGAATGAAAACAAAGTGCCACCCTTTGAAGAGTTAGAAACATTTAGAAATCAACCAGTCTTAGGAACTGGAGTGATTTATGAAGAATTATCCTATCTAGACCATGAAAAAATATGAATAGAATATGAATAGAAGTCCAAAATTTTCCATGCACCTATGATGAGGGAAAGAGGAAAGAAACAAAGAGATGAAGCCTCAAGCACACTGTCAAAATTGAAGAGAACAAAATTCCAATGTTCCTTAACATTGGAAGAGTGGCTTCAAGTCAAAGCTCAATTGTGGAGGAAACTAGCCCAACAATTGAACTTGGAAGAAACTAACCCATTCGCAAAAAAAGATAAGGTGGAGACCACACCCACAATAAAAATTCCAATTGATAAAGTGGGAGAATTTAGCGAGGGGGATGAGGGAAAAACATGCCTCCCAATCACATTTAGAGGATACATGACCAAAGCAATTTTAGACACAGACGCGAGAGTGGGAATAGCAACCATAGAAATATGAAAAAATGGGGAGAACTGGCACTACGACCCACTCAAATGAAGTTACAATTGGCTAACAGTCATGTCGAGAGACCTTTAAGAATCCTAGAAAAGGTCATTCTCACTACTTGCAGAGTGGAATTCGAACACACTTTGGCAATTTGTTAGTTTGGAAAAGCAAGTAACTATGAGATGATATTAGGACGACATTTTATGAGACAATTGAGAGTAGTGCAAGATTGGGGAAGGGATGCATTATACCTCCAACATCAAGGTGTCACAACAAAAATCAATTTGCATACTTCCATGTATAGGGATGTACCACCCCCACAATGGAATCCTATCCACAAAGAGGAAGATGATATATCCATTCATAGTGCTGGAACAAGTGAGTAGTCTTGGATGAATGAAGATGCCCAACTGTGGATGTGTAAAGAGGCTAAACAGGAAGAAGAGAGACAACAAGTATGGCTGATGGGACACAAAAACTACAGACCCAAAGAAAACCCAACATACATTCCTAAAATATTTCTAGATTAGGCCTTTGAGCCACACATATGGATGGAAATATTAGCAACACTAGATGTCTCTGTGAACAAAGAGGTGTTAACAAGGAATGAATGCATCGATGAAGAAGGATACGATGTAAATTTATACATGGTAGTCCTCTAGGAAGTATGAGTGGGAGAAGACGTAGACAAAGAGTGGAGTGAGGACTATGAAAGCATTGAGATGGAGCCAGAATTTGACACAGAAGAACAGTTTTGAAAGGAAATAAAAAAGGAAGCAGGCCAAGGAAATGCTCAGGTGCTAGCCATAGAAAATATCAAGGGAAATCACAAGTTGAGAGAATCAACATTCATATACGAGATTGAACACATGGAGTGGGTACCACGTTTAGTAGTCATGCCCAAGAAAAACAAAAAAAATCAGGGTGAGTATTAACTCGAAAAAGGTTAACGCAGCCACAATTTGTGATAGTTACCCATTACCCATAACGGATCATGTCTTGGAAAGAGTAGTAGGCAAGAAAGTCTATAGCTTTCTTGATGGATGCTCAGGATACAACCAGGTCACCATTGCTACCAAAGACTAGCATAAGATGGCTTTTGCTACTAAATGGGGAGTGTATGACTTTAGAGTTATGCCATTTGGGTTGAGCAATGCCTCAACAACCTTCCAAAGATTGATGTATCACGTGTTCAAAGAGTTTCTGAGGAAAAGCATGGAGGTCTATGTGGAAGACTTGTGCACCTAGTCTTCTCAATGAGTAGATCACATACCAAAATTGAGGAGAATATTTGATAGATGTACACAATATCGAGTCTATCTGGACCCAAAAAAGTGTGTCTTTTTGGTCAAACAAGGAAAAATTTTAGGACACATAGTATCCAAGAACGACATCTCAACCAATCAGGATAAAATAAAATTTAATTTGGAATTACCAAGACCAAGGAATGTAAAATAAGTGCAAGCCTTTATGGGACATTGTGGATACTATAGACATCTCATCCACATGTATGCCATAATTGCTAAGCTCTTGTACAGGTTGTTGACTCAATTTTTTTGGACAGAAGAATGTGAAAAATCTTTTAATGACTTGAAAAGTAGATTGAGTTCAACACCAATTTTGAAAGTACCTAATTAGAATAAACCATTCCATATTCACATGGATGCATCTAATTATGCAATCGAATGCATCTTAGCACAACCAAATGATGAAGGAAAATTTGATCACCCTATAGCTTATGCAAGTAGACAACTAAACCAAGCAAAACACAACTATACTACTAATAAACGAGAAGGGTTATGGATGGTCTATGTGATGAAAAAATTTAAAAATTACCTCCTAGCCAACAAATTTAAATTCTTTATCGACCATCAAGCACTATTGTACTTGGTCAACAAACCATGTAACACCAAAAGGCTACTAAGATGGTTTCTACTACTATTTTCAAAAGTTTTGGGTTTTCTTCCTTTTGTGGATTGATTCCACATAGCTTGGCACTTCCTTATACATGAGTGCTAACTCCTTGTTCACCACATCACTCCCAGGGGGAATTTGTTGATATATTTCAATACTGATGTGTGTGAACACACTAGGACCATCGAGACACTGTTTTCCCTCTTTTGGAGATTTTTTCCCCTGGCTTGTATATATGCCTATAACCCTAATGGGTCACTTATTTTTGTACATTCTCTTGGTAATATTCAGTGTTATGTGTTGTGATCCAAGCTTCTTCTTCTTCCTTGGGTTATCATACTTAAAATGACCTGACGGGACATACAAAAATCAACTAGAGTACATTGAAACCAACCAATTAGGTGCTTGCATCTATGAGGACGGTTTGAGGAGGCCTATCATTCAATTCAAAAACCCTAATCACTCATTGGATTGGAACATCTACTGGTTAAATTTGAAGGAGATGCATATATCGATAAGGAGGGAATGATGTACATATTTTCCAATCAACCTAACAGTACCAATGAATTCGGAATAGTAATTCTCAAAGCAAAAAGGGGTGATTTAGAACATGAATAGTTAGATAGTTAACCTAGAACACTGAGACATTCTAAATAAGGATACATATGAGGCATTCTAGAGGTATAGGTCTGAGCAACCAAGTGAAGTAGGAATAGTCACTATCTATGAGTTCAAGGATCCAACAACACCTGGAAAAGTGTACTTGGACGACACTTCAAAATGAGTGTTTGTGGTTTAAAAGCATGGGAGGTATGCCTATACATGGAGGGGTGAATTTATTTTTTCCCCACCACAAGCTAATTTTGCATGTGACCACCAAGGGGCAAGAACATCCATGGCTCATGGTTCCTAAAGAGAAAAAAAAGCAAAGAGAGACCTGAAGTGAGCTTTGCTAACATGGTATGAAGGGATTGATCATCGGTAAAAATAGATAGGATGGAGAGACCAAGAGAACCGAGACCCTAATGGGGTAGAGATGAATTTCCTCTACCTAGAACCAGAGAGCACCCAAGGATATTGAGACCCACCCAATTAGTGAAATCCATTGAAAACTATTTCAATGGGATAGGAGATCCCTATGACCACATGGTCAAGTTCAAGCAAGTGCTACAAGCTGAACAAGTGGATGATATGTTCACCCAATACAATGCATTTGGATTCACCTTAAGAACACTACCTTAAGCTGGTTCAAACCTTTATAGCAAAGGCAATTTAGAGACATCCTTCACTTATTAAAATCATTCATCATCGCATTCTCTAAAACTAGGATTAGGCACAACACCTCTTCTTTACTTTGTAATTTCAAACAAACCCCCCAAGTGAAAATCAGATTAGTTGGACATAGGTTTAGACAATACATTGAGAGATGCCCAATGTAAGAGTCACCCACTTGGTCTAAATAAGTATCCCTATTCTTCGATGGGCTATTGAGCTCTAAACTATGATCATGTGTATACGTGAAAGAACCCAGAACACTAGAGCAATGCGTGAGAATTTGTATAGACATTGAGGAGAACTTACGAGATGAGTTGGAAATCTCCAAGGTCTACAAGGACATAGGTAATTCTACACATTTGTCCTCTAAACACTCTAGTTCCATAGAGGACCTAGTCGAGAAGGTAGAACAAAAGCTGTTGGTGCAAATGAGTCCAAGCCTACATACTTGGACAATTAGTATTCAATTCATATAATCATTTAAAGTCACATATGACTATTCCCTAGTAAAAAGCAACTTACTTTTATCCTTCTAAAAGTGCATATGTTAGTTGCACTACTCTCATGTGGAGTTAGAAGAATCAAATCAAGAGTCACTTGGTAGGTGATTGATGAGAAAGCGTCCTAAAGTTTAGGATTCACTTTATGGTAAGAGCTTGAATTTGAATTCAAAAAATGGCTCCAACTCTAGCTATAAAAGATGGATCAAAATCTTGTGTGTATGAGCCCAACTTGAAGATCATTTTTAGAGGAACACTCTCTGATTAGTGAGTTCATTATATAGCTCCTTCACTACCCTCACATTTTGTAATTATATATCGCCAATGTCATTGTAACTCTATGTGAGTTAATACATATACATTGATCATATCTCTACTTCACTTCTCTGTCAAGTTCATCTTAGAATAGTGATCTTCTCAGACTTGGTTCTCAGTGCATAGTTGATCATTTGATGTGATTGAAAATGGTATAGATTCAGCATATTGTCTAGTTTATTGTTACAAAGTTCCATTCCATTGTTTTTCTCAATCTTCAGATATCTTCACAACTCTGCTCACTGGTCTGCATACTGCTAAAGCCCAAAATTATCAAGATGGTCTATTGATTTGCTAAACACAACTCTCATAGTAAACTTGGTCATTTCAAGTGAAATAACCTCTTATTGGTAGCTAATCTAAGTTAATTATATATTGTCAAAAAGAATTTGATCAATTCCTAGCATGTTGAGAACACTTTTCATTTTACTGAACATGTGTAGAGACCAAAATAACAAGTCTTAGCTCATAATTGAATCTTCTATTCATCTATTTTGATTAATTGATTAGAGAATCATACTCCGAAGAACTTAGGTCATTATATGTGATCCTTGGGAAGCCCAAGGGGTCTACTTTACATCCCTATACTTGTTTTTGGCTAGTGTGAAGTATGGAATTGCATCACCACTTCATCTTTTGAATCTATGTATCATCTCCTTCAACAATGGTATCAGAGCAACATCAAATCAAGATGGGAGATGGATTTCCATCATTCATTGACAAATTGGATAGGGACAAATATCCAACATGGTCCCTAAGGATGCAAGATTATCTTCAAGGAAGAATTATGTATGGATACATCTTTGGAGATAAGGAAATGCCAATATTCAGAAGCAAACATCAACCTACAAGAGAAGAGCAAGAAAGGCTAACTACATGGTGTGCAAAGAATTCTCTAGCCAAGTCTTATATACTTAACTCAATATCTGATTTCTCATTACCTCACATTAGGAATTGCAAGAATTCCCAAGAAAGTTGGAAAGTACTTTCTTCATACTTCTCGTCAAATATAAGGGTTAGGAAGAACCAACTTTGGATGGGGTTCACAACCTTGAAGAAACAACCCAATCAAACTACAATTGACTATGTGACCAAGATGAAGGATGTAGCTGACCAACTTGGGAGCATTGGAGAAGAAATAGAAGAGGATCCGATAGTAAGGCACATCATAAATGGCATCAAGGATGATGAAAAATGGGAGTCATTCACCACAACAATGGACTTATATATGGACATGCAGATACCTGACCTCAACACATTGATGGGGCAACTCGTCATCGAGATAAAGCTCAACAAGTGGAGACAACTCTAGAGGTAATCAATCTTTTTCCCTTTACACAGATAGAAATAAGAGTAAACATAAAGGCAAAAAGGTAAAAAGAATGAAGAAGAGGCAAGTCCCTCTCAAGTGAACTTCACAAGTAAAGGAAGAGGTACTAGAGGAAGGGCCAGAGGAGGAAAGCAAGGCAGGGGGAGATCATACAACTCTTCACCTTGCAACATTTGTAGCTTAACCAATCATACCACAGATGAGTGCTTCTAAAACACAAAGAATTAGAGAAGAAGAGGCTTCCATAGAGGAGTCTATGGACAATTGAGAGGCAGGTTCAACAATGGAGGAAGAAATTACCATCACAACTATGACCAAGGCTACAACAACATATATCAAGGAGGACTTAGAGGTAGAAGATATTATAAAAACTATACAAAAGACCAAGAGGATTCTCTAATGATCATGAGCATGACATCCAAGCAAGGTAAAGATGATGAGCATCTATTCTATATTGATTTTGGTTGTTCAAATCATGTGGCTGGAAATGTAGCATTGCTATCAGATCTTAAAGAACCTAAAGGGAAGCATGAAGTGAAGACAGGTGATGACACTATGCATTCTGTTAAGAAAATTGAAAATGTCAAAGCTTTTGATGGTAAGATGAAACTTTTAAGTAAGGTATTTGTTGAGAAAAGGGGAACAACAAACCCTAACCGCCTCACATGGAAGTGAGAAGTTTCTCCAAGTTGGGGCAAAGAATGAGAGGAGAGGTTCACCCACGCTCATGGACCAATGGCAACAATGGCCAACGTCACAAGGAGCAAAGGGGAACATCCTCCCAACCATGCACACACACATGCAAATCCATACACCAAGACCAACGCCATTGCACACAAGGAGGCAAGAGAGTAACAAATGACACCTTCTTCCATTACCAAAATGGAGGCCAAGGCCATGGCCAAGGGACCTCCCTTTTACAAATGAGGCTCTTCTTTATATAGAGAAGAAGAGAGGCATATGTGAATAAAACATGTGGTCAAAAGACCACATGTGCTAAATCAAAAAGAGAATCTCATGTGATATAGGAATATCAAAAAGATAACTACCTAGAGAGAGAGGGAGCGCATGGATTTCTACGTGGGTTTTTTTGTGTTTGTTCAAAAAGGAGTTGTTCAAAAAGGAGTTTTCAAGGAAAGGCTTCAATACCATAGACTTGAGGAATTATCAAAAAAGGGGTTTTAGGAGAGTGTTCATATGGACATCTCCTAATTTACAAAAAGAAGGTACTTTCATGAGGACTAAAGGATGCCATAGCATGAGAAAAATTATGGGCAACCCTTAGAGCAACACTCCTCTCCCTCCTAGACTTTGTCGTCCTCGACAAAGCTAAGAGAAGAGCATACATAGCTGAACGGACCCAAGCTAGAGTCTTTCAAGTCTGGAAATCTTCAAGTCTTCAAAATCTACAATTCTTCAGTCTGCAAGGCTTCAAGCTGCAAGTCTTCAGTCTTTAGAGCTGAGCGACACAATCCCCTTGGGGGGCAGTCTGCCCAGCATTCCTCCTTCTGTGCAGTCTTTTCTAAGGCTAGAAATGCCTCCAGAAACTCCAAAACCTGAAATGACATACAAAAAAGCAAGTAGAATCCACATGGAGAGCCAGCTATTCCTGTATTCTGCAAATCAAAGCACCAAAGGTGAAGAACTCAAGTGGTAGTCCATATGACTTTAAAATTTTGCCAAGTCACCAATACTTAAAGCACACTCGCTTAGTTTATATGACAACCAATGAGCAGAAGGTGAACATGGATGAGAGCAAAATACAACATCAGTGACTAAGGCCATCGGTATCTTTTGCTAAGTAGACATGCTTGGGCAAGGGTTAAATAACTTCTACGTCATCAAGAGCGATTTTTGTGAATCCTAGTGTCTCCTCATCTAACAGGGCAAAAAAGTAATTAATGCAGACGTTCAATAGGTGTAAAGAGATGTAATGAGTAACTAGCCTATAATCAAGTGAGCGCATCACAAAATCCTTTCAGAATTGATAAAACATGTAGGCCCGATTCCACAGGGGCAGTCACAAGATTTCAAATTAATCAACAAACCTTTGAGTATTGAAGAAACACATTATTCACAAGAGAGCATCTATAGGAATCCCAAGGAATCAAAGCTAAGTGCTGTGTGTGTTAGCCTATACAACATTAAGTGAGAGTTGTAAAACCAGAGAATTTCTTCCCTGGCAAAAAACAAACTCTCAAGACTATTACAATTAGATAGTCCCAAATAGGTTCACCCCCTATTGGCATGTCAACCTGTAACTTTCCTATGATGAATACCTGCTCTCTGAACATTTAGGTAGTACAAGCATTATGCACTCAAACCCCCTTTCATTTATTGAGTGGTACACTGGCAATCATTCACAATCTGGGTGCCCAAAAAGGTGTGAATACTACTTAAGTTGCAGAATGAAGTGAGCCAGTGATGGAATACCTTTTGAAGTTTATAAAGTGAAGCTCCAAGCATTATGACCAAATAAAAGTTGAAATCATATTAAGCCAACTATAGATACAGTCAACTATCCTACATCAATCATGGAGTTCCATTTGCAGTCAAGAGGGAGCAAACTACGCAAAAACCCAAAAACTCATTCAAGGTTCCTCAACCAAAACAAACAAGTTTGTTATTTTAAAACAAGGTCACTTGCATTCATGAGAATTCCAGAGATCATAGATCATGTTTCATGTGTCTAACAAGGTCACTCATGCATCTTGAGGAATATGAGTTATCAACCTGCATGGGCATTACGTAATACCTGTCTCTAATAGTAATATAGTGAGTTCCGTCGTCAATCAGGGTTCATGCACGCATGTAGGTCTTGCTACTAGGTCTACACTAGGTCTTTTGATGTCTACAAGTAACTTGGGGAAGTGGACACATATCCTAGCTATAGGAATCACACGCTTCAACCACATGATGCCAAAGTCTATAATACTCGATTCTTAGTCATGTAAACGAAGGTCTGAAGAAACATTTCATATCCTCCTCAAGGCCTGCAATTGATCCTTCAGAGACCTGAGTGAGCATGGAGAAGGATCTTCCCCTGGGAATACTTATCAATTGATATTTATATGAAAGGAGAGCCGACACTTTCAGTGGTACTAAATGTCACTTATTGTGTTCACGAGAGCTGGACTTTGATTTCCATCAATAGCATACACCTGCAAACTTGAGAAAAGGAGTATTAAAAATCATTTAAATAGTTTAATCACCAAATACGTGGGGATCCCTCCATGCCAACTGCAATAGATTCTATTCCTGGAAGTAGTCATTGTACACATCCACAAAACAATATAGTAACTTGGGACATGAAACCAAACAGCAATAATGACATCCCTAGATTGATGAAATCTCAAAGAGAGAAAGAACATGAACCATCCCAGCCATGAAGTGCATAACCCATGGATGCGATGTTCCCTGGACATTACCCCAACCAATCATGTCTTTCAAGTGGGATCCCATGGTAAGCACAGAAAATTCATTCCATGGACGTGAGTACTATGCTCCATAGGTTAAGCCTGTAGTTCCAAGAAACCGAACACACATAGCAAGATCATCATGAAGAAGTACATATACAGGCCTACACTTGATTTTCCTCCTGTGTCGTCGTGATTAGCTATTAAACAGTAATCAAGCTCTAGGTCAATTGGGCCACCGGTCTGTGGTACTTTTTGAGTTTTTGAAAGAAGTATCCATAACATCTCAATCAAAAAGATATTATCTTCCTCCATTCTTATCATGGTGTTGACCTCTCAATTGACCCAGTGTAGAGAAGAGCTGTCTTCTTAAGTTCCACCATGTATGAGATGAGGAAGCCTGTAGGGAACCACAATGAAGAGGAAATCCATGCACACCTATACTTACCGTTAACAAGCAAACATCACCATATGAACATTATCATTCATACACGAAACAAAAGAGCATTCGTTTCCAAAATCTATATTTAGCAGAGTTGAGCAATGAGTACAACAATAAATGAAAAGGCACAAGATTTTCTTTCATGAATTAATCCACTGCTCATGTAAATGGTAAGGCCAACAACACTATGGTCAGGAAAATAGGACTCCAACAGAAGTGAAGCCCTGCCCTATAGTTCTAGGACACCGCCTGCTAGACATTTATGATAGCATCATGACTTCCCTTGCTAGTCGTTGCCACCGTTGACAGATCAGCTAGTGTGACACAAATATTATCCATCTATAGTGACAAAAAACCAAGCACATACAATCCTACCACAACTACCAGAGAAGTCGACATATGGCAAGTTAGAGACAGAGTTGTAGCATAGAATAACATAGATTCTTTTTTATGCAAAGCGTACGTCAAAATATGAATGTAGCATTTTACAATGCTTCTCAGATGCTTAGAGCTTACCCGAACTCCCTGGTAACATAGCACATAATGCATCTTACCTAGGGTAGCTTCCGATGGTGGTTGAGCATGAACTAAACATAAAAAAGAGAGTAACCATTTCCTACAAGTTCTGTATCATAGGGACACCAAGGCGTCAAGCTTTGGAAAAGAAAAAGAATCCACTTTAGAAATAGCTATTAGATGGACACCAACACCAAAAATTTATTACAAAAAGATTGATTTCCGAAGGTAGCCATCCGGCATGTATAGTAATGGTGGTAGAGAAGTAAAGATCCAACTCAGCGCAGGAAATATGATCATCTTGTGCCAGAAGGATGAGTGCTAGAACCTTGGTTGTGACAATGCTCATGCACCAAACCCAGGAACATGCGCAGATTACTTCAAATGAGCAGAACAGAGGGATTTGGTTTTCCATTTCAGAGGTCACACCGAGCAGGAAGGGAAATCGGGGTTCGACCGCATAGTGTGGGAGCAAGACTTACCTCAGCCTAGTAATAATGAGCACAAAAGGTTGGCTTCAACTGGGGGAATAGAAGTTCAACCCCTTTATTGAGGGAGGACAAGATACGAGACCTACAGTTGATTCCTGGGCAGAGAAGAAAAACTTTTATGTTAAATCATTCTACATTTTCCCATATTCTGATCCTTTTTGAATTTGGACAAAAGTTAAGCACATCATCAGTCCCGACACTCTTCGAATATCCACAGTGTTTTTAATAGATTCCGCAGTGCCTAAAAAACACACAATGAATCAAGCACAAGCCAAGAACACATAATAGAAATGCCAATGTATGCCACAAGACACTGCTCTAGCTGTTTGAATATCATGCAAAGCGAATGTTGATAGGATCCATATCTTGCAGAACAAAACCAGAGCGGATAAGACACAAAGTAATCCCAACAACACCTCCGTCTGTCACAAGATTAGGCGAGTCTACAGGTGGCGGGTCAGATAGAGTTTTAATAGAATAATCAGTTTTATGTGCCAAGCGGCCGTCGTCATATGGATCTCGTATGCAAAAGAACTTCCAAAATATGCAGAATTTTTTCCATCCCAAGCAACAGCAAGAACCTCCCAGTCTAGTAGATTCAGTGCTCCAGTTGCTTTAACCCAATGAGTCCTTGCCATTGATGCACCACCAACGAGGAAGAGATAGAGCATGAGCACTGATGTTCAATCATCCTATGAAAGAAACCAAGAATAACTAGCTGCCCGATCTTGAGTGTGAGGAACCGTCGAAGGAGCAGAAGCCCGACCCTAGCAGAGCCCCAAAGAAACTATTCAGAAATAATTTTATGATCAACCCAGCACACCATGCAGGAGAGCAGTGAGCGGACATGCAGGCGAACGCTAAAAGTTATACGATTGCTCTGAGTTTTCCGTTGCAAGAAGTCGAATGCGCATCATAGCGTCTTCAAGGAGTAAGCAACAACGATCTTCGTGGTTAACAAAATGGGAGTGGGGAGGAGCCAACCAAAGCTTCCTCCAACACCCAAAGCACAGGTGGAGACGCAAGATCCCAACCCCACCAGGGTGAGGCGCAGGAAATGGCCTCAATCTGAAAGTGAAGCGGACCCAACTAATCACAGTAAGCTGATGAGCCGACAAGGAACAACACAACGCAAGGTTCAACCCGTTCTTCCACCCGTAGGAGCCGTAATCGACCCAACGATGGCTTAACACAACAGCAACAGACAAGAACAAGAGGAAGCTCAACTCCAACTCCCACGAACACAAACCAGAGACGGTGGCGAAATATTGCTCCACCAGAGACCCACCAGAGCATGAGGGGGGAGCCCGATTGCTCAAAGCTACCATGGAAACATAGACCACAGGAATTAGGAGTCAAAAGTGCATGTGAGATCATGGAAGAAGTGCACTTTGGCGCACATCTCCTGCACAGAGCATGGTATTCAACTTCGAAGAAGCAGATCTTGCCCCACCCATAGGGTAGCAGTGGAGCATCAACCAGATAATACCAAGGGGCAGCTCAGAGGAAGCTTGACCCCCAATGGGAGCAGCAACGGAATGAGAGGGAGCCTACGAGCTCGACCTGAGCTGATCAACAGTGGCGCCATAATGAAGCAACAAATGGCCACCATTATCCACATGCATGAAGTAAATGCATCTTGCTAAAATCGAAAATGGTGCACGTAGGATTCGCATTGAAGCTAAAGTAAAGACCATGTCCCGCACTTGAAGGATTTATCAGTTATCGAAAATAGTAATGGAACTTGAATTAACCTCTTACGGCCACCTGTTTTAAAAACTCTGCGTGATGAAAACTCACAAATTCGTTTTGTAAAATGCCTTTGGGGTAACACTAGAATGTTTCCCTCCAGAATTTCTTTTCTTGAAATCGAAAAAAGGGAGGGACAAGATAGAAGACAGACTACCCATCCCTCTTCCCTACTTCAACACTGAAAAAGAGGACAGAAGTGATCAGAGATGCCCATGTGTGTGGGAGAAAGTGTATGTGTGAAGAGTGAGAGAGAGAAGGGGGTTAGGGGATGTTTTGTTCAAGAAACAAACAAAAATGAACTAAGACTACTCAAAAATTAAAAGAAAGAGGTACCCAAGGCCAACCGAAGGCCACACGTATTCATCCTCCGCCAAGTGTCAAGGTGCATCTCACGAAGTATGGACACGCAAACTTGGAAAAACCAACGGCTAAAGGCCGACGTCCCCGGCAACGGCGCCAAATTGTTGAGAAAAGGGGAACAACAAACCCTAACCGCCTCACATGGAAGTGAGAAGTTTCTCCAAGTTGGGGCAAAGAATGAGAGGAGAGGTTCACCCACACTCATGGACCAATGGCAACAATGGCCAACGTCACAAGGAGCAAAAGGGAACTTCCTCCCAACCATGCACACACACATGCAAATCCATACACCAAGACCAACACCATTGCACACAAGGAGGCAAGAGAGTAACAAATGACACCTTCTTCCATTACCAAAATGGAGGCCAAGGCCATGGCCAAGGGACCTCCCTTTTACAAATGAGGCTCTTCTTTATATAGAGAAGAAGAGAGGCATATGTGAATAAAACATGTGGTCAAAAGACCACATGTGCTAAATCAAAAAGAGAATCTCATGTGATATGGGAATTTCAAAAAGATAACTACCTAGAGAGAGAGGGAGCGCATGGATTTCTACGTGGGTTTTTTTGTGTTTGTTCAAAAAGGAGTTGTTCAAAAAGGAGTTTTCAAGGAAAGGCTTCAATACCATAGACTTGAGGAATTATCAAAAAAGGGGTTTTAGGAGAGTGTTCATATGGACATCTCCTAATTTACAAAAAGAAGGTACTTTCATGAGGACTAAAGGATGCCATAGCATGAGAAAAATTATGGGCAACCCTTAGAGCAACAGTATTATATGTGCCAACCATAACAAAAAACCTAATCAGTGTTGGGCAGATTGTTGAAAAAGGCTTACAGGTTAGATTCACAAGGCATGGAGCATATGTGGAGGACCCTCATCAAAGCTTCAAGAGGATTGCAAAAGGTGAGAAATTAGGTAGAATCTTTACATTTGAAGTTGAAGATACCAGAAACATTGCTCTCTTCAATGTCAAAGATCAAACCCTATCTAAATTAGAGATATGGCATAAGAGGTTAGGTCATGTAGGTGAAAGAACACTAAAGCAAATATGCAGGGATCAGAGTGTGCTTGGCATTCCAAATGTGTCCAAGCAACACATGATGTAAAAATGTGGAGCATGCCAATTTGGCAAATCACACAGGCAACCATTCAACAGAAAAGGATACATGTATGAAGACTACTTGGAGCTTCTACACATAGATGTGTGGGGTCCTAGCAGAGAGCCATCAATCTCAGGATCAAGGTACTATGTTTCATTCATAGATGACTATAGCAGAAGGACAATACTTTACTTTATGAAGCATAATGATGAAGTCTTCACTTGTTTCAAGAAGTATTTGACATTAGTTGAAAATCAAATAGGTAGAAGCTTGATGAGGCTCAGAGCTGATGGAGGTGGTGAGTATTTCTCATATGAATTTAACTCATTCTTATAGGACAGAGGCATAGAGAGGTTACAACAAGATACACTCTTGAACAAAATGGAGTGGCAAAGAGAAGGAATAGACTAATAGTAGAGGCTACAAGATCAATGTTGAATGAAAAGAAACTTCCAAATTACTTATGGGCAGAGGTTGTTTCCACAGCCACATTCTTAATTAATAGGTTTTCATCCAAGTCCTTGGATGGAATGACACCTTATGAAGCATGGAATGGCAAGAGACCTTCCCTAGACCATTGTAAAATCTTTGGGTGCATTGCTTATGCACATATACCCTCATAGATTAGAGGAACGCTTCATCTAAAAGGTGTATATTCATTGGCTATGACAAAAACTAGAAAGGATATAGGTTGTACAATCCCACTAACAAAGGATTTACAGTTAGTAGGGACGTGGTGTTTGATGAAAATAATTCATGGTTTGAAGATCATTTCAGGAAAATAAAGCTACCCTATGACTTGGAAAGTGATTTTCCAACTCTAACTCAAGACGAATCACAAATATTAGAAGATGTCAACTCAGAAGATGAAGAACAGATTGAATACAAAGCTTGGAAGTCCAAGGGCAAGGCAAAAGTCAAACAATTGGAAGACATTCCAGAGTCCTCCAATCAAGCACTTAGAAGATCTCAAAGGGAGAGTAAGATACCCATAAGGTATGGTTATGACACATCACTAGTCACAAAGCATTTTATATAGATGACTAAAGATTATATGTCATAAGAGCCTTCTTCATTTGAAGAAGCCAATAAGAAGGAAGAATGGAGAGAAGCCATGCATGAAGAAATTGAAGCACTTCAGGAGAACAACACTTGGGATTCCGTTCGCAAGAAACCAAGCATGAAGGTTATCCAGGTGGATTTACAAAGTAAAGAAAAATTCAGATGGTTCAATCAACAGGTATAAAGCAAGGCTAGTAGCAAAAGGGTTTGCTAAAACCCATGGAGAGGATTATGAGGAGGCCTTCTCATGTGTGGTTAAGATGCCAACAATCAGAGTCTTAGTAAGTATTGTTGCTTCAAAGAATTGGAACTTGTATCGGTTAGGTGTTAAAACTGCATTCCTTAATGGATGGATCTCTTAAGAGGTCTACATGGCTCAACCACTAGGATATGAAGACAAGGACAAGCCAGATTTTGTATGTAAATGGAGGAAGGCATTGTATGATCTAAAGCACACCCCTCGAGCTTGGAACCATAGGCTAGTCATCTATTTGGAGGACCAAGGATTCTTTGCTAGCAAAGCAAATTCTTCTCTGTTCATTAAGAAGACTAACTCAAAAGTTATTTATCTAAGTGTTGTTAATCCTTTACTGTTTAAGATTAATTCAACTCTCGGTTCTTGGGATGGTTAGGGGTCTGTAAAACAGAGGCCCTGTTTGTATTTTCCCCAATCTACAAGTTCATTATATCCATCTTTACAAACTTTCACGCATTAACCCAAACTACTATCTATCTGCGTATTACAACATCCTTCAATATAAAGTAATTAACTACATCGTACAATGTTCTCCAACACTAGATATATATCCGAGTAGATCATAGCATCACCGGAATCTTAGTTAACTTAATACTTCAATAGACTTAATTATTGATTTGAACTTAATTAACAACATCGATGAGATACTCAATATACACAGAATTTCGGCATACCCGCGCTCCACTGCAGGCTCTTGCCCAGACGAACAATCCGGCAACACACACCTACCGCTTCACATGACTCTTCTTTATTAAATTTGTCAAGAGTTACAAATTTTGCGCTACGCCTTATGCATGCAACTTTTCAGGGTATATTACAAGATTAAGGAGTTCCTTTACGAACACTTACACTGGCACGCACGGTGGACCCAAACCCAAAAAATGAAGATTACACGAGTCAAGGTTCATCTATGATGCCTTGTACATACATAGAGCGAGCTAATTTGAAGGTACGGGTAATCTTTTGAAGCTACTTCAAAATTGTAGGTTCAATCAGTTGTGCATCAGTTCTTACTGAATGGGTAGCTATGACCTGACTTACTAGTGATTCCATCTGCGTCTGCAAAAATGACTCCTGGAGATAAAACTCATTGGCAATAGTAGCATCTCGTTGCAGCTTCATTTCAGCTATGTCTGCATCAATGCGCGAGAGTCTGTCCGCCTGAACTCCCAATTGCTTCTCTCTTCTCTCAAGTTCCTGAGCTTGAAACTGCATTGTTTTGTAATAAGCCTCTCTCTCTCCTTTTTAATAGCTTCTGTCTCCTTTTTTAAGTTAATCTACAGGCCAATCTCTGCTTCCAAATCACGACTCTTCTGGAAAAGCTCTTCGGACACCTTTAATTCTTCACTGTTTTGCATAGCAAGGTCTGTCACTTCCTATCCTTTCTGCTCCACCAAAGCAAGATCTGCACGTGTATCCTCTAGCAAATTTCCTAACGCAATCCTGGCATTTCTTTATCACTCACCATTTGTTTCAATTGAGAAATTTCTTCATCGCAAGCAGCAAGGAGAACGTCCTTCTCATTCAATTTGGCTTGCAAAAGACGAACCCTCTCTTCAGAGGAACTGGTCTCAGCTTTCACAGCGAGAACTTCTTCTTGAAGGGGTGCAATATCAGCTTCTAGGATATCGACTTTATGCCGCAACTCCTGTTGAAGAGATTGTTGAGCCATCTTCATCTGGAGAGGCAACTGTTGAGAGAATTGAATAAGTAATTGGCCCATGGATGCCAATTCAGTGAACATAGTGCTGGAGGAAGAGAAGTAGGAGGCTATGACGATGAGGTATGTTGATGACACGGCAAGGCTCGAACCTTATCAAGCCTCCGGAATTCGCCGCACCATTGAAGGTGGCTAAGCTAGAGTGAACTTAGAAAACCTCTATAATCAGCAGTAGCTTGGAAAAGTTTCTGTCACTCAACCATATAAGGCTGTGTTTTGAATTCACTGAAATTTCACCGGAACTTAACCGGAATGTCACCGGATTGTCACCGTACTTATATAGGAATCTTACCGAAATCAACTCCAATTCTGTTTGTAATTACTTCAAGTATATATACATGAAGTAAGGAAGTGATGCGTGAACTTCCTTCACTGAATGAACTCTTCCTGAAGTTTAAGGAAAAACTTCACCAGTTCTGAATGCTTCTTTCCGGTCAGACTTTTTACTGTGTGTACATATCCGTTTCACCGAAACCTTTGATCAGTTTATAGTAGAGACATCTAGCTACAAGATAAGCTATCTCTCATACAAAACTTTACATTATTCTGCAAGATCTACTTCGTTGTTTTACCGGAAAACCACGTTTGCTGAGAAAAATGTAACTGACCGAAAAATACGTTTACTGAGAAAATTGTAACTGATAACTAACTTTATACCGTAACATGAAAATACTCAGATTTCTTCACATACGAAGAATGCGTGCAAACTTTCACATGAACATGTGTTTTCTATTAGAGAAGATGTGTACAAAATATAGCTTGGGCTCTTCTTGCTCAAAGATATAGAAACTCTCCTACACTGAGTAGTTTCTTCTTACCATCCCTCTCAGATGAATACCCGACATTTTAGGTTTTTGTTATTCATCTTTACATACGCAATCTCTGGCGTCTTCTAGACCTATTCTTGATTTCTATACGCGCTCTATTCAAACTACGCGCTCTTTCCGTGCACACTTATGCTCTCTCTCTCTCTCTTTTTCTTCTTCCTATCTCATATATATACAGTTTTTGATCCGGTGTAACAAACTCTAATTCTGGAAGTTTCTACGTTGTACATTACAATCATGAATTTGTCCCTTCACTAAGGCTTTGATTTTTTGAGTACTTTAATTCTGCTTCTCTTTATCTTTCTTTATCTTTCTTTATCTTTATGTCTGTCTGTATGTCAAATGTGAGTGATTCTTCAACAGCTCCCCCTCAATCACTAATTTGAATCTTCCTGTCTTTCATATATTTTCCTTTCTTTTATACCTGCCATTTCTTTGAATCTGCTTGTCTTTGTTCCATCCAAGCTCTTTGTCAAAATATCTGCAATCTGATCTTTTATTGGAGTGTATACAATTTCTATCTCCTTCTCCATTACCTTTTCTCTCAGGAAATGATACTGAATCTCTATGTGCTTTGTTCTTGCATGAAATACTAGATTTGCTGCAAGATACAATGAGCTCATATTGTCTCCATGTATGATAGGTATACCTTGATCAATATCCATGCTTTTGAACAGGGTCTGCATCCATATCACTTCTTTAGCTGCTTCTACAAGTCCTTTATATTCAGCTTCTGTTGACGATAAAGCCACTGTGTGTTGTTTCTTCGAACACCAGCTCACTAGCTTATCTCCTAGGTATATCATATACCCATGTGTTGATCTTCTGTCATCTTTGACTTCCTGCCCAATCTGAGTCACTGTATGCTCTCAACTTTATATCTGACGTAAAAGGATAATATAATCCTTCCTTTATAGTTCTTTTGATATATCTAAGAACTCTTTGTCTTGCAACCCAATGTTGATCCTTCGGACAATGCATGAACTGTGAGAGAACTCCCACTACATAACTAAGATCCGGTCTTGTTAGTGTAGCATAAATTAGACTTCCCACTAACGACTGATACTTTCTCATATCTTTAAACTCTGCTCCATCATATTTGCTGAGTTTATGATTTACTTCAAGCGGTGTTGAAGCTTCTCTGCAATTCTCCATGTTAAACTTCTTCAGTAAGTTTAGAAGATACTTTTCTTGCGAAACATATACACCATGATCTGTGTATGTGATTTCCATTCCAGGAAAGTATGATAACTTTCCTAGATCACTGATCTTAAACTCCTTTTCAAGTAATCTCTTTACCTCCTTGATTCCTTCATCTGAGGTACCTGTGATTATAATGTCATCTACATAAATACAAATGTAGAGCATACCTTCATCTGTTCTCTTGATGAGTAGACTTGCATCTGCCTTCGAACTTTGGTATACAAGTTCATTCAGATACTTCACAAGTCTGTAATTCCAAGCTCTTGGAGCTTGCTTCAGTCCATAAAGTGCTTTTCTTAATCTGCAAACAAAATTTGGATATCTGGAGCTTACAAAACATTCAGGTTGTTCCATGTAAACTTCATCTGATATATATCCATTCAGAAATGCATTCTTGATATCCAGCTGACTTAGCTTCCATCCTTTTGATGTTGCTATAGCAATCACTGTCCTTATGGTTGACATCTTTGCCACCGGACTAAACGTCTCATCATAATCTATGCCATGTGTCTGAGCATAGCCTTTGACCACTAGTCTAGCTTTGTATCTGGCTATCCTTCCATCTGCAAGCTTCTTTACTTTGTAAACCCATTTATTTCCAATTACTTTCTTACCATTTGGTTTAGGAACAAGTTCCCATGTCTTGTTCTCCTCCAGCGCACTGAACTCTTCTTCCATTGCTTCTTCCCATTGCTTCTTACCTTTAGCTTCATCATAGTTCTGAGGTTCTTCATCATCTTTGACCATATATGCATAATTTTTCTGAGTTATGTACGAAGTATCATAAGAATACCTTTCTGGTTGTTTTCTAGTCTTGCTTGACCTTCTTGGTTCACATTCTTCATAAGTGACTGAATACACTTCTTCATCAAATATAGGAATTTTTTCATTCCTTCTTGTTAATCCATTTCTGAACGTGCTTGCTTGCATATAGTCTTCGTCTCTATTCACCTGCACAATTGATTTCCCTTTCTCTTTTCTTCTTACCTCTTCTTCAGTTATAAGACTTTGATCTGCATACCAACTTTTTTGTTCATCAAATGTAACATCTCTTGAAACAATAAATTGTTTGGTTAGAGGACTCCATAACCTGTAACCCATCTGCTTTTCATCATATCCGACGAACACATATTTCTTTGCTTTTGGTTCAAGCTTATGTCTTAGTTGTGACGGTACATAAGCATAAGCAACTGACCCAAACACTTTGCAATGATCAAGTGTTGGTTTCTTTCCCCACCAAGCTTCATAAGGGGTCATTCCATCTAAGGCTGTACACGGTAATCTGTTTACCAAGTATGTAGCTGTGTTTACAGCTTCAGCCCAACGATAATTTGGACAATCCTTTTCTTTTTAACATAGCTCGTGCAAACTCAACTAGAGTTTGGTTCCTTCTTTCTGCTACACCATTTTGTTGTGGTGTATACCTGCATGTTATTTCTCTCTTAATACCTGCATTCCAAAGATAATCATTGAACTCTCGGGAGAAGTATTGTCCCCCTCCATCAGACCTCAGTCTCTTAAGCTTTCGACCTGTGAGTCTTTCAGCATATGCATGAAAATGCTTGAAGGTTTCAAATACTTCTAATCTTTCCTTCAAAACATATAACGTTATCCATCTTGTAGCATCATCAATGAATAAAACATAATACCTTGAGCCACTAATTGATCCTTCTTTTGTTGGACCCCATACATCTGTATGAATGAGTTCAAGTACTCCATCATGTTTGAATCCTTTCTTCTGAAATGGTAACCTGTGGGCTTTTCCCATTTGACAGGCTTCGCACTTGTGAATCATATGTTGGTTCTGTACATTTGGTAATCCCAGTACAGACTGATTTGCAATCATAGCTTTAATTCCTCTTTCATTAAAATGACCTAATCTCTTATGCCAGAGATCAAGTTTTGTAATCCTTTTCATCATGTGTGAGCAACGCTTGACCAATGTTTCCTTGTACTCTTAAAGTAAAGAGTCTACCTTCTTTCTTACCAGAGACAACCTAATTGTATCCATTCTCGGGATCTTCTACAAATACTCCTTCATTTGTAAATCTGACCTGAAAACCTTTTTCAACTATCTGTCCCACACTAATCAAGTTTTTTGGTATTGTCGGAACATATAAAACATTGGTTAGCAAATCTTCTCCACTCTTGAATTTCACTTTTCCAATTGAATGTACACTATGTCTCCTATTGTCACCTGTTTGAACTGTATGACTAGAGCTACCTTTTTCCAATTCTGACATCAATTCTATATTTCCTGACAAATGATTAGAACATCCAGAATCAATGTAAAATACCTTTAGATCTTCCTTATCTGATGTGCCAATTGAGTTCATCATCAATGATGTATGACTTTCATTCTAAGTGTCATTTGCATAGTTGTTGTAGGTGGTGTTGTAGGATTGATTCTGTCCCCAACTTCTTGTTCCACCTCTACCATAGCTTCCTCTTTGATTCTGTCTACCTCTTTGAAAATTATTCTGATATCTTATGCTTCTGCCTCTGCTATTACTGTTCTGATTTTGATTTGATCCTTGTTGATTGTGCCAACAATCATGAGCCAGATGATTACTTAATCCACAAATCCAGCAAGACTTCTTGTTGATATTCTGACTACCTCTTCCTCTTCCAAAACCTCTTGCTCTTCCTCTGCCAGTGCCTTAACCTCTTGCATAATAAGCTTGAGAACTCGACTCTTCTTCATCTTTTGACTTACCTTTATCTCCTTTCTTCTTGTTCTTCATGTACATTGCAGAACTTTGTTCTTTATCTCCATCTCCTTTCAGGTCTTGCTCATATGTGAGCATCAAACCAAGCAACTAATTTAAATCTGGAACATAATGATTTAATGAAAGTTCTGTTGATAAGACAAAAGGTTTCCACCTTTCATCTCCTCTCAGTCCTATAAGCATTTGCGCTATCAATCTGTGATCTTCGATATCTTCATTTATAGATCCAAGACTATCTGCTAGATCTTTCATCTTAGTAACATAGTCACTAATACTTTGACTCGACTTCTTTTTGAACGTTGTGAACTCGGACCATAAGCTAGCCTTCCTAGCTTTCGTAGTATTTTGGAAATGATCTTCCAACGCACTCCATATGTCCTCCGCTTTCTCCAGACCTCTAATATGCGGTAGTAGATGATCTGTAACAGTATTATATATGTAGGCTCTTGCCGTTGCATCTCTCTTCTGCCACAGCTTCAAGGCTTCTAATTCTTCTTCCTTTGGTTGTCTAATGTCTTCAAAGGTTGGCTTCTTTTCTTCTCCGGTCACATACATCATTAAGTCCTTACTCATAATTAAGGCTTCCATGCGCATTACCCATGCAGGATAATTATCTTTGTCCAATTTGTCAATAGAAACATGATCTGCCATAATCTTCTTGTTTTCGGTTTCTTCTGGTGAGTGTAACGTTAAAGAATTTTACCTTTTGTAAACCTTTACCTTGAGAATGACTTCGGAACGTTTCTTGATGCCGTTTGTAGTTGATCACCTCAGCTTTCTCCTTGCTTTACGAGAATTCTTTCTATTCTCTTTCCGTTCTTCTGAGAAACCTTTTCTGCTCTTCAGAACCTTTTCTGTTCCGGTACCACTTGTGGATCTTTCCACTCTGATATCACTTCTTGATCTTTTCGGCTCTGATACCACTTTTTGATGACACGGCAAGGCTCGAACCTTATCAAGCCTGCAGAATTCGTCGCGCCATTGAAGGTGGCTAAGCTAGAGTGAACTTAGAAAACCTCTATAATCAGCAGTAGCTTAGCAAAGTTTCTGTCACTCAACCATATAAGGCTGTGTTTTGAATTCACTGAAATTTCACTAGAACTTAACCGGAATGTCACCGGACTATCACTCTAATTATACGGGAATCTTACTGGAACCAACTCCAATTCTGTTTGTAATTACTTCAAGTATATATACATGAAGTAAGGAAGTGATGCGTGAACTTCCTTCACTGAATGAACTCTTCTTGAAGTTTAAGGAAAAACTTCACCAGTTTTGAATGCTTCTTTCCGGTCAGACTTTGTACTGTGTGTACATATCTGTTTCACCGAAATCTTTGATCAGTTTATAATAGAGATGTCTAGCTAAAAGATAAGCTATCTCTCATACAAAACTTTACATTATTCTACGAGATCTACTTCATTGTTTTACCGAAAAAACAAGTTTTCTGAGAAAATTGTAACTGACCGAAAAATACGTTTACTGAGAAAATTGTAACTGATAACTAACTTTATACCGTAACATGAAAATACTCAAATTTCTTCACATACGAAGAATGCGCGCAAACTTTCACATGAACATGTGTTTTCTATTAGAGAAGATGTGTACAAAATATAGCTTGGCCTCTTCTTGCTCAAAGCTATAGAAACTCTCCTACACTGAGTAGTTTCTTCTTACCATCTCTCTCAGATGAATACCCGACATTTCAGGTTTCTGTTATTCATCTTTACATACGCAATCTCTGGCGTCTTCTAGACCTATTCTTGATTTCTATATGCGCTCTATTCAAACTACGCGCTCTTTCCACACACAGTTATGCTCTCTCTCTCTTTTTCTTCTTCCTATCTCATATATATACAGTTTTTGATCCGGTGTAACAAACTCTAATTCTAGAAGTTTCTACGCTGTACATTAGAGTCGTGAATTTGTCCCGTCACTAAGGCTTTGATTTTTTGAGTACTTTAATTCTACTTCTCTTTATCTTTCTTTATCTTTATGTCTGTGTGTATGTCAAATTTGTGAGTGATTCTTCAACAAGGTAGAGAGCAGGTGAGGTGATGATGGTGGAGAGTAGTCGAGAGAGGATAGGAGATTAGTGGATGCCTCACGAAGGGCAGTTCAAGGTGCAATGGGAGGAACTTCAGTATCAGCAAGAATGGTGGTTGGAGGAGGAAGGGGGATAAGAGAGGTCGGAACGAGGACTATTTTGGTCTCATTTTGAGGTACCGACAAAACGACTTCGGTAACCATCTCTTCTTCACAGGTCGATTGCGTGACCATGTCTCCTTGAGAGTCGGCAGTTGGTGGAGAAGGAGGATGACATTCACTGACAGCGGTATCTTCCATGGTCTCTGCGGTATCTTCCATGGTCTCTGTCAGAGGCTCAGCATCCAATTGCTTTAGTTCATCCTGCGGTTGAACTTCAATGACATCTTCCATAATCACATCGGGCTCCTGCTGCTTGCTAGGAGAAGATTGTACCGATGTGCCTTGTAAATTCGTGGTTGTATCATGGAATACTTCAACCTCGTGAACTGCGGTTGAATCCTGCACCTGGCTTTGCGATGGGCTAAGATGTCTGCATTTTTGCTGGAAGAAATGTAGCAGGTCTTCATCATCATCATCCTCCATAATCTGCATAGACTCCTCATGCATAAACACGATATTCGTTGGGGGTGGTTGCACTGCTTATATCACAGGAAGAAGAAGAGTGAGCAAATGCGGCAGCCGAGTTCTTGGAATCTTGTTCTTGGCTATTTGCTTGGTAACTGCTTGGCATTCGCGGTGAATACGCGCAAAGAAGAATGACATAAAATTGATGGCTTCTTGAGAAGCAGTGTCTATCATGGAATAGAACGGACGGGAGATACCGTAATTTTGTTTCTGAAGATTTAAGGCTACAACAAGAAATTGAGGCGTGGTGCGCTCGGGTTCAGGACGACAAAGAATGGCAAACTCATTAGATAAGTGTCGGGGAAACAGTTCTTTCATTGTCACCATAGGGAGAAGCGGTCCATCGACCAACCCCTCCTGAGGGAGAGGAAACCCCTCAGCGACAGTGTTGAACGTAACGACAACACGAGGGTTTAAACATGTTAATGGCTAGCATTGCTCGATAGCAGGTGTGGCGGCTATGGTAGATATAGTCTGTGCACAGAAGGGATGACACTCCACTGAATGCCAAGGCAATTCAGCGAAGGCCAAGAGCCCTCGAGCACGCAAGTACTCACTCATATCCGGAGTGAGATGCGCACGAAAGGTTACGATGTTCGCAAGAGCTTCCATGGTGCACTCAAAAACAGTCGAAAACACAAAGCATGCAAGGGTCACAAACACACAATGGCACAATAGTGACTAACAGCGGGAAGAACAAGATTAAGTAGAAACACTAGAAAAATCAGGCAATAAGAACCCTAATCATAATGCAATATTGGAAATATACCAACATAATGGCGACATGCGCACATTAACATAATTAAAAAGATAGAAGGCGGCCACTAATCATGATTAGGTAGGAAAACGCAACGATTACGATCAATCGGTCAACCAAAACACAAAGGGAAGGAAGGAAGTCGAGTGAGAAAAATTGTAAAAGAAAAGAAATAAAAATATCGATGACACATCATGAAGACAGAGACCATGAATAATAGGGGCGAAGCTTGGAGCCATGGATCGCTTTAGGTAGTAGGACACCGGTTAAGGTGGATAATCGAAAAGTTGCAGGTCCCACTTGTTCGATAATACGGTAGGGACCGAATCAATGCAATTTAAAATTTCCAGCAAACATATTGGACTTATCATTATAAAAGAGTACTAATTGGTTTACCGTAAACACAAGGGTTTTGAGAAAATGATCGTGGGTTTTGGCTTGCCTAAGCTGCACTTTCTGCAGCACCAAGAAACTCTCAAGACATTGTTCATCCAGAGATCGTAAAGCCTCCAATCGAAAGGGAAAAGATTCTTCCGATAATAACTTTCATTCGAGGGCCACCCGCAGACTAGGAACCACCAGTTCCATAGGAGCAATCGCTTCCAATCCATATGCTAACTTGAAAGGAGTGGTTCCGATCGCCACTTTGTATGTGGTACGATAAGCCCATAATACAACAGGTAGGAATTGATCCCATCTTTCATGGCATTCCAATACCAGTTTCTTTAAGATGGTCAGCAGGGATTTATTTGTACTCTCTGCAAGTCCATTCGCTCGTGGGTAATACGGGGAGCTGAACTTATGCACAATTTGGAAAGCATTACTAAGCACTTGCATTAATGTATTTGCAAAGTGTGTACCTTGATTAGTTACTATCTCCAAGGGTAACCCATAGCGTGGGAAAATATCCTTCATCAAACATTTAGCTACCACAACAACTGTAGCTGACTGAAGAGCCCAAGCTTCGGCCCATCGAGTCAGAATGTATCAGTTAGAATGTATCGGTTACTGGTAACTATCGCAGGAGGAGTAATGGGGCCAATAAAATCCAAATCCCATTTTTGAAAAGGTTCAAGAGGCACAACTGGTTGGAGTGGAAAGAGATTGTAGCTCAGTGATGAGTAGCACCTCCTTTAATGTCAATCCGGGAAGACGTGAGGATGGTATGATGACCTCGAGCAAGTGGAGGCACAAGTGCGTGAGTGAGAAGCACACAAACATGCACACACATACACACACGCGCACACACGGCAAGACAAAGAGTGAGTAGCAATAGAGTTCTTAGATTACTTCCAAAAAGCTATTACAAGTTCGTTTCAATTACAATCCAACCCCAAAAATGAGCTCTCTAGCTTCTTTTATAGTTTTTGACTAGCTTTTGGCCCTGTCCAGACCTAGTGTCCGGCCTAGATAAAAATTAGGTTCCAGGGCTTATTTGAGGGCTCAAACGAGATCTAAAAAATACGAAAATTGGCAGGTAGATACTTCTAAAGCTCCTCAAGCTTAAGGACTCCTTGGCTTGCACAAAATGGAGCTACAAAAATATGAAATGGTATTTACAATGGTGTTCAGTGATTAAAATCACTATTTGTGTAGGGATTTTCTCTGTTGATTTGTCATACACCTCTTTGAGCTCCCTACTTGCTCTTTCTTCTTGTGTGCTCAACTCCTTGATGTCTGAAAAATTTAGATGGCCTATTTTCCAGATCTTCTTTGACTGCCATGTCTGCTTGTGCTGTCCCTTCGCTCTGACTCTCTTCGTCTTGTGGCTCCTTCGGTTCCCCGACTGCTGCCAACACCCCCCCCACTCTCGCGTCTGTCGCCCCTGACAGACCCTTGTCTAGAGGGTTTTTGAACATAATATTGGACGACATCGGAGGCTAGGTGGTGTTCTTCTAGTCGTAAGCCGCGTGCTAGATCTGTGAGCAAATCATCCCAATTCACAGGTCCGGGAACATCTGGATGAGGCACCCTGTTCTGAGTAAATAGTTCTCTCCACAGCAAATAATTGGAGGAGATGTGATGGTCTGGGTATAAAGATTTCGGAGTGATATTTCCAGAATCCTGTGATGAACATCTCCTCAAATGTCTGTTTAAAGCAGGCTGGGAGGTACTTGATTCTGGCATGCCAAGCATATATTACTTCAATTGATGGGCTGGTGCTCATATCGTACACCAGATCCTGGTTTCCTGTCACGAAGCCTGCTCCTGAGAAGTGGGGGTCCTTAATGTTCTTAAACGTCCTGAAAGTGATCAGCATTAATTCAAATATTTTCATACACATCTGGGCCATCACATCGCGATTATTGCGTAGCCGAATGCTCCAGTGACGGATTGTAGAGATCATGTAGTTCACCGTGGGGGGTCCTCGTGGAGGTGCTAGATAAACGTAATTTAACCATTTTGCGCAGGCTTTGATGTCTCTGACGGCAATAGTGAATTCAGGCCAGGTGCGTCTTCGAAGAACTGGAACGTAACAAGGATTATATTTAATAAACAACGGCATATTATTCCACGTTCGGACCATTTCAGGATATGTTTCCAAAAGTCTAATCCTCCAGGTGGGTTGATGGATGGACCCACGCTTAGCACTTTCCGGTATATCATCTGGACCAAATTGTGTAGCAAATGTGGGAGGCTTGCCGCATTGTCGTTGAATCTCGACGTTGTAATCTGCCAAAAGTATACAGTATGGCACATATTGGTCATTATTGGTGCCGATCCATCTATGATGAGACATGCTTCTGAAATATTCTGACTTTATGACAGTTTCTTCTAGGTTCGCTAGTGATTGGATCTGAATGGCCACCCGTTCTTCGTGGGTGTTCGCTGTCTTTTCCAGTGTCTGAAGCCACTCGGGTGCTTCCACTTCCAAGGTGTCTAGTCCCTCTGAGGTTCGTTGCCCTCCTGGCATTGGCATAGGAACATACGGTTCTTCGTACGAATCATCTACTTCAATAGGGACCAACTCTTCTGGCTCTGGTTCTACTACTAGAGAGGGCTGCCTCTCGTATGTCAGTAACCTCTTTTGTAATTCTGCCACCTGCTCAGTTAAGGCCTTTACCTCGTCTGAGGTAGAGGTTGATGGGACACTCTTCGGTTGTTCTTCCTGTTCCTTAAGTCTGCTCCGTAGTGTGTCACGTTCTCTTTCCAAGTCATCATGGGCTTCCAAAAGATCTGCATAGCTTTCCAAAATGGTTTTCATCATCTCCGAGGGAACTGCTTTGAACTCCTCTGGATCTATCTCGTGGGGAGAGCCTTCCATTGCCGCTTCCAGATTCTCTTCATTTTGTTTCTGCAGTCTCTTGTTCTCTTCAAGTGCTGTGGCCATATGTTTCCTGAGTAGCGCCAAGTTACGTCTGACTCGTAGGTTATCGGCCTGGTATACTTCGAGCAAGGCTTCTAGTTGTTTGACGCCTGATTCTTTCGATGGTTGGGGTGCCTCTAGTAGTGTTTGGTGAGCCTGCTCAAGCGTTGTATAGCGTTGATTCACATCTGCATTTTCCTCTTCAAGAATTGTAAGTTGCCTTTGTAAGTTCTGGTGATTTGTTGTCAGTTGTTGATACCGGCCGTCCAGAGCTCTGTACTCATTCTGAAGTTGATAGACACATTGATTTAAAGCTAGGAATATACTATGTACATTAGATGATGCAGGGAGGGGTGAAGATGCAGGGGAAATGGGGGCGGGAAAGGGAGTTGTGAATGATGTGGATGCAAGTGGAGATGTGGGTGGAGGGGGTATGGGAGATGGAGGTGGCATGGGGGGAGGGAGCGGTGCAGTGGCAGGAGATGTTTCCATAGTGTCACATGTTTGAGTGACCATGTAGATGGGGATCGTGGGTGGGGTGGATGTGACGTTAGTGAAGAGAGTGGTGAAAGTGGGCATGGTGACTCCCCCGAATTGGATTCCCGGAGAGAGTGGAATTCCCATGATGATTGTGGTGGTAGTAGACGTGGTGGCGATAGTGTCACGTGGTGGAGTGAGTTGTGTAGTGAGGGGTGGGGAGGGTGGTGACAGTGGTGCTTCCTGATGTTCGTCTGTTTGCGTTGTATCTCCTGGTGCTGATACATTGATATGAATTTGTTTCCCGGATCTCATGGGACGGGCGGGAACTCCTTTCTCAAATTGGTGAATGTAGGCCATTGCCTCATGGATGGCCTCATCCAATCCTACTGCATCTGCATGTAGGTTGATGGACTCGATGAACATATCATCCACACCTTCCTCTGCCAGCATTTGATTCATGAGTTTCTTGCCTGCTTCGAGTGACATTTTATGATGTTCTTGAACTAGCTGCATGGTTCGATATAGTCTTTTTATTTGTGCCGAATACGCGGGGGCACTTGCTAACTCTGAAAGTTCCTCATACTCTTGTTCTTCGTAGGCTTCTTCCCCTTGTTCGGTCTCTTGTTCATCGACGTCGACTTCTACAACTTGCGGTTGGGTGGGGGCTGACGTTGTTGTATGGGTTTGTGGTTCCTGAGCTTGCTCTGTTTCCGTTTCGAGATTAGAGTCGTAGATTAGTCTAGCCACTTCTTCATCAGTGAGATCATTGAGAGTAAAGCCCTGTGGGAATTCCAAGTCCGATGGGACGGGGGGAAACACCAGATTGGGTCCCTCTGTACTTGGTCTTGGTAGCCGAATGGTGAATGGTCTAATGCGTCGTGTCTGGGGAGGGGTAATCTCTAGTGTAGTGGTGGCTCCCCTTGGTTGAGCACAGGGTAATTGGACTCCCCCTCTCATCTTCTTTGATGGAGGACCTGCCGCTGATAGCCTTCTCTGGAATTCCTGGGCCCGGGACCATACGAGTGCCCGCTGAATAGGCACGTCATAGGCTAGACATCGATAGATTATCTTGGTCAGAGCACAACACCCGTGGAGCACATTTTTCTGCTTCTTGTTCCACCGTTGATGGGCTAGGTGGATCTGATCTATGATCCAATGTGGTACGTTGATAGGGAGGTTTTCTGTCTCTGCCAAATACAAGCTAAACCATATCTTCTTTGGGGGCATGGTGAATCTTTCCTGGGCAAGGAAAGCAAAATGCTGCATGACGGTCCGTAGGTGAAGGGCGATGGTCGGTGTCATTGCTACCATATCCTTCAGCTTGTTGAGATCTTTATGTTTCATTCTGCCTGGAACCATTGTTTCCTTTTCAGTAGGAATGTGCATACCATACATGCCCAATGCTTCTCGTACCAGATTGAGGGTCAGTTTGAATCTTTTAAGTTCGTGGCCTGGCAATAGTGAGGGTAACACAAAAGTGCTGTCGCCTCCCTTGGCCCTGCTAGGAGTGATGGTACTGATAAGATAAGAACAACGTAAGAAATCTGGCTTTGGTAAGTGGGCCCTGAAATAACTGTCCAGGCCAGCTTTGGTCCATACTGAACGCATGACTTCGGCATTCTGATAGCTCTCAAATTCGCGCGTGAAAAAATGGTAGCGTCCCCATTTACCATTAAACTCCAATTCAGCTTCCCAAAAATAGGTTCCATCACCCAATGGTCCTGCAACATCACTGAACCAATGAGCGTGTTTGCCCACTTGAGAGGTGTGCCCCTGGGGAGGATCCTGAACTGGGAGTACATGCATAGCTTGAAGTTCTTGCGGTCTTTCGGTGAGATGTGGTTCGAGGAGGAGTGTTTCTATATCCACAATCTGTGCGCTGGATCCGGCGTGAGAACTGGCACCTCCGACTTCTGCCATGGCCCTGCTTGCTTGTTGGTTCTGTGAGAATATAGAACCAGGAGTTAACATCGTAATGGACAAAATAAACCCGTTGTTGTCCCCGTTACAACATTAACGTGAGGTAGATGATGAGTCAGTGGTTAGTACGTGCACGATGACAGTGTGTGTAGTTAATGCCTGGACAGTCCTAGGAGCTAGATGGAAAGATGCACTGTCTGACTAATGCAGTTAGTAAGTGGAGATGAATTCACAGATTGGGGTCGGGGGGTTTATTACAAGTCTTAGGTTGCCAAACACCATGAATGGCTTTTGGTCTTGGTTTTGTGGAGATTCGGGAGGGTTGCATGAGTAATTATGCTGGGAGTTGTTGTGTCATTGGGACCCCTTTACGAGTGAGTCTGTGCGTGCTTCTAGGTGGTAGTGTGTTCGAGTGTATCAGACAAGAGTGGGTGGCGGCTGCTTGAACGAGTGAACCCTGTCGTGTATGATGTGAATTGTGTGGGGATAGTTGAGCCCGCAAGCAAGCCTTAGGCACCCAAATTTGTCTTGATTGTGGGTCAGCCTTCATCAACTTCTTGGGTACCCAAATGGATTTCACTTTCTCAACAGAGGTTTTAGGAGTCCTCTTATTAGCATCAAGTCGTTGATTACTAATAGGAAGTTGAGACCGTTGTTGCGACTTAGTTACGGTCGGCAGCTCGTCTTTCCGCACCCACATTTGTTTCATTGGCTGAGTTGTTCTGCTTCGCGCGTTCTTTTGGTCTCTTGCCTGGAGAGTCTTCAGTGATTGATCTGCCCTTAGTTGCTGCCTCCTTCTGGCCTTTGGAAAAGAAGGGAGTTCCCTTGTGGTTCTGACTCCTTTTTTGAGATCTTCATTCTTCTGCATCACATAGCCTTGGACAAGAACAACATGGTCAACTTCATGTGTACCCCTGGAGGGACCAGGAGTCCGTGCCTTTTCTAGTTCCTTGAGTGCTCCATTATTTAACTCAATTGTAATTCTAGTTTGATTCACCCATACCTGAAGAAGTCCACTTCTTAGGTTTAAGTTGACTGCTTGGTCATAGATCCAGTCTTGACCCAAGACAAGGGGTTCAGTGAGGTCCTCATCTTGACATACTAGTACTTTAACTGTCATTGCCTCATCATGAATATAGAGGGGAAGTTCCACCTCGCCCATGCAAGGGGTTTCCACGCCTCCCAATCCTATGAGATATGCTTCCACAGGATTGACAGTTAATTGCAGCTCTTGACAGTAAGACAATTTAACAGCACTAGTGGCTGCACCTGAGTCAATCAAGGCTCTTACGGTCCTTGCACTCTTTCCTTGTCCTATATCTAAGGTTATGAAAGGACGTCGATCAGTTATCCTATGTGAGCTAACACCTGAAATTTCACACATAGCCACGTCATATCCTTGATCTGCATATGCATCTTGCCTAGGGTGCTCTCTACCTTGTCTCCTTAATTTCATTCTCCGTATGCGCTCTAGGGCTTCTGCTTGAGCTTCTTCTCGAATTCGCTTTTCTTCCTCTTTGCGTTTCTTAGCAGTATTGAGTCGACTTAGCATTTCCTCTGTGAGAGGTTCCTGATACAACTCGACTCTGCATCCGCTGATATAACTTGGGAGAACATCGCCTTCTAATGTGGCTAGTTGCACTGCTCCACTTGTTGAGATTCTGTTAATGATCAGGGGTCCGTAGCCTCTCTTCTCCAGTTTCCTCGCATGTTGCTTCAGTGTGTAGACTAAAACTAAGTCGCCTGCCTTTAAACCCTTATCCTTAACGTGGGCATCAAAGTATGCCTTCTGTCGTTTCTTTGCTGCATATATCCCTGCAGCTGCCCTCAGTCTTGTTTCTCCTAATCGTTCAAGGTCAAAAAGTCTAGAGGAGAGTTCATGACCCGTCCATTCATGCTCTTGTGCCACTTTCAATGTAGGTATCAAAAAGTCTAAAGGTAGCACAGCATTTTGACCAAACACCATTTGAAAGGGAGTGGCTTGGAGTACCGTTTTGTAGGCGACTCGGTATGCCCAAACAGCATGGTGTAGCTGTTTGTCCCAATCAGAGCGTTTATTATTCACGAGCTTGGTCAACACATTGCACAAAATCTTGTTTGTGCTTTCGGCTTGCCGATTAGCTTGTGGGTGGTAGGGGGCATACTTCTTATGAACTACCAAGAATTCTTGGAGCAATTTTTCAATTACTTCGTTCAAGAAGTGAGTGCCTCTATCACTTACTAACTCTATAGGTAGCCCGTATCTTGTGAATACATTCTCAAACAAAAACGTAGCTGTTGTTTGAGCATCGTTCTTCGTTGTGGCTTTTACCTCTACCCACTTTGTTAGATAGTCTATCGCAACAATGATATATTCTGCATGGGAACCCTTAGCTGGGGGATTAATAGAACCTACAAAGTCTATTCCCCACTTAGAGAATGCACGTCCACCCATCATAGGTTTCAGTGGCATCTCATCTTTACGTATAGGATATTGAGTTCTCTGACAGACATCACAACGTTTCACATAGGTATGTGCATCCATGTGAAGGGTCGGCCACCAGAAGCCCGCAAATAGTATTGCCTTGATCACCCGATCTGGTCCAAAGTGTCCTCCTGCTACACCTTGGTGAGCAGTGTCCAAGATCTTGAGATACTCACTCTCATGGACACATAGTCTCAGGTAACCATCCTTACCACGCTTGTAGAGATTATCACCAATGAGTGAGTAATCCTAGGCTTCTTGTTCTAAACTCCTTTTCCTAGCCAGAGTCATGTCTGGAGGGAATGTTTTCGTCCTCAGGAAGGATACTAGTGGTTCACTCCAATCTGGCACTATGGAAACTTGATAAAGAGTGGCATGTTCCACAGGTGGTTTAGTGCAGCAGATTGGGCATTCCTTGCACAACTTTTGGACGTCAGCTTCCATAGTCGGCCAATGTACTCCTAGTCTCCTTAGTGTCTGTAAGGTTCGTTGCTTTGAGTAGTGTTGCTCTAATGTGCCTACATGTGCTAATTGCAACCATTTAGCGTACTCATCCTCTTCCACACAACAAGCCAAGATTCCTTGATCTGTGTGCTTGTACATACTTCCTGCCATGATGTGATACTTTTGGGCCTTAACTACCTCCCTATCCTGTGTGGGTATTACTGGGTGGTTAGGCCCGTATGTCAATACTGGCACTAATGGCTTAGCCCACTGCGGCACCACTTCCAAATTAAACAAGTAAGCATCAGGAAGGTCATCTGACACTCCTTGTGGGGCTTCTCCAGATGTGAGCCGAGAAAGGTGATCTGCTCTCAAATGAGTCCTCCCTTTCCTTACCACAACCTCGAAATCATATTCCATTAGTAAGAGAAACCATCTTACTAATCTTCCTGTATTGCATGGCTTGTTCACAAGGTATAACAATGCTTGGTGGTCGATAAAAAATTTAAACTTTTTTGCAAGCAAATAGTGTCTAAATTTCTTAACTGCATAAACCATGCCTAAGCCTTCTCTCTCAGTAGTGGTATAATTTCGTTCAGCTGCATTCAATTGTCTACTAGCGTAGGCAATTGGAAGATCCATATGACCTTCACCAGTAGGTTGCACGAGTACACACCCAATAGCATAATTGGATGCATCCACATGAACATGGAATGGCTTGTTCCAATCTAGTGTGGTTAAGATTGGTGCTGAACATAATCGCCGTTTAAGCTCATTGAAGGAATTCTCACATTCATCAGTCCACTCAAAGTTAGTCAGAAGTCCGTACATGGGCTTTGCAATGACAGCCACTCTTTGACACTATGTGTCCTAGAATCTTGCCTTGCCTGACCATAAAGACGCACTTTTCTGGGTTCAGGCAGACTTGATATTCTCTACACTTGTCAAAGATTTGTCTGAGTTCGGGAATATGGGTTTGTCTGATGTTGGAATGAGCACAAAGGTCATCAACATAGACTTCTAAGTTTTTCCTCAGGAATTCCTTAAATACATGGCACATCAGCCTCTGGAAGGTAGCTGGTGCATTGGTAAGCCCAAATGGCATTACACGAAAGGCAAATATACCCCACTCTGTGGCAAAAGCTGTTTTATGCTGATCTTCTAGAGCTATGGCTACTTGATTGTAGCCCGAAAATCCATCAAGGAAGCTGTACACTTCCTTGCCTGCTACTCGTTCTAAGAGATGTTCTGTGATGGGAAGCGGATAGTTATCTCGAATTGTGGCTGCATTGACCTTCTTCAAGTTAATGCATACCTGCAATTTGCCGTTCTTCTTGGGCACCACTACAATGGGGGATACCCATTCAGTGTGCTCAATTTCATAGATAAATCCAGCTTCAATCAGTCTATCTATCTCCTCTTTGATCTTAGCCGCATAATTATCGTTATACGTATATGGCTTTTGCTTAGAGGGTTTGGCGTCTGAGGTCATGGGGATAGTGTGTGAACATATGTCAGGGTCTACACCCTTCAAATCCTTGTAACTCCAAGCGAATACATCTCTGTATTCTCTTAGCAAGGCTATTAGCTCTTGTTCTTCCTCTTCTGTCAGGTCATGGCCTATGTACGTGGATCTCTCCTCTCCTTCTTCTAGGTCCACAACTATTTTCTTCGTGGTTTCTTTGTTATCATAGGCCTCCCCTGATTGCGCCTCTCGTTTCGGCATTCTGATCATGACTCTCCTGTCATCTATCTCATATTTCTTAAAATTTTCTGGGACCTCAAACAAAGATTCTTCCTCTTCTGGTGTGACTGCTCTCTTCTTTCTTTTCTTCCCTTCTTCCTTCGGGGTCACATGTGTGGCTAGCCTTACCTCACTTGTAAGCTCTCCGTGCCTTTGGGGTTGAAATTCTACTCCATAGAAATATTCTTCATCTGATGCAAAAGGTGGATCCATAATGATCGACTCTAGATCGGAGTCACTTGTCTCCTCAATTGCATCAGGGCTAGGTTCGCACTCTTCTAATACTGCCTCTCCCATGATGGGCTCTATGGAGAAAACTGAAATGTCATAGCCATCCTCATCACAGGGGGGTGTCCATTGTTCCTCATTGATGGCTACATCCATTGTTGCTAGGATTTCTGCCCAGCCATGGGGTTCAAATTCCTCATCAGGAAAGACTACAGGTGCATAGGCTGGGTCTTGAATTGATCTATGGTTTTCTTTTGCACCTACCTCTCTGGCTTTCTCTCTCTTCTCTTCTTCTACTCCTACCTTACACATCCATAAGTGGGTGTCTTCATGCATCCACGAGGATCCTGATCCTATGGAATGCACAGATTCCGTATCATCTTTGGCTCTATGGATGGGATTCCATTGGATAGTGGGAACATCTCTATGAGAGTAATCTTTGAGATTCACTTTGGTCGTAACACCCAAGTGTTGCAGGTACAAAGAATTGGTTCCCCAGTCCTGTACCACTTGCAACTGTCGCATAAAAGGTCGTCCCAAGATCATCTCATAGGCCTGATTTTTGCTGAAGTCACATATGGCAAATGTGTGCTCAAACTCGACACCACAGGTGGTGAGAGTTATTCCTTCTAGCAATCCTAAGGGTCTCTCAATATGACCATCGGCCATCTGCAATTTCATTCTCGTTGGCCTGAGTGCTGGCTTGCCCCAACGCTTCCATAGGGGTGGTGGCAATTGCAACTCCTGCACCTGAGTCCAAAATTGCCTTGGTAGTGTACTCCTGGTAGGTAATGGGAAGATAGGTGTTCCCTTCTTCACCTTTACACATATCTCCTATCTTATCCAAGGGTATCTCTGGCACTGTCCTATGTGATCCTACCTGGGAACGAGGTTTTGCTATCTCGGGCACTTCTGGTCTAACCTTAAGCAGCTCTTCCAAAGTGAGATTGCACTGCACTTTGGTGTTCTTCACTACCTCTGTGTTCCTAGGTATGACTGAATCTTCGTTTCTCATCATGACTGTAGGTGCTCTCATACAGGTGGACTTTGCTTCCCATGGGCCTGTGAAATGGGGTAGTTCTTGTAAAGAATTAGACTCGAAGTCTAATCTTTCTTGAGATTGGGTACTCTCCTGCTCCCCATATATGGATGGGATGTCTTGTGGGAATTGGTCGTGTGCATCATCCACAAGTTCAATGGGAGGAGGGACTTCACTTTCCTTAGCCCATTTGTCTTCTTGAATCTCGCGTAGGAATTCTGGTGTGAACCGATTCATAGAAGATGATGTGTCTGGCTCCGTAGAGTTAGGCACATAGGCTTCAGGCACATAGGCTTCCTGGGTAGGAAGACCTGCTCTTTCACTAGCCTTGTCATGGTGTTGAGGGGCGAGTTCCTTTTGTGATTGTGCCATTAGATTCTCCATTCTTTCTAGGGAAGGGGGATTGTCTGGTTCAGTGGAATTGGGCACATAAGCTTTCAATGGGGGATGGGTCATGTTTTTGCTTGCTTTATCTCTTTCTTGATTTTTTTCTTCCTTGGCAGATCTTGCAATTATGCCCTCTAACTTCTCTAGAAGTCCATCCAAGTGTAATTGCGTCTTGGCTGAGCCCGAGTAATTGAAAAGGCGACTGGCTTCAAACATAGTCTGAGCCAATGCGACCATTTTCGCACAAAGCTTGGTTCTTTCTATCTCTAGGTTAGCTCTAGGGTAGCACTTGTCATGATCCGTTACATTTGGCCCTTCTTGGATTCTGGCCTGATGTGCTTTAAGCATCATGTCTATGTCTTCAGGAGTGGGGTCAGCTAATACTGATCCTGCTCGGGGTGGTGGGTGGGTTACGTGGGGTGTATTAGAGGGTGGAGGGATGGAGGGTGATGGGGATGGTAGCGGTGGAAATGTGTGAGAGTGCGGTTGAGATGTGATCTCTATGATTTTGGCCTTGGTTTCTCGCAGACTTTCCTCTAGTTTTCTCATCTTCTTTGCCCATTGCCTTTTCATTCTTTCACGACTATCTCTCCAAGCTCTAGTTCTTTTCTTTGTCATGCTCTCGGTTTCACTAACTTCTGGGCTCTTTTCCTGGCCTACCCCTTGGTTTTGTTGCAATGCCTGAGCTCTAGTCACTACCTGTACTGGTGCAGTGGAAGTCACGCTCCCTGAGGAGTCTACTACTAACCCAATAACGTTAATAGGAGTGATTTTTGGCATATTATTAGGATTTTTAGGGCAACCTCGTAAGAGATGCTCCTTCCCACACTCTTGGCAATAGCCTTGGATCGTTACTGACTGGGTTTGAGTAGGTGGAGGCAAGGGACAATCACGAATGAGATGATCTCCCTGACATCGGTAGCAAGGTCCTCTAGGGAATGGGGGTCTTACCTGCCTAGGTTGGGGTCTAGGGTTGGGGTTTGCGTACATGACATTTGTGTAATCTGATTCCCAACTAGGTTCATTTGGCTCTTCACTATAGTAAGACTCACCATGTTCAGGAGACTGCATGTAGTATGCCTGGGGACTGTCAACATGTGTAGAATCGAAGCTATGGTCACTGGGATCACTTTCTGAAAGCAATGGTGTTACGGGGACTATAGCTCTATTCAGGTTTTCTTCTGCAGCTGCATACTTTACAGGGATCACGTTGGATGGAGCTGGAGGTTGTTGGGCTAACACAGGCTGAGGCCTTTGCTGGGCTTGGTATTGTGGTTGGTAGGTTTGTTGAGGCCTAGCATACTGTTGTGGTTGGTATTGGTTCTGGTATCTACCTTGTTGAGGGTATGTCTGAGGGTAGGTTTGCCTAACTCCTTGCTTGTTGTATGGGCAGTCTTGTGCTGTGTGATTTGTGTATCTTCGTTCTATAGTGCAGTACTGGCTACTAGGATTTACTTGGGGTTGGGCCGTATTGGGACATACATTTGCCATGTGGTCGCCGCCACAAGTATAGCATCTTTTTACAGGGGCGAACCTTGGGATTTGTTTACTAGAGACACCTAGTTTCTGAGCAACTTTCTCTACAAGTTCCTCGATCGATGTGGATTGCGTGGAAGAGAGGCTAGAGGCACTATCTGAATCTTTGTATATCTTGGAAAGCTCTAACTCCTCCCCTAGGTTATCCTCAATGTCAATGCACATGCGTACACACTCTTCTATGGTCCTAGGGTCTTTCAAGTACACATATGATCTTAATTTGGTACTTAGCAATCCATCCAAGAATAAAGCCACTTGCTTGGCTGGTGTGGGTAGCTCCGAAATAGGGCATCTTTCAAGATATTGCCTAAATCTTCGTCCTGCAAGTCTTACGGTCTCTTGAGGGGTTTTCTTGAAGCTGTGAATCAATGAGGAGGTATTATGTCTTATGCCACTCTTAGAGAATTCAATAACGAAAGCCTCCAGGAGTTGGTCTATGCTCCTAAACTGTCTCTCATTCAATGGTTGGAACCACGTAAGGGCTGTGTTCCTAAGGGTTAGACCAAAGGCATTATATTGTGTGAATAGGTCCTCCACTTGTTCTGCTCTCAAGACTTGCCTAAACTCAGCCACATGATCGTATGGATCTCCAGTGCCATCGAAGTAGTTCTTCATGGACTTGACTAGATGAGTTGGTCTCAAAGTCCTTGTGTGCTCTCTAGGTCGGGGTAGAGGGAACTCATCCGCATTTCTTTGATTCCTGTGAGCTCTATGTATCTCGGATTCCATCCTATTTGTTTCCATCCTTGTTCTTTCTCTGCCCCCTGGGTTAGCAAAGCTTACTTCTGGCCTATCTCTACTTCTGTCTCTTTGAGTTCCATGAGCTTGAGATGTTCGCGCTCCAAGGTGACCGTAGGACACATTTGATCTTGGTTGGGGGAAAATAATTTCACCTTTCCAAGTGTAAGCATGCCTATCATTTTCTGTCACCACGAAGATCCTCTCTGAGGCGTGATCTAAGTAGGTCACTCTGCCTGGGCTATCAGGATCCTTAAACTCATAGATCATGATTGTTCCTATATCAAATGGCTGATCAGATTTATATCTCCAAAAGGCTTCTTCAGTTTCTCGGTTCAGAAGAAGATCTATGCTCTTATTATCTTGGGGAATCCACTCTGGTGTGATAATCGTCGTAAGAACAGATTTCCCTCGAGGGGTCCTCGGTTCTACTCCCATGTTTCCTTGCTCTAGGTCATCTAAGTCCGATTCTGGGACTACGTTCCCAAATTCATCAGTCCTATCTGGGTGACTGGTGACTACATATATTGTCCCTTCCTTGTCCATGTATGCTCCATTTTCAAACTTGACAGCTGGGCGCTCTAGTCCAATGGATTGGTCAGGGTCTTTAATCTGGACCACCGCTCTTCCTAGGCCGTCCTCATAGATGCTAGCACCTAATCGGTTGGTCCTAAGGTATTCCAACTGCGTTTTGTAAGGGCCTTCTACCCTGTACAAGTATGGCACTCCTGAACTTCCTGTAGGTCTCTCCATACCTTGAGACATCTCTGGTTCACTCGTCTCAGAGTTAGGGTAGTATGAGTGGTGGCTCAACTGCTGGGCCCAAGACCTAGCAGTGTGATTAACACTAGCCTCTGAAGACCTAAGGCTTTGTCTCTCCCTCACTAGATGTCGCCCTAATCTAAGGTTCATATGCCTAACTGATTAACCCAATTTCCCAGGTACAACCACGTTTTTGAGTCCTTTGTATCAATACTTAATTCCCTTTTTTATGTTGATTATCGTGTTTATACTCTTGTTTGATATCACGTCGTTAGGAATACTTGAGTTTAATTTCGCACTTTAGTTTGGTCGTTTTCACGTTAGGTTCTTTTCCTTTAAGGTTGTCGTTCACACACACAGGTTATCTCTTGACTTGAACTTGATTTCTTATGTAGTCTTTGATTTATCGCGTGCCTATCGTTGCCTGGAATTACTTCTAACACTACCCGCACTTAGCCTAAACTAAGAATTGACAGAGGGTGTTGTGGGTTTTCCAACCTTGAAGTCCTTTCCTTGTGTTGTTGCCCTGGTGTGCCCAGGACGCGTGTTCCCAAGCCTGCACTTACTCTTGCTTTGCGTATCCTTCGATGCTCTCAAAGGACCTGTAAAAGGCCCAAGATTAGCTCAAGACTTAAATTCAAAAGACAACCCCAAGCACTTCCATTCATGTAACTCAAATACCAATTAGCCCATTGGTTTTATGGAAAATAATTCTAGGGATCCCTGAATTTTGTTCCCCGCGAGCTTTCCAACAAAACAAGAATCACAGCAATTGGATTTCGTATGAGGAAGTTATGTCAGTTCAGGGTTTTGGGGCTAAAACAGGATTAAACTACGTTACCAGGCAAACAGGAATTCTCGGGTTACTTGGGTCATGCCCTCGTAATGCAATACTACACCCTAGTGTTTGTCCCACACTTGGCCACAATTTAGACCATTATTTTTGCCTTAAAAATTTGACCTAATTTGCCCTTCTAACATGTTCGCAAAGTCTGTCGGTCGCGATTGACAGGTCAGTCGCGATCGACGTGTCGATCGCGATTGACAGGTCCGTCGTGGCTGTCAGTCGCGATTGACTGGTCAGTCGTGATTGACAAGTGGCTCGAAAAGTCAATCAGTCATGGTCAAAGGGTCGTTGACTCTGTCAGTTGCGATTGATGAGTCGATCGCGATTGACAGGTCGGTCGCGAGGTCTGTCCGTCGTGGTCAAACAATCGTTGACTCTGTCGATCGCGATTGATGTGTCGATCGCGATTGACAGGTCCGTCGCGAGGGTCTGTCCGTCATGGTCAAACAATCGTTGACTCTGTCGATCGCGATTGATGTGTCGATCGCGATTGACAGGTCCGTCGCGAGGGTCTGTCCGTCGTGGTCAAACAATCGTTGACTGTGTCGGTCGCGATTGACAGAGCCGTCGTGGGCTGTCAGTCGCGATTGACTGGTCGATCGCGATTGATGGCTCGATCGCGATTGACACCTGTCACGCGTATGATCCGTCGGTCGTGGTCAATCGATCGTTGACTATGTCGGTCGCGATTGACAGAGCCGTCGTGGGCTCTCAGTCGCGATTGACTGGTCGATCGCGATTGACAGGTCTGTCCGTCGTGGTTTGTCGATTGCGATTGATAGAGCGATCGCGATTGACAGAAATCTGATGAATTTCAAAAATCTAAGCACATTTTTGGGAATCTCTAGGCCTGTAGATCATGGTTTTGCACTTTGTTTGACAATTTGAGCATTTTTTCTGTCGGTCGCGATTGACAGAGGTCGGCGACACACAGACAGTTACTGCGAACTCCGTACCTGCGCAGAGTGCTGGGGATGGTGATACAGCAAGAACCTGCAGAGTGCTCAAAAAACATGCAAGAAACAACGCACGCAATATCGCTCTCTCGCTCTCTCTCACAAGTGAAATGAGGTAAATGAAAGGGGGAAGGAGATATAGTCAGAAAACTGAAATTTTTTGCGATGATGGAGATGGAGGTGGGAGATGGTGATGATGATGATGGTGATGAAGATGGTGTAGAAAAAACAAGAAAATGGATGAAAGTGAAGAAATTACCTACAACTCCAACGCGTCAACTCTACGTCTTAACATCACACGCTCGTCCTCAAAGCTCGATCCCCGGCAACGGCGCCAAAATTTGGTGTAGCTCAGTGATGAGTAGCACCTCCTTTAATGTCAATCCGGGAAGACGTGAGGATGGTATGATGACCTCGAGCAAGTGGAGGCACAAGTGCGTGAGTGAGAAGCACACAAACATGCACACACATACACACACACGCGCACACACGGCAAGACAAAGAGTGAGTAGCAATAGAGTTCTTAGATTACTTCCAAAAAGCTATTACAAGTTCGTTTCAATTACAATCCAACCGCAAAAATGAGCTCTCTAGCTCCTTTTATAGTTTTTGACTAGCTTTTGGCCCTGTCCAGACCTAGTGTCCGGCCTAGTTAAAAATTAGGTTCCAGGGCTTATTTGAGGGCTCAAATGAGATCTACAAAATACGAAAATTGGCAGGTAGATACTTCTAAAGCTCCTCAAGCTCAAGGACTCCTTGGCTTGCACAAAATGGAGCTACAAAAATATGAAATGGTATTTACAATGGTGTTCAGTGATTAAAATCACTATTTGTGTAGGGATTTTCTCTGTTGATTTGTCATACACCTCTTTGAGCTCCCTACTTGCTCTTTCTTCTTGTGTGCTCAACTCCTTGATGTCTGAAAAATTTAGATGGCCTATTTTCCAGATCTTCTTTGACTGCCATGTCTGCTTGTTGTTGGAAGTGAGGTAGGCCCTTAGGCTCATGTCATAGGTCCATGGTTCCATAGTTCCAGTCATGTACAACATTAATTCCAGCAATCTTCCATATTGACAAAACATGAACATACCACAACTTAATCATACAGATGATGAGACAAAGATAGAGAAAGAATAGACATGTGTAAGGTGTTACGTAAGCCATCGCTTACTCATAGTATCATATATACCAATGTTGAGTGTACAATGTGGGAGCAAAACTCTCAACCACTCTATGTGATGAGAAATAGATGAATGAGTGAATGTACAATGTAACAAACATATTCAGATGTATGGGCAGTAATCTGAATATACATGAGATGTGTGACCTTATAGGTTATAGAAGAGTGAATATGAGTGACTGAATGAGGAAGGATCAGTGTGAAACTGATGGTCAACAAACCTACATCTAAACTTAGGCTATGGAAGACCCTAAGTTAGATATGTGTGTGAAAAGATCACATACTTATAAAGTAGCATAGAATGCTAACAAGATTGTTGCCGGAAATCCTCAAACTCATGTGAACACACCTTCTCAAACACCTCATAAAAATATGCATAAAGCATATAAGTACTGATTCTCTTGTACCTATGCCGAATAGGACTCCTTCTGATATGAACGCCACAGCTTCCATAAACTTCAAGTAGTACCTGTGTGCATAAAGAGAATATGTACCTGAATACTTAACATAAGATGTAAATCTTATGTTAATCACCATCTAATGTCTTTGAAGTAGGCCGACATCTTCTTGTAGAAGACAATCTTCAACCTAATATCTTGCTATAGAAGATAATCTTCAAAATCATGTAGATGGTCCCATCCAATGTCTTTGAAGTAGCCAGACATCTTCTTGTAGAAGATAATCTTCAACCTAACATCTTCTTGTAGAAGATGATCTTCAAATACATCATGTAGATGGGCGATCCTCACCATCAAGCTGCTAATAATCAAATTCTTCTTGCCGTGAACAACAGATGCTACACATGCTGTAATCTGAGAGCATGACCAACCTTTGACAAATAGGACATTGTTTCCAACAATCCCCCCTGCAATGTCATATTGGTACAATCTGGATTGAATCTGCAAACTGTCATAAGCTGCAAACTACCACAAGCTTCAAGCTTGTACTCCCGCACTTCAGAACTTGTTCTTCAAAAGTCTTTTCTTTAAAAGTCTTCTTCAAAACTGAATTTGACTTTCTTTCAAAAAACCTGAATTTGCTGAATATGAACCATAATATGTGAGAAAATATGCAAACTAGATATCCAATAGTGTACACATCAAGCAATCACTGCTTGACAACTAATATAGCATGAATTTTCTCTTGAACCTGCTATCTCCTGTTTTTACAAACCTGAAAACATACACTAGGATCCACATATTTGCATTTACCTTCCAAAAAGGTTTCTCAATGTACTTCTGTTGTGTCATGTAAATACACTAAACAAAATCAGGAACTGAATCCTAGAACCTGTGACTATCAACTCACAACGTAGTGTATTATGAACACTGCTGGTTCATCTCTGACTGTACTCAAGTCAAATCAACTCAACTCAACTGAAATATGAGTCAAAAATCTATGATGTCATCGTGTCTTCATCCTTTAAATCCTTCATACCTCTTTCCTTCAAAACTTGGTATAAACATATATGTGCGCACTTCTGAAATATACCTTTCTGAAATATCAAGTTTCTCCTCAATAGAACTCTGGAACCTTCTCCTGAACAGGAACATCCTAACAGGAGTTTTCTCCAAACATTCTTCTTCTTCCTTCTTCTTTCAAAGCTGGAACATAAAGAGAACCTGACAAAGGAAATATAGGAATACCTGAAATAGGAATACCTTTAGGTATGACTCTGCATTCTTTTACATATGGCTTGAAAATAAGTCTTCATGTTTCATCACCCCCCTGGATGACTTAACACTAGTGTCCAGTATTCTTCAAATATATCAAACTTTATGAAATGTGGAACGTCTTCCTTCATAAATCTGATGTTCAGTGATCAATACCTGTATCTGAAACAAAATCTCTGAACCCTTTTTTATTAGCACTGCAGTTGCTAATAGCTTTTTACTGTAAGTCTTCAGCTTCCCATATTATAGAATAAGGTTAGCTGATAAAACCTTGCTGAAAGCATTTTAGGATTCATACCCTTCTGCACATAACAAGTATTTCTATCTCTTTGCAACACAAATCTGATAGAATCTGAATCTTTGACTTACTTCTCCAATGTTAAGAATCTTCACAAACAAAGGATAGACAACTGAATCATAAATACTCAAGATCATATAAGATCATACGAGATCAATGATCTCTCCTGTGTAGAATCTGCTGTCATCAAACCTTCATAACTGAATGTTTGATTCACTTCCTGAATGTCTCCAAGTGTCCATGCTTCTCAAAAAGTTGTAAAACTTTTCTTCAAACAAATCCTTCAAGGAATCTGCAATTCCTACTTGAAACATAAGTGGACAAACTTCTCACCTTGAGAACTCCAAAAGCTGCAAGTTGATACTTCATAACTTTCATATTTTACCCGGGTGAAATGTGATAGTACCTGCTTGATTTTCTTTTGGCTAACTCCACTTTTCAATAAAGTGATAGGATATGATGGAACACCTTTTTGAATACAAGCATGTATCCAAAAAACTAGACAATCATAAAAAGTAGATTCTACAAATGACCTGTACATCAGCAAATCTGAATTTTCTGAAGTTTCTGAAAATACTGAGTATGAGGTAACCTTTTCCAAACATAAAACCTCAACGCAAGTCTTCAACATCTTGTACAAAAAACTCTTTTACCTCAAGAGTTATATAAAGAAGAAATATACTTCTCTGCAAGTTGTCATATACCAAGTAGCTCTGTATTGACAGTCCAAGAATTCTTTGAGGGAACATATAAGCTGCCTGCTTAAAAAGCTTCAACATAACTCATACACATATGAGTGCCTTTGTTTCTCTCAATGCAATTCTTTGTCAAATCTACTAAATCATGACCAAGTGTAATGCAAAACAAGAAACTGCTTCTTCTTCAAACAAGATGTTCTCGTAGACTTGTCTTTGGATGTAGAGGAAATAGGAAAAGTATATGGAAAATATATGAGAAAAGGAAGCCTTACTTTTCTTTTGGAAATGATGGACTTTCTTCTTCTGCATCTTTCTTCCACCTGATGATGTCAACATCTTCAAACTTCTCTTCCATACCTTTTGTTCTCTTCATCTTGAAGTAGCAAACACTCTTAACTTCTTCAACTGAACTTTTCTCTTCCTCTAATGCTAAGAGTAAGAGATAAAACAAACATGGTATATAAATGGAAGCTGAATATAGAAACATGTTTTATCATCTCCTCATATCTCTGAATCAAAATTCTGCTTCAAATGTCTGAAATGACTAAATCCACCAATCTTTTGTATGAATGATGAATTACCCTTCTAGAGTTACCTTCTCTAGATACATTTGTACCTTGATATCCAACCAACTTACAACAGAAAATTGGCTGAAAACACTCATCTCATCTCTGCACTTGTCTTCTTAGATGAACTTTCTTGCCATGAAAGAGATTTCTGAAAACTCTCTAGAAAAACCTCTAGATACCTGTTTTGATGTAGCCTTTAACTTTCAAATAATGAAAGTGTACAAAAGCATTCCTTGAATCTCTTCAAATCTCTTCATAACTACTCTTCTAAGATATGACCTGCAAATGATAATCTGATAGTAGAAACTAATACCTGTGATTTGATGTTGATATGCTTCCTTCATCTTCTCTAAACCATTGTTCTTCCTTGAATTTGAAGTAGTCTTCTCTTCATCAAGTCTGGGTCTTCAAACAATACTTTTGTAAAGTATTTGCATACTCTTCCAAAAATATTCGGTTGCTAACAGATCATCAACTTCATACTCCACACTGATGAATGTAACTGAAGTGTCTAATTCTCAAATCTCTACTCATCTAGATTAAGTGTGTATGTCAAATGTCAAATGTTAGAAGATGCTTTCAAATCATATATTGTAAATCTGGAATTCTGGAAACCTGTGAATATGAGAGCCTTAATGCATTGATGCCAAAGATCTAAAGTTCTGTAACCAAAACCTTAGTGCTCTGATACCAAATCCCTAAAGCTCTGATACCAAATGTTGGAAGTGAGGTAGGCCCTTAGGCTCATGTCATAGGTCCATGGTTCCATAGTTCCAGTCATGTACAACATTAATTCCAGCAATCTTCCATATTGACAAAACATGAACATACCATAACTTAATCATACAGATGATGAGACAAAGATAGAGAAAGAATAGACAACATGTGTAAGGTGTTACGTAAGCCATCGCTTACTCATAGTATCATATATACCAATGTTGAGTGTACAATGTGGGAGCAAAACTCTCAACCACTCTATGTGATGAGAAATAGATGAATGAGTGAATGTACAATGTAACAAACATATTCAGATGTATGGGCAGTAATCTGAATATACATGAGATGTGTGACCTTATAGGTTATAGAAGAGTGAATATGAGTGACTGAATGAGGAAGGATCAGTGTGAAACTGATGGTCAACAAACCTACATCTAAACTTAGGCTATGGAAGACCCTAAGTTAGATACGTGTGTGAAAAGATCACATACTTATAAAGTAGCATAGAATGCTAACAAGATTGTTGCCGGAAATCCTCAAACTCATGTGAACACACCTTCTCAAACACCTCATAAAAATATGCATAAAGCATATAAGTACTGATTCTCTTGTACCTATGCCGAATAGGACTCCTTCTGATATGAACGCCACAGCTTCCATAAACTTCAAGTAGTACCTGTGTGCATAAAGAGAATATGTACCTGAATACTTAACATAAGATGTAAATCTTATGTTAATCACCATCTAATGTCTTTGAAGTAGCCCGACATCTTCTTGTAGAAGACAATCTTCAACCTAATATCTTGCTGTAGAAGATAATCTTCAAAATCATGTAGATGGTCCCATCCAATGTCTTTGAAGTAGCCAGACATCTTCTTGTAGAAGATAATCTTCAACCTAACATCTTCTTGTAGAAGATGATCTTCAAATACATCATGTAGATGGGCGATCCTCACCATCAAGCTGCTAATAATCAAGTCTTCTTGCCGTGAACAACAGATGCTACACATGCTGTAATCTGAGAGCATGACCAACCTTTGACAAATAGGACATTGTTTCCAACACTTGTGCTGTCCCTTCGCTCTGACTCTCTTCGTCTTGTGGCTCCTTCGGTTCCCCGACTGCTGCCAACAGAGATGTCGTTGTAATGGTTGACCAGATCGTTGACATGCATCACACTGCCGCACATACTGGGTTACATCACGGTACATCCTAGGCCACCATAAACCACTCTATAGGCTCTTTCGGTGTCTCAGGTCAACTGCAAAATGTCCTCCAGTTGGGGCAGAATGAGCCATTGTAATTATGGAAGTAATTTCATGTGGGGGAACACATCTGAGCAACACGCCTGAGTGATCCATATAATATAACTACCCTACAATTAGCCAAAATCGTTGACTATACATGGTTGATCTTCGTCGAGCAGCTGAAGAGGTCGTGCCATGTGGACATCCACTGGTCAAGAACAGAGGCAAAGTGTCATCGTAAGAGGAGGGTACCAAAAATTCCTGCTGATCATCCTGTACCGTCTTTGCTGCATAAATAGCAGGAGTTGTATCATCAACTCCTTCCGGAAGTTCACCGAAATCCAACCGAGAGAGAAAGTCAGCAAGCACGTGTGCTCATCCTAGTCGATGTACTACTGAATAGTCAAACTCTTGAAGCAACAATACCCAGCGGGCTAACCGGCCTCCCAGATGCTATTGCCGCACAAGGTACACCAATGCGGCATGATCTACGTGAAAGGTGAAGCATCGTCCCAACAGATAATGGTGAAATTTCTTCACCAAATACACTAAGCCAAGGCATTCTCGTTCGGTAACTGAATAGTTGCGCTCTACTGGGGCTGATCTATGGCTCGCATAATCGACTGGATGAAACCATTTATCCATCTGCTGCATCACTACACTACCAATGGCAATGTCGGAAGCATCCACAAAGACATGAAATGACAATTCCCAATTTGCCGCTTGGAGAATAGGTGACTGCGTTAACAATGATTTCAAGCGGTCAAAAGACAACTGACATGCTTCAGTCCATTGAAATTGGTGAGGAGTACTAGTGATTAGTCAATTGAGGGGTGTGGCAAGATGAGCAAGCCACCGCAAGGGTCGTCCATGCCACCAGATTTGTCCCAAGAAACACATCACTTCTTTGGGTGTCTTCAGAGCAGGTGCCTCCAGCACGGCCTTCACCTTATCTGGATCAACTTGAATGTGTCCCAGTAACTTGCCACATGATACAGAGAATACAGATTTATTCGGATTCAAACACAAATGGTATTCTCGACAGTTCAAAAAACAACACCGTAAATGGTACAGATGCACCGAAGTATCACCGGATAAAGAGAAATCATCCAAATACACTCTCATAAAGGTGGTGAGATAAGGAGAGAAAATTTCCTGCATACAACATTGAAACGTACTTGGAGCATTCTGCAGACCAAACCACATCACTGTACATGCATAGACACCCCAGTTTGTAATAAATGCGGTCTCTGGAATGTCCTACTCTGCCATTTGAACTTGATTATAGCCACTCTAACCATCCAGAAAGGAATACATCTAACGGCCAACCACATCATCTAACATTGTGTCAAAAAACGGCAGAGGGAATGGATCAGGTATAGTAGCAGCATTTAGTTTCCGGTAGTCTACACATATCCATAATTGCTTATTCTTCTTAGGAACTATGACAATAGGAGAAATCCACTCCGCATGATCCATAGGGACAATAAACCCCACCTTCAGCAATCGATCCAATTCGGCCTTAACCTGGGCCGCATAATTACAATTCATCCTATAACTGGGTTGTTTGATAGGCCGCACATCTAGTTTCAACACTACCTTGTGTTGATAAATCTGCGGGTCCAACCCCTTCATATCCCGGTAATCCCATGCAAACACATCAGCGAACTCTTGTAGCAACTGCAACAAGTTATCCTGGAAGGTCTCGGATAATCCTACCTTAATTTTTATGGGTCTTGAGTTGGTGTGATCACCTAAGTTACAGGTAACCAATTGATCTTCCGATACGTAAAACTGTCGGAGCATCTTCAAATCGTCTCCTGACTGAAGTAATTATTGGAGCATCGTATCATCCAAGGTCTATTCTGCACTTGACTCGTGTGCACCGGTCAGTGGTACCACTGTACAAGTTACCGGATACCAGTTATCAGCCACCATTTATAAATCTACAGTGCCAAGTGCCATCAGATCCTTGTTGGATGTAAGAAAGGCTTCCTCTTCATCATCAGAGAGACCATCCAACATGTGTATAGGCTCTTCTAGATACGGTCGTGCATGTAAGTCACAAGGTTTCATATCGTCGAGTGGAACAACATATTTTCGGTAGTTATTTTTAAAAACTAATTCATGTGCTAACTAGTCTTGCACCACCTTAGCTTGTTTTATCCAGGGACGTCCAAAGAGTAGATTGTAGTCTAGGCTAGATTCTGGTAAGTCCAGCACAACGAAGGTCATTTTGAAGATGGCCCCATATAGAGTAATCGGAATATCCTGCACCAAGCCCACTGGATGGACTCGAGATTGATCAGCCATGCGTACAAAGAATTGAACAGGTTCAATTTGCATCCACTCCATTTGTTCACAAAGTGTTGCTATTACTATGTTTACACCAGATCTGCCATCAATTAAGACTTGTGTGGTTTTATGGTTTTTGTACCATACCGTAATCAAGGGTACCGTATGGTCCACCATTGGGTCCAATTCCGGTTGGATTTGTTCTGTTCCTTTGCATTATACGGACAAGTCTCTGTGATGTGGTCTCTTGTATGGCACAGGGTATTCCTCATCTATGGAGGTACATAATGGCTGGATGGTTGTCCTTGTTCCTGAATGATGGCATTAACAGCTACTCTTTTATGTTCCTTTGCATTATACAGACAAGTCTCTGTGGTGTGGTCTGTTGTATGGCAAATGGCACAATACATTTGATTCAGTGTGCATGTTGAGCTGTTGTGCCCTGGATTTTTGCATTTGGTATAGTATATCTGTTTCAAAGGATCCTTGTTGGATTTCCTGGACACTTTCAGCCACTCTATATCTTCCGTGAATCCACCCACTTTGTTTTCTAATTGTAATGCCATAGCGATGATGGCATTCAAAGTCATTCCACCCACACACCGTATGATCATGATTTGTTTCAGTTGGGTCTTTAATCCGTTGATGAATCATTGAGTGATAACGTTGTTCGGTAAATTCGCATGTGCTGGTGGTAGCTGCCTTAAATGAGTCCGAAATAGCGTGGCATAATCCTGTACATTTTGGTGTGGCTTCTGCCTATTATTTTGCAGATAATAAAAAATTTTGGCTGGATTTTTCTTTAATCGAAATCGTTGCAGAAACGCATCCTTCACATAATCATACTGCCTGAAGTGGTTCAAATCATATTCGCTTAGCCATCGTGCAGCTTCATTAACCAGAGTTCACTAGAACACAATAGCTTTATATGTAGGGTCTGTTGGGTGATTCAGACCTGCATAGGTAATCTCAAAGGTGTGCACATGCACATCGGGATCATCTCCCGAAAAACCTCCAAATTTTGTGTATGTAACCCCGCTGGTACCGGACATGGTGGAACAATTTGTTGCTGCTGTTGATGTTGTTGTGAGCCACTCATGGTATTGTTGTTGGTACCTAAATTTTGGGGAGATATCTCTTGATATTCTGGGACTATATAGTCAACCTACTCACTTTTCGATCCTAAGATATCATTGAACCGATTAGTTAGTTCAAAATCTAGCAGCCCTTCCTCAACTTTAGTGTCGAAATTGGCTTAACTTGCACCAAAAAATGCTGAACGCAGTAAGTTTTCACCGAACAGCACCACAATTTCACCGAAAAACTTCAAATCGCCACTAGGTAATACCGAACTCTCACAAAAAATTGCCGAATTCTCACCGGACCCGGTTGCACTATCACCGAAAACGTTCTCACCGGATAACGCAAACCTATCATCGAACGCGACCAAATTTTGTCTGGATGAGATGGAATTATCTCCACTGCACCGTAGTACAACCAGAAATCACCATAGTTTCTTCAGAAAGGATCGAACTCTCACTGGAACGCAGCAGACTCTCGTTGTGTGCTGCCAAACTACCACCGGAATTGCCGCTATCTGGCTGAACTGATCCTTCTGCAACTGAACTTAATTGTCCTGCATTTCTACCACCAAGGGGTAGTTCTAATAAGTTCATAACGGCCCAGGGATGTTGATCTCTGCGGTATTTGGGGTACGATTTATCGGAGCGTGTTACCGGCATATATCAAAGGATTCTTCTTCGAACCTTAACCTTCTTCTTCAATTAGCTACTCCATTTGCCACAGACGTCGCGAGTGTTAATCCTTTACTGTTTAAGATTAATTCAACTCTGGGTTCTTGGGATGGTTAAGGGTCTGTAAAACAAAGGCCCTGTTTGTATTTTCCCCAATCTACAAGTTCATTATATCCATCTTTACAAACTTTCACACATTAACCCAAACTACTATCTATCTGTGTTTTACAACATCCTTCAGTATAAAGTAATTAACTATGTCGTACAATGTTCTCCAACACTAGAGATATATCCGAGTAGATAATAGCATCACCAGAATCTTAGTTAACTTAATACTTCAATAGATTTAATTATTGATTTGAACTTCATTAACAACATCGACGAGATACTCAGTATACACATAATTTCAGCAAACCTGTGCTCCACTGCAAGCTCTCGCCCAGATGAACAGTCCGGCGACACACACCTACCACTTCACGCGACTCTTCTTTCATTAAATTTATCAAGAGTTACAACTTTTGCGCTACGCCTTATGCGTGTGACTTTTCAGGGTATATTACAAGATTAAGGAGTTCCTTTCTGGCAGCTTACAGTGTTTATCTGGATAACATTATCATTACAAGGAATGATGCCAATGAGATCAAGCAAATCAAAGCTTAGATGATGGAATAAGCTTAAAATGAGTGACGTTGGTTTGGTAACATATTTTCTTGGATTAGAACTTGTATATTTAGATTCTGGAATCTTTATTACTCAAAGGAAATACATTCATGATATGTTGGTTAAATTCCAGATGGAGAACACTAAAGTTGTAGGTACATCCATGGAACTCAATCACAACCTTAGTTCTCATGAGGGAACTCCTTGAAGATATTACAAGCTATCAGAGGCTTGTTGGGAGTCTCAATTATGCAACCCTAACAAGAGTGGACATATGCTATGGAGTAAGTACATCAAGTCAATTTATGCATTCACCAAGAAAACCTCACATGGAAGCTGCCAAGAGGATCTAAAAGTATCGAAAGGGTACTATAAATGAAGGACTATTTTATCCATTGACATATGACCTAGATATCAAGCTATATTCTCATGCAGATTGGGTTGGCTCAAAAGATGACAGGAGGAGCACTTTTGGCTACTTATCTTTTGCAAGTTTAAAGTTGATATCATTGTCATCAAAGAAGCAACCAACAAACTGTGGCATTTTCATCAACCAAAGCAGAATATAGAGGCATAGCAAATGCAACACAAGAGGTTGTGTGGCTCAAGCTACTTTATATAGATTTGGGATTGCATTCTTATACTCCAATGATCTTTGGAGATAACACTAGTTCATTTCATTTGGCTACTAATCTTGTGTATCATGCAAGGACTAAGCACATTGAAGTGCACTATCACTATGTGTGAGAAAATCTACTTAGCAAGGACATCCAACGGTCCTATGTATCTACAAATCTACAATGTGCAGATATGCTCACAAATTCTTTAGATGGAACTAAGATGAAGAGGTTCAAGATGATGATCGGTTTGCAAGAAATCAAGGAGAAATGAAGACCAAGCATGTTAGCCTTGAGGGGAGCTTTTGGTGCAAATGATTCCAAGCCTACATACTTGGACAATTAGTATTCAATTCACATAATCATTTGAAGTCACATATGACTATTCCCTCGTAAAAAGCAACTTACTTTTATCCTTGTAAAAGTGCATATGTTAGTTGCACTACTCTCACATGGAGTTAAGAAGAATCAGATCACGAAACACTTGGTAGGTGATTGATGAGAAAGCAAGTCCTAAAGTTTAGGATTCACTTTATGGTAAGAGCTTGAATTTGAATTCAAAAAATGTCTCCAACTCTACTTATAAAAGATGGATCAAAATATCGTGTGTATAAGCCCGACTTGAAAAAGAGTTTTAGAGGGATGTTTTGTGATTAGTGATCTCATTATATAGTTCCTTCATTACCCTCACATTGTGCAATTATACATTGCCAATGTCATTGTAACTCTATGTGATTTAATACATATACATTGATCATATCTCTACTTCACTTCTTTCTCAAGTTCATCTTAGAACAATGATCTTCTCAGACTTGGTTCTCAGTGCATAGTTGATCATTTGATGTGATTTAAAGTGGTACAGATTCAAAATACTCTCTAGCTTATTGTTAGAAAGTTTCATTGCCATTGTTTTTCTCATCTTGAGATATCTTCACAAATTTGTTCATTGGTCTACATACTACTGAAGCCCAAAATTGTTGCGGTGGTCTATTGATTTGCTAAACACAATTCTCATAGTACACTTGATCATTTCAAGTGAAATAACTTGTGATTGGTAGCTATCTAAGCTATTTTGATATTCCAAAAAGGAATTTGATCAATTGCTAGTAGGTTGAGAGCACTGTTAATTTTACTAAACAAGTGTAGAGACTAAAATAGGAAGTCTTAGCCCATAGTTGAATCTTCTACTCATCTCTTTTGATTCATTTATTAGAGAATCATACTCCAAAGCACTAGGTTTATTATATGTGATCCTTGGGAATCTCAAGGGGTCTACTTTACATCCCTATACTTGCTTTTGGCTGGTGTGAAGCAGGGAATCACAACACCACTTCATCTCTGAAATCTATCCACCATGTCCTTCAATAGAAGCTAGGAGACTCAAGAAAATAGACACCCATGATAACCTCAGTCAAATGTTGTTATACATGTGATGGTGACCATATGGAAAACCCTTCCCCAAACATGAAACAACCTCAAGGCAAACCTAGTAGCCAGTATTGCACGATAGAAAGGTGGTACACTAACCATACTACCCAAGACTTTTCATACACCAAGCAAGTGGTTAGACAGAACTATCCACAGACATATCAACAACCTAATAGATACCCTGACCAATACAACCCTTAGCCTCATTATTATAGGCCCCAAAAAACTACCAGGTACCATACCAGATATAACCTAGACCCCAACCTATCCTAGGCCAACAACAACCGCCCCCAGCCAATATACTCTCTCTCAAGTATACTACTATAGAAGAGAATCTCATTAGACCATTAGTACCCTCATCCCCATTGATCACAAAAAATTCCATTAGTTTGATTCCACCCATGTAGATATCCCCCTTGCATGCTACATCGAGTCACCCAAACATTTGAAAACATATCAATATGAGAGCATACCCACTAAAAGGATTGCAGACATGAGCAAAGAAGAAGAGGGAAATCCTTATTTTCCTATCTCCTACCAAGGCTACACCATCAAAACAATCCTAGACTCAGGTGTTGGAGTAGCCATTGCCACCACTTTCCTATGGAAACAATGGGGTAAGCCAGCCCTAAGACCCATGAGATTGAAGCTGCAAATGGCTAATGGTCATATTAAGAAACCTTTTGATTTACTAGAAGGAATATTCTCACCACTTGTGTAGAGTTTGAGCACACCTTTGCCATTTGTGATTTTGGAAGGAACCACACTAACGAGATGATTTTGGAACATCCTGTCATGCAACAATTGCAAATCATAAAACATTGGGGAACCCAGTTTTTCTACCTATAAAATTTGGGAGTGACTACCAAAGTCAACCTCAAAGACTATTCCCATAGGGCCACCATGGCAATAGTGGTAAACGAAGAACAATGGACCCCTCACTATGATGAGGATGGCTATGATATCTCTATCTTTATGATAGAAGCCATGGACGAAGAGCATATTTTAGAACAGTGTACAAAAGTGACCCAAGAGCCAGACGAGACAAGTGATGAACATCTAGAGTCCATTATTATGGAACCCTTTTGTTCTCCAAAAGAAGAATATTTTTATTTCTTAGGAGCTACCACCCCTGAGGTAGGAAAGGAGAATTGAATTGTGCAGGGCACAACACTCCTAGAGATCAATGAGAATAAGCTGAAGAAATAAAAGAAAGAACTCTCCTAGGATAGATGAAGAAGAATCCCTATCGGAAGTACGAGAGAAATTTAAGAAATATGAAATCAAAGATAGAATGATAATGGTAAGAATTCTTAAGAGAGAAACGAGCACTAGAGAAGCATACACTAATCAAGAGAAGAGTAAGAAGATTGTAGTGGAAGTCAAAGAAAGAGAAGAAAAATGCACATATATAAGGCATGCTTTGATAGAAGAAGAAAAAGCAAAATTGATGGCCCTGTTGAGAGAGTATAGAGATGTGTATCACAAAAATCATGGGCAAGAAGCCAACACATACAACCTAGTTTGAACTCACCAATCTACCACCAAATGCTCAATGAGGTAGTATTTTTCAACCCACTTGGAGCAAGGAATTACTACATGATGATCCAGAAATGATGTATACTTGGACAAAGGCTCCTTTGCACTTAAAGTACAATCCATGCTATGGTCTTTGGCTCATCGTCGTTCCTAGACTACATTCATAATCAAAGTACAAAATAATAACCAGTGCTAGGGCTAGCTCAATTACCCCTATTTCACACCACCACAGGGTCCTCCTACGGTTGGGTATATGATGGCCACCATCCCGAATGGCTCCCCCGTCTTTGCCACATGATAGACATGGCCGCTCAGACGGCTGTAAAGATTTTTTATCTTATGCAGAGAACAATTAAAATCTTTCAATGCATACATGACCCATATATGTCCACCTTGAGTTTTGAGTATGGTAATGGTGATTTAGTTTATGAAATGAGTACAACACGGTTGCGCCAGGTGTGTTATGCCTAGCACTTTCAACTTAGATATTTACTTGCATGTTGTAAATTCACATTTGAAGAAATATTCACCACGCCATAAGTTTTCATCAATAGGCCTACGCATTTGCTACAACTTTTCACCTGTGAACAAATGGTATACTCAATGCATTATCGATTCCCACCCCACAATGAGCCTCAAACAGTTGGTTGGGAGAAGCTAGAAGCCAATTTAGCACAAGGCCTCTGAGTCACCGAATAAACCCTCGCCAGGATCTCTTGCAAATTACATCATGCATGCCCTACAACAAGGAATTGTTGGGGATGAGAGATGCGAGAGGGAGGGGGGTGTTAGCAGTGCAACCGGTAGTGGCTATAGACATTGGTGCAGAGGAAGCATGTAAAAGGAGTTGCATGAAGATCACGGGATCAAGTCCATTATTTTCAAAGAAAGATGTTTCATTATAGTTTGATCAAATCCTTAACACTAATTTTAATCACTCATGTAACATATGTAATATAGAAAACACCAATTGTTTCATGAGCTGCTCCATTTTGTGCAAGTTGAGTCATCCTCAAGCTAGAGGAGCCTAGATATTGCTCATATAAAATTTTGTAATTTTTGGACTTCATTTGGGCCTCCAATCAGAGGTGGGAAAATCCTTAAGCTATCCCTCTTGGATACATGGAAGAGAGATCCATAGTGATGAGAAAGGAAATCGGAAGTGACCATTTGAAAAGGAGTTTCTGATGGTCAGAGGATTTGAACACATGTCTTCCGTACTATAGAGAAGTATTTTGATCACTTGGAGTCCTGGACAAGTTCTGAGTTAAAGTTGACATGATCAAGGGAGGAGTGGAATGTAGAGAAGAGGAGATACCATCTCAAGCACAGGTATGAAATTTTTTGTTATTTATAGGAACTAAAAGGTAAAATTCCACTTTGAGAGAAGGACAATGAAGGGTTTAGGGGCCAAGTCTTTGAGGGAAATCATGTGTATGGAGAGTATGGAGTATATATTCTCATCTAGAGTCAAGGATTCTTTCAAATTTTGAGAAAGCATCAGTTGTAAGCACCTCAAAATAGCCTACTTTCATAATTTTCACATAAATTTTAGGGGCTATTTTGGATAAGTAGCCATTTTAGGAAAGGGAAATGAAGTGGGGTTTTTCTTAATTTAGTAGGAAAATAATGCACACATATAGTATAATATATGGAATTTCATATAGCATCAATAAATCCAAAATATACCTCAGTATGATGGGAGTTTGAAGCTCCACAAGACCCACTTCCATCACTGTTTGAGAAAAACAAATCAGCACATGAATCTAAGAAATTCCCATTTTAGAGGAGGGAAAAAGAGGTGTATTAGCTGCGGATGGATGGGAAAAAGTATATATACTTAGAATATGATGTATGGACTTCATAGTGGAATCATTAGATTCATTAAAATGATAAGTTAAGGAGGAATTTTGTATCCACAAAGACCCCTTTCCACACAAAGAGGCTTCCCATGGATTAGTGCATACAAACATGAGGTATGGTGTATGTATTACCATGAAGAATGAGAAAATCCAAGAAAAATCCACATTAGGAGTGGATTAGAAGCTTGATAGGAGCTCCTATTTAAGTTTTTGCATAAAAGTAAAAGTCTTCATTTAAGCCTCTTTTGGGGAGAAACTTAGCATGCACTAAGGGAGGATTTGGAAAGGCGAAGATAGACCCAAGCATCTTCATATACTACTCTCTGAGGTCATGGAGATAATTCTAGGATTTGCGTGATGGAAGAATACTTTTGGGCACTCCAAAAATCATGTTTTCACACTTTTTCCAACCCCTCTAATAGTCCACTAGATTGGCATGTCCCGCTTGGAAAGGCCATATCTTAGGCTAGAAAAATCGAGTACACCTTTTGATTGTTTGCAAGAAAGATGATTGCAGGAACTACATGGTTATGCAACAAAGAGATTGTTGCTAGCATTTGTTTTTATCTTTTTGCAGGTTATGGAGTTCATGTATTAGTTTATGGCGTGCATGCCACAGGCTTGCCAAACCCTATGTTGTTGGATGGCCTATGTGCCATTGAGTTTATGGTTAATTTTTTTTTGGGATTCCGTTTCCTGGGGAAATGCTATCGAAATTTTTCCCACCTCATGGTGTTATATACGCATTTACCTTTAGGTAAGAATGTTATGGCATGGTAACATGCCTTTTCTGTAAACATCAGTAATGTGTTAGCATGCTTTTAAGCATGTATTTGATGGACTTAGGACCTTCATAGTAGTATAAATAAGGCAACTTCAGAAGTAATAGGATCCCTACACATAATCCTTATGGATTTAGACCATAGGATTGCTAAGGGAAAGGAGATATACCTTCACCATTAGGAATGTGCACAAACAATCCTATAGGCTATAGGAAGTTGCATAGATGCACTCGAGATACATTTATGATAATCTCCAAAGTAGTGAAGATTTATTTATCTTCATAAGAGTCTCATAGTATGATTATGGGACTATGGGGTATTATGATGAATACCCAAAGTGTGATTAGTTTCACTGATACACCTCACTTGAGCAAGTAGTGAAGCATTTCTGCTACACTACTAAGGAAATCAGTTAGATCGGATCACCCAGATGGGTTTCATGAGAGAACATCGATGGGTGCTTATGTGAGTCGAGTGATGGTTAGGAACACCACAGACATGGCACTTGCTTGATGACTTAGAGCATAGATCCCTTAGTTAAAAATAGTTGGGGCACCCAATACATATATGTATATCGGGATGTACAACGAGGTACCTAGACTTAGTCTTAGTACCTAGGAACAAGTTAGTTTGGAATAGAAAGGGATATCCATTGTCACATATTGAATAGAACCAAACTAACTAGTTTGAGGACAATGGGACTCATTTGAATCCAATGATATGAGTTAAGGATATGGGATTCATTAGAGTCCACCTGCATATTCCATTACATATATATGGAATATACATTTGGTTTAGTGTAGGTATGACACCATGAATTGGAAGAAGGTTCCACTGGTATGGGATGGTGGAAACGACTTTCCCTTGAGCACTCTTCTTCTATGGCCAGGGAGAAAAGGACTCATCATTCATGGCAGCATGTCTCACTAGATCATAGGAGAGCTCTTAGTAGACATCTCCTTAGGATTGGTAGTTATTATCCTTCAGAGTTTAGGGAAGATTTATTCTTCGAGTAGAGAATGTGATAGGCGATTTTATCATCATTGGTATCACATACTCATTTTGAGGTTTTTAGGAAGGATAATTCCATGAGTTTCATTGGATCGTATAGATCCATGCATAGAGGATGGTTGGTAGAGATAGCTCTTTACTATGGATACACATGTGTTTATGGTATCATGTCATATCATTACCAACCATTTTAGTAGAGGACTTTGACCCTTATAATGAATTTATTTTCTCCACTCTTCACCACATATACCTTCATTAGTTATGGGAGATTTGCTCTATATTTTTGTAGGACTTTTTATAATGAGGAATTATGTATTAGTTATTGAAGAGAGGAGCAAATGATTTCATAAGTTTCTTTTTTAAGGAAAGGAGAAAGAGGGAATTAGCTTAGAGATTTGGGAGTGATCTCACTCTAGCTTAGAGAACCCACTTTAGCTCAATGTAACTTTCCTTCACATGGAAAGTTTATTTCAAAAAGAATTCATTTCCTCTACTTTTCAGTGTAACTTTCCTTCACATGGAAGTTTGATTCTCCACTATTTTGGAAGGAAAAGTTTGGAGAACTTATATACATGGTCTCAGTTATGGATGAGTAGAGCAAATGGATTCAACAGAATCTCTTTCAAAGGGAAAGGGAAAGTGGAATAGATTCGACTACCAGAGCTCTTTTCCTTAGAGGAGATTACAGAGAGAGAGAGAGAGAGAGAGAGTTTCACTTTCTCTTTTTGGTTGTCTAGATAGAAGTGGCACTCTTCTATCAAAGACGAGAGGAATATCAGTTAATCATGATGGTTGGATTGAGTCTCACATGGAGACTCTAGATAGAAGCAGTTATGATGTTCCAGTGATGGTCCTTGACTAGATGAGATGATCTGGTAATTGACATTAGTGATACTCGGAGTTGAGTATGACTCTGCTCTTTAGGGTTTCTAGGAGATATGGATATATCTAACCTATTGGGGTACCAAACTCTTAATTGGTGTTACATCATGAGCATGATGTGTAAACATCGGTTAGGAGGATGGGTATTTAGGGATTATCTGAATCTCAAAGGGAATGCTTTTGCATTCATATGGCAAACTACAGGGAAGAGAATGTTTTCTTAGTATGGGAGTGATTGTTTGAAATTTGAGTGTGTATGGGAGATAGTAAGCACCACTCAAATGGTTTCCAACCTTTGAGATGATCTCATATGAGACTTCTTAAGGGGAAGGATATGGGGAAACAACACACATAGAGATGACCATGCACTTAGAAGTACATGGGGTTTAGGGGAGTCCTTTGAGATAGTAGGCACCACTCAAATGGTTTCCAACCTTTGAGATGATCTCATATGAGACTTCTTAAGGGGAAGGATATGGGGAAACAACACACATAGAGATGACCATGCACTTAGAAGTACATGGGGTTCTTCTATCATTACAGACATTTCATCTACATTTTGAGAACGAAAATGCTTCTAAGGGGAAGGAAATGTTACAATAGGGATGCACCCCTCCTTGGGTGAGGTGGCACTCATGCCACATGGCATCATCCGGATACATATACTATTTGGTAGAAGAGAGATAGAGAATTTTTTCTCTTTGTGAGTATTAATTCGCTTGAAGCTCTTGCATGAGTACTTCATGAGGAAACAGGAGCTTGTACAATGGTTGGGTAGGCGAACCATAATTAGCTATGTGTGTCTGTCGACGACAGCTACAAGTGGTAGGGAGTAAAAGGATGCAATAGTGTGCATTTTTGAGCTTCTCACCTTCACCTTCGCACACATCACTCGTTCATGATCTTCATATCACCCTACCTCTTTCGTGGATTTACAAATAAAAAGGTGGAGCTTCTTGATGCGATACTTATTGAGATATCAAGCTCAACATGTGATGATCCAGGATGACACGTACCAGTTTTTCGTTTCTCTGACTTGTGTAGTGGTCACGCCAGTATATGTTAGGGATACTTCATTGAGCTTTATTAGATTTATCTACCGAGAGTGATGGCACATTTGTTCCTTGCTAGCTCACTCATTCGTGGACATTAGGTTTTTCGTTATGTACTGATCTTTATATATTGCACTTGTTGTATTCTTGTTTTTAGGTCATTCTTGTACATAACTTTTTATGTAATAGAAGAAGAAGAAGATAATTCTTCCTTGTCTCAATCTGTGTGTGTGCTTCTCCTTGAGAGTGAGAGTGTGTGTGTGATCTCTCTTCCTTACCTCCTTCCTCGTGACATGGTATCAGAGCCAACGTGGCTGTAGAGAGCTCCTGGATGGTGAAGAGTATGCAGCAAGGCATGGAGAAAATGCAATTCACAAACGACCTCCGTTTGCTACAAAAATGTGCGTGAAGGTAGAAGAACTCAAAATATTTTTGGGAGTTATCCCTTTAGTGTCACTTGTTTTTGTCAGATCCAAGTTTCAGAGCCATCTCGACCTCCGTTTTGAGCCCGCAAGGTGGGGCCCGCAAAAAAAAGAGGTCAATTTTAGAAACTATAACTTGCATTGTGTTCTCCAGCACTCATATATTCTAGATCCAAAATTTCAAGTGATTTCGTGTACTGTTGATACACAAAAACTGTGTTTTTCTGAGATCGAACTGTCACGTCATAGTGCGACAGTGTTCAAGCAGAAGTGCCACATGTAGTGTTTTGCCGTGTTGTGAATTGATGCAGAACTGGCAATGCAGATGGAATGAGTTAGCTTATGAACGATAAGCTGGACAAGAACAACTTCCATGCTTGGAGATTCAGAATGAAGAATTTCTTGATGGGAAAAGGCTACTGGAAGTACATCGAAGGAGAGAATGAAAATGCTCTGTAGTTACTAGAAAGGAATCGAACTGCGGATCAGGTAAGAGCATATGAGGAATGGAATCAAGGAGCACGAAAGGTAATGTACTCGCTATCTGTTAGCATACAAGATAGCATGGTTGGACACATTCAAGATGCCAAGACTCCAAAAGAGACTTGGAATAGTTTTCTCACATTGTATGAGAGCAATACAAAGGCACAGAAATTGCAACTCAAGAATGAGCTGCATAAATTGGCTCAAGAAGAGCATGTCGGTAAGTGACTACACCTTGAAAATCAAAAGCAATGTGAGTCACTTGCATCTATTGGCATGAATGTAGATGATGATGATGATAAGGTGGAAGTGTGTCTTCGTGGTTTAGGAATTGCATATAAGCAGTTCAGAACTTCCATACAGACCAGGGAAAATATTCGAATTTTGATGATGTGGTATCTATGTTGATTATTGAAGAAAAGAATCTTGGTGAGGATTCAAACTCCCAAGGAAAGCCCAGTTCTGAGCAGGTATTCTACTCTAGCAGAGGAAGAGGTAGAGATAGAGGCTTAGGAAGTGGAAGAGGAAACAATAACCAAGACCAAAGTCAACAACAGAATCATGTAGGAGGAAGAGGACAATTTCGAGGCAGGGGGAGCGAAAGAGGTCATAGAAATTTCCAAAGAAATGATTCAGGTAATGTGTAAAGGATGCTGGAATTGTGGTAAACCTGCACACTTTGAACGTGATTGCAGGTTGAAGAATCAAAATAACAGAAGGCAGCAAAACAACTATGCATCCACAAGTGTAGATGATTCTAAGAAGCTGTTCTTGGTTCAACATCATATGATGAATAGGATGTTTGTTGCTATTTCAAAATCGAATGACAATGTCTGGTATGTTGATTCAGGTGCTTCAAATGACATGATAGTCATGTAGAATGGTTTAGTAGTTTGCAAAAAATGTGAGTTCCTGGATATGCTGAAACAGGTGATGATACATTGTATCCTATTGAGCATACAGGAAACATAGCATTGTCTATGGAGGACGGGAAGGTAAAACATCTTGATGATGTGCTGCATGTTCCAAATATAACAAAGAATCTAGTTTCTGTTGGACAAATGGTTGACCAGGGATTACAAGTCAGGTTCACTGATGATGGATTATATGTAGAAGAGTACAAGTAGGGTGGACAATTGGTTGCCAAAGGAAACAAAGTGGGTAGGATGTTCACCTTAAATGTGAAGATTCTTGAAATGAATGCAGCCATGTTTGCAAAAGGTGTAGGAGTTATTGCAGATATAGAGATGTGGCACAAACGGATTGGACAGGCAAACTTGCAAAGGCTAAAATTGATGCAGTCAAAGGAGATCGTCCATGGGCTACCAAATTTCAAAGTTGTAGAAATACAAAAGGTATGTGCAGCATGTCAATTTGGTAAATAGTCAAGAGCATCATTTCCACATGACAAGCATGTTAGTGAGAATGTACTAGAAGTAGTACATACAAATGTTTGGGGTCCAGCAAAGACCACATCTATGGGTGGTTGCAGGTTTTATGTTACTTTCATTGATGACCATACACACAAAGTATGGGTATATTTCATGAAAGAGAAGAGGGAGGTGTTCACTCACTTCCAGAATTTTAAAGTTATGGTGGAAAAGCAGACAGGGAAGTACATTCAGACATTAAGATCTGATGGAGGAGGTGAATACATATCAAATGAGTTCAACAGTTTTCTAAAAAACCATGGAATTTGGAGTCAGTTTTCATGCAGGTACAGACCACAACAGAATGGCATTGCTGAATGCAAAAATAGACATATTGTAGAAATAGAAAGATCCTTGATGGCTGAGAAGAATATGCCTCATTGTTATTGGGAAAAAGCTGTGCATACTTCTGTATACATCATGAACAGAACTCTGACTGCTTCTATACATCAAGTTATGTACATGTCCCAGATGAATTGAGGACGAAGCTAGATCCAAAAGCAGAAAAGTGTGTCTTTATTGGATACTCCCTTGATCAAAAGGGATATATATGTTATAACCCACTCACACGACAGGTAAAGGTGAGCAGAGATGTGGTATTTGATGAAATCTCAAGCTTCTATGCAGATGCCAAAGAAGGAATGAGTCTTGAACCAAATGACAAAGGAAATGCCAAAAAATCAAGTGCAGAATCTCATGTTTTGAGTGGATCGGATGCATCACCAAGCAATAGTTCCAACTCGAATCCATGGAGTGGTAGATTACGTGGAAATTTTAGTCCAGCAAATTCATCAAATACATCCAAGAAAGGTAAAGAAAACCTTTCCACTGGTCATAAAGCATGTGCAAGTTTTGAGGACGTTGATGGAGATTCAAGGAGTTCAGAAAAGAGTCTTGATGAGGAACTTGGATTGCCCTTTGTGAAGACTCCAGGAGTAAGAAGGGCACATGCAGATGATACAAGCAGAAGTGACCCAGGACCAAGAAGATCTAGGAGGATGTGGAATTCAGTGCAACGATTGACATATGATAGTTACATTGCTCATCATTGTGCTTACATGACAAAGGTTTGCAGCTTGCAAAAAGGCTTTGTATGGGCTGAAGCAAGCTCCTCGTGCATGGCATGCAAGGATTCCTAATTACTTAACTAGCATTGAGTTTTCTATGTGTGATGCAGATCACTCACTATATGCAAGGAAGGCTGATGATGGCATCACTATTGTGGCTATTTATGTTGATGACCTGATTGTAGGTGTAGATAATGAAGGAAGCATCAAAGAGGTAAATCAACTTCTTATGCAGAAATTTGACATGAAAGATCTTGGTGTGTTGCGCTATTTCTTGGGCATTGAATTTATACATACAGAAACAAGTATATGGATGTCGCAAAGGCAATATGCCTTGAATATGCTGCAAAAGTATGGTATGGCTGGTTGTAATCCATTTTCTATGCCATTAGATCAGAATTTGAAGTTGGATTCTACATCAAGTGAAGCATTGGAAAATGCTACTATGTACAGGAAAATTGTGGGAAGTCTTATATATCTCACAATTACAAGGCTTGATCTAAGCTATACTGCTGGACTTGAAATTCAATTTATGTAGGTTCTCAGGAAGCCACGTTTGGATGCTCTGAGGCACACTCTACATTATGTGAGTGCTACTTTGGATTATGCATTATTTTATGAGGCTAGTGTAGATTTGTAGGTTTATGGATACACCGATGCAAATTGGGCTAGTAGCATTCCAGATAGAAGATCCACTAGTGGTTTTCTATCCTCACTTGGGAGTGCAGCTGTTAAATGGAGCAGCAAGAAGCCACCCACTATTGCTTTGTCGAGTACAGAGGCTGAGTGTAGAGGTGCTGCAATGGAAGCATGTGAGGCATCGGCTAGAGATGTTACTTGCAGATTTAGGTGTGTGTTGGAAGCAGCCAGAGGCATAGAAGACGCGGAAGCATGTAACGATGGAGCAGGGAGCCAGTCGAATCTTTTTCAAAGAATCATGTTTTAGAAATACTTTTCAAAGACCTCCAACAGTGATTTTCATCACTAATGTAACATATGTAACATAGAAAAAACTCTTTTCTTAATTTCTAGCTCCATTTTGTGCAAGCCGAGGAGTCCTCGAGCTTGAGGAGCTTAGGTAGAACAAGCGTATCAATTTTCGTTATTTTTAGACACTGTTTACCCTTTCAAATAGCATCTAGGACCTATTTTTTAACTATGCCGGTCACTAGATGTGAAACCGGTCAAAACTAGTCTAGAAACTATAAAAAGAGCTAGAGAGCTCATTTTTGAGGTGAGCTTGTTTGAGTAGAGAAGAGCTTAGAGCTATTTTGAGCTTGTAAGAGTGTTCTTGAGTAATAGAGTTAATTTCTCACCTTCCATTGTGTCTTGCTTGTCTCTTCATAGTGTGTGTGTATGTGTGTGTGCATTTCTATGCTTCTCACCTTCACTCTCACTTCATCTCACGTTCACGATCTTCATATCACTCCTATCTCTTCCGCGGATTGACATTAAGGAGGTGGAGCTTCTTAACGTGGTTCTCACCATTGTGCTAGAGCAACACCAAATTTGGCGCCGTTGCCGGGGATCGAGTCTAGGACGAATGTGTGATGGTAAGAGTATAGCAAGAAGTGGCGTTGGAAGGTAAAATTTTCAGTTTTTGTTGTTGTTTTTACTTAGTTTTTAGTGTTTTTCACCTCCCCCACACTCCATCTTCATCACCGCATCATCATCTTCATCTCCAAAAAAAATCAAAAAATTCACCATATCCACCCATTCTCCTCATTTCCCCTCATTTGTGCATGCGAGAGAGTGAGAGAGAGCTTTTGTGCTTGTGTGTACTTTTGTTTTCTTGAGTTTTCTTGCAGGTACAGAGCTCCAATGCATCAGGAAAGCTTGGATAAGGTAAAATCTTCAGTTTCTGTCAGAAATTTCCGACTGTGTCACACCATCGCGATGGTCTGCAAAGTTCGGATTTTAAGGAAGGCGAGTTCACCACCGTGTAGGCGACCCCTGCGTGTATAGGAATCCATAGCTGCATCTCAAAAAATTGCATTTTGGTGGACCATCGCGACGGTCTCAGACCATCGCGATTGTGTCACACCATCGTGATAGGCTCACGCCATCGCGACGGCTCGGCCGGACCATCGCGACGGTCTCACACCATCGCGACGGTCTCACGCCATCGCGACGGTTCATTTGGACCATCGTGACTGTTCGGTTGACCCCACACCATCGCGATTGGCTCACGCCATCGCACCGACGATGCCACGTGGCAAGTTGGACCATCGCGACGATACCCTCAGACCATCGCGACAACTCAAATTTTGGACCATCGCGATTGGCTCAAGCCATTGCGCCCTGACCATCGCGATTGGCTCAAGCCATTGCATCTGTGACCATCGCGACGGTTCACTTTGGACCATCGCGATTGTTCACGTTGACCGTTGACTGACGCCATCGCGATTGTCCGCCTGATCGAGCCATCGCGATTGTTCACTCATCCCGACCATCGCGATTGCTCACTCACCCCGACCATCGCGATTGCTCACATTTGGACCATCGCGACCGTGCACTTCAGACCATCGCGACGGCTCACCTTCACGCCATCGTGACGGTCCCAGACCATCGCGATCATCTCAGACCATCGCGATTGTCCACCCCAAATGCAAATTTTAGGGTTTCATTTTTTGGCCAATTTTGGGGCTATTTTTGGGAATGTTTTGGGTGATTAGAATCATAGGAGACCCCTTAGCTCATATTTGGAGAAAAACCTATTTGTCAGTTTTTACCCCCCAGGGCCTGAACGGTCATAACTTTTTCATCCGAAGTCCGTTTTTTGAGCTTAATAGCTCATTAGAAAGCTCTTGACGAGTATTACGTGACCAAGGGGCAAGCATTGAAAAGTTGGGCAAAAGGGAAGGGACTTAAAAGGTGTATATACTCAAGTGCTTGATCATCCAACTGTGAATTGGTCTAATATTGGATTTTTCCAGGTCTAGCAAGGGCAATCAAAGGCAACCAAAGCAAGGCAGTGAAGGGCATAAAGCTTGGGAAGCGCGGCTTCTTGGGCATCAGAGCAACCAGAAAAGCTGACTCGAGGTTGGAAGATTACTCAACCCCCTCAGTCAATTCTTAGCTTAGGATAAACATTAGTATTGTGGATTTAAGACGATAGGAACGCCTCAAGTTCAAGAGAATTAAATTTATCGAGTCCAAGACCAAAGTAAAGGTGTGTGACACGAAAACCTAAAGGAAAGAACATAAGTCTGACGGAACGAGAACTCAAAGTCCCACGGAAAGTCGAATTCCTGACGCATACATTAAGACAAGAATCTAAAGAAATCTAAAAAGAATCAAGAAAGTAATAACAAAGAATCATTGACGATTTGAGCATGTACTGAGTGTGCAAGGAAGAAAATTAATGAACCTTAGATCGGGCAAACACATAGGTAAGTCAGACTGACGAAGCCTTAGATCATCAGAGGCAAGTGTAAGAACTACTGCACGATCGTGGGCTCAACAATTGAACACTAGTTATCCCTACGAGAGCTCAGATACTAGTGATTCAGAAATGGCATTTAGCACAGAAAGAACAGAAGGAGGGTCGAATGTAGCCTATTTAGAAAAACCAAAAGGACCCTATAGAACACAACTAGAGTTTCTCCGAACCAACCGATTAGGTGCTCGCATCTACGAGGATGGTTTGCGAAGGCAAGTGGTGCAAATGCACCACCCCGATCAACCCATTGGATTGGAACATCCAGTGGTGAAATTCGAGAGAGACGTGTACATAGACAAGGAAGGAACAATGTACATCTTAAGTACGCAGCCAAACAATACCAATGAGTTTGGCGTGATTCAGCTAGAGAAGGAAACTAAATCTCAAGGAAAAGAACCATTGGAAGAGCCTAGAACACCTAGAGGGAAATCTGTACTGACACGAGTACTAATCCCAGAATGGATCCCTCAGGACAACAGAAGCATCGAGTTGTTTGTAAATAAAGAAACTGATGAAGCCTTTTGGAGATACAAGACAAAAATACTTAGTGAGGTAGGTATCATCACGATATACGAGTTCAAGGACCCGGATACACCTGGAAAAGTTGTATACCTGGATGAGACTTCAGAAAGAGTCTTTGTGGTGCCTGACCACGCTAAAAACACATACACATGGAGAGGTGAATTGGTATTCCCTCCAGCTAGAACGAACATGAACACAAATCAACAAGGGGCAGGAACATCATGAGCCCATGGAAATCAAAGAGAGAAAAATAAAGAGAGACCGGAAGTAAGCTTTAATCACCCCATGGGGAGAGATAGAACAAGCACCGACACTAATAGAACGGATAGACAAAGAGATCATGGAATACCAGGTGGTAGAGATGATTTTCCTCTACCTAGACCACGTGAACACGCAAGAATATTGAGACCCACTCAGTTAGTGAAATCCATGAAAAATTATTTTGATGGGACAGGAGATCCCTATGACCATGTCGCAGAATTCAAGAAAGTACTAAGAGCAGAACAAGTTGAAGACATGTTCACGCAATACAACGCATTTGGACTAACGTTAAAGAATACAGCTTTAACTTGGTTCCAACCATTGCAACAAAGGCAATTTAGAGACATCCATCACTTTTTAGAGTCATTCATCACTGAATTCTCTAAAACTGGGATTAGACATGACACGTCTTCGTTGATTCATAGCTTCAAACAGACCCCTCAAGAAACAGTTAGACTGGCAGGATGTAGGTTTAGACAATATGTTGAACGATGTCCAATGCAAGAGCTACCCTCACAGGCCAAGCAAGTGTCATTGTTTCTAGATGGCTTGTTGAGCGCTAAACTACGCTCCTATGTGTACCTAAAAGAACCCAGAACGCTAGAGCAATGTATAAGAATTTGTATAGACATTGAGGACAAGTTAGGAGATGAGTTGGAACTCTCAAAGGTCTATAAGGACTCAGACTATTCATCTCTAGCATCCACAAAATTGTCTAACTCGATAGAGGACCTAGCAGAAAAAGTGGCCCAGAAACTAGGAGTTTCTAGTAAACCTAGAGTATTAACAAACAAGCATTGTTACACCTGTGGTGGTGATCACATGGCAAATGTGTGTCCCAATGCACCACAACCTCAAGCCAACCCTAGTGGCCAATACTGTACAATTGAGAGAAGATACACGAATCATACGGCTCAGGACTGCCCATACAACAAACAAACCGTGAGACAGAACTACCCGCAAGCATACCAGCAGCCAGGTAGGTATCAAGGCCATTACAATGCTCAGCCTTATTACTATAGGCCTCCTCAGAACTACCCATACCAGGCTCAACAGAGACCTCAACCCGTCTTAGCTCAGCAGCCACCCCCACCAGCGAATGTCATCTCAGTTAAATACGCTGCTGTAGAGGAGAACCTAAGTAGGGCCTTAGTGCCTTCTTCACCTTTGATCACAGAGAATGACCCAAACTCAAACAGTTTTGACTCTACGCATGTAGATAGTCCACCCGCTTATTACACGGAGTCACCTGAACACGTAGAAACATATCATTATGATAGTCCACCAGTGGAACCTAGTTGGGAGCCAGACTATGCTAATGTGATGTACACAAACCCAAATCCACGGCCCCAAGTAAGACAACAAAGACCACAGGGCCCTAGAGGACCATGCTTTAGGTTCCAAGGAGATCATTTCATAAAGTATTGTCCACATCCTCCTATATCAGGACAATCACAGTACTATAACATCCAAGGCTTTTGTGCCGATTGTGGCAAAGAGCACATAATCAAAGATTGTCCTAAGAACCCTGTTAATGCTTCGAATGTGACACCGATCAACGTGATAGGTATTGTAAATAACGCAGATGGATCCAACCCTACATACGTGCCTATCCAAGCTATCACCAGAGCCCAGGCGCTCTTACAGAACCAACAGCTTAATCAAGAGAAAGTAGCCGGAAGTAGTGAAGTTGCAGAATCTAGCAGTAAAAAGACAAAATCTTGGAAAGATTCTAGAGAAAGAATAAAGAGAAAGTGGAGTAAAAAGATAGCTGAGTTGGAAGGAAGTTTGAAAGATTTGAGAGCCAAAATCCTAGAATTGACTTCACAGGAATTGAATCAAGAGAATCCAGCTCAGAAATCAGGATCAGTTTTAGCGGAACCCATACCAGAAAATCTAGACATGATGTTTCATGCATATCAGGCTAGATTAAAAGAGGGACCTCAGGTAGCTGAAATTAGTAAAAACTACCCTCGAGCTGATCTAGAAATTGAGAGAACTAAACTTTGCATGAAGATGGTAGAATTAGCACAAGCTTTGTTCGAAGCCTCTAGATGTATTAATTGGAATAACATGGCAAAACCGGAACTACACTTTCAAGGACTAATGGATAGGCTAGAATACTTGATAGAGAGCAAAGAGAAAAAGGATCAGCATAGGAACCCTAGTGTCCCAGAGACTCAGGAAAGGAATGCACCATCCCTGTCTCAAGTACCCAATACAAAAAGTCAAGACAATTTGTCTTCCATACATAGGTACTCTCATGAATTTTTGAGAGAAATCCAAGAAGAGAAATGGAGAAAAGAACAAGGAACTCATCCTCTTATTCAAGAAATAAATGACTTGCAAGAGCAATTTCCCCAAGACATTCCCTCTATTTACGATGATGTAGAGGAAGAGCAACTGAGTGAACACACAACTTTTGAATCTAATTCTTTACAAGAATTACCTCAGTTCACAGGAACTTGGGAAGCAAAGTCTATTAATCTTTGTTTGAAGTACCCGAGAACTTCAAGAAATATGAAATCGAAGATAGAAGAATCATGGTACGAATGCCTAATAGAAAGGAAAATGACGGACAAGTATATGATAACCGAGAGAAAACCAAGAAAATAATAGTTGCTATAGAAGGAGAAGAAGAAAAATGTACCTACATAGGGCACGATTTGACAGCTGAAGAAGAAGAAGAATTAGTTGCCCTATTGCGCGAATATAGAGATGTGTTCACTTGGAGTTACAAAGATTTGAAAGGAGTAGATCTAGATATATGTTCTCATAGAATCCCTATGACTCCAGATGCAAAACCGACAAAACAGAAACCTTACACGTACAATGATAACTACGCTGCGAAGATTAAAGAGGAGATAGATCGGCTGATAGAAGCAGGATTCATTTATGAAATTGAGCATACTGAGTGGGTATCCCCCATTGTGGTTTTGCCCAAGAAAAATGGAAAATTGTGTGTGTGTATTAACCTTAAAAAAGTTAATGCCGCCACGATTAGAGACAGTTATCCTTTTCCTATCATGGAACACTTATTGGAAAGAGTTGCGGGCAAGGAAGTTTACAGCTTCCTTGATGGTTTTTCAGGCTATAATCAAGTAGCCATTGCTCCAGAGGACCAACACAAGACGGCATTTGCCACTGAATGGGGCATATTTGCATTTCGTGTAATGCCATTTGGCTTAACAAATGCACTCGCCACTTTCCAGCGACTCATGTGTCATGTTTTTAAGGAATTCTTACGCAAGAGTTTGGAAGTATATGTCGATGACATATGTGCTCATTCGAATGTAAGACAGACACATATCCCAGAGTTACGACAAATATTTGACAAATGTCGAGAATATCAGGTTTTTTTGAACCCAGAAAAGTGCGTTTTCATGGTCCGACAAGGCAAAATTCTAGGACACATTGTGTCAAAAAATGGAATCTCTACAGATGAGGAAAAAGTGAAGGTAATTGCAGAATTACCTAGACCAACTAATGTGAAAGAGGTACAAGCATTTATGGGCCATTGCGGTTATTATAGGAGATTCATACACATGTATGCAATCATAGCCAAGCCTTTGTACTCTCTTTTAACCAATTTTGAATGGACAGAAGAATGTGAGAATTCATTCAACGAACTCAAACGACGCTTGTGCTCAGCACCTATATTGACTACCCCAGATTGGAGTAAGCCATTCCATGTACATGTGGATGCATCCAATTACGCCATAGGATGTGTGTTAGCACAACCCACGAGTGAAGGTAACATAGATCTCCCCATAGCTTACGCTAGCAGACAATTGAACGCAGCAGAAAGAAATTACACCACGATGGAACAAGAAGGATTAGGGATGATCTATGCGGTAAAGAAGTTCAGACACTACTTGTTGGCCAACAAATTCAAGTTCTTTACAGATCATCAAGCCCTATTGTACCTAGTCAACAAACCATGTAACACAGGACGACTAATACGTTGGTTTCTATTACTCATGGAGTATGATTTCGAAGTAGTAGTCAGGAAAGGAAAGACACATCTTAGAGCTGACCACCTTTCGAGATTAACCTCAGGAGAAGCTCCTCAAGGAATAGCGGATGAATTACCAGATGCTTATTTGTTTAATCTTGAGATAGCACTAGAATGGGCTAAGCCTATAGTCCCTATTCTGACATACGGACCCAAGAATCCTAGGATAAAGATCAAAGAAGGAGAGATCACCAAATCTCAGAGATACCAAATCATAGCAGGAAGTATATATAAACAGGATAATCAAAAGATTCTTGCTTATTGTGTAGATGAATCAGAACATGAGAATTGGTTGCAATTAGCACATGTAGGTGCACTAAAGCAACATCATTCGAAACATCGAACACTACAGACTCTGCATAGATTAGGAGTATATTGGCCTTCGATGGAAGCAGATGTCTACAAGTTGTGTAAAGAATGCCATGTTTGTTGTGAAAGACCACCAGTAGAGCATGCTACATTATATCAAGTGTCTCTCACACCAGACTGGAGTGAACCTTTAGTGACATACTTGAGGACGAAGACATTCCCTCAAGGAATGACCTTAGCACGACAACGCAGTCTGGAGCAGGAAGCTCAAGACTATTCACTTATTGGCGATAATCTATACAAAAGAGGACGAGATGGATATCTAAGACAATGTGTTCATGAAAGCGATTATCTGAGCATACTAGAGACTGCACACCAAGGTGTTGCAGGAGGTCATTTTGGACCTGAAAGGATAATCAAAGCCATCCTCTTTGCAGGATTATGGTGGCCCACTCTCCACATGGATGCACATACCTATGTTAAGAGATGTGATGTGTGCCAAAGAACTCAGTTTCCTACTCGCAGAGATGAAATGCCATTGAAACCCATGATGGGAGGACGTGCATTTTCTAAGTGGGGTATAGACTTTGTAGGACCCATTAACCCCCCTGCAAAAGGTACACATGCTGAATACATTATTGTTGCCATAGATTATCTTACGAAATGGGTAGAGGCAAAAGCCACAAAAAATAATGATGCACACACAACTGCAAAATTCTTATTTGAGAATGTCTTTACAAGATATGGATTGCCTATAGAGTTAGTGAGCGATCAAGGAACTCACTTTCTAAACCAAGTCATTGAATATTTGTTACAGGATTTTATGGTGATTCACAAGAAATCTGCACCATATCATCCTCAGGCCAATGGTCAGGCTGAAAGCACTAATAAGATCCTTTGTAACGTACTGACGAAACTCGTGAACAACAAACGTTCAGATTGGGACAAACAGTTACATCATGCTGTTTGGGCATATCGAGTGGCCTACAAGACCGTACTCAATGCAACTCCCTTTCAGATGGTTTTTGGTCAGAATGCAGTGCTTCCTTTGGACTTCTTGATACCGACCCTTAAGGTTGCACAAGAACATCAGTGGACCGGCCATGAATTATCAGCAAGAATAATGGATTTGGAACGATTAGGAGAAACCAGGCTAAAGGCAGCAGCAAGAATATATGCAACGAAGAAGCGACAGAAAGCATATTTTGATGCACATGTGAAAGATAAAGGCCTAAAAGAAGGAGATTTAGTTCTAGTATATACGCTGAAACAGCACGCACGGAAGTTAGAAAAGCGAGGTTATGGACCTATGATCATTAACAGACTCTCAACAAGTGGAGCAGTACAGTTAGCCACCTTAGAAGGAGATGTAATGCCTAATTATATTAGTGGCTGTAGAGTCAAGCTATACCAGGAACCTCTTACTGAGGATATGCTTAGACGACTCACGTTGGCAAAGAAGCATAAGGAGGAAGAAAATAGAATACGAGCGGAAGCTCAGGCAGAAGCAATAGAACGCATTAAGCGCATGAAGCTAAGAAGACAAGGACTAGGAAGAGAACATTATAACCATCTGGAAACTACACCCAGATATCCCATGGCCATGTGTCAAGTAAAGTCAACCACTCATCCTAGCATAGTGGATAGGAGACCATTCATTACAGTCAGGCTAGAGCACGGCAACCCTTGCTAAGAGCTCAGGGCTTTAATTGACTCAGGTGTTGCGACTAGCGCAATTAGATGGTCCCACTATAAGGATTCAGGAATAGAAATGCGGCCAGTTGAGGCATACCTCATAGGGCTAGGAGGCATGGAAACCCCTTGCATGGGTGAGGTGGACCTTCCTATCCTCATTAAGGATGTGACCATGACAGCGAAGCTACTATTGTGCCATGATGACGACCTGATAGAACCCCTAATCCTTGGCCAAGATTGGCTATACGATCACTCAGTGAACCTAAATCTTAGACAAGGCTCCTTACAGATTGGAACCTTAGATCAGAAGTGAGTGATACCGCTTGACTTCCCTAACGTCATTCCAACTGAGGTTTGTAACCCTAGACCCTATGAAATACATGCGACGGAAGACCGGAAGATCTTGGGTCAGATCAGTCATGTTACGTCTACACCAACCCACTCGGGCTTGGCTAGGGACAGTTGTCAATCAGAAGGACGACAGGAGATCTTCCCTGGGGCTTCCTGCAAACTAGAAGGGGCCGCTACCCAACCGCTAGGGCAGATGGACACAATCAGCGGTCAGGTGGGTTGCATCAGCGGCCAAATGAGCACAACACCCTGCGGTGCTCATCCTTCCAAACTTGCTGCAGACTGGCCTAGATTAAAGATAAAGAACGAATCACTTCCTAATGGCAGGTCACGCAAGTGTTGGATCTCCCTTCTTTTCCAAAGCAGAGCGTCCAATGGACCTCTCAAACCCAACCACGAAGGAGTCACCCACAACAGAGGAACCCAGACCGACGACACCACCAGACAAGGCAAAGACAGCAGTATCAAAATCGCAGAACAAGTGGCACGAGACAAATATGGGCGCCAAAAGAATAGAAAGCATCGATAGATTTCAACAACTTAGACATTGATAAGAAGAAGTCAAAGCAGAAGCAGAGTCAGTATTCAAAGTCCCCTCGATCTTCTTCTACAAGTACAAATACTCGACAGATTTGGATCGCCAAGAAGTATCTTATCAATCGACCCACACCCATGCAGATTTGGGTACCCAAGCAATGTATTATAGTTCAACCCTCAAGCCATGTAATATATACCCCTCAGAAATCTTTCCATCCTTCAATACCACCGAACCTGATACCACTTTTTGTCCCTGAGCAGAAACACACCACCCACTCAAAGACTCTTAGGAAATGGATACCGAAACGTATCCAGACGTCTTCTTGTACCCCATTATCTAACAATTCTCCCATCCCGTTTAAACTCCACCCTTGTAATAATTCACCCTCAACCAAACCTTGTATGAATTCATACACCAAAACCCCACATCATGCATAATAAAAGCTCATCAAGAAATGTATGCATAATCTGACCATGTAGGCATCTAGAGACCTGCATTAGTTTCGCAAATAATCATTCCATTAACCACCATTGAGTTCACATCTCTTGGCGATAATTACCAGCAGTTGCAAAGGACAACCAATGACTTACAGTCGCAGCTTAATTTATTGTCTATTGAGAATGCCTCACTGAACAGCCGATACCAAGCATTACGAGAGGCCTATCATAAATTAGAACTAGAAAGCGAAGAAAAGACCAAGGAAGCCACTGCTGACCTAGATAACTTATTAAGAGCCCAGACAGTCCGCAATGCAATGCTAACACGAAACATGGGCTTACTCAGAAGACATCTAGCAGCAGCAAAGGAAGAAAACCAGCGCTTACAGGATCAGAACCGAGAAAACTTAGAAGCAGCTCTTGACCACCCAGACCAACCTTTGAGTCCTAGTCGGTTCAAAGACATTCCCTCAGACTCAATGAAAATGCTGCTAGAAGATCATGTAAGACTGCTAGATGAATACGACCGCATGAACGAGGAGTTACAGAAACTCAAAGAAGATCATAAATTACTCCAGTTACGAGCACCGGCACACCCAGACATACCAGCACCTGTGGACCCCTCTCTTGACATCTTAGAAGAACTCAACGCATTACGGGCCCAGGTATCAAACCTTGAATCAAGGATCGCAGTATATGAAGCACCACCAAGGCCAGATTCCCCACCTGAGCTACCAGCTGAGGAAGAAACTGTCACCATCCCGGTGGAGGAAACGTTTGAAGAGGCGTATGAGCCACAACCCATCCCAGGCGGACGCGTCACGGTCGAAGGCCAGATGACTTACGAACTCCCGACCCCCGCGTGGATGAAGACAATTGAGGAACTTGGAACAATGCACTCAGCTAGAGTAGAGGCACAATTACATGCCATGGCGATGATAGAAGAAAGAATTTTACAATCTCCATTCTTTGCTCATTTGGCCCCGCGACGATACATATCTGGGCATGAGCTACAGTATAAACCATATTTTATGTTAATGGCTGAATACCAGTTAGCCATTGAGAAAGAAACAGGTAAGAAACCATCGCATGCAACTCAATTCGAGGAGGACGATCTACCACTCGATGCGCAGCAAGGAGAGATCTATCAACCAGAGTGGCGAAAAGATTTACTACAGAAGTATCCAGAAATGATGAGTACATGGGTAAAGGCACCTTTGCACTTAAAGTATAACCCATGTTGGGGACCAGTACCATGACGCCGCTGCTGGACAGCCTTTGCTATTAAGGTACAAAACAATAAGCAGTGCCAGGACTGGTTGAATTACCCCTATTTTAAGCCACCCATCGAGTTACCAACTGTAGGCTACATGATGGCTACAATTCGCCACTGGCTCCCTAGATTAAAGCATATGGATGATATAGCGGTGCACATGACTGTCAAAATCTTTGACATGATGCAAATGATTTTTAAAGTCTTTCGACGCGTCAAGGCACCTCATGTAAACACCCCGGGCTTTGAGCATGGCAATTTCGGCCTGGTATATGATATGAGTACAACGCCATCGCTACGGGTGTGTTATGCCTGGCATTGCAGAATAAAGTACCTACCGGCATGCTACAAGCAGACTTTCGAAGAGATGTTCACAACCGGCTTCTGGGAATACCATTCAGAGGTATTCATAAGCAGGCCTACACATTTATTACACTTATTTGCCTATGAACGAATGTTCTATTCCACACACTATCAGCTCCCGCCACCAGAAGAACCGCAACCAATAGACTGGGAGAAACTTGAGGCTGACCTGGCCCGAGGCATTCGTATCTCCGAGCACACCCTCGCTCAAGACCTCCTACAGAACTATATCCGGCAGACCTCACAACAAGGTTCTGTCAGGGACGACAGAAGCGAGAGGGAGGGGGGTGTTGGAAGCAGCTAGAGGCATAGAAGATGCGGAAGCATGTAACGACGGAGCAGGGAGCCAGTCGAATCTTTTTTCAAAGAATCATGTTTTAGAAATACTTTTCAAAGACCTCCAACAGTGATTTTCATCACTAATGTAACATATGTAACATAGAAAAACCCTTTTCTTAATTTCTAGCTCCATTTTGTGCAAGCCGAGGAGTCCTCGAGCTTGAGGAGCTTAGGTAGAACAAGCGTATCAATTTTCGTTATTTTTAGACACCGTTTACCCTTTCAAATAGCATCTAGGACCTATTTTTTAGCTATGCCGATCACTAGATGTGAAACCGGTCAAAACTAGTCTAGAAACTATAAAAAGAGCTAGAGAGCTCATTTTTGAGGTGAGCTTGTTTGAGTAGAGAAGAGCTTAGAGCTATTTTGAGCTTGTAAGAGTGTTCTTGAGTAATAGAGTTAATTTCTCACCTTCCATTGTGTCTTGCTTGTCTCTTCATAGTGTGTGTGTATGTGTGTGTGCATTTCTATGCTTCTCACCTTCACTCTCACTTCATCTCACTTTCACGATCTTCATATCACTCCTATCTCTTCCGCGGATTGACATTAAGGAGGTGGAGCTTCTTAACGTGGTTCTCACCATTGTGCTAGAGCAACAGTGTGGAAGTACAAAAGCCTATCCCTATCTATTGTTATAATCTTAGCAACATATAGTTAGCACGGAACCCTATTTTCCATGCTAGAACAAAGCATATCGAGGTACATTATCACTTCATCAGAGAGAAGGTATTAGCAGGTGATATTGATCTTGTTTATGTGAGAATAGATGAGTAGGTTACTGATATTTTCACCAAAGCACTTGGAGCTGAGAAGTTGAAGAAGTTTCGAGAGATGTTTGGATTACAGGATATGGTGTTGAGCTTGAGGGGGAGTGTTGAGATATCAAGCTCAACATGTGATGATCCAAGATTACACGTACCAGTTTTTCGTTTCTCTCACATGTATAGTGGTCACATCGGTATATGTCAAGGATACTTCATTGAGCTTTATTAGATTTATCTATTGAGAGTGATGGCACATTTGTTCCTTTCCAGCTCACTCATTTGCAGACATTAGCTTTTCCCTTATGTACTAATCTTTATATATTGCACTTGTTGTATTCTTGTTTTTAGGTCATTCTTGTACATTCCTTTTTATGTAATAGAAGAAGAAGAAGAAGATAATTCTTCCTTGTCTCAATCTATGTGTGTGCTTCTCCTTGAGAGTGAGAGTGTGTGTGTGAGCTCTCTGTTGGAGTTAGACGTCTAGGGAAGCACGCGAACAACACAAGGAAGAAGAAGAAGCTTGGAGCACAACACACAATACTGAATGTATTACTAGAAAATGTACAAAGATAAGTAGCCCATTAGGGCAAGAGGCATATATACAAGCCGGGGAAAAAAACCTCCTAACGAGGGAAAAAAGTGCCCCGGCGGTCCTAGAGTGTTCACACACATCACTACCTAAATATATCAACAAATCCCCCCTAGGAGTGATGTGGTGAACAAGTAGCTGGCACTCATGTATAAGGAAGTGCCAAGCTATGTGGAAATCACTCCACAAAAGGAAGTAAGCCCAAAGCTTTGCGGAAAGCTTCAAACTTCTCCCTAGGCACAACCTTTGTGAAAAGGTCTGCAATGTTCTCCTGTGTGGGCACATATGCCAAGCTGATCTCCCCAGCAGAGAACCTCTCCCTAACATGATGATAATGCACCTCAATGTGCTTAGTGCGAGCATGGAACACTAGGTTCCTCGCAACTGCCAATGCACTCTGACTGTCAGTGAAGATGGTGGTGGCAGAAGACTGACCAACACCCAAATCAGCCATAAGGCGTCTGAGCCACACACACTCAACAGTAGTTGTGAAAGTTGCCCTATACTCAGCCTCACAACTGGAAGTGGCCACAAAAGGCTGCTTCTTGCTCAACCAAGATATACATGAGCTACCAAGCATGAAGCAAAAGCCACTAGTGGACACATGAGTGTCATAGCAACCAGCCCAATCAGAGTCAGAAAAAACATGCAAATCTGGCGGTAGTGATCACCCCTTAGGATAAAACAACCCAAGTAGCCGAGTACCACTCAAGTAGCGAAAGATGCGCTTAACCACCTGCCAATGCTTGACTCCTAGGCAATGCATAAACCTGCTCATCTGTGAGACAACAAACTAAATATCTGGCTGAGTAATGCATAAGTAAATCAAGCATCCAGCAGCCAGCTGATAGAGAACAGCATCAAATGCATCTCCAGCATCATGAAGACTCAATCGTAAACCTGTCTCCATAGGAGTGGCAATAGGCTTATAGCCTTCAAGGCCAAAACATTGCAATAATGTGTCAATATATTTCGTTTGACACAAAGCCATTCCACACATTTCGTTTGACACAAAGCCATTCCACACATTGCAATAATGTGTCAAAATATTTCGTTTGACACAAAGCCATTCCACCATAAACTTGCATAAACTAAATGCCAAAATAGTGATGCAAATGCCCCAAATCAAACATCTCAAATGAGGCATGCAAATCAGCCTTAAAATCAGCAATATGCTTCTGAATAGGACCAGTGAGTAGCATGTCGTCAACATAGACAACAATGATCAGAAGCACATCATTAGCACGCTTAACATATAAGGTGCTTTCAGTTGGACTATTCTCAAAACCATGTGCAATCAGATAGGCATGCATCTTCTCATAGCAAGCACGTGGTGCTTGCTTTAAACCATATAATGCCTTCTTTAAACTGCACACCTGGTTTTCATGCCCTTTTTGCACAAAGCCACGGGGCTGAAAAACATACACTTCTTCATGCAAGTCACCATTCAGAAATGCAATTTTAAAGTCCAATTGATGTACATTCCAACCATGATGGGCTGCAACTGCACAAATGCTCTGAACAGTAGTCATACGGCATGTAGGTGCAAAGGTCTCATCAAAATCAATGCCTCTTTCCTGTGCATAACCCTTTGCAACAAGCCTAGCCTTATACCTGTCAATTCTACCATTAGGTTTACGCTTCAGCTTGTATACCCACTTAGTGCCAATGGCCTTCTTGCCAGGTGGCAAGTCACATAAAGACCAAGTACCATTCTTTATTATTGCATCATATTCAGATTGCATAGCAGCCATCCAATTTTTTGAATTCTGTGCTTCATGAAAAGAAACAGGCTCATTCTCATCACAGAGACTAGACGTAGCCATAGCATAGCAATCTAATGTAAAAGAGGCACTATGAGAGCTTGATCGAGTACGATATGACAAAGGTGCATCTAATTTGCTGTCACGCAAGGTCTGCACCAGCCATTTTGGCATAGTTCTTGCCTGCTCAATATTAGCTCTCTGGTCAATAAGTGCATCCTGTAAATTTTCATCACAAATGGAATGATCTGCATCATCACATGAAACCTGCAAAGGCTGAGAATTTGCCTCATTAGGATCAACACTAGACTGTCCACCTGTAAAAAGAGGCAGTAAAGTATCATACATGTCTTTGGAGCTAATAGATGTCTCCTTAGTACATGAAAGCAATGGCTGAATAGCATCTTCCCTAAAAACAACATCATGGCTAACTAGAATGTGTTTAATCTGTGGATGATACAAACGATAGCCTTTACTTTCAGAACTATACCCAACAAAAATACATTTTACTGCTTTATCATCCAATTTTCTGCGATGTTGTTCAGGCACTAATGCATATGCCAAATAACCAAAAACACGCAGATGAGCAACAGATGGCTTGCCGTCATGCCAAGCCTCATGGAGTGATAGACTGCAGTGCTTTAGTGGGACACCTATTGAGTACATATGTTGCACACACGATAGCCTCAAGCCAGAATCTATGTGGTAAAGCATGACTCTTGACCATACACCTCGCCATCTCCATGAGTGACCTATTCTTTTGTTCAGAAAATCCATTCCGTTGAGGTGTATACGACACTGTACACTGGTGTTTTATCCCACGTTCAGCCAGAAATGCATTAAAGTCAGAAGACATATATTCCCCCTCTCGATCTGAACGGAGGGTGCCCATTTTACATGCTGACAGATTTTCAGCCAAAACCAAAAATTGTTTGAAGCACATGAACACTTCGGACTTTGCCTTCAATGGATATACCCATGCATGCCTGGAAAAATCATCAATGAAAGTCACGAAGTAAAGATAATTTCCGAAAGAAGGTGTGTGCATAGGACCATAGACATCACTATGTACAAGCTGCAATTTCTCAGTAGCCCGAACTGAACCATCTTTTGGAAAGGACGAACACTGCATTTTGCCCAAAATACAGCCTTCACAAACATTTTTTCTAGGTGCCTCAAGTTTGGGCAAAGAGGACACCATTTCAGATTTCTGCAGGCATAGCAAACTAGCAAAATTCAGATGACCAAAGCATACATGCCAAAGCTTTGCATCTGACATAGCCTGAGAATCATTTACTGCACATTCCAAATCATTTACAGATCTTTCATAGTCTATGAGCTTGTACAGCCCACGACATAAAATGCTAGAAGCAATAATCACATCGTCGTTTGATAGATCATGAACTATACACCTGTCATCAACAAATTTCACAACCAAGCCAATCTTGGCTAATGCAAAAACTAATAACAGGTTCTTCTTGATCCCTGGCACAAATAAAGCATCTGACAGAGTGAAAGAACTACCATCAACAGTAGACAAAATGATCTTACCAACTCCCATAACAGGATAAGAGGAGTTGTTGGCGCATGTAACAGTATTCCCTATAGGGGCACTCGAGTGAAGAGAAGAAACTGCACTGCGAGCTGGTAATATGTTTGGTCACCCCACTGTCAAAGTACCAAACATCTGAGTCTACTGCAGACATGCACTGCTCATGAGAAGATGGATCAAAACTGCAGACAGTAGTATAGCCCATTCTTCTTCGTGCACAAGATTAGCAGACTCTGTTTTTGGTGTAGAGGCCTCTACAACAACCATTCCAGCCTCTTTCTTCTTTGCCTCTTTAGCAGCCAGTTTTGGACAGTTCTTTATGATATGATCATTCCCTTTACAGTACTTACAAAACAATTTTTGCTTTTCTGATTTTTTTCTCATCTTTATCTTCCTTCTTCGAATATGGAGAATTAGCAGATTTTTGCTTATTAGTTGAAGAGCTCCATTTTCCTTTGCCCTTCTGACTAGCCACGAAAGCGTGATCTGCAACTCGCATAATGAACCTGTTTTGCCTGGACTGATCTTCTTGCAAAAGAACAGAGACTAACTCCTCAAATGATAAGGCATTTGGATTGCCTTTCATCATCAACCGAAGAGTAGAAGCAAAACTCTCATGAATCAGGAAGACCATTCAGAACGGTCTGCACAAAGTGAGCTATCTGGTATAACCTCATCAGCAGAAATCAACTGCTCCTTCAAGTCTTTGATCTTCATTAGGAAACTGTCCATAGAATCAGCTTCATTCATGTGCTCACTCTCTAACTTTTCTCGGAGGTAAGCAACACGAGCCTCATCCCTAGCTTGGTACAATGTGGTAAGTGTATCCCAAGCATCCTTAGCTGTTTTGCAAGAGCGAATGTGAGGAATAATGGCACGTTTGATAGACAAAGCTATCAATGCATGTGCCTGGGCATCTCTGCCATCCCAACAAATCTGCTCTACAGTAGGTGCAGCAGAAATAGTAGCACGAACATGAATCTGCAGAATATCATCTTCGACACCATCTTCATCAGCTCCAGCACCTGTATTTGCAGTACTTGTAGTCAGAGGTGTAACAAGACGTCTTTCAACACCCTACACAATGTTCCATAATCCTTTTGCAACAAATACATATCGCATCATATAAGCCCATAACGGGTAGTTGGTACCATCCAACTTATCCTCATAGCCAATGTACAGAATACATCACTGCTTTCAGCCATGGCCGGTGACTAAAATACCTTGATGCAGAAAATTGATTGTATCTCAAACAGTTGAACAGAACTCCCAGACGAGTTCTGCTAGACCTGTAACAGACTTCGAGACGCTTAAACTGGCGAACAGAAACTGGTATATACATTTGGTGCAAAAAGATGAAATAGCCTACACAAGTGCTGCGATAGTGCGTTCAAAGGTTGAAACGAGCTCAGATCGCGATTTCGGCACCACATAGCAAAGCTGTTTTGATCTTGAAAACATGCTGAGTATGCTCACCAAAATTCATGCGATTCTTAGACTGCAAACGGAGGAGTGTCGACGGCACCCTAGATGAAGCGAAAACTTTCTCTGATACCAATTGTTGGAGTTAGACGTCTGCAGAAGCACGCGAACAACACAAGGAAGAAGAAGAAGCTTGGAGCACAACACACAATACTGAATGTATTACTAGAGAATGTACAAAGATAAGTAGCCCATTAGGGCAATAGGCGTATATACAAGCCAGGGGAAAAAAACCTCCTAGAGAGGGAAAAAAGTACCCCGGTGGTCCTAGAGTGTTCACACACATCACTACCTAAATATATCAACACTCTCTTCCTTATCTCCTTCCTCGTGATAGTACTTACCTTTGTCTAGAAAAATAGAGCTCTAAACAATTTTGTAAGAGCTTCTCATCCAAAAATAGAAGGTTTCTCGAGATTTGTGATATTGCAACTTATCTGTTTTGATAGAGATATTTGTGAATGATGTTCAAAATGATGTAGGTGCTCTTAATGCATACTTGGGAAGATAAGGGAGTGCATTAGGTATCCTTGAAGTTACTTTGGCTGATGTTGAGAAATATTTTTCCAACACTCTCTCAACTCTGCAATTATCGCATCAACTCTTCGCATAAGGAAGTCTCAAGCTATGTGGAAAGCGATCAATCCACAAAAGGAAGTAAGCCCAAAGCTTTATGAAAAGCTTCAAACTTCTACTAAGGTAGAGCCTTTATGAACAGGTCTACAATATTATCCTATGTGGGCACATAAGCCAAACTAATCTCTGAGTAGAGAACATTTCCTAGACATAATGATAGCGCAACTTAATGTGCTTTGTGTTAGCCTCGAACACAAGGTTCCTCACAATTGCTAATGTGATCTAACTATCAGTGAACATGGTGGTGATAGAAGACTGTCCAACACTCAAATCAGTCAAACATCCTCTAATCCACACACTTAACAATCAGTGTGAAATTTCTCTATATTCAGTCTCACAACTAAAAGTGCCCAAAGTAGGTGTTGATGACACAACATATATTTCTTGGATCCACTCTTTTTCATAAACATTTGTACATTTTTCTACCTTTCCTTCAGTTTAATAAGCACTCTTGTATAGGTGTGTGTGAGTGCTACACTAGAGAATAAGTGAGATTCATTCTCCTTTCAGTTTAGAAATCCTACATAGCATGCATTTTGCCCATTTTGTATATAAAGAGGTCACTACCTGTCATTTAAGGGAGCATTCTTAGAAGTAATGAGATTATGCTAGTTTGTAGAATGCTTAAAGGACTCATGTTGTCATTATGATGTTCTTGTGTATTTGTTCCTTTCTTGCCTTATGCTTGTGACGTGTTATTTTGTAGATTAATGACGTGATTATGCATGTAATTAAGTGTGTGTATCATTAATGATGCTTTCTTCTTATTTCACGTGTAGTTTAGTTGTTAATCTTGTGCTAACGAAGCACCATCGCATTTGCTAAATGCTTCTATGCAACATCTGGGTCTCACGAGATGCTCCTCAGTTGACAAATATGAGTTGTGATGCTACAAAGTCAACAAGTTTTGGCACCGTTGCCGGGGATCATTCTCTTGTCACTTATGTGATGGATCATGGCGTGAAAGTGACGTGTACGCAAGTTTTTCATGATGATTTTTGAGTTCTTCATTTCATTATGCTCTTGTGAGCATTTGTAGCTTGCAAGATTAACAATAACTTGTTGAGATGAAACACTTTTGGTGTGATTAGAATCCCCTTTTTTGGGTGGTTAATCTACCATGCATGGAGATTCTTCAAGTCACAAATAAAATAGAAGTATTTTCTTACAAACTTGTAATTAACTTATTGATTTTGTTTTGAATCTTGATTAATTCTCTAATTATGATTATGTGTAAGTAAGCTTGATTTAGGGTTCTTCTGCAAGTTTCAATGGAGTTTTCACTTATCATCTAATCATTCATGTATTCTATATTCATGATGATTTCCTGCATCACGTCCAAATGCTGCTTCATGAGCCCGCGAAAGTTGCTTCAGACCTTCTCTGCTATCTGGTGTGGAGTTCTTCACTAAATCTCGATGTTGTAATCCAAAGGTGATGTCTCTTCATCAGAATGCTCCTGTAGGGATGAGGAAGAAGGATTACATGGTCACAGTTGTAGAAAATCTTGTGACCAACACTTGCCTTGTTGTATACACGCTTCTAAGTATCTCATGCCAAGTTCCCCTTTCTCGCATTTTAGTTATGTAGTTTGCTATCCTTGAAAGCCATCGCTCTTAGTCCCTTCTTTATTAGAAGTAGTGACATTTTCGACCCTTTCAACATAGATTCTCTCATCTTTGGTAGTCGATCGTTGGATCACTCTTCTAGTTATGTCCGTGATGTGGAAGTCATTGCGAATACGCATGTCTTGAAGGAAATACCAGAAGCTCACATTTTCAGGGCCAACCTTCCTGGACTATTGAAGGATGTCAAAGGATGAAGGGAAAGTGCAAGAAGAGGAAGGTCGGGAATTACAAATAAGTGGGAGTAGAGGAAAGAAGTTCTTATGGGGACTTCCTATTGTACTAGGTGTTTCTCGAACGGGTGCCTCCCGGTCCTAATGGCTTTGGTGTTGTTGCATATATGGAAGCATCGTACATCCAGCCAAGGGAATATGAGATTTTCATTGCAACATGGTGTCTCCAAAGAAAAGACAAAGAGAACAAATGTACCACTGAAGGAGCCATTTTTGGAATTGTAGCTCAAGTTGATCTACAGAAGGCAGTAGAACAAGAATATGAAATGGATTTATAGTAGGAGCTAAAAAGGACGAGCACCCTAAATTTTTGCCCTGGAGTCTACACACTCACACAATGTGACCTCACTGCCAATCTCCTGCTCACAATCTCCATGAGCATCAACACAAACTAGTCCCGCAGTTGCAAGGATGGTATAAAAGGCTTCAAAAAGATGATGTGGTGGCTATATGGAGAAGATGCCAAGGATCTATGTTTTTGTAGGTTCATTGGCGCATAAGTGGAGACGAGTGGTGTCCAAATGCTTTTGCAAAATTGAGATTTCACACTCTCAAGAGAGAGTTGCCTCTAGTGTTCATAGCACTCCAACATGGAGGTCGATTTTTTTTCAAAAGAAATCCGATCTAGAAAATGCACCATAGTGGGTGCATTTTCATTCCAATTATCGGGAGTTTGCTAGGGTGGAATACTGAGGACCCTAACATGGGAGGATAATTTTGTGGGCAATGTGTCATGCATCACAGTGGACATTAGGAACCAATACAATGTAGAGCACCTTGCCAACGCTATCTTGATGGTGCATTTATCATGAGTGACAACCAAATTTCATGAAAAGCAATGGATGAGAATGAAGATGAGAAGAATGCAGTTGAAGTACATGTCTATGATATGTGAAGTCAATGAAGCATATGTCTATGATATGTGAAATAAGATGTATGAGGAATATAGGGGGTATGCTATTGATACTGAGAAAGAGCAAATCACTACAAGATAGCAAGAGACTGAGGATGGGCTGTCCAAAGGACTTGTTATGGAGTGCTAAGGTTTGTAATGGAGAATAGTGCGAAGGACTGTGAGGTCATTGTTAATGGTAAATTAAGGGCACAACATGCCTAGTCTATGAAGCTCAGATGGGTACGTGATTTCATCTGGTCACTCAGTGAACTTGTACATTGACTTTGTTGTCCGACATGAACTGTTACGATAGGGATTTTTAGGTACCAAAGTGAACATGATGCTTGATTGGGATCCCAAGGGCAAATAGGGTCCTCCTATTCCACTACTTGGAAATGTTATTATGGGCACTCAAGCTGATTCCATTTGCATGTGGAAGAAATAACTTGGTCAAGGGCCATCAAAGAAGAGCTGAGGAAGAGGGGCAGTGCATCTTTGACTTCAGGGCTCAATCCTTTAGGATCCTAATACTCATGGTTGTAAGTTCATAGAATGATCAAACTTGGCTTGAGCACTGACGATGATGTAAATGCATAAGAGATGTGATGGGGATGAGGAAACTATGGAGGATTGAAGAGTCCTAATGCCCAAGAGAAAGATGATTATACAAGCCTTTATTATGCTCAAACGCCTCGGAATCGGTCCACTTGGATTACCTAGAGGCCACAAATATCTCTCGATTGATACTTCCTTTGCCTATGCACTAGCTCATATGCTTCCGGGCAAACACACCAAAATGTCATGCCTGATGTCAAGGGAAAATACCCATATGCGATTGGCTTTCGCTCAGATTTTTGTTTCTCAACAAGCCCCTTTCACGTCAAAACCACTGAACGCGTGTAGCTACACCCACTTTACCCCTCAAGTCAGTCCCCAATCTTGGCGTTCTACTCCCAACCCAAATCCAATTTCATCCTAACTTCGACTTTAATTCAAGGCTGGCCTTCTCCTTTAATACCACCCGTTCAACTTCGTATGTTAGAAATGAGACTTCTCCTCACGCTCTTTAGCTATCTGCAATTAATTATCAAAGAGTGCATCTCTAATATCCACCGCAAGGTTGGGAGTGAAATAGAACATATATATGCGATACATGGTGGAAACAAGATTTGGCAGCCAGGTGCGTCTCATTCAATTCCCCCACAACCTATTTTAGACAACAAATCTGGGTAATCGAATGAATAAGGACTCAATCAGGTAACTCGACAAAGAGTCAATTTCCAAGACGAGGACATTGACAATAGTATCCAAACTTCTTGACACAGTTGGTAAACACTAAGATCTATTTCTTAAACTTCCCAGACATATAACTTCACCTGTTATGATATTAACGTTACAACCGCTTCTCTTTCCCCCTCCCAATCATTGAGATTACTCTGTCACATATATACAACCACATGAATAGCCACACAGTGACATTAGTTTTCTCCTCTGCACTTTGCTCTTCAGAGTTAACCCAGTCTATGTTACTTCAGGAGGAAATGAAAAAACATTTTTTCACATAAGTTATGAAGTACTTGAACAGGCAAGCAGCATGGCCTTTTTATCCTTGGACACTCACATAAAGAGGGTAAGATAATATGTATGCACTGGAAGTCGTTGAACAGTATGCACGCATCAATGCTTCGTTTCAAGCTATTTCCCCCAATGCAGAAAGTAATGACGCTGATCTTAAATATGTATGCCCACACAGTAAGACAATACAACAAGAGGATTCAGGAAGTTAATGTGAGTGAAATCATTAGAACCTGCACATAAGAAATGCAAAATCTACAGGACTGTAATTGCCAGATGTGATCAAGTGGGGTGAATATCCACGATGCTATTGTTCATAAGGGTCCTCCTTTCTCTTCCGTGGTTGTTATCTCTGCTGTCTTCTTCACATAGTCCCTCGAAGTTCCAAAAAATGAAAGCAACTGCAACGCTTGATTCTGAGTAATTCACGCCCTCTCCCAATCTTTGCACAAACTACCAGACCAAAAAACAATATCCCCCGCTCTCGACTGCACAGCTCCAGCTTATTACGACAAAGGGAACTCACCCCTCCTCTTCCTCAGATCTCTGCAACCCACAGTCCCTCTCTTCCCCTCTAATGCGTGTCTCCCCCCTCTATCTTTTGTCGCTCGTATCCTCCTTGTATCCACCGTTAATTCCTTTCATCCACTCAATCGCAGTCAAAGGATGGCCTTATCCAAAGTGTCCCATCAATTTGCACTGCCCCGCACCACAACAGTTGTTGTGGTCCCAAATCCCTCACCTCCACAAATAGCTGACTATGGGAATTCTTTTTTCCTTCATTTCCACCAGGCCGCGGCCCTTTCCTCTTTCACACAAATTACACCAGGTGCATAGTACATAGGTAGGAATAAAATAATGCTATTATGATGCCGTGCAGATTCTGAGATCAATTATTTCAACAAATGTTTTATGAGTGTCTCGTGCAAATGGCCATTACTCACAACGATGCTTCTCGTAGAGGGCATAAATGTCCTTTCCCCATTCCTTATCAATCTCTCCAAATCAAAGCCTTCACCATCAGTAGCCTTTCTTGCTTGAGTACACAAATCCCAAGCTTGCATGTCAACAAGCATTCCGGACATGAACAAAAGTACCAGAATTTGCATGCATTCCCTCAAGCTACATCCACTCAAAACAAGTAATTGCATCTTGAACATGCTCATATTTTCCATAGCCGAAATCCAAATGTTGATGGCCTTCCTTTTCAACCAAGAAAGCGCCATGTAATCCCCAAATACTTCATATCAACCATTTGATCAACTCTTCAAGTACCTGCAATCAAACATATTTTCTTGCCAAATAGAAACATGTTAGAACATAAAAATCGACTTTCTGTCCTGTTAACATACTCCCCTTCACTTGTTTGCGAAGTCGTCCTCGATGAGCCAAATATGTTCCTGCACTCAAGTCATCCAACATGTGCTCTTCAGTCAATGAAATACAAATCTTTACCTTGCATACCTATTCTCTTCTTCCTCAATGTAGCACCTGCAGTCACCCTCATACAATCGTCGGTTAGTACCAAAATCCAATCATTTCACTTACCATCTTTGTCCATCTTCTCGCATCTTCACCGCCATGTCGACCTATCTATAAACTCGTCAAACATATTAGATCATTTTTCATTAAACACTACATTTACTACCAAAATGAAAAATATCCATATCACACATATATACTCAACACATACATCATGATGCCGCATCACACATGCATTCTCGTCATACATAACATACATACATGTAAGAACCACATCCACTCTTCTTTTCCGCTACTTTTTTTTTCGTATATACGTTCACTTGCCTAATATCTTTTCCAATTCCACTCAAATTCTCTTGTCCATTTTCATGCGCCTTCGATGTAGGGTTTTGTTAGCTCAATAAATGGTTGGCTTTGGTGCACTAACATGCTTCCATTTTTTGGAGAATATTTGTTTGGACATAGGTGTTTTGCAATGAGAATAGGTGGCCGGCGATGATAAGGTCCACTCAAATGTGGACACAAGGATCAACACTCAAATGGGGACACAAGGATCAAGAGCAGTAGGGGTGAAGCTATGTGTGGTTTCAGTGGATGCATGGGGATGAAGCTTTGAGAGATAAAGTGCTACTAACTCCCTTCGATGTCTTCGAGGAGGACGTCCCTCTTTGTTCGATAATATCAATGAGGGCAATGTGAATGTTATTGCTATGGCCTTTAATTCTATCTTCAACACTATACAAGAAAAAGTTGGAAAGAGTTTGCACGGTTGGGAGGAGCATTTTTGTGTCAATGGGTTCATCGATACAAGGGTAGCTGTTCAATGTGCAGAGAATCCTACTCTTTCGAAATCTGATGTTGAGTGTGCGTGTGTTTTTTTGTCATATGTTTGGTGCTCTTGGTTGCTGACAGGAGGCATCTCTAGTTGCCATGTCATCGAATGGGAACCCATGAGTCACTTTTTCAGAGCTAGGGGAGATTCTTTTGAAGGGTCGCAACTTCAGAGGGCTTTAGATGTGGTTATGCAAGGTTTGGCGAAATCAGTGGCTTGGGATGGACGCTCAGAGTGTGTTTAGTGAGATATGTGAGCATGATGTGATCTCATGTACTATAATGGTCACAATTTATGTGCAGCATGGATGCACAAGTTATGCTCTTGCCGTTCTTGAGTTCATGCGACAGAAAGATCAGGGTAGCTGGACATTGCAGAGAAGATTCTCAATAGAGTTCCTGTGCAACCTGTTATGGCTATGTGGATGACCTTGATTGGCTCTTGCAGGACCATTTGTGACATAGAGAGAGGGACACAACTTGCGAGCTGCTTGTTTCAATTGAAGCAACCTTGCGATGGTGCTTATTCCTTGTTGTCTAACATGTACACAATGGAGGGTAGTCTTATGCTCATAGATGACTTGATCTTGTATGGTGCCTGCATGGAGCAGGGAGAGAACGTCTGCCTTCAGATTGCCTGCGAGCGGATGGTGAACCATCAGGATAATATGGAAGCTTCATAAATTTGTGGTTTAGATTCTAAGTGGCAGGCACAGGTTCGAGGTATCCTAAGTTCATGTTCTATCTTCTATGGGAGGGTGTCACTTGTTTAATAGCAGTTAAAGTTTCTGGGGCAGAAACAGAAGCAGCAGCTGCCACTATTGCACGGACTGTAGCATCGTCTTCTCTGACAAAGGCGGCTATTCATGGGAGGGACTTTTGAGGGCGTCCTCTCATGGCGATCACGCTTGAAGCCTCTGCCTTGTGTTTTTTCCCGAAAAAGTCCAATGCGGAAGTTTCTGGTGGCCATATCTCCCCTTTCTTGGCGTCCTAGTTGCAGGTACTTTGGTTCACCACCAGGCGCTGATAGTCTCCCTTTCAAGCGAAAGAGAAGGGCTCAGATTGGTCATAAAAGTGATGGGAAACCCAATTATGTTATCAGACCGTACACTCCAATCTCCCCAGCAGATTCCCGAATGCCTCTCACACCCTTCTCGATTCCTCTCGCTACGCATCCTCTTCTCACAATTCAGCTATTTTCACATCCGTCGGAGCTCTTTGTAGCACAACCGCGCTACTCGCTGCTTGGCAATCACAGGTCATCTCAGATGAAGTACATTCTCAAGCTGAAGTGTCCCATAAATCAGCTTTGAAGCCTAACGAGTGGATCAACTTCAAATTAGCAGAGACGATTAAAGCCTTCCTGTCATCTCGAATGTGCCTATTGTTGGCCCTCTGGTCAACACGCTCTTGAGCCCCTCGTTCTCCTTGCAGTTTATGCATACGGGGGCTACAGGTTCATGTCTGGCTTTTCTAAAACTCCATCTACAGATACTCTGACAACAAGCCACCGGTGCGCATCTCTCTCTCTCTCTCTCCCTCGTTTTTGGTGACTCTGCAGGTACGAGGACGAAGGGAAGCGGGTTGTGAATTGGGGGAAGGTGTTCTCTTCATCAACAGAGAGGAGGGAGGAGGGCCTCTGCGTGTTCATGTCCAAGGAGGAAAGCACGGCTGGAGTAGTTGCAACCAGACATTATAGAGAGGTAAATGATTCATCGAATTCTTGCAGAACTTTGTCCATGAGTCGTGAAGTTTTAGCTTACGAAGCTCTGCACAGTGAATCTATCACTCCTATCCTTTAGATCGATATACTTTAGCGCCTTTTGCTGCTCCTTTCCCATTGTCACTTCTCGCCGCTGACTTCAAACTGTCGTTTTACTGCTTCGTGGGAAGAGTTGGCAAATGAAATTCGTAAAGCCCTTCCTCTTTCAGCCTACAATCTAGATCTTCATGCTAGTGCACAAGCTAATGGAGACTGCCTTGTGTGCCTGCAAGAGTTTCATAAGGATGAAAAGTATGCCGAAGCTCCTTAGTGTCTGAGGAGGTCTGTAGGAGACAGCGGAAAAGAGAGCAAGAAATTTCAGATGAGCTTACTGTATGGCTTTCTTCTACTCATGGCTCGAATTTACAAGGCCTTTGGTGCTAAGTTTGATGTATAGAACCGTGCCTACCCCATATAAGCCTTACAGCTAGCAGCAGCTTTATCATGCACCCTGGACTGTGAAGTATTGTGCAATTGCTTCCGTCATCATTGGGTTTGATGATATGATAGATCTTGATTGGCTGTTTCATAGGACCTCGATATATAATGAAACATCTCTGGTGGAGGATGTGACATATAAGACGTTTTTTGGCTCCCTTGGTTTCGAGTGAAGACTTTCAACTGTCTTTGTGCTGCTACCTCTACACCCTTGTGATGATAGATGCGTAGAAATGGAACATTATGCTCATAAGTTTTTATTATAAGTGCAACTACTCTATTGACATCATATAAGACGTTTTTTGGCTCCCTTGGTTTCAAGTCAAGACTTTTGACCGTCTGTATGCTACTACCCCAACACCCTTTGTAATGATAGAAGAGAAGAAATGAAACATAATGTTAAGTTTTTTTTTTTTTTTTTTTTAAAAGGTGTGTGTGTTTGGTTATGTGTGTGTATGTGGGTGTGTGTAGGAGAGTAGTGGGAATGTAAGGGTAAGTGTGTATGCGTGCATAAGTGTGTGTGCGAGCGGGTGGAAGCATGTGTGCGTGCAAGAGTATATGTAGGTGAAAAGTGAGAGTGAAAGGGGGACAGAGAGAAAAGGTGTGAGAAGATACGTGTAAGTGAGTGGGTGAACAAGAGGGAGGGAGGAAAAGAGAGAGTGACTACCCAAGAATTAGCGTGTGGAGGAGAGTAAGGAAGAAAGAAAGAGAACAAGGGAGTAAATAGAGCAATCTCGAAAAGCAAATCAACAGTCCGGGTTCCCACTCCTTTCTCTTGTCCTAGCTACAGTTGGCTATCATTCGGTTACTTGAGAGCAGGACAAATGGTCCAATTTCGAGTGATTTTCATAAATCATAAGCATAAAAACTAGTGATTCCCTTGGGTTTAAGGACTCAACATTTTGGTGCGTTTGCCGGGAACGGCTTGGTACGTCTCTATAAGAGAGTGCCATAGGTTCGCCTAGCGCCACATGTTGGCCGAGCTTGCGGACCCCAAGATCTAGTACATGAGCGAGGGGAGCTCATCGTCAGGAGCAACACAAACTCAAAGAGAGGAACACGCTCAAAGAAGAGCCCTTGAAAGAGAAAGGAGAAGGTGGGAACCGCCAGGTGAGTGGACCTCGATTGGCTCGAAGGAATCTGCCAAAAACGTGTATTCCCGTAGGAGAGTCGCGAATCAAGTGCGGAAGTTTGAAGGAGGGATCCTGAGGCCACGTGCACTAAATTTCTGGGATCGAAGTGATATTGACATCACACCTCTGTTTGAAATGGCTCAACGGATTTCGGTTCATTTGGGGGACTTCACCAAGTTTTCAGGTGCTTGGGACGAAGATCCAGATAGTTTTATCCAGCTGTTTGAAGTTACTTGTGAGGCTAATGAGGTAGTTGACTAGGGTCAAAGGTTGAGAATTTTTCCGGCTATTCTCCGTGATGAGGCAGCCAATTGGTATGGGAATCTGACGCCACAAGAGCGTGGAACTTATCAAATGCTCAAGGAAGCCTTCTTGGCAAAGTTTCGAGGACAAGGTGTTGCTCTAGCACAATGGTGAGAACCACGTTAAGAAGCTTCACCTCCTTAATGTCAATCCGCGGAAGAGATAGGAGTGATATGAAGATCGTGAATGTGAGATGAAGTGAAAGTGAAGGTGAGAAGCATAGAAATGCACACACACATACACACACACTACGAAGAGACAAGCAAGACACAATGGAAGGTGAGAAATCAACTCTATTACTCAAGAACACTATTACAAACTCAAACTAGCTCTAAGCTCACACTAGCCAAAATGAACCAACCTCAAAAATGAGCTCTCTAGCTCTTTTTATAGTTTCTAGACTAGTTTTGACCGGTTTCACATCTAGTGACCGGCATAGTTAAAAAATAGGTCCTAGAGGCTATTTGGAAGGGTAAACGATGTCTAAAAATAACGAAAATTGGTACGCGCATTCTACCTAAGCTCCTCAAGCTCGAGGACTCCTCGGCTTGCACAAAATGGAGCTATGGATTACAAAATGGGGTTTTCTATGATACATATGTTACAATTAGTGATAATAATCACTGTTGAGTGTTTGAAGAGGTAATAAAAACATATTTGTTTGAAAAATAATCCGACTGGCTCCCTGCTCTGTCTTTACATGCTTCCGTGGCGTCTGTGCCTCTGGCTACTTCCAACACCCCCCTCCCTCTCGCTTCTGTCGTCCCTGACAGAACCTTGTTGTGAGGTCTGCCGGATGTAGTTCTGTAGGAGGTCTTGAGCGAGGGTGTGCTCTGATATACGAATGCCTCGGGCTAGATCAGCCTCGAGTTTCTCCCAGTCGATAGGTTGCGGCTCGTCTGGTGGTGGGAGCTGATAATGTGTGGGGTACACCATTCGTTCACAGGCGAATAATTGCAATAAGTGTGTGGGCCTGCTTATAAATACCTCTGAATGGTACTCCCAAAAGCCGGTGGTGAACATTTCTTCGAATGTCTGCTTGTAGCATGCCGGTAGGTATTTGATCCTGCAGTGCCAGGCATAACACACCCGTAGCGATGGCGTTGTGCTCATATCATAGACTAAATCAAAGTTGCCATGCTCAAAGCCTGGGGTGTTTACATGGGGAGCCTTGATGCGTCGGAAGACTTTAAAGATCATCTGCATCATGTCAAAGATTTTGACAGTCATGTGCGCGGCAATATCATCCATATGCTTTAACCTAGGGAGCCAGTGGCGGATCGTCGCCATCATGTAGCCTACTGTGGGTAACTCGATTGGTGGCTTGAAGTAGGGATAGTTCACCCAGTCTTGGCACTGCTTATTGTTTTGTACCTTAATAGCGAATGCAGTCCAAGAGCGGCGGCGTGGTACTGGTCCCCAGCACGGGTTAAATTTTAAGTGCAGCGGCGCTTTCACCCACGTGCTCATCATCTCTGGATAGTTTTGCAATAGATCTTTGCGCCAGTCTGGTTGAAGGATTTCACCTCTCTGCGCCCTTGGTGGCAAGTCTTCCGGTTCGAATTGAGTGGCATGCGTTGGTTTCATGCCTGTTTCTTTCTCTATGGCTGACTGATATTCGGCCATTAACATGAAGTACGGTTTATATTGAAGCTCGTGCCCAGATATGTACCGTCGCGGGGCCAATTGAGCAAAGAATGGTGACTGTAAAATCCTCTCTTCAATCATGGCCATGGCATGTAGTTGTGCCTCTACTCTGGCCGAGTGTGTCGTTCCGAGTTCTTCAACTGTCTTCATCCACGCGGGAGTAGGTAATTCATAGGTCATCTGGCCTTCGGTCGTGACACGTCCGCCTGGGATGGGTATCGGTTCGTATGCCTCTTCAAATGTTTCCTCCACCGGAATGGTTATGTTCTCGTCGTCAGCTGGGATCTCCGGTGGGGAATTAGGCCGTGGTGGTGCTTCGTATACATCTATGCGTGATTGGAGAGTGGTTACCTGGGCCCGTAGTGCGTTGAGTTCTTCTATGAGTTCAGGAGAGGGGTCCACAGGTTCTGGTACTTCTGCTGCCATTGGTAGTTGTTGTGGTGCCGGTTCTCTGAGCTGTAGTAACTTGTGATCTTCTTTTAGCTTCTGATGCTCTTCGTTCATTCGATCATAGTCCTCTAGCAGTCGAACGTGGTCGTCTAGCAACATTCGCATCGATTCAGATGGGATTGCCTTGAATCTGCTAGGACTTAATGGTTGTTCTGGATGGTCCAATGCTGCTTCCAAATTTTCTCTATTCTGCTCTTGGAGTCTCTGGTTCTCCTCCTTGGCCGCGGCTAGGTGTCTCCTGAGTAGACCCATATTCCTTGTCAGCGTTGCGTTTCTAATTGTTTGGGCTCGAAGCAAGTTGTCCAGATCAGCAGTGGCTTCTTTTGTTTTCTCTTCACTTTCTAGCTCTAGCTTATGATATGCCTCTCTTAGTTCTTGGTATCGTGTATTTAAAGAGGCATTCTCGATTGATAATGAATTAAGCTGCGACTGTAATTCGTTGGTCGTCCTCTGCAGCTGTTGATAATTGTTGCCCAGAGATGCGAACTCATCTCGTACTTGTGACATGCATGTGAACATTTGTTGAAGTGCAGTGTCTATGGTTGGCGATAGTAGTAATGGAATGCTAAGTGAGGATGCAGTGGAAGTAGATGCAGCGGGGATGGGAAATGGGGTTGGGAAGGTGGATGCAGTGGTAATCGTGGAAAAGTGTGACGTACCTAAATATGATGGTGCTGTGAGTGGAGTGGGTGCTGGTGCGGAGGGTGGTGAGATGTCCATGTCATTGGACGTGTCAAGTGCGGTGACTGTGAAAAGTGGTGTGAATGTGGGTGGTTGTGTCGGTGTGAAGACGGGATTTACAAACGTAGAGTAATTTACAGGGGGGATGGCTGGAGCAGCTTGGTGAAAAGGGGAAATAGGGGTTATGGTGGGTTGAGGAGGTGAAACTGGTGAGAAGGTTAGTGGGGTTAGAAAGGGGAATGGGGTTCTTAGAGGTGGGGGAAACGCTGGGAAGGATGAAGGGGTGAAGGGGTTAACATATGGATGCGGAGGGTTGGGTGTGGGCATGGAAGTATGAATTGGCAGGGCAAAGGGTGCGGTTGTGTTGCCTTGAACTGGTGTGGATGTGGGGGAAGTGGGTGGGTGTGCGGGGGATACAGGATGGGTTGGTGAAAGATGAGGTGAGAGAGGAGTAGAGGGTGTGGATGTTATTTCGAAGATAGTAGTGGTATGTACAACGGTGGTACCGGGTGGGGAATCTACAAGGATGGGTTCTGCGGTCGATGAACTTTCGGGGACTAGGCGCGCCTCCCTGACTTGTGCTGGAGACTGAGCTCCTGTTGGTACGCGAATATACTCTCCGGGTTTTGAAAGTAGTCGCACTCGGCGGGGATCAAACTGTGGTAGTTGCTTTCTTTGTAAAAACCTGAGTGCTTCATGGGAGCCTACTGATTTGACTAGCTCCCTGAACCCTCTGATGTATGCGTCTTCGAATCCTCCGGAGATGAGTTCCTGTTCAATTAATGCCTGGCTCTCCTCTTCAGTTAGCTTCTTCCGGGCCCAAACTTTCTCCATGGTACGATATAATTTCTTTATAGCCAGCGTGTACGCTGCGGCTTCGAAAGTCTCTTCTTCATATGTGCTGGTGTCGCCGTGTGTGTCAGTCTGTTGGCCTTGGCCATCTGTCTGTCCGTCATGTGAGCCCTGGCTGGCTTCATCGTCGCCTTCCTCGTCGTCTGTTTCGGTTCTTTCTTCTTCAGAGCTCGACACAGCTTGTCCCTGTGGCAGATCTCGCGGTGTGGTAGGGTAACTAGGGCGTTCATATTCTTGGGAGAACATCTGTGTATCTGAATACTGGAATTCATTTGAGAATGCATCAGGCATCTCAAAATCAAATGTTGTGTTTAATGGTTCTGCCTCCATGTGTGGTATTGGGAAAGAGAAGGCTTCCGCACCAATAGTGGTGGGAGCTTCTACTGTCGTGGTGGTGGCTTCTGTGGTGGCAGCTGCCTGAGGTGCAGCGGTACTAGTGGTGGCCTTCGTAACCACTGGTCTGGACAACCTTATGCGAATAGGTTGTACTGTGGGAGCCGCTTCTGTCTGTGGTCGCTCTGGAGAGGGTTGTGGTGATGGCGACTCTGGCACTTGAAGGCAAGGGATGGTGCCTCTCATGCGCTTACCTGCCCGTGTTCGACTGGGCTTCCTGGCTTTCTTTGTTGTGCCTTTGAATGCCTTCAGTTCTTCTCCTGTTAATGCACACTCGATGGGCAAGTCATATGCTAAGCACATATACACAATTCTAGTGAGTGCACAACATCCATTAAGTACTTTCTTGCGCTCCCATCTGTGCTGTGCCAGATACATTTGATCTATGATCCAGCTTGCCAGATCAACAGTTTGAGGTCCCGTGCATGCCAAGTACAATCCAAACCATATTCTCTTATGTGGCATGGTGAATCTGTCCTGAGCGGGGAATGTAAAATGTTGCATGCATATCCTTAGTGGCTTCGACAGCTCAGGTGTAATTGCCAAAATCTCCTCCCACTTCGTGACATCCCCACGTTTCATCGGTTCTGGAATTAATCTCTCTCGATCTGTGGGTGTGTGGGTGCCATGAATTTTGATGGCCGCTCTGATTAAATCCTTAGATAGGTAAAACCTTTTGTAAGGTGGATCATCCACTAGAGTAGGCAATATGAAGGTCCCTGGGATGTCCTTATTCTCTGAGGCCAGTAGGGTAGTGATTAAGTAATAGCACCTGTAAAAATCCGGTTTGGGCAGAGGATCACTGAAATACTCTGTGAAGCCTGCTCTGGCCCAAACATGAGTTAAATCCTGGGTGCTCTGTAGGGCTTCGAACTCTCTGGAGAAAAACTGGTATTTTCCCCACGTGCGGTCATCAAATGTCAAAGAGGATTCAAATATAAAGTCCGCGTCCGCAAGGGGTCCTGCAAGGCCCTGAAACCAATGAGAGTTCCTGTGTATCTTTTCAGTGTAGCCCATGGGTGGGTTGTCGATAGGCATGGGCCCTGGAAATCCCTGAAATTCCGGCGGCGGAGCAGTCGGGTGGGACTCTGCTCGTAGCACGTTGAGGGGCACAGCCGCTACACTGGGGCCTGCTCCTGATGTTCCTTCGTCGGTTTGCATGGTGACTGATGCGCTAATGAGAAAGATCTGCTACAAAGGATTAACACATTAGCATGGAAATTAATTATGATCCCATTAAAGTGAGACCGCAATCCCTTTCCATAACTGATGCGTAACCCGTGTAGCCAAGTGCTGTGATGTGATGGATGCAATGTTTCTTGCAGCACTAGTGCAGGTCTCTAGACACCTATACGTTTCAGATCATGCATACATTTCTTGATGATATGAGATTACGAGTGATGTGTGATGATGGTGGGTGAATTTATACAAGGTTTAAAGGTTAGTGATTTAGTACAAGGTTGTATGTTAGTCGGGGGGGTAGTTTTATCAGACATGGGGTTAGGGGGAGACGGTTGGACACGTTTCGGTATCCATTTCCTAAGGATCTTGGAGTGGGTGGTGGGTTTCTGCTGAGGGGCAAAAGGTAGTATCGGGTGTGGTGGTATTGAGGGATGGAAAGATTTGTGAGGGGTATATATTACATGGCTTAAGGGTTGAGCTATGATACATGATTTGGGTACCCAAATCTGCGTGGGTGTGGGTCTATGGGTAAGGTACTTCTTGGCGATCCAAATTTGTCGAATGTTGGTACTTGTAGAAGAAGGTCGAGGGGTTGGTGGATACTGATTCCGTTTCCGCCCTGCCTCTTTCTTGTTGATCTCTGCTTGGTTGGAGTTCTTTGGTGCTTTTTGTCCTTTTGGCACCCACATTTGTCTGGTGCCACTTGTTTTGTGATGTTGATACTGCTGCTTTCTTTGCCACGTCTGGTGGTGTCGTCGGTCTGGGTTCCTCCGTTGTGGTTGACTCTGTCGTGGTTGAGGTTGAGAGGTCGGATGGACACTCTGCTTTGGAAAAGAAGGGAGATCCAACACTTGCGTGACCTGCCCATTAGGAAGTGATGCGTTCTTTAACTTTAATCTAGGCCAGTCCGCAACAAGTTTGGAAGGATGAGCACCGCAGGGTGTCGTGCTCATTTGGCCGCTGATGCAACCCACCTGACCGCTGATTGTGTTCATCTGCCCTAGCGGTTGGGTAGCTGCCCCTTCTAGTTTGCAGGAAGTCCCAGGGAAGATCTCCTTTCGTCCTTCTAATTGACAACTGTCTATAGCCAAGCCAGAGTGGGTTGGTGTAGACGTAACGTGACTGATCTGACTCAAGATCTTCCGGTCTTCCATCGCATGTGTTTCGTAGGGTCTAGGGTCACATCCGTCAGGCGGAATGCCATTTGGGAAGTCAAGCGGTATCACTCGCTTCTGTTCTAAGGTTCCAATCTGTAAGGAGCCTTGTCTAAGATTTAGGTCCACTGAGTGATCGTATAGCCAATCTTGGCCAAGGATTAGGGGTTCTATCAGGTCGTCATCATGGCACACTAGTAGCTTTGCCGTCATGGTCACACCCTTTATGAGGATAGGAAGGTCCACCTCACCCATGCAAGGGGTTTCCATGCCTCCTAGGCCTATGAGGTACGCCTCAATTGGCCGCATTTCTATTCCTGAATCCTTATAGTGGGACCATCTAATCGCACTAGTCGCAGCACCTGAATCAATTAAAGCCCTGAGCTCTTGGCAATGGTTGCCGTGCTCTAGCCTAACTGTAATGAATGGTCTCCTGTCCACTATACTAGGATGAGTGGTTGACTTTACTTGACACATGGCCATGGGATATCTGGGTGTAGGTTCCAGATGGTCATAATGTTCTCTCCCTAGTCCTTGTCTTCTTAGTTTCATGCGCTTAATGCGTTCTATTGCTTCTGCCTGAGCTTCCGCTCGTATTCTATTTTCTTCCTCCTTACGCTTCTTTGCCAACGTGAGTCGTCTAAGCATGTCCTCAGTAAGAGGTTCCTGATATAGCTTGACTCTACAGCCACTAATGTAATTAGGCATTATATCTCCTTCTAAGGTGGCTAACTGTACTGCTCCACTTGTTGAGAGTCTGTTAATGATCATAGGTCCATAACCTCGCTTTTCTAACTTACGTGCGTGCTGTTTCAACGTATATACTAGAACTAAATCTCCTTCTTTTAGGCCTTTATCTTTCACATGTGCATCAAAATATGCTTTCTGTCGCTTTTTCGCTGCATAGATGCCTGCTGCTGCCTTTAGCCTGGTTTCACCTAATCGTTCCAAGTCCATTATTCTCGCTGATAATTCATGGCCGGTCCACTGATGTTCTTGTGCAACCTTAAGGGTCGGTATCAAGAAGTCCAAAGGAAGCACAGCATTCTGACCAAAAACCATATGAAAGGGAGTTGCATTGAGTACGGTCTTGTAGGCCACTCGATATGCCCAAACAGCGTGGTGTAACTGTTTGTCCCAATCTGAACGTTTGTTGTTCACGAGTTTCGTCAGTACATTACAAAGGATCTTGTTAGTGCTTTCAGCCTGACCATTGGCCTGAGGATGATATGGTGCAGATTTCTTGTGAATCACCATAAAATCCTGTAACAAATATTCAATGACTTGGTTTAGAAAGTGAGTGCCTCGATCGCTCACTAACTCTATAGGCAGTCCATATCTTGTAAAGACATTTTCAAATAAGAATTTTGCAGTTGTGTGTGCATCATTCTTTTTCGTGGCTTTTGCCTCTACCCATTTGGTTAGATAATCTGTGGCAACAATAATGTATTCCGCATGTGTACCTTTTGCAGGGGGGTTAATGGGTCCTACAAAGTCTATACCCCACTTAGAAAATGCACGTCCGCCCATCATGGGTTTCAATGGCATTTCATCTCTGCGCGTAGGAAACTGAGTTCTTTGGCACACGTCACATCTCTTTACATAGGTATGAGCATCCATGTGAAGAGTGGGCCACCATAATCCTGCAAAGAGGATGGCTTTGATTATCCTATCGGGTCCAAAATGACCTCCTGCAACACCTTGGTGTGCAGTCTCTAGTATGCTCAGATAATCGCTCTCATGAACACATTGTCTTAGATATCCATCTCGTCCTCTTTTGTATAGGTTATCGCCAATAAGAGAATAGTCGTGAGCTTCCTGCTCCAGACTACGTTGTCGAGCTAAAGTCATGCCTTGAGGGAATGTGTTCGTCCTCAAGTATGTCACTAAAGGTTCACTCCAGTCTGGTGTGAGAGACACATGATATAATGTAGCATGCTCTAATGGTGGTCTTTCACAACAAACATAGCACTCTTTACACAACTTGTAGACATCTGCTTCCATTGAAGGCCAATATACTCCTAGTCTATGCAGAGTCTGTAATGTTCGATGTTTTGAATGATGTTGCTTTAGTGCACCTATGTGTGCTAATTGCAACCAATTCGCGTGTTCTGATTCGTCTACACAGCAAGCAAGAATCTTTTGATTATCCTGTTTATATATGCTTCCTGCCAAGATTTGGTATCTCTGAGACTTGATAATCTCTCCTTCTTTAATTTTTAACCTAGGATTCTTGGGTCCATATGTGAGAATAGGGATTAAAGGCTTAGCCCATTCTGGTGCTATCTCAAGGTTAAACAAATATGCATCTGGTAATTCATCCGCTACTCCTTGAGGAGCTTCTCCTGATGTTAATCTTGAAAGGTGGTCAGCTCTAAGATGTGTCTTTCCTTTCCTGACTACTACTTCAAAATCATACTCCATGAGTAATAGAAACCAACGTATCAGTCGTCCCGTGTTACATGGTTTGTTGACTAGGTACAATAGAGCTTGATGATCGGTAAAGAACTTGAATTTGTTGGCCAATAAGTAGTGCCTGAATTTCTTTACTGCGTAGATCATCCCTAATCCTTCTCGTTCCGTCGTGGTGTAATTTCTTTCTGCTGCGTTCAATTGTCTGCTCGCGTAAGCTATGGGGAGATCTATGTTACCTTCATTCGTGGGTTGTGCTAACACACATCCTATGGCGTAATTGGATGCATCCACATGTACATGGAATGGCTTATTCCAATCTGGGGTAGTCAATATAGGTGCTGAGCACAAACGTCGTTTAAGTTCATTGAATGAATTCTCACATTCTTCTGTCCAGTCAAAATTGGTTAAAAGAGAGTACAATGGTTTGGCTATGATTGCATACATGTGTATGAATCTCCTATAATATCCGCAATGGCCCATAAATGCCTATACCTCTTTCACATTAGTTGGTCTAGGTAATTCTGCAATTACCTTCACCTTTTCTTCGTCCGTAGAGATTCCATTTTTTGACACAATGTGTCCTAGAATTTTGCCTTGTCTGACCATAAAAACGCATTTTTCTGGGTTCAAACAAACCTGATATTCTCGACATTTGTCAAATATTTGCCTTAACTCTGGGATATGTGTCTGTCTTACATTAGAATGAGCACATATGTCATCGACATAAACTTCCAAGCTCTTGCGTAAGAATTCCTTAAAAACATGACACATGAGTCGTTGGAAAGTGGCGGGTGCATTTGTTAAGCCGAATGGCATTACACGAAATGCAAATATGCCCCATTCAGTGGCAAAAGCCGTCTTGTGTTGATCTTCTGGAGCAATGGCTACTTGATTATAGCCTGAAAATCCATCAAGAAAGCTGTAAACTTCCTTGCCCGCAACTCTTTCCAATAGATGTTCTGTGATAGGAAGAGGATAACTGTCTCTAATCGTAGCGGCATTAACTTTTTTAAGGTTAATACACACACGCAATTTTCCATTCTTCTTGGGCACTACCACAATGGGGGATACCCATTCGGTATGCTCAATTTCGTAAATGAATCCTGCTTCTATCAAGCGATCTATCTCCTCTTTAATCTTCGCAGCGTAGTTATCATTGTACGTGTATGGTTTCTGTTTCGTAGGTTTTGCATCTGGAGTCATAGGGATTCTATGAGAGCATATATCTGGATCTACTCCTTTCAAATCTTTGTAACTCCAAGCGAACACATCTCTATATTCACGCAATAGGGCAACTAACTCTTCTTCTTCTTCGGTCGTCAAATCATGCCCTATGTATGTGCATTTTTCTTCTTCCCCTTCTATGGCTACTATTATTTTCTTGGTTTTCTCTCGGTTATCATATACTTGTCCGTCATTCGCCTTCCTATCAGGCATTCGTACCATGATTCTTCTATCTTCGATTTCATATTTCTTGAAGTTCTCGGGTACTTCGAATAAAGATTCTTCTTTTTCTGTCATGGTTTCTTTCTTCTTTCTTTTCTTGCCTTCACTCTTAGTAGTCACTTCTGTGGCTAACCTCACGTCATTCATAACTTCCTCGTGTCTCTGAGTGTGAGTCTCTACTTCGAAAAAATATTCTTCCTCTGATGCAAAGGGTGAATCCATGATAATTGATTCTAACTCGAAATCGCTTGCATCCTCAAATGCATCCGTGTTCGGTTCACACTCTTCTAAAATTGCATCGCACATGATTGGCTCTATCGTGAAAACTGATATGTCATAGCCATCCTCGTCACAGTGGGGAGTCCATTGTTCTTCATTGATGGCTACATCCATGGTTGCTAGGATTTCTGCCCAACCATGGGGTTCAAACTCTTCGTCAGGGAATACTACAGGTGCATAGGCTGGATCTTGAAGGGTTCGTGGATTTTGTTCTGCACCTAAGGTCCTTGCTTCTAATCGTTCTTCCTCTTGTTTGGCTACTTTACACATCCATAAATGGGTATCCTCGTGCAACCAAGAAGGATCTGATTCTAATGAGTGCACGGATTCCGTCTCTACTGGTGTCTTATGGATGGTATTCCATTGTATTGGGGGTACGTCTCTATGTGAATAGTCTTTAAGATTGACTTTAGTGGTCACTCCTAAATGTTGCAAGTACAAAGAATTAGTTCCCCAATCTTGTACAATTTGCAACTGACGCATGAATGGTCGTCCCAATATCATCTCATAAGCATGGTTTTTTGCGAAGTCACAAATGGCAAAGGTATGCTCAAATTCTACACCACAAGTGGTGAGAGATATTCCTTCTAGTAAGCCTAATGGTTTTTCTATGTGTCCATCGGCCATTTGTAGCTTCATCCTGGTGGGTCTTAATGCTGGCTTACCCCAACGTTTCCATAAAGTGGTGGTAGCGATGGCTACTCCGGCTCCTGAATCTAAGATGGCTTTCGTGGTGTAGCCCTGATGGGTTATTGGAAGATAAGTGTTACCTTCCTCTCCTTCACTTACATCTCCGATCTTTTCTACGGGTATCTCTGGTACCTTCTTATGTGATCCTATCTGAGAGGGTGTGGTAGCAAACTCAGGGAATTGATTTGCTACGTGCTTCCACAATTCTGGTTTTACCTTTAACAATTCTTCCAGAGTGAGATTACACTGTACTTTAGTGTTCTTGATCACTTCCGTGTTTCTAGGGATTACTGATTCTTCATTCCTCACTATTATCGTGGGTGCTCTCATACTAATAGACTTTGCTTCCCAAGGTCCTGTGAACTGAGGTAATTCTTGTAAAGAATTGGATTCAAACCCCGTGGGTTCACTCAGTTGTTCCTCCTCTACATCATCGTAAATAGAGGGAATGTCTTGGGGAAATTGCTCCTGCAAATCGTCTATTTCTTGAATAGGAGGATGAGTTCCTTGTTCTTTTCTCCATTTCTCTTCTTGTATTTCTCTCAAAAATTCATGTGAGTACCTATGTATAGAAGACAAATTGTCTTGACTTTCTGTATTGGGTACTTGAGACAGGGATGATGCATTCCTTTCCTGTGTCTCTGGGACAATAGGGTTCCTAGGCTGATCCTTTTTCTCTTTGCTCTCGATCAAATATTCTAGCCTCTCCATCAGTCCTTGAAAGTGTAATTCCGGTTTTGCCATGTTATTCCAATTAAGATATCTAGAGGCTTCGAACAAGGCTTGTGCTAGTTCTACCATCTTCATGCAAAGTTTAGTTCTCTCAATTTCCAGATCAGCTCGGGGGTAGTTTTTACTCATTTCAGCTACTTGAGGTCCCTCTTTTAATCTAGCCTGATATGCACGAAACATCATGTCTAGATTCTCTGGTATGGGTTCCGCTAAAACTGATCCTGACTTCTGAGCTGGATTCTCTTGATTCAATTCCTGTGAAGTTAACTCTTGGATTTTGGCTCTAGATTCCTTTAAACTTCCTTCCAACTCAGTTATCTTTTTACTCCATTTTCTCTTAATTCTTTCTCTAGAATCTTTCCAAGATTTTGTCTTTTTGCTGCTAGATTCTGCAACTTCACTGGTTTCGGCTTCTTTCTCTTGATTAAGCTTTTGGTTCTGTAAGAGCGCCTGGGCTCTTGTTATAGCTTGGATAGGCACGTATGTAGGGTTGGATCCATCTGCATTATTTACAATACCTATCACGTTGATCGGTGTCACATTCGAAGGGTTAACTGGGTTCTTAGGACAATCTTTGATTATGTGCTCTTTGCCACAATCGGCACAAAAGCCTTGTATGTTATAGTACTGTGATTGCCTTGCTATTGGGGGATGTGGACAATCCTTTATAAAGTGATCTCCTTGGCACCTAAAGCATGGTCCTCTAGGGCCCTGCGGTCTCTGTTGTCTCAATTGGGGCCGTGGATTAGGGTTTGTGTACATCACATTAGCATAGTCTGGCTCCCAACTAGGTTCCATTGGAGGACTATCATAATTATATGTCTCCACATGTTCTGGTGACTCCGTGTAATAAGCGGGTGGACTAGTTACATGGGTAGAGTCAAAACTGTTTGAGTGTGGGTCACTCTCTGTGATCAAGGGTGACGAAGGCACTAAAGCCCTACTTAGGTTCTCTTCTACAACAGCATATTTGACTGAGATGACATTCGCTGGTGGAGGTGGCTGCTGAGTTAAGACAGGTTGAGGTCTCTGTTGAGCCTGGTATGGGTAGTTCTGAGGAGGCCTATAGTAATAAGGCTGAGCATTGTATTGGCCTTGATACCTACCTGGCTGCTGGTATGCTTGCGGATAGTTCTGTCTCACGGTTTGTTTGTTGTATGGGCAGTCCTGAGCCGTATGATTCGTGTATCTTCTCTCAATTGTACAATATTGGCCACTAGGGTTGGCTTGTGGTTGTGGTGCATTGGGACACACATTTGCCATATGATCACCACCACAGGTGTAACAACGCTTGTTTGCTAGCACCCTCGGTTTACTAGAAACTCCTAGTTTCTGGGCCACTTTCTCTGCTAGGTCCTCTATCGAATTAGACAATTTCGTGGATGCTAGAGAAGAGCAATCTGAGTCCTTATAAACCTTTGAGAGTTCCAACTCGTCTCCTAAGTTGTCCTCAATGTCTATACATATTCGTACACACTCCTCTAGCATTCTGGGTTCTTTTAGGTACACGTAGGAGCGTAGTTTAGAGCTCAACAAGCCATCTAAGAACAACGACACTTGCTTAGCTTGTGAGGGTAACTCTTGCATTGGACATCGTTCAACATATTGTCTAAACCTACGTCCTGCCAGTCTAACTGTTTCCTGAGGGGTTTGTTTAAAGCTATGAATCAACGAAGACGTGTCATGTCTAATCCCACTTTTAGAGAATTCGGTGATGAATGACTCTAAAAAGTGATGGATGTCTCTAAATTGCCTTTGTTGCAAAGGTTGGAACCAAGTTAAAGCGGTGTTCTTTAACGTTAGCCCAAATGCGTTGTACTGCGTGAACATGTCTTCAACTTGTTCGGCTCTTAGTACTTGCTTGAATTCTGCGACGTGGTCGTAGGGATCTCATGCCCCATCAAAGTAATTTTTCATTGATTTTACCAATTGAGTGGGTCTCAATACTCTTGCGTGTTCACGTGGTCTAGGTAGAGGAAAATCATCTCTACCACCTGGTATTCCATGATCTCTTTGTCTATCCGTGGTTGTTCTATCTCTCCCTATGGGGTGAGTGAAGCTTACTTCGGGTCTTTCTTTATTCTTTTCTCTTTGGTTTCCAAAGGCTGATGATGTTCCTGCTCCTTGTTGACTTGTATTCATGTTAGTTCTGGATGGAGGGAATACCAATTCACCTCTCCATGTATATGTGTTTCTAGCGTGGTCAGGCACCACAAAGACTCTTTCTGAAGTCTCATCCAGGTATACCACCTTTCCAGGTGTATCCGGGTCCTTGAACTCATAGATTGTGATGATACCTACCTCACTAGGGTGTTCCTTTCTGTACCTCCAAAAGGCTTCATCGGTCTCTTTATTTACAAACAACTCTATGCTTCTGTTGTCCTGAGGGATCCATTCTGGGATGAGTACTCTTGTCAGTACAGATTTCCCTCTAGGTGTTCTAGGTTCTTCTAACGGTTCTTTTCCTTGAAATTTTGCTTCCGTCTCTAATTGAATTGTGCCAAACTCATTAGTATCGTTTGGCTGCGTACTTAGGACGTACATTGTTCCTTCTTTGTCTATGTAAGCGTCTCTCTCAAATTTCACCACTGGTCTCTCCAATCCAATGGGTTGATCAGGGTTGTGCAGTTGCACCACTTGCCTTCGCAAACCATCCTCGTAGATGCGAGCACCTAATCGGTTGGTTCGGAGAAACTCTAATTGCGTTCTGTAGGGTCCTTCTGGTTTTTCTAAGTATGCTACATTTGACCCTACTTCTGGTCTATCTGTGCTAAATGCCATTTCTGATTCACTAGTGTCTGAGCTCTCGTAGGGGTAACTAGTATTCAATTGTTGAGCCCACGATCGAGCAGTAGTTCTTACACTCGCCTCTGATGATCTAAGGCTTCGTCGGTCTGACTTGCCTATATGTTTGCCTGATCTAAGGTTCATTAATTTTTTCCCTTGCTCACTTAATTACACACTTAGATCGTCTCTGATTCTTTGTTATTCTTTTTGTTTCTTTTTTAAAGGTCTTTAAGTTCTTGGCTTAATGTATGCGTCAGGAATTCGACTTTCCGTTGTAACTTTGAGTTCTCGTTCCGTCAGACTTAGGTTCTTTCCTTTAGGGTTTTCGCGTCACACACACCTTTAGTCTTGGACTTGAAAAAATTACGTATCTTGAACTTGAGGCGTTCCTATCGTTTTAAATCCACAATGCTAACGTTTATCCTAAGCTATGAATTGACTGAGGGGGTTGAGTAATCTTCCAACCTCAAGTCGGCTTTTCTGTTGCTCTGATGCCCTGTTGCCCAAGAAGCCGCGCTTCCCAAGCTCTACTGTCTTCACTGCCTTGCTTGCTCGCCTTTGATTGCCTTTGCTAGACCTGGAAAAATCCAATATTAGACCAATTCACAGTTGGATGATCAAGCACTTGAGTATATACACCTTTTAAGTCCTTCCCTTTTTTTGCCCAAATTTTCAATGTGTGCCCCCTGGCTTCCTAGTCCCTAACTGAGTGAACCTCAAAATAGCTTATCCAAAATTAGATGTATTCTTTATGAAAAAAAACAGTTGAGGTCACGTAGTACTCGGCACGAGCTTTCTAATGAGCTATTAAGCTCAAAAAACGGACTTCGGATGAAAAAGTTATGAGCGTTCAGGCCCTGGGGGGTAAAAACTGACAGTCAAGTTTTCCTTCCAATATGAGCTAAGGGGTCTCCTATGAGTCTATTGGTCCATAAATTTTTCAAAAATTCCCTCAAAATTGGTCAAAAATTGAAGTCCAAAATTTGCGATGGGGGTGCACAATCGCGATGGTCTGGGACCGTCGCGATGGTCCGAGCGAGCCGTCGCGATGGCCCAAAAAATCGAACCGTCGCGATGGCGTGGAATTTGGACAATCGCGATGGCGTGAGGTCGAACCGTCGCGATGGCCCGAAGTGAACAATCGCGATGGCGTGGAAATGGACCGTCGCGATGGTCCGCGATGCGATGGCTTGAGCCAATCGCGATGGTCCGAATTTTCGAAGTGTCGTGATGGTCCACAAAATGAACCGTCGCGATGGTCTATCGTGACACGTGGCACTGTCGTGGCGATGGCGTGAGCCAATCGCGATGGTCCGGGGTCAACTGAACAATCGCGATGGTCCAAGTGGACCGTCGCGATGGCTCAAGTGAACCGTCGCGATGGTCCGAAAAGTGAACCGTCGCGATGGTCCGGCCGAGCCGTCGCGATGGCGTGAGCCTATCGCGATGGTGCGACACAATCGCGATGGTCCGAGCCAATCGCGATGGTCCACCAAACAACGAATTTTTGAAATGCAAAAATGGTTCCGTGTATGCGCAGGGATCGCCTACCTCGTGGTGTGGTCGCCTACCAGAAATTCCGAAGGTTGCAGACCATCGCGATGGTCCGCCACACTCGGCAGATCTTTGACAAAGAGTAAAATTTTACCTTTTCCAGCCCTTCCTGATGCACTGGAGCTCTGTACCTGCAAGAAAACTCAAGAAAACACAAGCACACACAAGCACAAAAGTTCTCTCTCGCTCTCTCGCATGCACAAATGAGGGGAAATGAGGTGAATGGGTGGATATGGTGAATTTTCTGATTTTTTTGGAGATGAAGATGATGATGCGATGATGAAGATGGAGTGTGGGGGAAGTGAAAAACACTAAAAACTAAGTAAAAACAACAACGAAAACTGAAATTTTTACCTTCCAACGCCACTTCTTGCTATACTCTTACCATCACACATTCGTCCTAGACTCGATCCCCGGCAACGGTGCCAAATTTGGTGTTGCTCTAGCACAATGGTGAGAACCACGTTAAGAAGCTTCACCTCCTTAATGTCAATCCGCGGAAGAGATAGGAGTGATATGAAGATCGTGAATGTGAGATGAAGTGAAAGTGAAGGTGAGAAGCATAGAAATGCACACACACATACACACACACTACGAAGAGACAAGCAAGACACAATGGAAGGTGAGAAATCAACTCTATTACTCAAGAACACTATTACAAACTCAAACTAGCTCTAAGCTCACACTAGCCAAAATGAACCAACCTCAAAAATGAGCTCTCTAGCTCTTTTTATAGTTTCTAGACTAGTTTTGACCGGTTTCACATCTAGTGACCGGCATAGTTAAAAAATAGGTCCTAGAGGCTATTTGGAAGGGTAAACGATGTCTAAAAATAACAAAAATTGGTACGCGCATTCTACCTAAGCTCCTCAAGCTCGAGGACTCCTCGGCTTGCACAAAATGGAGCTATGGATTACAAAATGGGGTTTTCTATGATACATATGTTACAATTAGTGATAATAATCACTGTTGAGTGTTTGAAGAGGTAATAAAAACATATTTGTTTGAAAAATAATCCGACTGGCTCCCTGCTCTGTCTTTACATGCTTCCGTGGCGTCTGTGCCTCTGGCTACTTCCAACACAAGGCTTCCAAGATAGATTGGCCCAACAAATGGATTACTTGCGACAGGGAGTCAATGAGAGCATCGATAACTACATTCAGAGAATGGAAACATTGGTAAGAAAGATGGGTGTGAATGCCCCGAACGATGAGACATTGAAACGAAGATTCATTTCGGGATTGAGAGATCCCACGGCACAGCAGCATATCAGCCTGACAAGACCTGCAACTTTAATGGATGCTAAGGAACAAGCGAGGCTTTGGGAGGAAGTACAATTATGCCAACAAAGGAAGATGGAGCTCTTATACGAGCCTATGGGAGGCCCAGGGAACATACCGATGAAAGATTTTGGCCAAGGAAGTCCAGCATTGACGACGCTAGCTTTTGTAGCTGCCACTAGCATGCCAGGCGAGGTAAAGCCTGCGCTAACTGAAGAACGAATATTGGAGTTGGTCACGCAAGCTATAAAAGCTGCCACAATCACTCAGGAGACATACACAGTAAAACCAGAGGTCACAACAAACCCAAATCAAGTGTTTCGATCAAATACATGGTGTGGAAAGTGTCATGGTTACGGACATTTGGCTTCAGAATGCCCTACAGTCTCGAGAGTATTCACAGATAGATCACCACCTAGAATGCGTTGCACTTTTTGTGGAAGAACAAATCACACGGAGGACCGATGTTACAACAAGAGAGCCTATGAAGAGAGGACCATGAAATCGGGAGATACAAGAGAAAGACCCTACACGGGATTTCCTGCTCAAAGTGTTCCACCCACATCTCGTTGGGAAAATAGACCGACATATGGATACGGTGCTCAAGGTCAAGGAGGAGACTATCCAAGAGGAGTCTCACGGGATCAAAGAAGAGATGGTCCAATCCAGTGCTGGAGATGCCATGGCTTTGGCCATACTCAATCTAGATGTCCAAATGAAAAGAAGCCAATTGATTATACCCCACTATGTAGGTACTGTAGTGGAGAGGGCCACTTTGATGAAGATTGTCCAAAACGAAGAGCTGCCATCGGCAAGGAAAAAGGACCAGTAGGGTCCTCGAATCATGTTGATACTCAGATTCATTCCACATCGAGAGCTCAAGAGCATGTTCCTACGATCGGAGTAGTGTTCAAGACACCGAACCCTCAAGAAGGCTCTAGCTCGTCAATGCACTTTGTGGATGCTTACGAGGCCAGAACCCGCATAAAGATCCAACTGTGGCAGTAGTCACAAGGACTCAAGAGTATTCGAAGAAGAATCCAGGAGGCGAAGGTGAAGAAGAGAGTCAAGAGAAGATCGTTGAGCGTGAAGAGGTAGAAAACCAAGTTGGAGGATTTGCTGAGCAGCAAGAGCTTGAGGATGGGGAAGAGATTGAGATTCTTCCACCCGTGACCAAGGAGTTTGTGCCGGGCATAGCGCCATTCCCCGAAAGATTAAAGGCTTCGAAGTGTAGAAAGGAAAGACAAAGTTCGGAAGAAGTAGATATTGTAAAGTTGCTCGCTGACACGGAAGTCACGCTAGACATTGGCACATTGCTAAAATGTTCACCTGCTTATAGGAAACAATTCTACAATGAATATATTAAGAAGCCGAGGAAAGCTCGAGATAAAAAGAGACAAGATAAAGGTGTCCAAGGGATCATTCAAAGCATTACGACGCAAATTGATTCGAACGCTCCAGCTGTGATGGTCGAAATTAAAGGATACGTAGTCCCTGGTGCTTTGAGAATGGCAGATCAAACACAAGTAAAGCCTGCGGGCCTTTTGAAGAACGTAAACACAGTTGTGGGCGGTCTAGAGTTTAAAGTTGATTATCTGATAGTAAGACCAAGGACCTCAGAGGCTACCTTCTCAATCCTACTTGGACGGCCATGGCTGGTGCAAGCCGAATGTGTGCATGACTGGCGCACAGGTTTTATTTCAATAGGGCCAAAGTCTGATCGGATTCAAATACAAGTATCCACACCCTCGAGCAACAAGAAGAAAGCAATAATAGTCGATGAGATGGAAAAGAAAGAAAAGGAGAAAGCAAGGCAAGGGATTGCACGAGCTAGGTTTTCTTTGAACACGGACACCTACAAGAATCTGCTTCAAGACGGGTTCAACTTGCAGCTCTTTAAGAATCAAAACACGAAGATGGGAGAATATCAAAATCCATTGCTCTATAACAACGATTCCGATCAGGAGTTGTTGGGATGGTTGACACATACCAGAGAATTTGAGTGCTACATGTTGAGTATAGACGCAAGTAAAAACAAAGCTACTCAATCCCTGGAGAAGGGAACTTCAAGAGAAGAGTTGAAACTAGAGTTAGCTCCGACAATGGAAGTGCAACAGTTGAGAGAAAGAGTTAGAATGCTAGAAGCAGAGATTCTAAAGAGAAGTCGAGAATCGGAAAAAGAAGCGGGAAGTAAAACTAAAGTGCCGGAAGCCATTGCAAAAGCTGAGCTTAAGAAATTGGGTGCGGTTGAAAAAGAACAAAATAATGATTTACTGGCTAACCATGCACGCGTGATCGGAGAGCACATTTCAATCACAGTGTCATTACGGAATAAGGAATATTCGCGAGAAACTCAGGTGGAAAAATGGGAAGTTTTTCCAGAAAAGTTCTTGAGCGTGGGGTCAGAGCTACCAGATGGAGTAGGAGATTGTATTAAAATGACACTCAAAAATTTCAGCAAGGCCTTTGCATGGTCATACAGTGATTTGAGAGGAATTGATCCCCGAATCTGCCAACATTATATAGACTTGGAAGAAGGCACACGACCAATATGTCAACGACTCAGGCAAACGAATCCAGTCTACTCGGAATTGATCAAGCTGGAATTGACCAAATTATTGGAAGCGGGATTCATATATCCCATCGCATCCAGCGAGTGGGTATCACCAATTGTAGTGGTTCCGAAGAAAAATAAGAAAATCCGTATTTGCATAGATTATCGAAAGCTGAACGAGCGCACAAAGAAGGATCATTTCCCTTTGCCCTTTACTGATCAAATCTTGGACAGAGTAGCTGGCCATAAATTGTACTCATTTTTGGATGGTTTCAGTGGGTACAACCAGATCCAAATCCATGAAGAGGATCAATCAAAAACTACTTTCACCACAGAATGGGGAACGTATGCATATCGTGTGATGCCATTTGGATTATGCAATGCACCGGCCACATTCCAAAGAGCAATGATAGCTGCATATCAAGACTATTTGCAGGATTGGATGGAGATATTCCTCGATGACTTTGCGATCAGAGGCAACGATGAAAACATGAAGGAGAGTATCGAAGCTATTTTAAGAAGAAGCATTGAAAAAGGCATCGCATTAAATCCGGAAAAGTGTACATTTGGAGTACAAAGAGGATTGCTTTTGGGACATGTTATTTCCGAAAAAGGGATTGCGGTTGACGAGGATAAAGTGGAAAAGATCGGACAACTTCCACCTCCTCAAAACTTGCGGCAACTCAGAGGATTCTTGGGCCATGCGAATTATTATCGACGTTTTATATTAAATTTTGCATCAATAGCGGCACCACTGACGAATCTTTTGAGAAAAGACCAACAATACCAATGGACTGAAGAGTGTCAAGTTGCATTCGACTCGATCAAGGAGAGGTTGATAAATGCACCGATCTTGGTAGCACCTGACTGGATGAAAGAATTCCATGTACATACTGACGCTTCTCATACTGCGGTTGGAGCAGTACTATGCCAAGCCGATGAAAAGCAGTTGGACCACCCTATTTATTACGCAAGTCGCAATTTGAATAGCACTAAGAGGAACTACACGACCACACAGAAGGAATGTCTATCGATGATCTTTGCCGTGAACAAGTATCGGCATTACTTGATGGGAAAGCATTTCACTTTTTATGTGGATCATGAAGCCCTTAAGTATATCATTAATAAACCCGAGCTATCAGGGCGATTGATGATGTGGATGCTACTCTTCCAAGAATTTCAGTTCATAGTGGTAACCAGACCAGGCAAAGCACATATATTGGCTGACCATTTATCTCGAATTGTTAATGAGGAGCCAATCTCTGGTGTGCCCGATGATGCTCCTGATGGGCATCTATTCCAGGTTGATGCTAAAGTACCTTGGTATGCCGACTTGGTGAACTTCTTATGCACTACTAAATATCCGCCAGGAGCAAGCAAGAGAGAGAAGCAAAAACTGTTAGCATTGGCGAAGCACCATAGCATCATTGGGGGGAAACTCTATCGATATTTTGTTCATGAGAGCATTTATCGGAGGTGTCTCGAGGAAGAAGAAGCAAACCTAGTGTTGAGGGCTTTGCATGACGAACCTTGCGGTGGGCATTTTGTTGGTGAACTGACGGCAAGAAAGATCTTATTGGCTGGGTATTGGTGGCCAACGCTATTCAAAGACTCGCACACATACTGTAAGAAATGTGACAGATGCCAACGAATGGGCAAACCCACATTAGCACATGCTGCTCCTCTCACACCGGTGCTTGCTCTTAAGCCGTTTGAGAAGTGGGGAATTGATTTTGTGGGGCCTATTGATCCTCCCTCACGAAGAAGATCCAATAGGTATATCTTGGTCTGCACTGATTACGTTACCAAGTGGGTAGAAGCCAAAGCTCTGAAGACTGACCGAGCTGTTGATGTAGCTAAATTTTTGTACGAACAAATCATCACTCGATTCGGATGCCCGTTGGAGATAGTGAGTGATAGAGGAACACATTTTGTCAACGAATTGATCGACGAATTAATGGAATTATATAAGATCAAACATAGAAAAAGCACTCCATATTACCCGAGGGAAAATGGACAAGTGGAGGTCACCAACAAGGTGCTAGAACAGATTCTGACAAAGACGGTAGCTGTGCATAGGAGAGATTGGGATGAGAGACTTTTGGAAGCCTTGTGGGCATATCGAACATCCTACCGAGTGACAACCAAGAGCACTCCATTCTCCCTAGTATACGGCGAGGAAGCCATCTTTCCCATCGAAAAAGAAGTTCCAACATTAAGAGTGGCTATCGAAGCCAGGATGGGAGAGGAAGAGTCATTGAAGGAAAGGTACATACAACTGATCAAGCTGGAAGAAAAGAGACTTATCGCACAACAAAGTTTGGAAGCTATTCAGAAGAGACGTAAGGAGAGGCATGATAAGAATCTCAAGACCTATGTGATTCAAGAAGGGGATTTGGTACTAGTCTATGATAGTAAATATTATAAATTCCCGGGGAAGTTACAGACAAGATGGGCAGGACCGTTTAAGGTGGTGGAACTCAATTCCAATGGTTCCATGCAAATTCAAGATTTAGGAGAAGAATATGCTCCCGTGAAGGTTAACACGCTTAGAGTTAAACCATATTTCAAGTGATATTAGGACGGGAGAAGCCAGACGAGATTCAAGCAGAATGATGAAGTAGACTCCTTGTACATACATGTATAGTTATATATATATATGCGCATATGTAAGCTATGATTTGTGTGTCATAAATATTCTTCCTTGCTAGCTCAAGAATTTTGGACTTCTAATTATTTTTCTTGTGTTGCGCAGAGACTGTTAGGAGCTAAGTAACAAAATGGCAGATCAAATAACGCAACTCTACTTGTACGAGCTAAGGATATATTTCTCGGACCAAACGTTCGCCCGCATGGACATAGATGTCGACGACTTTGAGACGGAATACGATGTTGAGGAAGCGCATTGGCTGGTATGCTTCATAAATCAGGGTTTGGGTGTTGCATTTTACATTGAGTGTTTTGAGGAATACCTGACTTGACATGTAGGATGGGCAGGAGATCGATACTACTATTTCGATCCTTCTAGGGAAATGCCTAACGAGGAAAATGATATCACTTGGGTTTGGGCAGATGTGCTAATGATAGGAAGTGATGACGGAGCTCCCGAAGTTGGGCCTGACTCGCCCTAGGGAAGTTGTCGGGATACGAGTACGATGTGAGGCTACATGAGACATCCCAGAGACGCACATTCTAGGACACCTAGGGATAGGTATACGAGGGACTAAGGCATAGCCGGCTGTAGTTACCTAGTGAAAAGTCAAATCGATGAATACATATGTAGTGTCTGTAATTGAGAGAATGGAGGGAAAAGGTGGTTGATCTGTCAAAGGCTAGTGTATATGTTTGCATGCATGTGTGGGAAAAGTGGGAAAGTCCCTTTCTTCCTCTCCCTAATTCTCAGGACTTGGGTGAACTAATTAACTATGAAAAAAAAAAACGAAGAAAAGAAAAGAAAAGAAAAAAATTTGTGTTGCTGTGATCGTACCAATGCGCTATGGTGGGCTAGTAGGTGGGTGGATTTATCCTCGCCGGGTGGTTAGGACCACGAGCCGCAGCTAGTTTCGCCATAGGCTTGGGAGGTATATGTTGTGTCTTAGCTACACGCCATAACGGGTTGGTAGGTAGGTGGAGCCATCGTGGCTGGGTAGTCACGACCACGAGCCGTATCCAGCTTCGTTATGGGCTAGCTGATATATGTTATGTGTTATCATTGTGTGTTTGTGTGTTGTGCGCTGCAATGCATTGGTAGATGGGTGGAGTCAACCTGATCGGGTGGTCAGGTCCACGAATCGCATCCAGTGACAATGTAGGCCAACGTGTGATTAAAATAAAATTTTCATATGAAGTTACTCCCCACTCCTGAGGGGGAGAGAGAGAGAGGAGAGGGCGAAGATTGCTTGGAAGGGAACGTTATTTGCTTGTGTGATTGGTATGTGTTGGCTTGTGACAAATAAGCTCACTTTGAATCAACATTCTTGAAGGCACGGATATTCTATATGTACTTATGGATGAGGCTTTAGCGAGGTAATGCAACGGGTTTGCTTTATAACTTGTGTGCTCTATCCGAGGGTTTTCTACAGTGTGGGACACTCTAGGGTTCTGATGTATGTCTTCACTTGCACTCTAGTTTCGATGGCTTTTGTAAGACGACGATGGGGATTCTTCGGAAGTGTCTAGTCATGGAGTGATTGTACATAGTGAATAGTAAATGCAATAATGGGGTATGCATTTTGGGTATGTTGCATCTCCGGTTGGATTCGTTTCAATTGTCGTTGTTCATTTCGGTATTTTCTTTTCTGTTTTCCGCAATGATAGTTGCATGTGTAAAACATGGAAAGGTATGCATGTGTTATTTTGGTTGAGACCATTTTTCATAATGGAATGTATGAGCAAATTGATGCATGGTTGAAATGGAATTGCATATATGTGCATGTTCTTGGATCATTTTGGAAGTGACTGAATTGTATGTATTCATGAGTGATTTTTCTGAGCACTAACAACTTCAATGAGTGCAGGTCCACTTGGAATAATGGCTCGATAAAAAGGTATGCAAACAGGTTGCAAACTGATATGGTTATGGCTGTTTGGATTGTATTGTAGCACGATAGGCTCGTCGAGGACGACTTCGCAAATAAGAAGAGGGAAGTATGTTAGCTCAATAAATGGTTGGCTTTGGTGCACTAACATGCTTCCATTTTTTGGAGAATATTTGTTTGGACATAGGTGTTTTGCAATGAGAATAGGTGGCCGGCGATGATAAGATCCACTCAAATGTGGACACAAGGATCAACACTCAAATGGGGACACAAGGATCAAGAGCAGTAGGGGTGAAGCTATGCGTGGTTTCAGTGGATGCATGGGGATGAAGCTTTGAGAGATAAAGTGCTACTAACTCCCTTCGATGTCTTCGAGGAGGACGTCCCTCTTTGTTCGATAATATCAATGAGGGCAATGTGAATGTTATTGCTATGGCCTTTAATTCTATCTTCAACACTATACAAGAAAAAGTTGGAAAGAGTTCGCACGGTTGGGAGGAGCATTTTTGTGTCAATGGGTTCATCGATACAAGGGTAGCTGTTCAATGTGCAGAGAATCCTACTCTTTCGAAATCTGATGTTGAGTGTGCGTGTGTTTTTTTGTCATATGTTTGGTGCTCTTGGTTGCTGAGAGGAGGCATCTCTAGTTGCCATGTCATCGAATGGGAACCCATGAGTCACTTTTTCAGAGCTAGGGGAGATTCTTTTGAAGGGTCGCAACTTCAGAGGGCTTTAGATGTGGTTATGCAAGGTTTGGCGAAATTAGTGGCTTGGGATGGACGCTCAGAGTGTGTTTAGTGAGATATGTGAGCATGATGTGATCTCATGTACTATAATGTCACAATTTATGTGCAGCATGGATGCACAAATTATGCTCTTGCCGTTCTTGAGTTCATGCGAGAGAAAGATCAGGGCAGCTGGACATTGCAGAGAAAATTCTCAATAGAGTTCCTGTGCAACCTGTTATGGCTATGTGGATGACCTTGATTGGCTCTTGCAGGACCATTTGTGACATAGAGAGAGGGACACAACTTGCGAGCTGCTTGTTTCAATTGAAGCAACCTTGCGATGGTGCTTATTCCTTGTTGTCTAACATGTACACAATGGAGGGTAGTCTTATGCTCATAGATGACTTGATCTTGTATGGTGCCTGCATGGAGCAGGGAGAGAACGTCTGCCTTCAGATTGCCTGCGAGCGGATGGTGAACCATCACGATAATATGGAAGCTTCATAAATTTGTGGTTTAGATTCTAAATGGCAGGCACAGGTTCGAGGTATCCTAAGTTCATGTTCTATCTTCTATGGGAGGGTGTCACTTGTTTAATAGCAGTTAAAGTTTCTGGGGCAGAAACAGAAGCAGCAGCTGCCACTATTGCACGGACTGTAGCATCGTCTTCTCTGACAAAGGCGGCTATTCATGGGAGGGACTTTTGAGGGCGTCCTCTCATGGCGATCACGCTTGAAGCCTCTGCCTTGTGTTTTTTCCCGAAAAAGTCCAATGCGGAAGTTTCTGGTGGCCATATCTCCCCTTTCCCGGCGTCCCAGTTGCAGGTACTTCGGTTCACCACCAGGCGCTGATAGTCTCCCTTTCAAGCGAAAGAGAAGGGCTCAGATTGGTCATAAAAGTGATGGGAAACCCAATTATGTTATCAGACCGTACACTCCAATCTCCCCAGCAGATTCCCGAATGCCTCTCACACCCTCCTCGATTCCTCTCGCTACGCATCCTCTTCTCACAATTCAGCTATTTTCACATCCGTCGGAGCTCTTTGTAGCACAGCCGCGCTACTCGCTGCTTGGCAATCACAGGTCGTCTCAGATGAAGTACATTCTCAAGCTGAAGTGTCCCATAAATCAGCTTTGAAGCCTAACGAGTGGATCAGCTTCAAATTAGCAGAGACGATTAAAGCCTTCCTGTCATCTCGAATGTGCCTATTGTTGGCCCTCTGGTCAACACGCTCTTGAGCCCCTCGTTCTCCTTGCAGTTTATGCATACGGGGGCTACAGGTTCATGTCTAGCTTTTCTAAAACTCCATCTACAGATACTCTGACAACAAGCCACCGATGCGCATCTCTCTCTCTCTCTCTCTCTCTCTCCCTCGTTTTTGGTGACTCTGCAGGTACGAGGACGAAGGGAAGCGGGTTGTGAATTGGGGGAAGGTGTTCTCTTCATCAACAGAGAGGAGGGAGGAGGGCCTCTGCGTGTTCATGTCCAAGGAGGGAAGCACGGTTGGAGTAGTTGCAACCAGACATTATAGAGAGGTAAATGATTCATCGAATTCTTGCAGAACTTTGTCCATGAGTCGTGAAGTTTTAGCTTACGAAGCTCTGCACAGTGAATCTATCACTCCTATCCTTTAGATCGATATACTTTAGCGCCTTTTGCTGCTCCTTTCCCATTGTCACTTCTCGCCGCTGACTTCAAACTGTCGTTTTACTGCTTCGTGGGAAGAGTTGGCAAATGAAATTCGTAAAGCCCTTCCTCTTTCAGCCTACAATCTAGATCTTCATGCTAGTGCACAAGCTAATGGAGACTGCCCTGTGTGCCTGCAAGAGTTTCATAAGGATGAAAAGTATGCCGAAGCTCCTTAGTGTCTGAGGAGGTCTGTAGGAGACAGCGGAAAAGAGAGCAAGAAATTTCAGATGAGCTTACTGTATGGCTTTCTTCTACTCATGGCTCGAATTTACAAGGCCTTTGGTGCTAAGTTTGATGTATAGAACAGTGCCTACCCCATATAAGCCTTACAGCTAGCAGCAGCTTTATCATGCACCCTGGACTATGAAGTATTGTGCAATTGCTTCCGTCATCATTGGGTTTGATGATATGATAGATCTTGATTGGCTGTTTCATAGGACCTCGATATATAATGAAACATCTCTGGTGGAGGATGTGACATATAAGACGTTTTTTGGCTCCCTTGGTTTCGAGTGAAGACTTTCAACTGTCTTTGTGCTGCTACCTCTACACCCTTGTAATGATAGATGCGTAGAAATGGAACATTATGCTCATAAGTTTTTATTATAAGTGCAACTACTCTATTGACATCATATAAGACGTTTTTTGGCTCCCTTGGTTTCAAGTCAAGACTTTTGACCGTCTGTATGCTACTACCTCTACACCCTTTGTAATGATAGAAGAGAAGAAATGAAACATAATGTTAAGTTTTTTTTTTTTTTTTTTTTAAAGGTGTGTGTGTTTGGTTATGTGTGTGTATGTGGGTGTGTGTAGGAGAGTAGTGGGAATGTAAGGGTAAGTGTGTATGCGTGCATAAGTGTGTGTGCGAGCGGGTGGAAGCATGTGTGCGTGCAAGAGTATATGTAGGTGAAAAGTGAGAGTGAAAGGGGGACAGAGAGAAAAGGTGTGAGAAGATACGTGTAAGTGAGTGGGTGAACAAGAGGGAGGGAGGAAAAGAGAGAGTGACTACCCAAGAATTAGCATGTGGAGGAGAGTAAGGAAGAAAGAAAGAGAACAAGGGAGTAAAGAGAGCAATCTCGAAAAGCAAATCAACAGTCCGGGTTCCCACTCCTTTCTCTTGTCCTAGCTACAGTTGGCTATCATTCGGTTACTTGAGAGCAGGACGAATGGTCCAATTTCGAGTGATTTTCATAAATCATAAGCATAAAAACTAGTGATTCCCTTGGGTTTAAGGACTCAACAGGTTTCTACTACCCACTTTCCTTTTCATCGACTCTTTGCTTTTTTTTCCGCTTTTCAACTAAATTCCATGCTAGGTCACCACCACACTCCATAATTGATGGACACGCGGCAAAGACCACTCAAGCCTAACACGAGCTCACTCCGACAAGATCGCTCATCGTCGACATGCTTCAGGACATTGCAAGTAGTTGCACAACCTAAGAACCAAAATGAGCACCTCCCAAGAGTTCGAAGATGAACAAAGTCACTAGCACGCTTGGATCCCTAAAGTCCAAGTCTTCCACAAACACAGCGTAGCCAAAATCCTAGCCGAGCTTAAGTGTCGATTTGACATGCTTCATCAAGAGTCCACATCTGCCCATATCCCCACAACACATACACACATTCCCATCCGAGCATCATGCTCTCTCACCTCTCTTCTGTCCCCCCTCGAGCGATGATTTTTTTCTCTTTAATTATTTTTTCTCACATATTTCTTTTTTTTCACCATTTTTTTCACATATTTACCCACACTGGCCAACCTACATTGTAGCTGGATGCGACTCGTGGACTCAACCACCCGATCAAGTTCAGGTTACTAATGGAGACTCTTTCTCTCTCGCATTCTAAAAGGGACAAGGGAATAATGAAACACGGAAAGGGGACCAGATGGCTATGCTACCACATTAGTGGTTGGACTCTCGTGCCAACTGGATACTTCCTTGCAGGATCCTTTGCAATTTGTTGTTGAGTCATTTAAAAGACAGAGATCAAGAAGTATAGGTCCTCCCTTGGAGAACCATGCATTTAGGTGCTTGCTGTTGCAACTAAGAAGAGGGAGTTGGAGCAAAAGGCTGGCACAAGTGGTGTAATGGTACCTAGAATGTCAAGAACTAGGAATGGTGAGAGAGGGATTCGATTGCTTGTAAAGAATCAGCAAGGTAAAAGGAAGTATGTGTCTTGCAAATGGAATCAAGCCATGAGAAGAGCAAGATCTGAAGAGATTGCAGAGATTATGGGAAAGGGATGTTGAGAGTCGATTGCTTGTAAAGAATTAGCAAGGTAAAAGGAAGTATGTGTCTTGCAAATGGAATCGAGCCATGAGAAGAGCAAGATCTGAAGAGATTGCGGAGATTATGGGAAAGGGATGTTGAGAGACTCGAACTTTGCACTAAATTATTTAAAGAATGTGGAATGATTTTTAAAGAAGGTCAATGGATCATGTAGGATAAGAAGAGAATTGGCAGATGCAAATCCTTATTTGATGTGATCTTACTAAATGATTACCTTTCAAAGCTTGATCATAGCTCCAATGAAGCTAAATACACCTTCATATACTGATGAGAAGAAGAAGATGATGACATAGACGATACAAAGGAGGATGACAAGGATGAAGATGATGAAGACTTCAATGAACAAGATAGTAGTGATTCAGATAGATGGAGCACAAAAAAACGGTGAAGAGCAATAACAATAACAAAGAGAGGAAGAAACCTAACTCATTATCATTTCCTCCATGTCTAACAATAAGGGTAGAGAGAACCATGATCTAGGGATGATGAGGACCACAGGAGGTTTCACATGGTATGCAAAACCTAATGATGGCATGTATATGGAAAACTTTCCTCCATTTAGCTTTGGCATAGAGTTTGATTTCAATGACAAGATTTGGAAAAATCATCTGGATTGGAAATCTCAAGGAATCCCATGTGGAGCTACTTTGTGGTGTGGTGTATTGAGATTTTTGTTGATGTACTACCTTGTGACCATATGCTCTGTAAATTGACCAAAAGGTCTAATATCAGCCAAATGTGGAGACCCTCCTCTATTGAGCTCTGTCATTTACACAACTCACAGATGTGACTGATTTGTTGACATTCGCATCAGCACTTGCATACAAACCCTCAGTCTTGCTGACATAGGTGATGATAAAATTGGCTGAATTCAATTACCAAAATTAGTTGATCAATGTGGATAGGCATTTTTCTGAATGGTGCAAAACTCCATTGGAGTAAAATCAATTTATGGTTGGATCTTCGATTTTAGGGGAAGATGGTATGTACGTGCTCCAAATTCCAATGTCTGCCTCTTATGCATAAGCAAAGGTTGAATGCGTCTGAACCTCTAATACTTTTGTTCTTGGGATGAAAGGTTAACACATGCCTTCCCCAAGCTTGAAAATACCCTATGAAAATACCCTATGAAAATACCCTATGTAAATAATTCTTTTTTTATTCTTGTGAGAAGAACCCCATTTCCAAAAACATAAAAAAACACACAAAAACCCAAAACAAATTCTAAAACATCTTCAAAATTACCAAACAAATATTAAAAAATACTTTAAAAACCAAAAACATTGTTTAAACAAAACATGGAAAAAAGAAAGCTATAAAGAGAAAGGAAGGGGAAGAACATGAAAACACAGGAAAAAGAGCACTTGGAAAATCATAGGGAAAATAATGAATCAAAATCAATAACCTCATCTGAAATCAAATCACTTGAACTTGAAGTTGAGAGAGCACAACTTATATTTGTGGATGCTCAATTAGGAAATTATTCTAGAATTTTCTATGCTACAATTAATCTAAAATGTGAGAGGAATTTTGTAAGTATTGATGTGGTGCCCTTCATTAGTGAACAAATTCTTCCAACCAATTGCAATTTTGAGCATAGTTTGGGCATGATTGAAACACGTGTGGTAGTAAATGAAGTATGTTCTAGAGAAATTTTCTATGTTTTGGATTGTATGCATGAAGATTTCATGTTAGGGTCCATTTGGTTCACAAAATATCGAGAAGAGGAAAGAGCCTTCATTCGTGCAAATTTTGAAATCCCCCCTACTCATGATGTATTTGATGATTCTAATATGCATCCTCATTGTAATCAATGTGATCATGAGCATTTGTTTATGGATTGTCCATATCATCTTCATAAACACTTCCACAAAGGCAACATCCATCATGATCGTCATGTTGAAATAAATGGAAGTTGCTCATCTTACTTTTATTTACTTGAGTCACAGGAACTTTTGAAGAAGGGAGCAAAAGAGGATTTCAAGTGCTTGGAGGATGTGGAAGGGCCCTTCCTTCCTCTAAGTTTGGAATCTTCTCATGAATTCAAGAGCAACGATGGTCTACACTTGGATCATCAAGAAGGAGATAAAAAATAATTTGTATGAGTTCTATGGAAGATAAAGTGATATCTATGGTCAATCATGAAAATTCTTCACCCATTTGTATATCTAGAGATTTTACATGTAATAAGGATAAATGCATCACTAAATCTCTAGATTGATCTCAAACCAAACAAACCTATGATCCATTGCATGAGCATGATGTATGTATAGAAACTCAAACTTTGTTGAATTCCCCACGTAAAGATGAATTTCCCTAACGACTCACATAGAAGGACCAAAAGACCCATACATCAAGAAGAAGTCACATTTCCCTTGTAATGTCAAGAAAATTTGGGTGGCCAAGAAACTACTTAGAGCCCAACCAAATTGCACTATGATATGGGTACCACAGAAATCCCTTCTACAAAATCAATCCTCTCACAGACAAATCCATAATCCATGGTCTAGACCCATCATGCCTTATCTTCATGAAACACCACTTCCAACCAAAGGATCCAAAGCAATCAAGCCAAAACTCAAAAAAGATCCAAGGAGAAACTTCAAGGTGAACTCCAACAAAGCAACGTCATATTGGCAGGCTAAAACCTCTTCCTGCAGCATCAATGGGTGTCAAACCCAACCTTTCCCAATGCACAACATATGTTCAAGATGCACAACAAGTATGCACATGAATAGGACCTCATCCAAAGGCCAAGCATTAGGCACACTAAGTTTAGCCCAGGCATAAAGAGGGCACATGTACACACATTGTAAAAAATTGCTTTTCAGGTTGGTGGACAAAGGTATCATCCATTTCAAATGGTTGATGGAAAATAAAAGGTTCTTTGAGTTGGAAATTTGGAGAAAGCCTCATCGTTGCCTCACGCTTGAGCACTTTTCTCAAGATCCATCCATTTTTTCACCATTGTTTTTTGTATGTATTTTTTAGAGTATGCATAAGATAGGGTCTCATCATAAGACCGTGCATAGACACTTTTTTGTTTACCACCCATGCACCCTTAGTCCCCACTCAGACACATGGGCTAAGAAGAGATGAATCAATTTCATCTATTTGTATCTATCATCTACATTTTGTTATACATCATCCATCCATTAAAAACAAAACTGTAAAGACAAGAAAAGAAAAGAAAGAAATACAAAGCATTCTAGCATATTCTTCCCATCTATGTGAGGCAAAAGACCCAAGTTAAAAGGCACTCGACTCCAAACAAACATGAAAAAATCAAGATGAAGAAAAGGAACAAAGCAAAGCACTCAAACGACACAAGGATCATGCAATCAAAAGGAACTTCTACACGCTCTTCCACAAAAAAGCTCCATACTTGCAAAAGCTTTGTCAAGGATGAAAAAGTCAAGGAGCGGGGGAGTGTTGATGACACAACATATATTTCTTGGATCCACTCTTTTTCATAATCATTTGTAAGTTTTCCTACCTTTCATTCAGTTTAATAAGAACTCTTGTATAGGTGTGTGTGAGTGCCATACAAGAGAATAAGTGAGTATAGGTTTTCACTCGTGGCTAGTGACTAAATACCTTGATCCAAAAAAATGATTACATCTCAAAAAGTTGGACAGAAACACCTTGTCAAGCTCTATTAAACATGTAGCAGACTTTGAGATGCTTGTACTCACGAACTGAAACCTGTATATAGGTTTGACACAAAAGGAAAAAGTTTCCTACACAATCACTACAATAGTGTGTTTAGAAACCGAGACAAGATTAAATCAAAATTTTGATTCCACAAAGTGAAGCGGTTCTGAACTCCTAATCACCCCGAGTATTCTCACCAAATTTCATACAATTTTGAGACTATGATAGAAAGGGTGTTGACAATGCCTTAGATGAAGCAGTGACTTGCTCTGATACCAATTGCTGGAGTTTGAGGTCCATGGAAGCACATGAACAACACAAGGAAGAAGAAGAAGCTTGAACAACACAATACTAAATGTATTCCCAAGTGAATCTACAAAAATAAGTCACCTGTTAGGGTTATCGGCATATATACAAGCCGAGGAAGAAAACCTCCTAAAGAGGGAAAGAAGTGTCCCAATAGTCCTAAGTGTATTCACACACATCACTACCAAAATATATCAACATGTACACTATTATTACTAAACTAATTTGGGTGGGGTGAGGATTGTGAACATGCATTCAATGAATTAAAGAAAAGGTTGAGTTGAACCCCCATACTTAAGGTGCCCGATTGGAATAATCAATTCAACATTCGTGTAAATGCTTGCAATTTTGCAATTGGTTTCATAGTCACACAACCAACATATGAAGGAAAACTTTATCATCTAATTGCTTATGCAAGTAGGCAATTGAATCAAGTGGAGAAGAATTACAGAATAACAAGGAGATATGTACAATGAATGCTCTATCCTATTAAAAAGTTTAGACACTACCTATTAGCAAACGAATTCAAATGATTTGTAGATCATCAAGAATTTTTGTGCTTGGTCAAAAACTTTTGCAACACAATGACGTTAATGAGATGGTTCCTACTACTAATGGAGTGGGAAAAATAGTTTCTATGCTCAGGCATGGTCCGAATCATCAACTAAATTCGATAAAAAAAGGCCAAAAATATAAACTTCCTTCTTCAAAATCATCAAATAAATTTTAGAAAATAAGCCAAAAAGATAAATCTACAAGTCTCCTCCAAAGGATACAAAGATAGACAAAACTAGGGAAGACATACAAGCTATTCAGATCAATAAGCCAAGCCATAGTTGATGAAGTCTTGAAGTATAGGTGTAGCTCAATGATGAGTAGCACCTCCTTTAATGTCAATCCGAGAAGACATGAGGATGGTATGATGACCTCGAGCAAGTGAAGGCACAAGTGCGTGAGTGAGAAGCACACTGACATGCACACACATACACACACACACACGCACACACAAGGCAAGACAAAGAGTGAGAAGCAATGGAGTTCTTTAGATTACTTTCCAAAAGCTCATACAAGTTCAAATCAATTACAAGCTACCCTCAAAAATGAGCTCTCTAGCTCTATTTATAGTTTTTGACTAGTTTTTGGCCTTGTCCAGACCTAGTGTCCGGCCTAGTTAAAAATTAGGTTCTCTACCCTATTTGGAGGTTCAAACGGAGTCTAAAAAATGTGAAAACTGATAGGTAGGTACTTCTAAAGCTCCTCAAGCTCAAGGACTCCTTGGCTTGCACAAAATGGAGTTACAAAAATATGAAATGGTACTTACAATGGTTTTTAGTGATGAAAATCACTATTTTTTGTAGGGATTTCTTCTAACATTTTGACATACATTTCTTGGAGCTCCTTACTTGTTCCTTCTTCTTGTGTGCCCAACTCTTTGATGCCTGAAAAATTTAAATGGCCTACTTGCCAGATCTTCTTTGACTACTGTGTCTGCTTGTGCTTTCTCTTCGCTCCGACTCCCTTCATAGGCTTCCTTGTCTTGTGACTCCTTCAGTTCCTTGACTACTTCCAACACCCCCCCCTCTCTCGCATCTGTCGTCTCTGACAGACCCTTGTCTAGCTGTGCGTTGGACATAATATTGAACAACGTCGGCAGCGAGGTGGTGTTCTTCTAATCATAGCCCCCGTGCTAGGTCTGTTAACAATGCATCCCAATTCACTAGTCTTGGTACGTCCGGATGTGGCACCCGCAATTGTTCTGAATGGATGGTTCTTTCCACAGCGAATAAGTGGAGGAGATGTGAGGGCCTGGGTACAAATATTTCTGAGTGATATTCCCAAAATCCGGTTATGAACATCTCCTCGAATGTCTGTTTAAAGCAAGCTGGGAGGTACTTGATTCTGGCGTGCCAAGCATATATTACCTCTATTGATGGGGTGGTGCTCATGTCGTATACCAGATCTTGGTTGCATGTAAGAAAGCCAACTCCTGAGAAGTGGGGGTCTTTAATATTCTTGAATGTCCTGAATGTGATCAACATTAATTCAAAGATTTTCATGCACATTTGGGCCATCACATCGGGGGTATTCGGTAGTCGAATGCTCGAGTGACGGATGGTAGAAATCATATAATTCACAGTGGGAGGTCCTTGTGGAGGTGCTAGATAAACATAATTTAACCACTTTGCATAACCTTTGATGTTCTTGACAGCAATGGTAAACTCGGGCCAGGTGCGTCTACGGAAGACTGGAACATAACAGGGATTGTATTTAATAAAGAGTGGCATGTTAGTCCAAGTACGAACCATCTCTGGGTAGGTCTCGAGAAGACGGATTCTCCAGGTGGGTTGATGAATGGATCCTTTTTTAGCACTCTCTGGGATATCATCGGGCCCAAATTGTGTGGCAAAAGTTGGAGGTTTGCCACATCGGCATTGGATCTCCGCGTTGTAGTCTGCCAGGAGTACACAATATGGCACACACTGATCGTCGTTGGTGTCGATCCATCTATGATGAGACATACTACGGAAATATTCTGACTTTATGATGGTGTCTTCTAATTTGGCCATTGATTGGATTTGGATTGCCACTCGATCTTCATGGGTTGTAGCTGTTTTTTCTAATGTCTGGAGCCATTCGGGTACTTCGACTTCCAAGGTATCCATTCCTTCTGAGGTTTGTTGACCACCTGGCATCGGCATAGGAACATATGGTTCCTCATACATTTCATCCACCTCAATGGGTACCAATTCATCTGGCTCTGGTTCTACAACTGGAGAGGGCTTCCTTTCATATTCCAGTAACTTCTTCTACAGCTCCACCACCTGCTCTATTAATGCCTTTACTTCCGCTGAAGTCGAGGTCGTTTCTATGACTTTGGGTTGTGCCTCCTGTTCCCTGAGCTGGCAACATAGTTCATCCCGTTCCCTTTCCAAATCGTCATGTGCTTCTAATAAATCAGCATAGCTTTCCAAGATTGTTTTCATTGTTTCTGAGGGAACTGCTTTGAATTGTTTTGGGTCGATTTCATGGGGAGAGCCTTCCATGGCAGCTTCCAGGTTTTCTTCGTTTTGCTTCTGCAGACGCTTGTTTTATTCAAGGGCTGTAGCCATGTGTTTTCTGAGTAGAGTCAAATTTCACCGGACTCTCAGATTATCTGTTTGGTAGACCTCCAATAAGGCTTCGAGTTGTTTGACACCTGACTCTTGTGATGGTTGGGGTGTCTCGAGGAGGGTTTGATGAGCTTGCTCGAGAGTGGTGTAACGTTGATTGAGGTCTGTATTTTCTTCTTCTATAATTGTAAGACGTCTCTGTAGTTGTTGATGATTCGTAGTCAGTTGATGATGACGGTCTTCGAGAGCCTGATACTCACTCTGAAGTTGATACACGCATTGATGTAATGCCATGAATATACTATTTACATTAAACGATGCAGGGAACGATGAAGATGCAGGGGGAATGGGGAAGGGGAAGGGAGTTGTGAATGCTGTGGAGTCAAGTGGTGAGGTAGGTGGAGGGGGTATGGGAGATTAAGGTTGCGTGGGGGGTGGGAGTGGTGTTGTGGCTGGTGATGTTTCCATTGTGTCGAACGTGTGTGTGACTGTGTAGATGGGAACACTGGGTGGGGTGGATGTGATATTTGTGAAGAGTGTTGTGAAGGTGGGCATGGTAACTCCTCCGAATTGGATGCCAGGAGAGAGAGGAATTCCCATGACGACTGTGGTAATGGCAGAAATAGGTGTGGTAGTACCAGGTGGTGAGGTGACTTGTGTAGTGAGCGGTGAGGTGGGTGGTGAGAGTGGTTCCTCCTGATGTTCTTCTGTTTGTGTGTTACCTCCTGGTTCTGATACATTGATGTGGATTTGTTTGCCAGATCGCATGGGACGGGTAGGCACTCGTTTCTCAAATCGATGAATATAAGTCATGGCTGCATGAACAGCCTCATCTAAGCCTAATGTGTCAGCGTGCAGGCTCATTGATTCAATAAACATGTCATCCACACCTTCCTCGGCTAACATTTGGCTCATGATCATCTTTCCTGTCTCGAGTGACAGTTTGTGTTGCTCTTGGACCCGCTTCATGGTTTCGTATAATCTTTTTATTTGGGCCGAGTATGCCGGGGCACTTGTTAGTTCTGAAAGTTCTTCATATTCTTGATCATACTCCTCGTTTGCCTCTTGTTCTTCTATCTCTTCTTCATCCTCTTCTACTTCTACTACTCCCGGTTGGGTCGGGGCTGAAGTTGTGGTGGTGGGTTGTTGTCCTTGTGTCTGCTCTGCTTCTGTCTCCAGATTAGACTCATTGATCAAACGGGCAATTTCTTCATCTGTCAAATCAGCAAGGGTGTAACCTTGAGGGAACTCCAAGTCTGATGGAATCGGAGGGAACACCAGATTGGGTCCTTCGGTGCTTGGTCTAGGTAGGCGAATGGTTAATGGTCGGACACGTCGTGTTTGTGGGGGGGTCACCTCTGGTGTGGTGGTGGCTCCCCTTGGTTGAGTGCATGGTAATTGAACTCCCCCCCTCATCTTCTTCGATGGAGGACCTGCTGTTGACAGTCGTCTTTGGAACTCTTGGGCCCTGGACCATACTAGTGCTCTTTGAATGGGCACGTCGTATGCTAAGCACCTGTAAATTATTCTTGTGAGAGCACAGCATCCATGAAGTACATTTTTCTGTTTCTTATTCCACCGTTGATGGGCTATGTGTATTTGATCGATGATCCAGTGTGGTATGTTGATGGTGAGATTCTCTATCTCCGCCAAGTACAAGCTGAACCATATCTTTTTTGGTGGCATAGTGAATCGTTCTTGGGCGGGAAAAGCAAAATGCTGCATAATCGTTCGTAGGTGGAGAGCAATGGTAGGTGTCATTGCTACCATGTCCTTCAATTTGTTGAGATCCTTATGCTTCATCCTGCCTGGAACCATCATTTCTTTCTCAGTGGGAATATGCATGCCTTGCATGTTCAATGCTGCCCGTACCAAATTGAGGGTCAGTTTGAATCTCTTGAGTTCGTGGCCTGGCAATAGTGAGGGTAGCACAAAAGTACTATCGCCTCCCTTGGCCTTGCTAGGAGTGATGGTACTGATAAAATAGGAGCAGCGTAGGAAATCTGGCTTAGGCAAATGTGCTCTGAAATAGCTATCCAATCCCGCTTTGGTCCAAACAAATCGCATTACTTCTGCATTCTGATAGTTCTCAAATTCACAAGTGAAGAAATGGTAGCATCCCCATTTGCCATTGAACTCAATTTCTGCTTCCTATAAGTAGGTGCCATCACCCAATGGCCCTACGACATCACTAAACCAATGAGCATGTTTCCCCACTTGAGAAGTGTGTCCCTGAGGAGGGTCCTGAATAGGGAGAACATGCACCGCTTGAAGTTCTTGAGGCCTCTCGGTGAGTGGTGGTTCTAGGAGGAGGGTTTCAATGTCCACAATCTGTGCGTTAGACCCTGCCTGGGAACTGGTGCCTCCTGCTTCTGCCATTGTTATTGCTTGCTTGCTGGTTCTGTGAAAATATAGAATCATGTGTTAATATTGTAATGGACAAGATAGAACACTTTTTTGTCCCCGTTACAACATTATCATGAGGTGAGTAATGGGTCAGTGGGTCAGTGAGTGCTCGATGATTGTGTGTGTAGTTAATGAATGGATAGTCCTACGAGCTAGATGGAAAGATGCAGTGTATGAGTGATGTAGTTAGCAAATGAGGATGAATTTACACATGGGGTTCGGGGGTTTTATTACAAGTTTTAGGCTGCCAAACACAATGGATGGCTTTCGGTTTTGGTTTAGTGGAGACTCTCGAGGGCTTTGTGAGTATGTCTGCTTGGGAATGAGGTGTTTTTGGGACCCATTTACCAGTGAGTCTGTGCGTGCTTCTAGGTGACTGTGTGTTTGTGCGGATTAAACAAGAGTAGGTAATGGCTCCTTGAGTGAGTGAACCCTATCGTGTATGATGTGATTTGTGCGTGACTAGTTGAGCCCGCAAGCAAGCCTTAGGCACCCAAATTTGTCTTGATTGTGGGCCAGCATTCATCGACTTCTTGGGCACCCAGATAGATTTCACTTTCTCAAAAGAAGTTTTGGAAGTCTTCTTATTAGTATCATGTCGTTGATTACTAATAGGAAGTTGAGATGATTGTTGTCGCTTGACTGTAATAGGCCACTCGCCTTTTCGCACCCACAATTGCTTCAATGGCTGCGTCATTTTGCTTCGCACGTTCTTTTGGCCTCCAGCATAGGTAGTCTTCAGTAATTGATCTGCCTTTGGTTGCTGCCTCCCTCTGGCCTTTGGAAAAGAAGGGAGTTCTGTTGAGGCCTTGACTTCTTTATTGAGATCACCATTCCTCTGCATCACATAGCTTTGGACAAGAACAGCATGGTCAACTTCATGTGTACCCCTGGAAGGACCAGGAGTCTGTCCTTTTCTAGTTCCTTGAGTGCTCCATTATCTAACTCAACTGTAATTCGACTCTGATTTACCCATACCTGAAGAAGTCCACTTCTTAGGTTTAAGTTGACTGCATGGTCATAGATCCAGTCTTGACCCAGGACAAGAGGTTTAGTGAGATCCTCATCTTGACACACTAGTACCTTAATTGTCATTGGAACATCTTGAATGGAGAGGGGAAGTTCCACCTCGCCCATGCAAGGGGTTTCCACACCTCCCAATCCTATGAGATATGCTTCTATAGGATTGACTTTTAATTTCAATTCTCGACAGTAAGAAAGTCTCACCGCACTAGTGGCTGCACCTGAGTCAATCAATGCTCGCACAATTTTTGCACTAACTCCTTGTCCTATCTCTAAGGTCACAAAAGGACGTCGATCTATTATTCCTTGGTGACTTATTCCTGAGACTTCACACATTGCCACATGATATCCTGGATCCTCATAGGCACCTGTCCTAGGTTGGTCCCTACCCTGCCGTCTCAACTTCATCCTTCTGATGCGTTCTAAAGCTTCTGCTTGAGCTTCTTCTCGAACTCGTTTTTCTTCTTCTTTGCGTTTCTTAGCAGTGTTGAGTCGACTTAGCATTTCTTCTGTGAGAGGTTCCTGATACAACTTGACTCTGCACCCGCTGATGTAGCTCGGAAGAATATCACCTTCTAAGGTGGCTAGTTGTACTGCTCCACTCGTTGAGATCCTATTTATGATCATAGGTCCATAGCCACGTTCTCTAATTTTCTTGCATGTTGCTTCAAAGTGTAGACTAAAACTAGGTCTCCGGCCTTTAATCCTTTATCCTTAACATGGGCATCAAAGTACGCCTTCTGTCGTTTCTTAGCTGCATATATTCCTGCTGTAGCTCTTAGTTTGGTTTCACCTAATCGTTCAAGGTCAAAAATTCTCGAAGAGAGTTCATGGCCCGTCCACTCATGCTCCTGTGCTATTCTCAATGTGGGAATCAAGAAGTCCAAAGGTAGCACCGCATTTTGGCCGAATACCATCTGAAAGGGTGTGGCTTGGAGTACCGTTTTATAGGCCACTCGGTATGCCCAAACAACATGGTGTAGCTGTTTGTCCCAATCACAACGTTTATTATTCACCAATTTGGTAAGCACATTGCATAGAATCTTGTTTGTGCTTTCGGCCTGGCCATTAGCTTGTGGGTGATAGGGGGCAGACTTCTTATGTACTACCAAGAACTCTTGGAGCAAATTTTCAATAACTTCATTCAAGAAGTGAGTGCCTCTATCACTTACCAGCTCTATAGGTAGCCCGTATCTTGTGAACACATTCTCAAATAGGAACTTAGCAGTTGTCTGAGCATCGTTCTTTGTCGTAGCTTTTACCTCTACCCACTTTGTTAGATAGTCTGTGGCCACAATGATATATTTAGCATGTGAACCCTTGGCTAGGGGATTAATAGGACCTACAAAGTCTATTCCCCACTTAGAGAATGCAGGTGGACCCATCATAGGTTTCAGTGTCATCTCATCCTTGCGTATAGGGTACTAAGTTCTCTGACAGACATCACACCGTTTCACATAGGTATGTGCATCCATGTGAAGGGTCGACCACTAGAAGCCCGCAAATAGTATTGGCTTGATCACTCGATCTGGTCCAAAGTGTCCTCCTGCTACACCTTGGTGAGCAGTTTCCAAGATCTTGAGATATTCTCTCTCATGGACACATAGTCTCACGTAACCATCTTTACCACGCTTGTATAGATTATCACCAATGAGTGAGTAATCTAGGGCTTCTTGTTCTAGACTTCTTTGTCTCGTCAGGGTCATATCTTGAGGGAATGTTTTCGTGGGGCTTCTCCCGATGTGAGCCTAGAGAGATGGTCTGCTCTCAAGTGGGTCTTCCCTTTCCTCACCACAACCTCAAAGTCCTATTCCATTAGTAAGAGAAACCATCTTACTAATCTACCTATATTGCATGGCTTGTTTACCAAGTACAACAGTGCTTGATGATTAGTAAAAAATTTAAACTTATTTGCAAGCAAATAGTGTCTAAACTTTTTAACTACATATACCATGCCTAATCCCTCTCGTTCAGTGGTTGTATAGTTTCGTTCAGCCACATTCAACTGTCTACTAGCATAGGCAATTGGAAGATCCATATTACCTTCACCCGTAGGTTGTGTGAGTACACACCCAATAGCATAATTGGATGCATCTACATGAACATGAAAAGGCTTATTCCAATCTGGTGTGGTCAAGATTGGTGTTGAACATAATCACCGTTCAAGCTCATTGAAGGAATTCTCACATTCATCAGTCCACTCAAAGTTGGTCAAAAGTCCGTACAGAGGCTTTGCTATGATGGCATACATGTGTATAAACTGTCGGTAATAACCACAATGCCCCATGAAAGCTTGTACTTCCTTGACATTCTTTGGCCTAGGTAGCTCTGCGATGGCTCTTACCTTCTCTTCATCAGTGGATATGCCATTCTTTGACACTATGTGTCCTAGAATCTTGCCTTTCTTGACCATGAAAACACACTTTTCTGGGTTCAAGCAGACTTGATACTCTCTACATTTGTCAAAGATTTGCCTGAGTTCTGGTATATGTGTCTGTCTAATGTTGGAATGAGCACAGAGGTCATCAACATAGACTTCCAAATTCTTCCTCAAGAACTTTTTAAACACGTGGCACATCAATCTCTGAAAGGTTGCAGGAGCATTGGTAAGCCCAAATGGCATTACTCGAAAGGCAAATATACCCCACTCTGTGGCAAAAGCAGTCTTATGCTGATCTTCTGGAGCTATGGCTACTTGATTGTAGCTCAAAAATCCATCAAGGAAGTTGTACACTTCCTTGCCTGCTACTCTTTCTAAGAGATGTTCTGTGATAGGGAGCGGATAGTTATCTCGAATTGTGGCTGCATTAACCTTCTTCAAGTTAATGCATACACGTAGTTTTCCATTCTTCTTGGGCACCACTACAATGGGGGATACCCACTCAGTGTGCTCAATTTCATAAATAAATCCAGCTTCTACCAGTCTATCTATCTCCTCTTTGATCTTGGCAGCATAATTATCATTGTATGTGTATGGCTTTTGCTTAGAAGGTTTAGCATTTGAGGTCATGGGGATTGTGTGTGAGCATATGTCCGGGTCTACACCTTTCAAATCCTTGTAACTCCAAGCGAATACATCTCTGTATTCTCTTAGCAAGGCTATTAATGCATGCTCTTCTTCATCCGTTAGGTCATGTCCTATGTAAGTGCATCTCTCCTCTCCTTCTTCTAGAGCTACCACTATTTTTTTGGTGGTTTCTTTGTTATCATAGGCTTCTCGTGATTGTGCCTCTCCTTTAGGCATTCTTATCATGACTCTCCTATCGTCTATCTCATACTTTTTAAAGTTTTCAGGGACCTCAAACAAAGATTCTTCTTCCTCCGAGGGAACTTCTTTCTTCTTCCGTTTCTTGCTATCATTATTAGCAGTCACTTGTGTGGTTAATCGTACACCGTTTTTTATCTCTTCGTGTCTCTGAGGTTGGAATTCAACTTCATAGAAGTATTCTTCATCTGACGCAAATGGTGGATCCATAATGATTGACTCTAGATCGGAGTCGCTCGCTTCCTCAAATGCATCAGGGCTAGGTTTGCATTCTTCTAAAACTGCATCTCCAATGATTGGTTCTATGGAGAAGACTAAAATGTCATAGCCATCCTCATCACAGTGGGGTGTCCATTGTTCCTCATTGATGGCTACATCCATTGTTGCTAAGATTTCTGCCCAGCCGTGAGGCTCAAATTCTTCGTCAGGAAATACTACCGGTGCATAGGCTGGGTCTTGAATTGTTCTATGGGTTTCCTTCGCCTATCTCTCTGGCCTTTTCTCTCTTCTCTTCTTCCACTGCCACTTTACACATCCATAAGTGAGTGTCTTCATGCATCCATGAGGATCCTGATCCTATGGAGTGCACAGACTCCGTGTCATCCTTGGCTCTATGGATGGGATTCCATTGAATAGGTGGTACATCTCTATGAGAGTAATCCTTGAGATTGACTTTGGTCGTAACACCTAAGTGTTGCAAATACAATGAATTGGTTCCCCAATCCTGGACCACTTGCAACTGTCGCATAAATGGTCTTCCCAAAATCATCTCATAGGCATGATTCTTGCTAAAATCACAGATAGCAAACGTGTGCTCAAACTCAACACCGCATGTAGTGAGAGTTATTCCTTCCAGCAAGCCTAAGGGTCTTTCCATGTGGCCATCAGCCATCTGCAATTTCATCCTCGTGGGCCTGAGTGCTGGCTTGCCCCAACGCTCCCATAGGGAATTGGTGGCAATAGCAACTCCTGCACCTGAGTCTAGAATTGCCTTGGTTGTGTATCCCTGATGGGTAATGGGAAGATAGGTGTTTCCTTCTTCACCTTCACTCATATCTCCTATCTTGTCTAGAGGAATTTCTGGCACTGTCCTATGAGAACCTACCTGGGAACGAGGTTTTGCTATCTCTGGTACTTGTTTGGCTACATGTTTCCATAACTCTGGCCTAACTTTGAGTAGCTCTTCTAAAGTGAGGTTGCATTGCACTTTAGTGCTTTTCACTACCTCCGTATTCCTAGGTATGACTGAGTCTTCGTTTCTTACCATGATTGTGGGTGCTCTCATACAAGTCGACTTGGCTTCCCATGGGCCTGTGAAGTGGGGTAATTCATGTAAAGAATTAGACTCAAAGTCTAATCTCTCTTGAGACTCGGTGCTCTCCTGCTCTCCATAAATGGATGGAATATCTTGTGGGAATTGATCCTGCATGTCATCCACAAGTTCAATGGGAGGAGGGACTTCACTGTCTTTAGCCCATTTGTCTTTTTGAATCTCCCGTAGGAATTCTGGTGTGTACCAATTTACAAAAGAGGAGGTGTCTGGTTCAGTGGAATTGGGCACAAAAGCTTCTTGTGGGGGGAGGCTTATTCTTTTGCTTGCCTCATCTCTTCCTTGATTTTTTTCTTCCTTGGCAGATCTTGCAATTATGCTCTCTAACTTCTCTAGGAGTCCATCCAAGTGCAATTGTGTCTTAGCTGAGCCAGAGTAGTTGAAGAGACGACTGGCTTCAAACATGGTCTGAGCCAATGCGACCATTTTCGTGCAAAGCTTGGTTCTTTCTATCTCTAGGTCAGCTCTGGGGTAGCACTTGTCATGCTCCGTCACATTTGGCCCTTCTTGGATTCTGGCCTGATATGCCTTAAGCATCATGTCTATGTCTTCAGGAGTGGGGTCAGCTAATACTGATCCTACTCTAGGGGTTGGTGGGATGGTCTGAGGTAGGGGGACAGATGGTGGGTTAGATGGTGATGGAAATGAGGGTGGTGGTGGTATGTGAGAGTTTGTTTGAGAGGCGAGTTCCACAATTTTGGCTTTTGTTTCTCTTATGCTTTCTTCTAAGTCACTCATCTTTTTAGACCATTGTCTTTTCATTCTTTCTCGACTATCCCTCTAGGCTCTCGACCATTTCTTGGCTATGCTCTCGGTTTCACTAACCTCTACACTCTTCTCTTGACCTATTCCTGGGTTCTGTTGCAAAGCCTGGGCCCTAGTGACCACTTGCACTGGTGCAGTGGAAGTGACACTTCCTGTTGAGTCTACAACTAACCCAATAACGTTAATTGGAGTTATTTTTGGCATATTATTGGGATTCTTTGGGCAGTCTCATAAGAGATGCTCCTTTCCGCAATCTTGGCAAAAGCCTTGAATTGTCACTGACTGGGTTGTGTAGGTGCAGGCATGGGGCAATCACGAATGAGGTGATCTCCCTGATATCTGTAGCATGGTCCTCTAGGGAATGGGGGTCTCACCTGCCTAGGTTGGGGTCTAGAGTTAGGGTTTGTGTACATTACATTTGTGTACTCTGTCTCCCAACTAGGTTCACCTGGTTCTTCACTGTAGTAGGACTCACCATGTTCAGGAGATTGCATGTAGTAAGCCTAGGGGCTATCAATATCAGTAGAATCAAAGCTATGGTCACTAGGATCACTTTCTAAAAGCAATGGTGTTACTGGCACTATAGCTCTATTCAAATTTTCCTCAGCTGCTGCATACTTTACAGGAATCACATTAGCTGGGGTTGGGGGTTGTTGAGCTAACACAGGTTGTGGCCTTTGTTGGTTTTGGTAGGGTTGCTGCGGTCTACCATATTGTTGTGGAGGGTACTGGTTCTGGTATCTTCCCTGTTGTGGATAGGGCTGAGGGTAGGTTTGTCTAACTGCTTGCTTATTGTATGGGCAATCTTGTGTTGTGTGATTTGTGTATCTCCGTTCTATGGTGCAATATTGGCTGCTAGGGTTCACTTGGGGTTGAGCCATGATGGGACATGCGTTCGCTATATGGTCACCACTGCAAGTATAGCCCTCTTTACTGGGGCAAATCTAGGAATTTGATTACTAGAGACACTTAGTTTTTGAGTTACTTTCTCCGCAAGTTCCTCAATTGATATGGATTGTGAGGAAGAGAGGCTAGAAGCACTATCGGAATCTTTGTAGATTTTTGAAAGCTCTAGTTCCTCCCCTAGGTTATCCTCAATGTCAATGCACATGCGTACACACTCTTCTATGGTCCTAGGGTCCTTCAAGTACACATAGGACCTCAATTTGGTACTTCGCAATCCATCCAAGAATAAAGCCACTTGCTTGGCTGGTGTTGGTAACTCAGGAACAGGGCATCTCTCAAGATATTGCCTAAATCTTCTTCCTGCAAGTCTCACGATCTCTTGAGGGGTCTGCTTGAAGCTATGTATCAATGAGGAAGTATTATGCCTTATGCCACTTTTAGAGAATTCGGTGATGAAAGCCTCTAAAAGTTGGTCTATGCTCCTGAACTATCTCTCATTCAATGGTTGAAACCACGTAAGGGCTCTGTTCCTAAGTGTTAGACCAAAGGCATTGTATTGCGTGAACAGGTCCTCAACTTGTTCAGCTCTCAAGACTTGCCTAAACTCGGCTACATGATCATATGGGTCTCCTGTGCCATCGAAGTAATTCTTCATGGACTTAACTAACTGAGTCGGTCTCAAAATCCTGGTGTGTTCCCTAGGCCTTGGCAGAGGGAAATCATCAGCATTCCTTTGGTTCCTTGGGGCTCTAAGTCCCTCAGGTTCCACTCTATTTGCTTCTGTTCTCGTTCTGTCTCTTCCCACTGGGTTGGCAAAGCTTACCTGCGGTCTACCTCTATGTCTGTCTCTTTGAGTTCCATGAACATGGGATGTTCCAGCTCCGGGGTGCCCAAAGGACACATTCGATCTTGGTTGGGGGAAAATAAATTCACCTTTCCAAGTGTAAGCATGCCTATCATTTTCTGTAACCACAAAGACCCTCTCTGAAGCAGGATCTAAGTAGGTTACTCTACCTGGGCTATCAGGATCTTTGAATTCATAGATCATGATTGTTCCTACATCATTTGGTCGATCAGATTCATACCTCCAGAAGGCTTCATCAGTCTCTCGGTTCAGGAGTAGATCTATGCTTTTATTATCTTGGGGAATCCACTCTGGTGTGATAATCCTAGTGAGCACAGATTTGCCTCGGGGGGTTCTAGGTTCTACACCCATGTTTCCTTGCTCCAGGTCACCTAAATCCGCTTCTGAGATCACATTCCCAAATTCATCTGTCCTATCTGGGTGACTGGTGACTACATATATTGTCCCTTCCTTGTCTAGGTATGCTCCGTTTTCAAACTTGACAGCTGGGTGCTCTAGTCCAATGGATTGGTCAGGGTTTTTGATCTGGACCACATATCTTCCTAGGCCGTCCTCATAGATGCTAGCACCTAATCGGTTGGTCCTAAGGTATTCCAGCTGCATCTTGTAGGGGCCTTCTACCCTATGTAAGTATGGCACTCCAGAACTTCCTGTAGGTCTCTCCATACCGTGGGACATCTCAGACTTGCTAGTCTCAGAGCTAGGGTAATACGAATGATGGCTCAACTGCTGGGCCCGAGACCTAGCAGTATGATTGACACTAGCCTCTGAAGATCTAAGGCTTTGTCTATCTCTCCCTAGGTGTCGTCCTGATCTAAGGTTCATTAGCCCAATTGAATGATCTCAAATTTTCCCAATTTTCCCAAGTACACTTTGCGTTGCTGAGTTCTTTCGTATCAGTCCCTTGTTCTTTTTTAATTGCTCTTAGGGTGTCACTCCTTGTCCAATTAATCTTCGTCGCAAGGAACACTTAAGTTTTTATCGTACTTTGAGTGTGGTCGCTCAATTTAAGTTCTTTTCCCTTAGGTTGTTTCGCAATTGTAATCTCCTAACACTTGCACTTGAGTGATTAGAGTTCTTGGACTTGGTCGTTCTTAACGTGTCCTTAATTAATCAAAACCTCTATCTGTACTTATCCTATGCTAGGGATTGACAGAGGGTGTTGAGAATTTCCAACCTTAAGTTTCTTCCCTTTTGCCCTTGTATGCCCAGGAAGCGTGTTCCCAAGCTCGCACTTACTCTTGCTTCAAGTACCCTTCGATGCTCTCAAAGAACCTGAAAAAGTCCACAATTAACTCAAGAATTGAATTCTGTTGACAGACAGATCACTTTCATGCATGTAATTCACAGACCCAATTGCCTCTTGCCTCTATAGAAATCAATCCCAAGGGAAACTTAGTTTTCCTACCCCGGGATATGGTCACTTCAAATTACCCTATCTGATAATCCTGACATTAATTCTACCAAACCAAACAAAAATCACCGCAATCGGATTTCGTATGAGGAAGTTATGTCCATTCAGGGTTTTGGGCCAAATCAGGATTTTAAACATGTTAGCAGGCAGACAGGACTTCTCGAAATGCTTTGGGTATAGGCCTCACAATGCTCTACTAACCCTTAAAAGTTCCCCACAATTTGCCAAAAAATTAGACCACTATTTAGTTCACAAGCTCTGTAAATCGCAATTGATAGGTCAATCGCGATCGACGTGTCGGTCGCGATTGACAGCTCCATCATGGCTGTCAGTCACGATTGATGGGTCAATCGTGATTGACATGTGGCCCGGATTTTCAGTCGATCGTGATCAAAGGGTTGTTGACTCTGTCAATCGCGATTGATGGGTCGATCGCGATTGACAGGTCCGTCGCGAGGGTCTGTCCATCGTGGTCAAGCAATCGTTGACTGGGTCGGTCGCGATTGACAGGTCCGTCAGGGCTGTCAGTCGCAATTGACTGGTCGATCGCGATTGATGGCTCGATCGCGATTGACACGTGTCACACGTAGGTTCTGTCAGTCGTGGTCAGTCGGTCGTTGACTCTATCGGTCGCGATTGATGTGTCGGTCGCGATTGATGGCTCAATCACGATTGACACGTGTCACGCGTAGGTTCTGTCAGTCGTGGTCAGTCGGTCGTTGACTCTGTCGGTCGTGATTGACGTGTCGGTCACGATTGACAGAGCCGTCGGCATGTGTCCGTCGTGGTTTGTCGATCGCGATTGACAGGGCGATCGCGATTGATAGAAATCTGAGGAATTTAAAAATCTTAAACACACATTTGGGAAGCTCTAGGCCTGTAGATTATGGTTATGTACTTTGTTTAGCAAAAAGACCATTTTTTCTGTCGATCGCGATTGACAGAGGTCAACGCCTCGGGACCTGCACAGTCAAATTTTTTACCTGCTCGAGCTGGTGCAACTGCTGGGGATGCTGATTCCTGCAGAAAATCTCTAAAAACATAGAGAATCACAAGCACACAAACACTCTCTCGCTCTCTCTCACAAGTGAAATGAGGGAAATGGTATGGGTGGGGTGATATGACTAAAAACTGAAATTTTTTGCGATGATGGAGATGGATGTGGGAGATGGTGAGGATGATGATGGTGATGAGAAAAACAAAAGAAAATAGATAAAAGTGAAGAAAATACCTATGACTCCAATGCCTCAACTCTACGTCTTACCATCACACGCTCGTCCTCAAAGCTCGATCCCCGGCAACGGTGCCAAAATTTGGTGTAGCTCAGTGATGAGTAGCACCTCCTTTAATGTCAATCTGGGAAGACATGAGGATGGTATGATGACCTCGAGCAAGTGAAGGCACAAGTGCGTGAGTGAGAAGCACACTGACATGCACACACATACACACACACGTGCACACAAGGCAAGACAAAGAGTGAGAAGCAATGGAGTTCTTTAGATTACTTTCCAAAAGCTCATTGTTAGTCGACCGCCGGAGTAGGACAAATGTATGCCGGATGTAACGGAGTTCCTTGAATTACGCGCGAAAAGTTGGTACGTGCATCTTGTAATTCTATATAAAGTAATGAAAAGAGAATGGTCCAGAGAGATGTTTTTTCCTGGAATTGTCAGATTGTCCGCCTTGATATTTGTTAGAGTATTGTTACACTATTGTGAAGTTCTGAGTACTGTTAATGTTGATCTCTGTTTTGTCTGCATCGTTTGCTTACACTGAAGTTCACTGTGATGACTGTTAAGTGACGGATTGTGTGACTGAATACTGTTTCCGCATATTATTGTTGTATGCTCTTCGGTCATTGAAGTACTTTGAGTCAGTCTGAGTAGTTATATTACCGCGTGAGTTGATTTGAAAAAGTAATGCACTCTTGAAAATGTTTTGTTTGTTTTACTGAACTTGTTGCATTCGATGATGAGGACGGACTAGTATTTTCGGTAACGTGAGCTTTTAGTTGAAATCGCTACAAAGCATTGTGACAAACGAATCTATCAGTTAAAGTATTGTCTCTGGTTGATTACTACTGTGAAATCGGTATCCCAGACTACTGCTCTGTTCCAATAGCAGGTTAGTCTGGAGAGTTCGGTATGCAGAAATATAGAAGATCAAATGTTGTTAGTTACTGCTAGTAACTGAGCTAAGACGCGTATACATGTTTCAGATATTGTGTTGAATAATTGGGAAAAGAGTACAGGGCCTCTGTCTAACAGACCCCTACCACTCCCAAGAACCCACGTTGTTTTCGGTGACGATACTAAAAGCTTAACACAGTTTACGGTGAATCACTGTTTTACGTTAATATTTGTTCGGTAACGATTTCGGCTAGACACATCATACGTGTAATACTTTAAAACACGATTTCAACACTTGGCGCCATCTGTGGGAAGGTGGCATCAAGATTGCCAGTCATCTGTCAGAATTAGATTATCGTTCGATTGACAGTAGCAACAGAACCAGATTGTTGCAGAGTGTCCCGTTAGTAATACTACGCGATTAGTACAAAAGATGATACATGCCGGTTACTCGATCCGGTGAAACGTATCCCAAGAACCATCAGTCTGGAGTACTAAAGCCAACTTTGGGAGGTAGAAGTACAACTAGGACTGACCCAGTTGTCAAGAAAGTTAAGAACGTTAAAACTGATTCCGGTCATATTCCGGTAGAACCTGGTACGCCTCTGGTACATTCCGGTACTATTTCGGCACAGTCTGTCGAAAATATAGTAATTCCAGAACCTACCAAGACGCAGTTGGAATCTAGTTTAACACTCTTGGAAAAAGATTCAGATTCAACTACGATTAGAAACGCTGTAGTCAAAGAAATCGGCGAAGGCGAAAAAATGCCGAATTCGGGCATAATTTCGGTTCATTCCGGTGAAATTTCGATAAGAGAATCACAGTTTTTCGGTGACGATTTAGCATTTTCTGCTGAATCCCAAGCCCAATCACCGCGCTTGGAACCAAGTTCCCATACACTGGACATCAAGGAGGAAGGAAGGCTGCTTGAAACAGAGATTCGAAGCATATAAGGCAAGATAATCGCACTGAAAAGTGCGTCATCCGACGATACAGATTCCGGTAGTTCAGAAGGAAAGTATAACATGCTCACGATGAACGGACAACAACAGTTATGTCCACCCAGGCCACCTCCAACGGGAGTGACATACACGAAGTTTGGTGGATTTCCAGGAGATGATCCGGATGCTCACGTACGCACTTTCGAGATAAGCTACGCAGTTCTCAACCATCCACTGGATCAGGCTTACAAAGCCATTGTCTTCCAATCTACACTTGTTAATGAAGCAGCTAGATGGCTTACAAAATATGATATTAATCATTTCGGCACCTACGAAGCAGTATGAGATGCTTTTCTGCAGCGATTCAGGCTAAAAAAGAATCCAGCCGAAATTTTTGATTATCTGCAGAATAACAGACAGAAACCAAATTAAATCGTACAGGAGTATGCTACTCTCTTCAGAACACACTTAAGGCAGCTACCACCGGCCCATGCTAACTTACCAGATGATGTTATCACTCAGTGGTTCATCAATGGCTTGGTTCCACAACTTAAGCAGATCATGATCATAAGATGTGTCGGAGCCATGTCTCTCGATGCAGTCATTGCAATGACTCTACAACTGGAACACAAAGTCAGTGGATTTACAAAAGATTTAGAATGGTTAAAAGCAAACAAGAATGTTGCAGAAGATATGACTAGACAGGTATACTGCAACATATGCAAAAATTCAGGACATACGAGTGCCAATTGCGCACTTAATCAGACATTTTGCGCTATCTGCAGCATTGCCGGACACACCACCGAAAACTGCGCATACAACGCTAGAGTACAAGGAACAGCAACTGTCAATGCAATTATCTAGGAACAAGGGCAGCCAGCCAACCACTATGTGCCTCCACAAATGAGAAACAACCAGCAGCAAGGATACCGAAATTACCGAGGACAGAGGAATAACAACTATAATCCAAACCGCTGGCAGAATGGACCACCACCGGAAAACCCCAATTTACCACCACCACACTGTCATTTTTGTGGCGAATTTGGACATATTAGGAGATTTTGCAAGGATGCAGCTGAGAATGATCAAAGGAAGAAGGACCGTCAAAATCCAATGGCCAACATGGTAAAAATCACACCGGTAGAGACACAGGCTGCTGCAGACCAGACCCGTTCCAGTAAAGAACTGCAACCGGCAACAGAAATATTTGAACAAGGGATACGTGAACAACATAGAATGTACAACAAGGCTAGTCAATGGACCACAGCAGAACCACCAGTCTTCCCAGAACCTATTCCGGTAATCCAGCCATCGTTAACAAAAGAAGGAACACAACAAAGGAAGCAGCAGCAGAAACATCATCAGTAGCAGAAACATTGCCAACCGTAGACACCTTCGCATCAGCAGAAGCATCAACTTCAACATCAGTAGAGCCTGTCAATCAATCTCAACAGGCCTGGGAAATTTTATCTAAGGCATCTATCACTCTGCCTCTGGGCCAACTACTGGCATTAGTACCTGGAATTCGACAACAGTTCCAACAACAGTTCCAACAACAGTTCAGTCCGGTACCTTCTTGTATTCCGGCGACAGCAGTAGTTCAATCGGAACCTGATTCTACTATCGATCATTCAGTCCCCTTGATTACAGTATGGTATAAGAATCATAAGATTACGCAAGTATTGATTGATGGAGGCTCTAGTGTTAACATTGTGACTGCGGCCTTATGCAAAAGATTAGGATGGACCGAAATCGAAACAGTTCAATTTTTTGTCAGAATTGCAGATCAATCAAGAGTCCATCCCGTAGGACTTGTGTGAAATGTACCCATCACTTTACAAGGTACGACCTTTAAAATGACCTTTGTTATACTAGATCTGCCGGAATCCACTTTGGATTACAACCTTCTTTTTGGCCAACCTTCGCTGAAACATGCGAAGGTAATACAGGACTGGTCTACACAAGAGCTTACATTTAAAGATGCCAATCATAGATATGTGGTAAAATTATATGCTATATAACCCTGCGAGCTACACGCTAGACCGTATTTTGCTGAACCAGTCCATATGCTAGATGGATTGTCAGACGATGAAGAAGAATTTCTGAAGAATAACGCTGATTTAATTTCCTTAGGAACTGTTGATCTACAGACCGTTGTAGATAATTGCAATGCTTCAGTCTGTACAGTAATACCCATCACAGAAGAGGCTAAGAAAGAAGACACTGTTTCGGCATATGGTGATGAACTGCAGCCACTTCTTAAATCAACAGACAACACAGAGAAACATCAACAGTTATATGTCCCCGAAGATCAGCTGATTACTTACAATTTAGGAGATGATCATCCGCGTCCTGTGAAGATAAAGCAAAACTTACCGGAAACATTTCAAGCAGATTTAATCCAACTACTCCAAGAATTCACTGATGTCTTTGCATGGGACTACAAAGACATGAAAGGATTGGACCCCCGTATCTACCAGCACAGGGTCATGCTGAAGCCAGAAGCAAGACCGATAAAGCAAACCAGCTACCGGATGAATCCCCATTATGCATCTCAGGTAAAGGCAGAACTGGATAGGTTATGAAAAGTCGGATTCATCGTGCCAGTAGAGCATGTTGAATGGATCTCTCCGATTGTGATTGTGCCAAAGAAAAACAAGCAATTAAGAATCTGTGTAGATTACCGGAAATTAAATGCAGCAACCGTACCGGATCCCTTTCCAATTCCCTTTTTGGATACCATGCTTGATAGAGTAGCAGGTCACGAGATGTATTCATTCCTAGATGGATACAATGGCTACAACCAAGTAAGAATGGCCGAAGAAGATATACCGAAAACTGCATTTATTACCAATTGGGGTGTCTTTGCTTGTACGGTAATGTGGTTTGGATTAAGAAACGCACCAAGCACATTTCAAAGATGTATGCAGGAGATATTTTCTCCTTATCTCACTTCATTTATGCAAGTATATCTCGACGATTTTTCAATTTTCGGTAAGATGGTAGCACACCTGTTTCATTTACGGTGCTGCTTTCAGAAATGTAGAGAGTATAGACTCTGTTTGATTCCAAACAAATCGGTGTTTGCGGTCTCATGTGGCAAGTTACTTGGCCACATTGTATCTGCACAAGGTATCCAAGTAGATCCAGATAAAATTTTGGCAGTATTAGAAGCTCCGGTGCCAGCTTCTCCAAAAGAAGTTATGCGCTTTATGGGCCAAGTACGGTGGCTTGGAAGGCACTTACGGTGGCTTGCTCATTTGGCTATACCACTAAACAAGCTAATCAGCAAAAAACCTCGACAATTTGAATGGACCCAGGAATGCCAGATAGCCTTTGATCATTTAAAGCATTTATTAACACAAGTTTCTATCTTACAACCGCCGGACTGGGATCACCCATTTCATGTATTTGTTGATGCTTCAGATATAGCAATAGGAAGTGTGTTGACGCAACAAATTGATAAATGGTTCATACCAGTGTATTATGCAAGTCGAAGATTAGCACCTGCTGAGAAAAATTACTCTGTAACAGAAAGAGAATGTCTAGGGCTAGTATATTCGGTCAAGAAATTCAGACATTACTTGCTAGGCCGTAAATTCACATTTCATGTAGATCACACTGCACTTGTTTATCTAGTTTGGAAATAGCATCTAGGTGGTCGATTAGCGCGATGGGTCTTACTCTTGCAGGAATTTGACTACGAAGTCATTCACCGGCCAGGCAGTTCACATGCCTTAGCAAATTTTTTATCCCGCTTAGATTCCGGTGAAGCTCCGGTAGGCATAGATGACATGACACCCACGATCTATGTATCAGAACCAATTAATGAAGAATCTACAGACCCACCTATCCCATTTTCGTATTATGATCAGATCTTGACCTTTCTCAATGATGGTTGCCTTCCATCTCAGACTTCTACGGCAGTACGCAGAAAAATTGCAGTCTTTAGCCGTCGATTTCGGTTAATTGCTGGAGAATTATATTATGTAGATCACATCGGAATCCTACTTCGATGTATTCCGCCGCATGAAGTTAATTCAGTTATTACTTTGGCCCACTCAATTCCTTCCGGTGGTCATTTTGCAGCAGACTTAACTCACCGGAAAATTTTGCAGAGTGGTCTCTGGTGGCCAACGATGTACAGAGATATATTACAGTTTGTCAAACAATGTGATACTTGTCAAAGATCGGGTCAACCTTTGCAACGTCATCTTTTTCCTCTGCAACCCATCTTACCATTGGAACCTTTCTAGAAGTGGGGTCTAGATTTTATCGGTCCTATTACACCTCCAGCAATCTTCAGTAACAACCGTTACATACTGATCTGCACAGACTATGCAACCAGATGGGCCGAAGCCTGGGCTTTACGGTCTGCTACAGCCATTACGGTAGCAAAGTGTGTGCTAACCGATGTCTTTCCACGTTTTGGCTTACCACTGGAAATTGTCTCAAATCAAGGCACTCATTTTGTAAACAATTTAATGAAAGCACTTACACATTCGTTCCAGGTCACACATAAGTTTAGTTCTCCTTATTATCCTCGTGCCAATGGATTGGCCGAAAGTACAAACAAATCTCTGCTGAATATCCTTCGAAAATTGATCATGGAATCACCGGAAAGATGGGATCAACTGCTACCTGCAGTATTATGGGCATACCGGACTACCTACAAGGTAACAACAGGATTGACACCTTTCAAATTAGCTTATGGCTTAGAAGCAATAGCACCAATGGAGATAGTTATACCAAGTTTACGAGTAGCCATTACCCAGAAACTACTACCGGAAGACTCACTGTCAATTCGGTTGGACACTCTCAGAGAGTTAGATGAGCATCGATGGCTCAGTTTCTTAACTATGCACGAAGTTCAACTAAGACAGGCAAGGACGCACGATAGAAACCTCAAAACTCCAGTGTTTTCGGTAGGACAGCTTGTACTTTTTTATAATGCAAAGTCAAATAGATCCGCAGGCAAATTCAAATTACGGTGGTTCGGCCCTTATAAGATCGCAGAGCAAATCGGTCCAGCAACTTTTCGGTTGACTACGTTGACCAGAAATCCACTTCCAAAAGCAATCAACGGCTCGAAGCTGCGGCCGTATCAAAGCGCCACTAGTCCGCATTAAATCATTCGGCGGTGGACCACATTTTTTTAGCTTTTGTTTTTTACTTTTCATTCTGTTCTTTCTTTTCCCTTTTTTATAGCCGTGTTTTGTCATAAGCCACCCTCCTTACCAATTACTCAAGTATACATGCCAAATTAAAAGCAATATCATTCTAGCACTGCACAATGATAACCATCACTTCCGACCCCCCCCACCGTAATGTTTGTACTTAAGCTCTTCGGTTGTGCCAAAAAACACTATTGTGTTCTTGTGATTGTGCTCGTGTGTTCTGTGTTCTGTGTATCCGTGTGCTGTGTCTTGTGTATTCGTGTTCTCGTGTGCAATGGAAGCGTTGGCGAACTACACAGCCTTATGTGATGGTATCCCTACCGAGGTAGGAGAATACCTGCGTATACGAGGGTTGGCCAACTTCGCTGAGCTGCCTTGGCACTCAGTGGAAGCCCATCCCTTCTTCGCACAAATTATCCCAGCCATCGCCCAATCTCCCATCACCGAACGACAATGGCTCTTCCCCTCCCTACCATCTAGAACAGTAATAACCTTCCAGGCCTTCGCCGAAGCCTTCTGCCTCACTCCACAAGGCCGCGAGAATGGCCCAAGTATCCCCATAGCCCGCATGACCGAACTTTTTTCCCAATTTTCATCAAATGAATACGCCATTCTCTACCGCCCCGAACCTGAAAAAACTGCATTGCACTTCTTAGTTGCGATCCTTAACCTCCAAAAACGCACATACGGTATCTCCCGTCCATTCTATTCCGCCATCGACCTTGCCGCACGAGAACATGTTAATTTTGCCTCATTTTTCTTTCACCGAATCCATAAGGAGTGCGTCACCATAGTGAAACAAGTCAACAAAGGAACCACCCCTCGATCCAGACTTCCCCACATCCTTTCTTTCCTCTTCCCAACCATACTCGCCGCTCAACCACCACCACGAGGACCAGTCTTAAGGCATGAAGAGTCAGTTCAACTACTAGAAGATGAGGAAGAAGAAGATGAAGAAGAGCTCAATCAGTTGTTCCACAGGAAACGTATCAGAATTAGCTCCTCAGAAAGTGAAGCACAAGGCTCAGCTGGCAAAGTTAACGATGACGATAAAGACGAAGAGAAGAACGAAGAAGAAACCTTCCATGATACAGTAACTTCAATGCACAATGAATCATCGATTGAGCAACAAGAACAACAAGATCAAGCAGAGACGGAAATAATTTCGACCGAAAAAGAATCAGAGCAACAGGAAAATGAGCAGCAATCTAATCAAGATGCACTAGACAAGCTACTGAAGGCAGTGGAATCCATAGAAGCACACAATGCAGAAATCGAACAAACAAACAAGGTAACAACTACTGACTCCACCCTCCCCAAAACCCCGCCTGCTAACCCCATCTCTCAACCGGAACCACCCCGCAGCCCCATCAAGCCCAGTCGACCCACCGGAACTTCTGAAGCCTCTAAATCCTCCCTCAACTATTCACCTCCAAATTCACAACAACTCCTCACCGGAACCTCGTCGCAACCTCGCCCTCCTCTGCCATCCCACCCCATTCTAATTTTTTCGGAACTAGAATCTATGGGTCACCTTTTAATCAATCTATCCCAACAACTGCCGCAACACCTGAAGCACGCCACAGACAGTGCATGAGAGGAATTCCAAAGGAAATTGGAAATAATGGAGGCGGATATCACCCCTCTTCAGGAAGAATTACAAGCAGCAAGAGCGGAAAATCATGCACTACATGAGCAGATCAAGCAACTACAGGCTACACTCCAATCACAGGAAGAACACTCAAACCAGAGAGATAAGGCACTGGCTGAGAAAGATGCACTACTGATAGCTGCCGACACCGAAATAATAAAGTTAAATCAAACAATCAAAGATACAGACGATACAAGAATAGCACTAGGAAACCTACTGGAAGAAACCAGATTTCAGTTGCAGGACACAGTACAGAAGTACCAAGAGCAGCAGAGAGAAGCAAAGCAGGCAGTAGAAGAGCTACAAAGAACGAAAGAATCACTGGATGAGGTAAATTCTATACTTAAACATCAATTACGCAGGGAAGCTAAACATCAGAAGGAGTTAGCGAATGCCCGTAGAGAGCGAGATGCCTACCACAAAACCATACAATTTCAGAATCAACAGTTTGAAAGACTGGATAATCAGGTACGAAACCAGAAAGACAGAATCATTGAGATGCAGAAACAAGTAACGGACATGAAGATAGCCAGAGACGCGGCATTATCAAACAATTTTTATTTATAGGAGGCCTTTTTGCAAACAGAGGCCGAAATTTTTCTTACTAAAGCCATCGCACTTAGTTCCGTTAGAGTAGATGCACAGATTTTAGAACCCGATACCCTTAAACAATTATTAGAAACCCTTAAGAAAAAAATAGCCCGTACATTTAGATTAGCCAGGAATATGTATCTAGAAGGTATCATCGATGAATAGTAGTTTTGTAATCAAAATCACTTGCGGGTTCAAGTCCACCGTGCATGCCAGTGTTAGTCGGCCGCCGGAGTAGGACAATTGTATGCCGGATGTAACGGAGTTCCTTGAATTATGCGCAAAAAGTTGGTACGCGCATCTTGTAATTCTATATAAAGTAATGAAAAGAGAATGGTCTAGAGAGATGTTTTTTCCTGGAATTGTCAGATTGTCCGCCTTGATATTTGTTAGAGTATTGTTACACTATTGTGAAGTTCTGAGTATTGTTAATGTTGATCTCTGTTCTCTCTGCATCGTCTGCTTACACTGAAGTTCACTGTGATGACTGTTAAGTGACGGATTGTGTGTCTGAATAATGTTTCCGCATATTATTGTTGTATGCTCTTCGGTCGTTGAAGTACTTTGAGTCAGTCTAAGTAGTTATATTACCGCCTGAGTTGATTTGACAAAGTAATGCACTATTGAGAATGTTTTGTTTGTTTTACTGAACTTGTTGCATTCGGTGATGAGGACGGACTAGTATTTTTGGTAACGTGAGCTTTTAGTTGAAATCGCTACAAAGCATTGTGACAAACGCATCTATCAGTTAAAGTATTGTCTCTGGTTGATTACTATTGTGAAATCGATATCCCAGAATACTGCTTTGTTCCAATCGCAGGTTAGTCTGGAGAGTTCGGTATGCAGAAATATAGAAGATCAAATGTTGTTAGTTACTGCTAGTAACTGAGCTAAGACGCGTATACATGTTTCGGATATTGTGTTGAATAATTGGGAAAAGAGTACAGGGCCTCTGTCTAACAGACCCCTACCACTCCCAAGAACCCACGTTGTTTTCGGTGACGATACTAAAAGTTTAACACAGTTTACGGTGAATCACTGTTGTACGTTAATATTTGTTCGGTAACGATTTCGGCCAGACACATCATATGTGTAATACTTTAAAACACGATTTCAACACTCATACAAGTTCAAATCAATTACAAGCTACCCTCAAAAATGAGCTCTCTAGCTCTATTTATAGTTTTTTACTAGGTTTTGGCCTTGTCCAGACCTACTGTCCGGCCTAGTTAAAAATTAGGTTCTCTACCCTATTCTTGCACAAAATAGAGTTACAAAAATATGAAATGGTATTTACAATGGTTTTTAGTGATGAAAATCACTCTTTTTTGTAGGGATTTCTTCTAACATTTTGACATACATTTCCTGGAGCTCCCTACTTGTTCCTTCTTCTTGTGTGCCCAACTCTTTGATGCCTGAAAAATTTAGATGGCCTACTTGCCAGATCTTCTTTGACTACTGTGTCTGCTTGTGCTTTCTCTTCGCTCCGACTCCCTTCGTAGGCTTCCTTGTCTTGTGACTCCTTCAGTTCCTTGACTACTGCCAACAATAGGCCATCGAGCTTTCAAAACATCAGATAGTGGTGAAGAAGGTTCTTCCTTGAGTACTTCAGGGATGACAGATACTAGGAGGGGCAGAGTATTGCACTGGAAAAGAAGGCAAAGAAACTATAGAGTAGTGAAAGAGGATGGTGCAAAAAAGGGAAGAAAGATGGGCCCCATATATTTCATTTTCAAACATCCTAATTTTGTAGGGAACTTAAGCATACTTCAAGTTTTGTAATCATGAACTTGGTGGATTCCTCAAGTGTCACACTACCAACAATTTAAACTAGTGAACTAATTCATAGTAAGATGAGTCATATCTTGAAGAAGCATAGTCTCATAACTTCATCTTTATGGCCTCGTTACTCCTTCCTCATGTGGTTATGTGCATGGCTATGGCTTAGAATGTGAGTTAAGAAGTCTTTTCTACCCCTTCCCCATCGTTTTTTGACTATTTTCTTGCATATGTGAGGTGTAGAGGGTCTTGGAGTGTAGGAAAATGATTCCCAACACTTAGTTTTTTTGTCATAACTTTGCATAGGAAACTCAAAATTCTTCCATACCACTTTTAATAGATGCATTCCACTGATTTTTTTTTAAATTATTCAACATATTTTGACATAGAAGTTAAGAAAAAACCTTATTTTTATATTTACTACTATTATAGATGCCATGATGCATGTCTAAGTGTAGAGTGTATTTGTGTGAGATTATTCGCTCCTAGTACATGTTGTCTTGATCATTGAATGCATTAACCATAATGAAAGTGCACATGCTTCTATGCACTTAGCCCAGTCAGCTCTCGATTTGATAATTTGATGTGTTTAGTCAAGCCACCACTTGATTGTGCTCTTAGCATGTGGTTGTTGTCTAGGATTACTTGTCACGGGTCTACCTTACTATACAATTAGTCTATGAAGCCTTTATACCTAAAGATGAAGCATATATGAACAACATGATAAAGGTAAAAGAGCTCACCTTTTGGAGGATGCAACTGAAGCCAGAAGATCGAACCAAACTATCTTAGAAGAATTTAAGGCCTTTGAAATTGGCAGCAAGAGAGGAAATAATGAGGCAAACATGCAACAAATGGGTTTGAAAACTAAAGAAAATGCATATGGCATGATAGTTTTGGCCAAATAATTGAGTTATTATAGATTTCGAAAGAGTATGTAATTATCTCAATTGGAAAAGAAAAAATCATTTTTGAATGGGGACCTAAAAGCAACAGTCTATATGGAAGAACATCCAATGTTTGATGTTGAAGGTCACTCCAATCATGTTTGAGGGTTGAATAAAGCCTTTTATGGCTTGACATAAAATATGAAAGCTTGGAACTAAATATTATTAGAATACGGGTGAAGATTGAAATACAATGTTAATGATGTCCATGACGCGTCATCAATGAAGAAGATAGAGACATAGTTTACATTTATATGTAATACTCAGTCTTGCCAATACCAATCTTGGGAGCTCAAGGAGTCATGATCACCAAGTAAGTACTCTCCAAGTTCAAGTTTGATTTCAATCTTGTCCCTTGTTCTAGTCTTGTATCCTAGACATTTTGTCTTCTCCTCTTGTAATTTGATAGCACAAGATCCTATCGAGTTATTTCTTGTACCTTGTTCATCTCCTTGAAGGGAGTTCTTGTAATCTAGATATCTTGCTTCATACATATGGTCCTAGGTTTTGGGATCTCTTATATCATCTCTCGTCTAGATATCCATACCTATAATTCCCTAGGTGTGGGATGTCTTGTATCAGTTATATGTTCTTGCATTATTTTCCCTATGTGGGTGATTTTGTAATAAAAAGTGTAATTCCAAAATCTTTTGTAGTCTAGCCAGAGGGCACAATCTAGTGCTCCCCTAACATTTTGGCAAGAATAGATCCTATCCAAGACCAAGCATCATGGAGACACTTATGAATAGATTGTGGCATCACTTTAGAGTCTCCAACAAGTCGAGGACCTAACTCATCGACGAACATAAGTTGAGATGGAACATCTCGTGCATATAGGTGCACTCATCCAAGAAATACAAGAACAAATCACGAATCATCACACAAATCAAGGAATCATACAACTAAACCAACATCCTAGTTCATCCTCGATGAAGGAACCCAAGATTTGTGTGCCAAAAAAATTTAATGGTGATTGCACGAAGATCCATGGGTTCCTACAACGACTCAAATTTTATATCCATATGCAACCTTGTAGATACCCTCACGATGCATCCAAGGTTGGTTTTATTGGAACACTACTCTATGGTCAAGCGTTATCATGGTTCACCCCAATCTTGGATAAGGACATGGTAGTACTTCATGACTATGAGGGTTTCTTGGAGAGCTCACCACCACATTGTCATGAGGAAGGAAATAAGGAAGAGAGATCACACACACACTCTCACAATTAAAGAGGAGCACACACACAGATTGAGGCAAGGAAGAATTATCTTCTTCTTCTTCCTCTTCTTCTTCTTCTTCTTCTTCTTCTATTACATAAAAGGAATGTATAATATTCACCTAAAACAACAATATAACAAATGCAATATATAAAGAACATTACATAAGGAAAATCCTAATGTCTACAAATGATTGAGTTGGAAAGAAACAAATGTGCCATCACTCTTAGTAGATAAATCTAGTAAAGCTCAATGACATATCCCTGACATATACTTGTGTGACCACTATACATGTGAGAGAAATGAAAAAGTGATATTTGACACCCTAGATCATCACATGTTGAGCTTGATATCTCAACACTCCCCATCAAGCTCAATTTCGGATCTTGTAATCCAAGCATCTTTTGAAACTTCTTCAACTTCTCAACTGTAAGTGCTTTAGTGAAAGTATCAGCAACGTGTTCATCTGTCCTCACATAAACAAGGTCAATATCACTTGCGAATACTTCCCTGACAAGGTGATAATGTATCTTGATATGCTTTTTTCTAGCATGAAAAATAGGGTTCCGTGCTAGTTGTATGCTGCTAAGAGCATCACAATAGAGGGTGATAGGCTTTTTCATTTCCACACCTAAATCTGCAAGTAGCATCTCTAACCATGATGCCTACCATGCTCCATTGCAGCACTTCTATACTCAACCTCTGTACTCGACAAAGCAAAAATGGGTTGCTTCTTATTTCTCCATGTAATATTTGCACTCCCAAGCGAGAATAGAAAGCCACTAGTAGATCTTCTATCTAGAATGCTATCAACCCAATGTGCATCAGTGTATCCATGAACTTGAAAATCTACACCAACTTCACAAAACAATGCATAATCAAAAGTAGCACTCACATAATGTAGAGTGCACCTCAGAGCATCTAAATGTGGCTTCCTAGGAACCTACATCAGATCAGGCCTTGTAATTGTGAGATATATCGAACTTCTCATAATTTTCTGGTACATAGTAGCATTTTTCAATGCTTCACCTGATGTAGTATCCAACTTCAAATTTTGATATAATGGCATAGAAATTGTCTTACAATCAGTCATATCATACTTTTGCAGCATATTCATGGCGTATTTCCTTTGGGACATCCATATACCTATTTCTGTATTTATAAATTCAATGCCAAAAAAATAGCACAACACACCAAGATCTTTCATGTCACATTCCTACATAAGAAGTTTCTTTACCTCTTTAATGCTTTCTTCATTATCACCACCTACAATCAAGTTTTCAACATAAATATCCACAATTGTGATGCCATCATCACCCTTCCTTGCATATAGTGAATGACTTGCATCACACATAGAAAATCCAATGCTAGTTAAGTAATCAACAATCAATATCTTGAATCCTTTCTAAACCGCTTGAATCTTCATCAATATCTTCAAAACCTGTAGATGTTTTACTACCAGTAGAAAGCTTTTCTTTACCTTTCTTCAATGTAGTTGATGAATTTGTTGGATCGAAATTTCCACGCAATTTTCCACTTCATGGATTTCAGTTGGAGCTATTGCTTGGTGATGAATCTAATCCACTGAAAACTTGAGATTTTGCACTTGATTTTTCAGCATTTTCTTTGTCATTGGGTTCAAGATTAAGTACATATTTGGCTTCTGCATAGAAGCTTGACATTTCATCAAACACCACATCTGTGATTACCATCATTTGTCATGTGAGTGGGTTATAACATTTATATCCCCTTTGCTCAAGGGAGTACCCAATGAAAATATATTTTTTTGCTTTTGGATCAAGTTTCATCCTCAACTCATATGGAACGTGTACATATGCAATACATCCAAATAATTTCATATGTGATAAGTTTGGCTTTCTATGTGTAAACTTCTCTTCAGGTGTAACTTGATGTATAGCAGTAGTCAGAGTTCTATTCATGATCTATACAATAGTATGCACAACTTCTACCAAATATCAATTAAGCATATTCTTCTCAACCATCAAAGCCCTTGCTATTTCTGCAATATGTCTATTTTTGCATTCAACAATGCCATTCTATTGTGGTGTGTACCTGCATGAAAACTAACGTCAAATTCCATGACTTTTAAGAAAGTTGCTAAACTCATTTGACATGTATTCACCTCCTCCATTAAACCTTAATATCTAAATATACTTTCCTGTCTACTTTTCCACTATAGCCTTAAAATTTTGGAAGTGAGTGAACACCTCACTTTTCTCTTTCATGAAATATACCCATAATTTTCATGTATGGTCATCAATGAAAGTAACATAAAACCTACAACCACCCATAGATGTGGTCTTTGCAAGACCCCAAACATCTGTATGTACTATTTCTAGCACATTCTTACTAACATGCTTGTCATGCAGAAATGATGCTCTTGACTATTCACCAAATTGACATGTTGCACATACCTTTTGCATTTTTGCAACTTTGAAATTTGGTAGTGTTGCAGAGAAAACAGGCACAAAAGAGGAGCCCCAAAATTTTCAAATTAACGGGCATATTTTTCTTCTTCAAAATTGTAGAAAATTCCCTCAAAGCTATGTAAATGCACTAGAGGAGTCCTCTAGATGCATAAACCCAACTCTTTGTAACATATTTCTTGTAAAATAGTAGGAAATTAGAGATTAGAAAATAAAGTGCCAGTCACTTGTGCGCAAGGAGCATTTTTAGGGCACATGTATATAAGTCATTTGAACACTCTTTGTAAAGACTTTTTGCCATTGTGAAGAAGAAGAGCTTGAAAATTTTGAATTTGCTTCTTTCCTACAGATTTTCATCTTTTCTATGATCTTTTGTGTGTGTGTGAAGCTTGGAATGTGTGTCTAGAACTTTTATCCATCCCTCCCCATCACTTTTGAACTATTGTAGTGTGTGTGTGAGAAAGTATGAGTTGTGGAGTGGGTGAAGGTGGTTCCCGCCATTCACTATTTTTGCCATAACTTGACGAGCGGTTGTCAGACTCGAGTGGAAATACTAGCAATAGATGCGTCTCATTGAGAGCTTCGAAAGGAACCTACCATTGCCCATATTTGGAGTTCGGAGATGGGAGAAACATTCGAATTTGTATTTATTGTTGTAAGTGGTATCACGACAGACACTTTCAGAGATTAAGTGAGTTGGAGAGGTAGGTTAGTCTTTTCTCTCGCATTTTAGCTAAACCACTTCACTTACCATCATGTGTGCACACATCCTCATACACTTGGTTCGGTAGGTTCTTTGGATTGATAATTGAGTACTGTGTGTCAATCCACCACTATATGCACTTGTGTGGCAAATGAGATTTAGTCTCTTTGGCACAATTCCCTAAGACCTTCTGACTTAGGTAGACGTGTTTTTGGCGCCATTGCTAAGGGTCACACTCAAATAACATGCCTTCGTGATGATTATAGCTTTGGAGTGAAGAAATCTTACTTGTAGAGCTCATGAAGGATTGCTAGGAAATCATTACTCTAAACACCGCACATTACAAAATCTGAAACATTTAGGAGTGTATTGGTACCGAAATCCTTTGATGGTCCCCACACAACTGTGTGTACCAATTCAAGCTTCTCTGAATACATAAAACCATGTTTGGAATAAGATTGCTTATGAGCCTTACCTAATTGACATGCCTCACATATGTGTTTCATATGTTGACCTGCAACATTAGGCAATCCAAGTACTGAACCATTGTTAACCATATCTTTAATACCTCTTTCATTGAAATGTCCAAGCCTTTTGTGCCAAAGATCTAACTCAAAGATCTTATGACCTCCATAGGGGAACAAGGCATGACCAATGTTACCTTGAATCTTCAATGTGAACAATCTTCCTTCTTTCTTCCCTGAAACAATTTGTTTGTACCCATTGCTAGGGTCTTCCACAAAAACTCCTTCATTATTAAATCTAACTTCATAGCTTTTTCAACAATTTGTCCTACACTTATCAGATTCTTAGGAATTGTAGGAACATACAAAACATTGCTCAAGAGAGTACTTCCATCCTTGGCCTTCATTGATCCAATTGACTTCACATTGTGCTTTGTATTTTTCATCTGTCTGAACTACATGATTAGTTACCTTATTTCCAAATCAGTCATCAATGCTATGTTGTCACTTAGGTGATTGCTACACCCTGAGTCAATGTAGAAGACTCTTTGATCTTCACTTTGCCTTTCGGAAGTTGCATTCATTATCAATGTTGAATCCTCTTTCTGATCTAAAGCATAATTGTAGTAGGTATTGTTGTATTGTTGGCTTGGGAATCATCTACCTGCATTTCTTCCAAAGTAACCTCTACTACCTCTACCTCTGAAATTACCTCTTTGATTCCTACCATCTCTTCCTCTTGAATTAAAGTTCTGATTATATCCACCATTATTCTGAGTATTATGCTAACAATCATTAGCTAAATGATTTGTCTTACCACAAATCCAACAAGATTTGACTCCATCTTTATTATTTCTACCTCTTCCTCTACCTTTGCCACCTCCTCTTCCTCTTAGGAAGTTAGCTTGGCTAGTTGTACCTTCATCTTCATTAGCTTGTTGCTTCCCTTTGCTATTCTTCTTATCCTTTGAATACATTGCTTGACTTGCACTTTTATCACTTTAACCTTTGATATCCTGCTAAAAGGTTAGCATGTGTCCTAGCAACTAATTCAAATCAAAAAATGAATGCCTTCCATTTGTCATCACCTCTCAAACCTATGAGGATTTGCCTTACCAATTTATCCTCCTCAATATCTTCATCAATTGCTCCTAATGCATCTGCAATGTCTTTCATCCTTGTTACATAATCTAAGATGGATTGAGAGGCCTTCTTCTTGAATGTGGTAAACTCTGCCCACAAGGATGCCTTCCTTGACTTTGTGGTGTTTTGGAAATGCTCCTCCAAAGCATTCCAAATATCACTTGCACTTTCAAGACCTCTAATGTGAGGTGAAAAGTAGTCATTGACTCCCATGTAGATAATGCTCCTAGCTTGAGCATCTCTCTTCATCCAAGTCTTCAAGTCTGATAGTTCTTCCCTAGTTGGAACACTAGCATCTCTGAATTGAGGCTTTTCTTCTTCATCTGTGATATAACCTATCAAATATTTGCTCATAAGATGAGCTTCCATCCTCATTGACCATGTTGGATAGTTCTCTCTATCCAACTTCTCTATTTGAAGAGAATCTCCCATCCTTTCTTCACCTATGTATTGAATTCTTCAAACTTTCTGAGTAATAGATGTACCTTTACTTCGAATGAAGTTCTTGTTGACCTTCTTGATAACTTCTCATCTCCTTCTCAAGCTTTTCTTTCAAGCTTTCACCTTTTAGACCTTCAAGTGTTGAATTCTTTACAGCTGCAACAGTCAGGGTCCTCCTTTCTTCAATTTCGATGCTTCTTGCTTTGATACCACTGATGGAGTGTGTTAATCTCCAAAAGAACTCTTGAAGTTAGTGCACCTCTATATCAAGAGTAACTCAAAACCTTTATCAATTTGGAGGATCAATACTCAACTTCTAAAATTTTCAACAAATTGTGAAGAAGATGACTACACAGAAAGTCTGCTGCACATAATTCACTCATTGACTTATCAAATGTGTAAATTTTTTGATAAAAGTCTGTATAGACTGTTGCCTATAGGGTTGCGCACCTCCTCCAAGTTAAATCATTCCAAAAGACTCAGTAGATCTTGAGAAATGATCTTAACAAGTCACCTATGTCTAAATTATAGTTCTCTACAGTCGACTTTGACACCTACAACTTCTAAAGCTTGGTTATCTTAAACTAGAACCCATTTGATCAAATGCTTTTAGGCATAGGTAGCTTACCTTCCAACTTAAAGAATGAGTACTTTCTTGCTCAAAACTTGACATTGTGGAAGGAGAACTGACCAAAACATTAGCATCGAATATTGCACCTCTTGCAGCATCACTACTTTACATTTACACATGTAAATGTTCCTACACTCAATTCTCTGAGCCTGATCACAATTGAAAGCTAAAAACTTGTACAGAGGTCAATCGACTATAGACTTAGATGTGTACAAAATCATTTCAAAAAAGATTCAACACAGAAGGAGAACTCTCAGAAATATCGGGTGCAATTTTTTTTTCATTCCTAAAAAACTTTACATCTAGATGAGAGAGTTATTTTATTCACTTCACAAGTGTCTAATGACATCTAATTCTTCTCAAATCTTGTTCTTACACACTCTCTCATATTTGCCCCGACATTTTTCTTGTATATATAGGCAAATATTTACAAGCTCATAAATATACAAAAGTATAAGTGAGCTAACTCTAAGTTAATGTACATATTGTCACGAGGAAGGAGATAAGGAAGAGAGCTCACACACACACTCTCACTCTCAAGGAGAAGCACACACACAAATTGAGACAGGGAAGAATGATCTTCTTCTTCTTCTTCTTCTATTACATAAAAGGAATGTACAAGAATGACCTAAAAACAAGAATACAACAAGTGCAATATATAAAGACCAGTACATAAGGAAAAACCTAATGTCCGCGAATGAGTGAGCTGGCAAGAAACAAATGTGCCATCACTCACAGTCGATAAATCTAATAAAGCTCAATGAAGTATCCCTGACATATACCGGCGTGACCACTATACATGTCAGAGAAACGAAAAACTGGTATGTGTCATCCTGGATCATCACATGTTGAGCTTGATATCTCAACACTCCCCCTCAAGCTCAACGCCATATCCTGTAATCCAAGCATCTTCCGAAACTTCTTCAACTTCTCAGCTCCAAGTGCTTTGGTGAAAATATGAGCAACCTGCTCATCTCTTCTCACATAAACAAGATCAATATCACCTGCTAATACCTTCTCTCTGATGAAGTGATAATGTACCTCGCAATAGATAGTGATAGATAGTGATAGGCTTTTGCACTTCCACACCTAAATCTGCAAGTAAAATCTCCAGCCATGATGCCTCACATGCTTCCATTGCAGCACCTCTATACTCAGCCTCTGTACTCGACAAAGCAACAGTGGGTTGCTTCTTACTGCTCCATGTAATAGCTGCACCTCCAAGTGAGAAAAGAAAGCCACTAGTAGATCTTCTATCTGGAGTACTACCAGCCCAATCTGCATCGGTGTATCCATGAACCTGCAAGTCTACACCAGCTTCATAAAACAATGCATAATCCAAAGTAGCACTCACATAACGTAGAGTGCGGCTTAGAGCATCCAAATGTGGCTTCCTGGGAACCTGCATCAACTGACTTTCAAGTCCAACAGTGTAGCTTAAATCAGGCCTTGTAATTGTAAGATATATAAGACTTCCCACAATTTTCTTGTACATAGTAGCATTTTCCAATGCTTCACCTGATGTAGTATCCAATTTCAAATTCTGATCTAAAGGCATAGAAATTGGCTTACAATCAGCCATACCATACTTTTGTAGCATATTCAAGGCATATTGCCTTTGCGACATCCATATACCTGTTTCTGTATGTATAAACTCAATCCCCAAGAAATAGTGCAGCACACCAAGATCTTTCATGTGGAATTCCAGCATAAGAAGTTTCTTTACCTCTTTGATGCTTTCTTCATTATCACCACCTACAATCAGGTCATCAACATAAATAGCCACAATAGTGATGCCATCATCAGCCTTCCTTGCATATAGTGAGTGATCTGCATCACACATAGAAAACTCAATGCTGGTTAAGTAATCAGCAATCCTTGCACGCCATGCACGCGGAGCCTGCTTCAGCCTATACAAAGCCTTTTGCAACCTGCAAACATATTTTGGATGCTTTGAATCTTCATATCCTTGTGGCTGGTCCATATACTTCTTCCTGTAACTCACCATGTAGGAAAGCATTCTTCACATCCATCTGATGCAAAGTCCATCCTTTTACTATAGCTAATGCAACAAGTTTCCTAACAGTAGACATTTTAGCTACAGGGATAAATGTTTCCTCATAATCAATGCCATATGTATGTGCATATCCTTTAGTTACCAATCGTGCTTTATACCTGCTTATGCTACCATCAGCATTATGCTTTACCTTGTAAACCCATTTACAGCCTATGGGTTTCTTTCCTTACGGCAATGGAACCAGCTTCCATGTATCATTTCCATAAAGTGCAACCATCTCCTCATCCATAGCTTTTTTCCAATCTGCATTACCAATTGCATCTTCAAAACAAGAAGGTTCAGCATCTTGTATTACCTTTGTCATGTAGGCACAATGGCGAGCCATGTAACTATCATATGTCAATCGTTGCACTGAATTACGCATCCTCCCAGATCTTATTGGTCCTGGGTCACTTCTCCTTGTATCATCTGCATGTGCCCTTCTTACTCCTGGAGTCTTCACAAAGGGCAATCCAAGTTCCTCATCAAGACTCTTTTCTGAACCACTTGAATCTCCATCAACGTCTTCAAAACCTACACATGTTTTATGACCAGCAAAAAGCTTTTCTTTACCTTTCTTGGATGTATTTGATGAATTTGCTGGACTGAAATTCCCACGTAATCTTCCACTCCATGGATTTGAGTTGGAACTATTGCTTGGTGATGCATCCGGTCCACTCAAAACCTGAGATTCTGCACTTGATTTTTCAGCATTTTCTTTGTCATTTGGTTCAAGACTCAGTCCTTCTTTGGCATATGCATAGAAGCTTGACATTTCATCAAATACCACATCTCTGCTCACCTTTACCTGTCGTGTGAGTGGGTTATAACATCTATATCCATTTTGCTCAAGGGAGTATCTAATGAAGACACACTTTTCTACTTTTGGATCAAGCTTCGTCCTCAATTCATCTGGGACATGTACATATGCAATACAGCCAAAAACTTTCAGATGTGATAAGTTTGGCTTTTTACCTGTAAACTTCTCTTCAGGTGTAACTTGATGTACAGCAGCAGTGGAAGTTCTGTTCATGATGTATACAGCAGTATGCACAGCTTCTGCCCAATAACAATGAGGCATATTCTTCTCAGCCATTAAGGCTCTTGCTATTTCTGCAATATGTCTGTTTTTGCATTCAGCAACACCATTCTATTGTGGTGTGTACCTGCATGAAAACTGATGCCGAATTCCATGATTTTTTAGAAAACTACTGAACTCATTTGACATGTATTCACCTCCTCCATCAGATCTTAATGTCTGAATGTACTTCCCTGTCTGCTTTTCCACCATAACTTTAAAATTCTGGAAGTGAGTAAACACCTCGCTCTTCTCTTTCATGAAATATACCCATACTTTGCATGTATGGTCATCAATGAAAGTAACATAAAACGTGCAACCACCCATAGATGTGGTCTTTGCTGGACCCAAACATCTGTATGTACTACTTCTAGTACATTCTCACTAACATGCTTGTCATGTGGAAATGATGCTCTTGATTGTTTACCAAATTGACATGCTGCACATACCTTTTGCATTTCTGCAACTTTGAAATTTGGTAGTCCATGGACAATCTCCTTTGACTGCATCAGTTTCAGCCTTTGTAAGTTTGCATGTCCAATCTGTTTGTGCCATATCTCTATATGTGCAATAACTCCTGCACCTTTTGCAAACATGGCTGCATTCATTTTGAGGAATCTTCACATTTAAGGTGAACATCCTACCCACTTTGTTTCCTTTGGCAACCAATCGTCCATCCTGCTTGTACTCTTCTACATATAATCCATCAGCATTGAACCTGGCTTGTAATCCTTGGTCAACCATTTGTCCAATAGAAACCAGATTCTTTGTTATATTTGGAACATGCATCACATCAGCGAGATGTTTTACCTTTCCATCCTCCATAGACAATGCTATGTTTCCTGTATGCTCAATAGGATGCGATGTATCATCACCTGTTTCAACATATCCAGGAACTGGCATTTTCTGCAAACTACTAAACCATTCTGCCTGACTGGTCATGTGATTTGAAGCACGTGAATCAACATACCAGACATTATCATTTGTTTTTGAAACGCCAACAGACATCGTATTCATCATGTGATGTTAAACCATAAACAGCTTCTCAGAATCATCTGCACTTGTGGATGCATAATTGTTTTGCTGCCTTCTGTTATTTTGATTCTTCAACCTGCAATCACGTTCAAAGTGTCCAGGTTTACCACAATTCCAGCATCCTTTACTATCATTACCTGAATCATTTCTTTGGAAATTTCTGCGACCTCTTTGACTCCCCCTGCCTCGAAACTGTCCTCTTCCTCCTGCATGATTCTGTTGTTGACCTTGGTCTTGGTTATTGTTTCCTCTTCCACTTCCAAAACCTCTACCTCTGCCTCTTCCTCTGCCAGAGTAGAATACCTGCTCAGAACTGGGCTTTCCTTGGGAGTTTGAATCCTCACCAAGATTCTTTTCTTCAATAATCAGCATAGATACCAAATCAGCAAAATTCGGAATATTTTCCTTGGTCTATATAGAAGTTCTAAACTGCTTATACGCAGCTCCTAAACCACAAAGGCACACTTCCACCTTATCATCATCATCATCTACATTCACGCCAATAGAGGCAAGTGACTCACATATGCTTTTGATTTTTAGAGTGTAGTCACTTACCGACATGCTCTTTTTCTCCAATGTATGCAGTTCGTTCTTGAGTTGCAATTTTCGTGCCTTTGTATTGGTCTCATACAAAGTGACCAAACTGTTCCAAGCCTCTTTTGGAGTCTTGGCATCCTATATGTGTCCAATCATGCTATCCTGTATGCTAACAGATAGCCAATACATTACCTTTCGTGCTCCTTGATTCCATTCCTCATATGCTCTTAACTGTTCTGTAGTCCGATTCCTTTCTGGTAACTGCGGAGCATTTTCATTCTCTCCTTCGATGTACTTTCAATAGCCTTTTCCCATCAGGAAATTCGTCATTCTGAATCTCCAAGCATGGAAGTTGTTCTTGTCTAGTTTATCGCTCATAAGCTGACTCATTCCATCTGCGTTTGCCATTTCTGCAACAATTCACAACACGGCAACACACTACAAGCAACACTTCTGCTTGAACACTGTCGCACTATGACGTGACAATTCGATCTCAGAAAAACACAGTTTTCGTGTATCAACAGTACATGGAATCGCTTGAAATTTTGGATCTGGAATATATGAGTGTCGCCGAACACAACGCAAGTTACAGTTTCTGAAACTGACCTGGTTTTTCTGTGGGCCCCACCTTGCGCGCTCGAAACCGAGGTCGAGGTGGCTCTGAAACTTTGATCTGACAAAAATGAGTGACCCTAAAAGGATAACTCTCGAAAATATTTTGAGGTCTTCTACCTTCACGTCGGTTTTCGTAGCAAACCGAGGCCGTTTGTGAAATCGCGTTTTCTCCATGCCTTGCCACATAGTCTTCACCGTCGCCTTCTCCACGAGCTCTCTACAACCACGCTGGCTCTGATACCATGTCACGAGGAAGGAGATAAGGAAGAGAGCTCACACACACACTCTCACTCTCAAGGAGAAGCACACACACAAATTGAGACATGGAAGAATGATCTTCTTCTTCTTCTTCTATTACATAAAAGGAATGTACAAGAATGACCTAAAAACAAGAATACAACAAGTGCAATATATAAAGACCAGTACATAAGGAAAAACCTAATGTCCGCGAATGAGTGAGCTGGCAAGAAACAAATGTGCCATCACTCTCGGTAGATAAATCTAATAAAGCTCAATGAAGTATCCCTGACATATTCTGGCGTGACCACTATACATGTCAGAGAAACGAAAAACTGGTACGTGTCATCCTGGATCATCACATGTTGAGCTTGATATCTCAACACATATGTGTACACATCTTGACCTTCTGGATATGCACTTCCTTCATGCTTCATAACGTGATCTTTTCTTCAGCACTTGACTTCAATTCTTCATCAAAAATTCAATTGTTGATTGCCTTGCACCAACAATAAGCCCAACTCCTTGTAGCATAATTCTTGTAAAATAGTAGGAAATTAGAGATTAGCCAATAAAGTGTTGGTCACTTGTGTGAAAGGACCATTTTTAGGGCACATGTATATAGGTCACTTTGTGACTCTTTGTAAGGACTTTTTGCCATTCTGAAGAGGGAGAACCAACAATTCGGAATTTGCTTCTTTCCTTCTGATTTCCATCTTCTCTTTGATCTTTTGTGTGTGTGTGTGAAGCTTGGAATGTGTGTATAGGACTATTGTCTACCCCTCCCCATCACTTTTGAACTATTGTAGTGTGTGCGTGAGCAAGCACGAGTTGTGGAGTGAGTGAAGGTGTTTCCTGCCATTCACTATTTTGGCCATAACTTGAGAGCGGTTGTCAGATTCAAGTGAAAATACTATGTATAGATGTGCCTTGTAGAGAGCTTTGAAACAAACCTGATATTTGCCATATTCGGAGTTCGAAGCTAGGAGAAACATTCAAATTTGTTTTTACTATTCTAAGTGGTATCGCGGGAGACACTTTCAGAGATTAAGTGAGTTGGAGAGGTAGTTTAGTCTTTTCTCATGTATTTTTGTTGAACCACTTCATACACTTGGTTTAGGTGGTTCTTCAGATTGATAATTAAGCATGTGACAATCCACCACTATACGCACTTGTGGGGCAAGTGAGATTTAGTCTCTTTGACACAAGTCCCTAAGACTTTGTGACTTAGGTACACATTGAGGAGTTATTCTCATACACTTGGTTCAGGTGGTTCTTCGGATTGATAATTAAGCGTGTGTCAATCCACCACTATACGCACTTGTGTGGCAAATGAGATTTAGTCTCTTTGACACAAGTCCCTAAGACTTTGTGACTTAGGTACACATTGAGGAGTTATTCTCTCTTTGAAAACTCATAGCTAATGCCTTTCTCCATGAGATTTTGGCTTTACAAGATTCTCTTACAGATTTATCCTTTTACGAGTGATAAATGATCAAGTGGTTACAAGCAATGGTTCATATGTTTCATCAAGTAGTTGCACAAATTTGCTTCCATGACTAGCCAAATGTGAAGGCTTGGATATTTGCACCAACATCTCCCCCTCAAGCGAAACATCTTGGCTTGTACTTCTTCATGAGTCTTCTTGAATGTCCTACAATCCAATCATAGCTTTGAACCTGCAGAGTTTAGTACCATCAAGTGCTTTGGTTAACAAATTTGCACATTGCATATTGGCGGATACATATGCAAGTTGAATCTCATTGCTTAATAGCTTCTCTCTAACATAGTGATAATGTACTTCTATATGCTTGGTTCTTGCATGATAAATGGGATTGGCTGCAAGATGCAAAGAGCTTGTGTTATCACCAAAGATCATAGGTGAATGAGTATGAAGTCCCAAATCTTAATAGAGAAATCTAATCTAAATTTCTTTGGATGAAATCAATTTGCAGGATATGGCTGAAGGTGCAAGCTCCCATGTAAGCTTGAGGAGGAGTGTTAAAAATAAAGAAGCAAGGCCATATATATTTTGCAAAAAGGATTTTCCTCAAATAGAAAAAAAAAATACAAAAAGTGAAAAAATGTAAACATTTACTTCAGCATGTAGTATAGGCCAAAAGAGAAACAATCCAAAAACTAAAAAGAGTGGCTACTCAAAGTTGTTCAGTAGTTATGGAGAAGAGCTCATGAAGTCATCATGAGAGCCCATGGTAACTTAGCTACAAAAGAGGCAAGGGAGGAAACTCAAGTACAAAGGGAGAAGGTGTTGAAGTCCCCTTGTAGGTAGTTCATTTGGTTTTAGTCATTTCATTTTCTTCGGTCTCATAGACTATGTCCAACTACTCACCATTTTTGGGTAGCCTGATTGCAAGAGTCATATCTCTCAATATATGTATCCATTTTTAGAGTTTAAATATTTTTTCAAAATATTATCTTGTGCATGTCCTCTCTCTAAAAGAATTTTGTCGAATTCGTCATGTTCTATGAGTTATTCACACTTTAGTGAAGTCTAGTTTTTAGCCTAATTGAGTGGATAGGCAGCCTGCTTTGAGGCAAAGAGTTCCAAACCAAAAATACTCCAAATTGAGTGTTTCATAGCTCATTTGAAATCTATTAGTGTCTACTTTGAGTGCCAAAAGCCTCAAGTTCATTGTATTCTTCAATTAATACCAGTTTTTATTCTAAGGTTCAGTTGTAGGTAAAAGTTTTGATCCTCAGAAGGTCTTCTACACTTTTTGTTGCACATAGGAGAGGAATTCTCCAACAATTTTGAGCATGCATCATTGTATCAAGTGCCTTTAATACTGAATTGGAGCAATCCATTAGTTTATTTTTTGCGAACGAGGAAATTCCCTCAAGAGATGACTTTAGGGAGACATAGAATTCTAGAATAGGAGGCTCAAGACTACACCCTCATAGGAGATAATCTTTACATGCATGGACGAGATGGATATCTAAGACTATGTGTCCATGAGAGTGAATACTTGAAGATCTTAGAGACTACACACCAAGGTGTTGTAGGAGGACACTTTGGATCTGACCAAGTGATCAAGGCCATTCTATCTCGGGTCTATGGTGGCCTACCCTTCACATGGATCCTTTGTGAAGGCGTGTGATGTGACATATGTCAAAGAACTCAATATCCCATATGCAAGTATGATATGCCACTAAGAACCATAATTGGAAGACGTGCATTCTCTAAGTGGGTAATAGACTTTGTAGGTCCTATTAATCCCCTAGGCAAGAGCTCACATGTCGAGTACATCATTACTGAAACAGATTATCTAACCAAATGGGTAGAAGTAAAAGAGACTAGGAAGAACAATGCACAAACAAAAACCTAGTTCTTATTCAAAAATGTATTGACATCATATGGATTGCCTATAGAGTAGGTAGGAGATTATGGAATTCCATTCTTGAATGAGGTCATTGAATATCTTTTACAAGGTTTAATGGCCATTCACAAGAATTATGATCCATATCATCCATAGGCAAATGGACAGGCCTAATGCACAAACAAGATCCCATGTATACTTCTGACTAAGATCATTAATAACAAGCATTCTGATTCGGGCAAATAGCTTCATCATGTTGTTTGGGCATATCAATTTTCCTACGAAATGGTACTCAATGCCACTCCCGTTCAGATAGTGTTTGGATAAATTATGTGTTCCCTTTAGAATTTTTAATACCCACAGTCAAGATGGCACAAGAGCACGAATGGATACGCCATGAGCTCTCCTCATGGATCTTTGAATTGAAAGGACTAGGTGAGACTAGATCTCAGTGTGTGTGTATATATATATATATATATATATATATATATATATATATATGTATATGTATATATATATATATATGTATGTATATATATATATATATATATATATATATATATATATATATATATATATATATATATATATATATATATATACACTAAGATATAGTCTCAGTGTGTGTGTGTGTGGAGAGAGAGAGAGAAGACAATAAGCATACTTTGATGCACATTTGAAAGATAAAGGCTTAAAACCCAGTAATTTAGTGTTGTTTTACACTCTAAAGCAACACACATGTAAACTAGAGAAGCATGGTTATGGACCCATGATCATCAATAGGATCCGCAAGTGGAGTTGTCTGATTGGCCACCTTATATGGAATTGTATTACCAAAATATATTAGTGGATGTGGATTCAAGCTCTATCAAGAGCCTTTGATAGAAGAAATGCTAAGAAGAATCAATGTGGCTAAGAGATGCAAAGACGAATAGCTAAGGATATGGGAAGAAGTATATGTAGAAGCCTTGGAGTGCATTAGAAGAATGAAGTTGAGAAGACATGGAGAAGATCAACCTAGGAATGTGAATTATTAGGCTGACATTGAAGCCCCAAGATATCACATGGCTATGTGCTAGAATAAGGGAAATCCCTCCCCCATTATCACTGATAGACGTTCCTTTATCTTGATAGAAATAGGATAAGGCATATCTGCTAAGACAATCAAGGCATTGATCAATTCAGGTGCAGCTACTAGTGTGATAGATATTTTTGTTTTCAAGACATGGATTTTCCAATTCGTCCTATTGAATCCTATCTTATAGGATTACGAGGATTGGAAACCCATTTGATGGGCAAGATGGAAATTCCCATCTATATTCAAGATGTCCCTATGACAATTAAGGTAGTAGTTTGCCATGATGAAGACCTCACTGAGTCTTTTATCTTGGTTCAAGACTGGATCTATGATCAAGCAATCAACTTGAATCTAACAATTAGAATTCTTCAGGTTTGGGTACATGAGCAGAGGATTACAATAGAATTAGAAAAGGGAATAGTTACAGATCTAGCAATCACCTAGGCTGTTAGTTCTTCTAAGATTAAGTATGAAGAGAAGGATGTTGTAGGTATCCCAAGCTCTATGATGCAGAAGAGTTCAATAATTCAAGCACAAGTGCAAGATCCAATGTAACTTCCCTCTTTTCCAAAGACAAGTGTAGTCTAAGTATTGCAACCCAAGATGCAAGCCAAGTGGCACAAGAAGATTGACAAATCAAGAAGAAAGGCAACATCTAGAAGCAAAGCATTTGATGGCATGAAGCAGATTTGGGTACAAAAGGGTGAGCACTCGATTACTCTGTTAGTATCACAACCATTACCAAAGAAGCAATCGAAGAAGCTAGGGCAACTAGTTGCAGAACATCAAAGACCTCATTCACAAAAAGTACTCTCCATTTGGGTACCAAAGCTGTCAATGAAGAATGAACACAATCATAGAAAAATTTGGGTGCCAAAGACGTGCTTACAAGCTCAGGTCTCTACGCATGAACTCTTAGGGTTTATTCAGTACTCATCACTCCCAAACCCTCAAAAACCTACACTAAAACCTATTGTAACCACATCATCATGTAAAGTCAACCCTAGAGTAACTTGAAAATGGGTACCTTAAAAGTCCTATGACCTATTAAAGTCATCATTAAACCTCATCTATGTATCAAAATGCAAAATTTTTAATCCCATAAGGGAAGTCTTGAAATTCAAACCTTGTAACAAACCACCCGATCCAACTTTGTAATATATTTGTACAATACTAGAAGCATGGTGAGCTTAGTGCATCACCCAAGTATGAATCTACACCACATACTAACTACACTTACTCTCATACACACCAACTTCACAAATCACTCATTAACTACACACACAAGGTTCAAGGGCATCATGTTTGTATTATAAAGGGAAGAAGGCATCATCAGGTCTCTGATACAATACTAATGTGCTTCTTCTTCTTCTAACAAATCTATAGAACACATCATTTATTCTAGTAATCCATGGTCAAAGTAGGAACTATCTCCAAACTAGTAGATATTAGCACTTTTCCTATCTTTGAACATCCAAAGGAAAGACCTGAAGCACTTCAACAATTTAGAGCCATTCCCATCCAGAACCCTCTTAAACGATACATGGCTAAGGTCATCTCTCACTCCCACTAGTTCAATCAAATGGCAGGAACCCTAGGTGATGCATCTTATATTTGGGAAGCACAGTGTAAGTTCAATAACATATGGGGCAAGTATCAATTTTTCACCCATGAGTTTGAGCAATTGTAGAACACCCTAGATGTTCAACCCATCTGGCAAAAAGCAGGGTTCATTGAATACTTTAGTACACGACTACCCAAACCAAAATTTATGAGATGTTTTTATCTGATCAACACCTTAAAACCTAGCAATGTGAAGAATGTACCCCACACCTTCATCATTTGCAAGTGAATGACTATTATGAACACCACCACATGCTATAGAGATGACTCTCCTCCCAACCAACTACCTCTATATATAGCTCTCTAGGGGACTGTCTTCTTGGGTAGGTGGACACTAATCATCCATGTGTCAGCCATGTAATTGCATGTGCACCAAGTGTCTCAGTTAACTTGAGTTAACTCTAGTGGATTCTTCTAGAAGGTTCTAGATCTCTTTGGACAAAATACTCTCCCCATGTACCCCATTGGGATTGAACCCAAGACCTCCTCCTTTAGACCCTTGAGACTTAACCACTAAGCTAACTGGATGTTGGAACTCAAGGTCAAGCATAAGCATGGAAGTGCATCAAAGAGGTGGACACACAAGAAGAGGAGCATATATTGAGCTCAAAGAACTACATGTCAAATTTTTAGAAGAAATCCCTATAAAAATAGTGATTTTCATCACTCAAAGCCATTGTAAATACCATTTCATATTTTTTTGACTCCTTTTTTTTCAAGATAAGGATTCATTGAGTTTGAGGAATATTATAAGTATCATCCTACGAATTTTCATAGTTTTTGGACTCTGTTTGAGCCCTCAAATAAGCCCTAAAACCTAAATTTTAACTAGGTCAAACACTAAGTTTGGACAGGGCCAAAACTACTCAAAAACCTATAAAAAGATCTAGAGAGCTCATTTTTGGGGTTGGCTTGTTAGAGAATCAGAGAATAGAGCTTTTTTAAGAGAGTTCCTTTGCAACAGAAAGCTTTCCATTGTTCCTCTCTTTGATCTTGCCTTGTGTGCATGTGTGTGTGTATGTGTGTGCATGCTAGTGTGCTTCTCACTCACACATTTGTGCCTTCACATGTGTCATGAGGAAGGAGATAAGGAAGAGATCTCACACACACACACTCACTCTCAAGGAGAAGCAAACACACAGATTGAGGCAAGGAAGAAGAATCTCCTTCTTCTTCTATTACATAAAAAGGAATGTACAAGAATGACCTAAAACCAAGAATACAACAAGTGCAATATATAAAGATCAGTACATAAGGAAAAACCTAATGTCCACGAATGAGTGAGCTGGAAAGGAACAAATGTGCTGTATAAATAGACCTTGGTTCATGAGGGTGAACACATCTTGATTTTGTCATTGTTCCTAATAACTATGAGTAGAGATGCATTATACATCTAGATCACATCAATATTCAAATTATTTTGGTGGACATTAAGAACTTTTCAAACTGTTGGGCTTCATTGTAATAAGCCTACTCTTCAGGTCTGTATAGGTAAGGCCATGAAAATTTGATTTTGGATGAGCCATTATGAGAATTAGCAAAGAGAGTTTATATATGCACTGATGTATATGCTTTTGAGAATTATGTTGTAGCCATGCACTTGAGTGTGCGTAGAGGTGTGTGTATATTTATCCATGTGAAGCCGTAAGTCTAATGTGAAAAAGAAAGGAATATAAAGTAAGGCAAAGAAAGGCATAACGTGTATTTTTGAGACCATAACTCTTTGATATGTGATTGTATGGTTGTTTAGATGTGTTCGGATATGGAGTACAAATACGGTGCTTGAATTTGATTAATGGAGTTAATGTACAATAACGCAACTTTCTCTTTTTGAAAGAATCTTGCATGCCTTAAAGTGTCTAAAGATAACTGCAAGATTACTAACGCTATTTGTCTTTATGGGAAATACTTCCATGCATGCCACAAAAGTAAAATTAATGTAGTGTACCGCAGATTCGCTCACAATTGCACATATTGAGGTGTCAAGAAATATTGAATGGGTTTACGTTTCATTAAAGCTTTTCACATTTACCTTACGAATCATATGAATTATTGGCTTTGGAGATGTCTTCTGATGAGTGTTAAGAACGAAGGATTAATTGTTTCTCTTATACTTGTTAAAGTACTTAAGTGAAGATTATGTTGTCCATAACTTCATGTACATTAGAATATATATATATATATATATATATATATATATATATATATATATATATATATATATATATATATATATTAATGTGACGTTTGAGAAGAATATTTGAGTGATCATCATGAATATGGTTTTAAAATATTATTAATGTGCTAAATGATTATGCTCATGATCTTGTCAAGATGAGATATTTTGCACGACCTTGATTGGGATGAAGGCTTCAACATCAAAGATGAAGATTTGATGGCGAATATGAAGATGCTCAGATCCCGATTGAGAAGAAATGGCTTTACAAGATTCCTTTTTCCATCATTCGACAACATCAAGAAGACTTGCGACAAGATTGTGATTGTGAGATTGAGAGTGGAAGTCCGATTGAGAATGAGATGGGATTGTGATTATATAATCACGATCATTGACCGCTTTTGTGATTGAGATTGAGATTGAGATGAGATGCCACTAAGACCCATGATGAGTGCCAGAGCTTTCACTAAATGGGGAATAGACTTCATAGGACCTATTAGCCCACCAGCGAAAGGATCCCATGCCGAATATATAATTGTAGCCACAAACTATCTGACCAAATGGGTTGAAGCCAAAGCAACCAAGAAAAATGACGCAAGAACTACGGCCAAGTTTCTCTTTGAGAACGTTTTCACTAGATTTGGACTAGCAATAGAAATTGTGAGTGATAGAGGTACGCACTTTGTGAATGAAGTTATAGAAGCCTTACTGAATGAATTCTTGGTAATTCATAAGAAATCAGCTCCTTATCTCCCACAAGCCAATGGACAAGCTGATTGTGATTGAGATTGAGATTGACATTGAGATTGAGATTGAGATTGAGATTGTGATTGTGATTGAGATTGAGATTGGGATTGAGATCAGCTCGGGGGTGGTTGGGAGGTCGAGGCTTCATCAAGAAGCTATTTTCCAAAGCTAATGTATTGAGAAGGAAGAATTGTGATTGAGAGTGCTATTGATGTATCCAGAAGCTATTGATGTATTTGGAATCGAACATGCTAAGATTCACAAGATAAGATTTCTATCTATTGATATATATATATATATATATATATATATATATATATATATATATATATATATATATATATATATATATATATATATATATATATAGAGAGAGAGAGAGAGAGAGAGAGAGAGAGAGTTAAACTCTTGATCTCATTTGTTCTTTTGATAATAGCACTAATGTTTGCAAATGTCTTTTGTATGCTTGAGTATTCATCTCTATGGGCTTGATGAGGAACAGTGCCATCACTCTCGGTAGATAAATCCAATAAAGCTCAATGAAGTATCCCTGACATATACCGATGTGACCACTATACATGTGAGAGAAACAAAAAAATGGTATGTGTCATCCTAGATCATCACATGTTGAGCTTGATATCTCAACACTCCCCTTCAAGCTCAACGCCATATCCTGTAATCCAAGCATCTCCCGAAACTTCTTCAACTTCTCTGCTCCAAGTGCTTTGGTGAAAATATCAGCAACCTGCTCATCTGTTCTCACATAAACAAGATCAATATCACTTGCTGATACCTTCTCTCTGATGAAGTGATAATGTACCTCAATATGCTTTGTTCTAGCATGGAAAACAGGATTCCGTGCTAACTATATGCTGTTAAGATTATCACAATAAATAGTGATAGGCTTTCCCACTTCCACACCTAAATCTGCAAGTAGCATTTCTAGCCATGATGCCTCACATGCTACCATTGTAGCTCCTCTATACTCAGCCTCTGTACTCGATAAAGCATCAGTGGGTTGCTTCTTGTTGCTCCATGTAATAGCTACACCTCCAAGTGAGAATAGAAAGCCACTAGTAGATCTTCTATCTAGAGTACTACTAGCCCAATCTGCATTTGTGTATCCATAAACCTACAAATCTACACCAACCTCATAAAACAATGCATAATCCAAAGTAGCACTCACATAACGTAGAGTGCACCTCAGACCATCCAAATGTGGCTTCTTGGGAACCTGCATAAACTGACTTTCAAGTCCAACAATATAGCTTAGATCACGCCTTGTACTTGTGAGATACATGAGACTTCCCACAATTTTCCTGTACATTAGGGCGAAAAACAGCTCAAAAAGGGCCGTGTAAGGATTTCAATTAGTTGTGCTTAATCTGGATTAAAGTTGTCAAATCCTTTAAGAAATTCCATGTAAGTTCATTTAAAACGTATCTTATGCAAATTTTGAAGAGAGAGAAACTCGTATGATAATCATGAAAAGTTTGTGTGATATCTTACGCCTCGAAGTTTGTGCTCATCGGGCACTCATCAAAATTCAAATTTTCGTCTTGTTCACGGACCTATATAATGTGTGTTGATGATGTTTGTCGCTTTTTCACTCTACTTTTCATAGCATACCTATTTCTCTCTTTCACGTCATTTTAGACACTTGCCGGTCATTTTTCATAGTAGACCATGGAGAACGTTAACCCAAATACTCTCACTGAGCTTTCAAACAATCGAAATCATTGTGAAAAGTTCCATATCAACATTGCAGTTAGTCAAGAGTATGCGAGGACAAGAAAAGTATTCCGAAGGGCTCTTCATCCTCCTGAAGAGGATGGATTGTGAAAGGAAGGCAAGAAACATATCGACATATGGACAGATGGATCTATTTATCCAATTGATCCAAAAACTGGAAGGTACCCCCCTTTTCATAATCTTCATGATTTGATTAGATTTGTGGGAGATGGTGAGGATGGTTTACGAGGCTATTGTTCAAGGCTCTCGGATATTTCGAGGAATTATGTACAATACATAAACTGTTTACAAAACACACTACATCAGAAGGATGTACATATGAGGGAGCTAGAAAACAAATTATCCACTTTATCTTCTCGGTTAGAGTCTTTTAAAAAAATGAAGGAAACTCCTATAGGTTTGAGAATGCGGTCAAAACGAGTAAAACCTTTTTTAGATTTGACTAAAAAATCTGGCCTGAAAAAGAAAAGAATGAAAATTGTTAGATCATGTGAAAAATGTGCTAGGCTTCAATATGTCAAGCAGTTTTGAGCGCGTACATTTCTGTAATGAAATTTTGAGTCAAAATGATGTTCTAAGACTATTGAAACTGAATGAAAATACATGCTTGAAATGCTTTGTTTTTCAAAAACTCATGGCAGAAATGAATCTGTTACTAGAACCATCTCAAATTCAGAAGATTTGTGATAGTGTCGAAGTGAGTAGAAAAGGCTATAGAGCAATTTCAAAATTTTGGTGTGAATTTTTAAAATTTAACAAAGTTAGAAGTTTTGGATTGCCTAGATCCCATCATGTAGGAAAGTTTCGGCTCTGCTTGAATAAGAAGATCACATCAGTATTTGGGGAATATAAACATATTCACGGTAACATGCCTTACGAAGTAGGAAAACAAAAGTTACATTTCACCTACAATGCATTTAACAACATATGGATAGATATTATAAAACTTCAAACATACATGGCTCAGTTCTATAATATAAAAGAACATGAATGTTCTGGTCTATTGAAATTTGTAATCAAACTTGATAAAGTTGAGCTTAAAAAGCATCAAAAGATGGAGAGAATAAGTATTGCACTGATGAACAAAGCTTTGGACTATAGCCTTGGGAAATTGGATACTCCATCTCTTAAAGAATAATCAGAAATGGAGTTATGGTGGGTTGGCTATGCTCAAGTTCAATATGAGAGCCATAAAACACTTAAATGGTTATTTTCACAGACAAACATTCCAAATATTATCCAAAAGCATCATGCAGGAGAATTGTTGAATGTCAAAGACTACGAGAACTTTCAAGTTGAGTGGCATTTGAGTGGAGACCTAAAGACGCTCAAATGCATGTTTGGTATGAGTGGGGGAGCAAATTCTAAGTACCCTTGCTTGTACTGCATGCAAAGCCTAGACACAAATGGATGGATTGCTAGAGCTGAGGCTGAAGAGGCTCCTTCCACACAAAATGTTATTCTTCATAACTACTCATCTCCTTCAATGATTTGGGATCCCATACTTCCAATAGCATTGACAAATGTACACATATGTACACTACATGCAAAGTTAAGAATCATTGACAAGTTGGTCTGTCTTCACTTGGATTATGCATATTCTATCAAGCCTACAACTCTTGTAGATGAGTGCATAAAAAAATGTGAATGTCTTCTTTCAGAAATTGGATTTCATGATGGTGATGTTCATCTAAGAAAAGATCCAAAGCTTTCACAAAATACAGGTGATGTACTACAAGTATGATGAGGTGCGATAATTGTTTTCATAGGTTCTAGTATATGCAATATTGTAGAGAAGTACAAGATGGAAAAAAGATCATATGTCATTTATGGTTGTGTTAAATACAGACGTTCGAGAACCAATGGAAAGGGCTTTGATTCATCAAGGACGGACACCATGTTCGTGAACCATGCACAATTCTATAATTTTATGTTCCATACGCTATCATCTTTATAATTAGAGCAAGAATTACGCGTGTATTTTTGAGACCATAACTGTTTAATATGTGATTGTATGGTTGCTTAGAGTGTTGGGATATGGAGTACAAATACGGTGCTTGAATTTGATTAATGGAGTTAATGTACAATAACTCAAATTTCTCTTTTTGAAAGAATCTTGCATGCCTTAAAGTGTCTAAAGATAGCTGCAAGATTACTAACGCTAATTGCCACAAAAGTAAAATTAATGTAGTGTACCGCAAATTCGCTCACAATTGCACATATTGAGGTGTCAAGAAATATTGAATGGGTTTACGTTTCATTAAAGCTTTTCACATTTACCTTACGAATCATATGAATTATTGGCTTTGGAGATGTCTTCTGATGAGTGTTAAGAACGAAGGATTAATTGTTTCTCTTATACTTGTTAAAGTAGTTAAGTGAAGATTATGTTGTCCATAACTTCATGTACATTAGAATATATATATATATATATATATATATATATATATATATATATATATATATATATATATATATATATTAATGTGACGTTTGAGAAGAATATTTGAGTGCTCATCATGAATATGGTTTTAAAATATTATTAATGTGCTAAATGATTATGCTCATGATCTTGCCAAGATGAGATATTTTGCAGAACCTTGATTAAGATGAAGGATTCAACATCAAAGATGAAGATTTGATGACGAATATGAAGATGCTCAGATCCCGATTGAGAAGAAATGGCTTTACAAGATTCCTTTTTTCATCATTCAACAATATCAAGAAGACTTGACACAAGATTGTGATTGTGAGATTGAGAGTGGAAGTCTGATTGAGAATGCGATGGGATTGTGATTATATGATCACGATCATTGACGGCTTTTGTGATTGAGATTGATATTGTGATTGAGATTGAGATTGATATTGAGATTGTGATTGAGATTGAGATTGAGATTGAGATTGTGATTGTGATTGAGATTGGGATTGAGATCAGCTCGGAGGTGGTTGGGAGGTCGAGGCTTCATCAAGAAGCTATTTTCCAAAGCTAATGTATCGAGAAGGAAGAATTGTGATTGAGAGTGCTATTGATGTATCCAGAAGCTAGTGATGTATTTGGAATCGAACACGTTAAGATTCACAAGATAAGATTTCTATCTATTGATATATATATATATATATATATATATATATATATATATAGAGAGAGAGAGAGAGAGAGAGAGAGAGAGAGAGAGAGTTAAACTCTTGATCTCATTTGTTCTTTTGATAATAGCACTAATGTTTGCAAATGTCTTTTGTATGCCTGAGTATTCATCTCTATGGGCTTGATGAGGAACATGTGCCATCACTCTTGGTAGATAAATCTAATAAAGCTCAATGAAGTATCCCTGACATATACCGATGTGACCACTATACATGTGAGAGAAACAAAAAATTGGTACGTGTCATCCTAGATCATCACATGTTGAGCTTGATATCTCAACACTCCCCTTCAAGCTCAACGCCATATCCTGTAATCCAAGCATCTCCCGAAACTTCTTCAACTTCTCAGCTCCAAGTGCTTTGGTGAAAATATCAGCAACCTGCTCATCTGTTCTCACATAAACAAGATCAATATCACCTGCTAATACCTTCTCTCTGATGAAGTGATAATGTACCTCGATATGCTTTGTTCTAGCATGGAAAACAGGATTTTGTGCTAACTATATGCTGTTAAGATTATCACAATAAATAGTGATAGGCTTTCCCACTTCCACACCTTAATCTGCAAGTACCATTTCTAGCCATGATGCCTCACATGCTACCATTGTAGCTCCTCTATACTCAACCTCTGTACTCGACAAAGCAACAGTGGGTTGCTTCTTGTTGCTCCATGTAATAGCTACACCTCCAAGTGAGAATAGAAAGCCACTAATAGATCTTCTATCTGGAGTACTACCAGCCCAATCTGCATTTGTGTATCCATAAACCTACAAATCTACACCAACGTCATAAAATAATGCATAATCCAAAGTAGCACTCACATAACGTAGAGTGCGCCTCAGAGCATCCAAATGTGGCTTCTTGAGAACCTGCATAAACTGACTTTCAAGTCCAACAGTATAGCTTAGATCAGGCCTTGTAATTGTGAGATATATGAGACTTCCCACAATTTTCCTATACATTAGGGCGAAAAATGGCTCAAAAAGGGCCGTGTAAGGATTTCAATTAGTTGTGCTTAATCTAGATTAAAGTTGTCAAATCCTTTAAGAAATTCTGTGTAAGTTCATTTAAAACGTATCTTATGCAAATTTTGAAGAGAGACAAACTCATATGATAATCATGAAAAGTTTGTGTGATATCTTATGCCTCAAAGTTTGTGCTCATCGGGCGCTGATCAGAATTCGAATTTTCGTCTTGTTCACGGACCTATATAATGTGTGTTGATGATGTTTGTCGCTTTTTTACTCTACTTTTCATAGTAGGCCTGTTTCTCTCTTTCACGTCATTTTAAACACTTGCCGGCCATTTTTCATAGCAGACCATGGAGAACGTTAACCCAAATACTGTCGCTGAGCTTTCAAACAATCGAAATCATTGTGAAAAGTTCCATATCAACATTGCAGTTAGTCACGAGTATGCGACGACAAGAAAAGTATTCAGAAGGGCTCTTCATCCTCTTGAAGTGGATGGATTGCGAAAGGAAGGCAAGAAACATATCAACATATGGATAGATGGATCTGTTTATCCAATTGATCCAAAAACTGGAAGGTACCCCCCTTTTCATAATCTTCATGATCTAATTAGATTTGTGGGAGATGATGAGGATGATTTACGAGGCTATGGTTCAAGGCTCTGGGATATTTCAAGGAATTATGTACAATACATACACTGTTTACAAAACACACTACATCAGAAGGATTTACATATGAGGGAGCTAGAAAACAAATTATCCACTTTATCTTCTCAGTTAGAGTCTTTTAAGAAAATGAAAGAAACTCCTATAGGTTTGAGAATGCAGTCAAAACGAGTAAAACCTTTCTTAGATTTGACTGAAAAATCTGGCTAGAAAGAGAAAAGAATGAAAATTGTTAGAGATCATGTGACAAATGTGTTAGGTTTCAATATGTCGAGCAGTTTTGAGCGCGTACATTTCTGTAATGAAATTTTGAGTCAAAATGATGTTTTAAGACTATTGAAATTGAATGAAAATACATGCTTGAAATACTTTGTTTTTCAAAAACTCATGACAGAAATGAATTTGTTACTAGAACCATCTCAAATTCAGAAGATTTGTGATAGTGTCGGAGTGAGTAGAAAAGGTTATAGAGCAATTTCAAAATTTTGGTATGAATTTCTAAAATTTAACAAAGTTAGAAGTTTTGGATTGCCTAGACCCCATCATGTAGGAAAGTTTCGGCTCTGCTTGAATAAGAAGATCACATCAGTATTTGGGGAATATAAACATATTCACGGTAACATGCCTTATGAAGTAGGAAACGAAAAGTTACATTTCACTTACAATGCATTTAACAACATATGGATAGATATTATAAAACTTCAAACATACATGGTTGAGTTCTATAATATAAAAGAACATGAATGTTCTGGTCTATTGAAATTTGTAATCAAACTTGATGAAGCTGAGCTTAAAAAACATCAAAAGATGGAGAGAATAAGTATTGCACTGATGAACAAACTTTGGACTATAGCCTTGGGAAATTGGATACTCATCTCTCAAAGTACAATTAGAAATGGAGTTATGGTGGGTTGGCTATGCTCAAGTTCCATCTGAGAGCCATAAAACACTTGAATGGTTATTTTCACAGACGAACATTCCAAATATTATCCAAAAGCATCATGCAGGAGAATTGTTGAATGTTAAAGACTACGAGAACTTTCAAGTTGAGTGCCATTTGAGTGGAGACCTAAAGACACTCAAATGCATGTTTGGTATATAAGTGGGGGAGCAATTTCTAAGTACCCTTGCTTGTACTACATACAAAGCCCAGGCACAATGGATGGATTGCTAGAGCTGAGGCTGAAGAGGCTCCTTCCAGACAAAATGTTATTCTTCATAACTACTCATCTTCTTCAATGATTTGGGATCCCATACTTCCAAAAGCATTGACAAATGTACACATATGTACACTACATGCAGAGTTAAGAATCATTGACAAGTTGGTCTGTCTTCACTTGGAGTATGCATATTCTATCAAGCCTACAACTTATGTAGATGAGTGCATAAAAAAATGTGAATGTCTTCTTTCAGAAATGGGATTTCATGGTGGTGATGTTCATCTAAGGAAAGATCCAAAGCTTTCACAAAATACAGGTGATGTACTACAGGATGTCTCAATGGGAGGTGCAAAAGCAAGGAGATTCTTCACCAACCATGATGACAAACAACTAAATGCCATGTGGAATTGTTGGAAAAAAATTTGTGAGGTCACGACTAATGTAAAAAGCAAACCAAAAATAGCAAAAAAGAGAATGGAGGTGTGGTTCAAACTAGATAATCTTTTTAAGATCATGAGGCAGCGGGTAACATCAAAAAGTTATGTGACAGATTTCAGAAAGGCGACCAGAGAGCTTATAGAAACCATCATAGAGGCATGGGGTGCCAAAGACATAACATACTATTTGGTGAGTTCCAAAGATATTTTATTCAATTTATTTATTTTTTATTGAAATAAAGATCTAATGAGATTCTTCTGCTCTTCTAGCATATTCTTCTTGTGCATGGTGCATTCTTTGCAAAAAAAGAACCACTTGCCATGTGGAACACCCAAGGCATGGAAAAATCTCATTATCAAGCAAGGACAAGCTTCTTTAGGTGTACAAGGAAAGGAGGAGGAGTAACAAAGAGCAATGCCTTCAAAGAGCTTTTTGATTGGTTCTTTAGAAGATAATTACAAAGGACCTCATGCCAAATATAATCAGAAGGATATGGCTATCAGCAGACAAAATCACCATGTATCAATATCACAAAATGAAAAAGACTACATTTCAAATAGAGCTTTAATATTTGCAATGTCTTTTATTTCTTTGAGAAATAAAGATGTCATGTATGTACATTTTCATGATGTATTAAGCTTTGAAAAGAAATATTTCTATTACCATCAGATGAATTTGAACAGAGAATCAATAACAATTAATAACAGGCCATGGATCAATTACACCAAAAAAATTTGCAATGTCTTATATCACATTGGGCAATTTCTGAATATGTACATTTGTTGACATATTGAATTTGAAAAAATGAAGTCATTCCTTGAGCCTCTTAAAAGAGCTTGGCTCTAGCAAATCACCTCTATATCTGAGAAACTCTTTTCTCTTGTATCCAGCAATGCTTTTTAAATATGACACCCCTACAGCCATTGCATAGCTTGAATAACAAAGAAAGTACCGTGCCCTTGAAGCATTGAGTCCTGGGGTGTATCCAAAAATTCTAAATGCAGCTGCTCTTTCAAGCAGCAAAACTCTGAAAGCATTGAAGGGTATTGGAGTAAAACCCATGTATTTTGATAGAGTCCTCAAGTAGAACAATGCAAAGTCTGGCTCCTCACTATAGTGCTTGTGAATAACACAAAAAGTGTTTGGGTTCAAGTTTGGAAGATAGTGGATAATAGAATGAATATCCACTTTTGCTTTTCCTTTCTCTTCTATGGCTTTTCTTGTTCCCTTGCCCCTGCCAAGGTAATTGTCTTCATCCAATAAAGTTAACTGTGGTAAAAATGAAAAACAAGGTTAGATGAAGTGCAAGCACACTTAAGGAGTCATGAGAAGTAACTTGAAACAATTAGAAAAAAAAGTAAGAGACACGACTGATGCAAGCGATTAGGGTCTTTAGAGAAGTTCAGACGGTCGTTATCGCTTGCATCGGTCGTCATCAATATCTCTTTGCAAACTACCTAGAAACATGTAACATTTGATGAATGAGGGGAATTCTTAGAAGCCACATATCTATTATCAATGTTGCATGCAACTCCTAGACATGACCGATACAAGCAATAAGGCCCAACAGAAAATATCCAATGGGCCTTATCGCTTGCATCGGTCGTGATCGATCTCTAACACTTCTAATGGAGATCTTGGACAAATCTGATATAAGCTAGAGATTTTGCATCGGTCCCATCTCATATCCTTAGCCTTAAATTCTTGAGAATATAGTTAATTGTATACATCGACGTCATCTTCCTCAAGTCCAAACACGACCGATGCAAGTGATAAGGCCCAACATAAAATATCTGATGGGCCTTATCGCTTGCATCGGTCATGATCGACTTCTCAGTCTAAATGGAGACCTTGGAGAAAACCGATTGTGGCATCTCATCTCCTTAGCCTTAAAATCATGAGAATATATTTTACTACATACTTGGACCTCATCTTCCTCTTCAAGTCTGAACATGACCGATGCAAGCGATAATGCCCAACGAAAATTATCTGATGGTCCTTATCGCTTGCATCGGTCATGGTCAATTTCTCACTTAAAATGGAGATCTCGAACAAAACCTTTAATTCATAAGAACATATTAAACAACATACCTTGACCTCATCTTCCTCCTCGATGAGCTCTTTTGAGTCAATACAAATTGTTCCTTTGTTCTCAGCAACATCCAAGAATGAATAGCCGCGCCCAAACCAGTATATTCCAAGTTGCTTTTGATGCTCATCAAACTCTTCATCAGCAAGTCTTGGCTTCTCTAAGATAGCTTTCTCAAATCATTTTGAAAGATCTTGTGATGAATCTCTAAATTCTTCATTAGACAAATCCAAATCAAGATGTAAAAATTCTTCTTTTCTTTCTCCTTTCTTATTGATGAATCTCCTTTCAACTTCTTCTGACTCAGCTATAGCTGCAAGGCACTAGTCCTCCCTTAGATTGAAAAGTTCTTGAATGTAAAATAGAGGTATAAACTCTTTTTCAGAGATAAAGTAAAAAGGTAGATTTGGGAGAAGTAGGGACTTCTCAGACACTTGAACTTCTTCAGTTGGCTCCCTTATTGCAGTTTTTGCTTTAAAAGTGGCCACATCAAAACCTTTGACCTACTCTTCTTCTGCTTGTCTCCTCAACAATCTCCATGACACCTTTCATACTTTTTGAGCTTCCCTCAAGTGTCAGCTCTAAGAAAGGCTCGTCTTCAACATGAACATTTTCCTCCTTTTCAACTAGGATATGATCAAGCCATATAAAGAAGGCAATGTTTAAAGGGAGTAAGCAATAGTCCTTTTCATGCTCTGGGTATAAATCAAGCTTCCCTAGCAAAGGGGATATCTTTTTGCATTTTCTTGTGATTCTAGCCCTATCTATTGGATCCTTCCCAAAGATGTGAGGATGGACATAGATTTTCTGAGAAATAGAAAGGATCTTTCCATTGATCAACCCCAAGAAAATCTCCCACTCATCCTTAAGAAAACTTTTTGATTTCTCTAGGAGTTTTTCAAAATCAATTTTTGGGTTGAATATCGTCATTGCATCAGGAAAATAATCTATAGTTAAACCCTCTTGAACCATGAAATCAAGAAGTTACTTTGATGGAGAGACACTAAGGATCTCATTCATTCCCTCCATCTTAGCTGTAGCTTCTCGTGTATGTCTATGAGGAGAACACAACCGATGCAAGCGACTAAAGCGAGTCAACATAGGTCAAACGGGGAAAATCGCTTGTATCAGTCGTGTCGGGGATGAAAGCAAAATATGCATGTAAATGAGACAAATTCTCTAAAGGTTCAAAATTTGAGTTTGTGAAGGAAGTAGCTATTTATAGGCGAGGAGGGAAGAAGTAATGGTTGAATGATGTGGACCAATCACCGAGTGCCATGTGGCAATTGGCCGATTCAACGGATAGATGATGTGGACCAATCAAATCATGCCACGTGGTAAAAGACGTTGGAATTCGCAACAGCTATATGACATGGACCAATCGTGCCATGCCACATGGCACCAACAATCAATTCAGTTATGGGACCTATTTAAGCTTCCCTATTCATTTCTTTCATTTTTTTTTGTCAACACTTTCCAAGTGTCGAGGTTCCATCGCCACCAAGTTTTTAAGATGCATCTTCACAATTTGTATAGAAGGTGCTCTCTGCATTAGGTAATATGGACACAACCAATCCAAGCGATCACGATACATCCGAGATTTTTGGATAACCCAAATCGCTTGGATCAGTCATGTTTCTTAAATGGCAGCGAGTCCTTGATCATAGCTTGCAAATTTTGGTTTTCTTAGTGATGCTTGATGATTATGAATTGTTACCTATATTTAAGTTGTATTTATCAAATTTGATGATGAATTCAAGGACAACCGATGCAAGCAATTAGGGACATCCGGGAATTTATGGATGACTCTTATCGCTTGGATCGGTCGTGTCTCTGACAGTGGAAAGAGTCATTGATCATAGCTTTCAAATTATTTTTTTCTTAGTGATAGTTGAATATTTTGCATTGTAAGATATATTTGATTGATAGTTGATGATGAATTCAAGGATGACCGATGCAAGCGATCATGGACATCCGGGCATTTCCGGATGACTCCTATCGCTTGGATCGGTCGTGTCTCTAACAGTGGAAAGAGTCATTGATCATAGCTTTTTGAGAGTAAGTTTCCACTTTTCCTAATTCCTTGCCTAAAGGCTCTCATTTTGTGCAGAGTATGGCTAGGACCAAAAAAACAGCAAGGAAGTTGTACCCTGAGGGTCAGGACCAAAATGCCTAGGAACAAAATGCCTAGGGGCAAAATGTCCAGGAGCAAAATTCCCATAAGGTTGAAGCCAATGTACCAGAGAAGCCTTCAAAAAAAAGGTCAAGTACCATGTAAAGTCCTTAAGGGAAATTAGAAGAGCTCAAAGTCTGTGGGATTGTTGATCTCTAGACTTCCATTTATGAGAGTTGTCAAGGAGATCTCAGCCAACCTCTGTTCTTTGATGAAGACCTCATCCTTTGTCAATGTGAGGTGGCAAACTCAAGCAGTGCTATGCCTGCAAGAAGCTACAGAGGACTTTGCTATTGATTTTATGAATGATGCCTATTTATGTGCTGCTCATTCTCATAGGGTAACACTAATGGCAAAGGATTATGTTATTGTTTCAAGAATAAGATATAAATTTGATAAATCTCTGGTTCTTATTGATCACCATGATAAAAAATTCTTCGATATTTTAAATATACCTCCAGCTCGAGCACCCAAAACAACAGTTGTCATTGAAGAGATCAACCCTCAGGTCACTCATGATCATGAAACTAGAATTGAAGCAAATAGTGAGGAGGAGAGGAAAAAGCAGGGATTATTTATAGAAGAAAGTGTCATCTCAATGGCATGGAAAAAAGATTGGTTTGTTGACATAAGACCTGACGACAACAAAATGTTGAGGGAGCTTCATGTTGAAATATCAGATAGTGTGGTCAACATTTCACTCAGTCATATCTAGAGGCCTTAAAGTGCTCTTGTTTTGCTTAATTTTCTAGTTCCTTAACTAAATTTTTATTTCTTGATTTGTAGGGTTCTTCTTCAACAATGTGAGGAAGCGGTTCAAAGAAAAGTATTTATTTTAGATCCTCTGGTGACACAACGTTTTTTGCATAAACATGGAGATGCCAAGTCCTTTCTACAGGATTTTACAGAAGAGGTAGAATGTGCTATCTACCCATATATTGAAAAGTAAGTATTCATCTTCATTTTGGAAAGATATTTGTTTCATTTAAGAAAGTATATTTACATGCAACTCATTGACAGGGCCATTGGAGTTTGATTATTGTTGACTTCAATGCATATTAAGCTCTTTTCCTCAATTCTCTTCAATCACAACATGGGAATTGCAAAGTGTAAGTTGGTATACATTTTGTTGTTCTCTATTTTAGAGCCATACCATCCATTCTGATTTTTAGTTTACAATGCAGTGCTGCAAAGCTTCTCAAGATGCATATTGATTAGAATTTTCCTAGAATTGCTAAATTGAATGAACAAAAACAATTTGGATACATACAAATTCATGGGCCATTGTAGAGAGACTCAACATCATGTGGTTGGAGAGTGGTTGCAAATGCTGTAAGATTCTTGGAAAGAAGGTTTTACAGTCCTAAATTGAATTTATCAGACTACCCAGATGCATGGATCATCTTGATCAGAGAGAGAGCAATAAATGGCATCATGAAACATGCAATCTGCCCCTATGATCCAGACTCACCTCCACCCCCTCCACTTGATAAAAAAAAGTCTGAAGATAAAAAGAAAGGGCTTCCTCTTCACTCACCATTAAAGCATGGGACCAACAAAAAGAGTCAAGCTGAAAACTCTAAAAAGGGACAGAAGCAACAGAGAAAACAGGGCTCCAAAAAGGATAGAAAGGGTTGAATCATTTTTGAGTCTTAGATTGAAATCTATTGTAAAACCAACATAGGTTGGAAGATTTATTTATGTACAAATTGTATGTACTTATGCCAATCTTCATCTGGAAGATGGTCATTGTAACCATATTTATTTGCCTTTACAATATTTATATGCCTTGAGAAATATACAATTGTATTGAACCTCTTGAGAGTTAAACAAAAGTTCATTGCATGGTCCAATTAAATTTGTTCGTGTCACAAATATGACTGCATTGTGGGTTTCTTACTTCATTCCTGTTGGAAAGTTTAAATTGGAGAAGATACAGAAGGATATAAAGAATTAAGAGGACACGACGGATACAAGCGATATGGGGAATCGAAGAATTTTGGATTGCCTATCGCTTGCATTGGTCGTATTATCCATTTCATCGCTGTTGCTAATTGTTTTTATACTCATGAGTTAAATCTTTACACAAGGTCACTTGTTGAAGTCTCTCGCGGTAGTTCGCTAAAACACAACCGATCTAAGCGATAAGGGCCATCTGACAAGTTCAAATTGCACTAGTCGCTTGCATCGGTCGTCTTCTCTTATCTTGTCTCCTTTGTTTTATGCCTTAAGTCATGCTCTTCTAATTTTGAAATACCAAACCTTGGATTGGAATTTGCACCAGGTTCTCCACCCTCTCTTATATTACTTGTTATGTGTACCATGATATTTTCTCTTGCATTACTTGAGGACATAAAAGTTGGATAGAATCAGATTATTTAATTGAGACTCATGTGCACCTTTGATAGACTATAATAATTAAATTGAAATTAGATATTGAATTCAAGATCTCTTGTTCATCTAGAATTAACTTATGCAAGTTCCTGTATAATTATTTCTTAGTTGGAACCTCATCAGAATGTTAAGATTAAACAAAAAAATGTCAATATGAGTTTAGATGAAGGGGAATAATTGAAGTCATCAATTCACTCCTGCAAATAAAAATCAATGGAAATATGAAATAAAGGACCGAAAAGATATCTAAGAATGTCTTGGTTTATATTCTTATCATTCTACAATAAGAACCTCATCAAAATCTTTAAAGTAAATTAAAAAATGCAAATATGAATATAGACATTTAAAATTCATAATTTAACACACATTTTTTGTCACCATCCTGCAAAGAAAATTCAATGGAAGTATCAATAGAAGCTTCTATTAGAGGAAGATACATTATGTAAGAATGTCAGGGTTAACTTGTTACAATCTTAAAGGTTGGAACTTAATCACCCTTGGTGGCAAGCAACTTATGCAAGATAATGATTTCTCTGATCTAATGTTAACTATTGCATCATCTATTGAGAATCTACACTGAGATGATACCTCATCAAGGTATTCTAGGAGCTCCCTTACATTTCTGAGATTCCAATTTGTAGTGACAATTATTTTCCTTGATTGAAAATCTGGATAAATCAATACTTCTAACTCAAATTCTGGACAGCTCTCGTCTCAGTCCAAGGTGTTGGCAGCAGTCAGGGAACCGAAGGAGCCACAAGACAAAGAGGGTCGGAACGAAGAGATAGCACAAGTAGACACAGTAGCCAAAGAAGATCTGGCAAGTAGGCCATCTAAATTTTTCAGACATCAAGGAGTTGAACACACAAGAAGAAAGAGCAAGTAGGGAGCTCAAAGATGTGTATGACAAATCAACAGAGAAAATCCCTACACAAATAGTGATTTTAATCACTAAATACCATTGTAAATACCATTTCGTATTTTTGTAGCTCCGTTTTTTGAAAGCCAAGGAGTCCTTGAGCTTGAGGAGCTTTAGAAGTATCTACCTGCCAATTTTCATATTTTTTAGACCTCGTTTGAGCCCTCAAATAAGCCCTGGAACCTAATTTTTAACTAGGCCAGACACTAGGTCTGGACAGGGCCAAAGCTAGTCAAAAACTATAAAAGGAGCTAGAGAGCTCATTTTTGGGGAGGTAGATTGTAATTGAAATGAACTTGTAAGAGCTTTTTGAAAGTAATCTAAGAACTCCATTGCTTCTCACTCTTTGTCTTGCCGTGTGTGCGCGTGTGTGTGTATGTGTGTGCATGTTTGTGTGCTTCTCACTCACGCACTTGTGCCTCCACTTGCTTGAGGTCTTCATACCATCCTCTCGTCTTCCCAGATTGACATTAAAGGAGGTGCTACTCATCACTGAGCTACACCAAATTTTGGCGCCGTTGCCGGGGATCGAGCTTTGAGGACGAGCGTGTGATGGTAAGACGTAGAGTTGAAGCGTTGGAGTTATAGGTATTTTCTTCACTTTTATCTATTTCCTTTTGTTTCCTTCATCACCATCATCATCATCACCATCTCCCACCTCCATCTCCATCATCGCAAAAATTCCAGTTTTTTGACTATATTTCCTTCCTCCTTCCATTTCCCTCATTCCACTTGTGAGAGAGAGCGAGAGAGCGATATTTGTGTGTAGTTTTTGCATGTTTCTTGAGCTGTGTTGCAGGTACAGGCTGCATCATCTTCTCCAGCACTCCGTGCAGGTACGGAAATCTTGGCAACTGTCTCTGTGTCGCCGACCTCTGTCAATCGCGACCGACAGAAAAAATGCTCCAATTGCCCAACAAAGTACAAAACCATGATCTACAGGCCTAGAGCTTCCCAAAACTGTGTTTAGATTTTTGAAATTCATCAGATTTCTGTCAATCGCGATCGCTCTGTCAATCGCGATCGACGAACCACGACGGACAGACCTGTCAATCGCGATCGACCCGTCAATCGCGACTAAGAGCCCACGACGGCTCTGTCAATCGCGACCAACAGAGTCAACGACCGATTGACCACGACGGACAAATCATACGCGTGACACGTGTCAATCGCGATCGAGTCATCAATCGCAATCGACCCATCAATCACGACTGACAGCCCACGACGGCTCTGTCAATCACGACCGACACAGTCCGACTGATTGACCGCAACGGACAGACCCTCGCGACCGACCTGTCAATCGCGATCGACCCATCAATCGCGACTGACAGAGTCAACGACCCTTTGACCACGATTGATTGACTTTTCGAGCCACGTGTCAATCGCGATTGACTCATCAATCGCGACTGACAGCCACGACGGACCTGTCAATCGCGATCGACACATCAATCGCGATTGACCTGTCAATCGCGACTGACAAAACTTGCGAATGCAATAGAAGGGCAAATTTGGCCAATTTTTTAGGGCAAAGAATAGGGGGCTAATTTGGTCAATTTGTGGGACAAACACTCGGGGTTAGCATTGCATGTTGAGGCCGCAACCCAAGTAATTCAAGAATTTATGCCTGCCTGATTAAACTGTTTTGAACCCTGTTTTAATCCCTGAAGCCTGAACTGACATAACTTTCTCATACGAAATCCGTTTGCTGTGATTCTTGTTTTGTTGGAAAGCTCGTGGGGAATTTTGAATCAGGATGATTAGATAGGGAATTTTGAAGTTGACCATACCCCGAGGTAGGAAAACTGAGGGATCCTTTGGATGGATTTCCATAAAAGCAAAGGATAATTTGGTCTGTGAGTTACATGCATGAAAGTGGTCTATTGTGTCATTTGAATCTAAGTCTTGAGCTAACCATGGGACGTTTACAGGTCCAGTAAGAGCACTTGAGGGCATTCAAGCAAGAGTAAGTGCAAGCTTGGGAATATGCATCCTGGGCACACCAGGGCAACAACACAAGGAAAGAAACTCAAGGTTGGAAAATCCTCAACTCCCTCTGTCAATTCCTAGCTTAGGCTAAGAACGACTAGTGATAGGAGTAGGCCAGGGCGGCGATAGGCATCAATCAAGTGGAAGACTACCTATGCACTCAAGTTTAAGATTAAACATAATCTCTTCGTGATGCGATAACCTTAAAGGAAAGGATCTAACGTGGAACGATCAACTTCAAGTGCGGAAAATACACTCAAGTATTCCTTACGATGTGATATCAGACAAGAATGTTAACACGGTAATCAACTAAAAAGAATCAAGTAACTGATACAAAAGAACTCCGCAACGAGGTTGTACTTGGGCAAATTTGGGTTATTCAATTAGGCTTCTGAACCTTAGATCAGGGCGACATCTAGGGAGAGATAGACAAAGCCTTAGGTCTTCAGAGGCCAGTGTCAACCACACTGCTAGGTCTTGGGCCCAGCAGTTGAGCCACCACTCATACTACCCTAGTTTTGAGACTAGTGAATCAGAGATGTCTCAAGGCATGGACAGACCTACGGGAAGTTCAGGAGTGCCATACTTGCATAGGGTAGAAGGCCCTTACAAAACACAGTTGGAATACCTTAGGACCAACCGATTGGGTGCTAGCATCTATGAGGATGGCCTAGGAAGATCTGTGGTACAGATTAAGAATCCTGATCGATCCATTGGACTAGAGCGCCCAGCTGTCAAGTTCGAAAACGGAGCGTACTTAGACAAGGAAGGGACAATATATGTAGTCACCAGTCATCCAGATAGGACTGATGAATTTGGGAATGAGATCCCAGGAACGGACTTAGGTGACCTAGAGCAAGGAAACATGGGTGAAGAACCAAGGACCCCCCGAGGCAAATCTGTTCTCACTAGGATTATCACACCAGAGTGGATTCCCCAAGATAATAAGAGCATAGATCTGCTTCTGAACCGAGAAACTGACGAAGCCTTTTGGAGGTATAAATCTGATCGGCCAATTGATATAGGAACAATCATGATCTATGAGTTTAAGGATCCTGATAGCCTAGGCAGAGTGACCTACTTAGATCACGCTTCAGAGAGCATCTTTGTGGTGACAGAAAATGATAGGCATGCTTACACTTGGAAAGGTGAAATTATTTTCCCCCAACCAAGATCAAATGTGTCCTATGGTCACCCTGGAGCGCGAACATCCCAAGCTCATGGAACTCAAAGAGACAGAAGTAGAGATAGGCCAGAAGTAAGCTTTGCTAACCTAGGGGGCAGAGAAAGAACGAGGATGGAAACAAATAGAGTAGAGCCTGAGGTACATAGAGCCCCAAGAAATCAAAGGAATATGGAAGACTTCCCTCTACCACGACCTAGAGAACACACCAGGATTTTGAGACCAACTCAGTTAGTCAAGTCCATGAAAAATTACTTCGATGGCACAGGAGACCCATACGATCATGTGGCAGAGTTTAGGCAAGTCTTGAGAGCAGAACAAGTGGAGGACCTATTCACACAATATAATGCTTTTGGTCTAACCCTTAGGAACACAGCCCTCACGTGGTTCCAACCATTGAATGAGAGACAGTTCAGGAGCATAGACCAACTCCTAGAGGCTTTCATTATTGAATTCTCTAAGAGTGGCATAAGACATAATACCTCCTCATTGATTCACAGCTTCAGGCAAACCCCTCAAGAGACCGTGAGACTTGCAGGAAGAAGATTTAGGCAATATCTTGAAAGATGCCCTGTTTCGGAGCTCCCCACACCAGCTAAGCAAGTGGCTTTATTCTTGGATGGATTGCTGAGTACAAAGTTAAGATCCTATGTGTACTTGAAGAACCCTAGGACCATAGAAGAGTGTGTATGCATGTGCATTGACATCGAGGATAACCTAGGGGAGGAGTTAGAGCTTTCCAAAATATACAAAGATTTTGATAGTGCCTCTAGCCTCTCTTCCACGCAATCCACATCAATTGAGGAACTTGCTGAGAAAGTGGCACAAAAACTAGGCGTCTCTAGCAAACAAATCCCAAGGTTTGCCCCTGTGAAAAGATGCTATACTTGTGGTGGCGACCACATGGCGAATGTATGTCCCATTATGGCCCAACCCCAAGTAAATCCTAGTAGCCAGTACTGCACCATAGAACGGAGATACACAAATCACACAGCACAAGACTGCCCATACAACAAGCAAGCAGTTAGGCAAACCTACCCTCAGACATACCCTCAGCAAGGAAGATATCAGAACCAATATCCAGCACAGCAGTATGCTAGGCCTCAACAAGCCTACCAACCACAATATCAAGCCCAGCAAAGGCCTCATCCTGTGTTAGCCCAACAACCTCCAACTCCATCCAACGTGATCCCTGTAAAGTATGCAGCCGCAGAAGAAAACCTGAATAGATCTATAGTCCCCGTAACACCATTGCTTTCAGAAAGTGATCCTAGTGACCATAGCTTCGATTCTACACATGTTGATAGTCCCCAAGCTTACTACATGCAGTCTCCTAAACATGGTGAGTCTTACTATAGTGAAGAGCCAAATGAACCTAGTTGGGAGTCAGATTACACAAATGTCATGTATGCAAACCCCAACCCTAGGCCTCAACCTAGGCAAGTAAGACCCCCATTCCCTAAAGGACCAGCTACAGATGTCAGGGAGATCCTCTCATTCGTGATTGTCCCTTGCCTCCACCTCCACAACCCCAATCAGTGACGATCCAGGGCTATTGCCAGGAATGTGGAAAGGAGCATCTCTTACGAGATTGTCCAAAGAATCCCAGCAATATGCTAAAAATAACTCCCATTAATGTTATTGGGTTAGTTGTAGACTCCACAGGAAGTGTGATGTCCACTACACCAGTGCAAGTGATTACTAGAGCTCAAGCATTGCAGCAAAACCAAGGGTTAGGCCAGGAAAAGAGCCCAGATGTTAGTGAAACAGAGAGCATGACAAAGAAGAGGACTAGAGCTTGGAGAGATAGTCGTGAAAGAATGAAAAGGCAATGGGCAAAAAAGATGAGTGAACTCGAGGAAAGCCTCAGAGAAACAAAGGCCAGGATAACGGAACTCACATCTCAAACTCCCTCTCACACTACCCCACCTCCACCATTCCCAACTCCATCCGACCCGCCACCTTCCAACCCGCCTCACCTAATTCCACCACCCCCTAGAGTAGGATCAGTCCTAGCAGATCCCACTCCCAAAGACCTTAATATGATGCTTAAAGCATATCAGGCCAGAATCCAAGAAGGGCCAAATGTAACTGATCATGAAAAGTGTTACCCTAGAGCAGAACTAGAGCTAGAACGAACCAAAATTTGTGCTAAGATGGTGGAATTGGCTCAGACCATGTTTGAAGCCAGTCGCCTATTTAACATCTCTAGTTCAGCGAAGACACAATTGCACTTTGATGGATTGTTAGAAAGAATAGAGAAGCTAATTGCACAATCAGAAAAGGAACCCTCCTCTCAACATAAGGGCAAGGCAAGTGAAAGAGCAGGTCTTCCTGCCCAGGAAGCATATGTGCCTGAAGCTTATGTGCCTAACTCTACGGAGCCAGACACATCATCTTCTATGAATCGATTCACACCAGAATTCCTACGAGAGATTCAAGAAGACAAATGGGCTAAAGAAAGTGAAGTACCTCCTCCCATTGAACTGGTGGATGATGCACACGACCAATTCCCACAAGACATCCCATCCATTCATGAGGAGTAGGAGAGCACCCACTCTCAGGAAAGACTAGACTTTGAGTCTAACTCTCTACAAGAATTACCCCACTTCATAGGCCCATGGGAAGCTAAGTCTACTTGTATGAGAGCACCCACGGTCATGGTACGAAATGAGGACTCAGTCTTACCTAGGAACACAGAGGTAGTGAAAAACACTAAAGTGCAGTGCAATCTCAAGTTAGAAGAGCTACTCAAGGTTAGACCTGAATTATGGAAACATATCGCCAAACAAGTACCAGCGATAGTGAAACCTCATTCCCAGGTAGGATCACATAGGACAGTGCCAGAGATACCCTTGGATAAGATAGGAGACATGTGTGAAGGTGAAGAAGGGAACACCTATCTTCCCATTACCTACCAGGGGTACACCACCAAGGCAATTTTGGACTCAGGTGCAGGAGTTGCAATTGCCACCACTTCCCTATGAAAGCGTTGGGGCAAGCCAGCACTCAGACCAATGAGAATGAAATTGCAAATGGCCGATGGTCATATTGAGAGGCCCTTAGGATTGCTAGAAGGAATAACTCTCACCACCTGTGGTGTCGAGTTTGAGCATACATTTGCTATATGTGATTTTAGCAAGAACCATGCCTATGAAATGATTTTGGGAAGACCGTTTATGCGACAGTTGCAAGTGGTACAGGATTGGGGAACCAACTCCTTGTATTTGCAACACCTAGGTGTCACGACCAAAGTGAATCTCAAAGATTACTCTCATAGAGATGTCCCTCCTATCCAATGGAATCCCATCCATAAAGCTAAAGATGATACAGAATCGGTGCATTCCATAGGATCAGGATCCTCATGGATGCATGAAGATACCCAGTTATGGATGTGTAAGGTAGCAGTAGAAGAAGAGAAGAGAGAAAAAGCCAGGGAGATAGGTGCAAAAGAAACCCATAGATCAATCCAAGACCCAGCCTATGCACCTGTAGTTTTTCCAGACGAAGAATTCTAACCTCACGGTTGGGCAGAAATTCTAGCAACAATGGATGTAGCCATCAATGAAGTACAATGGACACCTCACTATGACGAGGATGGCTATGACATTTCAGTTTTCTCCATAGAGCCAATCATGGGAGAGGCAGTGTTAGAAGAATGCGAACCTAACACTGATGCATTTGAGGATGCGAGTGACTCCGATCTAGAGTCAATCATTATGGACCCACCTTTTGCATCAGATGAAGAATACTGCCATGAAGTAGAATTTCAACCCCAGAGGTATGGAGAGCTTACAAGTGATGTAAGACGAGCCACACATGTGACCCCGAAGGAAGAAGGAAAGAAAAGAAAGAAGAGAGAAGTCACACCAGAAGAGGAAGAATCTTTGTTTGAGGTCCTAGAAAATTTTAAGAAGTACGAGATAGATGACAGGAGAGTCATGATCAAAATGTCTAAACGAGAGGCACAATCAGGAGAGGCCTATGATAACAAAGAAACCACAAAGAAAATTGTGGTAGCCATGGAAGAAGGAGAAGAGAGATGTACTTACATAGGACATGACCTGACGGAAGAAGAAGAGCAAGAATTGATAGCCTTGCTAAGAGAATACATAGATGTGTTCGCTTGGAGTTACAAGGACTTGAAAGGTGTGGAGCCTGACATATGCTCACACACCATCCCCATGACCTCAGATGCCAAACCCTCTAAGCAAAAGCCATATACATACAATGATAATTACGCTGCCAAGATCAAAGAGGAGATAGATAGATTGGTTGAAGCTGGATTTATCTATGAAATTGAGCACACTGAATGGGTATCCCCCATTGTAGTGGTGCCCAAAAAGAATGGTAAATTACGTGTATGCATTAACTTAAAGAAGGTCAATGCAGCCACAATTTGAGATAACTATCCGCTTCCCATCACAGAACATCTCTTAGAAAGAGTAGCAGGCAAGGAAGTGTACAGCTTCCTTGATGGATTTTCGGGCTACAATCAAGTAGCCATAGCTCCAGAGGATCAGCATAAGACAGCTTTTGCCACAGAATGGGGCATATTCGCCTTTCGGGTAATGCCATTTGGGCTTACCAATGCACCGGCAACCTTCCAGAGGCTGATGTGCCATGTATTTAAGGAGTTCCTGAGGAAGAATTTAGAAGTCTATGTTGATGATCTTTGTGCTCATTCCAACATCAGACAAACCCATATTCCTGAACTGAGACAAATCTTTGACAAATGTAGAGAATATCAGGTCTGCTTGAACCCAGAACAGGTGCGTCTTTATGGTTAGGCAAGGCAAGATTCTAGGACACATAGTGTCAAAGAATGGCATATCCACTGATGAAGAGAAAGTGAGAGCCATAGCAGAGCTACCTAGGCCAAGGAATGTCAAGGAAGTACAAGCTTTCATGGGGCATTGTGGTTATTACCGACGGTTTATACACATGTATGCCATCATAGCAAAGCCTCTGTATGGACTTCTGACTAACTTTGAGTGGACTAATGAATGTGAGAATTCCTTCCAGGAGCTTAAACGAAGATTGTGTTCAGCACCAATCTTGACCACACCAAATTGGAACAAGCCATTCCATGTTCATGTGGATGCTTCCAATTATGCTATTGGGTGTGTACTCGCGCAACCTACTGGTGAAGGTAATATGGATCTTCCAATTGCCTATGCTAGTAGACAATTGAATGCAGCTGAACGAAATTATACAACCACCGAACGAGAAGGATTAGGCATGATATATGCAGTTAAAAAGTTTAGACATTATTTGCTTGCAAATAAGTTTAAATTTTTTACTGACCATCAGGCACTGCTATATCTCGTGAACAAGCCATGCAATACAGGTAGATTAGTAAGATGGTTTCTCTTACTAATGGAATACGACTTCGAGGTTGTGGTAAGGAAAGGTAGGACTCACGTGAGAGCTGACCATCTCTCTAGGCTCACATCTGGAGAAGCCCCACAAGGAGTGTCAGATGACCTTCCTGATGCTTATTTGTTTCATTTGGAAGTGGTGCCACAGTGGGCCAAACCATTGGTGCCAGTATTGACATACGGGCCTAACCATCCAGTAGTAAACACACAGAATAGGGAGGTAGTGAAAGCCCAAAAGTATCACATCATGGCAGGAAGCATGTACAAGCATACAGATCAAGGGATCTTGGCGTGTTGTGTAGAAGAGGACGAGTACTCAAAATGGTTGCAATTAGCACATGTGGGTGCATTAGAGCAACACTACTCAAAGCAACGAACCCTACAGACACTAAGGAGACTAGGAGTGCATTGGCCGACTATGGAAGCTGATGTCCAAAAGTTGTGCAAGGAATGCCCAATCTGCTGCACTAAACCACCTGTGGAACATACCACTCTTTATCAAGTGTCCATAGTGCCAGATTGGAGTGAACCACTAGTATCCTTCTTGAGGACAAAAACATTCCCTCCAGACATGACTCTGGCTAGGAAAAGGAGTTTAGAACAAGAAGCCCAGGATTACTCACTCATTGGTGATAATCTATACAAACGTGGTAAAGACGGTTACCTGAGACTATGTGTCCATGAGAGTGAATATCTCAAGATCTTGGACACTGCTCACCAAGGTGTAGCAGGAGGACACTTTGGACCAGATCGGGTGATCAAGGCAATACTATTTGCGGGCTTCTGGTGGCCGACCCTTCACATGGATGCACATACCTATGTGAAACGATGTGATGTCTGTCAGAGAACTCAATATCCTATACGTAAAGATGAGATGCCACTGAAACCTATGATGGGTGGACATGCATTCTCTAAGTGGGGAATAGACTTCGTAGGTCCTATTAATCCCCCAGCTAAGGGTTCCCATGCCGAATATATCATTGTGGCGACAGACTATCTAACAAAGTGGGTAGAGATAAAAGCCACAACGAAGAACGATGCTCAAACAACAGCTAAGTTTTTATTTGAGAATGTGTTCACTAGATACGGGCTACCTATAGAGCTAGTTAGTGATAGAGGCACTCACTTCTTGAATGAAGTTATAAATCTGCTACAAGAATTCTTGGTAGTACATAAGAAGTCCGCCCCCTATCACCCTCAAGCAAATGGCCAGGCTGAGAGCACCAACAAGATCTTATGCAATGTACTGACGAAATTAGTGAACAATAAACGCTGTGATTGGGACAAACAGCTACACCATGTTGTTTGGGCATACCGAGTCGCCTACAAAACGGTACTCCAAGCCACCCCCTTTCAGATGGTATTTGGCCAAAATGTAGTGCTACCTTTGGACTTCTTAATACCTACACTGAAAGTAGCACAAGAGCATGAATGGACGGGTCATGAACTCTCCTCTAGACTTTTTGACCTTGAACGATTAGGAGAAACAAGACTGAGGGCGGCAGCAGGAATATATGCAGCTAAGAAACGACATAAGGCATATTTTGATGCCCATATTAAGGATAAAGGCTTGAAAGCAGGAGATCTGGTACTAGTCTACACTTTGAAACAACATGCAAGGAAACTAGAGAAAAGAGGTTACGGACCCATGATAATTAATAGGATCTCAACGAGTGGAGCAGTACAGCTGGCCACCTTAGAAGGAGATGTTCTTCCAAGCTACATTAGTGGATGCAGGGTCAAGTTGTATCAGGAACCACTCACAGAGGAAATGCTAAGTCGACTCAACACTGCTAAGAAACGCAAAGAAGAAGAAAAGCAGATTCGAGAAGAAGCTCAAGCAGAAGCTTTAGAGCGCATACGGAGAATGAAATTAAGAAGACAAGGTAGAGAGCAACCTAGGCCAGATGCATATGCAGACCAAGGATATCATGTGGCTATGTGTGAAGTTTCAAGTATCAGCTCTCATAGGATAATTGATCGACGTCCTTTTATAACCTTAGATATAGGACAAGGAAAAGGTGCAAAGGCTGTAAGAGCTTTGATTGACTCAGGTGCATCCACTAGTGCTGTCAAGTTATCTTACTGTCAAGAATTGAAATTAGCTGTCGATCCTATAGAAGCATATCTCATAGGATTGGGAGGTGTGGAAACCCCTTGCATGGGCGAGGTGGATCTTCCCATCTCCATTCAAGCCGAAGTGATGACAGTCAAAGTACTAGTGTGTCAAGATGAGGACCTCACTGAGCCTCTTGTCTTGGGTCAGGACTGGATCTATGATCATGCAGTCAACCTCAACCTAAGAAGTGGACTTCTTCAGGTATGGGTAGATCATAGCCGAATTACAATTGAATTGGAAAATGAGGCACTCAAGGAACTAGGCAAGGCACAAACTCTTGGTCCTTCCAGGGGCGCACCTGAAGTTGACAATGCTATTTTTGTCCAACACTGTATGATGCAGAAAGAGGCTTGTCTCAACAACGGAGCCAGGGAGAGGACGGAACTCCCTTCTTTTCCAAAGACCAGAAGGTTGCAACAACCAAAGGCAGATCAAATACAGAAGAAGCAGAACACTACCGATACTGGATGCCAAAAAAAGGAGCAAAGCAGATTGCTTCATCCATGGAAACAAGTATGGAGGCGAAAAGGCGAATTCCCTGTTCAGACCAGGCCAACCCCACGCCCAAAACCTCTTATTAGTAGTCAACAACACGACACTAATAAGAAGTCCTTCATTAATTCTTCTGCAAAAGTGAAGTCTATTTGGGTACCCAAGAAGTCAATGAAGGCCAGCCCACAATCACGACAAATCTGGGTGCCTAAGGCTTGCTTGCGGGCTCAAATAGCTACACCACGGCCGCAACCGGTACAACATGTTTCACTCATTCGAACATCTGAGGCCCAGTCTTACACCTCACGCACGGACACATATTCTTCCATGAGCACTAGTAGAATCACTTGTAAATGGGTCCCTAAAAAGCCTCATCTTCAAGCAGATACCCCTATCAAACTCTTCAGAGTCTCCACAAAATCAAGATCAAAGCCCATCCACTGCCTTTGGCAAACTAAAACTTGTAATAAACCCCCAGACCCCAGTTGTAAATACATGCCCACCTACTAACTACGTCACTCTCACGCTACATCATTCCACTTAGTTCTTAGGTCCAACCAATTCCTAAATACACACACAAGCACCGAGCACTTATTAACCTACTAATCTCTCCTGGACCTCATGATAATGTTGTAATGGGGACAAAAACGGTGCTAACTTGTCCTTTACAATGTTAACACATGTTTCTATATTCTCGACAGAACCAGCTAGCAAGCAATAACGATGGCAGAAGCTGGAGGCACCAGTTCCCAGGCAGGGTCCAGCGCACAGATTGTGGACATTGAAACTATTCTTCTGGAACCGCCACTCACCAAAAGGCCTCAAGAACTTCAAGCAGTGCATGTCCTTCCTATCCAGGACCCTCCTCAGGGACACACTTCTCAAGTGGGGAAACATGCTCATTGGTTCAATGATGTAGCAGGGCCATTGGGTGACGGCACCTACTTCTGGGAAGCAGAAATTGAATTTAATGGCAAATGGGGATGCTACCACTTTTTCACTCGGGAATTTGAGAACTATCAAAATGCAGAGGTAATGCGATCAGTTTGGATCAAGGCAGGCTTGGATAGATATTTCAGAGCACACTTGCCTAAACCTGATTTTCTACGCTGCTCCTATTTCATAAGTACCATAACTCCTAGCAGGGTCAAGGGAGGCGATAGTACTTTTGTACTACCATCATTGTTTCCAGGACACGAACTCAAGAGATTCAAACTGACCCTCAACCTGGTACGAGAGGCATTGAACATGCAAGGTATGCACATTCCCACTGAGAAAGAAACAATGGTTCCGGGTAGGATGAAGCATAAGGATCTCAATAAATTAAAGGACATGGTGGCAATGACGCCTACCATTGCTCTCCACTTACGAACTGTTATGCAACATTTTGCTTTTCCTGCACAAGAACGATTCACTATGCCCCCTAAGAAAATATGGTTCAGCTTATACTTGGCAGAAACAGAGAACCTCACCCTCAACATACCGCACTGGGTCATCGATCAGATACACCTAGCCCATCAGCGCTGGAATAAGAAGCAGAAAAATGTACTTCATGGCTGTTGTGCCCTAACAAGAATAATTTACAGGTGCCTAGCATATGACGTGCCCATTCAAAGAGCACTAGTGTGGTCCAGGGCCCAAGAATTCCAAAGGCGACTATCAACAGTGGGTCCTCCATCGAAGAAGATGAGAGGGGGCGTCCAATTACCATATGCTCAACCAAGGGGAGCCACTACCACACCTGAGGTGACTCCTCCTCAAACTAGGCGTGTTCGGCCATTCACCATTCGTCTTCCCAGACCAAGGACAGAAGGACCCAACTTGGTGTTTCCCCCCATTCCATCAGACTTGGAATTTCCACAGGGATTTACTCTCAATGACCTCACCGATGAAGAAGTTGCCAGGCTGATCTACGAATCTAATCTTGAAACAGAAGCAGACCAGGCCCAAGAACCACACCCCACCACAACAACACCAGCCCCGACACAACCAGTCGTCCTAGACGTCGAAGAAGATGAACAAGAGGCGGGAGGAGAAGAAGAAGAAGCTGACGAAGAACAACATCAAGAATATGATGAACTCTCAGAGCTAGCAAGCGCCCCAGCATATTCGGCACAAATAAAAAGATTGTACCAAACCATGAAGCGAGTTCAGGAACAACACAAAATGTCAATTGAATCAGGCAAGGTGCTCATGAGCCAACTATTGGCAGAGGAAGGCGTGGACGATATGTTTATCGAATCCATGAACCTACACACAGAGGCGCTCGGCTTAGATGAAGCCATACATGCATCAATGACATACATTAATCGATTCGAGAAACGTGTGCCTGCCCGACCCATGCGATCTGGAAAACAAATACACATCAATGTGTCAGAACCGGGAGGCCGCACACCAATTGAAGAACATCAGGAGGAACAACTCTTCCCACCCACCTCACCTCTCACTACACACTTCACCTCACCAACCAACACGACCACACCCTTTTCTACCGCTACCACAGTCGTCATGGGAATTCCTCTCTCTCCCGGCATCCAATTCGGAGGAGTTTCCATGCCCACCTTCACGACACTCTTCACCAATATCACTTCCACCCCACCCACGGTCCCCCTCTTTACTGTCACACCCACATTTGACACGATGGAGACATCACCCGCCACAATACCACCCCCACCCCCCACACAACCTCAATCTCCCATACCCCCTCCACCAACTTCACCACTTGATTCCACAGCATTCACAACTCCCTTCCCCATCCCCATTCCCCCTGCATCTTCATCTTTACCTGCATCCTTTAATGTAAATAGTATATTCCTATCATTACATCAGTGTGTATATCAACTTCAGCGTGAGTACAGGGATCTCGAAGGCCGCCATCAACAGTTGACAACGAATCATTAGAACCTACAAAGACGACTCACAACGCTAGAAGAAGAAAATGCGGAACTCAACCAGCGCTACACAACTCTCGAGCAAGCCCATCAAACACTCCTAGAGACACCCCAACCATCAGCAGAACCCGGTGTCAAACAACTCGAAGCCTTGCTGGAGGTATACCAAACAGATAACCTGAGAGTCCGGCGTAATTTAACTCTACTTCGAAAGCATATGGCTACAGCACTTGAAGAAAATAAATGGTTGCAGAAACAAAATGAAGAAAACCTGGAAGCAGCCATGGAAGGTTCCCCCCATGAGATCGATCCAGAACAGTTCAAAGCGGTTCCCACAGAAACAATGAAAACCATCTTGGAAAGTTATGCGGATTTATTAGAAGCACATGATAATTTGGAAAGGGAACGAAATGAGCTACGTAGCCAGCTCAGGGAACACGAGGCTCCACCCAAGGTAATAGAAACGGCCTCGACTTCAGAGGAAGTAAAGACATTGACAGAGCAGGTGGCTGAGCTCCAGAAAAAGTTACTAGAATATGAAAGGCAGCCCTCCCCAGTTGTAGAACCCGAACTGGAGGATTTAGTACCCATTGAGGTGGATGAAACATATGAGGAACCATACGTTCCTATGCCGATGCCAGGTGGTGCACGGACCTCAGAAGGAATGGACACATTAGAAGTGGAAGTACTTGAATGGCTCCAAACACTAGAGAAGACTGCAACAACCCATGAAGATAGAGTGGCCATTCAAATCCAATCTATGGCAAAGTTAGAAGACACCATCATCAAGTCTGAATATTTCTGAAGCATGTCTCATCATAGATGGATCGGCACCAACGATGATCAATATGTGCCATACTGTGTGCTCCTTGCGGACTACAATGCAGAGATTCAACGCAGTTGTGGCAAACCTCCAACTTTTGCCACACAATTTGGGCCGGAGGATATCCCAAAAAGTGAGAACAAAGGCTCCATTCATCAACCAACCTGGAGAATCCGTCTTCTTGAAACCTACCCGGAAATGGTTCGTACCTGGACTAACATGCCCCTTTTTATTAGATACAATCCTTGTTATGTTCCAGTACTCCGCCGATGCACTTGGCCAGAGTTTACAATTGTTGTCAAGAACGTCAAGGGTTGCGCAAAGTGGTTAAATTATGTTTATCTAGCACCGCCACAAGGCCCTCCCACTGTAAATTACATGATTTCTACCATCAGACACTGGAGCACTCGACTACGGAATACCCCCGATGTGATGGCACAAATGTGTATGAAAATCTTTGAACTAATGCTAATCACCTTCAGGACGTTCAAGAATATCAAAGACCCCCACTTCTCAGGTGTCGGATTTCTTACAGGAAACCAAGATCTGGTATACGACATGAGCACAACCCCATCCATAGAGGTAATATATGCTTGGCACGCCAAAATAAAGTACCTCCCAGCTTGTTTTAAACAGACATTCGAGGAGATGTTCATAACGGGATTCTGGGAATATCACTCAGAAATATTCGTACCCAGGCCCTCACATCTCCTCCACCTATTCGCTGTGGAGAGAACTATCCATTCAGAACAACTGCGGGTGCCACATCCGGACGTACCAGGACCAGTGAATTGGGATGCATTACTAACAGATCTAGCACGGGGGCTCCGATTAGAAGAACACCACCTCGCTGCCGATGTCGTCCAATACTACGTTCAACGAACATCTAGACAAGGGTCTGTCAGGGGCGACAGACGCGAGAGTGGGGGGGGGGTGTTGGCAGCAGTCAGGGAACCGAAGGAGGCACAAGACAAAGAGGGTCGGAACGAAGAGATAGCACAAGTAGACACAGTAGCCAAAGAAGATCTGGCACGTAGGCCATCTAAATTTTTCAGACATCAAGGAGTTGAACACACAAGAAGAAAGAGCAAGTAGGGAGCTCAAAGATGTGTATGACAAATCAACAGAGAAAATCCCTACACAAATAGTGATTTTAATCACTAAATACCATTGTAAATACCATTTCGTATTTTTGTAGCTCTGTTTTGTGCAAGCCAAGGAGTCCTTGAGCTTAAGGAGCTTTAGAAGTATCTACCTGCCAATTTTCATATTTTTTAGACCTCGTTTCAGCCCTCAAATAAGCCCTGGAACCTAATTTTTAACTAGGCCGGACACTAGGTCTGGACAGGGCCAAAGCTAGTCAAAAACTATAAAAGGAGCTAGAGAGCTCATTTTTGGGGAGGCAGATTGTAATTGAAATGAACTTGTAAGAGCTTTTGAAAGTAATCTAAGAACTCCATTGCTTCTCACTCTTTGTCTTGCCGTGTGTGCGCGTGTGTGTGTATGTGTGTGCATGTTTGTGTGCTTCTCACTCACGCACTTGTGCCTCCACTTGCTCGAGGTCTTCATACCATCCTCTCGTCTTCCCAGATTGACATTAAAGGAGGTGCTACTCATCACTGAGCTACACAAGGCTATCCAAAGTCTAAGCCTTTTTTCCACCTTCTATAGTCATATCCTAGAACCAGAGATTGTCAACATATCTGATATGAGATTGAAAGAGAATTGGGACTAACTTTACATAAAATAATGTCACCAACCTGTTGAACTTTTTTGCTATCCCATTCCCTACCTAAAACATCATCAATCTCTGAAATAGAGACTCTCCTATTCAACCACATTGTTTTTGTTTTCTGTAATAACATGTTTTTAAAGCATGCTACAAAGACATGAATAGGCAAAAACCATTGAATCTTTATCCTTCTCGAAATTCGGCCTGGGGACATTGCCTTTTGGATGTCAAATTTAATTTTGCATAGAAAACTTGAAACTGTTGAATGATCAGGAGCATCCCAATCTAATGAAGAGATGCAAGGACCAAGTACATGTACAAGATTTCCATAAGAACTCCTCCCTAATGGCACTTGATAATCTGCATAATTTTCAAATAACTCTATGCTATTGAAAAATTGAACAGTTTTGTCTGCATACATGAGTTCTGCATATTCCTTATGAAGAACTCTGAATGTTCCTGTTAAACATTCAATAGGTTGTCATTCCACAATATTGGAAGGAAAGATATCTGCAGTACAAAAACATATGTTTTATTATACAAAAACAATTGGAATGATAGAAGAGCATTGTCAAACTTCACTTACAGTACGAAGGGAATTGCAGATAATTTTCTAGAACAAGATCCTTAACGGTGTACACATGTTGTACTCGTGCAAACCAACCGCATCTTTTCAATTTGAAACTGAGAATACGTCCCTTCCAGTGGTTTCTTGTGTTGTCTCTTTCGGCACGCTTGACTTTATGGGCACCTCTGCAGCTAGGAAGCATAGTTACCCATTCATTTACTTTCACAGAAAGAGGTTTCCACAAAGAATCCTCTCTTCTATTGTAAACCTCACATGAGGTTACACGATTGGAAGGACGACGAGAACAAGAAGAATCCATTTGAACTTAGAAGAAGAAGAATGTTCAAAGCGAGAAACCGACATTCATAAATTTTGGCACTATTTATAGAGAAAAAGGATTTGTACACGTGGAAACTTTTGATATGATGTAAACCCTGTCGTTGAATGATCATGAAATTTTGTGAACCCAAAATTATTTCGTATCTTTAAAAATCAATTCCTTCTTGGAAATTCAAGAATATGCTTTGTGTAGTGTGCCAAAGTATCTTTTTTTGCATCAAACCGAAAAATTGTACACTGAATACAAGACTCTTCATCACTTTAGCAGCGCTTTTAGAGAAAATTGTATTACATAAAGAAATTCTTCATACGGTTAAAAGAGACAGTAATGTTATATTCTTGTACACATGGAAAGACTCTATTTGTCAATTTCCTTAATCTCTCATTAGCAAACAACCCCTTTTCGGCCATTTTTTGCCCTAATGACATAGTAGCATTTTCCAATGCTTCACTTGATGTAGCATCCAACTTCAAATTCTGATCTAATGGCATAGAAATTGGCTTACAATCAACCATACCATACTTTTGCAGCATATTCAAGGCATATTGCCTTTGCGACATCCATATACCTGTTTATATATGTATAAACTCAATGCCCAAGAAATAGCGCAGCACACCAAGAACTTTCATGTTGAATTCTTGCATAAGAAGTTGTTCTACCTCTTTGATGCTTCCTTCATTATCACCACCTAAAATCAGGTCATCAACATAAATATCCACAATAGTGATGCCATCATCAGCCTTCCTTGCATATAGTGAGTGATCTACATCACACATAGAAGACCCAATGCTGGTTAAGTAATCAGCAATCCTTGCATACCATGCACGAGGGGCTTGCTTCAACCCATACAAAGCCCTTTGCAACATGCAAACATATTCTGGATGCTTTGAATCTTTATATCCTTGTGGTTGGTCCATATATACTTCTTCTTGTAACTCACCATGTAGGAAAGCATTCTTCACATCCATCTAATGCAAAGTCCATCCTTTTGCTGCAGCTAATGCAACAAGTGTTCTGACAGTAGACATTTTTTAGCCACAAGGCTGAATGTTTCCTCATAATCAATGCCATATGTCTATGCATATCCTTTAGCTACCAATCATGCTTTATACCTGCTTATGCTACAATGAGCATTATGCTTTACCTTGTCAACACATTTGCAGCCTATGGGCATCTTTCCTTGCGGCAATGGAACCAGCTTCCATGTATCATTTCCATAAAGTGCAACCATCTCCTCATGCATAGCTTTTTCCGAATCTGCAATTCCAATTACATCTTCAAAGCAAGAAGGTTCAGCATCTTGTATTACCTTTGTCATGTAGGCACAATGACAAGCCATATAAGTATCATACGTCAATTGTTGCACTGAATTCCGCATCCTCTCGGATCTTCTTGGTCCCGGGTCACTTCTCCTTGTATCATTTGCATGTGCCTTTCTTACTCCTGGAGTCTTCACAGAGGGCAATCCAAGTTCCTCATCAACACTCTTTTCTGAACCGTATGAATCTCCATCAACATCCTCAAAACTTGCACATGTTTTATGACTAGCAGAGAGCTTTTCTTTACCTTCCTTAGACGTATATTGATGAATTTGATGGACTAAAATTTCTACACAATCTTCCACTCCATGGATTTGAGTTGGAACTATTGCTTGGTGATGCATCCGGTCCACTCAAAACTTGAGATTCTGCACCTGATTTTTTAGCATTTTCTTTTCATTTGGTTCAAGATTCAGTCCTTCTTTGGCATCTGCATAGAAGCTTGACATTTCATCAAATACCACATCTCTGCTCACCTGGGTTATAACATTTATATCCCTTTTGCTCAAGTTAATATCCAATGAAGACACACTTTTCTGCTTTTGGATCAAGCTTTGTCCTCAATTCATATGGAACATGTACATATGCAATACAACCAAAAACTTTCCGATGTGATGAGTTTGGCTTTTTACCTCTAAACTTCTCTTCACGTGTAATTTGATGTATAGCAAGAGTCGGGGTTCTATTCATGATGTATATAGCAGTATGCACAACTTGTGCCCAATAATAATGAGGCATATTCTTCTCGGCCATCAAGGCTCTTGCTATTTCTGCAATATGTCTATTTTTGCATTCAGCAACACCATTCTATTGTGGTGTGTACCTACACGAAAATTGATGCCAAACTCCATGATTTTTTAGAAAATCACTGAATTCATTTGACATGTATTCACCTCCTCCATCAGATCTTAGTGTCTCAATGTACTTCCCTATCTGCTTTTCCACCATAGCTTTAAAATTATGGAAGTGAGTGAACACCTCGCTCTTCTCTTTCATGAAATATACCCATACTTTGCATGTATGGTCATCAATGCAAGTAACATAAAACCTGCAACCACCCATAGATGTGGTCTTTGCTGGACCCCAAACATCTGTGTGTACTACTTCTAGTACATTCTCACTAACATGCTTGTCATGTGGAAATGATCCTCTTGATTGTTTACCAAATTGACATGCTGCACATACCTTTTGCATTTCTACAACTTTGAAATCTGGTAGTCCATGGACAATCTCCTTTGAGTGCATCAATTTCAGCCTTTGCAAGTTTGCATGTCCAATCCATTTGTGCCACATCTCTATATTTGCAATAACTCCTGTACCTTTTGCAAACATGGCTGCATTCATTTCAGGAATCTTTACATTTAAGGTGAACATCCTACCCACTTTTTTTCCTTTGGCAACCAATTGTCCATCCTGCTTGTACTCTTCTACATATAACTTGTAATCCCTTGTGAACCATTTGTCCAACAGACACTAGATTCTTTATTATATTTGGAACATGCAGCATATCAGCAAGATGTTTTACCTTTCCATCCTCCATCGATAGTGCTATGTTTCCTGTATGCTCAATAGGATGTGATGTGTCATCACGTGTTTCAACATATCTAGGAACTGGGAATTTTTGCAAAGTACTAAACCATTCCGCATGACTAGTCATGTGATTTGAAGCACCTGAATCAACGTACCAGACATTATCATTCGATTTTGAAAAACTAGCAGCCATCGTATTCATCATGTGATGTTGAACCATGAACAGTTTCTCAGAATCATCTGCACATATGGATGCATAGTTGTTTTGTTTCCTTCTGCTATTTTGATTCTTCAAATTGCAATCACGTTCAAAGTGTCGAGGTTTACCACAATTCCAACACCCTTTATTATCATTACCTGAATCATTTCTTTGGAAATTTCTACGACCTCTTTGGCTCCCCCTACCTCGAAATTGTCCTCTCCCTCCTGCATGATTATGTTGTTGACCTTGGTCTTGGTTGTTGTTTCCTCTTCCACTTCCGAAACCTCTACCTCTGCCTCTTCCTCTGCCAAAGTAAATTACCTACTAAGAACTGGGCTTTCCTTGGGATTTTGAATCCTCACCAAGATTCTTTTCTTCAATGATCAGCATTGATACCGAATCAGCAAAATTCGGAATATTTTCCCTGGTCTGTATAGAAGTTCTGAATTGCTTATATGCAGCTCCTAAACCACGAAGGCACACTTCCACCTTATCATCATCATCTTCATTCATGCCAATAGATGCAAGTGACTCACATATGCTTTTGATTTTCAGAGTGTAGTCACTTACCAACATGCCCTTCTTCTCCAATGTATGCAGCTCGTTCTTGAGTTGCAATTCGTGCCTTTGTATTAGTCTCATACAATGTGACCAAACCGTTCCAAGCCTCTTTTGGAGTCTTGGCATCCTATATGTGTCCAATCCTGCTATCCTATATGCTAAAAGATAGCCAGTACATACCTTTCATGCTCCTTGATTCCATTCCTCATATGCTCTTACCTGATCTGCAGTCCGATTCCTTTCTGGTAACTGCGGAGCATTTTCATTCTCTCCTTCGATGTACCTCCAATAGCCTTTTCCCATCATGAAATTCATCATTTTGAATCTCCAAGCATCGAAGTTGTTCTTGTCCAATTTTTTGTTTGCCATTTCTGTAGTAATTCACAATATTGCAAAACCCTAGAAGCAGCACTTCTACTTGAACACTGTCGCACTATGACGTGACAGTTTGATGTCAGAAAAACACAGTTTTCGTGCATCAACGGAATCACTTGAAATTTTGGATCTGGAATATATGAGTGTTGCAAAACACAACGCAAAACACGATTCTCAAAAACACGATTTTCAATCAAAATCATGATTTTCAAGTAAAAAACACGATTTTCAATCAAAATCACAATTTTCAAGTAAAAAAACACAGTTTTAAGAAAACCTGATTTTAAGAAAACACGATTTTAAGAAAACATGATTTTAAGAAAACACAATTTTAATAAAACACGATTTTTAAAAACATGATTTTCAATCAAAATCATGATTTTGAGGTAAAAAACACGATTTTAGGAAAACACGATTTTGAATCAAAATTGTAATTTCCACGGTGTCTTCAAAACATGATTCTCTGTCAAATCACATTTTTCACAATTTTCTCTCAAAATCGTGTTTTTTTCACGATTCTCTATCACGATCACATTTTGTATGATTCTTTATCAAGATCACGTTTTTCACGATTCTCTCTCAAAATTGCATTTTTCACGATTCTCTCTCAAAATCGCATTTTTCAAGATTCTCTCTCAAAATCGCATTTTTTTCCATGATTCTCTATGAGGATCGCATTTTTTGGGATTTCTTAGGATCACAATTTTCACTATCGTGGTTTTTGGATGTTTCAGGATCGAGATTCTCAATGAAAATCGTGGTTTTCAAGATTGCTCACGATCGTGATTCTCAGTGAAAATCGTGGTTTTCAACATTTTTCAGGATCACAATTTTAAGTCAAAATGGTGATTTTTTCATAAGATCATGTTTTCTTGTTTTGACCCCTAGAAGCCTGATTGGACATAACTTTCTCATACAAACTCCGTTTCTAGTGATTTTGAGCTCGGTTGAAAGCTCGTTTTGAGTACTACAAAAAACATTACTAGTTAAGATAAAATTAATATGTGAAGTTATAGATTTAGTATTTTGAAGTTGACCCTCAAGTGGGACTAAGAAACCAAGGGGACTCCAAAGGATTTTGAGCACTACAAAGGGGAATTTTGGGACCAGAAGACAAAGCTTATGAACCTGAGATATTGTAGACACCTAGGCAAGATAGACAAAGCATTAGATCTTCTAAGGCTAGTGTCAACCATACAACTAAGTATTGGGCACAACAACTCAGTGGTTACCCCTACATACTAAGTTCAGACACAAGTGATTCAAAAATGTCTTTTAGCATGGGGAAACCTATTGGTAGCTCAAGCACTGCCTATCTACAAACACCAGAAGGTCTCTATAAAACACAACTGGACTATATTCAGACCAACCAATTAGGTGCTCGCATCTATGAGGATGGTCTGAGGTGATCAGTTGTCCAACTCAAAAATCCAAATCAAACCTTTGGACTTGAACACCTACTGGTCAAGTTCGAAAAGGGTTCATACATTGATAAGGAAGGAACCATGTATGTGGTCACCAACTTACCAGATAGGACAGATGAGTCTGGAAATATCACTCTTGAGAATGAGATAGGAGACCTAGAGCAAGGAGATATAGGACAGGAACCTAAGATTCCTAGAGGTAAGTCCATTTTGACGAGAGTGATCACTCCAGATTGGGTTCCTTAAGACAACAAAAGCATAGAACTATTCTTGGATAGAGAAATGGAGGAATCCTTTGGGAGATTCAAGCCAGATCAACCTAGCCCAATAGTCACCATCTATGAGTTCAAAGATCTTGGAATGCTAGGTAAATTTGTTTATCTAGATAACACATCAAAGAGAATGTTCTTGGTAACACAACATGATAGGCATGCGTACACTTGGAAGAGTGAATGGATTTTCCCTCCAGCAAGGTCTAATGTTTCCCATGGCCTCCAAGGGGTAGGAACATCCAAGGCTCATGAAACTCAACAACAACGAACGAGAGAAACACCTGAGGTAAGCTTTGTAAATACTATTGGTAGAGATAGATCAAGATTTGAAAGTGAAAGACATGAAAGAGAGAGAGACATCAAGCACATAGCCATCAAAGAGACAAACATGATTTTCCATTGCCTAGACCCTAAGAGCATCCAAGAACCCTTAGACCCTCTCAAGTGGTTAAGGCAATAAAGAACTACTTTGACAGGTCAAGAGATCCTTATGATCATATGGCCGAGTTCAAACAAGTGTTAAGGGATGAGCAAGTTGAGGATTTGTTCACGCAATTTGAGGCATTTGGTTTGACTCTCAAGAGTACTACCTTAGCTTGGTTTCAGCCTTTGAACAACCATAATTACCGAAACATAGGTCAATTGCTAGAAGAATTCATTATGGAGTCCTCCAAGAGTGGCATCAGGCATAATACATCATCCTTGATCCACAGCTTCAAGCAGACACCCCAAGAAACAATGTAACTTGTAGGAAGACAGTTTAGAAAATACTTAGAAAGATACCCTATTCCAAAGTTACCCACACCAGCCAAACAAGTGTCCTTGTTTTTAGATGGCTTACTAGCCACAAAGTTGAGATCATATGTGTACTTGAAAGAGCCTAGATCCATAGAAGAGTGTGTGCGGATGTGCATTGACATAGAAGAAAACCTAGGTGAGAAGTTAGAATTGTCCAAACTCTATAAGGATTCTAGCAGTTCTACTAGTCATACTTCGAGGACTTCCACGGAGATAGATGAAATAGTTGAGCAGGTTGCCAAGAAACTAGGAGTTCAAAATAGGCAAACACCAAGGGTCACCTCATTGAAGCGATGTTATACTTGTGGAGGAGACCACATGGCTAATGTTTTCTGGATGATGGCTCAACCCCAAGGCAACCCTAATGCTCCATATCGCACTATTGAGAGAAAATACATGAACCATACGGCTCAATGCCTGGGCATAGTGAGATTTATCCATATCAATATGAGGCACCACCTATGGAACCGAATTGGGAGCCTGAATATTCCAATGTCACGTACACAAATCCTAACCCTAGGCCCCAATTGAGACAAGTGAGACCACAAGCCCCTAGAGGACCATGTTTTTTATGTCAGGGTGACCATTTCATTTGTGAATGCCTCCATCCACCAACTATGGGACAAGGACATGCCATCACAATACAGGCCTTTTGTCCTGAGTGTGGCAAAGACCATCTTCCCCGAGATTGTCCAAGGAACCCCTCTAGTGCACCCAAGGTTACACCCATTAATGTGGTAGGCTTAGTGGTGGATTCAGGTTCAAGTAGTAGTAATGTGGCTCCTACGCAGGCAGTTACCAGGGCACAAGCTTTACAACAGGCTAAAGCAACCGAACAATCAGAGACAAGTGAATCAAGAGATCCTAGTAAGAGGAAAACAAGGACATGGAAGGATACCTGAGAGAAAACCTAACCCTAATATCATGTCCCAATGACTGCTCCTACTTTTGGAGAGTGACCCGCACGCACTCTGAGGCAATGATGAATGTTTTGAATTCAATGTCGCACGGAGATGGATCCAAGAATAGCCACCCAGGCGCATACGTATCCCAAGATTTCTCTCTCTCTCTCTCTCTCTCTGTGTCTCTCTCTCTCCATAATTAAATGAGTCCTCTCACATGGCTCTACACATGGGTGCCACATGGCACTCATGTGTGAGACCATCTAAATAAGTAAAGAGGTGGTTCACACCTCCCCCAAAGGTTTACTCCATATAACATTTCCTTCCCCTTAACTCCATTTTTGTCCTCAACAATGGTATTGGAAGGTCTAAAAGAAAGAGATAATGAATGGAATAGTAGTCCCATTAAATCCCCATGTATTAAAATACATGGTCATATCTTTGTTGTTCCCCCATATCCTTCCCCTTAAGAAGACTCTTGGGAAGGTAGTCTAAAATTGGGAAACCATCTCTAAAGGGTGCTAACCTGCTCCCATGTGGCACTATCTTCTAAACTATCTTTCCACTTTACTAGACACTCTTTATACAAGTGACTTCTCTTCCGTTTCTCTCGAGTGCATAGTATGCTCTCAGGCTCATGTGGAATAGATTGAACAGAAATAGGCTCTACTACCTCACTATCTGGAATGAGGTTGTCAGATTCACCCTACCTTTTCTTAAGCTGACTAACATGAAAAATTGGATGGATTCGACTATTCTCTGGAAGTTGGAGCTAGTAAGCCATCTTTCCTATTCTCTTAAGTATTTGGAAAGGTCTACAATACCTAGGAGATAGTTTTTGGACAAGGTCGTCTTCATGGTTTCGGACCTAGATGGAACTCTAAGATAGACCTTCTCTCTTACTTCAAAGTTAATATCTCTCCTATGGGGGTCAGCATAGGCTCTAGCTCTATCTTGAGCTCTCCTAATGCTATCCTTAGCAAGCCTAAGCATATCGTTCATCTCTTCCAACAAGTCCTTTGTAGCTTGAACTTTCTCATTTTGCAAACCTACTACATAAGGAGCTCTTGGCTAAAACCCATACATAAGCATAAATGGACTATGCCCAGTGGAAGAGTGCTTGGCATTATTATATGCAAACTCTACTATAGGTAAGTACTCTTCCCAATTAGTTTGCCTTTCATTCACATATGCTCGAAGCATATCCTCTAGGATTTGGTTAACCCTTTCTATTTGCCCATCTGAGTGTGGATCCTCGGCCGTACTCATGCTAAGTTTTGTGTCCAACCTTTTGAAGATTGCGCTCCAAAAGTGGCTAGTAAACTTCCTATCCCTATTAGAAACTATGTCTAAAGGAAGACCATACAACCGGTATAGGTTCTCTACAAAAATTCTAGCCAACTCTGGTGTCTTCACTGTAGTACGTGTTGGAATAAACCTAGACATTTTGGTTAACCTATCCACAATTGCCCAGACCGAGTTGTGCCCTCTCTGTGTCTTAGGTAATCCGACTATAAAGTCCATGGAGATACTCTCCCACTTCCCATTAGGAATATCCAATAGGTGGAAGTGTCCTCTAATCCTCAACCTCTCAACTTTGTTGACCTGTCATTTAGTGCACTTAAGCACATACTCTAGGATGTCCTTATGAAGTCCAGGCCAATAAAACTACCTCTTAACAAGATCATAAGTCTTGTTAACTCCTAGGTGTCTCGCACTAGGTGTGTCATGACACTCATATAAAATATGCCGTCTCATCTCAAGATCTCTAGGGACACACACCTTTCCTTTATATAACAGATATCCATCATGGACACTGTAATTCTTCTACTTGAGTCCTTCTTGAGTACCCATCGATACTCCATCCTCACTGGAAACGCGTATATCACGATCCCCATTCTCTATGGCTTCCCAAATCTTGGAATATGCAGGATCAAGCCTACATTTCCCTCTAATGGACTCAAGTAGCTCACTAGTGATCTGAGTAAAACTCAGTCCATTGAGCATAGGTATGCGGCTAAGTGAATCAGCCACTACATTAAACTTTCCCTTCCTATACCTAAGCTCATAATCAAACTCCTGAAGGGTCTCTGCCCATCGGGCCTTATGACCTTTAACGTCTGTTTGATTAGAGAGCCACTTAATACTCTCTTGATCAAACACTATCGTAACTTTGGCACCATATAAATAATGATGCCACTTCTTCAAAGCATGGACAATTGCATACAACTCCTTCTCATAGACGGAGTAATTTTTCTGAGCGAGTTCTAGTTTCTTACTCTCAAAAGCTATTGGTCGACCATCCCGAACTAGAACCGCTCCTATGGCAAAATCACTTGCATTAGTCTCAACCACAAAGGGTTTCTTGGGATCTGCTATATGTAGAAGTGGAGCCGTAGCAATTGCGACTTTCAATTTCTCCATACTTTGCTTCTATTCCTCTCCCCAATGAAAGGCTTTCCCTTTCCCTTTAAGTTGTTTGGTCATGGGAACAACAATTTTGGCATAATTCTTAATGAATCTTTGATAGAAACCTAATAAACCTAGGAAGATCTGCAACTCTTCTAGGTTCCTTGGGTGCCCATTCCATAATATCCCTTACTTTTTCAGGATCCGTCTGGATTCCATCCTAGGAGACTATATGCCCAAGGTATCTTACCTCCGTTTTGAAAAATCCACACTTTGACTCCTTAGCAAAGAGTGAATTTTCTCTTAGCACTTGAAATACATTTCTTAAGTGTTCCAAGTGCTCCTCTTCTGATGCACTATAGATCAGAATGTCATCCAAAAAATCTACTACAAAGTGTCCTAGATAAGGCCATAAAACACTATTCATGAGCTTCATGAAAGTGGTTGGAGCGTTGGTGAGACCAAAAGGCATCACCAAAAACTCATAGTGCCCATATCTAGTCCTAAATGCAGTCTTAGGGACATCATCTGCCCTAATCCTGATCTGATGATATCCTGATCTAAGTCCAAGCTTCGTAAAATACCTAGCTTGATGTAAGTGATCAAATAGATCTTCCAATCTAGGCATTGGAAACCTATTTTTGATAGTTACGTTATTAAGTGTTCTATAGTCTATACATAGACTCATAGAGCCATCTTTCTTTTTAACTAGGAGCATTGGTGATGCCCAAGGTGAGTTACTAGGTTTAATGAAGCCCTTAACTTAATAATATTGCAATTGCCTCTCAACCTCCTCATCCTGAGAAACACTAAGCCTATAAGGTGGCTTACAAATAGGTTTAGTGGTAGTAACAACCTCAAGGCATGGTCAATTTCCCCTCTCTCAGGTGGTAGCCCTTTAGGTAAGTCAGTGGGAAAAACAACTCTATACTCAAACATAAGATCCTTAAAACTTTTAACCACACACTCTTGCAAAAAAGAATAGTAGAAAGTCCTGTCCATATTTACATTCCTAGCATGAAAATATACATCAGATGAGCTGTCTATACAATGCTCCATATCATGACTATACAATAAAAACATCTCCTGTACATGCTGAGAATAACAAAGACTATACAACTCTAATGATGAAATGAGAGGTGCACTAGGTACATCTCTCTCTCCTTGAATACAAACTTTACTTCCATTCTTTTCAAATTCAAGTGTGTTGTTTTGATAGTTGCATTTAAGTGTATCTCCCAACCCCCATAGCCACTCTCTTCCTAACACAAGGTCTGTTCTCTCCATATTCATAATTTGGAAGTCCATATAATCTATATAGTCCTGCATCTTGACTTCCAAATTGGATACCATAGTATCCCATATCCTCTTATCTTGCCCTTGCATCATAGATACGATGTACTTATGTGCACTAGGCTACTGGGGAATCTTTAATTTCTTGACCAAAGCATAATTTATAAAGTTATGAGTGGCAGAGTCATCTATAATGACCCGTACCCTGGTCCCATACACACTACCATGGAGTTTAACTAGGTCATGTGGTCCAAACTGTGGTGACCACAATGACTGAGTCAAACAACAGGTGTGTTGAATATCCTTGTGCATCATCTCCACTCCCTTGCAGCTAGAGCTACCATGAATAGGAAGGGTCTGCACTAGGTGGACTGCCTTTTTGCCCTTTTCGGGGGCCGTACTAGTCTCTGGTCTCTTCTTCTTTTCTTCCCCCTTCTTGAGTGGACAGTTCCATTGTGAATGGCTAGGAGACAGACATCTAAAGCATAGGTTCTCTCTTTTGGCCCTCTCAAACTGATATGTAGATAACCTAGGCCCTTGTGGTCTTTGTTTTTTAATGAAAACTTTGTTTTTTCCAAATGGCAACTTTTTCTTGAATTTAGACGTACTAAGAGGCTTGAGGGTATGATCCGTCTCCATAGGAGTGTATTGAGGATGGTTATGGTCCTCATAGATCTGTGCATACTTGATCGCTTCCTCAAACGTCTTAGGCACATTCCTTCTGACTTCCCTCTTTATGGCTTTATCTAAGCCTCTAACAAACTCTCTGGTCTTTTGGAAATCATCTAAGCCCTTAAGTTTCAAATAGATCTCTCTATAGTGGGATAAGTAGACAGTAAGAGGCCTATCTCTCTGGGTAATCCTATCCCACTCATCCCAATTCCTCTCCTCCTCATTCTAAGGAAGAACCTCTTTTAGAAAAAGAGTCTCAAAACTGAGTCCAATCTATAGGGATAGAGAATCATCCACCACTTGTAAACACGTGGGTCGAGGGAGAGACTCGCCTCTAGCACACGATACTTTGGTGGGGTGCCCTTCAATTGATGCAAATCATGCCACTTTTGTAAAAAAGTGTAGATTGCATCCTTATTCCTATCTCGGTCATCCCCCGTAAAGGTAGGTGGTTTCAAGTCTTTCAGGAGGGGAGCTTCCCTAGAGCTCTCTCCTTTATGTTTACTAGGAATAGAAGTATCTTTCCTAGTAATCTCTAGAGGAATAGGAGGGGTTTCTCTTTCCTTCCTAGCTAGGAAAGAGGTGACACTAGTCTCAAGTGAGATCATTTGAGACTTTATCTGCTGAATGAGAGATGTAATGCTACCAAGATCTCTCTCTAATTTATGGGTTTGCTCTTTCAAGTCTATGAATTGATCATGAGTGAAAAACTCATCTAAAAGTTCCTTATATGTATACTCTTCTTGCTGAGTCTCTTTCTCTTCTAAGTTTTCTTCTACTTCTTGCCCTAATTCTACTTCTTCCATTCTAGAATCAGGATCCTCTAGTTGCTCTTTAGATGGAGAAGTGTGTTCAACTATTTGTTTCCCTTCAGATTCCATGTTTTTCTTCCCTTCCCCCATTTGCTAACTAGAGTATGTGAAAATGAATGGAAGTAGAGCTTAAATATGCAAGAAGAAGAGAAATATATCACAAGAGCACTTCCCTGGTACAAAATGAAGCTGTAGAAGCAAATCCAAGTGATCCTTGAAGCTTTAGGTCACTGATTTTGAATCCTTGCCAGGCCCAAACAAAAATTGGAAATGTTCGATTGGTTCGAAGAGGTTCTAATCACCAAAAACCAACAAGAACAATGCCAAAACCACGTAGCAATAGCTCCAAACGGGCAAACTAAGCGAAACTGAACAACTTTTGAGATTTGACAGTCCTCGTCAGTCCAAGAAATGTAGCCTAGCAACTGTACTTCAGAAATATAATGATATCCCAAGTGAAAAAAGTGAATTTGGACACTGGACGATGAAAAACTAGGCCCGAAAGTGGTCACCTAGTTTTTGTTGAAGCACTCTAGAGAGATTTTGGTTGACCAAATCTCATCCAAATCCAAGATTGGTAGTCTTTGAGCAAAGCTTAGGTGTAGCTTCATAATGTGAACAAGATTCTTGAAATCGGATACCGTATGAGCAAACTATGGTGCAGAGAATTTGGGTATATCACGAGTAGGAAGGTGAAAAGCTAATCTTCATGGAAGGGTGATTTTGGAAGATCACAACTAAGAAACTAAAGCTTTTCAAGACAAGCCCATGACCCATATCCCATATCCACAGCCCGTATTACATGTGTGTATCATCTCTTAGCCAAAATCTTGATCTATAGCATCAATTTTGTGCTCCAAAATTCCAAAAAAAGTTCAAAAATTGGAGCAATTTACCTCCTTGTCCAGCTTTAGCTTCTAACTACGAATGAGTGAGGAGATGGATAAATATCCCATATACGAAGTCAAAGAGACGATTTATGGGTATATAATCAAGATAGAGCTCTCTCTTCAAACATTCTAGAGAGGAGCATGAGGGAAAGGGGAGCCCACGATGGCTTCGAGCTGGTGCGTTCTTTGTTGTGTCACGTTCTGCAGCTGTCTTCTCTCCGTCCGTCAGTCATCGAGGTCGTGTGATGCATTAAATGCTCCACCTGGCTCTCATACCAAATATCATATCCCAATGACTACTCGTACTTTTTGAGAGTGACCTGCATGCACTCTGAGGCAATGATGAATGCTCTCAACTCCACGTCGCACGGAGATGGATCCAAGAATAGCCACCCAGCCGCATACGTATCCCAAGATAAGTATCTCTCTCTCTTTCCATAATAGAGTTCTTGTAGGAAATACAAGAAGAGAAATGGGCCAAGGAGAAGGATAATCCCCCTCCTATTCCTGAGATTGATGATCTTCACGACCAATTTTCCCAAGACATTCCATCTATTTATGAAGACCAAGTAGAGCAACAAGAAGATGGAAGATTAGATTTTGAATCTAATTCTTTACAAGAGTTGCCACAATTCACAGGCCCATGGGAATCTGAATCTCTTCAGATCAAAGCTCCCACAATATTGGTAAGACATGAAGACTCAGTGGTTCCAAGGAACACCGATGTCATGAAGAACACTAAGGTTCAGTGTCATCTCACCATAGAAGAGCTGCTCAAAGTAAAACCAGAGCTATGGAAACATGTGGCAAATCAAGTTCCTGAACTTGATTCCAATGTGTCAAAATTAGGCTCTAAACAAAAAGTTCCAGAGATATCTCTAGACAAAATAGGAGACATGAGTGAAGGTGACGAAGGTAATACTTATCTTCCAATTACCTACCAGCGTTACACAACCAAAGCTATCTTAGATTCAGGTGTAGGTGTTGCGATTGCGACCACCTCCTTGTGGAAGCAATGGGGCAAGCTCGCATTAAGACCAACTAGAATGAAGCTTCAAATGGCTAATGGCCATATTGAAAGACCTCTAGGATTGCTAGAAGGGATAAATCTAACCACTTATTGTTGAGATATCAAGCTCAACATGTGATGATCGAGGATGACACGTACCAGTTTTTCGTTTCTCTGACATGTATAGTGGTCACGCCGGTATATGTCAGGGATACTTCATTGAGCTTTATTAGATTTATCTACCGAGAGTGATGGCACATTTGTTTCTTGCCAGCTCACTCATTCGCGGACATTAGGTTTTTCCTTATGTAGTGATCTTTATATATTGCACTTGTTGTATTCTTGTTTTTAGGTCATTCTTGAACATTCCTTTTATGTAATAGAAGAAGAAGAAGAAGAAGAAAATCATTCTTCCTTTGCCTCAATCTGTGTGTGTGCTTCTCCTTGAGAGTGAGAGTGTGTGTGTGAGCTGTCTTCCTTATCTCCTTCCTCGTGACATGGTATCAGAGCCAGCGTGGCTGTAGAGAGCGCGTGGAGAAGGCGACGGTGAAGACTATGTGGCAAGGTGTGGAGAAAATGCGATTTCACAAACGGCCTCCATTTGCTACGAAACTTTGAAAATCAGAGCCATCTCGACCTCCGTTTCAAGCCCGCAAGGTGGGGCCCACAGAAAAACCAGGTCAGTTTCAGAAACTGTGACTCGTGTTGTGTTTGGCGACACTCATATATTCCAGATCCACAATTTCAAGCGATTCTGTGTACTGTTGATACACCAAAACTGTGTTTTTCTGAGATCGAACTGTCACGTCATAGTGCGACAGTGTTGAAGCAGAAGTGCTGCTTGTAGTGTGTTGCGGTGTTGTGAATTGTTGCAGAAATGGCAAATGCAGATGGAATGAGTCAGCTTATGAGCGATAAGCTGGACAAGAACAACTTCCATGCTTGGAGATTCAGAATGACGAATTTCCTAATGGGAAAAGGCTACTGGAAGTACATCGAAGGAGAGAATGAAAATGCTCCGCAGTTACCAGAAAGGAATCGGACTACAGAACAGTTAAGAGCATATGAGGAATGGAATCATACAGGAAAGGTAATGTATTGGCTATATGTTAGCATACAGGATAGCATGATTGGACACATACAGGATGCCAAGACTCCAAAAGAGGCTTGGAACAATTTGGTCACTTTGTACGAGACCAATACAAAGGCACGAAAATTGCAACTCAAGAACGAGCTGCATACATTGGAGAAAAAGAGCATGTCGGTAAGTGACTATACTCTAAAAATCAAAAGCATATGTGAGTCACTTGCATCCATTGGCGTGAATGTAGATGACGATGATAAGGTGGAAGTGTGCCTTCGTGGTTTAGGAGCTGCATATAAGCAATTCAAAACTTCTATACAGACCAGGGAAAACATTTCAAATTTTGCTGATTTGGTATCTATGATGATTATTGAAGAAAAGAATCTTGGTGAGGATTCAAACTCCCAAGGAAAGCCCAGTTCTGAGCAGGTATTCTACTTTGGCAGAGGAAGAGGCAGAGGTAGAGTTTTTGGAAGTGGAAGAGGAAACAATAACCAAGACCAAGGTCAACAACAGAATCATGCAGGAGGAACAGACAATTTCGAGGCAGGGGGAGTCAAAGAGGTCGCAGAAATTTCCAAAGAAATGATTCAGGTAATGATAGTAAAGGATGCTGGAATTGTGGTAAACCTGGACACTTTGAACGTGATTGCAGGTTGAAGAATCAAAATAACAGAAGGCAGCAAAACAACTATGCATCCACAAGTGCAGATGATTTTGAGAAGCTGTTTATGGTTCAACATCACATGATGAATACGATGTCTGTTGGTGTTTCAAAATCGAATGATATTGCCTGGTATGTTGATTCAGGTGCTTCAAAGCACATGACCAGTCATGTAGAATGGTTTAGTAGTTTGCAAAAAATGCCAGTTCCTGGATGTTGAGCCCATAAAAGTCACGTTGGTCAAAGTCAATTGCAGTCAAAGTCAAAAGGTCAAAGTCAAATGGTCAAAGTCAACAAAGTCAAGGTCAAAGTCAATAGGTGCAAAGTCAAAGTGCTAAAGTGCAGGTGTCAAAGTGCACAGGTAGTGCACAATTAATTGTCCACAAAGGGTAAATTGGAGAAAGTGGGTTGCAGGTTGCAGAGGTATTTTCTCTAATTTCCCTAAGGTTCAAAGTGTTTTTTAAAGTGTTTTGGAAGGTTCAGGTGAACCCCCTCTTATGTGCAAAAGTGAAGACTTAAAAGGAAATGTGAAGGTATGTGAAGCGGCAGCGTACGCACAGGTGAAAGTATGGTCCCCCCATTAAAATTTTGGGTTTTAGTCTAAAGTCACTACAGGACAAAACAGTGAGTCGTTGGCTTCCACTTGTGAAGAAAATCTTGGGACATCAAAGTGAGCACCAAGATACCATTGCAGTTAGGAGCGTACGTGATCGACACACTCAAATCAAGGAAGGACCATTCTTGGACCATCTTGGAGTAAGCAAGAGAAGCATAGTCTAAGTGAAGCAAGAAAGAGAAGTGCAAGGGTCACCAGTGTGCGACGCAGAGAAGTGGAGTTGCAGGAGTGCATAGAGAGTGACTAAGGGATTGTGCAGAGGGTGCTAAGCTAGTCCTCCAAGGATCTCAAGGTCTCTTTGCAGTGTCAAGGTCTCTTTGCAGTGTGCGCGTGCCGACAGAAGGTATTCATTCCTCCCCCTTAGTGGAAGCTTGGTGCAAGGTGTGCACAAGGATAAGCTTGAAGCAGGTGGAGGTCTGGTGCAGAGGAGGCCGGTGGCAAGAAGACTTTGGGATATTGGGTATTCTGTAATTGAGTACTCTGTGTGATTGTGCACAGAAGTATTGGCTTGTATTTTGCTTCAAACATTGTAATTGTCTTACTATAATCAATCGGCAGAAGCTTCCAAGGTGTATTTACTCTTCTGGTCTTTTCATTTTCTCCTACAAACCCTCAAACTCCTTCTTGTCTAAGAATCCCCCAACAAAATTTGGCACGCCCGGTGGGACCTCCAAGGAGATTTGAGCTTAGAAGAAACCAAGTGCAAAGTATAGAAGAGATCAAGTGTCGACAGAACCACAGTGCTACTTCATCAAACAAAAGGTAAATATTCTTATCAAGTGTCTCATATTCAGTGGGCTATGAGTTGTTGAGGCTCAGTTCGTCGGATGCGTTTATTTATCCTTTTGGTTCCCTTGCCACTCCTTGGCTCATCATGTACTTTCTGCTAGGCAGCTATTTACCATTCGTTGGCATTTCATGTCCTTACCATGGATAGTAGTGGTTTCCTTGTATTTTCTGCTTTTCTATATGATATTCTGGTTCGGTGTTCATTGTGTGTTCCTTGTGCATCTCTGGTTGATTGCTGGTTGTTTTATTACTATGTCTGTGTACTGGTTGGTCTCTCTCTGGTTGGGTATTTCTTTCATTGCCACTCCTCCCTATACTTCTGTCTCCCTCTTTGCTCTTTTTCCCCCCACCCCTCTTCCACACCCCGCCACCCCCGCACCACAACCTTCCTTCCCCCTCCCCCTCTTCCCCACCCCGCCCCCCCCCCCCCCCCCCCCCACACATTGTTGTTTACTCTCTAGTGCTTTCTCCGCTGCTCTTGATGGACCTGGTGGCTGCTCTAGTGTCTTTTTGCAGTTTTGCAGCTCCATTATCCTGGTGTCCTATATGCTCAAAGTTTTGGCTGTAGCTCTCCGGGACGGAGAGCACATTAGGTGGTGGGCAACTGTTGAGCCCATAAAAGTCACGTTGGTCAAAGTCAATTGCAATCAAAGTCAAAAGGTCAAAGTCAACTAGTCAAAGTTAACAAAGTCAAGGTCAAAGTCAACATGTGCAAAGTCAAAGTGCTAAAGTGCAGGTGTCAAAGTGCACAGGTAGTGCACAATTAATTGTCCACAAAGGGTAAATTGGAGAAAGTGGGTTGCAGGTTGCAAATGTATTTTCTCTAATTTCCCTAAGGTTCAAAGTGTTTTTTAAATTGTTTTGGAAGGTTCAGGTGAACCCCCTCTTATGTGCAAAAGTGAAGACTTAAAAGGAAATGTGAAGGTATGTGAAGCGGCAGTGTACGCACAGGTGAAAGTATGGTCCCCCCATTAAAATTTTGGGTTTTAGTCTAAAGTCACTACAGGACAAAACAGTGAGTCGTTGGCTGCCACTTGTGAAGACAATCTTGGGACATCAAAGTGAGCACCAAGATACCATTGCAGTTAGGAGCGTACGTGATCGACACACTCAAATCAAGGAAGGACCATTCTTGGAACAATCTTAGAGTAAGCAAGAGAAGCATAGTCTAAGTGAAGCAAGAAAGAGAAGTGCAAGGGTCACCAGTGTGCGACGCAGAGAAGTGGAGTTGCAGGAGTGCATAGAGAGTGACTAAGGGATTGTGCAGAGGGTGCTAAGCTAGTCCCCCAAGGATCTCAAGGTCTCTTTGCAGTGTCAAGGTCTCTTTGCAGTGTGCGCGTGCCGATAGAAGGTATTCATTCCTCCCCCTTAGTGGAAGCTTGGTGCAAGGTGTGCACAAGGATAAGCTTGAAGCAAGTGGAGGTCTGGTGCAGAGGAGGCCGGTGGCAAGAAGACTTTGGGATATTGGGTATTTTGTAATTGAGTACTCAGTGTGATTGTGCACAGAAGTATTGGCTTGTATTTTGCTTCAAACATTGTAATTGTCTTACTGTAATCAATCGACAGAAGCTTCCAAGGTGTATTTCCTCTTCTGGTCTTTTCATTTTCTCCTACAAACCCTCAAACTCCTTCTTGTCTAAGAATCCCCCAACACTGGATATGTTGAAACAGGTGATGATACATCGCATCCTATTGAGCATACAGGAAACATAGCATTGTCTATGGAGGACGGAAAGGTAAAACATCTCGCTGATGTGCTGCATGTTCCAAATATAACAAAGAATCTGGTTTCTGTTGGACAAATGGTTGATCAGGGATTACAAGTCAGGTTCAATGCTGATGGATTATATGTAGAAGAGTACAAGCAGAATCGACGATTGGTTGCCAAAGGAAACAAAGTGGGTAGGATGTTCACCTTAAATGTGAAGATTCCTGAAAATGAATGCAGCCATGTTTGCAAAAGGTGCAGGAGTTATTGCAGATATAGAGATATGGCACAACGGATTTGGACATGCAAACTTGCAAAGGCTGAAACTGATGCAGTCAAAGGAGATTTTCTATGGACTACCAAATTTCAAAGTTGCAGAAATGCAAAAGGTATGTACATCATGTCAATTTGGTAAACAGTCAAGAGCCTCGTTTCCACATGACAAGCATGTTAGTGAGAATGTACTAGAAGTAGTACATACAGATGTTTGGGGTCCAACAAAGACCACATCTATGGGTGGTTGCAGGTTTTATGTTACTTTCATTGATGACCATACACGCAAAGTATGGGTATATTTCATGAAAGAGAAGAGCGAGGTGTTTACTCATTTCTAGAATTTTAAAGTTATGGTGGAAAAGCAGACAGGGAAGTACATTCAGACATTAAGATCTGATGGAGGAGGTGAATACATGTCAAATGAGTTCAGCAGTTTTCTAAAAAATCATGGAATTCAGTGTCAATTTTCATGCAGGTACACACCACAACAGAATGGTGTGGCTAAATGCAAAAACAGAAATATTGCAAAAATAGCAAGAGCCTTAATGGATGAGAAGAATATGCCTCATTGTTATTGGGCAGAAGCTGTGCATACTGCTGTATACATCATAAACAGAACTTCGACTGCTGCTGTACATCAAGTTACACCTGAAGAGAAGTTTACAGGTAAGAAGCCAAACTTATCACATCTAAAATTTTTTGGCTGTATTGCATATGTACATGTCCCAGATGAATTGAGGATGAAGCTTGATCCAAAAGCAGAAAAGTGTGTCTTCATTGGATACTCCCTTGATCAAAAGGGATATAAATGTTATAACCCACTCACACGACAGGTAAAGGTGAGCAGAGATGTGGTATTTGATGAAGTGTCAAGCTTCTATGCAGATGCCAAAGAAGGACTGAGTCTTGAACCAAATGACAAAGAAAATGCTGAAAAATCAAGTGCAGAATCTCAGGTTTTGAGTGGACCGGATGCATCACCAAGCAATAGTTCCAACTCAAATCCATGGAGTGGAAGATTACGTGGGAATTTCAGTCCAACAAATTCATCAAATAAATCCAAGAAAGGTAAAGAAAAGCTTTCTGCTGGTCATAAAACATGTGCAGGTTTTGAAGACATTGATGGAGATTCAAGCGGTTTAGAAAAGAGTCTTGATGAGGAACTTGGATTTCCCTCTTTGAAGACTCCATGAGTAAGAAGGGCACATGTAGATGATACAAGGAGAAGTGACCCAGGACCAAGAAGGTCTGGGAGGATGTGTCATTCAGTGCAACGATTGACATATGATAGTTACATGGCTCGCCATGGTGCCTACATGACAAAGGTAATACAAGATGCTGAACCTTCGTGTTTTGAAGATGCAATTGGTAATGCAGATTGGGAAAAAGCTATGGATGAGGAGATGGCTGCACTTTATGGAAATGATACATGGAAGCTGGTTCCATTGCCACAAGGAAAGAAACCCATAGGCTGCAAATGGGTTTACAAGGTAAAGCATAATGCTGATGGTAGCATAAGCAGGTATAAAGCATGATTGGTAGCTAAAGGTTATGCACAAACATATGGCATTGATTATGATGAAACATTCAGCCCTGTAGCTAAAATGTCTAGTGTCAGAACACTTGTTGCATTAGCTACATCAAAAGGATGGACTTTACATCAGATGGATGTGAAGAATGCTTTCCTACATGGTGAGTTACACGAAGAAGTATATATGGACCAGCCACAAGGATATGAAGATTCAAAGCATCCAGAATATGTTTGCAGGTTGCAAAAGGCTTTGTATGGGCTGAAGCAGGCTCCGCGTGCATGGCATGCAAGGATTGCTGATTACTTAACCAGCATTGGGTTTTTTATGTGTGATGCAGATCACTCACTATATGCAAGGAAGGCTGATGATGGCATCACTATTGTGGCTATTTATGTTGATCACCTGATTGTAGGTGGTGATAATGAAGAAAGCATCAAAGAGGTAAAGAAACTTCTTATGCAGGAATTCAACATGAAAGATCTTGGTGTGTTGCGCTCTTTCTTGGGTGTTGGCAGCAGTCAGGGAACCGAAGGAGCCACAAGAGGAAGAGAGTCAGAGCGAAGGGACAACACAAGCAGACATGGCAGTCAAAGAAGATCTGGCAAGTAGGCCATCTAAAATTTTCAAACATCAAGGAGTTGAGCACACAAGAAGACAGAGCAAGTAGGGAGCTCAAAGGTATGTATGACAAATCAATAGAGGAAATCCCTACACAAATAGTGATTTTCATCACTAAAAACCATTGTAAATATCATTTCGTATTTTTGTAGCTCCATTTTGTGCAAGCCAAGGAGTCCTTGAGCTTGAGGAGCTTTAGAAGTATCTACCTGCCAATTTTCATATTTTTTAGATCTCGTTTGAGCCCTCTAATAAGCCCTGGGACCTAATTTTTAACTAGGCCGGACACTAGGTCTGAACAGGGCCAAAGCTAGTCAATAACTATAAAAGGAGCTAGAGAGCTCATTTTTGAGGTTAGATTGTAATTGAAATGAACTTGTAAGAGCTTTTTGAAAGTAATCTAAAGAACTCCATTGATTCTCACTCTTTGTCTTGCCGTGTGTGCGCGTGTGTGCACGTGTGTGTGTATGTGTGTGCATGTCTGTGTGCTTCTCACTCATGCACTTGTGCCTCCACTTGCTCAAGGTCTTCATACCATCCTCACGTCTTCCGGGATTGACATTAAAGGAGGTGCTACCCATCATTGAGTTACACCAAATTTTGGCGCCGTTGCCGGGGATCGAGCTTTGAGGACGAGCGTGTGATGGTAAGACGTAGAGTTGACGCGTTGGAGTTGTAGGTAATTTCTTCACTTTCATCCATTTTCTTGTTTTTTCTACACCATCTTCATCACCATCATCATCATCACCATCTCCCACCTCCATCTCCATCATCGCAAAAAAATTTCAGTTTTTTGACTATATCTCCTTCCCCCTTTCATTTACCTCATTTCACTTGTGAGAGAGAGCGAGAGGGCGATATTGTGTGTTGTTTCTTGCATGTTTTTTGAGCATTCTGCAGGTTCTTGTTGTATCAACATCCCCAGCACTCTGCGCAGGTACAGAACTGTACGGTCCTGTCTCTGTGTCGCCGGGTTCTGTCAATCGCGACCGACAGAAAAGTTGCTCTATTTGCTAAACAAAGTGCATATCCATGACCTACAGGCCTAGAGCTTCCCAAAAATGTGTTTAGTTTTTTGAAATTCCACAGATTTCTGTCAATCGCGATTGCTCTGTCAATCGCGACCGACAAACCACGACGAACAGTTGCCGACGGCTCTGTCAATCGCGACGGACACCTCGATCGCAACCGACAGGGTCAACGACCGACACAGTCAACGACCGACACAGTCAACGACCGATTGACCACGACTGACGGATCATACGCGTGACATGTGTCAATCGCGATCGAGCCATCAATCGCGATCGACCAGTCAATCGCGACTGACAGCCCACGACGGCTCTGTCAATCGTGATCGACACAGTCAACGATTGTTTGACCACGACGGACAGACCCTCGCGACCGACCTGTCAATCGCGATCGACCCATCAATCGCGATCGACAGAGTCAACGACCCTTTGACCACGACTGATTGACTTTTCGAGCCACCTGTCAATCGCGATCGACACATCAATCGCGACTGACAGCCACGACGGACCTGTCAATCGCGATCGACACGTCAATCGCGACTGACCTGTCAATCGCGACCGACAGACTTTGCGAACACGTTAGAAGGGCAAATTAGGTCAAATTTTTTGGAAAAAATATTGGTCTCAATTTTGGCTAAGTGTGGGGCAAACACTAGGGTGTAGTATTGCATCGCGAGGCCGTGCCACAAGCAACTCGAGAATTCCTGTTTACCTGTTAGCCTGTTTTGAATCCTGTTTTAACTCCAAAACCCTGAACGGTCATAACTTTTTCATACGAAACCCTTTTTTTTTAGCTCTAGGGCTTGTCAGAAAGCTCGTGGCATATACTACACGCCCTCAACTGTTTTTTATAAGAATAATGCATTGATTTTCAGATAGGGTATTTTGAAGTTGACCATACCCAGGGGGAACAAAATTCAGGGATCCCTAGAATTATGTTCCATAAAACCAATGGGCTAATTGGTATTTGAGTTACATGAATGGAAGTGCTTGGGGTTGTCTTTTGAATTTAAGTCTTGAGCTAATCTTGGGCCTTTTACAGGTTCTTTGAGAGCATCGAAGGGTACGCAAAGCAAGAGTAAGTGCAGGCTTGGGAACACGCGTCCTGGGCACACCAGGGCAACAACACAAGGAAAGGACTTCAAGGTTGGAAAACCCGCAACACCCTCTGTCAATTTTTAGTGAGGCTAAGTGCGGGTAGTGTTAGAAGTAATTCCAGGCAACGATAGGCACGAGATAAATCAAAGACTATCTAAAGAAATCAAGTTCAAGTCAAGAGATAACCTGTGTGTGTGAACGACAACCTTAAAGGAAAAGAACCTAACGTGAAACGACCAAACTAAAGTGCGAAATTAAACTCAAGTATTCCTAACGACGTGATATCAGACAAGAGTATAAACACGATAATCAACATAAAAAGGGGATTAAGTAATTGATACAAAGGACTCAGAAACGTGGTTGTACCTGGGAAAATTGGGTTAATCAGTTAGGCATATGAACCTTAGATTAGGGCGACATCTAGTGAGGGATAGACAAAGCCTTAGGTCTTCAGAGGCTAGTGTCAATCACACTGCGAGGTCTTGGGCCCAGCAGTTGAGTCACCACTCGCATTACCCTAGCTCTGATACCAGTGAATCAGAGATGTCTCAAGGCATGGACAAACCTACGGGAAGTTCAAGAGTGCCATACTTGCACAGAGTAAAAGGCCCTTACAAAACGCAGTTGGAATACCTTAGGACCAACCGATTAGGTGCCAGCATCTATGAGGACGGCCTAGGAAGATCTGTGGTACAGATTAAGAATCTTGGTCAATCCATTGGACTAGAGCGCCCAGCTATCAAGTTCAAAAACGGAGCATACTTGGACAAAGAAGGAACCATATACGTAGTCACCAGTCACCCAGATAGGACGGACGAATCTGGAAATGTGATCTCAGAAGCGGACTTAGGGGACCTAGAGCAAGGAAACATGGGTACAGAACCTAGAACCCCTCGAGGCAAATCGGTTCTCACTAGGATTATCACACTAGAGTGGATTCCCCAGGATAATAAGAGCATAGATTTGCTCCTCAATCGAGAAACTGACGAAACCTTTTGGAGGTATAAATCTGATCAGCCAACTGATATAGGAACAATCATGATCTATGAGTTTAAGGATCCTGATAACCCAGGCAGAGTGACCTACTTAGATCACGCTTCGGAGAGGATCTTTGTGGTTACGGAAAATGATAGGCATGCTTACACTTGGAAGGGTGAATTCGTTTTCCCCCAACCAAGATCGAACGTGTCCTTTGGTCACACAGGAGCTGGAACCTCCCACGCTCACAGAACTCAAAGAGACAGACATAGAGAAAGGCCGGAGGTGAGCTTTGCCAACTTAGGGGGCAGAGAAAGAACGAGGACAGAAACAAATAGAGTAGAGCCTGAGGTACTTAGGGCTCACAGGAATCAAAGAAATGCGGATGAGTTCCCTCTACCCCGACCTAGAGAGCACACAAGGACTTTGAGACCAACTCAGCTAGTTAAGTCCATGAAAAATTACTTTGATGGCACAGGAGACCCATACGATCATGTGGCAGAGTTTAGGCAAGTCTTGAGAGCAGAACAAGTGGAGGACCTATTCACACAATATAATGCCTTTGGTCTAACCCTTAGGAACATAGCCCTTACGTGGTTCCAACCATTGAATGAGAGACAGTTTAGGAGCATAGACCAACTCCTGGAGGCTTTCGTTATTGAATTCTCTAAGAGTGGCATAAGACATAATACCTCCTCATTGATTCACAGCTTCAAGCAAACCCCTCAAGAGACCGTGAGACTTGCAGGACGAAGATTTAGGCAATATCTTGAAAGATGCCCTATTTCAGAGATACCCACACCAGCTAAGCAAGTGGCTTTATTCTTGGATGGATTGCTGAGTACAAAGTTAAGATCCTATGTGTACTTGAAGGACCCTAGGACCATAGAAGAGTTTGTACGCATGTGCATTGACATCGAGGATAACCTAGGGGAGGAGTTAGAGCTTTCCAAGATATACAAAGATTCAGATAGTGCCTCTAGCCTCTCTTCCACACAATCCACATCAATTGAGGAACTTGCAGAGAAAGTAGCTCAGAAATTAGGTGTCACTAGTAAACAGATCCCAAGGTTTGCCCCTGTGAAAAGATGCTACACTTGTGGTGGCGACCACATGGCGAATGTATGTCCCATTATGGCTCAACCCCAAGTAAATCTTAGTAGCCAGTACTGCACCATAGAACGGAGGTACACAAATCACACAGCACAAGACTGCCCATACAACAAGCAAGCAGTTAGGCAAACCTACCCTCAGCCATACCCTCAACAAGGCAGATACCAGAACCAATACCCACCACAACAGTATGCTAGGCCTCAACAAACCTACCAAACACAATACCAAGCCCAGCAAAGGCCTCAGCCTGTGTTAGCCCAACAACCTCCAGCTCCATCCAACGTGATCCCTGTAAAGTATGCAGCTGCAGAAGAAAACCTGAATAGAGCTATAGTCCCCGTAACGCCATTGCTTTCAGAAAGTGATCCCAGTGACCATAGCTTCAATTCTACACATGTTGATAGTCCCCAGGCTTATTATATGCAGTCTCCTGAACATGGTGAGTCTTACTATAGTGAAGAGCCAAATGAACCTAGTTGGGAATCAGATTACACAAATTTCATGTATGCAAACCCCAACCCTAGACCCCAACCTAGACAAGTAAGACCCCCATTCCCTAGAGGACCATGCTACAGATGTCAAGGAGATCATCTCATTCGCGACTGTCCCTTGCCTCCACCTACACAACCCTAGTCAGTAACGATCCAGGGCTATTGTCAAGAGTGTGGAAAGGAGCATCTCTTACGAGATTGCCCTAAGAATCCTAATAATATGCCAAAAATCACTCCTATTAACGTTATTGGGTTGGTGGTAGACTCCACAGGAAGTATGACATCCACCGCACCAGTACAGGTAGTGACTAGAGCTCCGGCATTGCAGGAGAACCAAGGGGTAAACCAGGATAAGAACCCAGAGGCTAGTGAAACCGAGAGCATGACAAAGAAAAGGACTAGAGCGTGGAAAGATAGTCGGGAAAGAATGAAAAGACAATGGGCTAAAAAGATGAGTGAACTTGAGGAAAGCATAAGAGAAACCAAAGCCAAGATAACTGAACTCACATCTCAAACTCCCTCTCACACTATCCCACCACCACCATTCCCATCTCCATCCGACCCGCCACCTTCCAACCCACCTCATACGATTCCACCACCCCCTAGAGTAGGATCAGTATTAGCTGATCCCCCTCTTGAAGACATAGAAATGATGCTTAAAGCATATCAGGCCAGAATCCAAGAAGGGCCGAATGTAACGGATCATGACAAGTGTTACCTTAGAACTGACCTAGAGATAGAAAGAACCAAGCTTTGTGCAAAAATGGTCGCATTGGCTCAGACTATGTTAGAGGGCATAATTGCAAGATCTACCAAGGAAGAAAAAAATCAAGAAAGAGATAAAGCAAGCAAAAACATGACCCATCCCCCATCAAAAGCTTACGTGCCCAATTCCACTGAACCAGACAACCCCCCCCCCTAGAAAGAATAGAGAATCCAATGGCACAATCACAAAAGGAACTCGCCTCTCAACACCATGACAAGGCCAGTGAAAGAGCAGGTCTTCCTACCCAGAAAGCCTATGTGCCTGAGGCCTACGTGCCTAACTCTACGGAGCCAGACACCTCTTCTTCTATGAATCAATACACACCAGAATTCTTGCAAGAGATTCAAGAAGAGAAATGGCTAAAGAGGGTGAATTTCCTCCTCCCATTGAACTGGTGGATGATACACACGATCAATTCCCACATACCTTCCTTCCATTTATGGAGAGCAGGAGAGTGCCCAATCTCAAGAAAGATTAGACTTCGAGTCTAATTCTCTACAAGAACTTCCCCATTTCACAGGCCCATGGGAAGCAATGTCCACCTGTATGAGAGCACCTACAGTCATGGTAAGAAACGAAGATTCAGCCATACCTAGGAACACAGAGGTAGTGAAGAACACCAAAGTGCAGTGCAATCTCACTTTGGAAGAGCTGCTTAAGATTAGACCAGAAGTGTGGAAACATGTAGCCAATCAAGTGCCCGAGATAGCAAAACCTCGTTCCCAGGTAGGATCACATAGGAAAGTGCCAGAGATACCCTTGGATAAGATAGGAGATATGTGTGAAGGTGAAGAAGGGAACACCTATCTTCCCATTACCTACCAGGAGTACACCACCAAGGCAATTTTGGACTCGGGTGCAGGAGTTGCAATTGCCACCACTTCCCTATGGAAGCGTTGGGGCAAGTCAGCACTCAGGCCAACGAGAATGAAATTGCAGATGGCCTATGGGCATATTGAAAGGCCCTTAGGATTGCTAGAAGGAATAACTCTCACCACCTGTGGTGTCGAGTTCGAGCATACCTTTGCCATATGTGATTTTAGCAAGAACCATGCCTATGAAATGATCTTGGGACGACCTTTTATGCGACAGTTGCAAGTGGTACAGGATTGGGGAACCAACTCCTTGTACCTTCAACACTTAGGTGTTACGACCAAAGTGAATCTCAAAGATTACTCTCATAGAGATGTTCCCCCTATCCAATGGAATCCCTTCCATAGAGCCAAAGATGATACGGAATTTGTGCATTCCATAGGATCAGGATCCTATGGATGCATGAAGACACTCACTTATGGATGTGTAAGGTAGCAGTAGAGGAAGAGAAGAGAAAAAAAGCCAGAGAAATAGGTGCAAACGAAACATATAGACCCATTCAAGACCCAGCCTATGCACCTGTAGTTTTTCCAGACGAAGAATTCGAACCCCACGGCTGGGCAGAAATTCTAGCAACCATGGATGTAGCCATCAATGAAGAACAATGGACACCTCACTGTGATGAGGATGGCTATGACATTTCAGTCTTCTCCATAGAGCCAATCATGGGAGAGGCAGTTCTAGAAGAATGCGAACCTAGCCCTGATGCAATTGAGGATGCAAGTGACTCCGATCTAGAGTCAATCATTATGGACCCACCTTTTGCATCAGATGAAGAATACTTCCATGAAGTAGAATTTCAACCCCAGAGGCATGGAGAGCTTACAAATGATGTAAGATTAGCCACACATGTGACCCCGAAGGAAGAAGGAAAGAAACAAAAGAAGAGAGAAGTCTCACCAGAAGAGGAAGAATCTTTGTTTGAGGTCCCGGAAAATTTTAAGAAGTATGAGAAAGACGACAGGAGAGTTATGATAAGAATGCCTAAACGAGAGGCACAATCAGGAGAGGCCTATGATAACAAAGAAACCACCAAGAAAATAGTAGTGGCCCTAGAAGAAGGAGAGGAGAGATGCACGTACATAGGCCATGACCTAACAAAGGAAGAAGAGCATGCATTAATAGCCTTGCTAAGAGAATACAGAGATGTATTCGCTTGGAGTTACAAGGATTTGAAAGGTGTTGACCCTGACATATGCTCACACACTATCCCCATGACCTCAGATGCTAAACCCTCTAAGCAAAAGCCCTATACATATAACGATAATTACGTTGCCAAGATTAAAGAGGAGATAGATAGATTGGTTGAAGCTGGATTTATCTATGAAATTGAGCACACTGAGTGGGTATCCCCCATCGTAGTGGTGCCCAAAAAGACTGGTAAATTATGTGTATGCATTAACTTAAAGAAGGTCAATGCAGCCACAATCCGAGATAACTATCCGCTTCCCATCACAGAACATCTCTTAGAAAGAGTGGCAGGCAAGGAAGTGTACAGCTTCCTTGATGGATTTTCGGGTTACAATCAAGTAGCCATAGCTCTAGAGGATCAACATAAGACAGCATTTGCCACTGAATGGGGTATATTTGCCTTTCGTGTAATGCCATTTGGGCTTACCAATGCACCAGCTACCTTCCAGAGACTAATGTGCCATGTATTTAAGGAGTTCCTGAGGAAAAACTTAGAAGTCTATGTTGATGACCTTTGTGCTCATTCCAATATCAGACAAACCCATATTCCTGAACTGAGACAAATCGTTGACAAATGTAGAGAATATCAAGTGTGCCTAAACCCAGAAAAGTGCGTTTTCATGGTCAGGCAAGGCAAGATTCTAGGGCACATAGTGTCAAAGAATGGCATATCTACTGACGAAGAGAAAGTGAGAGCCATAGCAGAGCTACCTAGGCCAAGGAATGTCAAGGAAGTACAAGCTTTCATGGGACATTGTGGTTACTACCGTCGGTTCATTCACATGTATGCTGTCATTGCAAAGCCCATGTACGGACTTCTGACAAACTTTGAGTGGACTGAGGAATGTGAGAATTCCTTCAATGATCTTAAACGAAGATTATGTTCAGCACCAATCTTGACCACACCAGATTGGAATAAGCCATTTCATGTTCATGTGGATGCATCCAATTATGCTATTGGGTGTGTACTCGCGCAACCTACTGGTGAAGGTAATATGGATCTTCCAATTGCCTATGCTAGTAGACAATTGAATGCAGCTGAACGAAATTATACCACTACAGAGAGAGAGGGATTAGGCATGGTATATGCAGTTAAGAAATTTAGACACTATCTGCTTGCAAACAAGTTTAAATTTTTTACTGACCACCAAGCATTGTTATATCTCGTGAACAAGCCATGCAATACAGGAAGATTAGTAAGATGGTTTCTCTTACTAATGGAATATGATTTCGAGGTTGTGGTAAGGAAAGGGAGGACTCATTTGAGAGCAGATCACCTTTCTAGGCTCACATCGGGAGAAGCCCCACAAGGAGTATCAGATGATCTTCCTGATGCTTACTTGTTTAATTTGGAAGTTGTACCGCAGTGGGCTAAGCCATTAGTGCCAGTATTGACATACGGGCCTAACCACCCAATAATAGCCACACAGGACATTGAGGTAGTTAAAGCCCAAAAGTATCACATCATGGCAGGAAGTATGTACAAGCACACAGATCAAGGAATCTTGGCTTGTTGTGTGGAAGAGGATGAGTACGCTAAATGGTTGCATTTAGAACATGTAGGCGCATTAGAGCAACACTACTCAAAGCAACGAACCTTACAGACACTAAGGAGACTAGGAGTACATTGGCCAACTATGGAAGCTGATGTCCAAAAGTTGTGCAAGGAATGCCCAATCTGCTACACTAAACCACCTGTGGAACATGCCACTCTTTATCAAGTGTACATAGTGCCAGATTGGAGTGAACCACTAGTATCCTTCCTGAGGACGAGAACATTCCCTCGAGACATGACTCTGGCTAGGAAAAGGAGTTTAGAACAAGAAGCCCAGGATTACTCACTCATTGGTGATAATCTCTACAAGCGTGGTAAGGATGGTTACCTGAGACTATGTGTCCATGAGAGTGAGTATCTCAAGATCTTGGACACTGCTCACCAAGGTGTAGCAGGAGGACACTTTGGACCAGATCGGGTGATCAAGGCAATACTATTTGCGGGCTTCTGGTGGCCGACCCTTCACATGGATGCACATACCTATGTGAAACGCTGTGATGTCTGTCAGAGAACTCAATATCCTATACGTAAAGATGAGATGCCACTGAAACCTATGATGGGTGGACGTGCATTCTCTAAGTGGGGAATAGACTTCGTAGGTCCTATTAATCCCCCAGCTAAGGGTTCCCATGCAGAATATATCATTGTTGTGACAGACTATCTAACAAAGTGGGTAGAGGTAAAAGCCACAAAGAAGAACGATGCTCAAACAACAGCTAAGTTTTTATTTGAGAATGTGTTCACTAGATACGGGCTACCTATAGAGCTAGTTAGTGATAGAGGCACTCACTTCTTGAATGAAGTTATTGAAAATCTGCTCCAAGAATTCTTGGTAGTGCATAAGAAGTCTGCCCCCTATCACCCTCAAGCAAATGGCCAGGCTGAGAGCATAAACAAGATCTTATGCAATGTACTAACGAAATTGGTGAACAATAAACGCTCTGATTGGGACAAACAGCTACACCATGCTGTTTGGGCATACCGAGCTGCCTACAAAACGGTACTCCAAGCCACTCCCTTTCAAATGGTGTTTGGTCAAAATGCTGTGCTACCTTTAGACTTTTTGATACCTACATTGAAAGTGGCACAAGAGCATGAATGGACGGGTCATGAACTCTCCTCTAGACTTTTTGACCTTGAATGATTAGGAGAAACAAGACTGAGGGCAACTGCAGGGATATATGTAGCAAAGAAATGACAGAAGGCATACTTTGATGCCCACGTTAAGGATAAGGGTTTAAAGGCAGGCGACTTAGTTTTAGTCTACACACTGAAGCAACATGCGAGGAAACTGGAGAAGAGAGGCTACGGACCCATGATCATTAACAGAATCTCAACAAGTGGAGCAGTGCAACTAGCCACATTAGAAGGCGATGTTCTCCCAAGTTATATCAGCGGATGCAGAGTCAAGTTGTATCAGGAACCTCTCACAGAGGAAATGCTAAGTCGACTCAATACTGCTAAGAAACGCAAAGAGGAAGAAAAGCGAATTCGAGAAGAAGCTCAAGCAGAAGCCCTAGAGCGCATACGGAGAATGAAATTAAGAAGACAAGGTAGAGAGCACCCTAAGCAAGATGCATATGCAGATCAAGGATATGACGTGGCTATGTGTGAAGTTTCAGGTGTTAGCTCACATAGGATAACTGATCGACGTCCTTTCATAACCTTAGATATAGGACAAGGAAAGAGTGCAAGGACTGTAAGAGCCTTGATTGACTCAAGTGCAGCCACTCGTGCTGTTAAACTGTCTTACTGTCAAGAGTTGCAATTAACTGTCAATCCTGTGGAAGCATATCTCATAGGATTGGGAGGCGTGGAAACCCCTTGCATGGGTGAGGTGGAACTTCCCCTCTATATTCATGATGAGGCAATGACAGTTAAAGTACTAGTATGTCAAGATGAGGACCTCACTGAACCCCTTGTCTTGGGTCAAGACTGGATCTATGACCAAGCAGTCAACTTAAACCTAAGAAGTGGACTTCTTCAGGTATGGGTGAATCAAACTAGAATTACAATTGAGTTAAATAATGGAGCACTCAAGGAACTAGGAAAGGCACAGACTCCTGGTCCCTCCAGGGGTACACATGAAGTTGACCATGCTGTTCTTGTCCAAGGCTATGTGATACAGAAGAACGAAGATCTCAAAGAAGGAGTCAGAACCACAATGGAACTCCCTTCTTTTCCAAAGGCCAGAAGGAGGCAGCAACTAAGGGCAGATCAATCACTGAAGACTCTCCAGGCGAGAGACCAAAAGAACGCGCGAAGCAGAACAACTCAGCCGATGAAACAAATGTGGGTGCGGAAAGACGAGCTGCTGACCGTAACTAAGTCGCAACAATGGTCTCAACTTCCTATTAGTAATCAACGACTTGATGCTAATAAGAGGACTCCTAAAACCTCTGTTGAGAAAGTGAAATCCATTTGGGTACCCAAGAAGTCGATGAAGGCTGACCCACAATCAAGACAAATTTGGGTGCCTAAGGCTTGCTTGCGGGCTCAACTATTCCCACACAATTCACATCATACCCGACAGGGTTCACTCGCTCAAGCAGCCGCCACCCACTCTTGTCTGATACACTCGAACACACTGCCACCTAGAAGCACGCACAGACTCACTCGTAAATGGGTCCCAATGACACAACAACTCCCAGCAGAATTACTCATGCAACCCTCCCGAATCTCCACAAAACCAAGACCAAAAGCCATTCATGGTGTTTGGCAACCTAAGACTTGTAATAAAACCCCCGACCCCAATCTGTAAATTCATCTCCACTTACTAACTGCATTAGTCAGACAGTGCATCTTTCCATCTAGCTCCTAGGACTATCCAGGCATTAACTACACACACTGTCATCGTGCACTTACTAACCACTGACTCATCATCTACCTCATGTTAATGTTGTAACGGGGACAACAACGGGTTTATTCTGTCCATTACGATGTTAACACCTGGTTGTATATTCTCACAGAACCAACAAGCAAGTAGGGCCATGGCAGAAGCCGGAGGTGCCAGTTCTCACGCCGGATCCAGCGCACAGATTGTGGATATAGAAACACTCCTCCTCGAACCACATCTCACCGAAAGACCGCAAGAACTTCAAGCTGTGCATGTACTCCCAGTTCAGGATCCTCCCCAGGGGCACACCTCTCAAGTGGGCAAACACGCTCATTGGTTCAGTGATGTTGCAGGACCATTGGGTGATGGAACCTATTTTTGGGAAGCTGAATTGGAGTTTAATGGTAAATGGGGACGCTACCATTTTTGCATGCGCGAATTTGAGAGCTATCAGAATGCCGAAGTCATGCGTTCAGTATGGACCAAAGCTGGCCTGGACAGTTATTTTAGGGCCCACTTACCGAAGCCAGATTTCTTACGTTGTTCTTATCTTATCAGTACCATCACTCCTAGCAGGGCCAAGGGAGGCGACATCACTTTTGTCTTACCCTCACTATTGTCGGGCCACGAACTTAAAAGATTCAAACTGACCCTCAATCTGGTACGAGAAGCATTGGGCATGTATGGTATGCACATTCCTACTGAAAAGGAAACAATGGTTCCAGGCAGAATGAAACATAAAGATCTCAACAAGTTGAAGGATATGGTAGCAATGACACCGACCATCGCTCTTCACCTACGGACCGTCATGCAGCATTTTGCTTTCCCCGCCCAGGAAAGATTCACCATGCCCCCAAAGAAGATATGGTTTAGCTTGTATTTGGTAGAGACAGAAAACCTCCCTATCAACGTACCACATTGGATCATAGATCAGATCCACCTAGCCCATCAACGGTGGAACAAGAAGCAGAAAAATGTGCTCCACGGGTGTTGTGCTCTGACCAAGATAATCTATCGATGTCTAGCCTATGACGTGCCTATTCAGCGGGCACTCGTATGGTCCCGAGCCCAAGAATTCCAGAGAAGGCTATCAGCGGCAGGTCCTCCATCCAAGAAGATGAGAGGGGGAGTCCAATTACCCTGCGCTCAACCAAGGGGAGCCACCACTACACCAGAGATTACCCCTCCCCAGACATGACGCATTAGACCATTCACCATTCGACTACCAAGACCAAGTACAGAGGGACCCAATCTGGTGTTTCCACCCATCCCATCGGACTTGGAATTCCCACAGGGCTTTACTCTCAATGATCTCACTGATGAAGAAGTGGCTAGACTAATCTACGATTCTAATCTCGAAACGGAAACAGAGCGAGCTCAGGAACCACAAACCCATACAACAATGTCAGCCCCCACCCAACCGCAAGTTGTAGAAGTCGACGTCGATGAACAAGAGACCGAACAAGGGGAAGAAGCCTACGAAGAACAAGAGTATGATGAACTTTCAGAGTTAGCAAGTGCCCCCGCATATTCGGCAAAAATAAAAAGACTATATCGAACCATGCAGCTAGTTCAAGAACAGCATAAAATGTCACTTGAAGCAGGCAAGAAACTTATGAACCAATTGCTGGCAGAGGAAGGTGTGGATGATATGTTCATCGAGTCCATCAACCTACATGTAGATGCAGTAGGATTGGATGAGGCCATTCATGAGGCAATGGCCTACATTCACCGATTTGAGAAAGGAGTTCCCGCCCGTCCCATGAGATCCGGGAAACAAATTCATACCAATGTATCAGCACCAGGAGATACAACGCAAACAGACGAACATCAGGAAGCACCACTGTCATCACCCTCCCCACCCCTCACCACACAACTCACTCCACCACGTGACACTATCGCCGCCACGTCCAATATCACCACAATCGTCATGGGAATTCCACTCTCTTCGGGAATCCAATTCGGCGGTGTCACTATGCCCACCTTCACCACTCTCTTCACTAACGTCACAGCCACCCCACCCACGGTCCCCATCTACACGGTCACTCAAACATTTGACACTATGGAAACATCTCTTGCCACAGCACCACTCCCTTCCCCCATGCAACCTCCGTCCCCCATACCCCCTCTACCCACATCTCCACTTGACTCCACATCATTCACAACTCCCTTTCCCGTCCCCATTCCCCCTGCATCTACATCTCTCCCTGCACCATTTAATGTAAATAGTATATTTCTAGCTTTAAATCAATGTGTCTATCAACTTCAGAACGAGTATCGAGCTCTCGACGATCGTTATCATCAAGTGATCTCTACCAATCAGAAACTTCAGAGCCGCCTCATAGCGATCGAGGACGAAAATGCAGAACTCAACCAACGTTACACCACGCTCGAACACGCCCACCAAACACTCCTGGAAACTCCCCAACCATCAGAACAGCCGGACACCAAACAACTTGAGGCCTTGCTAGAAGTATACCAAGCTGATAATCTCAGAGTCCGGCGTAACTTGGCACTCCTCTGAAAACACATGGCCACCGCCCTTGAAGAGAACAAGAGACTGCAGCAGCAAAATGAAGCAAATCTAGAAGCAGCAATGGAAGGCTCTCCCCACGAAATTGATCCAGAGCAGTTTAAAGTCGTACCCTCAGAGACAATGAAGACCATCTTGGAAAGCTATGCGGATCTATTAGATGCTCATGATGAGTTGGAAAGGGAACGTGATGAGCTACGCGGCAAGCTCAAGGACCAGGAGGCTCCAACCAAGGTAATAGAACCGGCCTCGACTTCAGAGGAAGTGAAGGCATTGACAGAACAGGTGGTTGAGCTTCAGAAAAAGTTACTAGAGTATGAAAGGCAACCCTCTCCAGTTATAGAACCTGAGCCAGAAGACTTGGTTCCCATTGAGGTAGATGATTCGTACGAGGAACCATACGTTCCTATGCCAATGCCAGGCGGGCAACAAACCTCAGAGGGAATGGATACCTTAGAAGTGGAAGCACCTGAATGGCTTCAGTCATTAGAGAAGACAACGAACACCCACGATGAACGAGTAGCAATACAGATCCAATCATTAGCCAAATTAGAAGACACTGTCATCAAGTCCGAGTATTTCAGACGTATGTCCCATCACAGGTGGATAGGGACCAATGATGATCAATATGTGCCATATTGCATATTATTGGCTGATTACAACGCAGAGATCCAACGACAATGTGGGAAAGCCCCCACCTTTGCCACCCAGTTTGGCCCCGATGATATACCCGAGAGTGCGAAAAGAGGATCTATTCATCAACCCACTTGGAGGATCCGTCTCTTGGAGACTTATCCTGAAATGGTACGAACCTGGAATAACATGCCCCTCTTTATTAAGTACAATCCTTGTTATGCCCCAGTCCTACGAAGACGCACATGGCCCGAATTCACCATTACTGTCAAGAACATCAAAGGTTGTGCCAAGTGGCTAAATTATGTTTATCTAGCACCTCCACGAGGACCTCCCACTGTAAATTACATGATTTCTACTATCAGACACTGGAGCACTCGACTATGCAATACACCCGATGTGATGGCACAAATGTGTATGAAAATATTTGAATTAATGCTGATCACATTCAGGACATTTAAAAACATTAAGGATCCCCACTTCTCAGGAGCAGGCTTCGTTACAGGCAACCAAGACCTAATTTACGACATGAGCACCACCCCATCAATAGAAGTAATATATACTTGGCACGCCAGAATAAAGTACCTCCCAGCTTGTTTTAAACAGACTTTCGAGGAGATGTTCATAACAGGATTCTGGGAATATCACTCAGAAATTTTTGTACCTAGGCCTTCACATCTCCTCCACTTATTTGCTGTAGAGAGAACCATACATTCAGAACAACTGCAGGTGCCACACCCGGACGTACCAGGACCAGTGAATTGGGACGCATTATTAACAGATTTAGCACGGGGGCTCAGATTAGAAGAACATCACCTCGCCTTCGACGTCGTCCAATACTACGTTCAACGAACATCTAGACAAGGGTCTGTCAGGGGCGACAGACGCGAGAGTGGGGGGGGTGTTGGCAGCAGTCAGGGAACTGAAGGAGCCACAAGACGAAGAGAGTCAGAGCGAAGGGACAGCACAAGCAGACATGGCAGTCAAAGAACATCTGGCAAGTAGGCCATCTAAATTTTTCAGACATCAAGGAGTTGAGCACACAAGAAGACAGAGCAAGTAGGGAGCTCAAAGGTATGTATGACAAATCAATAGAGGAAATCCCTACACAAATAGTGATTTTCATCACTAAAAACCATTGTAAATATCATTTCGTATTTTTGTAGCTCCATTTTGTGCAAGCCAAGGAGTCCTTGAGCTTGAGGAGCTTTAGAAGTATCTACCTGCCAATTTTCATATTTTTTAGATCTCGTTTGAGCCCTCTAATAAGCCCTGGAACCTAATTTTTAACTAGGCCGGACACTAGGTCTGAACAGGGCCAAAGCTAGTCAATAACTATAAAAGGAGCTAGAGAGCTCATTTTTGAGGTTAGATTGTAATTGAAATGAACTTGTAAGAGCTTTTTGAAAGTAATCTAAAGAACTCCATTGATTCTCACTCTTTGTCTTGCCGTGTGTGCGTGTGTGTGTGTGTATGTGTGTGCATGTTTGTGTGCTTCTCACTCACGCACTTGTGCCTCCACTTGCTCGAGGTCTTCATACCATCCTTACGTCTTCCCGGATTGACATTAAAGGAGGTGCTACTCATCATTGAGCTACATTGGGCATTGAGTTTATACATACAGAAACAGGTATATGGATGTCGCAAAGGCAATATGCCTTGAATATGCTGCAAAAGTATGGTATGGCTGATTGTAAGCCAATTTCTATGCCTTTAGATCAGAATTGAAAATTGGATACTACATCAGGTGAAGCATTGGAAAATGCTACTATGTACAGGAAAATTGTGGGAAGTCTTATATATCTTACAATTACAAGGCCTGATTTAAGCTACATTGTTGGACTTGAAAGTCAGTTTATGCAGGTTCCCAGGAAGCCACATTTGGATGCTCTGAGGCGCACTCTACGTTATGTGAGTGCTACTTTGGATTATGCATTGTTTTATGAAGCTGGTGTAGATTTGCAGGTTCATGGATACACCCATGCAGATTGGGCTAGTAGTACTCCAGATAGAAGATCTACTAGTGGCTTTCTTTTCTCACTTGGAGGTGCAGCTATTACATGGAGCAGTAAGAAGCAACCCACTGTTGCTTTGTCGAGTACAGAGGCTGAGTATAGAGGTGCTGCAATGGTAGCATGTGAGGCATCATGGCTGGAGATATTACTTGCAGATTTAGGTGTGGAAGTGCAAAAGCCTATCACTATCTATTGTGATAATCTTAGCAGCATACAGTTAGCACGGAACCCTGTTTTCCATGCTAGAACAAAGCATATCGAGGTGCATTATCACTTCATCAGAGAGAAGGTATTAGCAGGTGATATTGATCTTGTTTATGTGAGAACGGATGAGCAGGTTGCTGATATTTTCACCAAAGCACTTGGAGCTGAGAAGTTGAAGAAGTTTTGGGAGATGCTTGGATTATAGGATATGGCGTTGAGCTTGAGGGGGAGTGTTGAGATATCAAGCTCAACATGTGATGATCCAGGATGACATGTACCAGTTTTTTGTTTCTCTGACATGTATAGTGGTCACGCTGGTATATGTCAGGGATACTTCATTGAGCTTTATTAGATTTATCTACCGAGAGTGATGGCACATTTGTTTCTTGCCAGCTCACTCATTTGCGGACATTAGGTTTTTCCTTATGTAGTGATCTTTATATATTGCACTTGTTGTATTCTTGTTTTTAGGTCATTCTTGAACATTCCTTTTATGTAATAGAAGAAGAAGAAGAAGAAGATCATTCTTCCTTTGCCTCAATCTGTGTGTGTGCTTCTCCTTGAGAGTGAGAGTGTGTAACATAATCCTGGTAGGAGATGGTTGAACCACACTCTAAGAGAGAGGATTAGGAAGTAATCCTCAACCATGGCTTTTGGGGCAAGTGGTTAGCCCATCACATTCCTAACCAAGAGGCTGTGAGTTCAATTCCTTACATTGGTATCAGAGCCTAGGAAGTAGGCTTGGGAAGGGTGGAATGACCCAGTGGCCTCTAAAAAAGGCGCTTGGGCACTCTACCATGTGAAAGGGTAGGAATTGTGGAAGGCGCGCGCGTCGGTTTCAAGGATGGACCTTACAATGATTGGGGTGTATCTCTCAATCCGTAGGTCGGATTGAGGCGTGTAATATACCGTTGGAAAGCTCTTGGAACGAACTTTCCAATGAACTAGCTTGGAAGTGTGAATTCCTTGGAAATCCTTGGGTGGCACTTGATTGAGTGTTCAAGATACCAAGCATGGGTGAGAACAAGGTTCAAGACTGAGGTTGAGAACAAGGGCTCGAGACACCAAGGTTGCGAACAAGAAGGTTCAAGACACCAAGGTTGAGAGCAAGGGTTCGAGAGACCAAGGTTGCGATCAAGGTTCAAGAAACTGTGCGAGGTTGAGGAACATCAATTCAAGGGCACCTAGGGAGTTCAAGGGACTGATCACCGAGGCTAGAGGGATATAAGAGTAGATCATTGAGGACAATGATCGACCAAGGGGGGAAGAATGTAACATAATCCTGGTAGGAGATGGTTGAACCACACTCTAAGAGAGAGGATTAGGAAGTAATCCTCAACCATGGCTTTTGGGGCAAGTGGTTAGCCCATCACATTCCTAACCAAGAGGCTGTGAGTTCAATTCCTTACAGAGTGTGTGTGTGAGCTCTCTTCCTTATCTCCTTCCTCGTGACACTTGTGGGGTAGAGTTTGAACACACCTTTGCTATATGTGACTTTGGCAAGAATAATGTCTATGAGATGATCCTAGGAAGTCCCTTGCTACGACAAATGCAAATAGTAGAGGATTGGGGAACCACCTCCTTGTACTTACAGCACTTAGGGATCACTACCAAAGTAAATCTAAAAGATTAAACCTTCATAGATGTACCACCCCTATTGTGGAACCCTATCCACAAGGCACCAGAAGATTCAATCTCTATGCATTTTGAAAGTTCTTCTAATCCATCTTGGATGCATGAAGACACTCACCTCTGGATGTGCAAAGCCGTAGAGGAAGAGGAAAAACACTTAAAGGCGAGGGAAGAAGGAACTTCTCAAGGAGATAGATTGATTAGAGACCCAGCCTACACTCTGATGATCTTTCCAGATGAGGAATTCAAGCCTCATGGTTGAGCAAAAATCTTAGCCACCATGGACATTGTTGTCAATGAAGAACAATGGACACCTCATTGTGATGAGGAAGGGTATAATATTTCAGTGTTCATGTGTGAGCCCTTGCTAGAAGAGTGTGACCCTAGCAATGTCATAGAAGAAGAAGAGGATGATGATGATCTAGAGTCCATTGTGATGGATAGTTGCTTTAAAAAAGAAAAGTACTATCTAGAAGATGTAGGTGTATTTAAGTAAAAGGAAGAAGAAACTCTCACAAGCATTAAAACTGTAAATTCAAGGGAGGAAAGTGAAGGTAATCAAAAGAAAAAGAAAAGAAAAGTAGTGAAACAAGAAGAGGAGGAATCATTGTTTGAAGTACCAAAAAATTTCAAGAAATATGAAGTTGAAGGCCAAAAAAAATTGGTACGAATGCCTAAGAGAGAGGCCACCATAGGAGAAGCATATGATAATAAAGAAAAGAACAAAAAAATTGTTGTAGCCATTGAGGAGAACAAAGAGAGATGTACATACATAGGAGAAGACCTAAGTGCAAAAGAAGAAGTAGAGCTTGTACCTCTATTAAGGGAATATAGGGATGTGTTTGTGTGGCACTATAGAGACTTGAAGGGAGTAGATCCGAAAATTTTCTCTCATATGATCCCCATGATTGTTGACGCCATGCCCACCAAACACAAGCCCTACACATATAATGACACTTATGCAACAAAAAAAAAGAAGAAATTGGTAGGTTGATTGAAGTTCGATTTATCTATGAAATTGAGTATAATGAATGGGTGTCTAGTGGTGCCCAAGAAGAATGGAAAATTTCAAGTGTTTATTAACCTTAAAAAAGATAATGCCACTACGATTAGAGATAGCTATCCACTTCCAATCACCAAACATTTATTGGAGTGTGTTGCAGGTAAGGAAGTTTATAGCTTCCTTGATGGATTTTCATGTTACAAGCAAGTAGCCATTTCCCCAGAAGATCAATACAAAATGGATTTTGCCATAGACTGGGGAATCTTTGCATTCCGTGTGATGCCATTTGGGCTCACCAATGCAACTGCAACATTCCAAAGGCTCATGTGTCATGTGTTCAAAGAGTTCTTGCGAAAGAGCTTAGAAGTATATGTGGATGATTTACGTGCTCATTCCCAAGAAAGAAGATACCACATCCCAGAGTTCAGACAAATCTTCAACAAGTGTAGAGAATATTGGGTTTGTCTGAACCCACAAAAGTGTGTTTTCATGGTACGACAAGGTAAAATCTTAGGTCATATTGTTTCTAAGAACAAAATGTCTACAGATGAGGACAAAGTTGGAGCCATACTGGAGTTGCCAAGGCCAAGGAATGTTAAATATGTACAAGCCTTTATGGGCCATTGTGGATATTACCCCAGGCTTATCCACATGTATGCAATCATCACTAAATCTCTTTATGCCTTGTGGAAAAACTTTGAGTGGAATGATGAATGTGAGAATTCCTTCAATGAGTTGAAAAGACGTTTGTGCACATCACCAATACTAACCACCCTTGATTGGAATAAACCATTTCATGTCCATGTGGATGCATCCAATCACACCATAGGATGTGTGTTAGCACAACCCACAGGTGAAGGAAATCTAGATTTACTTATAGCATACGCTAGTCGATAGTTAAACATAGCTGAACAAAACTATACCACAATCAAGCAAGAAGGCTTAGGCATGGCATATGTTGTGAAGAATTTTAGGCACTATCTATTGGCCAATAAGTTCAAGTTTTTCACAGATCATCAGGCTTTATTATATTTGGTCAATAAACCTTGCAATACAAGATGCGTGTTAAGATGGTTTCTCTTACTAATGGAATACGATTTTGAAGTTGTTTTTAGGAAAGGTAGAACCCACCTCAGGGTAGATCACCTTTCTCTCATCACTTCAGGAGAGTCACCGTAGGGAGTGCCTAATGAATTACTTTAATCTTATCTATTCAATTTAGAAGGTGTTCCTAAATGGGCAAATAAGTTGGTACTTTTCCTAACCTTAAGATCCGCAAATAAGAATGTGAGACAGAACAAAGAAGAAATTGTAAAATCACAAAACTATCAAATATTGGTAGGAAGTATGTACAAACAAGATACCGAGGGTGTATTAGCTTTTTGTGTTGAGGACGATGAACATAGCAATTGGTTGAAACAAGCACATGAAGGATTGCTAGAAATGACTACTCTAAACAATGAATATTGCAAAATCTAAAATGTTTAGGAGTGTACTGGCCAAGTATGAACAAAGAAACACATGAATCGAATAAGAATTGTCGACTGTGCTAGGAAAAACCCCCAGTGGAGCATGCTACCCTTTATCATGTGTTGTTAATTCTAGATTGGAGTGCTCCATTGGTAGAATTTATGAGATCGAGAACACTACCCAATGAGGCTAGCCTAGCAAGAAAACGGAGCATGGATCAAGGGGCTCAGGACTATGCTTTGAATGTAGACAACCTATACCAAAGAGGAAAAGATGGTTACTTAAGACTCTGCATTCACGAATCAGATTATTTGAAAGTCTTCGAAACTGCACATAGTGGTGTTTTAGGCAGACAATTTGCTCCTAACTGAGTAAGTAAGACCATTCTATTCTGAGGACTTTGGTGGCCCACTCTTCATATGGATGCACATACTAATGTGAAGAAATGTGACACATGCCAGCATGCACAATATCTGATTAGAAAGGATGAGATGCCCTTGAGGAAAATGATGGGAGGACATGCATTCTCGAAGTGGGATATAGGCTTAGTAGGTCCCACTAACCCCCCAGCTACAAACTCCCATGCAGAGTACATTATTGTAGCCACATATTACCTTAAAAAGTGGGTAGAAGTCAAGGCCACAACAAAGAATGATGTTCAAATGATAGCTAAGTTCTTATTTGAGAATGTGTTCACGAGATATGGACTACCAATAGAATTTGTGAGTGATAGAGGTACTCACTTCTTGAATGAAGTCATTGAAAACCTTCTCCAAGAATTCTTGGTGATACATAAGAAGTCTACCCCCTATAAAATCTCTGATTGGGATAAAAAACTTCATCATGCTATTTTGGCTTATTGAGTTGCCTACAAAATAGTGCTCAATGCCACCCCATTTCATGTGATCTTCGGACAGAATGTTGTGCTACCATTGGACTTCCTAATCCCATCTTTAAAAGTAGCACAAGAGCACGAATGTAATGGACACGATTTGTCCTTTAGGATCTTTGTTTACCCTCTTAGTCCAAGGGAAAGTGTCTCACACACACTTATGTTTTGCCTAATTTCCTTGCACTTTGTCACCTTCTTTTTTCTCCAAGTTCATAATTTCACTCCAATGTATCGGTGAAGGAGATGGGAAAATACATGCGCAATCAGATATCCAACTCTCGTGGCTTCTTCTCGCCACCTCCCTCTTGGTTTCCCTCCTAGTCTCACATGCACACACACTTAAATAGTTACTCACATATTCATGCAAGCACTCACCGGAACCACCAGCGTCAGAAAGTCTGACCCACTTGCGCAATCTCACTCTATTGCTGATGTTTCATAATCAATTCAATTAGCTTCAGCATGTATATAGCACCGATCATTTGAATGAACTCACATTGATATCTCTCATTTCAAAGGTATCCACAATGATCCATATTAGCATTTTTTCAAGCTATTTAAATATATTCTTCATTAATGACATGTGAGCACGTGTGATCTGTTGGATAAGAGAACATAGGGTCATGAATCAACATAAAGAAAAGTGCATCTTGTCATATTCGGTTCATGAACTACAACATAATGCCATGCGCGCTACATATAGTCCATCCACAGTCTAACAACATTTCATATTCCTGCAGAAAATAAGTTCAATCGGGTATTCATTGGAAATACAAATTAACACCCGAGTGTAGCTTGCATATAAGTAGGTATGTTGAAGCGGCAGTCAGAACACATTATCAATGTTCATATTAACATCTCTTTGCAACCATATGAGATGGATATGAATTCCCTCACGTCAACCTTTGTTCAAACTTCTAATTCATGCCTTATAAAATCAAGGAAGAACCTCCACAGGGAAAGGGTGCTTACCTAGAATGACAACTGAAAATGGAGAGTTTTCATTGATAAAAATTGACTAATAGCTGCATTAGGGGAAAAAATGAACCCTGCATGGGCCTTGTAAGGATCCCTAATTTTCAGGGATTAAAATTAACAAAAAGGGGATTAAGGCTAGAAAAAAAACCACTAGTGGTTCTTGCAATAAAATATTTGCTCAAAAACTTGTGCTCAGTCTAAATCAATTCACGATCATTCGTGCCCCTTGGATAAAATCATACGGACAGCTACGATTGATCTTGCTATGTCTGGCATAAGAGGACAAAAAATCCTCCAAAGTGTGCACAGTCGTGGGCATTCTTGGCCTTTAGATCAAATCTACGCGAGCGGTCAAGATTGAAGTGAGAGTGTCTGTCATAAAATGCCAAAATAGGAAGCATTCAATGAGGTGAGAGAGTGTGTGGACTGTCACAAAACGACAAAATCCCTGGCGCAGTTCCGTGGCGGGATCCATTTTGCAGCGTCCGATCGTTTTTTGATCGAATGGCCTCAAGCTTTCAAAGCTTCACAACCACTAGATCAAAAGAGGATCCAATGGTTGCAATTCCAAATGACCCAAAAGTCAAAAGAATAGATCCCAACCATTCCTTTCTTGTTCCATCCAACGGACAACGCTTGAAGGCGGCTTTTTTATTAAGTTTCAAACTAGACCCTTTGATCTTTGCCACATCCAACGGATGACATTCCATGCCGAATTTTTTTTGAAATTCAACATGATCCCTTGGATCTTTGAGTTAATCCAATGGCTCTGGTTGAAACTCTAGGCCTACCAAACCACTTTTTTGGAGGAACTCGTGGTTTTTAGTCAGTCATACCACTTTTGACCACAAAGAAACAAGGGAAGCCTATGCCTAGTCTAGGTGTTCAAGGGTGTAGACTGTGGCCACCACCCTCTTCTCATTGGTCCATCACTAATCACCTCTTAATCTAAAAGGCCCATGCAAGGTTCATTTTTTCCCCTAATGCACCTTACATTAAGGACTAAAATCGAAACAGTTAAGAGTAAAACATTTCTTTATTTGGAATTGCATTCGAAATACATGTGGGAAGCAATCCCCATTGGTGTTGGGAGAATCAAGTTTCTCAAAGCCCTTTCTACCTTTCTAGTCAGTGATGTTCCCATTCCCAAATTTCTTCAGCACCCCGCTTCACACAATTTCACTTACTTGGGGACTTGGCAGAAGTCGCTTGGTTTCCATGCCTACAGCGCAGCATCACTTTCTAAAGTTCAGGTTCATCGATTTTCTTCTTTTTTATTTCCGACCAACGAATATATATGCTGTATTGACATTGTCGGATGCCGAGGGCCACTATACATGGAGGATGATCTCATTGCGAAACATCAAAAAATCCTTTACGGATTGCAAGCATTCAAAGATAAATTTTTTTTACAACCGAGGTTGTATCTTCATGGAAGTTTTCCGACCTGCATATTCAATCTTCCAAAGCCAATATAAAAAAACAATATGCATACAACTTCAGAGATGTGCACGCGAGTATGAATCAATTACAATTGCATATAGAAGAGTCATTTCATGGCAAATTTTGATATCGGCTTCAGCAACCTGACAAGAATGTGAAGGAGGACAATTGTGCAGCAACAACTACAAATCTCAGTCATCCATATAGAGCTTTCTGATGGCGCACTCGTCTTTCACTTCGAATCAAGTCTGCAGATATTCTACGTACCCAAGGTTTTCTGTATATAATAGAGCTTCACCCAATTTTACAGACCTTCCCTTTATGCGAGATGCAAACCGTGCCTCCAATTGATGTATGATTCAATAGTTCCATGTATTTGCAAAACACAAAAATGCTGATACCTTCATAAGGAATCAATTCAAGAAAGAAGCGCCCCCGGTCTTCGTGGCAGAAGAAAAAGAAAATAGCAGCTGCTGCCTTACAAGCGCGCGAGAGAGAGAGAGTGTCCCCCTTGACCTTCCGTCTATTTTCCCCCTTTTCAAGGGATCCACTGTGCGAAAAAGCTTCCCTCTCCCATGTGGTGTGTGGGTGCCCAGCCAACCAGCACAAAAATAACAAGGACAAGAGAAAAATCAAATCCAGCAGTCCCCACTCTCCTTTTTCGCAGGCGGCCATCAAACCATTGCCACATCTATTGTTAATTCACCAAAACAGATCGCAACTGAATTTGTCTCTTCCTCTACGATGTTCGCCACCTCTCTAAGGATGAAATTGGGATTTCCCTTCATGCTGAATGACATCTTCCTTAACCACTCCAACGTCTGCCTTTGGTTGGGTAACTTCAATATCGTGATGATGCCCAATTTGTCCCCAATCTAGAAATCCTCTTGGCTGGGTTCTCATATGAAGAATTTTCAAGAAAATCCTTGCTGCACACATGCTACTATTAGTCCCTTTGAACCACCACATTTATTGCAGATGTCATTGCTAATGAGCATTTTTCGCTTGCAAGAAACCTAAATCCATCATATACTCTGCAATTGGAAGCTATTAGTGCATAAAAAAGACTCATTTTCTTAGGTTAACAATCTTTGATCTAGAACGCTTAGGTGAGATGAGGCTACAAGCGGCAGCAGGCATCTATGCTGCAAAAAAGCATAGAACTATTGGGAGAACGTACATATCAAGGATAAAGCATTGAAAGAAGGAGACCTAGTCTTGGTTTACATACTAAAGTAGCATGCTTGTAAATTGGAAAAGAGAGGATATGGACCCATGATCATTAATAGAATTTCCACTAGTGGTGCAGTTCGATTGGCCACTCTAGAGGGTGACATCTTACCAAACTATAATAGTGGTTGTTGAGTCAAGCTATATCAAGAACCTCTTACAAAGTATATGCTAAGGAGACTCAACACTTCTAAGAAACAAAAAGAAGAAGAGTTAAGGGTTAGAGAAGAAGCACAGGTAGAGGCCAGAGAGCGCATTAGGCGAAATAAGTTAAGGCGATTAGGCCTAGAGGTCAATCCAAAATCCCCAAGATATCACATGGCCATGTGCCAGACATCAGGTGTGAATGCTTCTTGAATAGTCGATCAACATGCCTTTATGACCATAGAGGTAGGCCAAGGACAAAATGTAAGGACTATGAGAGCGTTGATTGACTCAGGTGCAGCAACTAGTGCAATTACACTTTCTTACTGCCAAGATCTAGAATTGAACATCAAGCCCATAGAAGCCTATCTCATAGGGTTGGGAGGTGTGGAAACCCCTTGCTTGGGTGAGGTGGAGCTCCCCATCTACTTTAGGCATGAAACAGATCTGGGTACAAAAAGGAGAGAAACCGCCAGCTTGCCCCAACCATTCCCATCTAGGCAAGCCAACCATGCAAAAAGAAGCACCAAGAAACGAGGACAAGCTCAATCACAAGATCTCTAACAAATTTGAGTACTGAAGCAATCGACGAAGGCCAACCACAATAACGTACAAATTTGGGTGCCTAAGAAATTAGTTGCAGCTTAACAAGGACAATTACACATGTGGGTACCCAAGGCACTCTTACATGCACAAACACCACTAGTCTCCCTCAAAAGATCAGTCTCCACAAAGAAGCCAAGGAGAAGCAAGGGTAAGAACTAGTCACACAGAGCCAAAGAAGAACAATTCACCTCTTCGAAAATAATAAGAAGACAAACATCAAGCATATGGCTTTGGAAGCCAAAAGCACCAGTAGCACCCATAGAACCAAAGCACCAACCGTGACGGCTACAAAATTTAAGCAACCACTCAAAGATGAAGAAGTCAAAAGTGACATGTACAGAGCCACACAAAGTTCTAAACTAGATCCCTATAAGGAGGAAAGATCAATTGTCATCTGCAGATCCAATGGATACCATCAACAAAGGCTACATCAGCATCTACAAGAAGCATTCAAAGCCTCGACGTGCAACAACCATGTGCCTTTGGCATAACCTTGTCTTTTGCACCATTCAGGTCATGCACTTCCAAAGTATGCATCAATATAGGGCACATTACACGGCCATGCATAGACACATTTAAGAACCCCAACACATGAGACACATTTGACGTATGTAAATTATTTTATTCATACCAACATCTTTCTTCTTGTTTGATTACATTGTTCCCAAAAGAGAGAGAGAGAGAGAGAGAGAGCTTGTTCCTAGTTTTGGCTCATGGAACATGAATGATTCATGCTTAGTTGAAGGTGGAACCATTGATTACTAGGCATTTATGAGTTTTGATAGAAGTGCATCTTAGCTAGCATATGATATTATTGTTGCCTTATCTAGTAGATGTCCAGAACTTGGCATGAACATGGCATCCACAAATATTGTTCCCCCTTATCATGGTAGGAGGGAAGAGCTTGAAGGTCCACAATTTGAGTGATGCTTAACTATGGTATGTACAAGAGCATCCAAGGAGATATCTGCAAGGGGTAGTTCTAGTACCCTGTAAATCCTTGTATGTATATTGGGTGAGAAGAATCCTGCTTATGGTGAGCTAAAGAGAATATATGAAACTAATCTTGGTGTAGTTACCCAATGTTGTTTGTCAAGGAATCTAAAGAAATTCAATTCTCAGTATTTGGAAAATGTTGCTTTGAAGAGAGGGGACAGGGCCAAGCACTCAAAGAATCTCATCAGTGGACCATCAACAAGGGCATTCATTGACAATTATAGACCAACCCATGGTCCATCACAATGACCAGTGTACGAGACAAAGAGATAAAATCGATCAACCATTCACCTTGGTAACGATCCTTACTTTGGCAACACCTTAACCATGATAGATTAGGAAACCTCTTCGTCAGCATGCCCTTGAGCACTTAGCTCAAGACCTCCAACTTTTGCACCATACTTCTTCCAATGCATTTTCCAAGTAATCATGCATAGGGCCACATTACAAGGCCATGCACAAGGCACATACTTTCTTCAACCCACTCACTAACACACTTACCCATCATTCACTACGGGTTATGTGTACTTGGCATGACTACTATGAACATTACCTTTGGAAGATCTAGAGGACATCACGGGGACAACATCAATACCTAGGAAGCAATTCGAAGCCAGTAGTTGCTCCAACTCAACCTTGACAACCTCTTTTGAGCAACTGGCAATTTTAGATAGCTCACAACACATTCTCAGTGGAATCCAAGGCAGATGCACATACAAAGGAAAGGACACTACCTTTCAAAGCACTACATGGAACAACCCTTACAACAAGGGTCTATTAGCGACGATAGACTCGAGAGGGGTGGAGTGTTGCAACTCAAGGTCAAGCACAAGCATGGAAGTGCATCAAAGAGGTGGACACACAAGAAGAGGAGCATATAGGGAGCTCCAAGAAGTACATGTCAAATTTTCAAATAAAAATCCCTATAAAAATAGTGACGTTCATCACTAATAGCCACTATAAATAACTATAAATACCATTTCATATTTGTGTAACTCCATTTTGTTCAAGCGGAGGACTCCTTGAGCTTGAGGAGTATTAGAAGTATCATCCTATCAGTTTTCATAATTTTTAGACTCTGTTTGAGCCCTCAAATAAGCCCTAGAACCTAATTTTTAGCTAGGCCAAACACTAGGTCTGGAAAACTACTCAAAAACCTTTAAAAAGAGCTAGAGAGCTCATTTTTTGGGTTGGCTTGTGTTGCTCTAGTACAATGGTGAGAACCACGTTAAGAAGCTCCACCTCCTTAATGTCAATCCGTGGAAGAGATAGGAGTGATATGAAGATCATGAATGTGAGATGTAGTGAGAGTGATGGTGAGAAGCATAGAGATGCACACACACATACACACACAATGAAGAGACAAGCAAGACACAATGGAAGGTAGGAAATCAACTCTATTACTCAAGAACACTCTTACAAGCTCAAAATAGCTCTAACCTCTTCTCTTGATTCTTCATTTTTTACTATTACGGTGGGTGCTCTCATAATGATAGACTTAGCTCCCCAAGGTCTTGTGAACTGAGGTAACTCTTGCAAAGAATTAGATTCAAATTTCGTTTGCTCACTAAAATGCTCTTCCTCAACCTCGTCATAGATAGAAGGTATGTCGTGGGGAAATTGTTCCTGCAAGTCATCTATCGCTTGAATAGGGGGATGGGTTTCTTGCTCTCGTCTCCACTTCTCTTATTGGATTTCTCTTAGAAACTCTTATGATTACTTATGTATGGAAGAAATGTCTTCTTCACACACTGTGTTCCGTACTTGAGACAAAGGTGGTGCATTACCTTCTTGTGTCTCTGGGACAATAGGGTCTTTCTACAGATTCTTCTTCTCATTGCTAGCAATCAAGTATTATAGCCTCTCCAATAGTCCTTGAAAGTGAAACTCTAGTTTTGTTATATAACTCCAATTAATATATCGAGAGGCTTCAAACATGGTCTAGACTAATTCTACCATCTTCATGCAAAGATTGGTTCTCTTAATTTCTAAGTCTGCTCTTGGATAGTTCTTATTCAATTCATCTACCTGAGGTCCTTCTTTTAACCTTGTCTGGTATACTCGAAACATCATGTCTAGGTTTTCAGGTATGGGTTCATCTCTGAGCTTGGCTCTCATGATTTGATTCATGTGAAGTTAATTCTAAGATTTTAACTCTAGTTTCCTTTAGGCTTCCTTCCAACTCATTTATTTTTTTACTCCACTTCATTTTGATTCTCTCTCGTGAATCCTTCCAAGATTTTGTTTTTTTACCACTAGATTCTCCAACTTTACTAGTCTTGGCGATCTTTTTTGGATTAGGTTGTTGATTTTGTAACAGTGCTTGGGCTCTCATTATAGCTTGGATATGTACATACATAGGTGTGGATCCATCACAGGTGTACACAATACCTATCACATTCTTTGAGACCTTAGCAAGGTTCTTAGGACAATCTCTTATGATATGCTCTTTACCACATTCTACATAAAAGCCTTGAATGTTATAATATTGTGACTATCCTCCTATTGGAGGATGTGGGAAGTCCTTTATGAAATGATTGCCTTGGCACCTAAAGAAAGGTCCTTTAGGGCTCTGTGGTCTTGGCTATCTCAACTATTGCCATGGGTTAGGATTAGTATACATGACATTGGCATAGTCACGCTCCCAATTGGGTTCCAACGGTGGAATATCATATTGATATGTTTGCAAGTGTTCTAGAGACTCTGTGTAGCATGCAGCTCGACTATCTACATGGATGGAATGAAAGTTGTTAGAATTGGGATCACTTTCTATGATCAAGGGTGAAGAACGCACTAAAGCCCTAATGAGGTTCCCTTCTTCGGTAGCATATTTGACTAAAATGACATTGGCTGGTGGGGGTGGCTGCTGAGCTAAAACTGATTGTGATATCTGTTGAGTCTGATTAGGGTAGTTCTGTGGGGGCCTATATGAATGATGTTGAGCATTGTATTGACCTTGGTACCTACCTTGTTGAGTGTATGCTTGTGGGTAGTTCTGTTGCACTATTTGTTTGTTGTATGGGCAGTCTTGAGCTCTGTGATTCGTGTACCATCTTTCAATTGTGCAGTATTGGCCATTGGGGTTGGCTTGAGGTTGTGTTACATTCATACACACATTTGCCATATGATCACCACCATAGGTGTAACAATGTTTGTTTGTTGTTAACCTAGGCATCTGTTTCTAGAAACTCCTAGTTTTTGGGGCACTTCCTCTGCTAGGTCTTCTATCAACCTAGAAAGTTTTGAGGAAGATTAAGCGGAGTTATCCGAGTCTTTTTAGACCTTTGGAAGTTCCAATTCATCTCCTAAATTATCCTCAGTGTCTATACAAATCTATACACATTGCTATAAGGTCTTTGGTTCCTTCAAATAGACATAGGATCGTAGTTTAGAGCTTAAGAGGCCGTCTAAAAACAAGGACACTTGCTTGGCCTGTGAGGGTAGCTGTGGCAAATATCTTCTACTTGCTCCATTTGCAACACTAGCTTAAACTCCGCAACATGGTCATATGGATCTCCTGTCCCATCAAAGTAATTATTCATAGACTTCATTAACTAGGTAGGTCTCAATATTCTTGGGTGTTCATGTGGTCTAGGTAGAGGAAAACCCTCTCCACCACCTGGTAGACTTGTTTCTCTCGGTACTTCCACTCTATTGTTGTCCATGGTTGATCTATCCCTCCCTATAGGGTGGCTAAAACCTACTTTTGACCTTTCCTTGTTCTTCTCTCTTTGGGTACCAAGGGCTGAGGATGTCCCAACACATTGATGGCTCGCATTTACATTTGCTTGTGATGGAGGAAATACTAGTTCGCCTCTCCATGTATAGGCATGTCTTACATGGTTTGACACTACAAACATTCGCTCTAAGGTGTTGTCTATATATACTACCTTTCCAGGTGTCTCTGGGTCCTTGAATTCGTAAATCATAATGGAGTCTATCTCCAAAATGATTCATCGGTTTCCTTATTAAGGAATAACTCAATGCTTCTATTATCCTGAGGGATCCATTCTGGGTTTAGTACTTTGGTCAATATTGATTTCCCTCTGGGTGTCCTAGGTTCATCTCCTAATGGTTCTTTTCCTTGGGTTCTTGCTTCTATCTCGGGAATTACTACACCAAACTCATTAGTGATATTAGGTTGATTCGTGATGATATACGTCATTCCTTCTTTATCTAGGTATGCATCTCTCTCAAATTTCACCACTAGATGTTCGAATCCAATGTGTTGGTCTGGGTTGTGCAATTGCACCACTAATCTTCTCAAACCATCATCATAGATGTGAGCAGCTAGGTGGTTGGTTTGGACATATTCTAATTGGGTTCTGTAGGGTCCTTCAAGTCTCTCTAGATAACCTATGTTTAACCCTCCTTTCGGTCTTATCGAGCTATAGGCCATTTTTGACTCACTAGTATCTGAACCCAAATCGTAAGGGTAGCTATTCAGTTGTTGTGCCCAGGAACGTGCAGTAGTTCCTATACTTGCTTCCAATGATCTAAGGCTTCGTCGATCTGACTTATTCATGAATTTACTCCCTTGAGCACTTAATACTTATTCTAATCATCAATATTTCTTTGTTCTCAATTACTTGTTTTGTTTTTATTTCCTTAAGACTCTTGTTTTATCTCAATTTATACGTCATGAATCAACTTTTTGTTTTATATTTGCGTTCTCGTTCTGTCAAAATTTATGTTCTTTCCCTTAGGGTTTTTGTCTTAGCATTGTTTTTAGCTTACACAATGCTACACTCTTAGCCTAAGCTAATAATTGACTGAGGGGGTTGAGTATACTTCCAACATCAAGTCAACTTCTTTGATTGCTCTGATGCCCAAGAACTCGTGCTTCCCAAGCCTTGCTTACTTCACCATTCGCTTTGCTTTTATTGCCCTTGGATGACTCTTGCTAGACCTGTCAAAATCCAAAGTTTAGACCACTTTTCAATCTTAATGACTAGACACTTTGATGTATACACCTTTAAGGGTCCCTTTTTTCTCCTTATGAAATTCCCAAGTGCCCCCTTGGTTTCCTAACCCCACAGATGAGTCAACTTCAATTTATCCTATGTAACTATTAATTCATTAATATGTACAACGAGCCCTAGAGCTTAAAAAATGGACTTTGAATGAAAAAGTTATGGACATTCAGGCTGTTGGGGGTTAAAATAGGTAAACATGTTTTTCTCCAAATATGAGCTAAGGGATCTCAAATATGCCTAATCGCTCAAAATTTCACCCAAATTGGCCTTAAAATAGCTTGAAAAATCAAACCCTAAATTTTTCATTTTAGGTGAACAATCATGATGGCTTGAGATAATCGCGATGGTCTGGGACCATTGCTATGGCCTAGTTGAACCGTCATGATAGTGTGACACAATCGCAATGGCCCAAATGTGCGAAGCATCACGATGGTCCAAATTTGAGTTGTCGTGATGGTGTGAACTTATCGAAGCGTCATGATGGTCTTGCCTATTGAGGCGTCATGATGGTCTTGCCTATTGAGGCGTCATGATGGTTCAAGGTGGTCGAGCCATCATGATGGTCTAACGAACCAGTGCGATGGTCTAGCGAATCATCGTGATGGCTCAAATGACACGTGCCAAGAGGGTTGTTGCAATGTTGTGAGCCAATCGCAATCACATGGGGTTGGCAGGATCGTCGTGATGATCAATGACTGTCGTGATGGTCCAATTGAACCGTCGTGATGGCATGATACCGTCATGATGGTCAAGCTGAGCCATCACGATGGCGTGAGCCAATCATGATGGTGCAACACAATCACAATGGCATGAGCCAATCACCATGGTGTGACACAATCATGATGGCATGAGCCCATCATGATGGTCCACCAAAGTGAAGATTCTTGGGATGTGGCTGTGGATTTGTGTGTGCACAAGTGTCATTACACTGTGCTATAGACGCTTGCCAAAAAAGTCAACTTTGTCATACCATTGTGATGGTCCAACACCGATGGGAAATATGGCAAAAAGTCTGAGTTTTTACCTTTTTGGAGCTCTCTACTATTCTAGAGTACTGTGCTTGCAAGAAAACTCAAAAATACACATACATATGCAAGCTCAATAGCTCTCTCTCTCTCTCTCTCGCATGCACAAATGAGGAGCATAGGTGGATATGGTGAAATTTTTTATTTTTTTGAAGTGGAAGAAGATGATGTGGTGGTTAAAGATGAGTGCAGGGGAGATGAAAAACACAAAAAACTATGCAAAAACAACAATACAAATTGAAATAATTACCTTCCAATGCCAATTCCTTCTATACTCTTATCATCAAGCGTTCATCTTAGAACTCGATCCTCGGCAATGGTGCCAAAATTTGGTGTAGCTCAAGCGTAAGCATCACCTCCTTTACTCGTAAATCTATGGAAGAAATAGGAGTGATATAAAGATCATGAATGCAAGAAGTAGTGAGAGTGACGGCGACAAGCATGTAGATGCACACATGCACACACAAGGAAGAGACAAGCGAGACATAATGGAAGGTAGAAAAGTAGACTCTATTGCTCAATAACACTCTTACAAGCTCAAAGCTCACACTAACTAATACAATCCCACACTAGCTAATCTCAAAAATGAGCTCTCTAGTTCTTTTTATAGATTTTAGAATAGTTTTGACTGGTTTCACATCTAGTGACAGGCATAGTTAAAAAGGTTCTAGGGGACATTTGGAGGTCTAAACGAGATCTAAAAATAGCCAAAATTGGTAGACTCATTCTACCTAAGTTCCTCAAGCTTGAGGACTCCTCGGCCTGCACAAAAATGGAGCTGTAATTACAAAAATGGGTGTTTTATGATACATACAGTACAAAAGTGACGAAAATCACTATTTGGAGTTTTGAAAAAGTAATATCAAATTTATTTCTGTGAGAAAAAATGACTGCTTGGCTCCCCATGACTCTTTGTAGTCTGCCTCTACATGCTTCCTCTATGTCTATGCCTTTGGATTCTACAAACAATGTGCCATGTTTTAAAGGAATTTTTATGAAAGACTTTAGAATTCTATGTGGATGATTCTTGTGCACATTCAAACTGAGAAAGGATCACATCCTTAAACATAGAACAATCTTGGACAAATACAGAGAATATCAAGTGTGCTTAAATTGTTAGAAAGGTGTATTTATGGTGCGATAAGGTAAACATTGTTAGGTTATATTGTTTCAAAAAATGGTATGTCATTGGACAAAAAAAAGGTTAGAGTGATTGTGGAGTTACCAAGACCCAAGAACGTGAAAGATGTAAAATCCTTTATGGGCTATGGCCGATACTATAGGCATTCCACACAAATGTATGCAATTATTTCCAACCATCTTATAATTGTTTGACCAATTTTGAATGGAACAATGAGTGTGAAAACTCTTTCTTAGAGCTTTAGAGATGTTTGTTCTTGGATGTGTCCATGTAGATGTGTCCAATTTTGTTATTGGATGTGTGTTAGCACAACCCACAAATGAAGGAAACATTGATTTGCCCATAGCCTGTGCTAGTAGAAAGTTGAACATAGAAGAAAGGAACTATATGACAATAGAACATGAAGGATTAGGCATGATTTATGCAATAAACCTAGAAGAAAGGAACTATAGGACAATAGAACATGAAGGATTAGGCATGATTTATGCTCCATGAGTGATTTGTTGTGGAAGAAAAATTGTAAAGGGCCATACAATGCATTTCCCTACGGGTGAAATATTTGGGGTCATCATGGCTCCTTTGGGATGGGAACATGGAATCATTCCTCACATCCCCTTGGAAATAGGTGTAGTGGACTTTCAACTTTTTGAATGTTGAATTCGATTCCAAGATAATTCTCATTGAATGGGTATGTCGTAAGCTAAGCACCTATAAATGATGAGGGTGAGAACACAACATCCGTTCAATATTGCTTTGCAAGTCCATCGGTGACTAGCTACATGGATCTGCTCAATAGTCCAAATACAGAGATTGATGGTCAAATAGGAGTTTTCTACGAAGTACATACTGAACCAAATTCTTTTGTGTGGTTATGTAAAATGATCTTGCCTGGGAAAGGAAATGTGTTGCACACATATCCTGAGTGGAACAACAATATTTGGGGTCATTGCTGCCATGTCTTTGATCTTAGTCAGATTTCTATTCTTCATGCTCTCTAGAACCATTGTCTCCTTCTCTATAGGAATGTGCATTCCTTGCATACTAAGGGCCTCTTGAAATAAGTTAAGGGAAAGCCTAAATTTCTTTAGCTCCTTGTTGTGCATAAGAGAGGGAAGGCTGTAATAAAGTAAGTTTATGATCTAAGGATCCGATCGGTTCAGATAGATATGAAATGAGACACCGTTTGGTCACCCATGTGTATGACCAAAGATCTCAAGTCTAGAAACAACTTAATAAGGAGAAAATAGCCGGAACTAGGATGAAGCTACAAATGGCTGACGGACACATAGAAAAACCATTAGGCTTACTAGATAGCATATCTCTCACCACTTGTGGTGTAGACTTTGAGCATACTTTCGCCATTCATGACTTTGCTTACAAGATGATTTTAGGATGACCATTCATGCATCAGATGCAAATTGTACAAGATTGGGGAACTAATTCTTTGTACTTGCAACATTTAGGAGTGACTACTAAAGTCAATCTTAAAGACTATTCACATCGAGACGTACCCCCAATACAATGGAACACCATCCATAAGACACAGGTAGAAACGGAATCAGTACACTCATTGGAGTCAGACCCCTCATGGTTACACGAGGACACTCATTTATGGATGTGTAAGGTAGCAAAACACGAGGAAGAACGACTAGAAGCTAGGACCTTAGGTTCAGAACAACATCCACGAACCCTTCAAGACCCAGCTTATGCACCCATAGTGTTTCCCGACGAAGAATTCAAGCCTCATGGTTGGGCAAAAATCTTAGCAACCATGGATGTAGCTATCAATGAAGAACAATGGACACCCCACTGTGACAAGGATGACTATGAAATCTCAGTTTTCACGATAGAGCCAATCATGTGTGATTGGATTATTGAAGAATGTGAACCTAACACTGATGCATTCGAGGATGCAAGTGATTTTGATTTAGAGTCAATTATTATGGACCCACCTTTCGCATCGAAAGAAAAATACTTCTATGAAGTAGAAACTCACCCTCAGAGACACGAAGAAATTATAAATGATGTGAGGATGACCACACAACTGACCACTAAGAGTGAGGGAAAGAAAAGAAAGAAGAAAGAAACCATGTGTTGGCAGCAGTCAGGGAACTGAAGGAGCCACAAGACGAAGAGAGTCAGAGCGAAGGGACAGCACAAGCAGGCATGGAAGTCAAAGAAGATCTGGCAAGTAGGCCATCTAATTTTTCAAGACATCAAGGAGTTGAGCACACAAGAAGAAAGAGCAAGTAGGGAGCTCAAAGAGGTGTATGACAAATCAATAGAGAAAACCCCTACACAAATAGTGATTTTCATCACTAAAAACCATTGTAAATATCATTTCGTATTTTTGTAGCTCCATTTTGTGCAAGCCAAGGAGTCCTTGAGCTTGAGGAGCTTTAGAAGTATCTACCTGCCAATTTTCATATTTTTTAGATCTCGTTTGAGCCCTCTAATAAGCCCTGGAACCTAATTTTTAACTAGGCCGGACACTAGGTCTGAACAGGGCCAAAGCTAGTCAAAAACTATAAAAGGAGCTAGAGAGCGCCAATTTTCATATTTTTTAGATCTCGTTTGAGCCCTCTAATAAGCCCTGGAACCTAATTTGTAACTAGGCCGGACACTAGGTCTGAACAGGGCCAAAGCTAGTCAAAAACTATAAAAGGAGCTAGAGAGCTCATTTTTGAGGTTAGATTGTAATTGAAACAAACTTGTAAGAGCTTTTTGAAAGTAATATAAGAACTCCATTGCTTCTCACTCTTTGTCTTGCCGTGTGTGCGCGTGTGTGTGTATGTGTGTGCATGTTTGTGTGCTTCTCACTCATGCACTTGTGCCTCCACTTGCTCGAGGTCTTCATACCATCCTCATGTCTTCCCGGATTGACATTAAAGGAGGTGCTACTCATCACTGAGCTACACCAAATTTTGGCGCCGTTGCCGGGGATCGAGCTTTGAGGACGAGCGTGTGATGGTAAGACGTAGAGTTGACGCGTTGGAGTTGTAGGTATTTTCTTCACTTTCATCTATTTTCTTGTTTTTTCTTCACCACCTTCATCACCATCATCATCATCACCATCTCCCACCTCCATCTCCATCATTGCGAAAATTTCTGTTTTTTGATCATATCACCATCTCCACCTCATTTCCCTCATTTCACTTGTGAGAGAGAGAGAGAGAGCGAAATTGTGCGTGTTGTTTTTGCATGTTTTCTGAGCTGCATTGCAGGTACAGGCCGCATCATCGTCCCCAGCACTCTGCGCAGGTACGGAATTCGAAGTAACTGTCTGTGTGTCGCCGGGTTCTGTCAATCGCGACCGACAGAAAAGTTGATCTATTTGCTAAACAAAGTGCATATCCATGACCTACAGGCCTAGAGCTTCCCAAAAATGTGTTTAGTTTTTTGAAATTCCACAGATTTCTATCAATCGGGATCGACACGTCAATCGCGATCGACAAACCACGACGGACAGTTGCCGACGGCTCTGTCAATCGCGACGGACACCTCAATCGCGACCGACAGGGTCAACGACCGACACAGTCAACGACCGACACGGTCAACGACCGATTGACCACGACCGACGGAGCCTACGCGTGACACGTGTCAATCGCGATCGAGTCATCAATCGCGATCGACCCATCAATCGCGACCGACACAGTCAACGATTGTTTGACCACGACGGACAGACCTCACGACCGACCTGTCAATCGTGATCGACTCATCAATCGCGACCGACAGAGTCAACGACCCTTTGACCACGACTGATTGACTTTTCGAGACACCTGTCAATCGCGACCGACAGACCTTGCGAACATGTTAGAAGGGCAAATTAGGTCAAATTTTTGGGGAAAAAATAGTGGTCTCAATTTTGGCTAAGTGTGGGGCAAACATTAGGGTATAGTATTGCATCGCGAGGCCGTGCGACAAGCAACTCGAGAATTCCTGTTTACCTGTTAGCCTGTTTTGAATCCTGTTTTAACTCCAAAACCCTGAACGGTCATAACGTTTTCATACGAAATCCAATTTTTGAGCTCTAGGGCTTTTACAGGTCCTTTGAGAGCATCGAAGGGTGCACAAAGCAAGAGTAAGTGCAGGCTTGGGAACACGCGTCCTGGGCACACCAGGGCAACAACACAAGGAAAGGACTTCAAGGTTGGAAAACCCGCAACACCCTCTGTCAATTCTTAGTTTAGGCTAAGTGCGGGTAGTGTTAGAAGTAATTCCAGGCAACGATAGGCACGAGATAAATCAAAGACTATCTAAGAAATCAAGTTCAAGTCAAGAGATAACCTGTGTGTGTGGACGACAACCTTAAAGGAAAAGAACCTAACGTGAAACGACCAAACTAAAGTGCGAAATTAAACTCAAGTATTCATAACGACGTGATATCAGACAAGAGTATAAACACGATAATCAACATAAAAATGGAATTAAGTAATGGATACAAAGAACTCAGAAACGTGGTTGTACCTGGGACAAATTGGGTTAATCAGTTAGGCATATGAACCTTAGATCAGGACGACACCTAGTAAGAGATAGACAAAGCCTTAGGTCTTCGGAGGCTAGTGTCAATCATACTGCGAGGTCTTGGGCCCAGCAGTTGAGTCACCACTTGCATTACCCTAGCTCTGATACCAGTGAATCAGAGATGTCTCAAGGCATGGAGAGACCTACAGGAAGTTCAGGAGTGCCATACTTGCACAGGGTAGAAGGCCCTTACAAAACGCAGTTGGAATACCTTAGGACCAACCGAGTAGGTGCCAGCATCTATGAGGACGGCCTAGGAAGATCTGTGGTACATATTAAGAATCCTGATCAATCCATTGGATTAGAGCACCCAGCTGTCAAGTTTGAAAACGGAGCATACTTGGACAAAGAAGGAACCATATACGTAGTCACCAGTCACCCAGATAGGACTGATGAATTTGGGAACGTGATCCCCGAAGCAGACTTAGGTGACCTGGAGCAAGGAAACATGGGTGCAGAACCTAGAACCCCTCGAGGTAAATCAGTTCTCACTAGGATTATCACACCGGAATGGATTCCCCAGGATAATAAGAGCATAGACTTGCTCCTCAATCGAGAGACTGACGAAGCCTTTTGGAGGTACAAACCTGATCGGCCAATTGATATAGGAACAATCATGATATATGAGTTTAAGGATCCTGATAGCCCAGGTAGAGTGACCTACTTAGATCACGCTTCGGAGAGGATCTTTGTGGTGACAGAAAATGATAGGCATGCTTACACTTGGAAGGGTGAATTCGTTTTCCCCCAACCAAGATCGAATGTGTCCTATGGTCACCCTGGAGCTGGAACATCCCAAGCTCATGGAAGGCAAAGAGACAGAAGTAGAGATAGACCTGAAGTAAGCTTTGCCAACCCAGGGGGCAGAGAAAGAACGAGAACGGAAACAAATAGAGTAGAACCTGAGATACTTAGAGCTCACAGGAATCAAAGAAATGCGGATGAGTTCCCTCTACCACGACCTAGAGAGCACACAAGGACTTTGAGACCGACTCAACTAGTTAAGTCCATGAAGAACTACTTCGATGGCACTGGAGATCCATACGATCATGTGGCTGAGTTTAGGCAAGTCCTGAGAGCTGAACAAGTAGAGGATCTATTCACTCAGTACAATGCCTTTGGTCTAACCCTTAGGAACACTGCCCTGACATGGTTTCAGCCGCTAAACGAGAGGCAGTTCAGGAGCATAGACCAACTCCTAGAGGCTTTCATTATTGAATTCTCCAAGAGTGGCATCAGACATAATACCTCCTCGCTGATTCATAGCTTCAAGCAAACCCCTCAAGAGACCGTAAGACTTGCAGGACGAAGATTTAGGCAATATCTTGAAAGATGCCCTGTTCCCGAGCTACCCACACTAGCTGAGCAAGTGGCTTTATTCTTGGATGGATTGCTAAGTACCAAATTGAGATCTTATGTGTACTTGAAGGACCCTAGGACCATAGAAGAGTGTGTACGCATGTGCATTGATATTGAGGATAACCTAGGGGAGGAGTTAGAGCTTTCCAAAATCTACAAAGATTCTGATGGTGCCTCTAGCCTCTCTTCCACGCAATCCACATCAATTGAGGAACTTGCAAAAAAAGTGGCTCAGAAATTAGGTGTCTCTAGTAAACAAATCCCAAGGTTCGCCCCTGTAAAAAGATGCTATACTTGTGGTGGCGACCACATGGCGAATGTATGTCCCATCACGACCGAACCCCAAGTAAATCCTAGTAGCCAGTACTGCACTATAGAACGAAGATACACGAATCACACAGCACAAGATTGTCCATACAACAAGCAAGCAGTTAGGCAAACCTACCCTCAGACATACCCTCAACAAGGCAGATACCAGAGTCAATACCCACCACAACAGTTCACTAGGCCACAACAAAATTATCAACCACAGTACCAAGCCCAGCAAAGGCCTCAGCCTGTGTTAGCCCAACAACCTCCAGCTCCATCCAACTTGATCCCTGTAAAGTATGCAGCTGCAGAAGAAAACCTGAATAGAGCTATAGTCCCCGTAACACCTTTGCTTTCAGAAAGTGATCCCAGTGACCATAGCTTCGATTCTACGCATGTTGATAGTCCCCAGGCTTACTACATGCAGTCTCTTGAACATGGTGAGTCTTACTATAGTGAAGAGCCAAATGAACCTAGTTGGGAATCAGATTACACAAATGTCATGTATGCAAATCCCAACCCTAGACCCCAACCTAGGCAGGTAAGACCCCCATTCCCTAGAGGACCATGTTACAGATGTCAAGGAGATCATCTCATTCGTGACTGTCCCTTGCCTCCACCTACCCAATCCCAGTCAGTAACGATCCAAGGCTATTGTCAGGAGTGTGGAAAGGAGCATCTCCTACGAGATTGTCCTAAGAATCCCAACAATATGCCAAAAATCACTCCTATAAACGTTATTGGGTTAGTTGTAGACTCCATAGGGAGTGTGACTTCCACTGCGCCAGTACAGGTAGTCACTAGAGCTCAAGCATTGCAGCAAAACCAAGCTGTAGGTCAGGAAAAGAGCCCAGAAGCTAGTGAAACGGAGAGCATAACCAAGAAGCGAAATAGAGCCTGGAGAGATAGTCGGGAAAGAATGAAAAGACAATGGGCTAAAAAGATGAGTGAACTTGAGGAAAGCATAAGAGAAACCAAGGCCAAGATAACTGAACTCACATCTCAAACTCCCTCTCACACTACCCCACCACCACCATTCCCATCGCCATCCGACCCGCCACCTTCCAACCCACCTCATACAATTCCACCACCCCCTAGAGCAGGATCAGTATTAGCTGATCCCACTCCTGAAGATATAGACATGATGCTTAAAGCATATCAGGCCAGAATCCAAGAAGGGCCAAATGTAACGGATCATGACAAGTGCTACCCTAGAGCTGACCTAGAGATAGAAAGAACCAAGCTTTGCGCGAAAATGGTCGCATTGGCTCAGACTATGTTTGAAGCTAGTCGCCTTTTCAATTACTCGGGCTCAGCCAAGACGCAATTACACTTGGATGGACTTCTAGAGAAGTTAGAGGGCATAATTGCAAGATCTGCCAAGGAAGAAAAAAATCAAGGAAGAGATAAAGCAAGCAAAAACATGACCCATCCCCCATCGGAAGTTTATGTGCCCAATTCCACTGAACCAGACAACCCCCCTTCACTAGGAAGAATAGAGAGGCTAATTGCACTATCAGAAAAGGAACCTGCCCCTCAAAGAAAGGAAAGGGCAAGAGAACGGATAAGCCAGCCTCTTCAGGAAGCCCATGTGCCTCCTCAAGAAGCTTATCTTTCCCCCCAAAAGGCAGATGAGCCTCCCTCGAAAGCTCACGTACCTCCACAGGTTGCCTACATTCCTGCTCAGGGAGCATATGAGCCTGTTCTGAAAAGTAATAGAATAAGTAATCCTCCCCAGGAAGCTTGTGCTCCAAACATCTATGAGAGCGAGGAAAGAGCCAACGATAGAATAAGCCCTCCTTCCCAGGTTGCTTATGTGCCTAATTCTACGGAGCCAGACACTTCTTCTTCTATGAATCGGTTTGCACCAGACTTCCTACGAGAAATTCAAGAAGATAAATGGGATAACGAAAGTGAAGTCGCCCCTCCCTTTGAACTTGTGGATGATGCACACGACCAATTCCCACAAGACATCCCATCTATTTACGAGGAGCAAGAGAGTACCCAATCTCAAGAAAGATTAGACTTCGAGTCTAATTCTTTACAAGAACTACCCCACTTCACAGGCCCATGGGAAGCAAAGTCCACTTGTATGAGAACACCCACAGTCATGGTAAGAAACGAAGATTCGGTCATACCTAGGAACACAGAGATAGTGAAGAACACTAAAGTGCAGTGCAATCTCAAGTTAGAAGAGCTACTCAAGGTTAGACCTGAATTATGGAAACATGTAGCCAAACAAGTACTAGAGATAGCAAAACCTCGTTCCCAGGTAGGATCACATAGGACAGTGCCAGAAATACCCTTGGATAAGATAGGAGATATGTGTGAAGGTGAAGAAGGGAACACCTATCTTCCCATTACCTACCAGGAGCACACTACCAAGGCAATTTTGGACTCAGGTGCAGGAGTGGCAATTGCCACCACTTCCCTATGGAAGCGTTGGGGCAAGCCAGCACTCAGGCCGACGAGAATGAAATTGTAGATGGCCGATGGTCATATTGAGAGACCCTTAGGCTTGCTAGAAGGAATAACTCTCACCACCTGTGGTGTCGAGTTCGAGCACACATTTGCTATATGTGACTTCAGCAAAAATCATGCCTATGAGATGATTTTGGGACGACCTTTTATGCGACAGTTGCAAGTGGTATAGGATTGGGGAACCAATTCTTTGTACCTGCAACACTTGGGAGTTACGACCAAAGTGAATCTCAAAGATTACTCTCATAGAGATGTTCCCCCTATCCAATGGAATCCCATCCACAGAGCCAAAGATGATACGGAATCGGTGCATTCCATAGGGTCAGGATCCTCTTGGATGCATGAAGACACCCACTTATGGATGTGCAAAGTAGCAGTAGACGAAGAGAAGAGAGAGAAAGCCAGAGAGGTAGGTGCAAAAGAAAACCATAGATCTATTCAAGACCCAGCCTATGCACCTGTAGTTTTTCCAGACGAAGAATTTGAACCTCACGGCTGGGCAGAAATTTTAGTAACCATGGACGTAGCCATCAATGAAGAACAATGGACACCTCACTGTGATGAAGATGGCTATGACATTTCAGTCTTCTCCATAGAGCCAATCATGGGAGAGGCAGTCCTAGAAAAATGCGAACCTAGCCCCGATGCATTTGAGGATGCAAATGACTCCGATCTAGAGTCAATTATTATGGACCCACCTTTTGCATCAAATGAAGAATACTTCCATGAAATAGAATTTCAACCCCAGAGGCATGGAGAGCTTACAAATGATGTAACACTAGCGACACATGTGACCCCGAAGGAAGAAGGAAAGAAACGAAAGAAGAGGGAAGTCTCACCAGAAGAGGAAGAATCTTTGTTTGAGGTCCCGAAAAATTTTAAGAAGTATGAGATAGACGATAGGAGAGTCATGATAAGAATGCCTAAACGAGAGGCACAATCAGGAGAGGCCTATGATAACAAAGAAACCACCAAGAAAATAGTAGTGGCCCTAGAAGAAGGAGAGGAGAGATGCACGTACATAGGCCATGACCTAACAGAGGAAGAAGAGCATGCGCTAATAGCCTTGCTAAGAGAATACAGGGATGTATTCGCTTGGAGTTACAAGGATTTGAAAGGTGTTGACCCTAACATATGCTCACACACTATCCCCATGACCTCAGATGCTAAACCCTCTAAGCAAAAGCCCTACACATATAACGTTAATTACGCTGCTAAGATCAAAGAGGAGATAGATAGACTGGTCGAAGCTGGATTTATCTATGAAATTGAGCACACTGAGTGGGTATCCCCCATCGTAGTGGTGCCCAAGAAGAATGGCAAGCTGCGCGTATGCATTAACTTGAAAAAGGTCAATGCAGCCACAATTCGAGATAACTATCCGCTTCCCATCACAGAACATCTCTTAGAAAGAGTGGCAGGCAAGGAAGTGTACAGCTTCCTTGATGGATTTTCGGGCTACAATCAAGTAGCCATAGCTCTAGAAGATCAACATAAAACAGCTTTTGCCACAGAGTGGGGTATATTTGCCTTTCGTGTAATGCCATTTGGGCTTACCAATGCGCCAGCAACCTTCCAGAGGCTGATGTGCCATGTATTTAAGGAGTTCCTGAGAAAAAACTTAGAAGTCTATGTTGATGATCTTTGTGCTCATTCCAACATCAGACAAACCCATATTCCTGAACTCAGACAAATCTTTGACAAATGTCGAGAATATCAGGTCTGCCTGAACCCAGAAAAATGCGTTTTTATGGTCAGGCAGGGCAAGATTCTAGGACACATTGTGTCAAAGAATGGCATATCTACTGACGAGGAGAAAGTGAGAGCCATAGCAGAGCTACCTAGGCCAAGGAATGTCAAGGAAGTACAAGCTTTCATGGGGCATTGTGGTTACTACCGCCGGTTCATTCACATGTATGCCGTCATTGCAAAGCCCATGTACGGACTTCTGACTAACTTTGAGTGGACTGATGAATGTGACAACTCCTTCCAGGAGCTTAAACGAAGATTATGTTCAGCACCAATCTTGACCACACCAGATTGGAACAAGCCATTCCATGTTCACGTGGATGCATCCAATTATGCTATTGGATGTGTACTCGCACAACCTACTGGTGAAGGTAATATGGATCTTCCAATTGCCTATGCCAGTAGACAATTGAATGCAGCTGAACGAAATTATACCACTACAGAGAGAGAAGGCTTAGGAATGGTATATGCAGTCAAGAAATTTAGACACTATTTTCTTGCAAATAAGTTTAAATTTTTTACTGATCACCAAGCATTGTTATATCTCGTGAACAAGCCATGTAATACAGGAAGATTAGTAAGATGGTTTCTCTTACTAATGGAATATGATTTCGAGGTTGTGGTAAGGAAAGGGAGGACTCATTTGAGAGCTGATCATCTTTCTAGGCTCACATCTGGAGAAGCCCCACAAGGAGTATCAGATGACCTTCCTGATGCTTACTTGTTTAACTTAGAAGTGGTACCGCAGTGGGCTAAGCCATTAGTGCCAGTGTTGACGTACGGACCTAACCACCCAGTAATAGCCACACAGGATAGAGAGGTAGTAAAAGCCCAAAAGTATCACATCATGGCAGGAAGTATGTACAAGCACACAGATCAAGGGATCTTGGCTTGTTGTGTGGAAGAGGATGAATACGCTAAATGGTTGCAACTAGCACATGTAAGTGCATTAGAGCAACACTACTCAAAACAACGAACCCTACAGACACTAAGGAGACTCGGAGTGCATTGGCCAACTATGGAAGCTGATGTCCAAAGGTTGTGCAAGGAATGCCCAATCTGTTGCACTAAGCCACCTGTGGAACACGCCACCCTTTATCAGGTGTCCATAGTGCCAGATTGGAGTGAACCTCTAGTATCCTTCCTGAGGACGAGAACATTCCCTCCAGACATGACTCTGGCTAGGAAAACGAGTTTAGAACAAGAAGCCCAGGATTACTCACTCATTGGTGATAATCTATACAAACGTGGTAAAGATGGTTACTTGAGACTATGTGTCCATGAGAGTGAGTATCTCAAGATCTTGGACACTGCTCACCAAGGTGTAGCAGGAGGACACTTTGGACCAGATCGGGTGATCAAGGCAATACTATTTGCGGGCTTCTGGTGGCCGACCCTTCACATGGATGCACATACCTATGTGAAACGCTGTGACGTCTGTCAGAGAACTCAGTATCCTATACGTAAAGATGAGATGCCACTGAAACCTATGATGGGTGGACGTGCATTCTCTAAGTGGGGAATAGACTTCGTAGGTCCTATTAATCCCACAGCTAAGGGTTCCCATGCAGAATATATCATTGTTGCAACAGACTATTTAACTAAGTGGGTAGAGGTAAAAGCCACAACGAAGAACGATGCTCAAACAACTGCTAAATTCTTGTTTGAAAATGTATTCACAAGATATGGGCTACCTATAGAGCTAGTTAGTGATAGAGGCACTCACTTCTTGAACGAAGTAATTGAAAATTTGCTCCAAGAATTCTTGGTAGTTCATAAGAAGTCTGCCCCCTACCACCCACAAGCTAATGGGCAAGCCGAAAGCACAAACAAGATTCTGTGCAATGTGTTGACCAAGCTCGTGAATAATAAACGCTCTGATTGGGACAAACAGCTACACCATGCTGTTTGGGCATACCGAGTCGCCTACAAAACGGTACTCCAAGCCACCCCCTTTCAGATGGTATTTGGCCAAAACGCGGTGCTACCCTTGGACTTCTTGATACCTACTTTGAAGGTAGCACAGGAGCACGAATGGACGGGTCATGAACTCTCCTCTAGACTTTTTGACCTTGAACGATTAGGAGAAACAAGACTGAGAGCAGTTGCAGGGATATATGCAGCTAAGAAGAGACAGAAGGCATACTTTGATGCCCACGTTAAGGATAAAGGGTTAAAGTCAGGCGACTTAGTTTTAGTCTACACATTGAAGCAACATGCGAGGAAACTGGAGAAGAGAGGCTATGGACCTATGATCATCAATAGGATCTCCACGAGTGGAGCAGTACAACTAGCCACCTTAGAGGGTGATGTTCTCCCAAACTATATTAGCGGATGCAGAGTCAAGTTGTATCAGGAACCTCTCACAGAGGAAATGCTAAGTCGACTCAACACTGCTAAGAAACGCAAAGAGGAAGAAAAGCGAATTCGAGAAGAAGCTCAAGCAGAAGCCCTAGAACGCATACGGAAAATGAAATTAAGGAGACAAGGTAGAGAGCACCCTAGGCAAGATGCATATGCAGATCAAGGATATGACATGGCTATGTGTGAAATTTCAGGTGTTAGCTCACATAGGATAACTGATCGACGTCCTTTCATAACCATAGATATAGGACAAGGAAAGAGTGCAAGGACTGTAAGAGCCTTGATTGACTCAGGTGCAGCCACTAGTGCTGTTAAATTGTCTTACTGTCAAGAGTTGCAATTAACTGTCAATCCTGTGGAAGCATATCTCATAGGATTGGGAGGTGTGGAAACCCCTTGCATGGGCGAGGTGGAACTTCCCCTCTATATTCATGATGAGGCAATGACGGTTAAAGTACTAGTATGTCAAGATGAGGACCTCACGGAACCCCTTGTCTTGGGTCAAGATTGGATCTATGACCAAGCAGTCAACTTAAACCTAAGAAGTGGACTTCTTCAGGTATGGGTGAATCAGACTAGAATTACGATTGAGTTAAATAATGGAGCACTCAAGGAATTAGAAAAGACACGGACTCCTGGTCCCTCCAGGGGTACACATGAAGTTGACCATGCTGTTCTTGTCCAAGGCTATGTGATGCAGAAGAATGAAGATCTCAAAAAAGGAGTCAGAACCACAATGGAACTCCCTTCTTTTCCAAAGGCCAGAAGGAGGCAGCACCTAAGGGCAGATCAATCACTGAAGACTCTCCAGGCGGAAGACCAAAAGAACGCGCGAAGCAGATCAACTCAACCGCTGAAACAAATGTGGGTGCGGAAAGACGAACTGCCGGCCGTCACTAAGCTGCAACAACGGTCTCAACTTCCTATTAGTAATCAACGACTTGATGCTAATAAGAGGACTCCTAAAACCTCAGTGGAGAAAATAAAATCTATTTGGGTACCCAAGAAGTCGATGAAGGCTGACCCACAATCAAGACAAATTTGGGTGCCTAAGGCTTGCTTGCGGGCTCAATTAACCCCACACAACTCACATCATACATGACAGGGTTCACTCGGTCAAGCAGTCGCTACCCACTCTTGTCTGATACACGCGAACACACTGCCACCTAGAAGCACGCACAGACTTACTCATAAATGGGTCCCGAGGACACAACAACTCCCAGTAGAATTACTCATGCAACCCTCCCGAATCTCCACAAAACCAAGACCAAAAGCCATTCATGGTGTTTGGCAACCTAAGACTTGTAATAAACCCCCCGACCCTAATCTGTGAATTCATCTCCACTTACTAACTGCATTAGTCAGACAGCTCACCTTTCCATCTAGCTCCTAGGACCAACCAGGCATTAACTACACACACTATCATCGTGCACTTACTAACCACTGACTCATCATCTACCTCATGTTAATGTTGTAACGGGGACAACAACGGGTTTATTCTGTCCATTACAATGTTAACACCTGGTTCTATATTCTCACAGAACCAACAAGCAAGCAGGGCCATGGCAGAAGCCGGAGGTGCCAGTTCTCACGCCGGATCCAGCGCACAGATTGTGGATATAGAAACACTCCTTCTCGAACCACACCTTACCGAAAGACCACAAGAACTTCAAGTTGTGCATGTACTCCCAGTTCAGGATCCTCCCCAGGGGCACACCTCTCAAGTGGGCAAACACGCTCATTGGTTCAGTGATGTTGCAGGACCATTGGGTGATGGAACCTATTTTTGGGAAGCTGAATTGGAGTTTAATGGTAAATGGGGACGTTACCATTTTTTCACGCGTGAATTTGAGAGCTATCAGAATGCCGAAGTCATGCGTTCAGTATGGACCAAAGCTGGCTTGGACAGTTATTTCAGGGCCCACTTACCAAAGCCGGATTTCTTGCGTTGTTCTTATCTTATCAGTACCATCACTCCGAGCAGGGCCAAGGGAGGCGACAACACCTTTGTGTTACCCTCACTGTTGTCGGGCCATGAACTTAAAAGATTCAAGCTGACCCTCAATCTGGTAAGAGAAGCATTGGGCATGTATGGCATGCACATCCCCACTGAAAAGGAAACAATGGTTCCAGGCAGAATGAAACATAAAGACCTCAATAAGCTGAAGGATATGGTAGCGATGACACCGACCATCGCTCTTCACCTACGGACCGTCATGCAGCATTTTGCTTTCCCCGCCCAGGAAAGATTCACCATGCCACCAAAGAAAATATGGTTTAGCTTGTATCTTGCAGAGACAGAAAGCCTCCCCATCAACGTACCACATTGGATCATAGATCAGATTCACCTAGCCCATCAAAGGTGGAACAAGAAGCAAAAAAATGTGCTTCACGGATGTTGTGCTCTAACCAAGATAATCTACCGATGTCTTGCCTATGACGTGCCCATTTAGCGGGCACTAATATGGCCCCGGGCCCAGGAATTCCAGAGAAGGCTATCAGCGGCAGGTCCCCCATCAAAGAAGATGAGAGGGGGAGTCCAATTACCCTGCGCTCAACCAAGGGGAGCCACCACTACACCAGAAATTACCCCTCCCCAGACGCGACGCATTAGGCCATTCACCATCCGGCTACCAAGACCAAGTACAGAGGGACCCAACCTGGTGTTTCCACCCGTCCCATCAGATTTGGAATTCCCACAGGGCTTTACTCTCAATGATCTCACTGATGAAGAAGTGGCTAGACTAATCTACGACTCTAATCTCGAGACGGAAACAGAGCGAGCTCAGGAACCACAACCCCATACAACAACATCAGCCCCCACCCGACCAGAAGTGGTAGAAGTCGACGTAGATGAACAAGAGACCGAACAAGAGGAAGAAGCCTACGAAGAACAAGAGTATGATGAATTTTCAGAGTTGACAAGTGCCCCCGCGTATTCGGCTCAAATAAAAAGACTATATCGAACCATGCAGCTAGTTCAAGAACAACATAAAATGTCACTGGAAGCAGGCAAGAAACTCATGAACCAATTGCTGGCAGAGGAAGGCGTGGATGACATGTTCATCGAGTCCATAAACCTACACGCCGATGCAGTAGGATTGGATGAGGCCATTCATGAGGCAATGGCCTACATTCACCGATTTGAGAAAAGAGTTCCCGCTCGTCCCATGAGGTCCGGGAAACAAATTCATATCAACGTATCAGCACCAGGAGATACAACGCAAGCAGACGAACATCAGGAAGCACCACTGTCACCACCATCCCCACCCCTCACTACACAACTCACTCCACCACATGACACTATCACCACCACGTCCACTACCACCACAATCGTCATGGGAATTCCACTCTCTCTGGGAATCCAATTCGGGGGAGTTACCATGCCCACTTTCACCACTCTTTTCACTAACGTCACATCCACCCCACCCACGATACCCATCTACATGGTCACTCAAACATTTGACACTATGGAAACATCTCCGGCCACTGCACCGCTCCCTCCCCCCATGCCACCTCCATCTCCCATACCTCCTCCACCCACATCTCCACTTGTATCCACATCATTCACAACTCCCTTTCCCGTCCCCATTCCCCCTGCATCTTCACCCCTCCCTGCATCATTTAATGTAAATAGTATATTTCTAGCATTAAATCAATGTGTATATCAGCTTCAGAATGAGTACAGAGCTCTGGACGGCCGGTATCAACAACTAACAACACATCACCAGAACTTACAAAGGCAATTTAAAATTCTTGAAGAAGAAAATGCAGATGTAAATCAACGTTATACAACGCTTGAGCAGGCTCACCAAACGCTACTAGAGGCACCCCAACCATCGAAAGAATCAGGCGTCAAACAATTAGAGGCCTTGCTCGAAGTATACCAGGCCGATAACCTACGAGTCAGACGTAACTTGGCGCTACTCAAGAAACATATGGCCACAGCACTGGAAGAGAACAAGAGACTGCAAAAACAAAATGAAGAGAATCTGGAAGCGGCAATGGAAGGCTCTCCCCACGAGATAGATCCAGAGCAGTTCAAAGCAGTTCCCACAGAGACGATGAAAACCATTTTGGAAAGCTATGCAGATCTTCTGGAAGCCCATGATGACTTGGAAAGAGAACGTGACACATTACAGAGCAGACTTAAGGAACAGGAAGAACAACTGAAGAGTGTCCCATCAACCTCTCCCTCAGACGAAGTAAAGGCCTTAACTGAGCAGGTAGCAGAATTACAAAAGAGGTTACTGACATACGAGAGGCAGCCCTCTCCGGTAGTAGAACCAGAGCCAGAAGAGTTGGTCCCTATTGAGGTAGATGATTCGTATGAAGAACCGTATGTTCCTATGCCAATGCCAGGCGGGCAACGAACCTCAGAGGGACTAGACACCTTGGAAGTGGAAGCACGCGAGTGGCTTCAGAAATTGGAAAGGACAGCGAACATACACGAAGAACGGGTGGCCATTCAGATCCAATCACTAGCGAACCTAGAAGAAACTGTCATAAAGTCAGAATATTTCAGAAGCATGTCTCATCATAGATGGATCGGCACCAATAATGACCAATATGTGCCATACTGCATACTGTTGGCCGATTACAATGCCGAGATTCAACGACGATGCGGCAAGCCTCCCACATTCGCTACACAATTTGGTCCAGATGATATACCAGAAAGTGCTAAGCGTGGGTCCATCCATCAACCCACCTGGAGGATCAGGCTTTTGGAAACATATCCCGAAATGGTTCGAACCTGGAATAACATGCCGTTGTTTATTAAATATAATCCTTGTTACATTCCAGTTCTTCGAAGACGCACCTGGCCTGAATTCACTATTGCCGTCAGAGACATCAAAGCCTGCGCAAAATGGTTAAATTACGTTTATCTAGCACCTCCACGAGGACCCCCCACGGTGAACTACATGATCTCTACAATCCGTCACTGGAGCATTAGGCTACGCAATAATCCTGACGTGATGGCCCAGATGTGTATGAAAATATTTGAATTAATGCTGATCACTTTCAGGACGTTTAAGAACATTAAGGACCCTCACTTCTCAGGAGCAGGCTTCATGACAGGAAAACAGGATCTGGTGTACGATATGAGTACCACCCCATCAATTGAAGTAATATATGCTTGGCACGCCAGAATCAAGTACCTCCCAGCCTGCTTTAAACAGACATTTGAGGAGATGTTCATCACAGGATTCTGGGAATATCACTCCGAAATCTTTATACCCAGACCATCACATCTCCTCCAATTATTTGTTGTGGAGAGAACTATTTACTCAGAACAATTGAGGGTACCTCATCCAGATGTTCCCGGACCTGTGAATTGGGATGAATTGCTCACAGATCTAGCCCGCGGCTTGCGACTCGAAGAACACCACCTAGCCTCCGATGTCGTCCAATATTATGTTCAAAAATCCTCTAGACAAGGGTCTGTTAGGGGCGACAGACGCGAGAGTGGGGGGGGTGTTGGCAGCAGTCAGGGAACTGAAGGAGCCACAAGACGAAGAGAGTCAGAGCGAAGGGACAGCACAAGCAGGCATGGAAGTCAAAGAAGATCTGGCAAGTAGGCCATCTAATTTTTCAAGACATCAAGGAGTTGAGCACACAAGAAGAAAGAGCAAGTAGGGAGCTCAAAGAGGTGTATGACAAATCAATAGAGAAAACCCCTACACAAATAGTGATTTTCATCACTAAAAACCATTGTAAATATCATTTCGTATTTTTGTAGCTCCACTTTGTGCAAGCCAAGGAGTCCTTGAGCTTGAGGAGCTCTAGAAGTATCTACCTGCCAATTTTCATATTTTTTAGATCTCGTTTGAGCCCTCTAATAAGCCCTGGAACCTAATTTTTAACTAGGCCGGACACTAGGTCTGAACAGGGCCAAAGCTAGTCAAAAACTATAAAAGGAGCTAGAGAGCGCCAATTTTCATATTTTTTAGATCTCGTTTGAGCCCTCTAATAAGCCCTGGAACCTAATTTTTAACTAGGCCGGACACTAGGTCTGAACAGGGCCAAAGCTAGTCAAAAACTATAAAAGGAGCTAGAGAGCTCATTTTTGAGGTTAGATTGTAATTGAAACGAACTTGTAAGAGCTTTTTGAAAGTAATATAAGAACTCCATTGCTTCTCACTCTTTGTCTTGCCGTGTGTGCGCGTGTGTGTGTATGTGTGTGCATGTTTGTGTGCTTCTCACTCACGCACTTGTGCCTCCACTTGCTCGAGGTCTTCATACCATCCTCACGTCTTCCCGGATTGACATTAAAGGAGGTGCTACTCATCACTGAGCTACACCATGTCAGAAGAAGAAGAATCTTTGTTTGAGGTTCCCGAGAACTTCAAGAAATATGAAATAGATGATAGACGAATCATGGTACGAATGCCTAACTGAAACACCAATTTTGGAGAAGTATATGATAACCGAGAGAAAACCAAAAAAATCATAGTGGCCATAGAAGGAGAAGAAGAGAAATGTACCTACATAGGGCATGATTTGACGATTGAAGAAGAAGAATTAGTTGCCCTATTGCGCGAATATAGAGATGTGTTTGCTTGGAGTCACAAAGACCTGAAAGGAGTAGACCCGGATATATGTTCTCATAGAATCCCTATGACTCCAGATGCAAAACCTACGAAACAAAAACCATACACGTACAATGATAACTACACTATGAAGATTAAAGAAGAAATAGATCGTTTGATAGAAGCAGGATTCATTTATGAAATTGAGCATACCGAATGGGTATCCCCCATTGTGGTTGTGCCTAAGAAGAATGGAAAATTGCATGTCTGTATTAACCTTAAAAAAGTTAATGCTGCCATGATTAGAGACAGTTATCCTCTCCCTATCACGGAACACCTATTGGAAAGAGTTGCGGGCAAGGAAGTTTACAGCTTTCTTGATGGTTTCTCAGGCTATAATCAAGTAGCCATTGCTCCAGAAGATCAACACAAGGCGGCTTCTGCCACAAAATGGGGCATATTTGCATTTCGTGTGATGCCATTTGGCCTAACAAATGCACTCGCCACTTTCCAGTGACTCATGTGTCATGTTTTTAAGGAATTCTTACACAAGAATTTGGAAGTTTATGTCGATGAACTATGTGCTCATTCGAATATGAGGCAGACTCATATCCCAGAGTTAAGACAAGTGTTTGACAAATGTCGAGAATATCAGGTTTGTCTGAACCCAGAAAAATGTGTTTTCATGGTCAGACAAGGAAAAATTCTAGGACACATTGTGTCAAAGAATGTAATTTTGACAGATGAAGAAAAAGTGAAAGTAATTGCAGATCTACCTAGGCCAACTAATGTAAAAGAGGTACAGGCATTTATGGGCCATTGTGGTTATTATAGACGATTCATACACATGTATGCAATCATAACCAAGCCTCTGTACTCTCTTTTGACCAAGTTTGAATGGACAGATGAGTGTGATAATTCATTCAATGAACTTAAAAGACGTTTGTGCTCAGCACCTATATTGACAACCCCGAATTGGAGCAAACCATTCCATGTACATGTGGATGCATCCAATATGCCATAGGATGTGTGTTAGCACAACCGACGAATGAAGGTAATATAGATTTGCCCATAGCTTACGCGAGCAGACAGTTAAACGCAGGAGAAAGGAACTACACCACTACAGAACGAGAAGGATTAGGAATGATTTATGCACTAAAGAAATTCAGGTATTATTTGTTGGCAAATAAGTTCAAGTCTTTACAGATCATCAAGCATTATTGTACTTAGTCAATAAGCCATGTGTTAAACGTGGGTTTGCCGTCAGAGACGCGTTTAAACATCTATTTGGGTTCTTGGGAGTGGAAGGGGTCTATTAAACAGAGGCCCTATACTTGATTTTCCCAAATCAACTCATTCACATAATAGTCCGTTCAATAACTTTACTAATCCAACTTACTAACCGAAAACTCGGACTTCGTTCCTTTGACAGTATTACTATTCTGATTCGTCTACTCACAGAATGCCAATTTATACACAGATTAAGACTTCCTCAGTGACCAGTTGTAGCCTTTTCCTCAATCACAATCTATCCCCAATCACAATCTTTCGATTACTCAGAAATAACAGTGGAGAGAAGAACGTAGAGATTGGACAAGGTAAAAGAAAATCTAATGCGGAAGAGTAGAACAAATATGACACAGAGAAGGAAGAATTCTGATATTATAGATGTGAATCAATGGTTACAATAGCTTTGGACAATAGCTTCTTGACGAAGCCTCTACCTCCCGACCACCCCCGAGCTATCACAATCGCATTCTCACTTGCACTCTCAATCACACTCTCACTCTCACTCTCACTCTCAATCACAAGGTAATTCTCAGATTTCTTTGTGTCCTCCGTGTTGATGCGCAGGCCTTCTTATCTTTTTCCGTTTGATCGCAGCCGTGCCCCCCAAAGAAGTGTGCGATCCACCAAATTTAGAAAAAGTTGAGTTTCTCCAAAACTTTCGCAAAAAGCCATGCGATCGTAGTGTACTTCCTTTTTTTTAGCATACCTATCAAAAATAGCAAAAAAAAACCAAGAAGACATATCCGAAAACATACATAATTAGACATGGTGACACGTGAGCATGAGAATCATGGATTCGAATAGAATTAGACAAGCCCTCGTTTTTTTTTTTTTAGTGTTGGAAAAAACGACACTTTTCAAAGCCCTGTAACTCAAAAACAATGAGGAATTAGGTTAAGCTTGTGAGAGACACTTTTATTCAATTTTTCGTTCTGCACAATATTGATAGAGACGTCCGAGGTCCAAATCCACCTCCAAATGCCACTTTTGAGCCCTGCAACGTTTAAAATTCTAGAGAGTAAAATCAAGGCATTTTCTTACAATGAACTAAACGTAGGACCCTGAACGAGGTGCTTAGAACATGATTCAAAAAAATCTCACACAGGCACTTTTATTCTCTTATACTTGCTCTACCTTTCCCTCATACAGAGTTTTCCTTACTTCTTTCATCTTCACCTTCAAAATCCCACTGGAAAACATGATGCAATTAAGGTCTAGAGAGAGAATATGAAACTTGTCAACCCAAAATTTTTCCTACATGCATAAAATGACCTAATTATTCGTTCTAAGCATTATCCCCACAATGAAATTCAGAAAGTTCAAAATGAATTATTTCACTAGAAAAGAGGCCTATTACACCAGTGCACAATGCAGAGACTACCGTAACACAAACTCACAGTAATAAACTTAGCGGAACAGTGATTCAGTACTTAACTTCAGATAAACATTATTGTAACTTAATCTTCATGTACAAGGGCAGATCATCAAACACAAAAGAAAGACACAATATGACTCAGAGTTATGGAACACGACACTACGGAAACTACGCAGACATATCACCCAGACAGACAGTCTGGTGATCTATGGTCATCACCGAAGCGTCTTTTTTCATTGATTTATAAGAAGGTTACAAACATCATCGCAACGACCTTTCGGTTCGTGCGGAATATGAAAAGAGTCAGACTTTACAATTGCCAATCCGGCGGCTTACACTGGCATGCATGGTGGACTTGAACCCGCAGGTATACAAAAAATCTTACGGCTCATCTACTATTCCTTCTAAATACATAGTTCTAGCTAACTTAAATGTCCGGGCAATTTTCTTTTTCAATGACTCTAACATCTGTTTCAAAATTTCTGGTTCTACGAGCTGAGCATCTGACCGTACTGAACTTAAAGAAATAACTTGGCTCATTAAACTCTCTACCTGTGTCTGCAAAAAAGCTTCCTGTAAGTAAAATTCATTTGATAGAGCCGCATTCCGACTGACTTTCATATCTGCTATCTGCTTATCAACTTTGGATAATCTTTCTTTTTGAGTATCCAGTTGATACTCTCTTCTTCTAACTCTTGATTCTGAAACTGTATGGTTTTGTAATACACATCGCGCTCTCTGCGGGTACTTGCTATTTCTTTCTGTAGCTGAGCGACTAAATTCATCTGCATTTTAAGTAGAGAATCGGCCTCGAACAAATGGGATTCTGATCTTTAGTTCTTCCTAAGTCTTCATAGCCAAATCAGCCATCTCTTGTCCGTGTTGTACCACTTCATCTAACTGAACTCTGGTTTCTTCTAACAAATCACCCAGTGCAATGCGGGCATCTTCTTTATCTTGGGCTAATTGTTTCAAATGCATAATTTCAGCATCAGCAGCACACAATAATTCATCCTTTGCTCTGACTTCGGCCAAGGCAGCATCTCTTTGATTTATGATTGTCTCCTGTTCGGAAAGTCAGGCCTATAGCTCCTTAATCTGTTCATTTAAAGTTTGATTTTCTGCTTTGACTACGTCTAGTTCTTCCTGGAGTGGGCTAATGTCTGCCTCCAGAACATCGACTTTGTGTTGAAATTCTTCTCGGATGTTATCAGTCACTTCCTTCATTTGTGTTGGTAGTTGTTGCGATAGCTAGATCAACAATTGACCCATGGATGCGAGCTCAGAAATTATGGGAATCGAAGGAGCCGGACGATGAGGATGGGGTTGAGATGAAGAGGCTATCAGAAGTTGATGTGAAAGGGGGGAGAGTAATTCGGTGAAGAAGATGAAGAATCGGGTGCGTCAGGTAGAATGGGTGGAATGGGAATATGGGGATTAAGTGGATGCACAGGTGGAGGAGTGAGAAGAACGGTAGATTCTAATACCTTTTCGGTAGTGTCATCAGGGTTGGCAATTGTAGACTCTACTGCCTTAATCAGTTCTTCAAAAATTTCTTTAATAATAGATTGGCCATCTTCATGCTTTTCCTGTTGAGATTGTTGTTGTGATTCATCCTTAGAAGATTCATCTTGAGAACTCTGAGCCTGTTGCTCGTTTGGAGATGACTGCGTTGATGAATCATGATGCATTGAAGTAGTTGTGTCATGAAAAGTTTCATCTTCATTATCGTCGTCTTCTTTTTCCGGCAGCCGATTTCTGTACTTGATTGTCAGATGAACTAATTCTGATGCGTTTTCGTCGAAGTAGCTGGAAGATTTCTTCGTCGTCCTCTTCATCATTCTTCATGATACAGAACTGGTCCTCGGGGTGGTGGTTGTGCTGCTTGGAGGACCGGAAACAAAAAGGAAATAATGTGTGGCAGTCGTGATCTTGGCAGATCTCCTTTGTTAACCTGTTTAATGATGGAAACGCATTCTCGGTGAATGCGGCAGAAATAGTATGAGGCAAAGTTAACAGGCTCTCTAGCAGCCATATCTATCGCTGAGTAGAAAGGGCGAGATATGCCATATGTACGTTTCTGCAAATTTAGTATTGCTACTAAAAATTGCAAGGCTGTTCTTTCAGGTTCAGAGCGACAAAGGATAGCATATTCATTAGAAGAATGTCTAGGGAATAACTGGTTCATTGTAGCTATCGGCAAATTAGGGCCATTCTCTCGACCTTTCGGAGAGAGTCGGAATGCATCAACAAAGGTCTGTAGAGTGATTACGGTACGAGATGGTAAGGAGGTTATTGGCCAACTCTGCTTTGTAGCAGGTGTGGCAGCGATGGCAGAAATTATTTGTGCGTAGAATGGGTGATATTCCACTGAATGCCAAGGCAATTCAGCGAAATTGGCCAACCCACGGACACGCAGGAACTCACCTACATCTGCAGGGAGTCCATCATGGAACACAGCAAAGTTTGCTAACGCTTCCATGGTGCGCACACACAAGCACAAGAACACAATTGCACGGAAAACACAGAAAGCACAATACACAGAGCACTCGGATACAATAGCGATTAACAGTGAAACGAAAAAGGTTAAGTAGATACTTGGCAGCGGGAAGCAATTGAAATTGTTAATCATCGCGCGATGTTGAGATGATAACCTCATAACTATGGTGTGCATGCATGAGTGAAATCAATAAAAAAAAGTGGCGATTATTCATGGTTATGTATCCAAAGGAGGAGTTTATAATTATGTAGCAAAACGAGGATTTTAAGGATTTTATTCAATCAACACACAAAACTAAAAGGAAAAGAAAAGAAAAAAGAAAAAGAAAAATATGCGGGCAACCGCAAAACACTTCAGGACAAATCAGGTGGTTGATGATACGGCTGCAACTTTGAACCATTTATCACCTTAGGAAGAGGAATTCCGGTCAAAGTAGTCAACCAAAAAGTAGTTGGGCCCACTTGTTCAGTAATCCGGTAGGGACCAAACCATCATAGTTTGAATTTTCCAACAGAACGATTTGATTTTGCATTATAAAACAGCACAAGTTGCCCCACCGTAAAAACTGGAGTTTTGAGATATCGATCATGTGTACGAGCTTGCCGCAAACTGTACTTCCTAAAGAGTCAAAAAACTTGCCCAGCGATGCTCATCTAGTTCTCTGAGTGTGTCCAACCAAAATGGCAAGGATTCTTCGGGTATCAACTTCTGAGTTATGGACACACGTAAACTAGGTACTACGACTTCCATTGGAGCTATTGCTTCCAATCCATAAGCGAGTTTGAAAGGAGTGAGTCCGGTGGCAACTTTATATGTAGTTCGGTATGCCCATAATACTGCAGGTAGTAACTGATCCCATCTTTCTGGTGATTCCAGAATCAATTTACGAAGCATACTCAACAAAGTCTTGTTGGTACTTTCAGCTAAGCCATTAACACGAGGATAATAAGGAGAACTAAATTTATGCAGAATCTGCAAAGAGTGTGTGAGCACTTTCATTAAATTGTTAACAAAATGCGTGCCTTGATCTGCCACGAGTTCCAAAGGTAATCCAAATCGTGGGAATACGTCTTTCATCAAACATTTTTCTACCGAAATAGCTGTAGCAGACCGTAAAGCCCAAGCTTCTGCCTATCTGGTAGCATAATCTATACATGTCAAAATATAACGATTATGTCTAAGTATTGCTGGAGGTGTAATAGGTCCAATAAAATCAAGAACCCATTTCTAAAAGTTCTAAAGGTAACACAGGTTGTAGAGGGAAGAAATGGCGTTGTAAAGGTTGTCCAGTTCTTTGACAAGTATCACATTGCTGCACAAACTGAGATACATCTCTGTACATAGTAGGCCACCAAAGCCCACTTTGCAGAATTTTTTGGTGCGTTAAATCTGCTGCAAAATGTCCACCGGAAGGTATTGAATGTGCCAGAGCAATAACTGAGTAAAACTCCAGTGTGATCCATATAATACAACTCTCCAGCAATCAATCGGAATTTGCGACTGTAAATTGCAATTTTCCTACGCATTGCAGGAGAAGTCTGAGTAGGAAGACATCCATCAGTAAGAAAGGTTAATAACTGATCATAGTAAGTAGTTGTCACAGGAGGTCCTGCAGATTCATCATTAGTTGGGTCAGTAACATAAATTGCAGGTGTGGTGTCATCAACACCGAACGGAGCTTCACCGGAATCCAACTGAGAAAGGAAATCTGCTAATGCATGTGTAGTTCCGGGTCGATGAATTACTTCGTAATCAAACTCTTGTAAAAGTAGAACCCAACGCGCTAATCGACCACCTAAATGTTGCTTCCAAACTAGATACACCAGTGCAGCATGGTCTACATGAAAGATGAATTTTTGGCCTAGTAAATAATGCCCGAATTTCTTTACAGAATATACCAAACCAAGACATTCTCTTTCAATGACTGAATAATTCTTTTCAGTAGGAGCAAGCCTTCAACTTGCATAGTAAACAGGTCGAAACCACTTATCAGTTTGTTGCATTAAAACACTTCCAATGGCTATATCTGATGCATCTACAAAAACATGAAATGGACGTTCCCAATCCGGAGGTTGTAGAATTGGAACCTGCGTTAATAAGCCTTTTAGACGATCAAACGTTGTTTGACATTCTTGTGTCCAAGTAAATTGTCGAGGATTACTAGTTATTAACCGGTTGAGGGGTATTGCTAAATGAGCAAGCCACCGTAAATGTCGACCATGCCATCTGACTTGACCCATAAATCTCATTACTTCTTCGGCGTAGTAGGCACAGGTGCTTCTAACACAGCTGCAATTTTGTCTAGATCAACTTGTATACCTTGTGCAGATACAATATGACCAAGTAGCTTACCACATGAAACCGCAGACACAGATTTGTTTGGGTTCAGGCAGAGTCTGTATTCACGACATTTCTCAAAACAACACCGTAAATGATACAAGTGTGCTACTATCTTACCGAATAAAGAGAAATCATCTAGATATACTTGCATAAAAGAAGTAACATAGGGTGAGAAGATTTCCTGCATACATCGCTGAAAAGTGCTAGGAGCATTTCTTAATCCAAACCACATGACTGTACAAGCAAAAACACCCCAATTGCTAATGAACGTTGTTTTCGGTATGTCTTGTTCAGCCATTTTGACTTGATTATACCCACTGTAACCGTCTAAGAAGGAGTACAGCCACTCTGTCAAGCATTGTATCAAGAAATGGCAGAGGAAACGGATCAGGCACCGTGGCGGAATTCAGTTTCTGGAAATCCACACATATGCGGAGCTGCTTATTTTTCTTAGGAACAATAACAATCGGAGATATCCATTCAGCATATTCTACTGGTACGATGAATCCGACTTTTAATAACCTATCAAGCTCTTCCTTTACCTGTGCTGCATAGTTAGGATTCATCCGGTAGCTGGGTTGTTTAATTGGTTTTGCTTCCGGTTTAAGTACAACCCAATGCTGATAGATGCGAGGGTCCAAACCTTTCATGTCACGGTAATCCCATGCAAAAACATCAAAGAATTCATGAAGTAGCTAGATCAAATCTGCTTGAAACACTTCAGACAATCCTTCCTTTATCTTGACAAGTCGCGGATTAGCTTCATCTCTTAAATTATAGGTGATTAACTGATCTTCAGGAACATAAAATGACGAGGTTTTCCTGAATCATCAACTGACTATAAAAGTTGTTGTATAGCAGCTTCATCTTTAGCAACAGTATCTTTTTCTACTTTTTCGGTCACAGGCACCACCGTACAAACTGTCGGATTCCAGTTATCTACAACAGATTGCAGATCTATAGTTCCCAAAGAAATCAAATCAATGTTATTCTTCAAAAATTCTTCTTCTTCATCATCAGATAAACCATCTAACATGTGGACTGGTTCTGCTACATAGGGTCTAGCATGTAGTTCACAGGGTTGAATAGCATCTAATTTGACAACATATTTACGGTTATTGTCTTTAAAAGTAAGTTCTTGTGCTGACCAATCCTGTATAACCTTAGCTTGTTTCAACCAAGGACGACCGAAAAGAAGATTATAATCAAGGCTAGACTCCGGTAGTTCTAAAACTATGAAAGTCATCTTAAAAGTTGTACCCTGCAAAGTTATTGGGACATTCCGCACAAGTCCTACTGGGTGGACTCGGGATTGGTCGGCCATTCTAACAAAAAACTGGACACACTCAATTTCGGTCCATCCTAACTTCTTACAAAGTGCTGCAGTGGCTATGTTTACACCAGACCCACCGTCAATTAATACTTGTGTAATCTTATTATTTTTGTACCATACCGTAATTAAGGGGACCGAATGATCAACCGTAGAGTCAGTTTCCGGTTGTACTGTCGCTGTTGCTGGAATGCAAGAAGACACAGGACTGAACTATTGTTGAAATTGTTGTCGAACTCCTGGTACTAATGTAAGTAACTGGCCAAGAGGAAGAGTAATGGATGCCTTAGATAAAATTTCCCATGCTTGATCTGCTTGATTTGTACTTTTCACTGATTTTGAAGATGATGCATTTGTTATCGGGGTAGAATCTTGTTTTTGCGATCCTTCTTTTGGCAGCAGAACTTGTATCATCGGAATTGGATCTAGGAATACTGGAGGTTCTGTGGTGGTCCACTGACTAGCTTTGTTATACATTCGTTGTTGTTCACGAATACCCGATTCAAACACTTCAGCCTCTGGTTGCAGTTGCTTACCGGATCTGGTCTGAACTACTGTGGCTTGTGTTTCTATTGGACCATATTTTTCATCGGATTTTGACGCTCTTTCTTCCTCTGATCATATTCAGCTGCATCTTTACAAAATCTTCGAATGTGTCCTAATTCACCACAAAAATGACAACGAGGGGGTGGCAAAGCAGGACCTTCTTGCGATGTACCTGTCTGCTATCGGTTTGCATTGTAGTTAGTATTCCTCTGTCCTCTATAATTTTTGTACCCTTGCTGCTGGTTGGTTCTCATCTGAGGGGGTACATAGTGAGTGGCAGGCTGCCCCGGTTCCTGTATAATTGCATTTGCTGTTGTTGTTCCCTGCACTTTGGCGTTGTATGCACAGTTTTCGGTGGAATGTCCGGTGGTATTGCAAATAGCACAATACATCTGATTAAGTGCATAGGTGGTACTAGTATGCCCTGAATTCTTGCACTTAGTGGAGTACATCTGTCTAGCCGGATCTTCTGCAATATTTTTACTGGCTTTCAACCATTCTAGGTCTTCGGTAAAACCTCCAACCTTATGTTCGAGCTGCAAAGCCATTGCAATAACCGCATCTAGTGTCATAGCTCCCACACAACGAATGATCATAATCTGTCTAAGCTATGGAGTCAAACCATTAATAAACCATTGAGTGATGACATCATCCGGTAGGTTGGCATGGGCCGGTGGTAATTGTCTCAAATGAGTGTGAAACAGCGTAGCATATTCCTGCACAGTTTGGTGCATCTTCTGTTTGTTGTTCTGCAGGTAATCAAAAATTTCGGCAGGGTTCTTCTTCATTCGGAATCTCTATAAAAATGCATCCCTTACTGCTTCATAAGTAACAAAATGGTTGAAATCATATTCTATAAGCCATCTCGCTGCTTCATTAACTAATGTGGATTGGAATACAATGGCCTTATATGCCGGATCAGGTGGATGGTTGAGCACTGCGTAACTTATCTCAAAGGCGCGTACATGGGCATCTGGATCGTCACCTGGAAATCCACCGAATTCGGTATAGGTTACTCCTATTGGAATCGGACGAAGTGGAAGTGGCGGTTGTTGTTGCTGTTGTTGTTGTTGTTACTGTCCACTCATGGTGCTAGTAGTGGTACTGATACTATGTCCTGAGTTTTGAGGTGGTGTTTCCGATCCTTCCGATTGTGAATGATCAGCTTGCTCACCTTGCGACATCAAAATCTCGTTCAGCCTTGTACGTATTTTCAATTCGAATAGCCTATCCTCTTCTTGAATATCAAATGTAGCCACACTTATCCCAAACAGTGGAGTCTGGAATGAAGATTCACCGGGAAGTATAATACTCTCACCGGAAAATTGTAAATTCTCTGCAACTGGGACCGAACTTCCAACGGAATTAGTGGAACTTTCCCCAATCCAGGGTATGCTTTCACTTTCAATGACTTCTCTGGGTAAGATAGCTCTATTCTTAGATTGGTTCGAACCCTGACCACGCGTCCTTGCAGACTCAAAAATTATTGTATCTTCTGCAGACTGCACCGAAATTTCATCGAAATCTACCGGAATCGCAGAATGTTCCACCGAAATGCTACCGGAATCAGTACTGACGTTCTTCACTTCTTCGACTACCAGACCTAATCGATCTGTGCTTCTTCCTCCTGGGTTCTTTACCGCATATATCATTCCTAATCCTTCATGCTCAATTGTGGTGTAATTTCTCTCCGTTGCGTTTAGTTGTCTACTTGCGTAAGCTATGGGAAGATCCTATGGCATAGTTGGATGCATCCGCGTGCACATGGAATGTCTTACTCCAATCTAGGGTTGTTAAGATAGGTGCTAAACACAAGCGCCCTTTAAGTTCATTGAATGATTTCTCACATTCATTTGTCCATTCAAACTTGGTCAAAAGAGAGTACAAAGACTTTGCTATAATCGCATACATGTGTATAAATCATTGATAATAACCACAATGGCCCATGAAAGCCTATACTTCTTTCACGTTTTTCATCCTAGGTAGGTATGCAATCACTTTCACTTTCTCTTCATCCGTAGAGATTTTGTTCTTTGACACAATGTGTCCTAGAATTTTGCCTTGCCTGACCATAAAAACACATTTTTATAGGTTCAAGGAAACCTGATATTCTTGACATTTGTCAAAAATTTGTATTAATTCAGGGATATGGGTATGTCTCATGTTAGAATGAGCACATAATTTGTCCACATAAACTTCCAAATTCTTTTGTAAGAATTCCTTAAAAACATGACACATGAGTCGTTGGAAAGTGGAGGGTGCATTTTTCAGCCCAAATGGCATCACACAAAATGCAAATATACCCCATTTTGTGGTAAAGACCATATTATGTTGGTCTTCAGGAGCAATGGCTACTTGATTATAGCCTAAGAATCTGTCAAGAAAGCTATAAACTTCCTTGCCTGCAACTCTTTCCAATAAGTGTTCCATGATAGGAAGAGGATAATTGTCTCTAATCATGGTAGCATTAAATTTTTTAAGGTTAATACACACACGCAAGTTTCCACTCTTCTTTGGTACAACCATAATGGGGGATACCCATTTGGTATGTTCAATTTCATAAATGAATCCTACTTCTATCAATCGATCTATCTGTTCTTTAATCTTTGTGGTGTAATTATCATTGTACGTATATGGCTTCTACTTAGAAGGCTTAGCTTCTGGGGTCATAGGGATTATATGGGAGCATATATCTGGGTCAACACCTTTCAAGTCCTTGTAGCTCCAAGCAAATATGTTTCTATATTCCTGCGATAGGGCGTTTAACTCGTCTTGTTCTTCTTTCATCAAATCATGCCCTATGTATGTGCACTTTTCTTCTCCTTCTGTAACCGCTATCTTTTTAGTTTTCTCTCGATTATTGTACACTTCTCCAATGCTTGCCTCTCTTTTAGGCATTCATACCATGATTCTTCTATCTTCTATTTCATATTTCTTGAAGTTCTCTGGTACTTCCATGAGTGGTTCTTCTTCTTCTTCTGTCTTAGGTGATTTCCTTCTCTTCTTTTGCTTACTTTTCTTATTTTTTGTGAGTGACTTGGGTTGTTCAATTTGACTTTCCTTACCCATTTCAGGGGTCATGGCTTCTACAAAGTACAAATACTCCTCTTCTATTGAATAGAAGGGTTCCATGATAATGGACTCTAAGTCCTCATAACTAGTCTCATCTTGTTCGTGATTTACCTCTATGCATTCTTCTAGGATAAATTCTTCCTCAACAGGTTTGATCATAAAGATGGAAATGTTGTATCCACCCTCATCACAATGAGGGGTCCATTGTTCTTTGTTCACTACTATATCCATCATAGCTAAGATCTTTGCCCAACTATGAGGCTCAAATTCCTTGTTTGGAAACACTATTGGTGCATAAGAAAGATCTTGAAGGGTTCATGGGTGTCGTTTTGAACTTAAAGCTCTGACTTCTAATCGTTCTTCTTCTTGCTTGGCTACCTTAAACATCCATAAATGAGTGTCCTCGTGCAACCATGATGGGTCTGATTCTAATGAATGCACGAACTCTGTTTCTTCTAGTGTCTTATGGATTGTATTCCACTGAATTGGGGGTGCATCTCAATGAGAATAATCTTTGAGATTAACTTTGGTGGTTACTCCTAAATGTCGTAAGTACAAAGAGTTAGTTCCCCAATCTTGTACAATTTTCAACTGTCGCATGAAGGGTCATCCTAAAATCATCTCGTAAGCATGATTTTTCCCAACATAATAGATGGTGAAAGTGTGCTCAAATTCTACACAAGTGATGAGAGATATGCCTTCTAGTAAGCCTAATGGCTTCTCGATATGTCTATCAGCCATTTGCAACTTCATTCTTGTCTTAATGCTGGATTACCCCAATGTTTTCATAAAGCAGTAGTAGCAATGGATACTCCAGCTCCTGAATCTAGGATGGCTTTAGTGGTGTAGCCTTTGTGGGTTATTGGAAGATAGGTATTACCTTCCTCTCCCTCGCTCATATCTCCAATTCTTTCCACAGGTATTTCTAGTACCTTCTTGTGTGAATCGTCCTGAGAGTGAGCATGAGAAATTTCAGGGACTTCGTTTGCTACGTGCTTCCACAATTCTGGTTTAATCTTCAACAATTCTTCTAAAGTGAGATGACACTACACTTTAGTGTTCTTGATCACTTCCGTGTTTCTAGGTATCAAGAACACTAACCTCAAAAATGATATCTCTAGCTCCTTTTATAGATTCTAGATTAGTTTTGATCGGTTTCACATCTAGTGTCCGGCATAGTTAAAAAAATAGGTTCTAGACGCTATTTGAAAGGGTAAACGGTATCTAAAAATAACCAAAATTGGTATGCTCATTATACCTAAGCTCCTCAAGCTCGAGGACTCCTCAGCTTGCACAAAATGGAGCTATAAATTACAAAAAGGGTTTTTCTATGTTACATATGGTACAAAAGTGATGAAAATCATTGTTGGAGGTTTTGAAAAGTATTTATAAAACATAAGTCTTTAAAAAATTGATTCGACTGACTCCTTGCTCTATCTTTACATGCTTCCACGTCTTCTATGCCTCTGACTACTGCCAACACCCCCCTTCCTCTCGCTTCTGTCGTCCGCGACAGAACCTTGTTGTGAGGTTTGTCGGATATAGTTGTGGAGTAGTTCCTGAGTGAGGGTGTGTTCTGATATGCAAATTCCTCGGGCCAGATCTTCCTCGAGTTTCTCCCAATCAATGGGTTGCGGTTCATCGGATGGTGGGAGTCGATAATGCATGGAATATACCATCTGTTCACAGGCAAATGATTGAAGCAAATGCATGGGCCTGCTGATGAACACTTCTCAATGATATTCCCAGAAACCGATTGTGAACATTTCTTCGAAGGTCTGCTTGTAGCATGCTGGTAGGTATTTAATTCTGCAATGCCAGGCATAACACACCCGGAGCGATGGTGTTGTACTCATTTCATAAGCTAAATCGATATTGCCATGCTCAAAACCCGGGGTGTTTACATGTGGTGCCTTGACACGACGGAAGACTTTGAAAACCATCTACATCATGTCAAATATCTTGACAGTCATGTGCGCTGCTATATCGTCCATATGTTTTAAGCGAGGGAGCCAGTGACGAATCGTGGCCATCATGTATCCAACTGTTGGTGGTCCTGTGGGTGGAGTGAAGTATGGGTAATTCAACCAATCCTGGCATTGCTTGTTGTTCTGTACTTTAATAGCAAATGCCTTCCAGGAGCGGCGATGTGGCAATGGTCCCCAACATGGATTGTATTTTAAGCGTAGTGGTGCCTTAACCCAAGTACTCATGATCTCAGGATATTCTTGTAATAAATTCTTGCGCCAATCTGGTTGATAGATTTCACCTCGCTGCACATCCAATGGCAAATCTACACGCTCAAATTGGGTCGCGTGAGAGGGTCTTTTGCCTGTTTCTTTTTCTATGGCTAACTGATATTCTGCCATTAACATAAAGTAAGGATTGTATTGTAGCTCATGCCCAGATATGTATCTGTGGGGGGCCAAATGAGTGAAACAAGGAGACTGTAAAATTTGTTCTTCAATCATTGCCACTGCGTGTAATTGTGCCTCTACCCTTGCTGAGTGGGTTGTTCCAAGTTCTTCAATCTTCTTCATCCATGCTGGATTTGGAAGTTCGAAATTCATCTGGCCTTCACCCTTGAGTCGTCCGCCTGGGATGGGTTGGGGTTCATATGCTTCTTCAAAGGTTTCTTCCATCGGAATGGTTAGTGTTTCTTCCTCTGCTGGGAGTTCCGGTGGGGAGTCTGGCCTTGGAGGTGCTTCATATACAGCTATCCATGATTCAAGAGTTGAAACTTGGGCCCGTAAAGCGTTGAGTTCCTCTAAGATCTGTTACAAGGCCGACGGAGCGAGACAACCGCAATCACAGAAAAAGGACAAACAAGAATTTTGGCTGAAATGACGGAGATGCAGGAAATTACGCAAGAGTCGGTAAATGAAGGATGCGAAAGCAATAAAAGTAGGATGAAGAGACAGAGAGAAAAAATAATATGCCCGCCGCTATGCTAGGCTGGTGGGAGCAGAAATTACTGTGTGAGACAAAGATATAGAGAATAGTAGTAGTTTTTTCGGAAGGAGTCTCTGTTCTGTTGGGCATTGTAGCGAATAGGATTGATCACATCTCGAACTGAAGTGTTTGGAAATTGCAAGTATTGTATTGTATTCTGTATGCCTGCTATACTGAATCAATTTGGGAGATTGCGAGCATCATATTTTGAGACTGTGTATGAGATATTGATGAGTACATCGAGTTCTGTTCTATTCTATTCGTATCTAACTATTCTGCTATTTTCCTTGTTGAACCGATTTCCATTCGGTAATCTTGTGTTGTGAGTCTGTTGGATGATCAGTTATATACAATTCTGGATCTTTTCTGTCGTAAGATAGTGTGTTTGTCATCCTGTGAGAGACTGTGTAAGGTCAAAGTTAATCATCTACAATTAGTATCTTTTCGGTTAAGCGACCAAACTCGATACCATAGTTTGCGTTCACTGAGAATTCGGTAAAGATCTAGATGTGAACAGAAGTATTGGGAAGTTTGGCAATTGCGGTTAGGACTTTGTGACTTGAGTCAGTATACGATCAGTTTGGCGTAATCCCGATTATAGTTGTCTGTGTATTATTGTTCGGTGTACTTACCTGTCACATGGAATTGTCATATTGAGTAGTATTCAATTACAGAAAAGTATGTATTCTATTATTTATAAGTCACAATAGGACCTCTGCTCCATTACCATAGCAGATTCAGTTTAAAAGTCCTAATAGTCACCGGGTCGAAGAGCGATTAATATTCAGAATCAACCGCTGTGCTAAGACGCGATGAAGTGTTTATGATTGTGTGAAGATTGGGAAAATAGTACAGGGCCTCTGTATAACAGACCCCTACCACTCCCAAGAACCCGAGGACCCGATAATACTCTTCCGAAAGTTGGGTAGAAGTATTATCGTTTAACATTGGCGATCCTGCTGGGGACGTGGCATTAAGATTGCCTGGTATTTTGTTCGAATTAAATAGACAATAGCAACAGAATCAGATTGTTGCAAGACTGTTTTGTTCGTAATACTATATGATTAGTACGGAAATGCTACATGCCGATTACTCGATCAGGTGAAAAGTATCCCAAGAATCATCAGTTAGGGGTATTAAGAACAACTCTGGGAGGTACTAGTGCAATTAGACCTGACCCAGTTATAGAAAAAGTGACGAACGATAACACTGATTCCGGTGAGATTACGGTAGAACGTAGTACATCTCTAGAACTGTCTGGTATCACTACGGTGCAGACTGTCGAAAATACAGCAATTTTGGAATCTATCAAGACGCAGTTGGAATCTAGTCTAAAAGTTTGCGGAATAGATTCAGATACGATTAGAAACACTTTAGGGAAGGAAATTAACACAGGTGAATCTACACTGTCTCCAGTCACAATTTCGAATCCTTCCGGTGGAATTTCGGTAAGAAAAACACAGTTTTTTGGTGACGATTCAGCAGTTTCGGCTGAATCTTCCGTTCAACTACAACGTTTGGAAGCAAGTCCTCCTAATCTGGATATCAAGGAGGAAGGAAGACTATTTGAAACAGAAATTCGCAATATAGTAAGTAAGCTAATTGCACCGGAAAGTGTGTCATTTGGTGAAACAAATTCCGGTAGTTCAGAAACTCAAAACAGAAATACAGAAGGAGTGTATAATACATTTACGATGAATGAACAACCGCAACGACAGTTAGGTCAACCCAGATTGGCTCCAACGGGAGTAACATACACAAAGTTTAGTGGATTTCCAGGAGATGATCCAGATGCTCACGTACGCACCTTTGAAATCAGTTACGCTGTCCTCAACCATCCACCGGATCCGGCATACAAAGCATTTGTTTTTCAATCTACACTTGTGAATGAAGCAGCAAGATGGCTTACTGAATACGATATTAATCATTTCGGTACTTATGAAGCAGTACGAGATGCTTTTTTGCAGCGATTCAGGCTGAAAAAGAATCTTGCAGAGATCTTTGAGTATTTACAGAATAATAGACAGAAACCAAATCAAACTGTACAAGAGTATGCTACCCTTTTCAGAACACATTTAAGACAGTTACCCCAGGCTCATGCTAATTTACCAGACGATGTTATTACACAGTGGTTTATTAATGGCCTACTTCCCCAACTTAGGCAAATCATGATTATAAGATGTGTAGGAGCCATGACCCTCGATGCAGTGATCGCAATGACCCTTCAGCTGGAAAACAAAGTTGGTGGATTTTCAGAGGATTTGGAATGGATAAAAACAAACAAACATGTGGCTGAAGATATAACTAAGCAAGTATATTGCACCACCTGCAAGAATTCAGGACATACTAGTGCCCAGTGTGCGTTAAATCAGACCTATTGTGCCATCTGTAACATTGTTGGACATACCACTGAGAATTGTGCATACAATGCCAGAAGACAAGGAACAGCAACAGTTAATGCAATTATTCAGGAACAAGGGCAGCCAGCCAATCAATATGTACCCCCACATTTGAGAAACAATCAACAACAAGGTTATCGACATTATCGAGGACAGAGGAACAACAACTATAATACACCACGCTGGCAGAATGGACCACCACCGGAAAATCATAATTTACCACCACCTCGATGTCATTTCTGTGGACAATTGGGCCATATTAGAAGATTCTGTAGAGATGCAACGGAATATGATCAAAGGAAAAAGGAACGTCAAAACCCAATGGCCAATGTGGTAACAATCACACCTGTAGAGACGCAGGCAGCAGCAGTTCAAACTCGTTCCGGTAAACAATTGCAACCAACAGCAGAATTATTTGAACCAGGGATACGTGAACAACACAGAATGTATCATAAAGCTAGTCAGTGGACCACCGTAGAACCACCTGTTTTTCCAGAACCTACTCCAGTAATCCAATCCCCGGATACGACACAAGCTCGTGCTGACAATACAGAAGCAGGTACATCATCTGCAGTAGAATTACCATCTTCAGACCAAGCTTCATCTTCAACAGTTAAGGAAGATGCAAAATTCAACAACAGTTTACTACAAAATCTGCTTGCATTCCGGCTACCGCAACAGTACAACCAGAGCCAGACTCTACGGTAGATCGCTCAGTTCCTTTGATTACGGTATGGTTTCATAAACATCAAATCCCACAAGTTTTAATTGATGGGGGTTCTGGCGTGAATATTGCCACTACGTCACTTTGTAAGAAGTTAGGATGGACTAAGATAGAACCAGTTCAATTCTTTGTTAGGATGGCTGATCAATCTAGAGTTCATCCAGTAGGACTGGTCCGAGATATACCCATAACTGTGCAAAATACAACATTCAAGATGACTTTTGTTGTTCTAGAATTGCCAGAATCCACCCTAGATTACAATCTACTTTTCGGCCGTCCTTGGTTGAAACAAGCCAAGGTAATTCAAGACTGGTCAACCCAGGAACTTACGTTCAAGGATAAAAATCGCAAATGTGTTGTAAAGTTAGACGCGATACAACCCTGTGAGTTACATGCTCGACCATATTTTGCCGAACCAGTCCATATGTTAGATGGGTTGTCAGATGATGAAGAAGAAGAATTTCTGAAGAATAATGTTGATTTAATGACATTAGGAACTATTGATCTACAGTCTGTTGTAGATACCTGGAATGCTTCAGTATGTACAGTAATACCCATTGCCGAAGAAACTAAGGAGGAAGATACCATTTCGATTCATGATAATGAACTACAGCAACTTCTCGAACCATCAGCTAATACAGAGAAATATCAACAATTTTATGTTCCAGAAGACCAGTTAATTACTTATAATCTTGGAGATGAAGATCACCCTCGTCCTGTAAAGATAAAGCAAAACTTACCGGAAGCATTTCAAGCAGATTTAATTCAGTTACTCCAAGAATTTACTGACGTCTTTGCATGGGATTACAAAGACATGAAGGGCTTGGATCCTCGTATTTATCAACACAGAGTTATGCTAAAACCAGAAGTGAAACCGATAAAGCATACCAGCTACCGGATGAACCCACATTATGCATCACAGGTAAAGGCTGAACTTGATAGGTTATTAAAAGTTGGATTCATAGTACCAATAGAACATGCGGAATGGATTTCACCGATTGTGATAGTACCGAAGAAAAACAAGCAATTGAGAATCTGCGTAGACTATCGGAAATTAAATGCTGCAACAGTACCGGATCCTTTTCCGATTCCTTTTTTGGATAATATGCTTGACAAAGTAGCAGGTCATGAGATGTATTCATTTCTAGATGGATACAGTGGATATAATCAAGTAAGAATGGCTGAAGAGGATATACCAAAAACTGCATTTATTACAATTTGGGGTGTCTTTGCTTGTACAGTAATGTGGTTTGGATTAAGGAATGCACCAAGCACATTTCAAAGATGTATGCAGGAGATATTTTCTCCTTATCTCACCTCATTTATGCAAGTATACCTTGACGATTTTTCAATTTTCGGTAAGATGATCGCACATCTGGTACATTTACGATGTTGCTTTCAGAGATGTAGAGAATATAGATTGTGTTTAAACCCAAACAAATCTGTGTTTGCGGTTTCATGTGGTAAGTTACTGGGTCACATCATATCGGCACAAGGTATTCAAGTCGATCCTGATAAAATTTCAGCAGTATTAGAAGCTCCGGTGCCGAAAACACCTAAGGAAGTAATGCGGTTTATGGGTCAAGTGAGATGGCATGGAAGGCATTTACGGTGGCTTGCTCATATGGCAATACCACTGAACAAATTAATTTCCAAGACTCCACGGCAATTCGAATGGACTCAGGAATGTCAGATAGCATTTGATCGACTGAAACAATTATTAACACAGGTTCCCATTTTACAGCCACTAGATTGGAATCACCCATTTCACGTATTTGTTGATGCATCTGATATAGCAATAGGAAGTATACTGATGCAACAAACAGATAAATGGTTTAGACCAGTATACTATGCTAGCAGAAGATTAGCACCTGCAGAGAAGAACTATTCGGTAACTGAGAGGGAATGCTTAGGACTAGTGTATTCGGTAAAAAAATTCAGACATTATTTGCTGGGCCGAAAATTTACATTTCATGTCGATCACGCTGCACTTGTTTACTTGGTTCGACAGCAACATATAGGTGGTCGCCTAGCACGATGGGTCCTACTATTGCAAGAATTTGACTATGATGTCATTCATCGGCCAGGTAGTTCACATGTTTTAGCAGACTTTTTGTCACGCTTAGATTCAGGTGAACCTCCGGTTGGTATAAATGATACAACGCCAGCCATCTATACTTCAGAACCAACTACTGAGGAATTGTCAACCCAACCAATACCAACTACGTATTATGATCAGTTATTGACCTTCCTTTCGGATGGATGTCTACCTTCTGAAGTCCCTACAGCTATACGCCGAAAAATTGCAGTTTTTAGTCGAAGGTTCCGGTTAGTTGCTGGAGAACTCTACTATGCAGATCATACAGGAACCTTATTCCGATGTATACCTACACATGAAGTAAATTCAGTCATCAATTTAGCTCACTCAAGTCCAACAGGAGGACATTTTGCAGCAGATCTTACTCACCGAAAAATTCGGCAAAGTGGACTTTGATGGCCAACTATGTACAGAGATGTATTGGAATTTATCAAAACTTGTGATAGCTGTCAAAGAACTGGACAACCACTACAACGACATTACTTTCCACTTCATCCAGTACTTCCTTTAGAACCATTTCAGAAGTGGGGTCTAGATTTTATTGGTCCAATCACACCTCCCGCGGTATTCAGTAACAACCGGTATATATTGACTTGCACAGACTACGCAACCAGGTGGGCAGAAGCATGGCCTTTACGTTCGGCTACAGCAGTTGAAGTAGCAAAATGTCTATTATCAGATGTCTTTCCAAGATTTGGATTGCCACTAGAGCTTGTTTCAGATCAGGGCACCCATTTTATGAACAATCTGATGAAAGCATTAACACAGTCATTCCAGATCAGTCATAAATTCAGCTCACCATATTATCCTCGTGCAAATGGATTGGCAGAAAGTACCAACAAATCTTTGCTGAACATGCTTCAGAAATTGACTAGAGAAACACCGGAAAGATGGGATCAGTTGCTACCTGCAGCCTTATGGGCCTATCGCACTACATATAAGGTAACCACCGGCTTGACACCATTCAAGTTAGCCTATGGACTAGAAGCAATAGCTTCGATGGAAATTGTAATACCAAGTTTAAGAGTAGCAATTTCTCAGAAGCTTCTACCCGAAGAGTCATTGGTATTTCGGTTAGAAACACTTAGAGAATTAGATGAGCATAGATGGCTCAGTTTCTTAACTATGAACGAAATCCAACTAAGACAGGCCAGGACACATGACCGCAATTTAAAGACCTCAGTATTTTCGGTAGGACAGCTTGTTCTTTTCTACAATGCGAAGTCCAACAGATCAGCAGGAAAATTCAAGTTACGTTGGTTCGGTCCATTCAAGATTCCAGAACAAGTTGGTCCGGCAACTTTTTGGTTGACTACGTTGACCGGAAATCCACTTCCAAAGGTAATCAATGGGTCGAAGCTGCGGCCGTATTATCCCAGTACTAGTACGCATTAAATCATTCGGCGGCGAACCGCGTTTTGTATAAATTTTTGTGTTTCTCTTTTTCTTTCCTTTTAGTAGTGTTCTGTACGAATCTTTATGTTACTAGCCGCCGCTCCCTACCGGTCACTCAAGCACACACGCCAGCATGCAAACAGTGCCTTTCACGCACCAAACAATGATACCCATTCCCCTTCCCTTTCTCACCATGTTCTCCTTACTTAACCCCTCGGTTGCGCCTAAACACTATTGTGTTCTCGAGGCTATACGTATTCCCTTGTCTCCGCACAAATCATCCACGCCATCGCCCAATTCCCCGTCACCGATCGACAGTGGGTCTTCACTTCCCTCCCATATAGGACCGTCATCACCTTCCAAGCCTTCTCTGCGACCTACCGCCTCACTCCACAAGGATGCAAAAATGGCCCAAGCATCCCTGTCGCTCGCATGACCGCACTCTTTCCCCGCTCCTCATCCAACGAATATGCCATTCTCTGCCGCCCAGAACCCGAACGATCCGCCCTACAATTTCTTGTAGCAATCCTCAACCTGCAAAAACGAACCTACGGTATCTCTCGCCCCTTCTACTCTGCTCTAGAATTAGCCACCCGTGAACCTGTAAACTTTGCCTCTTATTTCTTCCAACGAATCCATAAAGAATCCGTCGCTATAGTGAAACAACTTCAGAAAGGCAGCTCTCCGCGCTCTCGCCTCCCCCACATCATCTCCTTCCTCTTCCCAACCATTCTTGCTGCACAACCCCCAACCACAGGCCCAGCACTTAGGCTCGAAGAATCAGCACAGCCACTCGAGGAAACTGAAGAAGACGACGAAGAGATCAATCAACTCTTCCGCACGAAGCGAATCAGGATTAGCTCTTCAGAAAGTGAAGTCCAAGGGTCCACCGGAAAGAAACACGACGCCGAAGAAGATCAGCAAGAAGAAACTTACCACGACACCGCCACCTCAATGCACAACGACACTTCGACAGAGCAACAAGACCAACAAAACCAAGCAGATACAAAGATACTATCCACCGAAAAGGAGTCTGAGCATCAACAGGACGAACCGGAAACTGCCATAAAAGCATTGGATGAACTTATTGAGGCCATCAAGCATACAGAAGCCGAACAACAGAATGTTACAAAGGTAACCACTATTGACTCTGCGCTACCCAACCCACCTGTCAACCCTGACCTCCCACCGGAACCATTCCGCCGACTCGATTCTGAACCCATACCTTCCTCCCCTGACTACTCTCCGCCAAACTCCCAAAACCTACTCACCGATACCTCCTCTCAGCCTCGTCAACCACCACCACCCACCGTATTTTCAGAACTAGCATCCATGGGTCAGTTTCTCATATAGTTATCACACCAACTGCCCATACAATTTAAGGAAGCCACGGACAACCTGAAGGCCGAATATCAAAACAAGGTCGACGTACTGGAAGCAGACATCACCCCCCTCCAGGAAGAGATCGAAGCCACAAAGATTGAGAACCATCAGCTCCAGATGCAGTTAGCAGAGCTACAAGCCAAATTTTCGGCAGAACAGACCTTAGTAGAGCAACGAGATGCAGCCCTTGAGCAGATTACAGCCAAAGATCGACTCCTACACGCCGCGCATGAAGAAATCCACGCCCTGAAGGCCACCCTCCACGAAAATGAAGATATCAACGCATCCCTCGAAGAACTGGTCGTAGAGATAAAGATTCAATTGCAGGAATCAATCCAGAAGAATCAGGAGCAGCAGAAAGAAACCGAACAAATTCAAGAACAGTTACGGAGAGCCGAAGAATGCGCAAATGAAGTAAACAGTATCCTAAAACGCCAGCTGATACGGGAAGGACAATACCTCAAGGATATCGACAGGACGCGCAGAGAACGAGATTCACTGAAGAAAACTCTGGATTTCCAAACCCAGCAGTTTGAACGCCAAGACAACCAAATACACAACCAAAAGGAGTATATTACAGAGCTAAAGATCAAACTAGACGAAATGAAGACTTCCAAGGACGCCGCACTCGCCAATGATTTTTATCTACAGGAAGCTTTTGTGCAGACCCAGGCCGAGAATGTACTCACCGAAGCCATCGCACTTAGCTCTGTTAGAATAGATGCCCAGCTTCTAGAGCCTAATACGCTAAAACAGCTATTAGAAACCCTTAAGAAAAAGATAGCTCGAACATTTCGATCAGCTCGGAGTATGTACCTCGAAGGTCTCATCGACGAATGAGTATATTCGCCCATCCAAATTCATAATGTATGAATATGATAATCAAATTTTGGATTTCTCACATTTTCGCACATGACAAGTTTCGATCAGTCTAGCACCAAGCGACAATGTAACATGCAGCATAATGATTTTATTCACATACAAATATTATCAAGGGAGGAAAGAGTCATGTCATACTGACATACAATCAGTAGAGCAAATGGCCGTTCAAACACCAGTGTCTATAAAATGCGTTTACAGAATATAGCTTTCTAATTTAGCATTCTTCAAGATTCAGCACCTGTTAGCAACTTCTAGTATATTTTTTTTCAGTAGACCTTCACCAAACATGTCGGAAGCTGATATTCTCCGCTGGCAATTCAGAAAGCGCGCCCATACGCAGAACTATGTGGTAACAACAACAGATACCACTTTACAAGATGGACCAGATGATGCAGTAACTTTTGCATCAGAAAAAACTCAGCATAACTTCTCCACCGAATTTAAAATCGAGCTCGACACCAAATCACCAAAGAATGAAGAATGGCTACAGAAGATAGGGCTCCTCCAGTTTGCCCAATTACCGTGGGAACAGTGGATTGCTAATAATGATGCAGAAAACCAATTACAGAGCATGCGACAAACCAGCGGTTGTATTCTCAATCAGGTACGATTTTCGCCCCAGCTCGTCTCAGCCGTATTTAAACTACCTATCTATGATGGTGCCCGTTATCTTAAATGTTCAAATGAGGATCTGAAGAAGGAATTTGGCAACTGTGAAGGCCCCCGACGGTATTACATGTTGAAAAACGCCACCTATCACCGACGAGAACAATTTAAATGGTATTTAGAAAAACTTTGTTTACTAGTAAAATTCGACTTAATGTCGAAAGAAAATTTTTCCCCCCTATTGCATGCCGAAGCAGGAGGGACGATTAGCTGGACACATTGGCTCTATGACCACCTCTACGCACAAATCATTGTTGGGGATAAGAGAAGATCCCACACCAATAGCAGATTAGAAGCCTATTTAGCTGCTTTATTTAATTTTGTCCAATCTATAAAGGATAAACAGTTACACTGGTCTCCCCCTTTTTACCCCAGTGAAAATGGTCAAATAAATTCAGAACACCATACAGAGCCTCAGGTTGAAGCCCAACCCTCCACCTCGTCTGCATTCCACACAAGTAACAGCGCACAGAATCAGACAGTAGGGACGCCATTTCGGCTATCCATTAGAAGACGAATGGCAGACAACTTGCCAACTGCCAGTCCAGAGCAAGCACCGGATGTCCCCCAACCCGATTTTGTTATAAGGATGCAAAACCAACTCCAAGAGGTTTCCCAATATTTACGGCAACAAGAACAAGCGATTCAGCACAAAAACGAGTTATTATTCGCCACGATGACTAAGTCCAATTCACTAATGACACAGATACAAAAAGAATTGGATGACAAAGAAACATTAATACAGGTGTTACAGCAAAACAACCAGCATATTACGGCCGAATTGATCACCGCAAAAAAGTATGTCCAAGACTTTAATCAATGGCAGCAAGCTATCCAAACACAAATTCAAACCGAAATGTCCAGTTTTTCTACCCTGAATGCTCACCTGCAAGCCGAAAATGAACTTTTGCAGTCAAGAATACAAGTATTGCAAGAGTTCGAAAAGCAGATATTAAAGAATGAAGGTGTAGAACTAAATGCCACATTGATGACAAATGTGGACATAGAGTTATTAAAACAGCAGTTGGATAGCCGTGTTCAAAATAGCTGGACACTTTTTCGCAGGAGATGGTTGGCTATACTTGTTCCACCACTAGAACAAGTGCAATCAGAAAGGATTGGGGATTCAAACTCTGGTATGGACCGACAGGCACTGCAAAAGGATATTTCAGCCAGGCAATGATAGGATACTGTATGGATACATGGATTTTGCAGAAGACATGGATATTTTCAACAAGCATAGCACAGGCATATCCAAGTTAAAATGGGAACTAAAGCAGAACAAACACGCACAAACTTTCAAGAAGAAGAGGATTCAACAACACAGAGGGTACTTTGATTCCATAGACAAAGCGATTAAAACACATGACAAGGCCAATTCACAAGGTCAAGTTGTTGGTGCTAACTCACGAACAGCTTCTTTTGATCTCGAGGCAGCTAACAATCATATCTTTATCTGGCCTCCTATTGTATGTATATATGGATATGCTGAACGTTTAGCCAGAGCATTTGTGAATGCATATAAAGGAAAGGAACATTGGGATAGCCCAGGTAAAAGGATATTACCAACAGTACTGTACCTGCGGGTTTGAGTCCACCGTGCGTGCCAGTGTTACAAGGCCGACGGAGCGAGACAACCGCAATCACAGAAAAAGGACAAACAAGAATTTTGGCTGAAATGACGGAGATGCAGGAAATTACGCAAGAGTCGGTAAATGAAGGATGCGAAAGCAATAAAAGTAGGATGAAGAGACAGAGAGAAAAAATAATATGCCCGTCGCTACGCTAGGCTGGTGGGAGCAGAAATTACTGTGTGAGACAAAGATATAGAGAATAGTAGTAGTTTTTTCGGAAGGAGTCTCTGTTCTGTTGGGCATTGTAGCGAATAGGATTGATCACATCTCGAACTGAAGTGTTTGGAAATTGCAAGTATTGTATTGTATTCTGTATGCCTGCTATACTGAATCAATTTGGGAGATTGCGAGCATCATATTTTGAGACTGTGTATGAGATATTGATGAGTACATCGAGTTCTGTTCTATTCTATTCGTATCTAACTATTCTGCTATTTTCCTTGTTGAACCGATTTCCATTCGGTAATCTTGTGTTGTGAGTCTGTTGGATGATCAGTTATATACAATTCTGGATCTTTTCTGTCGTAAGATAGTGTGTTTGTCATCCTGTGAGAGACTGTGTAAGGTCAAAGTTAATCATCTACAATTAGTATCTTTTCGGTTAAGCGACCAGACTCGATACCATAGTTTGCGTTCACTGAGAATTCGGTAAAGATCTGGATGTGAACAGAAGTATTGGGAAGTTTGGCAATTGCGGTTAGGACTTTGTGACTTGAGTCAGTATACGATCAGTTTGGCGTAATCCTGATTATAGTTGTCTGTGTATTATTGTTCGGTGTACTTACCTGTCACATGGAATTGTCATATTGAGTAGTATTCAATTACAGAAAAGTACGTATTCTATTATTTATAAGTCACAATAGGACCTCTGCTCCATTACCATAGCAGATTCAGTTTAAAAGTCCTAATAGTCACCGGGTCGAAGAGCGATTAATATTCAGAATCAACCGCTGTGCTAAGACGCGATGAAGTGTTTATGATTGTGTGAAGATTGGGAAAATAGTACAGGGCCTCTGTATAACAGACCCCTACCACTCCCAAGAACCCGAGGACCCGATAATACTCTTCCGAAAGTTGGGTAGAAGTATTATCGTTTAACAGATCTCAGAATAAGGGTTCGCAGGAGTTGGTAGTCCTTGTTCTATTGGTGCTCTTAACTGGAGTAGTTTATGATCTTCTTTCAGCTTCTGATATTCCTCATTCATGCTGTCGTACTCATCTAACAATCTTACATGATCATCTAGAAAAATTTTCATAGATTCTGAGGGCACGGTCTTGAAACGGCTAGGACTTAATGGTTGGTCTGGTTGATCTAGAGCAGCTTCCAAATTCTCTCTGTTCTGTTCTTGTAAACTCTGGTTCTCTTCTTTCACTGCTGCAAAGTGTCGTCTGAGTAAGCCCATATTCCTAGTAAGTGTTGCATTGCGAATAGTTTGCGCTCTTAACAAATTTTCTATGTCAGTAATGGCTTCTTTTGTCTTTTCTTCACTTTCTAGTTCCAGTTTATGATATGCCTCTTGTAGCTCTTGGTAGCGGGTATCTAGTGAGGCATTTTCGATGGATAGTGAATTGAGCTGCGACTGTAGATCATTCGTTGTCTGCTGTAGCGTCCGGTAATTATTGCCAAGAGATGCAAATTCATCTCTCACTTGAGTCATGCATGTGAACATTTGTTGGAATGCAGTGTCTACAGTGGGTGATAATATTAATGATGTGCTAAGTGAAGATGTAGTGGGTGTAGATGCAAAGGGAATGGGGAATGGGGGTGGGAAAGTGGATGCCGTGGTTATTGTGGAAAAAAGTGAAGTGCCTAAATATGGTTGTGCCATGAATGAAGTGAGTGGTGGTGCAGTGGGCGGTGAGATGTCCATGTCATTGGACGTGGTGTCCAGTGCGGTGACTGTGAATAGTGACGTGAGAGTGGGTGTGTGCGTGGGTGTAAATACAGGGTTTACAAAGGTTGAAGAGTAATTTAAAGTGGGGTTCTCTTGTATGCCTTGGTGGAAAGGGGAAAGAGGAATTACGATAGGTTGGGGAGGTGAGACTGTGGAGAAGGTTAATGGAGGTGGGAATGGAAAAAGGTCTCTTGGAGGTGTGGGGAAGGATGGGAAAGATGGAGGGAGAAAGGGTCTGGATAGAAAGGTAGAAGTCCTAGGAGGTAGACTAGGTTGAGTGGGTGTGGACATGGTGAGAGGAATGGATGTGACAAGGGCTTCTGCTACTTCGGCATGGAAGGAGGTGGATGTTCTGGGAGAAGGAGGGTGTATGGGGGAGACTGGATGGATGGGAGGTGAAGGGGGAGCGGTTGGGGTGGTAGGTGCTTCGGTTACGATGGTGGTATGTACAGTAGTAGTGTGGGGTGGGGAGTCGATGATAATGGTGTCTTCTACCAGTGAACCTTCAAGAATGAGACGCGCTTCTCGTGCCTATTGGGAGGACTGAGCACCTGTCGGAACTCAAATGTATTCGCCCGATTTTGATAAGAGTCGTACTCGTCGGGGTCAAATTGCGGTAATGGTTTCCTCTGCAAATGTCTTAAGGCTTCGTTAGATCCCATTGATTTGACAAGTTCCCTGAAACCTTTGATGTATACCTCTTCGAAACCGCCTGAGACAAGTTCTTGTTCTATGAGTGCTTGGCTCTCTTCTTCTGATTATGTGCCCAAACTTTTTCCATAGTACGATACAACTTTTTGATGGCCAACGTATAAGCTTTTGCTTCAAAGGTTTCATCTTCATGCGTACTGGTATCACCCTGGGTGTTCGTTTGCTGTCCTTGTTCATCTGCCTGTACATGCTCTTGGGATTCATGAGTGCCCTGGCTGGCTTCATTGTCACCATCATCTTCATCGGTTTTTGTTCTTTCGTCCTCGGAACTAGATACTACTTGTCCTTCTGGTTGATCTAGGGGAGTGGTCGGGTAGCTTGGACGTTCATATTGTTGAGAAAAAATATGTCCTTCAGAAAACTGGAATTCATTTGAAAAGGCATCTGGCATTTCAAAATCAAAGGTTGTATCCAGTGCTCTGCTTCCATGTTGGGTATCGGAAAAGAAAAAGATTCCGCACTAATAGTGGCGGGAACTTCTGTTGCAGTGGTGGTAGGTTCCTGAACTCATGTTGGTTGTGAGGTAACTACACTAGTAGTGCCTTCTATAACAATAGGTCATGATAATCATATACGAATGGGTTGTACAGTTGGATTGGCTTCTATCGGAGACTGTTCTGGAGAGGGTTGCGGTGACGGTGACCAAAAATCTTCCGGTCTTCCTTTGCATGTTGTTCATAGGGCCTAGGGTTACATACCTCAAGCAGAGTGTCGTTAGGGAAGTCAAGCAATATCACTCGCTTTTGATCTAAGGTTCCAATATGAAAGGAGCCTTGTCTAAGATTTAGGTCCACTGAGTGATCGTATAGCCAATCTTGGCCAAGGATTAGGGGTTCTATCAGGTCCTCGTCATGGCACACTAGTAGCTTCGCTATCATGGTCACATCATGTATGAGGATAGGAAGGTCATCTCTTCTTCTTTTGCAAATCACCATCATTAGAGGAATGAGTGGAAGAGGAAGCTTGAGGCTTTGGTTTTGATGAACCAAAAGCTGAACCACACTTGCTTTTCCCCTTTTGTGAGATAGCAAGTGCTTGCGTTCCTTCAATCAAACCACTCCTATTCACTCTAGATTGCTCTTCTTGCAAAAGAAGAGACACAACCTCATCAAATGCATACATATTAGGATTTCCTTTTGCAACCAAGCGAAGTGTAGGAGCAAAGCTTTGAAAAGATTATGGTAATACTTTCAACAATGTAGAAATGAGTGATGCATCCAGAATGATCTCATCTATGTTTGCCAATTGCTCTTTCAAGTCCTTGATGCGTGTCACATACACATCCACTTACTCATTTTCATCCATACATACATCCTCAAGTTGCTTCCTCAAGTATGCAACACGTGCTTCATTATGCATGGCATACAAAGAAGCAAGGGTGTCCCATGCCTGTCTCGATGTAGAACATGACCGAATGTGTGGAACTATATGATGCTTCACTGAAAGCGCAATCAAAGCATGAGCTTAAGCATCTTTTCCATCCCATCTAAGTTGCTCCTGTGTAGGTAGAGAAGGAGAAACCACTGTACTCGAAGAAGAAGCTCCATCTATGACAGTAGCCTGTGAAGTAGAAGCACCTGCCGGTCTTCGATCTACATCTGCCACTATGTTCCAAAGTTGTTTTGCAACAAGAACATGCTTCATCATGTAAGACCACATCAGATAGTTGGTCCCATCAAGCTTATCTTCAGCTTGAAGCATGCCAAACAAGTCATTGCTGCCCGCCATTTCATTGAGGAACAAGAATGTGACAAAATCTTCACTTCGATGAAAGCTGAAATGAGTGCTGAAATTTCATCTCACAAACCGTCACTCTGATGGCGATTCTGACTACATGAATGGCTTCAAAATGGGGGTAAAACCCCAGCGCACATGGTGTAAATGTTTTCGGGCTGCTGAAATTTACACTTCTATGCTCCGAAGTCGATTTGCATTATTAAAGTTCGCGCGCGCCGTGACGCAAAAAACCGAAACTTGAGAAGAAGCTGAACCTGCTTTGATACCACTGTTGGGTGTGTGTAGAAGTGCGAGAGAGACACACGGAGCACAAACGCAGCAAGACACACGGAGAAGACGATGGCTAGAATAGCTCTCTCTATTGATCGATGAACTGAACTATAGTAAGAGCTGAATAATATCCCTAAGTACAAAGTACCACCACATATGAGAGTATCAAGTAAGAGGTAACATGGGGAAAAACCTCTAGCCAGCACTAGAGTAAAAAGTGCCCATGTATAGGGAAAAGGTTCACATCAAAGCTACTCGAGGAACACATAAGTGTAACACTAATGACTCTCTCATGTATTTCTTTACATCATTGACTTATATACATATGGTTCTAGACTTATTCCATGTCTATTACATTACTCCTTATCATCCTAAGGATTATCTATAATCAAATTACAAGAATTTCCAACTGTAATGTACATATGTCTACAAGCTTCACTTCTGAAATCTCTTCATTTTCTCAAATGACTTCTTTCACTTCAATCTGATCATAGACTTGCTTCAAGCTCTTTGTAATCATCAATTTGTGATTTTTTTGTTCCAACATATCTCCCATGCATCCAGTTTCCCCCGTACACCCACCTCACCTCATTGTCCACATTGATAGCAAGTCTTGTTGTAGAAGCCATACTCACCTCAACCCCCCAACCTCTACGTGCAACCATTCCAACTAACCTCTCCACTATAGCTACCCCCATGTCCTTTAACCCTTTCCTCCCTCCTTCCCTTTCTTCTATTTCCATTCCTCTGCAACCTATGTTTCCATTTCCACCCCTGCTGACCTTGTCACCCGTGTCACTTCCTTGTCCAACTATATCACATGTACCTTTTCCTGTACGTCAAACTATCAGTGACACTCAACAGGTCATATATTCCTCCTCCTTTGTAAATCCCATGGTCACACCCACCATCACACCATTTTCACCGTCAATGCACTAGACACCACATCTAGTGACATGGACATTTCACCACCTACCGCACCACCACTCACATCCACCATTTCACCACCACATCTAGGCACACCATAACTTTCTACAGTCACCACTACATCCACCCTCCCATTCCGCTTTCCCCTTCCCACTGCATCTACACCCACACCAACATCATCTTCACTCACCACACCATTGTTATTATCACCTATGATCGACACCGCATGTCAGCAAATGTTTGCTTGTATGACCCAAGTTAGAAATGAATTCGCATCTCTTGAAAGCAATTACCAAGCATTGCAACAGACTACTACACAGCTGCAAGTGTAGTTAAATTTTTTAACCATCAAGAATGCTTCCCTTAATGCACACAATCAAGAATTACGTGAGGCTTACCACTCATTAGAGTTAGAATCGGAACAAAAGACTAAAGAAGCTCTCATAGATGTAGAAAATATTTTACATGCTCAGACAGTAATGGAATGCCACTCTCATACGCAATATGGGACTATTAAGATGCCATCTTGTAGCTACTAAAGAGGAGAACTAGAGACTATAGGAACAAGATCGCGAGAACCAAGAAGCAGCTTTGGATAGACCTAATGAACCCCTCAGTCCCAACATATTTAAAGTTGTACCCTCCAAATCCATGCAAATATTGTTAGAAGATCATGCACAACTACTAGAGGATTACAATAAGATCCATAAAGAATATCAAAAGCTTTAGAACGATCACAAAATTCTATTATTATAGGCACTTGTTCAACAACCACAATGTGTTCTTGACGTAACCCCCCCAGAAATCCTAGATGAACTCACTACCTTACGGGCTTGTGTCGTTGATCTTCAAGCATAGATTGTAGCTCAATCAGAGCCTTCCAGGCAAGATTCCCCACTACATATTTCTGCTAAAGAAGAAACTATTTCTACACCTGTGGAGGATACATACGAAGAGGGATATGAACCAGAACCGGTCCCAAACAAACATGTCACAACAGAAGGCCAAGACACTTTTGAACTTCCTATTCCCACATGGCTCAATTCAATGGAAGAACTTGGTAAGACTCACTCTACACGTGTCAAAGCACAGCTACATGCCATGGCCATGATCAAGGAACGAATATTACAATCACCCAATTTCTCTCAATTGGAGTCCACAGGTATATCTCCATTAATGAACTTGAGTACAAACCATACTTTTTATACATGGAAGAGTACTAATTAGCTATTGAGAAGGAAACGGGGCAGAAACCAACTCATGCTACACAATTTGAGCTGGAAGACCTGCCTCCTAAAGCAAAGAAAGGAAAGATCTTTCAGCCAAATTGGTGCATGGAGCAGTTACAAGAATAGTAAAAAATGATGCACACCTGGACAAAAGCACCACTGCACTTAAAGTACAACCCGTGTTGGGCTCCTATGCCACAATGGCACTCCTAGAAGGAATTTTCCATCAAGGTTCAAAATAAAAAGTAATGCCAAGACTGGCTAAACTACCCCTATCTAGCACCAACAGGTGGCCCTCCAACTGTTGGATATATGATGGCAACCATCTGCAACTGCCTCCCCCGCTTACACTGCATGGACGACATTGTCACATATATGACTATTAAGATCTTTGATATGATGCAAACAATTTTCAATATCTTTCGGCACATCAAGGCACCACATGTCAATACCATTGTCTTTGAGCATGGAAACCAAGACCTCGCCTACGACATGAGCACTATGCCTTCACTCCGGGTTTGATACGCATGGAAGTGTCGTATAAAGTACTTACTTGCATGTTATAAGATGACTTTTGAAGAGATGTTCACGACGTGCTTTTGGGAATACAATTATGAAGTTTTTATCAGTCGGCCTACCCATCTGCTTCAATTATTTTCTTGCGAGTAACTTATGTATTCAACACACTACCGACTTCCACCTCCCGACGAACCTCAGACCATAGACTCAAAAAAGCTCGAAGCTGATCTCGCATAAGGGATTCGCATCGCAGAGCACACCCTCACACAAGACCTCTTGCAAAACTACATTATGCAAACCCCACAACGAGGATCTGTCGGGGACGGCAGACGCAAGAGGGAAGGGGGTGTTGGCAGCAGCCAAAGGCATAGACATAGAGGAAGCATGTAGAGGCAAACTACAAAGATTTGTGGGGAGCCATGCAGTCATTTTTTCTCAAAGAAACATACTTGATATTACTTTTTCAAAACTCCAAATAGTGCTTTTCATCACTGTTGCACTATATGTATCATAAAACACCCATTTTTGTAATTTGTACCTCCATTTTGTGCAAGTCAAAGAGTCCTCAAGCTTGAGGAGCTTAGGTAGAATGAGCCTACCAATTTTGGCTATTTTTAGATCTCGTTTAAACCTCCAAATGCCCCTAGAATCTATTTTTTAACTATGCAGTCAGTAGATGTGAAACTGGTCAAAACTAGTATAAAATCTATAAAAACAGCTAGAGAGCTCATTTTTTAGGTTAGCTAGTGTGGGATTGTATTAGTTAGTGTGAGCTTTGAGCTTTTAAGAGTGTTATTGAGCAATAGAGTCTACTTTTCTACCTTCCATTGTGTCTTGCTTGTCTCTTCCTTGTGTGTGTGTGTGTGTATGTGTGTGTGCATCTTCATGCTTCTCACCTTCACTCTCACTACTTCTTGCATTCATGATCTTTATATCACTCATGTCTCTTCCACGGATTGACAAGTAATGGAGGTGATGGTTACACTTGAGGTACAAACATCAACCTTTGAATGGTGGTTGTTGCATTGGTGAATCCAAAAGACATCACACAAAATGCACATATACCTAGTCAATGGAAAAATCCATCTTATAATGATCTTTTAGGGCTATTACTACATGATTGTAGCTTGAAAATCCATCAAGGAAATTTTAAAATTCCTTTCTAAACTCATTCTAACAAATGCTCTATAATAGGAAGTAGATAACTATCTCGAATTTTGGTTGCATTAACTTTATTCAAGTTAGTATGAACGCGCATAATTCTCTATTCTTCTTGGGCACCACTTCAATGTGGGATACCCATTCCATTTGCTCAATCTCATAGATGAATCAAATTTCTTTGAACCTATCTATTTCTTCTTTTCTCTTTGTAGCATATGTATCATTATATGTCTAGGCTCTTTGTTTAGTGGGTTTGCCACTAGGGTCATGGGGATCCTATGGGAATATATCTTTGGTTCTACTCCTTTCAAATCCTTGTACATCGAGTCAAATACATCCCTATATTCTTGTGATAGAGTGAACAATTCTTCCTCCTCATTAGGGCTTAATTCCTCACCTATGTAAGTGTACCTTTTATTTTCGTCTTTGATTGTTACCACTTTTCCCCAAGATTTTCCTATCATCTATCTCATACTTCTTGAAGATTTTTGATACCTCAAATAATGATTTCTACTCTTCTTGAATGGGTTTCTTACTCTTTTTCTTTTTCTTTCCTTCTTTGACTTCAAGGGTTGTGGTCTTCTCACTCTTGATGGTGTCTTCCTCCAGATCCTTAGCTCCTACTAAATATAGGTATTCCTTTTTAGATTCAGCAAAGGTTTCCATGACTAGTGATTCTTCTCCCTCTTCATCGTCTATAAGTTCAGAAACAAACAATGATACATCGTAGCCATCTTCATCACAATGAGGGGTCCATTGTTCTTCATTGATAGCTATGTGGATGGTTACAAGTATTTATGCCCAACCATGAGGCTCAAATTCATCATCTAGAAATGTCATTGGTGCATAGGCTAGATCTTCTAGGGTTTTGGTATTCTTTTGGGTTTTTGGGCCACTAGTTTCTAGGTGCTTCTCTTCTGCTTTAGCTACCTTACACATCCATGAATGGGTATCTTCATGGATCCATGATGGGTCTGAGGTGTTCACAAAGAGGAATTAAATAACACAAAAAAACTTGCACATCAATGTTGTTTGTTGATATTACCAAGATGTCAATGGAGTACTTTCCTATTGCATGCTAGCATATGAGCATATAATGCTAGTGGCCAAAGCTAACATGGATGATTTTGGTTGGCATATTCTTAAATCAAGGAATTTGCAGGCTGTGCAAAAAAATGAAATTCATTGGCCATAGATGGAATGAACAATACATGAATATGTCAGTGCTTGTTCCAGTTGCCAAGCCCTTCCAACCATTGAGCATACTACTTTGTACTATATATTTGTTTGTCCATCATGGATCAAGAACATAGTAGACTTTTAAAATTTGCACTTATCCTATAGATATGGCCACATCAAAACAAAGTGCTTTATAAGAAAAGAGTCGAGGCTATGTTCTTTTTTGGAATATGTTTTACAAGAAAGGAAAGGAAAACTTCCCATGCCTCTATGTACATGAAGATGATTATCTACCATTGTTGGAAGTTGCACACTCAGTTATTGCAAGCAAACATTTTTCTACACACTAGATAGTTCAAATGATTTTATTTGTTGGCCTATGGTGGCCCACCTTATGCAATAGTACCATTATTGATTTATTGCATTGTTGTTCACTAGATAATCCAACTAACTAGGATGAGAAATTACCATTACTTGAATTTGCTTATAATAACACAACATATACAACTCCTGGTCATGCCTCTTCAGAGAATTTTTATGGGAAAAAGCTCCCATTCCCATGTCACACACTCAAACAAATATTCCTATGGCTGATTCTATTGCTCAAGCTCACATTTCTATGCTTCACAAAAAATGTTACACTCGTAATGTTAATAAGAAATGGCTAGCAAATCAATTTAATAAAAATGATTTAGTATGGTTATATATCAGTAAAAAATGTTTGAAAAATATTTTACAACATACTAAAGTTAAACTTGGACCACACTATTATGAACCATTTTGCATTATTCAAAAGACCAATGAATTTTTTTTAGATTAGAAACCATATAATTAGAATATACATAAATCGTTTCATGTTATTTTATTAAAACCATTTAAAGGCACTTTACCACTCACTCCTATTCTTGACGATCCTCCTTGTTTGAAGAAGAATATGAAATCTTAACTCTTGGAAAATAATTGATCATGACATAACCACTACATGTATAGGTACTCAATATCATAGATATTTGGTAAAATATAAAAATCATTCTATTGAAGCGGCTAGATGGATCCATAAGACTTCATTGAGTCCCCATAATGGTCATTTAATTTTTTGCATATTATTCACAATCACAATAATTTATATCTCTGATTCCATTCATGTGTTTTTACATGGAACATGCTTAGTTTTGTCCAATGATGGGAGATGTGATTGGTTTGTTAGTATGACCAATCTCTACCCATCATGATTGTATGTACTAATGCACATTTTGTAAGGCCTCCATTATGATGAGAAGCTAAGTGTGCATTACCTAATTGATGGGAATCCCAACCTGTGTGTTGGATGAAGGTCAAATTGAACCATCTAAGGTATTCTAAGTAAAGGGAACCAAGGTCCCCAATTGTGGGATTTGAGACAGTGAGGAGCAGCCTTAGCAAGGGGGATCCAAGGGGGCCAATATTCCCCGTGGCTAGGTAGGGGGACAAGAATCCCCTTGGTGGAGGTCCATGGGCAATGCCCTCCATGCAAAAGTAAAAGGAACATTCTAAGACATTAAAAATTATTCATATTTTCTAGGTGAGTTGAACCAACCTAAGGTACGTATGTGGCTTATGCAAACGGTGGCCACCCATGTTCTATTGCCCATGCATAGCCATTTATGTAAGGCAATGTCTCTCCATTAGCTTATATATACATGCCTTCTACACTATCCAAGATATTGAATTGAGCCACCATACTTCTACCTTCTAACTCTCCATCTAAAGTTGTCTAGATCATCATTTAAGCTCTACCTTGAGAGTGCATCGGTGGACAATGCCATCATCTTTGTAATTGCTCTACGTAGCAATTTTTTGAAATTCTACTACGTCCGAAATCTTCTCTGCTACTGCTCTTGTGTTATCTTGTGTAACTAGTTTCTTACATGGGTATTAGAGTTGTTAGGCATTTGTTACTAGAGAGGAGTAATTTTCAAACTCAACAAGTATATATCTATTATCACCATAATGCATGAGTGATGGCTTCATCTTCTAGTGTTGGTGCATCTGCTAATGTTATTGTTGCACCAATTTACATTAGTCCACCCGCATTCACTAAAGCTTGATGGAATAGTTTACACACTCTAGAAGTTCAAAGTTTTTGCAATTTTGGACTCTTATGAGTTATTGGATAATGTTATGGGGTCAACAGGGCCTCATCTAAAGCCAATTATGATGGAAGTTCCATCAAATCCTCGAGTGACAATCCAACCTAATACAAATCTTCTTTGAGCTTTGTTGAGCCCATAAAAGTCACATTGGTCAAAGTCAATTGCAGTCAAAGTCAAAAGGTCAAAGTCAATTGGTCAAAGTCAACAAATTCAAGGTCAAAGTCAACAGGTGCAAAGTCAAAGTGCTAAAGTGCAGGTGTCAAAGTGCACAGGTAGTGCACAATTAATTGTCCACAATGGGTAAATTGGAGAAAGTGGGTTGCAGGTTGCAGAGGTATTCTCTCTAATTTCCCTAAGGTTCAAAGTGTTTTTTTTAAGTGTTTTGGAAGGTTCAGGTGAACCCCTTCTTATGTGCAAAAGTGAAGGCTTAAAAGGAAATGTGAAGGTATGTGAAGCGGCAACGTACGCACAGGTGAAAGTATGGTCCCCCATTAAAATTTTGGGTTTTAGTCTAAAGTCACTACAATACAAAACAGTGAGTTGTTGGCTGCCACTTGTGAAGACAATCTTGGGACATCAAAGTGAGCACCAAGATACCATTGTAGTTAGGAGCGTACGTGATCGACACACTCAAATCAAGGCAAGGTCTATTCTTGGACCAATCTTAGAGTAAGCAAGAGAAGCATAGTCTAAGGGAAGCAAGAGAGAGAAGTGCAAGAGTCACCAGAGTGCGACACAGAGAAGTGGAAGTGCAAGGTGCATGGAGAGTGACTAAGGATTTGTGCAGAGAGTGCTAGGCTATACTCCCCCAAGGATCTCAAGGTCTCATTGCAGTGTGCGCGTGCTGACAGAAGGTATTCACTCCTCCCCCTTTGTGGAAGCTTGGTGCAAGGTGTGCACAAGAATAAGCTTGAAGCCGGTGGAGGTCTGGTGCAGAGGAGGCCGGTGGCAAGAAGACTTTGGGATATTGGGTATTTTGTAATTGAGCACTCTGTGTGATTGTGCACAGAAGTATTGGCTTGTATTTTGCTTCAAACATTGTAATTGTCTTACTGTAATCAATCGGCAGAAGCTTCCAAGGTGTATTTCCTCTTCTGGTCCTTTCATTTTATCCTACAAACCCTCAAACTCCTTCTTGTCTAAGAATCCCCCAACAAAATTTGGCACGCACGGTGGGACCTCCAAGGAGATTTGAGCTTAGGAGAAACCAAGTGCAAAGCATAGAAGAGATCAAGTGTCGACAAAACCACAGTGCTACTTCATCAAACAAAAGGTAAATATTCTTATCAAGTGTCTCATATTCAGTGGGCTATGAGCTGCTCATGACCGCAACCCGGTCCCAAACATTGAGGGTCACCTGCAAGCAAACAAGAAGGAAGGTTGTTAGAAGGTCCTCTAGTCCACTATCTTCAACATCATCAGTCAAGAGCATGGCGGGTCAAGTAGACTTGGAAACTTTACTCTCTAGATTAAATATAAAGTTTCCTTCTTTCAAAGGCCTAGCTCAGGAGGATCCGGATGAACACATTAGAAGTTTTTTGGCACTATGTAAGACTAGAGGCCTAATGGGTAGGGAGGATGCCTTTTTTATTCTCTTCCTTGCCACATTAGAGGGATTAGCTGATAAGTGGTTCAACCAGTTTGCTGAAAACAATTTTACCACTTGGGATGTGATGAAAGATGCATTTAAAAATCAGTTCCAACATGGCAACACTGTGGAGATTATCATAGAAGAACTAGAAAATTTGAGATTGGGTCCAGGAGAAAAGTTCCCAGAGTTTGTGACTAGGGCCAAAGCACTAATGGCTAAATTGCCAGATCCACCACACGATTTTTTTGTTAAGAAATGGTTGGCTAAGCCCCTACCAGTGGCCACCAAATGCAAAATAAAGGAATTAGTGTTACCTACAGCCTCCATAGAGGAGTTCATCAGCACAGCTACATGCTTGGAGCAGATAAGGTACCAGTATGGAGCAACTTCTTCCCAACCAACATATGGTACAGAAATGGAGGATCCAGTGATCCAGCTAAGGAAAGAGCTGGAGGGCTTAAAAAGAAATAAGCCCTACAAAGAGGAGGAGAATGTTTTTGCTCAGTTGAGAATGGAGATTGAAGCACTAAAGCTCCAAAAGGAGGAGGAGGCCCAGGCAGAGGAATTGGCTCAACTACGAGAGGAGTTGCAGGAGCTCAAAGGAGGTGGCATCAAGAGTGGACTTTGGTGTTCCATGTGCAGCAAGCAAGGTCACATAGTAAGTGAATGTCCTCTGTTAAGTGTGACTTGTCAATTATGCAGGGAAGTTAGCCATGAGGCCCATGAATGCCAATCAAGAGGAATGCCTGCAACGACATACTGGACACAAGGAGGACCCCCAACACCAGCAAATGTGATGGCTGCTACACCAAATCAAGGTAACAACTATAATCCTAGACAGAGGAATAACTTTGGAAATGGGCCTAGGAGGCCAATCATCTGTTTCAGATGTGGAGAATGCGGGCACTATCAAAGTAGGTGCACCCTACCAGAAAATGACCCTCCTTGCAGGAACTGCCCTGATGCAAGAGACCATTATACAAATTGTTGTCCTAAGAATCAAGCCTCTTCATCCGGGCCTCATATTCAAATGATTTTTGGTGCACAAAGAAGAAGTGTGTGATCTGGTCAATGAGCCATCACCATCTACCAGGGTGGTGCAATTAGAAGAAATAGAATCTTTGACTGTGCAGACAAGAAGCAAGGGGAAGGCTCAAGCAGACATAGGACAAGGGTCAAAGATTAAGGAATGGAATCAAAACAGAGAACCATCTGAAGATAAAGTCACCACAGGTGCAGATACAAGTCAACAAGGAGATCTCATATGCACCAGTGATGCCATTGGGCATGCCTTCAACAGGGCTCATGAGGAGTTTGATAAGTCAACTGGAGCCCATGCTCTCAAGGAATCAGAGGCTTCAAAACTACTCAAGTCCATGAAAAAGGAGGTTATTATTTTTTATTTAATAAAGATGGATGGGAAATTTAGGTCAGAGTTATTGCAGATAATTGATGAAGCTTCCACTACAAGTTTGGTGGCAAAGACTGCTGTTTTACATAAAGGAAAAATTTTAGGGGAAGCACCCCTTACAGATTATAAAAGTCCTCAGCTGACAGTATCTATCCAAGGTCATGAATTTCAAGGAGTTATTGTGGATGGTGGTTCTGGCATTAACTTGATGCCTGAACATACAATGGAAAAGATTGGACTCCACCCTTCAAGGCCTGCAAATTTCACTGTTACTTTGGCACATCAGAGCAAAGTAAGGCCCTTGGGAGTGATCCCAAAAGTTCCACTTGAAGTACAAGGTAATCTATCATTTTGGATTTTGTGGTTTTAAGATTGCCCTAGGTTGAAGGAGGATTTCCCCTCTTAATTGGACGACCATGGCTGAGGCATGCAAGTGTCATTCATGATTGGGGCAAGGACACTATGTGGGTACAAAAGAAAGGGCAAGAGCTGACACAGATTCATTTAGAAGAGGGCCCAGATAATCAAGGAAACACTAGCATGATGCAAACAGTTGGTATATGCATGGAAACAGAATCGGAGGATCAACCCCAAATAGATTTCGAGGAAGAAGAGGATATTCTAAATTGGCTCCAAGCAGGCAACTCTTCCTCTTGTTTTGGAATTTTTCTTAATAATTCTTGCACGAATGAAGGTTATGCTGAAGATAAGGAGAAAGTCCAAGTTGATGGATTGGGAGAGCCCATCACAGACCACAGAAGGGGCAGGAAGACACCCCTCAAATACAACTTGGAGGAGGATATGACAACCACAGATAAGGAGGTTATTGAAGCTAAAGGCAAGGTAAAAAATTCTAGTGAAGAATGTTCTTTCCCAATTCAAGAAATTCATGCAGGATGGATGCAGGACAAGGAGGAACACATTGAAGTCCAAAATACACCTGCTTATGAAGCAATGCACGAAAAGCTAGTAGAAGAAGACAAGGTAGAAGATGAGCATGAAGATAATATGGTAGAGAGAAATCCTGTCCAAGAAATACAATTAGGCACTCAAGACAATAATCGGCCAGTTTTCGTGGCCACTTGGTTGTGGAGCCACCCAGAGCTCCTTGAAAAGGTAAAGTCATTCTTGACCCATTATACAGATGTGTTTGCCTGGCATTATAAAGACTTAGAAGGAGTGTCTGCAACTTATGGAGAGCACAAAATCCCTCTGGTTGATGGAGCCAAACCCATAAGAGGGAAGAGTTATAGACTTAATCCAAAATATGTTGAAGCTGTCTATGTGGAAATACAGAAGATGGAGGATGCAGGAATCATCATTCCTGTAGAACACTCAGAGTGGCTCTCACCTATGGTTATAGTACTAAAGAAGAATACTAATAAAATCAGAATTTGTGTTGACTTTAAAGCACTCAACAAGGTGACCATTCCAGATGGGTTCCCAATGCCTTTTGCAGAGCAGGTCATTGAAGAAGTGGCTGGGCATGCATTATATAGCTTTATGGATGGATTTAGTGGCTATAATCAAATATCAATACACCCAGAGGATCGTGAAAAGACTTCTTTTATCACACCTTGGGGAACATATGTGTATGTAAAAATGCCATTTGGGCTCAGAAATGCTCCAGCCACCTTTAACAGAACGGTCAATCTCATTTTTGGCCCCCTATTGCTGGAATCACTAAGAATCTTCATGGATGACTTCTCTTCGTTTTCAGGTTCTCACAAAGAAACTCCTCTAGATTGTTTGGACCATCACTTGAGGCAGCTGCAGAATGTTTTCAAAAGATGCAAGGAGACTAAGCTAAAGCTCAATCCAAACAAATGTCATTTCCTTGTGACAGAAGGAACTCTCTTAGGACATGTGGTGTCAGCTAAAGGTATGGCCCCAGATCCTGACAAAATCATTTCTATATTAAAGTTGCCTAAACCTAAATCTCCTAAAGAGATTCAGAGTTTCTTGGGGCATACTGGATACCATAGAAGGTTTATAAAAATGTATGCAGAGATAGCCAGAGCACTGGCTAGACTTACAGGTAAGGAAGTACCTTTTAAATGGGAAGAAGAGGAGGAAAAAGCATATCAAACATTACGGGCAAGGTTAGTTTCTGCTCCTATTTTGATCACACCTGAGTGGTCAAAAATCTTTCATATACATGTAGATGCCAGTGCCTATGCAGTGGGGCAGTTTTGACCCAACCCAGTGAAGAATTTAAAGTGGACAGACCAATTCAATATGCCGGTAGAATCTTGACCAAGGCTGAAAGGAATTACAGTACTACAGAAAGGGAAGCCCTAGCAATGGTTCTTGCTGTCCAAAAATTCTATCATTACTTACTGGGAGTAAAATTTATTATTATAACAGATCACCAACCACTAAAATACTTGCTCAACAAACCACAAGCCACTGGTAGAATATGGAGGTGGTTATTATTGTTCCAAGAGTTTGATTTTTCTGTAGTCCACAGACCAGGTAAAGAAAATGTTATGGCGGATCACCTATCCAGAATCAATATGATGAATCAAGCTAGTGGAATCAATGATGATTTTCCAGATGCCCATTTGTTCGTTGTACAAGCTCAAGGTTGGTATTATGATATCAAAAATTTCATTAAAACTGGTTTGTATCCAGAAAAAGCTAATGTTGTGCAAAGGAAGAGACTGCTAATCAAGAGTAGACCATATACCTTCATTGAAGATAAATTATATAGACAAGGCAAGGATGACAGGTTTAGGAAGTGTTTGGAAGAAGAAGAAGTGAGGGAAGTCCTTCACTCTGCACATGAAGGAACAGGTGGTGGGCACCTTCCAGGGCATATTATGAGTCAGAGGATACTGCATGCTGGTTTATGGTGGCCTACACTATTTAAGGATGCAGATGAATGGGGAAAGGCATGTGACGTTTGCCAGAGGTGTGGACCTAAGCCAACAAAGCAGAGGCATAGCCCCTTGATTGTTTCCACTTCCTGGCAACCATTTGAGAAGTGGGGGCTCGATTTTGTAGGGCCCATCTACCCTCCCGCGATTCCAAAAAGAGAGAAATATCTCTTGATAGCTATAGATTATGCAACAAAGTGGGCTGAAGCTATTGCCTCCCCCGACTGCACTGCCCAAATTGTTGCTGATTTCATTTACAGTAGCATCATTTGCAGGTTTGGATGCCCACTTGAAATTTGTACAGATCAAGGTACCGATTTTGTCAATAAGGTCCTGCAGGAAATTTTCAACAGGTATAGAATTCTACATAGGACCTCTTGTGCTTACTATCCAAGAGCCAATGGACTGGCTGAATCGATAAATAAGGTTTTAATCTCAATGTTAAGAAAGGAGTGTATGTTACAGCCCACTTCCTGGGGCATTGCTTATCAAGGTACCCTATGGGCATACAGGTTAGCCTACAAAGAGGCCACGGGATATTCTCCATTCCAACTAGTTTATGGCATATTGCCCATTGAGCCCTTTGAATTTTTACATGGATCACCTAAGATAGCATTCATGCAGCGCAAGAAGGATTGTGATGTCTCTCAGAGGCTCGGAGCACTACATAAAGTGGAGGAGATTCGTCTACTAGCAACAAAACAATTGATAGAGACTCAGATGAAGAGGAAGGAGGCACATGATCGACATCTGTGGAACAACAACATTGAAGCAGGCATGTTAGTTCTTCTCCATAGACCTCATCTTCATACACAACTGAGAGGAAAATGGCTTCCACATTGGGAAGGACCTTACAGAGTCAAAACAATGCTAAATTGGGGTGTTGTGGAGTTAGAGACGCTGAAAGGAGAGGCCTTGCCACTGGTCAACATATCTAGGCTCAAGGCCTATCATCAACACACTTGAAGAAGTATGGATCACCTGGAACTGCAAAATCTGTCCAGGTTGTACATAGCTTTCTCATCTCATTTTGCTCAGTTTTAGTAGTTTTCTTTATCAATTTCATTCTTGTTCCTGATGTTTTTAGCAAACCTAGAAGGCATTTCATAACCTCTGCAAAAGTAACACTTTTGGGTATTTTTGGAAAATTTTCTAGCAATTTTAGCATTTTTCTAGCATTTTTTATCCCTTTCGTATGTCATTTTCTTGCCAAATAGGAGGAATAAAAGGAGGCTCTCTGTGGTTTGATGAAAAAAATTGGGCTTAGCCCTGTGGAAAATTTAATGAGAAAAGTTCCAAAATTTTTTGGCCATTTTTTGGCATTTTTTTTTATTTTTCCTTCATTTTTCTCTATTTTTGGGTTATTTTTCCAAAAAAAAGGCCCCCCAGAGCGTTTTTTTTGTTTTTTGCCAAAAAAAAAAAAAAATCCCCCCCCCTGCCACCCCCCTCCCCACCGCCCCCCCCCCCCCGTTCTGACCCTCCCCCCCCCCCCCCCCCGGTTCTGACAGCCCCCCCCCCCCCCCCCTTATATAACCACATCTTCCATTCCTCAAGCACACAAAGCGGCTCGGCGTATTCAAGGTATTTTTTTCTTTTTTTGTTTATTTTTTAATTTTCTTATTTTCTTTTTATTTTTTTTATATATATTTTTATTTTATTTTTATTATTATTATTCTTTTATTTTATTTACACATTATTATTTATTTGTTTTTATTTTTTATTTCGTATATATTTCCATTCAGTATTGTATATTAGTTTTTTTTTATATATATAATTCTTTTTTATTTTGGTTAGTCTTTCTTTTTCCTCTTAAATTTTCTCTTATTTATATCCAATTGTAATTACTCCTGTAGCCCTTCGTTTTTGCCATTTTAGTAGTCGTTTTTAGGATAATTGAGCATGCCGAAACCAAATTTTGGGTTAAGAACTCTCGGTTTTGATGTTTTTCTGCTGTTTTATATATGTTCGCTATAGAGTTCCCTTCATAGAACCTTGCTCTGTGTGGTTGCAAGACTTTTGTGACCGCCTTCTCGATCTGCATCTATGGCGTCTTCCACTCCCCAGTAGGATTCATCCATGGCTACCGAGGCGTACTCGGAACTTGCTCTTTCTGCCTTAGCTTTCGGTCCTCTCCATCCTGAGGTAGGCCCCCTACTTCATATCACCTCATCCTAGTCCGCCCCTCTCGCCTCCACCCCGGCCGTCCATGTCGCCACCCTACACCCCGCCCCTAGGGGCCACCTCCCCTCCATAATCCACTCCATCCCTCGCACACTAGTTCCACGCCATACTACCCCTACCCATTTCCATGGTAGTCAGCCTTTTGCGGTTTCACTTCCATGCTCCTCCCTCTCCAGTTCCTCGTTGTATAGCCCCGGGACCCTTCCGCCTGGTCTTCACCTTCCTGTTGCAGCTACCACAGCCGTGCCGATGCACTTAGATGGTTCTAGTGGCCACCCCGCCCGCAGCTCCGGTAGCCATTCCACCTCTACTGTTCCCCGTCCACCGTCGTCATCCATCGTTGACCATAGAGACTCATCTTCGACCCTATCCCTCCGCCTGCATTTAGCTTTGCCTCCCATCCCACTCATCGATCTCCTTCCCGAGGGTTGCCTCCGTCAAGTCGGTCTTTGGCGACTGGCCTCCCTCCTCTTATCCGAGGCAGAGGGGTCCGATATTCGCACAGCGCTGCTTGACTTCCCTCATTTTCCATCTGGTTCGCTGACCCCTGCGGTCGTAGCTACAGGCATAGGTTCGAGCCTCTCTTCGTTTCATGCTCCACTGACAACACTCTACTCGGGATTATCTCGGGAAGATACCATCGCTTTCTGCATATCATAATATGGCGTTGATGCCATGCCCACACAGTACCAGCTCGCCGTCCTTCATTCATTCATTTTCTTCTTCTTATTTCGTAGTCCCTCCTCGGACCTTCCATTACACGACATCCATATAGCTGACCCTCTTTTCTATTTTTTACATGGCCGCCCTTTTCCCTATGGCACACTCATGTTCCAATCATTCCTCCTTCGCTCCCGACCATTCCATGATGCCCTCCATCGCGGCACTCGTTCATTCTCTCTTTATTCTGCCCCGGTTTTAGCTTGGCTATTCCATCTGCCTGGTACACACACCATAGCATCCAGCCATTGTCTTGACCCTTCTTATCTTACACATTCTATTGCCCATTCTCCCCACCCCCCCCTCAGACGACCGTCGTATTGCCCTCAGCCCCTAGCCCTCTTCCGCAGCCACCTCCTTCCATGGCAGCCTCCACTCCACCTCCCGCTCGGACTCTTCTGGTCCTTTCATTTTCTCCTACAAACCCTCAAACTCCTTCTTGTCTAAGAATCCCCCAACAAGCTTAGAAGAGGAGGAATGTAGATGCATTATGTTCCATTGTTACAAGTGTAAATGATTTTGTGCTTACTCATGTCAACACACCACCAAAGCACATGGAGCTTCGGGCATATTGGATTTCCAATATCATACCATAAATTGCACTCATATTGAAACTCTTTAGAATCAATTAATGAATGAGAAGTTTGATTCGGAGAAGGTTGAAGACTTCATCGAGTGAATCAAGCATTCGATCAATGTGCTTATATTTTTGTTTTGATGACACCTGAAGAACTAGCTTGCAGGTGTGTTCAAATTCTTCTTGCAAAATATGATAGGATCTTTACTCCCCTTAACACTCAAGTTAGACCCTTGCCTCTTACCTTTGAAGAGTTTTCTGCAATACTTCTGAAGAAGGAAATGTGTTTGAAGAATAGGGAAGGTTCAAAGGATGCAACATTTTCAGAAAACACAAAGGTTAGAGGCTCTTTTGATAGTTCAAAGAAGCGGCAAAAGAAGAAGAAGTTCATTGAAAGCTATTTCTATTGCAAAAAGAAGGTTCATGTCATTAAGGATTGCATGAAAAAGCAATATGATGAGAGAAACAGTACTCTCAAATCCACATGGAAGAATAGGAAATTGGTGAATAACACAAACTTGAACTATGGGTTGCCATAGAGGAGGTTTGAACATCTAACTAAACTCCTGTGGATGAATTGTGGATATTAGATAGTGGATCATCTCCCCACATGACCAGCAAGAAGGATTGGTATAGTTCCTTAATGTCTCTATAGGAACCCATCAATGTCATGATTGGAAATGGCTCCAAATGTTCAGCTCAAGGAACATGAACCATCTCTTTTGATGTTCGCACTAGTGTTGAGAGAAAACTCTTTGATGTTTTGTATGTTCTTGCACTAAAAATAAATTCATTATCAGTTTTTGCCATAACATATCGTGTACTTGAAGTACATTAAAAGAAGGATGGTGCATAAATTTTGGACAGAACAGGTAATACTATAGGAAAAGGAGTGCAGAAAGATAACTTGCATGATTTAAGTGCCCTCACTGCTACAAAAAACAAAGACACAAGTAGACTTTGGCATCAACATTTTGGCAATCTTGGATTTGTCGTTCTCAAAGAGATGCAAAGAAAAGGGATGGTAGCACATTTACCTACATTTTTAGCTTTATAGGAACCATGTGAAGCTTGCATGATGGGTGCGCAATAAAGGAGGGCATTTCCAAAAGAGAGTAGTAATCAAGCTCAAGCTCCTCTAGAGTTGGTACATGTTGATCTCTATGGTAAAATGATTTCTCTTACCTTGGGAGGATCTCTCTACTTTTTGCTAATAGTTGATGATTATAGTAGAAAGATGTAGGTGTATTTTATTCAAGAGAAGGATGATGCATTTGAAAATTTTTCATTGTGGTAGAAGATTGTTGAAAATGAAACATGTAGAAAATTGAAAAAGTTTCATACTCATCGAGGAGGAGAATTCTTATTAATAGAATTCATCAATTACTACAATGCTCATGGACTCAAGAAGCAGCTTACCTCAACTCACACACCTCAAAAAAATGGTGTTGTTGAGAGATGAAATAGGACAGTGGCTGAAATGACCCATTGCATGATGAAAGCTCAAGATTTGCTTGATTAATTCTGGGTAGAAACAGCTAACATGTGTACATTTTGAATAGATGCTACACAAAGGCACTGCATTGCATTACTCCTCAAGAAGCATACTTTGGTAAAAATCCTTGAGTTATGCATTTCAAACTTTTTGGATGTTTTTGTTATGCACATACACTTGAATCAACAATAACTAAGTTAGGATCAAAAAGCAAAAGATTCATCTATTAGATATAGTGAAGATTCTAACGCATAGAGACTTTGGGATTGAGAGACAAAGAAGATCATTGTCAGCCATGATATGGTATTTGATGAGCAACCACACCTAGTGGATAGCAAAGGCAAACCCACTATCTCATCAATTAAAGAAATAACTCCCCTTGTGCCTTCCCATAGAGAGGTCAAGATCAATTAGGAGGAGATATTAGATAATGACATTCCCCCACCAAAAAGCTAATCAATTATTGCCACACACTATAAGACACTACCAACGTGGGCACAACAACTCTTTGATGATCATAAACCTCAAGTTGATGTTGTAGAGTCATCTTTAGATGGGTTGCATAGATCAAAGATGATTGGGAGCAACAAAGAGCCTCCCATCATATTGTCAATATGGCTCTTATGGCTGAAATTATGGGATCAATAAAAGAATAGACAACTATAGATGAAGCACTCAAAGACCCCAAGTGGGGATCAACAATGAAGGTTGAGTATGATAGCGTAGTAAAGAATGACACTTGGGAATCAATTGATTTACCACAAAGAGAAAGGTAATTGGAACTAAGTGGATTTGTGTTAGTCGTATAAAGTGATGGCTTTTATGCACTAACCCGCTTTTATTTCGGCAAAAAAAAAGGTTGATTGCAGGATACATGTAGCATGGGTACAATGAAGAAGCAATTGCATGCTTTTTCCACATGCATTGGTGGCATCAGTACCATACCAGCTCGTTGTGTTGAGGCTGGTACTCTTAAGCCTAGCATGGGGGTCACTTTTGCTCCAACTGATCTCACTACTATGCTCAAGTCAGTAGAGATGCACCATGAAGCTCTCTGAGTGGCTTTGCCTGGTGACAACATAGGATTTAATGTAAAGAACATTGTAGTAAAGAATTGGGTGTGTGGTGGAAACGAGGAGGCTTATCCATTCGAGGGAGGGTCATCATGAGGACTGTTCCCTTTGTTTTTTTTTTTTTGGGGGGGGGTTTGTTCGCGAGGGGTATGGGCAGCCGTTCTGTGAGGCAGGGGAAGGATACAACTGGGGGCATGCTGCAGGAGTGTTCCTCAGAGAAGATACACGAAGGAATGGGGAACACACACACACATTAGGGAGATTGAGCTTCAACTGAGGATGACCAGGGAGAGCATCGGTAGGCAGTAGTAGAAGAAGGGACCGTTGAGAGAGGGAATCTTCACAACGATGATAGCTCATCTCCTGTGGATTATGGAAGACATCAACGGTCGTGTGTGCTAAAAGCAAGAATCACTCGGGCCTCATGAAAGGACAATAGGGACATCAGGGGATGATTTGATTAGGAAGGGATCATTCCAGCGCATTCTTGGTGGTTTTTTTCAGTACAATGGTAGTTATGCTCAAGGGGATAGAGGGGTTTGAAATCTTTGGAGGAAGGATGCTTGACGGGTAGCTCGAGTGTGGAGCAGAAAGGGGTTTTCCTAAGCATGTTACTTAGGCTAGGGAAACCTTCCTTGTATAGATTCTTATCCAAAAAAGGGATGATCCTTATAGTTGCAGATGGCACAGAGGGTTCCAAACTGGGCAAAGGGAAGTAAGTTGCAACGGATCAATATAGGCACGCTATGGGGCTCTCTTCTTCATTACTACGATGGAGTAGCAACTTCAAGTTTGATCTGAAATTATGAGAAGGGGAATTAGAAGCACCAACTACAGACAAAAGGGGAACGTGGTGGAGGATACCAGTAGCAATTTACGAATGGTCATAGTTCAATGGAGATTCTATGACACCATCAGATATTCCCATGGTAGAATAATGTGTGATTTTGCAGATGACTACAGAGAAAAGGCTTAGATCTCTGTCCAAGTTCTGCTTGTTGAGTTCACTCTGAAGTTAGCAGGAAAAGAGGGGAGGTTTGTGTGGGCAGATAGTATATTCGCTGGTGTGGCTCTTTCGAGGAGTCAAAAACATCGGGAAGGACTCTCATGCATTCGATGGCAGCAGATTGCTCTCCTCTCTCATATATGTTTCTTGGGGTTGTTTGTATTGGAGAAGAGCAGCAGAAAACAAACAATAGCTGTTGTGTTTTTTCACCTATTGGTGCTTGTGTCTACAGAAGTGGGATTGGGAAGTTAAAACTCCCAAGCAATAGCAGGCTTTCGTTGGTTCATTCTTTGAAGAAGGAAAAGGGTGCAAAGGGGGCCAACCTCTCCTGGAGAAAGGGGTCTCTTCACTACGTTCTGGAGTTGGCCTTGGGGAAGTAGGAAGAGATAGTAATTAGCCACAGTGTGGAGGCAGAAAGGGTTGGCCAATGCACATACAATTTGAACAAAGCTAGTAGAGGCATAGCAACTAGGAAGAGTAGTAAAGGGTTGATGATGGCTCTACTGGGAATCTCTTTTACCATTGAGGATCTTCCCTCAGAGCCAAAGTGCTTGAGAAGCAGAGTGACTGGGTATTGAAGGAATTGAAGTTGTGCTATCAAGGATTCAAGAGGCATGGGCATTGAGGAGAAAGGGAAAATACTGAAGCAAACGGCGCAGCGAGAAGGATGGGGACCTCACTATTGAAGAATTCCTAGTCAAATGTGTTCTCTGAATGGAAGATGGCTCTGATGCACAAGTGGTTCTACCTATTGGTTGCAACTGTTCAAGGGAGCTATGGAACAAATAAAGATGAGTTATCTCTAAAATTTCCATTCTCATTTTTTTACCCCGAAAAAATATTGAATTGTTGAAGTGGATGTAATTAATATGCCAAGTGAGAGACTCTCCAACTATAAAGTTTAGCACAGTGAAGAGAATGGGTTGTATTTGTTTCTGTGACATGTTCCCTATGAACGCATGTTCTCCTCTCTCTATACACCTCAGGTAAATTCAGTACGAATTTCTATGCTTCAACGTGTCAAGACATCAACGTGTGATGATGGTATAGATTTTTGGTTACTAAGAGCTCTTGAAAGATCAATGAAAAGATGAGCCTGCACTCTTATACAATCAACATGATTCGTTTTTCTGCATTGCACAAATATTTTGATAAGAGTTGCTACCTGCACATGTACACCCATGTGGAGATACACGCATTCATTTGCTTCACGTAAACTGTTCATTGGGCTTGTATAAGACCTGTAGTGAAAGTTTATATGCTCTACTTTTGTTACTACAATGATTCTCATTTTTCAAACAGTTATGCAACATATCTATCATATTTCATGGATTTTATGACAACGCTCCCCATGAGTTACTGTCCTTTAGTAATTGGATTTTCAGAGAACTAAAAGTTCAATGTTGTTCACATTGCATGTCTCATAGGCAATATGGTCAACTCCATTCTTAAGGATGCTCTTGCTAATCAAAGAATGAGAAAAATGGCAAGTCTAGCTAGATATGCTCAATATTTCACATGAACATGGTGGTGTTATGCTTTTAAATTCATACGCGTGGGAATATCATCAAAAGGGAGGTGCACACCTTCGATTTGGGTGGCAACGTTGTGTGTAAGTGTGTGTGTGGTGTAGGTGTGAGCACAGTCACGTATGAGAAAGAACGGGAGAGTGTGGAAGAGCAAGAGAAAGTGTGACTGGGAAGGAAGAGTGAAAGAGCATGTGTGAATGTGTGTATGTGTACAAGAGTGAGCGGGGGATGGTGTGAGCGGATGTATGCATGAGTGTATGTGTGTGAATGAGTGAGAGAGAAAACGTGGGTGGGTGAGCAAAGTGTGTGTAATTGTTGGTGTGTGAGACGGAGAGTGCACAATTGGGTGAAAGTGTGCATGTGATGTTTCAATGGTGTATGAAGAAGTATTGTGTGCTCTTGTTTGTATATGACAAGTGTATGGAAGAGTGGGAAAGGGCATGTGTGCGGGCCAAAAGTTCATCCATGCTATAGGTTAAAACTAGACTAAAGAATCGAATCACACCTTGGCTAATTTTGGGGTGGGAATCACATGTCAAAGGGCAATCCAAAAAGAAGAAAATTTTTTCTACTCGGGATCAAGAAAGTGAGCACATTCGTGCATGTTCACGAGCTTAGGTCGAGTGAAGCTTGGCCAAAATTAGAAACCTAAGCAATTTAGTTGCAAACAAGCACCTTTTCTCGGCTTCACAAAAAAAAACCAACATTTTGGCACGCCCGATGGGACTTGGCTTAGCATATCTCAGAGAGATTGCTACGGGTTCAGTTGGTGCCTCGATCGTGTGGCATAACCATTCGCCCCATAGTCGTTTGGTCTTGGTAACGTGATGGCACAAAGAACGCAAGTTAAGGACTTTCAAAAGGTCGGCCCAAGGATGATGAACTGCGGATGGGCTAGAAGGGGAAGCGGGTTTGGGCATCCATGAGGAATTGCGCATATGAATATTGTCGGTTGGGTACTCCTTCGAACTACATTTGATGTTGGTGTTGCGAGGAGGTTGGGCATATAGATAAATATTGCCCTCATGTATGCACCCTGTTGGATTTTGTCCCCACATGTGTCGACAGCGGGAAAAAGAGGCTATGCGAGCACATGTGTGGTTCAAAAGAGATGATTGATGTAAAGGTCTCAATGAATGAATCGGATAGGTGTTTATCCTCTTTGTATGTGGGACTTGACATGAGTCTAGTCGCTTCGTGGATGGAGACCGCAAGAGTGAACGGAAACACGGATAGGGAATCCCAGAATCAATCTTTGATGGAACTCATAAAGAGCCTGGAATATCAAGTCAATTTGCTTCAGGTAGAGCAGGATAGCGAGAGGACCAAGGTAGAAAAGCTTGAGGAAAGTCAAGCGAGATTAGGAGATGTTATCGCAAAGTGTGTAGAACAGTTGCAAGACGCTGACAATAGAAACAAGGAGTTGAAAGCAAACAAAAGCTTGAGAGAAGGCCTTGCGAGGTCTGAGCATGAAAACGTGGTCTTAGACTGTTTGTTATTGACTTTGGAGTTGTCCTCTCCAATCATGAAGTACAAAAGAATCAACAAATCATCTTTATTTTGTCAATCCTGGGAATATCCATAAGACCACAGCCCCTTCTAAATGATAGATTCATAGAAATAAGAGATTGATGGCTGGAATTCTGAGAAAATGAAAATTAAGAGAAAATATCTAGGGTTTACCTTATCTAGAGCAAATCTTCATCATTTTCTATTATTTTTGTGTCTAATTCATGTTATTTTCTCATCAGAATACAAATATGCAATCAGAATTGGAAAATATCACCTGTATCACAGAGACGAGACAATCGCGATTCTGTACCAATAGACGATTTTCACATTTCTGCCACTTTCTTCAATCCTTCTTCACTCAATACATCAGTAATCATCTCTTTTCATACATCTTACTCAGTATTACACAAATGAAACTCACAAATCTCCATGATAAAGCAAGAAACAAGCTTTCACATCAAAGGAAAGACACACAACAAGAGAAAACACGATTTCAGCAGAAACTCTCTCTTCTCTATTGATAGCATGTACAAATGACTAACCAACCTCTCCAAAATAGAGAAAATTGACTTATATACATTTTCAAGTGTCCTCTTTCACACTTGAATTTTGGTCCTTTCCTCTATTATTCTAAAAATATGCTATCTCAGAGTTTCCAAAAATTCTATAAAAAATACATAAGATTCTATCCTACATAAGGAAGACTCTTCCTTATTTTTACAACATTTGCATAAATATTTCTACAAATTTTTATCATTTTACAATATTTTTCCTTCAAAAAAGGTTTCCAAAAATGCCTCTTCCAACATCCTTCCCCTCCTAAGCCTTTCGGCTCCTGACGAAAGATTTTCCTGCTTCTCTGCACTGATCACTTCTCTTCATTTCTTCTTTCTTTGATATACTTGTGACAGCAAATCGTGACTTTTTCTTTCTGTTACATTTAGATTGTTGATCATCTCGAATAAAGCCTTTCTCCACTGTACTGCAGCTTCAGGTTTATCTATGACATCCTTTTTCAAATACTCTGTGTAAGCAGCTTCATATGCTGTAAGTCTGGACTTGGTGACAACTGACAGATTTCCAAAAATCTCTGACTCCCTCTCAAAAAATCCATAATCAAAGGCATCTTCAAAAATTTGCAAGTAATGACTGCCCAAAAATATCACTCTGCTGTAATATGCCATTAAGCAGATTCTATCAGGTGTCTCGCTCAAATCAAATAATAATGCATCTGTGGGAGAATTGAAGCCAATATAATTTAATGTTCTAATATCTGTGTCAGTGTATGTTTCTATACAGGCCAAAATTAATCTCATTATTCGAATAAGTAGAATGCATGCCGGGTCATTAACATCTTTATACATAGCTATGACTGACTCAGTAGTGTTCACCATATAACTCTTTGTAGGCCAAGTTCCTGCCTTTGGACCTGCTATCTTAGGGAAGTTTAACCATTTAGCTGGGATCTGACCTTCTTTTCTTCTCTCCCAAAAAACAGTCCATTCTCTTCTTCTGGCAACTGGGCAATAAGCTGGATTGATCTTTAAATGCAGAGGTGCCTCTTTCCAGATTTTCCTACATTCCTTATTGGCATCCAACCATTTATTTCTCCATTTGGGATTTGCTCTTTCAAATAACTCCTTCGTGACATTAATATCTTCTTCATACTCAAGGTATTTGTTTGGAGATAACCCTACTCTGGCCAATTGATAATTCTTTATACTCTCCAAAATCATACAGAAAGGTATTCCCAATCCATCTGCAGCCCAATGATGCTGATCTGGATTAATGCCTTTATTCAGAGCAAAGGTAACTATTTGATCTTCATACTCATCATGCATTTGTCTGATAAATTCCATTCTTGACTCTCTATTGGTCAATAATTTCTGGACATAATCTTCAGAATACTTTTCCTCTGGTTCTTTGGATGCTGGTTCATTGTTCTCTTGTTCTTTATAAAAATCCCCTGTTTCATATTCCCTTTCATCTGTATCTTCTACCTGTACTTGATCTTGAATTTCTTCTCGAACTTTTGGTTTCTCCAACTGTTTCTGTAATTCTTCTATAGTCATCATTGAACTTTTGTTCTGAGCTGCCCATAACTCCTTTTCCTTCCTCCACTCATCTCTTTCTTTCTCCATCTTTGTCTGCCATTCACTTCTTTCCTTTTCTACCTCCAGATGTAACTGATGATACCCTCTCATTGATGTGGCAGCATGAGTGTTTGCCTATTTCTCCATTTCTTTGGCCTCTTTTAATTCTATTTGAAGTCTTTGAATTTCTTTATGCAGCTCTTCCTTTTCTTCCTCTGTCAATTGAGCATGTTTACCTCCATCTTCTAGTTGACCTTCGTCTAACAACACTTTATTAATCTCCTCATGTGCTTTGGTCAAAATTTGATATGATGTTTGTAAAGTTCTGTATCTTCCTCCTGTGATTTTTAATTCCTTTTCCAATTTGGCATTCTGCTCTGACAACTTTACACTCTTTTCCTCCAAATATTGGATTCTGTTCTTCTTCTGAACCTCAGCTTCTTCCAAAGCAATGATTCTATTGATATATTCTTTATTCTTTTCCTTCATCACCCTTAATTGTTCTGACATCTGCTCTTTTTCCTTCTTGTGCTCTTTAATGATTAAACTTCCTTTTTCAAATTCCGACTCAGCCACCATTCCTGATATGATCATATTTCTGCTAGATGGTCTGAACTGTTCAATGTTGCTCATGATTATTTGACAAGCTGATCTTATATTTTTGGGTATTCTGTCCAACCCTACTTCTAATCCTGCCTGTCTAACTTCAATTTGCTTGTCTTCTTTATCCACATCATCTTCCTCTGCTGTTATTTCATCATCTATATCCTGAATGCCTTGTTCTTCATAACTATGATCATCATTCTTTGTCTCCTGATTGGTATCATCTTTTTTAAAATCTACTGCTTTGTCATTTGCACTCTTCTGCTCTGAAAAATCTGAAGCCCTCTTTTCTTCTAATGACTTCTTTTCTTCCAATATTTGTTGCTTCTCTGTCAAGAGCTGGTCTCCCTTAGCTTGTATCTCCTTCTCTTGTATTAGGGTTTCCTGACTTCTGTTTGAGTCTTTTCCAACCAAAGCTATTTGATCCTTCCTGAGTTCCTCTTCCTGTCCCTGTTTTTCCTGAACTAACACTGATTCAATTTCTTTCATACCAGCAACCTGTTCATTACTTTTCTTATTTTTGTATTCTTGTTCTGTTCATCAATGTCCATGAGGTCTGCTTCTTCCTCTTGTTCTTGATCATCCTTGGATGTAAATTCCTCACTACTTTTTATATCATGTAATACATCCTTTATACTTTGAATGATCTCTTCTTCCATAACTTTCCCTGTGACCTTTGGAGCACTCTTTCCCATTTCTATCTTCTTTATTTCCTGATCCTTATTCACATCCTTCTGTTCTTTAATTGACCTACTCTTCTGTATCTCCTTTGTCAACTCCTCTAGCTTTTCATCTAATTTGAAATGTGATGGTTTTGTCCATATGGGTTTTATTCCTGTATGCACCCACCCATAACTGACTTCTTCTCTTATTCAGCCTTCCTCTTCTGTCATTACTGCCTTTCCTTTTGACAGCCTTCTTTCATCTTCTGAGCTCATCTGTTGAATTATTTCCTCCTGTGTCTTCTTTTTTTGAGACTTCTTACTTGAATCCTCAGGTGTCTTCAGTTTCTCTATGGCCTGTGTTACCACATTAGGAGTATTTGGTATGGAAAGATTTAGACTTTTTAACAAGAAGCTTTCAATATCACTATCTGAATCGGATGAAAATCGTGAAGGCCCCCCTATTTCAGGTTCTGTAGGCTTTGATACTTCTTCCACTGTGATAGACTTCTGTGTTGCTTCCCTAATCACTTCTTCTGTGCCTTTCATTGTTGCAGCTTCAGTTATTACTTTTTCTTTCCCCTTCTTAACCAATTTCTTCTTTTGAACTGGTTTCCTTGGCACCTTCTTTTTCACAACAATAGTGGTTCTGGTCTCTGGAGGTCCTTGTAATTCCTTGAAGTAGGCCAGCAACTCCACTTCTTTCTTAACAAACACCTCTTCTGTATCAGCTGCCATCATTTCATCATGCAATGTTTCATAATGCTCCACTTCTTCTTGGATCCAATCTGTAGCTTTGCATGAGTAATCTTCCAACATTTTTTGATACTGTGCCTCATACATAGCTCTTTTGTTATTTCCTTGGGTAAGATAAGTGTAGAGCTGTTCTTTACTTGTCTGTGGAGAAAGAGGTTCACTAGAAGATTGTACCTCCTTTTGAGCTGCTACATGTTCCTCTTTTGTTACTTCAATCTGTTCTAATTCCACTCTCCTGGGATCCAACTTTCTCTTTTTGACTGGAATCACTTCTTCAGAGATTATTTTCCTCTTCATCCTAGCTCCCCTCATACTAGTGTGTCCCTCTGTTTCTTTAGGATGCAACCCTTTGGGAGGGCTTTTTACTCCTGCCATTAGATTTCTGAAGTACTATGCTTCTGGAGCCAGTTTCAATTGTTCTTCCATTCCCAAAACATGATAGATGATTCTGGTTAAGAATTGACCTCCATTTATAAACTTCTTCTGTTCCCAATGTTTTGCTGCTTCCTTCAGCTGTTCATGGATGTATGGAGAGACATCCATTACTCCAAACGGTTTGGTTCTATCTTCGTTGTTAAACATCAATAAAGTCACTGACTTATGTGGCATTGTGTATCTTGGTAGTTTTGGAAAACAGAAGAATTGTAAGAACATTCTTACAGCATATTCTTCTTTCTCCCTTCCTTTAAAATCAGTGAACTTTGTAAATCCTGTGTAGGTTCCCTTATTCTTTTTGACAAAGCTTGGGTCTAGTTTGGTTCCCATTGGAAAGAACTGTAAAGCAGCTCTGATATGTTCTCCTTTGATAGTAACCCTTACCTCCTCATTGTCTTTGTTCTTTACTTTGCATCTGAAGTAAGCATCATTACCTTTCCCAACTTCTTCCAAACTACCCATCACTTGTGCTACTCTTTCGAAGTCAATAAAGAAGATAGGTTCTTCCAAGAGTTTGTGCAATCCCACACCTTTCCATCTCTTTATGTTGACAGGAGTTCTCTGAAACCTGTAAAATTCTTGGCACAGCATAGTGTACTTATGTCCCCCAATTCCTACTGTAAAGATATGCTGTCCTATCATTCCCAAAATTTCTTTAAGTTCTTTTACTATTTTTTCAGCTTCTGGGATTTCTGGGTCTTCATCTGATTCTAAGTCCACTTGTTCCTCCGCTGCATCACTATCCAGGAACCAGTGTCCTCTGGACAAAGTTACCGAATCTGCTCTGAAGTCATGGATTGGTAATTCTTTCGTATTCACCATCCTGTATTTGTACCATACAAAAGAAGAGAAAACACTCCACTCATATAAGTCACAAAAATCCAGAAAAATTAATGTTTTCTTTTGGAATATTCTTGCCCTGAACATAAAGAAAGAAAGTCTTCCAAATAAAATTTGCTTCTTCACAAGACTCAATTAAAGTGATCATTACAGGTGTAGCAAGATGTCTAATGTGATTGAAAAAAGAAATGATGGAAACAATGATTAAAAAATAAAAAAATAAAAAATAAAAAATTAAAAAAAAAAACAATTTCAGAAAAAATAGAAATCAAAAGATGATCATAGAAAATTGAAACAAAATAATACAAATTTTCCATAATAATTTACTTCCCTCCTCCCTATATCTTGCTTTGTGCTTTATAATATTTAAAAACAAAATAAAATACACACTGTGTCAAGTTTTTTTTTAACCCATTTGTTCTATTTTTTTTTTCTTTTTCTTCCCCTCCTAATTCTCTTTTAAGGGAAAAAGGTTTAAAAGAAAAATACTTTTGTCATCCTTCTGTTGTTTTTTTTTTTTTTTTAATATTTTGTTCTGAAATTCTGAAGATAGGTAAAATGTGGATGATCTTTCTGCCATTGACATAATTCTGATTTTTTTACCCAATAATGTTTAACTGCAATTGTACTTAGGTCATCCAAACATCCATGCTTCCTAGACCAACATTTTGAAGCATTTTTTGGTCTCCATACCCATTTTGCCCTAACTTCCTGTTTTAATGAGTCATATCGGTGTATGCCTTCTTTCCATGTCCCTCTTGTTCTGATTTGTTGATATTTCGAATTAGGTAATAAGTGTTTTCCTCGTTTTGTCTCACCATTCTTCTTTACTCCTGAATTTTCTTGCTGGTTTTGATTGTAAGAAGCTTGATCATTTTGTAGTGGCAATATGTCCCTGTCCTTCATTGAGAAAGTAAATCCTTCCATCTCTGGGTCATGAACATCTAGATGAACTTCCTGTTTTTCATTACTCAGAAAAAACATTAAAAATTTTTTTTCATTTATGGTCAAACTGAGCTTCATTTTTTCAAAGTTCAAAATAACTTTACCTTGTTTGAGCCAGGGTTGTCCCAAAATCAATTTTCCAGTCATCAAATGATCTAGCCACTCTTCACAATCTATCTTCATATATTCATTATTAAATTTAACTTTAATAACAAGTGAAGACAAACTCTGAATCATTTTTCCCTCTAATGTTTTAATCAACATTCTGCTTTTATTCCTCCTTATGCTAAATTTATTTACCAAGGCTGAACTGATCAAGTTCACTTGAGCTCCTGAATCTATCAAAACCCTTATGTTTTCATTTTGATGATCCATTTCTATCACAGGCAAATGTTCTCTTTGTTTTAGAGTGCTTTCACATAAACACACCTCCTTAAATTCTTTCATTTTTCTTATTCTTTCCTTTGCTTCCTGTTGAGCTCCTTTCTGATGTTTTCTTCTTCTTTTTTCCTATTTTGAGCCTTTTGCAGTCTTCTCCATTCATCAGCAGTTAATGGACACTCATACCTCTTAATTCTACATCCACTTATAAAATTCGGCATGATTTCTCCATCAATGTTAGCTAATTGAATGGCTCCACTCTTGCTTATCTTATGTATAATGTATGGCCCATGACCTTTCTTCTGAAATTTTTTCTGATGTTCCTTGACTGTGTATGCCAGAACCAAGTCTCCTTCTTGAAGATCTTTTTCTTTTATATGCACATCATGGTAGGCTTTTTGTCTTCTCTTGTCTGTATATATACTCATTACTGCTTGAAGTCGAGAAGCTCCCAGTTTTTCTAAATCTATGATCCTCTCCGATAGTTCATGTCCTGTCCAATTGTATTGACTACCCACTTTTAATGTTGGAATAAGAAATTCCATGGGCAAAACTGCATTTTGTCCATATACCAAATTGAATGGAGTAGTCCCTAAAGCAGTTTTATATGCCACTCTATAAGCCCAGAGAACATGATTAAGTTGAGAATCCCAATCATTTCTGTTTGTGTTGACTAATTTGGACAATACAGTGCAAAGTACTTTATTAGTACTTTCTGCTAACCCATTAGCTTGTGGGTGATATGGGGCTGACTTACTATGATGAATCATGAAATATTTGGTCATGTTTTCTATGATCTGGTTCAAAAAATGAGTTCCCCTATCACTTACTAATTCAATTGGAAGTCCAAATCTAGTAACAATATTTTCATACAAAAATTTTGCAGTTGTATGAGCATCATTTCTTTTAGTGGCTTTGGCCTCAGCCCATTTTGTCAAATAATCAGTAGCCACTAATATGTATTCTGCATGAGATTGTCTAGCTGGAGGATGTATAGGTCCAATAAAGTCCAATCCCCATTTGCTAAAAGCTCTGGCTGAAATTAATGGGATTAATGGCATGTTGTCCCTTTTATTTGGTTGACTCACTCTTTGACAGATGTCACATCTTTTTACATAAGTTCTTGCATCAAGAAATAGAGTTGGCCACCAAAAGCCAGAATACAAAATGAGTTTGGCTGTTCTATCACTAGAAAAGTGTCCTCCTGCCACTCCACAGTGTGCCATTTCCAACATCTCCAAATACTTCTCTTCAGGAACACATATTCTTAAATAACCATCCATTCCTTTTTTGTATAATTGTTCTCCTATGAGTTGATATTCTTCAGAGATTTCTTGTAAATTTCTTGAATCTGTACCAGCTATAAGTTGCTTCCCTCTCTCCTTTTTCTTTAATTCTTCCACAATGTTTTCACTCCATTCAGGGTTTTTTTTAAACCAATATAGGGTTATGAATTCTGAATTCTGCAAATCTTGACATTCTTGACATTTAGCAACATATCTTTCCACATCTCGAATTTTATTTGGCCAGTGTACTCCCATCCTAGCAAGATTGCTTAAAGTGACTATTTTGGAAGCATGAGTACATGGGTTCCAGCAATGAGCTTTTCTTACATATTCATGTTGCTCCTCTTCTGGAGTACAGTATTCCAATATACCTGACTGATTGAGGTGATACAAATGCCGTGCTAGCAACATAAAATTCCTGCTTTGTAACACCAAATGTGTGTTATTTGCTAATGACTTACAAGGTCCCATGGTTAACAAAGGAACTAATGATATGGACCATTCAGGAACACTTTCTACTTTGAACAGGTATGTATCTGGCAGGTCATCGTCTAAAAGTGAACTAGGTTCTTTGGACTCAATTCTAGACAAATGATCTGCTCTTAAGTGTGTTTTGCCTTGTCTAACCACCACCTCAAATTCAAATTCCATTAGTAAAAGAAACCATCTAACTATTCTCCCTGTATGACATGGTTTATTTACTAAATAAAGTAGAGCTTGGTGATCCACAAAGAATTTAAACTTGTTGGCCAATAGGTAATGTCTGTATTTTTTAACAGCAAATATCATTCCCAACCCTTCTCTCTCAGTGGTTTTATAGTTCTTTTCTGCAATGTTCAATTGTCTACTAGCATATGCTACTGGGAAGTCTAATTTACTTCCTTCTATAGGTTGTGCCAACACACATCCCAAAGCATAATTTGAAGCATCTACATGCACATGAAATATTTTATCCCACTGAGGTGTTTTTAGAATTGGTGCTGTCACCAAATAAGTTTTCAATGTTTCAAAGGCTTGATCACATTCTTTATTCCACTCAAACTTTGTGATGAGGGCATATAAAGGTTTAGCTATATCTGCAAATTTGTGAACAAATCTCCTATAGTACCCACAATGTCCCATAAAAGTTTGGAGTTCCTTCACATTTGTAGGTCTTGGAAGCTCTATTATAGCTTTTATCTTCTTTTCATCAGTAGAAATTCCATTTTTTGAAACTATATGACCCAACATTCTTCCTTGTCTTACATAGAATACACACTTTTCAGGATTTAAGCAAACTCTGTATGTCCTGCATTTCTTGAATATTCTTTCTAAATCTTGTAAATGATCCTGTCTTTTTAAAGAGAAAGTGCACAGATCATCTACATAGATTTCCATCACATTTCTCAAGAATTCTTTGAAGATATGACACATCAATCTTTGAAAAGTTGCTGGGGCATTGGTCAATCCAAAGGGCATCACCCTAAAAGCATAAATCCCCCATTCTGTAGAAAAGGCAGTCTTATGTTGGTCTTCCAAGGCTATAGGTACTTGATTGTATCCTGAGAAACCATCTAAAAAGCTATAAACTTCCTTTCCCGCAACTCTCTCAAGAAGATGATCTGTTATTGGTAATGGATAATTATCCCTTATAGTTGCTGCATTCACTTTTTTCAAGTTACTGCATACCCTAAGTTTTCCATTCTTTTTTGGTACCACAACTATGGGTGATATCCATTCAGTATACTCAATTTCATAAATGAAGTTAGCAGCCAACAGCTTGTCAATTTCTTCCTTTATCTTGGCAGAGTATTTATCATTGAATGTATAATGTCTCTGTTTACTAGGTTTTGCATCTGGAGTCATAGGAATTTTGTGCTCACAGATTCTTGGATCAATTCCATTTAAATCTTTATAACTGTAAGCAAATACATCCCTATAATTCTTTGCCAGGTTCTTTATTGCTTCTTCTTCCTCTATGGTCATATCATCAGCTATTACAATATGTCTTTCCTCTCCTTCTTCCTGAGTAATCATGATCTTTTTGGTTTGTTCTTCATTATCATAAGCTTCTCCTTTCTTTTTTTCTCTCTTTGGTTTCATTTTTAGAAGTAGTCTATCTTCCACTTCATAGGTTTTAAAATTTGTAGAAATATTTATGCAAATGTTGTAAAAATAAGGAAGAGTCTTCCTTATGTAGGATAGAATCTTATGTATTTTTTATAGAATTTTTGGAAACTCTGAGATAGCATATTTTTAGAATAATAGAGGAAAGGACCAAAATTCAAGTGTGAAAGAGGACACTTGAAAATGTATATAAGTCAATTTTCTCTATTTTGGAGAGGTTGGTTAGTCATTTGTACATGCTATCAATAGAGAAGAGAGAGTTCCTGCTGAAATCGTGTTTTCTCTTGTTGTGTGTGTTTCCTTTGATGTGAAAGCTTGTTTCTTGCTTTATCATGGAGATTTGTGAGTTTCATTTGTGTAATACTGAGTAAGATGTATGAAAAGAGATGATTACTGATGTATTGAGTGAAGAAGGATTGAAGAAAGTGGCAGAAATGTGAAAATCGTCTACTCGTACAGAATCGCGATTGTCTCGTCTCTGTGATACAGGTGATATTTTCCAATTCTGATTGCATATTTGTATTCTGATGAGAAAATAACATGAATTAGACACAAAGATCATAGAAAATGATGAAGATTTGCTCTAGATAAGGTAAACCCTAGATATTTTCTCTTCATTTTCATTTTCTCAGAATTCCAGCCATCAATCTCTTATTTCTATGAATCTATCATTTAGAAGGGGCTGTGGTCTTATGGATATTCCCAGGATTGACAAAATAAAGATGATTTGTTGATTCTTTTGTACTTCATGATTGGAGAGGACAACTCCAAAGTCAATAACAAACATTTTTTGGCGCCGTTGCCGGGGACCATTCCAAAAACTTCATTGAAGTTGTACCTTTGCTGGATCTTCTGTTGATGATGGTAACCAACACAAGAAAAAGGTAAAACTCATCAATCAAGGAAAGTACACATGAATAGGTAGATGTCATTGTTTGTCTTTGGGGAAAAAAGAAAGCAATTGATATCTTGTAGAATTGGAAGTGCTGAAATCTTTGTAAATTGATAGTTGCTCATCATATTGTTGAAGTAAAAGTGCAGGTGTATGGAAGAGTTGAGCCAAGAAAGCTGAAGATGAGGTAACTTGAGTCTATTCTTACATTTCTAGATTTCTTTTTGCCCAAGTACTAGGCACCATGGGAGATCTTGGGAAGATAACATGGTGATACTAAGGAAAGGACAGTTAAAGTAGCTAGAGGTAAGTATAAAGGATTCAGTTGTTGACCAAATCTAAGCATCAATCTTGAGTTGTTCTGCATTTTGAAAAGAAAGATGTGATTGAGTTTATCTTTGCAAAAATTGTTTGCCTTCCATTACACATTTTCATTTGAAAAATTTTCTTTTGCACTTTAGTGATAGCTAAAGACATAGAAACTCATAACCAATCAAAAAACATGGGATCAGTGGATCACCAAAACCAGAAACCCTAAGTAAAGGTTCACCTTTATCTTTAGGGCAAAAATACCAAACAAATTCATAAAATTCATAAAAAATAATCAAACAAATTTCTTTTCTTGTTAGGAAGTTGAAGTGAGGTGTTGTGGACAAGAGTGATTGTGAAAAAGTGGAAAAGGAAACAAAAAATGGTCAAAAAACCAGAAAATTAGAAAACACGATTCTCTGCACAGAATCGCGATTTTCTGAAAAAAGTGTTGATTCTGGAGCAACATTTCAAGTGGTTGTTGAATTGAAGTTGATAAAGGGTATTGAAGGGAATTAAGAAGAAGAGACTACTCCAATTGGCATAAAATCAAAAGTATGCAAAAAACACGATTCTCTACACAAAATCGCGATTTCCTGTAAAAGAAAATTTTTGGAAATTCTAGTATACTTGGGTACTTTGAGATAAGAAAGTGTAGAGGAGGTCATTAAGATTGAGTGAGTGAAGTGGAACAAGTGAAAGAGTGAGGAATAGTGGAAATCATACAAAATCGCGATTTTCTGGACACTATAAAAACCTGAAATTCAAAGAAAAATTCATTTGAGTGAGAGTAAGTGAGAGAGAGAGAGAGCAAAATCGCAACTTCCAGCAACCAGTGGATTTTTGAGGATTTCTCTACCAAGCAAGCAAGGTAAGGACTTTATCATTAATTTGGAATACACATTTTTGCATTAAGTGATCACATAGCACCAAGAAATGAGAAAATAACTAAAAATCACGGAATCGCGATTTTCTGTATTTTGAGTTTTTTTTTTTGGAAAATCTTAAATTTGCATTTAAATGTTTCATTGCATGTCAAAATTTCAGTAAGGCGATTCTAGTGGAGAAAGAAAATTTTGAAAAATTAAAACTTGAAAAAATCAAAAAATCATTCAGAATCGCGATTCTGTAAATCACACACAAAATCGCGATTTTGAACGATTAGGAGACAACATCGCGATTCCCAGAACGCGATTTTCTTAAGAAAAATCGTGTTTTTACAATCTGTGAGCAATCACGATTGTCTGGGGATCACAATCGTGAAAAAAACACGATTTTCACTGAAAGTCATGAAAAAAAAACACGATTTTCACTGAAAGTCGTGAAAAACACGATTTTCACTCAGATTCGTGAAAAACACGATTTTCACACAAAATCGTGAAAAACACGATTTTCAATCAAAATCGTGAAAAACACGATTTTCACACAAAATCGTGAAAAACACGATTTTCACACAAAATCGTGAAAAACACGATTTTCACTGAAAGTCGTGAAAAACACGATTTTCATACAAAATCGTGAAAAACACGATTTTCACACAAATTGTGAAAAAACACGATTTTCACTCAAAATCGTGAAAAACACGATTTTCATACAAAATCGTGAAAAAACACGATTTTCACACAAAATCGTGAAAAACACGATTTTCACACAAAATCGTGAAAAAACACGATTTTCACTCAAAATCGTGAAAAACACGATTTTCATATAAAATCGTGAAAAAACACGAGTTTCACACAAAATCGTGAAAAACACGATTTTCACTAAAAGTCGTGAAAAAACACGATTTTCACACAAAATCGTGAAAAACACGACTTTCACTGAAAGTTGTGAAAAACACGATTTTCACACAAAATCGTGAAAAACACGATTTTCACACAAATTGTGAAAAAACACGATTTTCACTCAAAATCGTGAAAAACACGATTTTCATACAAAATCGTGAAAAACACGATTTTCACACAAAATTGTGAAAAACACGATTTTCACTGAAAGTCGTGAAAAACACGATTTTCACACAAAATCGTGAAAAACACGATTTTCATACAAAATCGTGAAAAACACGATTTTCATACAAAATCGTGAAAAAACACGATTTTCACACAAAATCGTGAAAAACACGATTTTCACTAAAAGTCGTGAAAAACACGATTTTCACAGAAAATCGTGAAAAACACGATTTTCACACAAAATCGTGAAAAAACACGATTTTCACTCAAAATCGTGAAAAACACGATTTTCACACAAAATCGTGAAAAACACGATTTTCATCACAGATTCGTGAAAAACACGATTTTCACACAAAATCGTCAAAAAACACGATTTTCACTCAAAATCGTGAAAAACACGATTTTCACACAAAATCGTGAAAAACATGATTTTCACACAGAATCGTGAAAAAACACGATTTTCACACAAAATCGTGAAGAACACGATTTTCACACAAAATCGTGAAAAACACGATTTTCACACAAAATCGTGAAAAAACACGATTTTCACACAAAATCGTGAAAAAACACGATTTTCACTCAAAATCGTGAAAAACACGATTTTCACTCAAAATCGTGAAAAACACGATTTTCACACAAAATCGTGAAAAACACGATTTTCATCACAAAAACGTGAAAAACACAAAAATAGTCAGAAAATCGTGAAAAAACACGAGTTTCACTCAAAATCGTGAAAAAAACGATTTTCATCACAAAATCGTGAGAAACACAAAAATAGTCAGAAAATCGTGAAAAATACTAAAAAATAATCAGAAAATCGTGAAAAATAAAAAAATAGTCAGAAAATTGTGGAAAAAGTAATACTTTAGTTAGGAAATTGTGACAAACACTCTACTGAAGTTGAAATTGAGAAAATCAATTGAATGATACTTAGATCTGGAAACAAACTTTCTAAACAAGACCTAACAATGAAAGGCACAGAAGAAGTGATTAGGGAAGCAACACAGAAGTCTATCACAGTGGAAGAAGTATCAAAGCCTACAGAACCTGAAATAGGGGGCCTTCACGATTTTCATCCGATTCAGATAGTGATATTGAAAGCTTCTTGTTAAAAAGTCTAAATCTTTCCATACCAAATACTCCTAATGTGGTAACACAGGCCATAGAGAAACTGAAGACACCTGAGGATTCAAGTAAGAAGTCTCAAAAAAAGCAGACACAGGAGGAAATAATTCAACAGATGAGCTCAGAAGATGAAAGAAGGCTGTCAAAAGGAAAGGCAGTAATGACAGAAGAGGAAGGCCGAATAAGAGAAGAAGTCAGTTATGGGTGGGTGCATACAGGAATAAAACCCATATGGACAAAACCATCACATTTCAAATTAGATGAAAAGCTAGAGGAGTTGACAAAGGAGATACAGAAGAGTAGGTCAATTAAAGAATAGAAGGATGTGAATAAGGATCAGGAAATAAAGAAGATAGAAATGGGAAAGAGTGCTCCAAAGGTCACAGGGAAAGTTATGGAAGAAGAGATCATTCAAAGTATAAAGGATGTATTACATGATATAAAAAGTAGTGAGGAATTTACATCCAAGGATCATCAAGAACAAGAGGAAGAAGCAGACCTCATGGACATTGATGAACAGGAACAAGAATACACAAATAAGAAAAGTAATGAACAGGTTGCTGGTATGAAAGAAATTGAATCAGTGTTAGTTCAGGAAAAACAGGGACAGGAAGAGGAACTCAGGAAGGATCAAATAGCTTTGGTTGGAAAAGACTCAAACAGAAGTCAGGAAACCCTAATACAAGAGAAGGAGATACAAGCTAAGGGAGACCAGCTCTTGACAGAGAAGCAACAAATATTGGAAGAAAAGAAGTCATTAGAAGAAAAGAGGGCTTCAGATTTTTCAGAGCAGAAGAGTGCAAATGACAAAGCAGTAGATTTTAAAAAAGATGATACCAATCAAGAGACAAAGAATGATGATCATAGTTATGAAGAACAAGGCATTCAGGATATAGATGATGAAATAACAGCAGAGGAAGATGATGTGGATAAAGAAGACAAGCAAATTGAAGTTAGACAGGCAGGATTAGAAGTAGGGTTGGACAGAATACCCAAAAATATAAGATCAGCTTGTCAAATAATCATGAGCAACATTGAACAGTTCAGACCATCTAGCAGAAATATGATCATATCAGGAATGGTGGCTGAGTCGGAATTTGAAAAAGGAAGTTTAATCATTAAAGAGCACAAGAAGGAAAAAGAGCAGATGTCAGAACAATTAAGGGTGATGAAGGAAAAGAATAAAGAATATATCAATAGAATCATTGCTTTGGAAGAAGCTGAGGTTCAGAAGCAGAACAGAATCCAATATTTGGAGGAAAAGAGTGTAAAGTTGTCAGAGCAGAATGCCAAATTGGAAAAGGAATTAAAAATCATAGGAGGAAGATACAGAACTTTACAAACATCATATCAAATTTTGACCAAAGCACATGAGGAGATTAATAAAATGTTGTTAGACGAAGGTCAACTAGAAGATGGAGGTAAACATGCTCAATTGACAGAGGAAGAAAAGGAAGAGTTGCATAAAGAAATTCAAAGACTTCAAATAGAATTAAAAGAGGCCAAAGAAATGGAGAAACAGGCAAACACTCATGCTGCCACATCAATGAGAGGGTATCATCAGTTACATCTGGAGGTAGAAAAGGAAAGAAGTGAATGGCAGACAAAGATGGAGAAAGAAAGAGATGAGTGGAGGAAGGAAAAGGAGTTATGGGCAGCTCAGAACAAAAGTTCAATGATGACTATAGAAGAATTACAGAAACAGTTGGAGAAACCAAAAGTTCAAGAAGAAATTCAAGATCAAGTACAGGCAGAAGATACAGATGAAAGGGAATATGAAACAGGGGATTTTTATAAAGAACAAGAGAACAATGAACCAGCATCCAAAGAACCAGAGGAAAAGTATTCTGAAGATTATGTCCAGAAATTATTGACCAATAGAGAGTCAAGAATGGAATTTATCAGACAAATGCATGATGAGTATGAAGATCAAATAGTTACCTTTGCTCTGAATAAAGGCATTAATCCAGATCAGCATCATTGGGCTGCAGATGGATTGGGAATACCTTTCTGTATGATTTTGGAGAGTATAAAGAATTATCAATTGGCCAGAGTAGGGTTATCTCCAAACAAATACCTTGAGTATGAAGAAGATATTAATGTCACAAAGGAGTTATTTGAAAGAGCAAATCCCAAATGGAGAAATAAATGGTTGGATGCCAATAAGGAATGTAGGAAAATCTGGAAAGAGGCACCTCTGCATTTAAAGATCAATCCAGCTTATTGCCCAGTTGCCAGAAGAAGAGAATGGACTGTTTTTGGGGAGAGAAGAAAAGAAGGTCAAATCCCAGCTAAATGGTTAAACTTCCCTAAGATAGCAGGTCCAAAGGCAAGAACTTGGCCTACAAAGAGTTATATGGTGAACACTACTGAGTCAGTCATAGCTATGTATAAAGATGTTAATGACCCGGCATGCATTCTACTTATTCGAATAATGAGATTAATTTTGGCCTGTATAGAAACATACACTGACACAGATATCAGAACATTAAATTATATTGGCTTCAATTCTCCCACAGATGCATTATTATTTGATTTGAGCGAGACACCTGATAGAATCTGCTTAATGGCATATTACAGCAGAGTGATATTTTTGGGCAGTCATTACTTGCAAATTTTTTAAGATGCCTTTGATTATGGATTTTTTGAGAGGGAGTCAGAGATTTTTGGAAATCTGTCAGTTGTCACCAAGTCCAGACTTACAGCATATGAAGCTGCTTACACAGAGTATTTGAAAAAGGATGTCATAGATAAACCTGAAGCTGCAGTACAGTGGAGAAAGGCTTTATTCGAGATGGTCAACAATCTAAATGTAACAGAAAGAAAAAGTCACGATTTGCTGTCACAAGTATATCAAAGAAAGAAGAAATGAAGAGAAGTGATCAGTGCAGAGAAGCAGGAAAATCTTTCGTCAGGAGCCGAAAGGCTTAGGAGGGGAAGGATGTTGGAAGAGGCATTTTTGGAAACCTTTTTTGAAGGAAAAATATTGTAAAATGATAAAAATTTGTAGAAATATATATGCAAATGTTGTAAAAATAAGGAAGAGTCTTCCTTATGTAGGATAGAATCTTATGTATTTTTTATAGAATTTTTGGAAACTCTGAGATAGCATATTTTTAGAATAATAGAGGAAAGGACCAAAATTCAAGTGTGAAAGAGGACACTTGAAAATGTATATAAGTCAATTTTCTCTATTTTGGAGAGGTTGGTTAGTCATTTGTACATGCTATCAATAGAGAAGAGAGAGTTTCTGCTGAAATCGTGTTTTCTCTTGTTGTGTGTGTTTCCTTTGATGTGAAAGCTTGTTTCTTGCTTTATCATGGAGATTTGTGAGTTTCATTTGTGTAATACTGAGTAAGATATATGAAAAGAGATGATTACTGATGTATTGAGTGAAGAAGGATTGAAGAAAGTGGCAGAAATGTGAAAATCGTCTACTGGTACAGAATCGCGATTGTCTCGTCTCTGTGATACAGGTGATATTTTCCAATTCTGATTGCATATTTGTATTCTAATGAGAAAATAACATGAATTAGACACAAAGAGCATAGAAAATGATGAAGATTTGCTCTAGATAAGATAAACCCTAGATATTTTCTCTTCATTTTCATTTTCTCAGAATTCCAGCCATCAATCTCTTATTTCTATGAATCTATCATTTAGAAGGGGCTGTGGTCTTATGGATATTCCCAGGATTGACAAAATAAAGATGATTTGTTGATTCTTTTGTACTTCATGATTGGAGAGGACAACTCCAAAGTCAATAACAAACATTTTTCCCCGGCAACGGCGCCAAAAAATGTTTGTTATTGACTTTGGAGTTGTCCTCTCCAATCATGAAGTACAAAAGAATCAACAAATCATCTTTATTTTGTCAATCCTGGGAATATCCATAAGACCACAACCCCTTCTAAATGATAGATTCATAGAAATAAGAGATTGATGGCTGGAATTCTGAGAAAATGAAAATGAAGAGAAAATATCTAGGGTTTACCTTATCTAGAGCAAATCTTCATCATTTTCTATGATCTTTGTGTCTAATTCATGTTATTTTCTCATCAGAATACAAATATGCAATCAGAATTGGAAAATATCACCTGTATCACAGAGACGAGACAATCGCGATTCTGTACCAGTAGACGATTTTCACATTTCTACCACTTTCTTCAATCCTTCTTCACTCAATACATCAGTAATCATCTCTTTTCATACATCTTACTCAGTATTACACAAATGAAACTCACAAATCTCCATGATAAAGCAAGAAACAAGCTTTCACATCAAAGGAAACACACACAACAAGAGAAAACACGATTTCAGCAGAAACTCTCTCTTCTCTATTGATAGCATGTACAAATGACTAACCAACCTCTCCAAAATAGAGAAAATTGACTTATATACATTTTCAAGTGTCCTCTTTCACACTTGAATTTTGGTCCTTTCCTCTATTATTCTAAAAATATGCTATCTCAGAGTTTCCAAAAATTCTATAAAAAATACATAAGATTCTATCCTACATAAGGAAGACTCTTCCTTATTTTTACAACATTTGCATAAATATTTCTACAAATTTTTATCATTTTACAATATTTTTCCTTCAAAAAAGGTTTCCAAAAATGCCTCTTCCAACATAGACCTAAGAACCGGTTTGATGATAGCCGATTGCCATAGCATTGCGATCGAGGAGGATTCCCCTAAATATAATGATGACCTTGCACAGAGAGTCAACCAAATGGAAAAGGAAATCAAGAAGTTGCGAGAGATGACTGGTAGATATGGTGACCAAGCGGGTAAGGTAGCGGAAGAGTTCCGCCTGGAGTTAGAAAGAATGAAAAGTGTCCAAGCAAAGAGCGATGAGAAAGTGGGACAGGTAGAGAAAGAGAATGCAAGGCTGAGTAGCAAGCTTGGTAGGTGGATGAATCGGAAAGATGACGAGACACGAGGACAGGTAGAGGACTCAAAAGTAGGAAAAATGGAAGGAGAGCTGAAAGTCATGTTGGATAGGCTGGATGTGTTCGGAGCGGAGTTAGAAAGGATGAATAATGAATTTTTGAAGAAGATAGATGATATGGATGTAGAAAGTATGAGTAGGATTTGGGAGGAAAGATTGATTAGAGAGGAAGTCGAGAAGTTGATCATTCCAGTTGAGAAGAGGAAGGATGTTCCCCAAGGATCCGAAAAAAGAATGAGAGAGTTAGATGAAGAGATGGAGCAAATATGGAATTGATTCTGAAGCATCGACTGTGACTGTGAGAAAGACTTGAATGATATGTGTGTGAATCTCCTCCCATCCATATATACCCTCTTGTACTCTAAAAATAGCAATGGTATACTCTAAAGATAGCAATGATCTGGAATAGTCTAGTGTGAACATGTGCAACACTTATTCCCATTACTACCAAAGCAGTTCCCATTACTACCAAAGTACCTTAGGGTATCCCCCGAGCTTGGGACCTTAGCTAGCTCGCCCTTGTCCCTCACACACATGGATTGATCCCTGTGGATCAAATGGGCTGATCCCTGTGGATCTATGTCTGACACTTGCTGATCCCTGTGGATCAATGTCTGACACTCTCTCCCCCTTCTAAAGATCATTGTCCTCAATGATCAATGAGAGAAAGTACTTGCGAACCAGAGCTTCTCATTCCTAAGAAGAGTCAATAAGTGGTAATCCTCTCCAGGCTACTAAATACTCCTAGAAGACATGATTCCTGAATCTCTTCTATCTCCAATCTAGTATCCTGTCTAGAGAATGATCCATGCTTTTACTTTCTTGCAAAGAAACAATACCTTCTATTAGATTATCCTCCCTAGAAACATGAAACACTGGATAAAATCTGCAATCTAGAGGAAGATCTTATTGGTATGCAACTTCGCCTAACTTTGTAACTATCTTCCAAGGTCCACAAAACCTTGATGATAGCTTACTACACCTCCCTATGGAGAGTGAAGTAGATCTAGCTGGTACCTAAAGAAAGATTCTTTCTCCTGCCTCTAAGCATCTAGGAGATCTCTTCCTATGATGTCAGATAACTGAATAGAATGATAATGGAGCTAGAAGAGTCCAAACACGACTTATTAGAGTACTCTTTAGCCCTATCCGCTGCTTGCTGCATCTTGGCTTTGGCTATTTCTAAATTTTCTTGGATGTTTGCTGAGAACTCCGAAGCACTAGGATATTTTTATGACATACCTATGGTACTAAGAGCATTGAGATTCATGCCATAGTTCAGCTCAAAAGGAAATGCAACTAGTGCCAAATACTATCTCAATCTCTCTATCGCTCAGATATATATCCTCAACATGTTCTCTAAAAACTAGTTGACCCGCTTGGTCCTGTAAATTTGACATCCCTATCTGAAACTATGGATGTCGACAATCCATGCAATCCGAAGACATGCTGAATAAACAACTCTGCTACGTGTGGATCATAATGAGTTGATCCCTGTGGATGAATGATCCTTGTAGATCAAGTGGATTGATCCCTCTGTGGAGTTTCTATCGTCTCTTGCATGGATATAAACTGATCCCTATGGACCAAAGTCATGATCCCTATGGATCATCAATCTGTTCTGTCTACCACAACTAGGATAGTATCCCACTTCCTTTGTGTCCACGGTATCCCGACTATGAAGTCCATGGACACATTGTCCCAGTTGGGATCTGGAATCTGTAAAGGATATAAAAGACGTGGAATGTTTATCCTTTCTGCTTGTTGACTTGACACATAAAGCCTGTTAAACATAAGTGTGGACATCTCTGGCTATCCAGGCCACCAAAATGTTCTTCTAACAAGCTATATTATCATGTCAACACTTGGATGTCCGACACAAGGCACATCATAACTATCATGCATGATTTTTTTCTTCTCAAATCCTGGGAATCTGGTACGCAAACCTTTCCTTTCCATCTAACTATTCCATTCTCATGTAAGAAACTGGAATTTGGAATGGACTTGTTTGCTCTGCTAGGGGAAGAAACAGCTAAAATTGTCCCGTCTCCTATAATAGAGTCATCACTGATGGCTCGAATGTGGATCTTCCACCTGTGCTTCCTATATCTCTTGAAGCAATGAGCTTTCTAGAACTGTAAAGCTCATTTGATACATTATCCATGATAACATATCATCAATTAAATTCTCTTTGCTCTTCTATATAAGATTTCCATGTGAACTCCTATATGAGCTCAGCCCAACGAGCCCGACTACCTCAAAGATCTGGCTCACTAATACTTAAGTATATGTTGCTCTGTGTATACCTTAAAGTCTGCACCATCTAGATAGTGTCTGTAGACTTTAAGTGAATACACCACTGCATATAACTCTTGTTCATGCATTGGCTAATTGCACTATGAACTGGTCTATTTCTTACTCTCAGAAGCTATTGGCCTACCATCTTGGCTCAAAATGTTCCCTATGGCTTATGCCACTAAAATTCCTAGAAATGACCATAGCTACCCCTCATCGTGAGGATCAGGCCAAACTAAGATAACTAAAACCTTCTTGGGATCCAACTGAAGCCCATCAGTAGATACTCTGTCCTCGAAAGAAACAAGTAATTCTTCTCTAGATTAACTGAGTCTTATCATGATCTCTTACTCTAATATGATGGTAGCCACTTATGAAATCTATTTTACTAAATACAAAAGCTCCACCTAGAGTGTCTAAAAGATCATTAATCGTGGACATAAGATATCTGTGTCTGATAGCAATCTTTTTGAGTACTCGATAGTCGATGCACATCTTATAAGATCCGTCTTTCTTCTTCACTAGGATAACTGATGCTACAAAGGATGAATAGCTGGGTCTAATCAGCCCTTTTCTGTAATTCTTTCAAGGTCAACTCTTAGAATTATACTCTCACTTTCTTTGAAAGTGTTGAAGCATTCCAACTAGAGTCTTCATGACTACAAGAATTCATCATACTACATGATGAATGCATAAAATATAGAAAATAAATAAACTAACAATCAATTTTAAGCAAATTGGTAGCATTTACTAATCACGGCTCTTGGAGATCTGATTCTCCACGGATTAGTAATCACCTCCCCTCATGCTCAAACTTGATCACTTTACTTGGTCACTATTTATGATATAACTATAAATAGAGACATCAAACTTGCTTCTCAACTTGGCTTCCATTTGGAACTAACTTTCTTGTACACCTTGCATTGTTGTATAATCACTCTCTACTGGAGACAACCTTGCCTTGCCTAATAAATGCAAACCATGCCGTGCTATATAACCTTGTCTCACTTCCTGCTAAGGACTTAGACTATAGCCTTGCCTGGTTTACTCTTTGCAAACCTTGCCTTTCTGTATATCTTGGCCATTCTAGAGTTCTTGGCCTACAGACTTGCCTTACTTGCTTAATGAAGATGAATGCACCTAGGATCTCAATTCTTCACTTATAGATAGATAGATAAAACTATCCGATCTACCCATACTAAACTATTATAGAATTAAGATATGATTCCTTCAATAAAGCTAGGAAGTCTAAAGTCTATGTCTCAACCTCCAAATCTAGGAAGTTCTTACATAACTTTTCTTTTACTATTTCTAACTATGGCATTCTAATCAAACTTGATTTACCCCTTTTTATTCCACAAATTTGAAGTCTATACTTCTTGTGAAATAAACTTCTTTGTTCTATACACATAGAAATATGCACTAGAACTCATAATTATGTAATTATAGTAACTACTTATAAACTAGATACTTAATTTATAAGCATCCTAAACTTGTAGGTATTCTTTGAGTTCTCTTCTAAGGTGTCAACTTACCTTGAGACCTCTTACCTCTAATTTTCTAAGTCATGAGACCTTGATAAAACTATTGCTTGTCTCACTTTGTCCTTTCTACAAAAGGGCAATTCTTTTCACTTGAAGAAATTCTCATCTCTTTCTAAATATTACTTTACATATTTCAAATCTTGATTTTATTCCTTTGATCAAAATGCCACTTGTATTTTTCTAGATTATGGAGTCTTTGAGGATGAACTATCCTCTATTCTAGGTTCTAAATAGACATCCTAGAATTCTAAGTTGTGAACTACTAAGTTCCTCATACTTCTAAACATCCACAAGCTTATACAATTCTTTGATCAGAACACTACTAATCATTCATCTTATATAGTTTGAACATTCTATGAATATTCAAAACAAGTAAGTGGCAATGGAAAAGAAACAATTACAAGCCTTTGCTCAACAAAACATGCAAAAATAAGAAACTTTTATTATGTTCTAAATACTTCCATGCATATGCATACTAATATTTTAGAAATTTTGGCAGCCTAACGGCATCACTTTAAAATCCGAAATAATTTTGAAAAGTGTCAAGCATTCAACAAAATCAAATCATCAGTTCTGGCAGGCACGATCTATTTTGTCTTCTCAACGAACACCTATAATTGAAAACTTTTCCAAGTATGTTGTTGGGCTCTATAGGCCCTCAAATATATATATATATATATATATATATATATATATATATATATATATATATATATATATATATATATATATATATATATATATATATATATATATATATATATATATATATATATATTCGATACCTGTCGATACTTACCACCTACAAGAAAAGCTCAAGCACCGAACTAACGCTCTACTTATGTCATCCTACGCGTAATGAAGGAATACTTCTAACATGCATAATCAACAAAATAATCAATCAAATATTGACTAAATACTTATCTCAAATTCTTTTGATATTCGTGAAGCATCCAATTGAAGAGGAAAAAGTAGAATATCCACTCCCTTTGGTTCGTGCATCGCATATATCTTCAATAAGTGCTTCGTTGATGATGCTTGATGAAGAGTAGTCCACTTTCACCCTTTGTTGCAGAAAGTAAATAATTCCAAAGTATGGCTTACAGCCACTCTCTGGATAGAGCTCTTCAACGTTTTCGTATATCCTTGCTTGAAAGAGGGTTATTGAAGAATGAACGTGTAAACTCCAAGCTTTCCAAATAACTGAGATTGAAGCCAAACTATGGCTTGTAGCCACTCTATGAAAAGAGTTCTGAGAGGACTATCCACAGCAAGAAAAATCTCTGAAAAAGATTTTATGAAAACAATAGGGAGTTCGAAAAATCATCTTTCGTCTGAAGTTTGTGGCAATGAACAGCATGCAGGATTGCAGTTTATCCCACATATCAATGTTTAAGATAGAAGTGGATTCACCATGCTAAGTCAAAATCACTCTGAATTTGAACACTGGAGTAGAGGTTATCAGGGAACAGCACGCAAGCTTCGAAATTATCCCATATGTTATGTACATTAGAGAAGAGCCATATATACTACGGCCTCAGCCCTTATCTCAGTGCAAAACGAAAACATAGATTCTGAGCTGTCTGTCTACAGCACTTGTTGGCTATCAAGTCACGCAGAGGCTGGAAGGTCTAAGTTTGAGCTCGGGTAGCGATAGCACAAACACGGGCAAAGATTTTAATTTTCATATCTTCAAAGAAAATATGAATTTATCTTTCGTAGCTCACTAATGGACGTTTCTTTCATCCTCTGCACATCGCGCTGGCTGCAGCAGGATTTCTGATATCACGGGATATTCTCGGCTTCTTAAGATGGAACGTCGTGCTGCCTAGTATGATGACTTCTTCTGACCACGTGGAGGGGAACTTTCACCATGGACTTGACCTACCGGCAGCTGACAACAGGAAAACTGCTCAACTTGTAGAAGAGCACGAACGCGAACACAAATGCTATCGCGAGGATGATGAAGATAGCCTGAAAAAAAAACCATGATCTTGGATGCTCTGATACCAATTGTGAGAGACTTGAACGATGTGTGTGTGACTCTCCTCCCATCCATATATACCCTCTTGTACTCTAAAAATAGCAATGGTATACTCTAAAGATAGCAATGATCTGGAATAGTCTAGTGTGAACATGTGGCCATCATGCAACACTTATTCCCATTACTACCAAAGCAGTTACCATTACTACCAAAGTACCTTAGGGTATCCCCCGAGCTTGGGACCTTGGCTAGCTGGCCCTTGTCCCTCACACACATGGATTGATCCTTGTGGATCAAATGGGCTGATCCCTGTGGATCTATGTCTGACACTTGCTGATCCCTGTGGAGCAATGTCTGACAGTGACCTGTTCCAATACTAGAGCGATGTCGAGTACAACAAGCAAGGATTAAGATACCTAGTGGCGAGGCTTGAGGCACTAAGAGGTACAACGGCTAGTGGTCAGGTCAGGTGGAACCTCTGCGAGGCAGATGTTGGAGGTGAGAAGGGAATCAATGAGGCGATGAATGTCGGTAAGGATGACTTGAGTCTGATTAGGGTTTGCTTTGCAGATTGCGAGTCAAAGATGTGAGGACGGGTGGATCAAGTCTGCTGTATGCTTAGGATTGAAGTGGCATTTTTCGGTTGACAAGGTAGTTAGTGTGTGTGGGTTTCGAGAGGAAAAGTTGACCATGGCATTAGTGGTCGGATTTTGGCTTGAGTAGCAGTAGAGAGGGATGTGTCTCATTGGGATGTCCACAAGGAGGATATACGGGTGTCTGTCGTGATTGGTTGGGTTGGGAAAAGGGCCTTTTTTTTGTCTCCTAATTCTCGAGATTTTGGAATTGAAAAAGAAAAAAAAAACCAAAAAGAAATGATTGTGTATATATGTGTGTTGTCGGTGCAATACAGTGGGCTAGTAGGCAGGTGGAACAACCTTGATCGGGTGATTGAGGCCACGAACTGACGCTAGTTTTGTTGTAGGCCCGACCTGTATGTGCCTATGTGCCTATGTGGGCTGATAGGTGGGTGGAGTCCCTTTGGCCAGGTGGTCAAAGCCACAAGCTGACGTTGGTTTCGCATAGCGCTAGCGTTGTGCATCGCGCATAAATAAATAAATAAAAAGAAAAAAAAAAGAGAAAAAGAAAATTCCTCTCTTGAGGGGGGACAGAAGAGAGGTGAGAGAGCATGATGCTCGGATGGGAATATGTGTATGTGTTGTGGGGATATGCGAATGTGTGGACTCTTGATGAGGCATGTCAAATCAAAGCTAAAGCTTGGCTAGGATTTTGGCTTCGACGTGTCTGTGGAAGACTTGGACTTGAGGGATTCAATCGTGCTAGGTACCTTGTTTGTCTGCAAACCTTTGGGAAGTGTTCAGTTTGGCTCTTAGGTGGTGCAACAACTTGTGAAGTCAAGAATCACGTTGATGACAAGTAGTCTTGTCAAGGTGACCCGACGTTAGACTTGAGGGGTCTTTGCCGTGTATTTGTCAAGTTAGAGAGGTGGGTTGGTGACAAACCACAATATCTGATTGATGACCAAAAGAGCACAGAGTAGATGAAAAGGTAAGTGGAAATAGAAAACCCTAGGTGGGAAGAAATGGGAAATGGACGAGAGAATTTGGGTTAGAAATGGGAAGAGAAACGAGGGAGTGATCATATAGACTGAAGAGTGTTGAGAAGGGAATGTGGGGATGCTTTCTATTTGCATGAGTACATGATGTGTGCAAAGAGGATGTCAAACATGCATGTGTGATGCGGATTCATGATGTGTTGGTTCCCGTTGTTCTGATGTATATTTGTGTTTTGATGAAAAGTGGTCTAATGCTTTTGACGAGTTTGCAGACACGAAGGACACGACAGTCAAAGATGCAAGAAAGTATGTGAGGTTAGTAAGTAATGTGATTGATTTCTATACTAATTGACATTGAGTGTACGATTGCAGGTACCTCGTTAGGAAAAGGATGGAACAGGTAATTAATCTATGGAAATGTTTGTATGACTTGATGTGGGTTGCAGGGATGCAGGAACAATTTGGCTCGTCGAGATGACTTCGCAAACAAAAGGGGGGAGTATGTTAGCCATATAAAGTGATGGCTTTTATGCACTAACCCGTTTTTATTTCGGCAAAAAAAAAAAAAGGGTTGATTGTAGGATACATGTAGCATGGGTACAATAAAGAAGTAATTGCATGCTTTTTCCACATGCATTGGTGGCATCAGTATCATACCAACTGGTTGTGTTGAGGTTGGTACTGTTAAGTCTGACATGGGGGTCACTTTTGCTCCAACTGATCTCACTATTGTGGTCAAGTCAGTAGAGATGCAACATGAAGCTCTCTGAGTGGCTTTGCCTGGTGACAACATAGGATTTAATGTAAAGAACATTCCAGTAAAGAATTGGGTGTGTGGTGGAAACGAGGAGGCTTATCCATTCGAGGGAGGGTCGTCCTGAGGACTGTTCCCTTTGTGTTTTCTTTTTTTTGGGGGGGGGGGGGCTTTGTTCGCGAGGGGTATGGGCAGCTGTTCTATGAGGCAGGGGAAGGATACAATCGGGGGCATGCTGGAGGAGTGTTCCTCCGAGAAGATACACGAAGGAATGGGGAACATACACACATGAGGGAGATTGAGCTTCAACTGAGGACGACCAAGGAGAGCGTCGGCGGGTAGTAGTAGAAGAAGGGACCATTGAGAGAGGGAATCTTCATAAGGATGATAGCTCGTCTCTTGTGGATTATGGAGGACATCAACGGTGTGTGTGCTAAAATCGGGAATCGCTCGGGCCTCATGGTAGGACAATAGGGATATAAGGGGATGATTTGATTAGGAAGGGAGCATTCCAGTGCATTCTTGGTGGTTTTTTTTAAGGACAATGGTAGGTTATGCTCAAGGGGATAGAGGGGTCTAAAATCTTTGGAGGAAGGATGCTTGACGGGTTGCGAGAGTGTGGAGCAGAAAGGGGTTTTCCTGAGCATGTTACTTAGGCTAGGGAAACCTTCCTTGTATCGATGCTGATCCAAAAAAGGGATGATCCTTATAGTTGCAGATGGCACAGAGGGTTCCAAACTGGCCAAAGGGAAGTAAGTTGCAACGGATCAATATGGACATGCTATGGGGATCTCTTCTTCATTACTACAATGGAGTAGGAGCTTCAGGTTTGATCTAAAATTCTAAGAAGGGGAATTAGAAGTAGCAAGTGCAGACAAAAGGGGAACGTGGTGGTGGAGGATACCAGTAGCAATTTACAAATAGTCATAGTGCAATGGAGATTCTATGACATCATGAGATATTCCCATGGTAGAATAATGTGTGATTTTGCAGATGACTACAGAGAAAATGCTTAGACCTCTTTCCGAGTTCTGCTTGTTGAGTTCACTATGAAGTTAGTAAGAAAAGAGGGGAGGTTTGTGTGGGCAGATAGTCTGTTCGCTAGTGTGGCTCTTTCGGGGAGGAGTAAAAAACATCTGGAAGGACTCTCATGCATTCCATCGCAGTAGATTGCTCTCCTCTCTCATATATGTTTCTTGGGGCTGTTTGTGTTGCAGAAGAGCAGCAGAATCTTTCAATTTTTTATCCTTGATGTGTGCATCAAAGTATGCCTTTTGTCTTTTCTTTGTAGCATAGATGCATGTTGCTGCTCATAGCCTTCTCTCACCTAAGCATTCTAGATCAAATATTCTAAAGGACAACTCGTATCCAATTCCACTCATGCTCATGTGCTACTTTTAAAGCTGGGATCAAGAAGTCTAATGGTAACACGACATTCTATCCAAAGACCACTTGAAATGGGGTGGCATTGAGTACCATTTTGTCGGCAACTCGATAAGCCCAAACAGCATGATGAATTTGTTTATCCCAATCAAATCGTTTATTATTTACCAATTTCTTCAATACATTACATAGTATCTTATTTGTGCTTTTTGCTTGTTTGTTAGCTTGTGGATGATAGGGGGAAGACTTCTTATGCATCACCAAGAATTCTAGGAGAAGGTTTTCATTTACTTTGTTCAAGAAGTGCATGCCTCTATCACTTACTAACTCTATTGGTAACCCATATCTAGTGAACACATTCTCGAATAAAAACTTAGTCATTGTTTGAGCATCATTCTTTGTGGTGGCTTTTGCTTCCACCCACTTTGTAAGGTAATATGTGGCTACAATAATGTACTCTCCATTGGAGTTTCTAGTTGGGGGATTAATAGGACCTACAAAGTCTATACCCCACTTCGAGAATGCATGTCCTCCCATCATTGGCCTCAAAGGCATCTCATCTTTTTTGATCGGATATTGTGCACGTTGGCATGTCTCACATCACTTCACATAGGCATGTGCATCCGTATGAAGAGTGGCCCACCAAATTCCTGAGAATAGAATCTTCTTAATTACTTTGTCAAGCCCAAAGTGTCCACCTAAAACACTACTATGTGCAATTTTTGAGATTTTCAAATAGTCTCATTCATGAATGCACAGTCTTAAGTAACCATCTTTGCCTCTTCAGTATAGGTTGTCTCCTACTAAGGTGTAGTCTTGATCCTCTTGTTCCATGCTTCATTTTCTTGCTAGACTAGCCTCTTTGGGTAATGCCCCCGATCTCATGAATTCTACCAATGGAGTGCTCCATTCTGAAATTAATGACACATGATAAAGGGTAGCATACTCCACTGGGGGTCTCTGTTGACACATTGGATAGTTCTTAATCCACTTGTGTATTTCTTTATCCATACTATTCTAATACACTCCTAAACATTTCAAATTTTACAATGTTCATTGTTTAGAATAGTGATTTCTTAGAAATCCTTCATGGGCTTGTTACAACCAATTTCTATGTTCATCGTCCTCGACACAACAAGATACTACACCCTCTATATCCTCTTTGTACATACTTCTTGCCAATATTTGATATTTTTGTGATTTTACAATTTCATCTTTTGTTTGTTTTCACATTCTTATTTGCAAGTCCAAAGGTTAGGACAGGTACCAACTTATTTGTCCATTTAGGAACAAATTCTAAATTGAAGAGATAAGGGTCAGGTAGTTCATCAAAAACTCCTTGCGATGGCTCTCCAAAGTGATGCGAGAAAGATGATCCCCCCTGAGGTAGGTCCCACCTTTCCTAACAACCACTTCAACGTTGTATTCCATTAGTAAGAGGAACCATCTTACTAAACATCTTGTATTGCAAATTTTGTTGACCAAATATAATAAATCTTGATGATAAGTGAAAAACTTAAACTTGTTGGCCAATAGATAGTGTCTAAACTAGCATATGTTATAGGCAAATCTAGATTTCCTTCACTTGTGGATTGTCCTAGCACACATCCTATTGCATAATTGGATGCATCTACATGGACATGGAATGGTTTATTCCAATCAGGAGTGGTCAATATTGGTGTTGTACACAAAGGTCTATTTAGCTCATTGAAGGACTTTTTGCACTCATTGTTCCACTCAAAATTTGTCAACAGAGCATAAAGAGGTTTAGCTATGATCACATACATGTGGATGAACCTATGGTAATATCCACAATGGCCCATAAAGGCTTGTACCTCTTTAACATTCCTTGGCATGTGCAACTCTGCTATGGCTCTTACTTTGTCCTCATCTATTGATATTCCATTTTTAGAAACAATATGACCTAAGATCTTACCTTGGCGTACCATGAACACACACTTTTATGGGTTCAGACACACTCGATATTGTCTACACTTGTTGAAGATCTGTCTGAGCTCAAGGATGTGGTATCTTTGTTCTTGGGAATGGGCACATAAATCATCCACATATACTTCTAAGCTCTTTCGCAAGAACTCTTTGCAGACATGACACATGAGCCTTTGGAATGTTGTAGGTGCATTGGTGAGCCAATATGGCATCACATGAAATGCAAAGATTCCCCACTCTGTGGCAAAGGCCATTTTGTGTTGATCCTCTGGGGCAATGGCTACTTGGTTGTAACATGAAAATCCATCAAGGAAGCTATAAACTTCTTTGCCTACAATGCACTCCAATAAATATTTGGTGATTTAAGTGGATAACTATCTCTGATCGTAGTGGCATTAACTTTTTTAAGCTTAATACACACTCGCAACTTCCCATTCTTCTTGGGCACCACTGCAATGGGGGACACCCAGTCAGTATGCTCAATCTCATAGATAAATCGAGCTTCAATCAATTTGTCAATTTCTTCTTTTATTTTGGCTTCATAAGTTTCATTATATGTGTAGAAAGTTTAATGGGCTTCACATTAGCTAACATGGGGATTGTATGAGAGAATATTTTTAGATATACTCCCTTTAGGTCTCTATAGCTCCATGCAAAGACATCCCTATATTCCCCTAATTGAGCTACAAGCTTTGCTTCTTCTTCTTCACGTAGGTCTTGTCCTATGTACGTACATTGCTCTTCATTCTCTACAATGGTTACTACAATTTTTTTGGTTTTTTCTTTATTATCATATGCTTCTCCTATGATGGCCTCTCTCTTAGGCATGCATACCAAAATTTTTCGATCTTCAACTTCATACGTCTTGAAATTCTCTGGTACTTCGAACAATGATTCCTCTACTTGTTGATGGGGGAAGTATCTCAACCCCTAAGCAACGATGAAGCGCGAATGACCTCCACAGGTATCCTTCTTTGACCTCTGCACACCAAAAATGCTTTTACTCAGAGCTTATGCAGAGAACTCCAGTGAGCTTTTGTAGACCTGTAGTAGACACCAAGGGCTTTCCAACAAATCAAATTTCACTTGAAATGGATGCTTACACAAAGAGAAACAATGTCTACAACATGAGCTAGTTGAATGCTCACAACTGCTAGTCAAGCAGAGACCTCACTTCACTCCAGCAAACTTTTCTCACAGATTATACAGAGAATGAATCTCAAACTTGGGTCAACTTTAGAGCACTCTAATAGCTACCCAATGACACCAAAATCATAGCAAATGGATACATAGAGAAGGAGAACCAGCCCTTACAACAGAGAGCAAAATATTTCCAACAGAGCCTACACAAAGAGAGAGATATCAATCACACAACTTCACTAAAATGAATGTTGCTCCCAGCTTACTCAGAGAATGCTCTAGAGAATTGGTAAGCATAAAATAGACTCTTATAGCTATCCAATGAGACAAGAATTACATCAAATGGATACCATATGAGGGAGAAGCAATGCTAACAACTCAGGGGATGAGAGTTGCAACACTGCCTGCGCACACACATAGATATGCCTACTAAAAGAAAACAAACAAGCAAGCAAGGGGGTTGCTTAAGCAAGGGGCTTGCTTATCACAACTCCAGCACTTAGTGCTCACTTTACATGAGCTAAAACTCCAAGAAGATGGCCCAAAAAAGTCGGGATACATGCTCCTTTTATGGTGAGAAGTGTGCCCCTAAAATCTAGGAACTACCTTTCCAAATCAGCCTCCTAACTTGGAGGAATTAGTTGAGATGACTTGGGGAGTGGTTGAGTGACTTTTCTTGATGGAATCTCGTGGATTTTGGCTTCCTTTGATTGCTCCACATGTCCATAAAAGATTCCCCACGAATTTGTAGCTTGAAGCTTGACTTTTAACACTCCCCCTCAAGCTTCAATTCTTCGTCCTCATCCAAGCTCCTTCATGTTGATGCATTGCTTGAATTCTGAAATCTTCATCCCATCCAAAGCCTTTGTAAACATGTCGGCAACTTGGTCCTTGGTACCAATATGATGTACTGAAACTTCCTTCTCAATATGCTTGGTTCTAGCATGATAGACAGGATTCGATGCTAGATGAATGCTACTCATATTGTCACAAAAAATTGGATATGTGTCAACCTGCAAATTAAGCTCCATAAATAACTTCTTAATCCACATTAGCTCACATGTGACTTGAGCCAAAGCTTTATACTCAGCCTCGGTGGAAGATAATGCCACCGAGGGTTGCTTCTTTGAAATCCATGAGATGATCTTGCTACCTAGCATGACTAGGTAACCACTTGTACTTCTTCTATCCTCCTTCGAACCGGCCCAATCGACATCGGAATAAGCTTTGACCTGCATATCATCATCAAATGAGTAGAACAATCCTTCATTTATAGTGGCCTTGAGATATCGTAACATTCTTCTTGCAGCTTGCAAGTGTGTAGTCCTTGGACTATGCATAAATTGTGATAACACTCCAACTCCATATGCTATGTCGGGCCTAGTTATTGTGGCATAATTGAAAGATCCTACAATAGATCGATACAAGGTTACATCCTCTAATGGCTCTCCATCAATGGAGCTTAGCTTTACATTAACTTCCATGGGATTTGAAATAGGCTTGCAATGTAGCATCCCAAACCTCTCAAGTAGGTCTAGAATATACTTCCTTTGTATGAGCATAATACCTTCTTCTTTGTATACAACTTCAATGCCAAGAAAATACCTAAGATCTCCAAGATCAGAGATCCTAAACTCGTTTCCAAGCTTTGCCTTGATCTCCTCAATGCCCTTTGTATCATTACCTGTAATGATAAGATCATCTACATACACGCACATGTAGACTACAAGTTCTCCTCTTTGTTTGATGAAGAGAGATGGATCCGCCTTGCATTGATTGTAACCACATTTGATCAAATAGTCCACCAATCTTTGGTTCCAAGCCCTTGGAGCTTGCTTTAGGCCATAAAGTGCCTTCTTCAACCTACAAACATGATGTGGAAACTCTTTATGAACAAAACCTAGTGGTTGCTCCATGTATACCTCTTCTTCCAAGTCTCCATTGAGAAAGGCATTCTTGATATCCAATCGGAAAAGCTTCCATCCTTTGCTAGCAGCCATTTCAATGAGTGTCCTAATGGTGCTCATCTTTGCCACGAGGCTGAATGTCTCTTCAAAGTCCACTCCATATGTTTGTGCAAAACCCTTGGCCACCAATCTTGCTTTGAACCTAGAAATAGATCCATCTGAATTCCTCTTTACTTTATACACCCACTTATTACCTATTACCTTCATGTTATCCTTCTTGGGCACTAGAGTCCATGTTTGATTCTCCTCAAGTGCGTCGATCTCTTCTTGCATTGCCTCTTTCCATTCGGTGTACCTGCTTGCATCTTCATAGCAATCGGGCTCATGATCTTCTACTACTTTGTTCATATATGCATAATGTGTTGCCATGTATGAATCATAAGTAAACCTTTGAGTTGGATACTTAACTCTAGAAGACTTCCTTTCTTCACCTTTTGGAGGAATAAACCTCCTTTGCCTTGGGAACTTGATCTCTTTCTTTGACATGGCTTCTTTCTCCATCATGTGTCCTTCATCATCTTCAACTTCATTACCTTCTTCATCCAACTCCACCAATGTTGCTTTGCCTTTGTTGATTGATTGTGCTTCATAGCTTGATGAAAATCTCCCCCTCCATGGTGAGTTCATGCTTGAACTATCTTCATTGATGGAACACCTTGGGCCGCTTAGCTCTAGGTCGATTTGTTCTTCATCATGTCCATGCTTTTCTTCTTCATAGTCCTGCATACAATCATACTTCTTATACCAAGGGAGTAGCTCATCAAATGCTACATCCCTTGATATCCTCAAGTCCTTTGTGTTTGGGTTGAAGCACCTGTAACCTTTATGATCATTTGAATATCCTAGAAACACACACTTTTCTGCCTTTGGTTGTAGCTTGTGCCTCAATTCACTTGGCACATGTACATAACAAGTACATCCAAATATCTTCAAGTGGGAAAGATCAGGTTTCTTACCATAATAGGCTTGATATGGTGTCAAGCCATGGATCCCTGAGGTAGGAGCCCTATTCATAAGATACACGGCGGTATTTGCTGCATCACTCCAAAACATGTTAGGTACATTCATCTCATTAAGCATTGCTCTAGCGATCTCGGCAATGTATCTATTTTTTCTCTCTGCTACTCCATTTTGTTGGGGGGTGTACCTGCATGTTACTTGCCTCTTGATGCCTTGATCCATTAAAAAATCAGAAAACTCATTGGAGAAATATTCTCCCCCTCCATCGGACCTTAGCTTCTTGATATATGTACCTGTTTCCTTCTCTACCATTGCCTTGAATGCTTTGAAACATGTAAACACATCTGATTTGTTTTTGATGAAATAAACCCAAACCATCCTTGTGCAATCATCTATAAAAGTGACAAAGTACTTGTTACCTCCAATGGATTGCTCTTTGGTTGGCCCCCACACATCTGTATGTATCAACTCCAATGGATGTTGGCTTATGTAGCCACTCTTCTTGAATGGAAGTCTCGCTTGCTTCCCTAGTTGACAAGATTCACATAAATGCTTCATACCTTGTCCTTGGAAGTTGGGAAGACCTTCAACCAGCCTCTTGAATTGCATTTCCTTCATTCTTTGTATGTTGATGTGACCTATCCTCTTGTGCCACAAGTCCAACTCCGAAATCCTCTTGTTTCCATATGTGAAGTAGACATGTTGAGTGGAATGAGAATTTACCTCCAAAGTGAAGAGTCTCCCTTGCTTCTTTCCTCTTTCTATGACCTTGTAACCTTGCTTAGGGTTCTCCACAAAGCATCCACCTTTGTTGAACCTTACTTGATAGCCTCTTTCAACCATTTGCCCAACGGACACCAAGTTCTTTGTGATAGTAGGTACATGCAAGACATCCTTGAGACATCTTCCTTCCTCCTTGTCATCCAAAGCTACATCTCCAACATGGGAGATCTCATGGGCTGTATCATCACCTGTTTCTACATGTCCTTTACCTTTGGGAACATGTAGATTAGTAAACCAAGAAGCATTGCAACTCATATGGTTGCTACATCCACTATCAATATACCAAGTGTTATCTACTTTGCTTGAATTCCCATTCATGTGCATCATCAAGAGATTGTCATTTTCTGAACTTGTAGAAGCATAATTACCTTGGCCTTTGTATGAAGAACCTTGATTATAGCTCCTTTGGTTTCCTCCTTGGTAGCAATCTCTAGCATAGTGGCCAAACTTGCCACATATGTAACATCCTTCACCATCTTGATTCCTGTTTTGTTGATGTCGTCCTCCTCTTCCTCTTGTTCTTCCTCTCCCTCTTTGTGATGAGGTGCCTTGGTCATGTCCTTGATTGCTTGAGTGGCCTTGCCTTCCTCCAAACCTTCCTTTGCCCCTTCCTTGTCCTCGTCTTCCTTTGCCCCTTTGATTACCTGCATAGAAAACTTGTGCATCCTTGCTTTTAGTTGAACTTCCACCTATGTTCATTTCTTCGGTGACCATGAGAGCAACCAATTGCTCAAAATCGGGAAGATTATCCCTTACATATACTGAAGTGGTAAAGGGTTTCCACTTCTCATCATCTCTCAAACCATTGAGAGTATAAGCCACAAGATCGTCATCGTCTACGTGGCTTCCAATGGATCCCAATGCATCTGATAACTCCTTGACCTTAAGTATGTAGTCATTTATGCTACTCCCTGATCTCTTCCTAAGGTTGTTGAGCTCATTCTTGATTTGGATCTTCCTTGCTTTGGTGCTTGTTGAATAAAGCCTTTCAAGTGTCTCCCATACCTTCATGCTTGAATCCAAGTCTTGGATATGGCCGATCATGCTATTGCTAATGTGTTGGGAAAGGATAAAGATAACCCTCTTGTCTCTTTCATTCCATTCCCTAAAGGCCCTTCTCTGGTCATTGGTTGGATTCTCATCCAACCTAGGTCTTGGTTCACTTCCACTAATCAACTCCCAAAGGCCCTTGCCCATAAGATAGTTGGAGACCCTAAATCTCCATGGTTGATAGTTCCCTTTGTCTAGCTTTTCAATTTGAGTGTTGAAGTCTCCCATATCTAGTCTTTGATACTTGAACTAGCCCTTGGCTAATGCTCCAATGTGTGTAAAATGAAAATGAGGCTCTGAGGTTACCTCAATCCAAAGCTTTCCTTAGATGGACACCTTGTGCTCTTGCAAATTTGAGTAGAATAGCTCCCCCTTGATGTGAGCTACCTCCAAGAAGCTTTTGTTGATGCAACTCTTCAACCACCAACTCCAAGAGGTCTTCTTGCTTGTATGTGATACCTCCAATATGCCCAAATGCTCTGATACCACTGATGGGGGAAGTATCTCAACCCCTAAGCAACGATGAAGCGCGAATGACCTCCACATGTATCCTTCTTTGACCTCTGCACACCAAAAATGCTCTTACTCAGAGCTTATGCAGAGAACTCCAGTGAGCTTTTGTAGACCTGTAGTAGACACCAAGGGCTTTCCAACAAATCAAATTTCACTTGAAATGGATGCTTACACAAAGAGAAACAATGTCTACAACATGAGCTAGTTGAATGCTCACAACTGCTAGTCAAGCAGAGACCTCACTTCACTCCAGCAAAGTTTTCTCACAGATTATACAAAGAATGAATCTCAAACTTGGGTCAACTTTAGAGAACTTTAATAGCTACCCAATGACACCAAAATCATAGCAAATGGATACATAGAGAAGGAGAACCAGCCCTTACAACAGAGAGCAAAATATTTCCAACAGAGCCTACACAAAGAGAGAGATATCAATCACACAACTTCACTAAAATGAATGTTGTTCCCAGCTTACTCAGAGAATGCTCCAGAGAATTGGTAAGCATAAAATAGATTCTTATAGCTATCCAATGAGACAAGAATTACATCAAATGGATACCATATGAGGGAGAAGCAATGCTAACAACTCAGGGGTAGAGAGTTGCAACACTGCCTGCGCACACACATAGATATGCCTACTAAAAGAAAACAAACAAGCAAGCAAGGGGGTTGCTTAAGCAAGGGGCTTGCTTATCACAACTCCAGAACTTAGTGCTCACTTTACATGAGCTAAAACTCCAAGAAGATGGCCCAAAAAAAGTCGGGATACATGCTCCTTTTATAGTGAGAAGTGTGCCCCTAAAATCTAGGAACTACCTTTCCAAATCAGCCTCCTAACTTGGAGGAATTAGTTGAGATGACTTGGGGAGTGGTTGAGTGACTTTTCTTGATGGAATCTCGTGGCTTTTGGCTTTCTTTGATTGCTCCACATGTCCATAAAAGATTCCCCACGAATTTGTAGCTTGAAGCTTGACTTTTAACACTTGTTTCACTACTTTTCTCTTCTTTTTATTTTGATTGCCTTCACTTCCATCCTTTGAATATATAGTTTTAATGCTCGTAACTGGCTCTTCTTCATTTTGGGTAAACACTCCTACATTTTCTAGATAGTGCTCCTCTGAGTGAAAGCAACTATCCATCACAATGGACTCTAGATCATCGTCCTTCTCTCCTTCTTCTATGACCTTAGTAGAGTCACACTCTTCTAGCAAAGGTTCACACATGAACAAAGAGATATCATAACCCTCCTCATCACAATGAGGCATCCATTGTTCTTCATTGACAACAATGTCCATGGTGACTAAGATTTTTGCCCAACCATGACGCTCAAATTCCTCATCTAGAAAGATCATCGATGTGTAGTTGGGTCTCCAACTGGTCTGGATTCTTGAGAAGTTCCTTCTTCTCTTGCTTTTAGGCATCTTTCCTCTTCCTATGTGACCTTGCACATCCACAAGTGAGTATCTTCATGCATCCATGACGGACCAGAAGAGCTATCAAAAATGCTCAGAGATTGAATCTTGTTGTGCCTTGTGGATAGGATTCCACTGTAGGGGTGGTATATCTAAGGTGTCATCCTTTAGGTTGACCTTATTCATGACACCTAAGTGCTACAAGTACAAGGAATCAATTCCCCAATCTTATACTGCTTGTAGCTACCGTAGGAAGCATTATTTCATAGACATTATTTTTTCCAAAGTCACGTATAGCAAAGGTTAAACACATTAGAATCAAGTTCTGGAACTTGATTCGCCATATGTTTCCACAACTTAGGTTTTACTTTGAGTAGCTCTTCTAGGGTGAGATGACACTATACCTTAGTGTTCTCCATGACTTCAATGTTTCTTGGAACCACCGAGTCTTCATTCTTATCAATATTGTGGAAGCTCTAATATGAAGAGATTCAAATTCCCATGGGCCTATGAATTGTGGGAACTCTTGTAAAGAATTAGATTCAAAATCTAATCTTTCATTTCTTGTTGATTTTCTTTTTCTCCATATATAGATGGGATGTCTTGGGGAAATTGATCATGACGATCATCAATTTCAGGAATAGGAGGGGGATTACCCTTCTCCTTGGCCCATTTTTCTTCTTGTATTTCCCCCAAGAACTCTTGAGAGTATTGTTGAATTGAAAGAGGTGCTCCTCATCCAAGGAATCAAGAACATAAACTTTCATTGGCAACGAGCTCTGTCTTTCAATAACTGGTTGAGCCTCTGGAGGTAAAGAAACATGCAGCTTGTTTACCAATTGCTCTAATCTTTCTAGTAAGCCCTGTCACGAGGAAGGAGATAAGGAAGAGATCTCACGCACACACTCTCACAATCAAAGAGAAGCATACACACATAGATTGAGGCAAGTAAGCATGATCTTCTTCTTCTTCTATTACATAAAAGGAATGTACAAGAATGACCTAAAAACAACAATACAACAAGTGCAATATATAAAAAATAGTACATAAGGAAAATCCTAATGTTCACGAATGAGTGAGCTGGCAAGAAACAAATGTGCCATCACTCTCTGTAGATAATTCTAGTAAAGCTCAATGAAGTATCCCTGAAATATATCGACATAACCACTATACATGTCAAAGAAATGAAAAAGTGATATGTGTCATCCTGGATCATCACATGTTGAGCTTGATATCTCAACACTCCCCCTTAAGCTCAACATCATGTCCTATAATCCAAGCATCTTCCAAAAATTCTTTAGCTTTTCTGCTCCAAGTGCATTAGTGAAAATAACAGCAACCTGCTCATCCATTCTCACATAAACAAGATCAATATCACCTACTAATACCTTCTCTCTGATGAAGTGTACCTCAATATGCTTTGTTCTAGCATGAAAAATAGGATTCCATGCTAACTGTATGCTGCTAAAATCATCACAATTATAGATGGTGGCACACTTTTGTACTTCCACACTTAAATCTACAAGTAGCATTTGTAGCCATGATGCCTCACATGCTACCATTGCAGCACGTCTATTCTCAGCCTCTGTACTTGACAAAGCAACAATGGGTTGCTTATTACTGCTCCATGTAATTGATGCACTCCCAAGTGAGAATAGAAAGCCACTAGTAGATCTTTTATTTGGGATGTTATCAGCCCAATCTGCATTGTTGTATCCATGAACTTGCAAATCTACACCAGCGTCATAAAACAATGCATAATCCAAAGTAGCACTCACATAACGTAGAGTGTACCTTAGGGCATCTAAATGTGGCTTCCTGCGAACCTACATAAATTGACTTTCAAGTCCAACAATGTAGCTTAGATCAAGTCTTATAATTATGAGATATATCAAACTTCCCATGATTTTCTTGTACATAGTAGAATTTTCCAATGCTTCACTTCAAATTATGATCTAATGGCATAGAAATTGACTTATAATCAGCCAAACCATACTTTTGCAGCATATTCAAGGCATATTGCCTTTGCGACATCCATATACCTATTTTTGTATGTATGAACTCGATTCCCAAGAAATAGCATAGCACACCAAGATCTTTCATGTCAAATTCTTGCATAAGGAGTTGCTTTATCTCTTTAATGCTTGCTTCATGGTTGCCTCCTACAATCAAGTCATCAACATAAATAGCCACAATTGTGATGCCATCATCACCCTTCCTTGCATATAGTGATTGATGTGCATCACACATAGAAAACCCAATGGTGGTTAAGTAGTCAGCAATCCTTGCATGCCAAGCACGAGGGGCTTATTTGAGCCCATATAAAGCCTTTTGCAACCTGAAAACATGTTTTGGGTTCTTTGAATATTCACATCCTTGTGGTTGGTCCATGTATACTTCTTCCTATAACTCACCATGTAGGAAAGCATTCTTTACATCCATCTGATGCAAAGTCCATCCTTTTGTTGTAGCTAATGCAACAAGTGTTCTGACAATAGACATTTTGACTACAAGGATGAACATTTCCTCATAATCAATGCCATATATCTATGCATATCCTTTTGCTACCAATCGTGCTTTGTACCTGCTTATGCTACTATCAATGTTGTGCTTTACCTTGTAAAACCACTCGTACCCTATGGATTTCTTTCCTTGCGGCAATGGAACCAGCTTCCATGTATCGTTTCCATAAAGGGAAGCCATCTCCTCATCCATAGCTTTTTCCCAATCTGCATTTCCAATTGCATCTTCAAAACAAGAAGGTTCAACATCTTATATTACCTCGGTCATGTAGGCACAATGATGAGCCATATAATTGTCATTTCATCAATCGTTGCACAGAATTATGCATCCTCCTAGATCTTCTTGGTCTTAGGTCACTTCTCCTTGTATCATCTGCATGTGCCTTTCTAACTCTTGGAGTCTTCATAGAGGATAATCCAAGTTCCTCATCAAGGCTCTTCTCTGAACCGCTTGAATCTCCATCAATGTCTTCAAAACCTGTAGATGTTTTACTACCAGTAGAAAGATTTTCTTTACCTTTCTTTGATGTAGTTCATGAATTTGTTGGACTATATTTTCCACGCAATCTTCCACTCCATGGATTTGATTTGGAGCTATTCCTCGATGACACATCTGATCCAAAACTTGAGATTCTGCACTTGATTTTTCAGCATTTTCTTTGTCATTTGGTTCAAGGTCAAGTCCATCTTTGGCAACTGCATAAAAGCTTGACATTTCATCAAACACCACATCTCTGCTTACCTTCACCTGTCATGTAAGTGGGTTATAACATTTATAACCCTTTTGCTCTCTTGAGTATCCAATGAAGGTACATTTTCTTGCTTTTGAATCAATCTTTGTTCTCAACTCATCTCGAACATGTACATATGCAATATAGCCAAATACTTTCATATGTGATGAGTTTGGCTTTTTACCTGTAAACTTCTCTTTGGGTATAACTTGATGTACAATAGTAGTCAAAGTTCTGTTCATGATGTATACAATATTATGCATGGATTTTGCCCAATAACAATGATGCATATTCCTCTCAACCATCAAGGCTCTTGCTATTTCTATGATATGTCTCTTTTTGCATTCAGCTTGCCATTCTGTTGTGGTGTGTACCTGCATGAAAACTAACGTTGAATTCCATGACTTTTAAGAAAGTTGTTGAACTCATTTGACATGTATTCACCTCCTCCATCAAACCTTAATATCTGAATATATTTTCCTGACTGCTTTTCCACCATAGCCTTAAAATTTTGGAAGTGACTGAACACCTCACTCTTCTCTTTCATGAAATATACCCATAATTTTCGTGTATGGTCATCAATGAAAGTAACATAAAACCTACAACCACCCATAGATGTGGTCTTTGTAGGACCCCAAACATGTGTATCTACTATTTTGAGTACATTCTCACTAACATGCTTGTCATGCAAAAATGATGCTCTTGAGTGTTTACCAAAATTGACATGCTACACATACCTTTTGCATTTCTGCAACTTTGAAATTTGGTAGTCCATTGACAATCTCCTTGGACTGCATCAATTTCATCCTTTGCAAGTTTGCATGTCCAATTCATTTATGCCAGATCTCTATATCTGCAATAACTCTTGCACCTTTTGCAAACATTGCTACATTCATTTCAAGAATTTTCACATTTAAGTGAACATCCTACCCACTTTGTTTCCTTTGGCAATCAATCATCCATCATATTTATACTTATCTACATATAACCCATTAGCATTGAACCTGACTTGGAATCCCTGGTCAACCATTTGTCCAATAGAAATTAGATTCTTTGTTATAATTGGAACATGCAGCACATTAGCAAGATATTTTACCTTTCCGTCCTCCATGGATAGTGTTATGTTTCTTGTATGCTTGATAAGATGTGATGTGTCATCATCTGTTTCAACATATCCAAGAATTGGGAATTTTTGCAAACTGCTAAACCATTTCTCATGATTGGTCATGTGATTTGAAGCACCTGAATCAACATACTAGAAATTTCCATTCAATTTTCAAACATCAACAGACATCGTATTCATCATGTGATATTAAACCATGAACAAATTCTCATAAGCATCTACACTTGTGGATGCATAGTTGTTTTGCTGCCTCCTATTATTTTGATTCTTCAACCTGCAATCACGTTCAAAGTGTCCAAGTTTACCACAATTTGAGCATCCTTTATTTCCATTACTTGAATCATTTCTTTGGAAATTTTTGCAGCCTCTTTGGCTCCCCTTGCATCGAAATTATCATCTACCTCTTGCATGATTCTCATGTTGACCTTGGTCTTGATTACTATTTCCTCTTCCACTTTTGAAGCCTCTACCTCTGCCCCTTCCTCTGCCGGAGTAAAATACCTGATCAAAACTAGGTTTTCCTTGGAAGTTTGAGTGATCACCAAGATTCTTTTCTTCAATAATCAACGGACACTAGATCAAAAAAATTTGGAATATTTTCCTTGGTCTGGATAGATGTTCTAAACTCCTTATATGTAGCTCCTAAACCACAAAGGCACACTTCCACCTTATCATCATCATCTACATTCACACCAATAGATGCAAGTGACTCACATATGCTTTTGATTTTCAGGGCGTAGTCACTTACCGACATGTTGTTGCTCTAGCACAATGGTAAGCACCACATTAAGAAGCTCCACCTCCTTAATGTCGATCCACAGAAGAGATAGGAGTGATATGAAGATCGTGAACGCAAGATGTAGTGAGAGTGAAGGTGAGAAGCATGGAGATGCACACACACACACACACACACACACACACACAAAAGAGACAAGCAAGATAGAATGGAAGGTTGAAAGTAAACTCTATTGCTCAATAAAACTCTTAAAAACTCAAAATAGCTCTAAGATCTTCTCAAATCATACAAGCTAACCTCAAAAATGAGATCTCTAGCTCTATTTATAGTTTTTCGACTAGTTTTGACCAATTTCACATCTAGTGTCTAGCACACTTAAAAAATAGGTTCTAAGCACTATTTGGATGTCTAAATGAGATCTAAAAATAGCCAAAATTGGTATGCTTAATCTACCTAATCTCCTCAAACTTGAGGACTCCTTGGTTTGCACAAAATGGAACTACTAATTACAAAAGTGGATGTTTTATGATACATATGGTACAAAAGTGATGAGAATCACTGTTTGAGGTTTTGAACAAGTAATGTAAAACATATTTCTTTAGAAAAAATAGACTTCATGGCTCCCCATGACTCTTTGTAGTTTGCCTTCACATGCTACCTCTTCATCTGTGCCTTTGGCTACTGCCAACACCCCCTCCCTCTCACACCATTCATCCCCAACAGATCCTTGTTGTAGGGTTTGCGTGATATAGTTTTGCAAGAGGTCATGTGCGAGGGTGTGCTCCGTGATGCGAATTCCTCGTGCATCATCAATTTCTAGTTTTTCCCAATCTATGGCCTGAGGTTTGTTGGGAGGTGGAAGTCGATAGTGTGTTGAATATACCTGTTGTTCGCAAGCAAATAATTGAAGTAGATGAGTAGGCATGCTGATAAACTTCGGAGTGGTACTCCCAAAAGCCTATCGTGAAAATCTCTTCAAAGGTCATCTTATAACATGCAGTTAAGTACTTTTACGGAAATGCCAAGCATAACACACTCGAAGTGATGACGTAGTGCTCATATCATATGCCAAGTCTTGGTTGCCATACTCAAAGCCTAGGGTGTCGACATGGGGTGCTTTTACGCAATGAAATATCTTAAAAACTATCTGCATCATATCAAACATCTTGATTTTCATGTGTGCGGCAACATCATCCATTCGGTGTAAGCAGGGGAGCTAGTGGCGAATTCTAGCCATCATATATCCAATTGTAGGGGGGTCGTAGGGTGGAGTAAAGTAAGGATAATTAAACCAGTCCTGACACTGCTTATTATTTTGAACTTTGATGGTGAATGCCTTCCAAGAGCAACGTCGTGGCATAGGACCCCAATGCGGATTGCACTTTAAGTGCAACGGAGTCTTGACCCATGTGTGCATCATCTCCGAATATTCCTATTGCAACTCTTGGCCCCAATTTGATTGAAAATTTTTACCTTTCTGCGCTTCCAGTGGCAGGTTGTGAGGCTCGAATTGAGTTGCATGGGTGGGTTTCTTTCCTGTCTCATTTTCAATTGCCAAGTGATATTCTTCCATCAACATGAAGTATAGTTTATATTGGAGCTCATGGCTGGAGATGTACCTTCGAGGGGTCACATGAGCGAAATATGGTGATTGTAATATTCATTCCTCGATCATTTCCATGGCATGTAGCTGTGCCTCGACATGTGCAGAGTGAGTTTTACCAAGTTCTTCTACTGACTTAAGTCATGCAGGTGTAGGAAGTTCAAAAGTGTCTTGGCCTTCTATTGTGACACGTGTTCCTAGTATTGGTTGTGGTTCATAGGCCTCTTCATATGTTTCCTCCATCAATATAGAAACAATTTCTTCTTCAGCTAGAATTTTTGGTGGGGTCTCAGAGTGAGCTGTGATCTATGCTTGAAGAGAAAGTACCTGCACATGTAAAGTATTGAGTTCCTCAAGAATCTCCGGGGGGTGACTTCAAGAATCGGTTGTGGTTGTGGAGTAGGTGTCTGTAACAGTAGAAGTTTATGATCATTCTAAATCTTTTGATATTCCTCATTGATGTTATTGTATTCCTCTAGTAGTCGAGCATGATCTTCTAACAATATTTGCATGGATTCAGAGGGCACTACTTTAAATCGATTGGGACTGAGGGGTTCATCTGGTTTATCTAAAGCTGCTTCTAGATTCTCTTGATTTTGTTCCTATAGTTGCTGATTCTCTTCCTTACCCACTACGAGGTGGCATCTTAATAGTCCCATATTTCTAGTGAGATTAGCATTTCTTATTATCTGAGCATGTGAAAGATTTTCAATATCCATAAGTGCCTCCTTAGTCTTTTGTTCGCTTGCTAGCTTGAGGGAGTGGTATGCTTCTCATAGCTCTTGATGTCGTGCATTGAGGGAAGCATTTTCAATGGTTAAAGAGTTCAATTGCATCTGTAATTGTGTAGTGGTGAGCTACAATGCTTGGTAGCTACTTCCAAGAGATGCGAATTCCTCTCTAACTTGTGTCATGCAGGAAAACATTTGTTGGAAAGCAGTGATGATCGTGGGTGACAGTAACAATGGTGCAGTGAGTGACAATGTCATGAGTGTGGGTTTTGATGCAATGGGAAGGGGAAAGGGGATGGGAAGGTGGATGCAGTGATGACCATGGAGAAGTGGAATATGCCTAAATGAGGTGGTGAAAGAGATGAGGTGAGTGGTGGTGTAGTGGGTGGTGAAATGTCCATGTCACTGGACGTGGTGTCGAGTGTAGTGATGTGAATAGTGGTGTAATGGTGGATGCATGAGTGGGTGTGAACACAGGATTTACAAAGGTGGACGAATAAATTAAAGATTGAGTCTCGTGGATTGCTTGGTGGAGAGGGGAGGATAAAGGGGATATAGTTGGGTGGGGAGGTGACACTGGTGAGAAGGTCATTGGGGGTGGAAATGGGAACATAGGCCTTGGAGGGATGGGAAATGAAGGAAAGGATGCAGTGAGGAATGGGTTGGGTGGAATGGTGGTAGCTATAGGGGGAAGGTTATGTGGAATGGTTGCAGGAAGAGTTTGGAGTGTTGAGGTAGTGAGGGCTTCTACAACGATACTTGCTATAAACATGGACGGTCGAGGTGAGGTGGGGTGTACTAGGGAGACTAGATGTATGGGAGGTGAAAGAAGAGCAGGTGATGTGGTGGGGATTTCAACTATGACTGTGGACATTACAGTGAAGGGTGAGGTAGGGAGTTGATGACAATGGTCCCTTCTTTTGGATGGGTTTTGGTTGTGGTTTTAGGGATGAGTCAAGCTTCCTTTGCTTGCTGTGAAGATTGGGCATCGATGGGTATGCGGATGTACTAGCCCGGCTTGGTCATTAAACGGATGCATCGAGGGTCAAACTTTGGTAGTGACTTCCTTTTGAAATAATGGAGTGCTTCAGTGGTTCCTAGGATTTTACTAATTCCTTTAAACCTTGAATGAAAGATTCTTCAAAACCTCCACTATCTAGTTCTTGCTCGAGAATTTCTTGACTTTGTTCCTCTAATAATTGTCTGTGTGCCCATACAGCTTGCAAATTGCAGTATAACTTTTGAATTGCCAAAGTGTAGGCAACAGCTTCGAATGTGTCATCTTCATGAGTACTCCTATTAACTTGGGCTTCGGTTTGCTTCTCTTGCTCTTCATTCCACACTTCCTCTTGAGAGTCGTGGCTATCCGGACTGGCTTTGTCATCACCATCATCATCATCGGTTATTATTGTATCTTCATCTAAGCTAGAGACAAATTGTTCTTGTGGTTGGTTAGGGGGGGTCGTAGGATAGTTGGGATGTTCATACTCTTGTGAGAAAAAGTGCCTTTCTAAAAATTGAAACTTGTTGAAGAACACCTCATGCATTCCAAAGTCGAATGTGGTATTAGTGGGCTCTACCTCCAAGTTCGATATGGGAAAAGTAAAGGCTTCCACACCAATAGTGGTGGGAATTTCCCCTGTTGCAGTAGTAGTTTCCTGAGTGGTGGTTGCTTGAGGAGTGATCTCACTGTTAGTGCCTTCTATGATAATTGGTCGTGAGAGTCAAATACTATTGGCTGTACAGGTGCGGCGGGTTTTGTTGGAGACTGTTTAGGGGATGGTTGTGGTGATGGGGACTCTCAAACATGCAAGCATATTATTCTTGGACTTGAAAAGATTAAGTCTCTTGGAAGCACTGGGATCGATCAGAATTACTAAGATGCACCAGAGTTAGCAGGAGGAACCAAAATTCCAGTAACCACCAAAAGTCTAGGAAGCGCAGTAATGGACTAGAATCACAAAAATTGCAAAAGATGATGAACCGGAGCAATTGATATATCATTTAGTTGAGTGCTATTCCAACGATCAACGAGAGCGTCACTTCCTTCTAGAGGCCATTTGTGTTTGTTATCTGAACTATTTGGGCCCCAGGCAGAGCATGATAGAATGGAATTGGCAATCATCAGATTGCATAATGGTAGACCCAAGGATAGCCGATTGGGTAGACAATCATCATCAGACCCAAGGATAGCCGATTGGGCAGACATCAAAAACACGCTAAAACAGGGATGGCAGAGTCATTAGGTGTTGTGATGCATCAAGAGGTGGCAAAAGCACCGAGACATGTGAAATTTAGGCAATGGAAATGCGACAAGCAATGACGGGGGAAGACAACGATATCATCAAAATTGACCTCGTATGATGATCCTCAAACACCAGAATTGTGCTCACAAAAGGCCGAAATCAATGGCAATCAATGCTAATTATCATGGATCCATGCATGCCTTGAGGTACCAAAATCAATTCGGACAATAGGACAACACCAAATTATCACCGAGCTATCGGAAGCACTCAAATTTAATCATCGGAATCATTCAGGATGATCTGCAGAGTCAGTGTTATAGAATGGAATGTGTGTTCCACTCTGCACAGAGAAGATGATGCACTATGGATGCATATACATGAAGAATACTTCGCTTATACACAAAGAAAATAGGGAGTAGGAAAGAAATACCCGATCAGAATGCTCATTGATTCGACTTCCAATGTGCTTGTTATTTCATTAAAAAAGCCATGTATCTATACACAAATCACACACCCCTTTGTATGGGTCTTGTGTCTTTCCATTGTAGCCCTTTGTAAACCTTTCAATTGAACCTTAATGAAACTATAAAAAGTGCTAAAAAATGCCACTCTAACAGGTACTCTTGGCATCTAGGCAATGGAAAATTGTGTTCCTCTCATTGATGCCTATGTGCTCTATGTCTCTCTCTTTCAAGTCTTTCATTTTCAAGTCCTAATGTGTCTTTGCCCACTATGCATGCAAAACTTACCTCGGCTCTCTCTCTAGCACTTTCCCTCTGGGTTTCATGAGCTTGGGATGATCTTGCTCCCTGGAGGCCATGGGAAACATTAGATTTTGGTGGAGAAAAAATTAATTCACCCTTCCAAATGTACGCATTTCTGCCATGCTCCATTACCAAGAACATTCTCCCCAATGTATTATCTAGATAGACAACTTTTCTTGGTATCTCATGATCTTTGAACTTGTAGATGGTGACTCCACCTATTTTTCTAGGTTGATCCAGCTTGAGTCTCCAAAAAACTTCTTATGTTTCCCTATTCAAGAATACTTCTATGCTTTTGTTGTCTTAGGGAACCCACACTGGGGTAATCACTCTGGTTAAGATGGATTTGCCTCGAGGAGTCTTGGATTCATGTCCTAGGTCTCCTTGCTCTAGCCTTCCTATCTCGTTCTCAGGAATGACATTTCCAAACTCATATGTCCTGTCTAGTAAGATAGTAACCACGTACATGGTTCCTTTCTTATCAATATATGAACCCTCTTCGAATTTGAACACTGGGTGTTCAAGCCCGAAGGGTTGATTGAGATTTTTGAGTTGGATAGCTGATCGTCTCAGATCATCCTCATAGATGGGTGCACCTAATTGGTTGGTCCTAATATATTCCAATTGCACTTTGTAGGGACCTTCTGGTGTCAGCAAATAGGTAGTGCTTGAGCTACCTGTGGGTCTCTCCATGCTTAAAGGAATTTCAAAATCACTAATTTCCAAACTAAGTATGTAGGGATAATCACTAAGCTGCTAGACCCACAACCTAGTTGTATGGTTGACACTAGCCTCAGATGATCTTATACTTAGTCGGTCTCTCCCTAGGTGTCTACCTGATCTAAGGTTCATATGCCCAACTGATTAGTCCAATGACCCTTATACAACCACGTTACTGATTCTTTGATATCAATCACTTGTTCCTTTTAATTTCTTTAGTATGTATTTCCTCGTTATAAAGAGCAATTAGGTTTGTCGTACTTGATGTTCTTAGTCCAATCAGATTAAATTCTTTGCCCTTAAGTTGTCCCTTGTCTATAAGTAACTTATTATTAAACTTGAGAATTTAAAGGCTCTTAGAACTTAAGTGTTCATATTGTGCCACTAACCAATCAAAACCACTAATCACGCTTAGCCTATGCTAAAAATTGACTAAGGGGGTTGAGAGATCTTCCAACCTCAAGTTGCTTCTCCTTAGTTTGCACTTGTCTGCCCAGGATGCACGTTTTCAAGCTTGCACACACTGGCACCTTGCTTTGGACACTTTTGATTGAATCTTGGTGGGCTTATAAAAGTCACAAGTTTAGATCACACTTTAGTTGACATACAATTTTGGTTTAGACATTATTAATAGACCCTTTGAATTGATAAAAAAAAATTCTAGAGCTCTCTTGGTTTTCTACTCCCCCCCCCCAGAGGGTCAACTTCAATTTACTCTATCTGAAAATCAACGAGCTCTAGATCTCAAAAAACGGAGGTCGTATAAAAAAGTATGTCAATTCAGTGTTCAGGGATTAAAAAAGACAAACAAAATCTCTTAAAAGATCTTGATAATATGCCCAAAATTAGACAAACCTATTATTTTCCATTTTAGTTGAACCGTTGTGATGGTATGGTAGGATCGTGATGGTCACAAACTATCGTGATGGTCAATGGTCAGGTGAGTTGTCGCAATGGTGTACTATGAACGCGATGCGATGGTCAAGGCACAATGGTCTGAAGACATCATGATGGTTCAGGCAAGTCATCGCGATGACCACGAACCATTGCAATGGTATAGCTGATTCGTTTCGATGGTCACAAACCATCACGATGGCATGAGCGCGTCGCGATGATCGGGTCTCATAGAAATGGTTTGAGCCAATCATGATGGTGATGCCCCATTGCGATGGTGATGCTTCATTGCGATGGTGATGATTGTCGTGATGGTCCACCAAAATGCAAACTTTTTAGATGCAATTCCTCTAAGCGCAAGGATGCTCTACACCGTGCATATGACACATATGAAAAAACCCCGAACTTCTCAGACCATCATGATGGTCTAAGGCATTCGGAAGATATGGGAAAAAAACAATTTTTTTATCTGTTCAGAGTTGTAATCTTGTGCTAAAGTGATATCCTACCAAAAAAACTCAATAACAAATGCAAATCAACCTCTCTCACACTCACAAATGAAACGAGGGAATGGATATGGAAGGTGGAGGTATGACCAAGATGATGAAGATGATGATGCAAGAAGATGGAGAGTAGAGATGAAGGAGATGATGATGGTGGTGAAGAAAGTAAAGAAAATAGAAAAGTTACCTACTTACCTATGAGTCCAACATCATGTCTCTAGGCCTTACCATCACATGCTAGTCCTCAAAGTCAATCCCTAGCAACGATGCCATCTCTCTCTCTCTCTCTCTCTCTCCGCTTGTGCATGTAGTTAGAGAAACCCGAATAATGATGGACCATATGTGGTCCTTACCATAAGAGATAGTGGTGCAAGAAATAGTCTCACCGTAAAGCAAAGATATCAAGAGGCAAGATCGCCTAAAAATGGATGAAGGCAAGACTATATACGAATTGTGTGCTAGATGGATTAACAAACACCATTGTGAGCAGGGCAAAATCTCCGAGGAAATGCAAGCCGATGGCTAATCAAAAGGTGGCACAATAAAGGACAAGAATGATAGACAACTAAAGAGCAAAAGTAGCCGAGAGGCCAAATGCTACTGAGTTGCAATAGGAGAGAAGCTGGAAGATAATCCCATGCCCAACACAATTCATAGAGAGCAAGGCCAATAATTCATAGAGACTTGGCAAGCCAATTTTTTTTTTGCAGAGAATAGACTTTGAGGTGTGCCCAATCGTAATGGAACAGAAGATGACATAGAAAAATTCAATCTTGGTGCACACATGCTCTCATGGATGGTCTCTGATTATATAGAGCGTTATACACTTATCTAATTATGGCAAGGATATAGAGCGTTATATAGTATGTGCTATTGATGACGATGATCAGGGAGAGAGACAAACCCAACAATGTGCACAAATTTCAATGTGAGCTTCTTTTATTAGTAAAGGTGATATCTTTATACATACTTTTGTGCCTCTTCATTTCTGCCCTCCCACCCAATTGTGAATGAGGCATGATCCTTTGTCAAGGGGTTCAAATCAACCTTAGAGTATTCTTTTCTATGAAACAAATAGCCAACCATTATTAATATTGAATGCTCTCCTAACATAGCCTATGGGTTTCTTTCCTTGCGGCAATGGAACTAGCTTCCACGTTTCATTTCCATAAAATGCAGCCATCTCCTCGTCCATAACTTTCTCCCAAAATGCATTTCCAATTGCATCTTCAAAACAAGAAGGCTCAACATCTTGTATTACCTTGGCTATGTAGTCACAATAACAAGCCATGTAACTGTCATACGTCAATCATTGCACTGAATTCCACATCCTCCGAGATCTTCTTTGTTTTGGGTCACTTCTCCTTGTACTATTTGCATGTGCCTTTCTTAATCTTGGAGTCTTCATGGAGAGTAATCCAAGTTCATCATCAAAGCTCTTTTCTGAATCACTTGAATCTCCATCAATGTCTTCAAAACCTATAGATGTTTTACTACCATCATAAAGCTTTTCTTTACCTTTCTTTTGATGTAGTTGATAAATTTGTTCGATTGAAATTTACATGCAACCTTCCACTCCTTGGATCTAAAACCTATAGATGTTTTACTACCATCATAAAGCTTTTATTCACCTTTCTTTTGGTGTAGTTGATAAATTTGGTCGATTGAAATTTCCACGCAATCTTCCACTCCTTGGATTTAAAACCTGTAGATGTTTTACTACCATCATAAAGCTTTTCTTTACCTTTCTTTTGATGTAGTTGATAAATTTGGTGAGGATAGCCATGTGTTATAAGTTGTTTTGTGATCATGTATTAAAAAAATGCTTATACACTTATCTAATAATGGCAAGGATATAGAGCGTTATATAGTATGCGCTATTGATGACGATGATCAGGGAGAGAGACATACCCAACAATGTGCACAAATTTCAATGTGAGCTTCTTTTATTAGTAAAGGTGATATCTATATACATACTTTTGTGCCACTTCATTTCTGCCCTCCCACCCAATTGTGAATGAGGCATGATCCTTTGTCAAGGGGTTCAAATCAACCTTAGAGTATTCTTTTCTATGAAACAAATAGCCAACCATTATTAATATTGAATGCTCTCCTAACATAGCCTATGGGTTTCTTTCCTTGCGGGAATGGAACTAGCTTCCACGTTTCATTTCCATAAAATGCAGCCATCTCCTCGTCCATAACTTTCTCCCAATATGCATTTCCAATTGCATCTTCAAAACAAGAAGGCTCAACATCTTGTATTACCTTGGCTATGTAGTCACAATAACAAGCCATGTAACTGTCATACATCAATCATTGCACTGAATTCCACATCCTCCGAGATCTTCTTTGTTTTGGGTCACTTCTCCTTGTAGTATTTGCATGTGCCTTTCTTAATCTTGGAGTCTTCATAGAGAGTAATCCAAGTTCATCATCAAAGCTCTTTTCTGAATCACTTGAATCTCCATCAATGTCTTCAAAACCTATAGATGTTTTACTACCATCATAAAGATTTTCTTTACCTTTCTTTTGATGTGGTTGATAAATTTGTTCGATTGAAATTTACATGCAACCTTCCACTCCTAGGATCTAAAACCTATAGATGTTTTACTACCATCATAAAGCTTTTATTCACCTTTCTTTTGGTGTAGTTGATAAATTTGGTCGATTGAAATTTCCACGCAATCTTCCACTCCTTGGATTTAAAACCTGTAGATGTTTTACTACCATCATAAAGCTTTTCTTTACCTTTCTTTTGATGTAGTTGATAAATGTGGTGAGGATAGCCATGTGTTATAAGTTGTTTTGTGATCATGTATTAAAAAAATGCTTATACACTTATCTAATAATGGCAAGGATATAGAGCGTTATATAGTATGCGCTATTGATGACGATGATCAGGGAGAGAGACATACCCAACAATGTGCACAAATTTCAATGTGAGCTTCTTTTATTAGTAAAGGTGATATCTTTATACATACTTTTGTGCCTCTTCATTTCTGCCCTCCCACCCAATTGTGAATGAGGCATGATCCTTTGTCAAGGGGTTCAAATCAACCTTAGAGTATTCTTTTTTATGAAACAAATAGCCAACCATTATTAATATCGAATGCTCTCCTAACATAGCCTATGGGTTTCTTTCCTTGCGGCAATGGAACTAGCATCCACGTTTCATTTCCATAAAATGCAGCCATCTCCTCGTCCATAACTTTCTCCCAATATGCATTTCCAATTGCATCTTCAAAACAAGAAGGCTCAACATCTTGTATTACCTTGGCTATGTAGTCACAATAACAAGCCATGTAACTGTCATACATCAATCATTGCACTGAATTCCACATCCTCCGAGATCTTCTTTGTTTTGGGTCACTTCTCCTTGTACTATTTGCATGTGCCTTTCTTAATCTTGGAGTCTTCATGGAGAGTAATCCAAGTTCATCATCAAAGCTCTTTTCTGAATCACTTGAATCTCCATCAATGTCTTCAAAACCTATAGATGTTTTACTACCATCATAAAGCTTTTCTTTACCTTTCTTTTGATGTAGTTGATAAATTTGTTTGATTGAAATTTACATGCAACCTTCCACTCCGTGGATCTAAAACCTATAGATGTTTTACTACCATCATAAAGCTTTTATTCACCTTTCTTTTGGTGTAGTTGATAAATTTGGTCGATTGAAATTTCCACGCAATCTTCCACTCCTTGGATTTAAAACCTATAGATGTTTTACTACCATCATAAAGCTTTTCTTTACCTTTCTTTTGATGTAGTTGATAAATTTGGTGAGGATAGCCATGTGTTATAAGTTGTTTTGTGATCATGTATTAAAAAAATGCTTATACACTTATCTAATAATGGCAAGGATATAGAGCGTTATATAGTATGCGCTATTGATGACGATGATCAGGGAGAGAGACATACCCAACAATGTGCACAAATTTCAATGTGAGCTTCTTTTATTAGTAAAGGTGATATCTTTATACATACTTTTGTGCCTCTTCATTTCTGCCCTCCCACCCAATTGTGAATGAGGCATGATCCTTTGTCAAGGGGTTCAAATCAACCTTAGAGTATTCTTTTTTATGAAACAAATAGCCAACCATTATTAATATTGAATGCTCTCCTAACATAGCCTATGGGTTTCTTTCCTTGCGGCAATGGAACTAGCTTCCACGTTTCATTTCCATAAAATGCAGCCATCTCCTCGTCCATAAATTTCTCCCAATATGCATTTCCAATTGCATCTTCAAAACAAGAAGGCTCAACATCTTGTATTACCTTGGCTATCTAGTCACAATGACAAGACATGTAACTGTCATACGTCAATCATTGCACTGAATTCCACATCCTACGAGATCTTCTTTGTTTTGGGTCACTTCTCCTTGTACTATTTGCATGTGCCTTTCTTACTCTTGGAGTCTTCATGGAGGGTAATCCAAGTTCATCATCAAAGCTCTTTTCTGAATCACTTGAATCTCCATCAATGTCTTCAAAACCTATAGATGTTTTACTACCATCATAAAGCTTTTCTTTACCTTTCTTTTGATGTAGTTGATAAATTTGGTGAGGATAGCCATGTGTTATATGTTGTTTTGTCATCATGTATTAAAAAAATGCTTATACACTTATCTAATAATGGCAAGGATATAGAGCGTTATATAGTATGCGCTATTGATGACGATGATCAGGGAGAGAGACATAGCCAACAATGTGCACAAATTTCAATGTGAGCTTCTTTTATTAGTAAAGGTGATATCTTTATACATACTTTTGTGCCTCTTCATTTCTGCCCTCCCACCCAATTGTGAATGAGGCATGATCCTTTGTCAAGGGGTTCAAATCAACCTTAGAGTATTCTTTTTTATGAAACAAATAGCCAACCATTATTAATATTGAATGCTCTCCTAACATAGCCTATGGGTTTCTTTCCTTGCGACAATGGAACTAGCTTCCACGTTTCATTTCCATAAAATGCAGCCATCTCCTCGTCCATAACTTTCTCCCAATATGCATTTCCAATTGCATCTTCAAAACAAGAAGGCTCAACATCTTTTATTACCTTGGCTATGTAGTCACAATGACAAGACATGTAACTGTCATACGTCAATCATTGCACTGAATTCCACATCCTACGAGATCTTCTTAGTTTTGGGTCACTTCTCCTTGTACTATTTGCATGTGCCTTTCTTACTCTTGGAGTCTTCATGGGGGGTAATCCAAGTTCATCATCAAAGCTCTTTTGTGAATCACTTGAATCTCCATCAATGTCTTCAAAACCTATAGATGTTTTACTACCATCATAAAGCTTTTCTTTACCTTTCTTTTGATGTAGTTGATAAATTTGTTCGATTGAAATTTACATGCAACCTTCCACTCCTTGGATCTAAAACCTATAGATGATTTACTACCATCATAAAGCTTTTCTTTACCTTTCTTTTGGTGTAGTTGATAAATTTGTTCGATTGAAATTTCCACGCAATCTTCCACTCCTTGGATTTAAAACCTATAGATGTTTTACTACCATCATAAAGCTTTTCTTTACCTTTCTTTTGATGTAGTTGATAAATTTGGTGAGGATAGCCATGTGTTATATGTTGTTTTGTGATCATGTATTAAAAAAATGCTTATACACTTATCTAATAATGGCAAGGATATAGAGCGTTATATAGTATGCGCTATTGATGACCATGATCAGGGAGAGAGACATACCCAAAAATGTGCACAAATTTCAATGTGAGCTTCTTTTATTAGTAAAGGTGATATCTTTATACATACTTTTGTGCCTCTTCATTTCTGCCCTCCCACCCAATTGTGAATGAGGCATGATCATTTGTCAAGGGGTTCAAATCAACCTTAGAGTATTCTTTTTTATGAAACAAATAGCCAACCATTATTAATATTGAATGCTCTCCTAACATAGCCTATGGGTTTCTTTCCTTGCGGCAATGGAACTAGCTTCCACGTTTCATTTCCATAAAATGCAGCCATCTCCTCGTCCATAACTTTCTCCCAATATGCATTTCCAATTGCATCTTCAAAACAAGAAGGCTCAACATCTTTTATTACCTTGGCTATGTAGTAACAATGACAAGCCATGTAACTGTCATACGTCAATCATTGCACTGAATTCCACATCCTCCGAGATCTTCTTTGTTTTGGGTCACTTCTCCTTGTACTATTTGCATATGCCTTTCTTACTCTTGGAGTCTTCATGGAGGGTAATCCAAGTTCATCATCAAAGCTCTTTTCTGAATCCCTTGAATCTCCATCAATGTCTTCAAAACCTATAGATGTTTTACTACCATCATAAAGCTTTTCTTTACCTTTCTTTTGATGTAGTTGATAAATTTGTTCGATTGAACTTTACATGCAACCTTCCACTCCTTGGATCTAAAACCTATAGATGTTTTACTACCATCATAAAACTTTTCTGTACCTTTCTTTTGGTGTAGTAGATAAATTTGTTCGATTGAAATTTCCACACAATCTTCCACTCCTTGGATTTAAAACCTATAGATATTTTACTACCATCATAAAGCTTTTCTTTACCTTTCTTTTGATGTAGTTGATAAATTTGGTGAGGATAGCCATGTGTTATAAGTTGTTTTGTGATCATGTATTAAAAAAATGCTTATACACTTATCTAATAATGGCAAGGATATAGAGCGTTATATAGTATGCGCTATTGATGACGATGATCAGGGAGAGAGACATACCCAACAATGTGCACAAATTTCAATGTGAGCTTCTTTTATTAGTAAAGGTGATATCTTTATACATACTTTTGTGCCTCTTCATTTTTGCCCTCCCACCCAATTGTGAATGAGGCATGATCCTTTGTCAAAGGGTTCAAATCAACCTTAGAGTATTCTTTTTTATGAAACAAATAGCCAACCATTATTAATATTGAATGCTCTCCTAACATAGCCTATGGGTTTCTTCCTTGCGGCAATGGAACTAGCTTCCACGTTTCATTTCCATAAAATGCAGCCATATCCTCGTCCATAAGTTTCTCCCAATATGCATTTCCAATTGCATCTTCAAAACAAGAAGGCTCAACATCTTGTATTACCTTGGCTATGTAGTCACAATGACAAGCCATGTAACTGTCATACGTCAATCATTGCACTGAATTCCACATCCTTCGAGATCTTCTTTGTTTTGGGTCACTTCTCCTTGTACTATTTGCATGTGCCTTTCTTACTCTTGGAGTCTTCATGGAGGGTAATCCAAGTTCATCATCAAAGCTCTTTTCTGAATCACTTGAATCTCCATCAATGTCTTCAAAACCTATAGATGTTTTACTACCATCATAAAGCTTTTCTTTACCTTTCTTTTGATGTAGTTGATAAATTTGTTCGATTGAAATTTACATGCAACCTTCCACTCCTTGGATCTAAAACCTATAGATGTTTTACTACCATCATAAAGCTTTTCTTTACCTTTCTTTTGGTGTAGTTGATAAACTTGTTGGATTGAAATTTCCACACAGTCTTCCACTCCTTGGATTTAAAACCTATAGATGTTTTACTACCATCATAAAGCTTTTCTTTACCTTTCTTTTGATGTAGTTGATAAATTTGATTGATTGAAATTTCCACGCAATCTGCCACTCCTTGGATTTAAAACCTATAGATGTTTTACTACCATCATAAAGCTTTTCTTTACCTTTCTTTTGATGTAGTTGATAAATTGTTCGATTGGAATTTCCATGCAATCTTCCACTCCTTGGATTTGATTTGAAACTATCGCTTGATGATGCATCATGTCCACTCAAAACTTGATATTTTGCATTTGATTTCTCAACATTTCCTTTATCATTTGAGTCAAGATTTAGTCCTTCTTTGGCCTCTACATAGAAACTTAACATTTCGTCAAACATCACATCTTTGCTTACCTTCATCTATAATGTGAGTGGGATATAACATTTATACCCATTTTGCTCAAGGGAGTACCCAACAAAGATACATTTTTTAGTTTTGGATCAAGCTCTGTCCTCAACTCATATGGAACATGTACATATGCAATATAGCCAAATACTTTCATATGTGATGAGTTTGGATTTTTACCTGTAAACTTCTCTTCATATGTAACTTGATGTGCAGTAGCAATCGGAGTTATGTCCATGACGTATGTAGTAGTGTCCACAGCTTCTACCCAATACCAATGAGGCATATTCTTCTCAACCATCAAGGCTCTTGCTATTTCTATAATATTTCTATTTTTGCATTCAACAACGCCATTCTATTGTGGTGTGTACTTACATGAAAACCACCATCAAATTCCATGACTTTTTAGAAAGATATTGAACTCATTTGACATATATTCACCTCCTCCATCAAATCTTAATGTCTGAATATACTTCCCTATCTATTTTTCCACCATAGCCTTAAAATTTTGGAAGTGAGTTAACACCTCACTTTACATGAAATATACCCATACTTTCCATGTATGGTCATCAATGAAAGTAACATAAAACATATACCCACCCATAGATGTGGTCTTTGCAAGACCCCAAACATCTCTATGTACTATTTCTACCATATTTTCACTAACATTCTTGTCATGGCAAAATGATGCTCTTGACTATTTTTGTATAATTACATGGGTATAAGGGGTAGAACCCTTGGGTTTCTAGGTGTGAAACCCTTGGGATTTATGGTTTATTTACCCCTTTTAGATTGGTCTTGAACCTTAGGGTTGATTCTCTAACGTTGAATACCTTAGGCTTGATTGGAAGCTTCTCCTAGCTAGCTACTTGGTCATGTGTTTTCCTAATCTTGGAAACCATGTGAACACCTTACGGACCCATGTGATGGAAGTTACATATGTCCCCTTGAGAGGGACTTACCCCCTTGGTCTTGGAGCTATATATTGGAGGGGTTGTTTGGGTGGAATGTGCACCTCTCTTCCTAGTGTGGTTTTCCTAGTCAATTAGTTACCTTGTGTGTAGAGGCTATGAAAATCTCATACAACAGTGATACCAATGTTGTGTCTTCACACAACAAGACTAAGGACTATCAAATAAAATAACTAGCCTAACTCATAATGGGTGAGAGATGACCATATCCACCCAACCAATCTCCACCCATATATATACCCCAAGGACAAGGGGGGAAATGTGAGGAGAGCCTACCAAGTTTCCCCTCCATATGGATGCTAATCCAAGGCCTTTTAACCTTGGAAATCACATGGCTCTCACATGGATTCTAAAAAGATCTCTCCCAAGCTTGTATGCACAAGTCTCAAGGCTTGAGAGACCTTTCTAGGGGTTAAATACCATATCCTAGGAAATATCAATTGTAAGGTTCTAAACCCTTCAATCGGGATTAAATAAATTGAAATAGCTCAAGGGTTCAAACCATACTCTTGGAGATACTTTTCGAAGGGTTCCTCAATAAACTCCAAGGGTTCTCCAAGTGAGTTTGGACCCTCAAAACCCATGTCTTTTGCCACTTGGACCCATAGTTATACAACATTCTTCCCCCCTTTAACATTTTCATCCTTGAAAATGTGTTTAGGTATAATATGTGGAGTATTCCCCCATGCCTAATGATCATTCACATAGATCATGGGTTTCATCTCTTTGATTCCTCTCTTTGTTAGAAGGGGATTTTATCCCATACTGGATCTCAAAAGAAGGGAATCCATTTGTGGGCTAATATGTGCCCAAATCATTCTAATATTATTTAACTTTGCATGTGAAACACTAAATCAAGTGCTAAGCATGGACATAATGATAAGGGTGGATTAAAACATATATGCCTAAATATATGTTTTGTTATGTGTGAATTGCACATCCATAACATAACATATGAAGTAGGTGTATTCTAAGACTCTCGAGGTAATTTGCTATGTGTGTCCATTTTTATGCACTACTTGTGCATGGAACTAGCAAGTAGGTGGATCACTCACTAGTTTTAAGACTTTCAGAAATCTCCTTAAGTTGAGGTTGACCAAAACATCTAACTAAGGTGTTTTTTACTATGTTCTACTTCTTAACCAACATCTACTAATCCCTTTTCCCAAATACCTGACTACCATGTCCAACTGGGCTTTTAGAGTCAAGGTAGAATGTAGGAAAGAAGTGATTCATTTCCAACTTTAGGATAATTCTAAAAAGCCTTGACTTCCTTGGAACTTTTGGAAAATAGTTTCTAATTTTTTTTCAAAAGTTTTAGAGAAATTTAGATTCTTCATCTATTAATTTTAAAGCAATAATTAATGGATGAATTAATTCTCTCAAACTCAAGTGTCTTTTGAAATTGAAGGGGTTCTATACAAAACATCCATCTTTTGATGTTTAATTTGGTTATCCATTCCATCCAGCTAAACTTGATCTAGGAATGACTTTGAAGATTCCTTCCAAGTCAAATCCAAGGTCTAAAAAAATGAGAAGCAACTCGATGTAACCGGTTCAACTTCTAAAACACCAAAATGATTTGAGTCAAATCAGATGAGAGTCAAAACTTTAATGATTTAATCTAGCTAATGGTTTGAAGCATTGTTTCTATCTTTATGGGATTAAATCTGAACTCTCAAAAAGATCCTTTGGGTAAGGTTAAACCATCATCCATCTACCAAACTCTAGTGGTATAAAACATCGGTGTCTTGAGCCATCGAGTTTTGATTATGTTCAACTTTATTCTCAAACAATGATGCTTCAAACATCTTAATTAAAAAGCTAGTCCCTTTCAATCTCTTAAAGACTCCTATAAACTAGAATACCAAGTCTACTATAGATCTCCTATTTTAGGAGATTGATTACCTTGTCGTACTATCAACAAGATGCTTTGGAATAACTTGGTCTAACTCTAATTACATAGATAACTAAGTCAGTCTTTTTCATTATCTCTTGATATACCTTTATACTAAAAGGCTTAAATTTGAGTCAAGATATTGACTCACTTAGTTGTATTTGTCAACTAAGTGTTTTATCCTAGATTGACTAAGTTGAACTTAAGGATCTTTCCAAGTTCCCTTGCTAGAAATCCATAGAATTTTTTATAAAGAACTACAAAATCCTTAAAGAGACTACATTAATCTTATTGAAAATCGTTATGAAGATCTAGAAAGTGATCTCACTTCATGATCTTCACACTTTCTTAGTTAGTTGATATTTGAAGTGCTTCATGGTCATATTCTTGACCATCCTATACTTCGTCTTTATCTATGAAGTTTCAATTTCCATTAGGATGGAGTTTCACTCCAACTCATGAGCCCAAGACTAAAAGATACCTATCATATCAAGGTCTAATGTCCCATACCATCATTCCTACATTAATGTGAATATAAAGAATAGTGTCCCATACCACCATACTTTATATCCAATACTGATGTGTGGATGATATTTATATTAAAGTCTAGAATCTTAATCTAACTATAGAGTACCCTTTACTTAGATTCTTCTTGCTATAATCTGAAGTCAAGGAATTACTTCTATCTCTTCTACTCTACTTAGTATTTCAAGGATTCCAACACAAGGTCACTCTATTATCGTAATTATCCATGCTTAAATTGGAAGATTGAAACCATTTGGTGGAATAAAAATCCATAGTGATGGAATGAAGAGCCATCTTGATGGAATAAACATCAATCCTTTATTTCTCATGTTTTGGGTGTAATCCCAAGTATTTTGAATTATATTCAATATCTAGTTAGTTATTGCTCAACTAACTTGTAGCGACAAGAGATTATTCTTGGCTTTTGGATTCCTTCTTTATTTGATGCTTATAGCTACCCTAGGATTTTCAAGGAATCTCATTTACTACTTAAGTCTAAGCATCTTCTAATGCTTTTGGATTTTTCTTGAAATCTCTTGAAGGATAGGTGAATACAAGTTTCACCTTCCACAGACTTAAGTAGTGTTTATCACAGTTGCATACTTCATAATTGGAATTCATACTTCTATCTTACATTTTTACTTCTCTTAAAGAAGTATAGCATTTGGCATGCTCTACTCAACCTCGTGGTTGTAACCATCTTTCTTTCTTGATGGGATTTAAATGTTAGTTTTATCATGCCATGAAGTTGCTCTTTGAGCAACTCCTTCTTTGTCAAATGTCTTATATCTTAAAAGACATTATTCTATCTTTAATCTATCTCCAAGATTCTATATTTAATCCAATCGATTGTACCAATTTGATGTCTTTTGGTACTTCTTCCCCCCTTTGGAGAGTCTTAGTCCTCAAAAAACACAAAATTTTGGCTTTAAGTCAATCACTCTTATGCTTGTGAGGGGGTTGAATTTTTCTAAAAGATATAATAGAAAGGGATTCTAGTTTTGGTATTTATTAAAACATCTTCTAGCAGTATAAGGTATTGCAAGGCAAAAGATATGCAAGAAATAAATGAAATTGAGGTACTTTAGTGCTTCATACATCTTTCGTTACGTCTTGCAAACTAGATGAAGTTCTCAAGGATTGAGATTTCTCAAAGAAGCTCAATAAAAGAGAAGAATGTCATACACCATAAGGATTGTACAAATCCTAAGTGGATTAGGAAAAGAAGTTGCATAAGCTAAAGCATAAAGATTCATGGGATAACACAACATTAAGTTGTGGATTTCAATAGATGAGACCTAAGGAAAATGGTTTCTTATATGAAGCATAGAAGTCAAATCCCCAAATAAAACCCATGGGTAAAACATTGAACAATAGAATTAGAAAATGGATCTAACGGAGAAAGATGTAGACTTATCTCTTACTGCACATTAAATGGTTAACCAAATATTTAAGTAAAATTATTTGTAGTGTATTCAAGCACTTGAGTCCTTGCTCTCATAATTTGGTGCCATAATTGTAACAAATAAAGATCATGAAAAAGGAAAGAGAAGAAGAGAAAGTGTAGAGACATAGTTATGTGGATTGGATGAAGAATCCACTAGTATGGGACAATGGGTATTGAATCTCGTTGAGAACTTTTTCTTGATGGCCACAAGAAAAACGGAATCATGATCCAATGGAATATGATAAGAAGACAATGTCTAGGAATAGGCATTTTCTTCAATTATCCTCTCAAAGGGAAGAAGAATTCTTCCAACAAGATACTAAAGGATCTATCTCTCATAGAGAGTTAGTAATAAAGAGAGGATCAACTTCTTGAGTTTGAAGGTAAACTCCAAAAGATGAAGCTCTAAAAGCTTCATGTTAGCTCAATAAATGGTCGGTTTTGGTGCACTAATATTTTTGTATTTGGTAGAAGAAGATGTTTGATTACAGGTACTTGAAGAGTGATCAAATGTTTGAAGGGAAGTATTTGCAACTACATGACGCCATCATGATCAGAATGGATCGGGAACTTGGTACTGCTGTTGGAAATGCATTGATAGACATGTATGTCAAGTGTGGCTTGATCAGAAAAGCACACGAAGTCTTCGATAAGCTGCTGAATCAGGATGTGGTGTCATGGAATGCCCGGTTTGCAGGATATGTAGAACATGATCATGCTGATAACGCTCTTGCTTGCTATGAGCAGATGAAAAATTGCTCCTAATGAAGTCACATATGTTTGTGTTTTGAAAGCCTATGCTGTTCAAGGAGCGGTTCACATGGGTATAGAGTTGCATGCAGGTATTGAAAGACAAGGATTTGCAACAAGGACCTTATTTTTGGGAAGTGCCTTGATCACTATGTATGCAAATTTATTTTTGGTATCAAAAGCTCAATATGTTTTTGATAAGCTGTCAAGTCAAACATGGGACTCTCTCATTTTGGGTTATGCTGAGATTGGATATCCACATTTATTAGACCCACATCGGGAAGTTTTTTTGGCACCAATCTACAGATAAGAGGGGGGCGGCTGGCATTTTTTGGGGGAGGTTTTTTTGGTGGCTAGGCAGAAGGTGATTAAGAGCAGAGGAAGTAAGGGAAAAAACTTACTTCCGATTGAGGAGGCAAAAGACGGAGAGCATCAGACGCGCATGTGCTCGAGGGGGAGAAGGTTTGGGATACACAGTTCTGAACAAGGGAGATTTGAAGGAGCTTTGCTAAGGGGAATGGAAGCAATGTGCGGATAAAAGGAGAGAGGAGTGATCATGTTGCCTCGACCAGTGTGATGCTTGGATCCCATTACTTCTCTGTGTGTCTGTTTCAGAAAAAGAGAGAGATAGGGAGAAAAAGAGGGGGGGGCGTGGACATCGGCCCTTCTTCTTCGTTTTTTGAAAAGAGATCGAATAGAGGAGGGGAGCCGTGGAGGGGGAGTCCGTCGAGCAGAAGCTTGGTTGCCGTGTGCTCACTATCAGAAGACTACTCATGTTTCCAGCTGCAGTCGTGCGATGTCTGCTTGAAACTTTGGAACCACGCATTCAAGGGAGGTCGCAGCAGCGAACAAAGGGGGGGGCAACGTCAGAAAGCAGCATGTGTTGGGGAGGTGGAAAATACCAGAGTGTATAATGTTGATGACTTGAAGGAGGGTGCGCAGCAGGCCTGGGTGAGGAGGCGACATGTGGTCCATCATATTCGGGGGAAGTGTTTGTCTTGTTTTTTTCTTTATAGTATGAGTAGATGCGCTCGCGAAGCAGCAAGCCAGGGGAAGTAGGGCTATTGGTATGTTGTGAGGAGGTGAGCTATGAAGTGGAGGATTAAGATGCATAGTAGAGTTTCTCCCCCACCTGCTCTTTTAGAATGCAAAAGTATGAAGGAAAGGGAAGTGATATCGGAAGGAGAATGACGAGGAGTATCCTGAGAAGATCGTTGCAGAACTTTCTCCATGTGGCTCTCCCGAAGAGAAGCTAGGAGAACTCATTGTGCAGTGGGTCACAGAAGCAAGCAAGAGGAAGGAAGTGAAGTCGTCTGATTGGGAATAAAAGTAACAATGTTACAGTCATATGGAAAAAATGTGGTCGCAGGCAGATGAAGATACTTATTGAACCATATAGAAGGAAAAAGGGGAATTGGGTGGCACGGAGGAATGCAAGGATGTGCACATATTCAGCAAGAAAAAACTTTGTAGACTTTTCATAAGGCACACAAATGACCTAAAGGACTGATCGACGATTTCTTTCTCCCCAATGGATGGGATGTTGAATTGCAGACTTCTAGTGAAGGATAAATTTTGCCCCTGAACGTCACCGCTAAAGTGGATAGTAACTGGTGAAGATATTGCTCCTGAACACTGAAGGTGTGGAAAATCGCAACTTGCAAAGGTATCAACCTCGAGTTCCTGTGCAGATAAGAATGCTATGTTTTTCTTTGCACATGATTATTTGTCATTGTTTGTCAAAAGTGCAATGTGCAAACGCTTCAAGCGCTGAAGTTCTCTAATAGACAAAGAGAACATCTGAAACAAAAAAAACATATGGATGGAAAGTAATGGGAAAATCCATTTACGCGTACAGGGGGGGCGACTCTAAATTTATGTGTTTTTGAACTCGGTGGATATGAAGTGAATGCTGAGAAAATCAACATCAATGATCTCGTTTCCTATTTGCTTGTTAATGAGTGTGGTTTTAAGTTCAGGTTTACACGCAAACTCTGGGATCTGCTATATAGTCTGTTTTGTGACTATGGTCTCAACTCTCAGGAGTGCAACCAGTTTTTATGCATAACACTTAAGGCACGAACTCCATAGAGAGCACACGAGATGCAATGATCTATATGTAAAGGATTATGTGTGGGAATTAGTATGTGGTTCAAACTTAATGGAATACACGCACATGAAAAACAAACATGTAGATTAAAACAAATGCAAAAAAAAAGGGGTGTATTAGTTTATCGAGGAACAGAAAACTGAAATCGGAGAATAACTTTTTGTTGTAGTAGTGTGTTGCATATATTTGCATACGCACATGAAATATTAAAAAATATGTGGAATGTAGACCGGAGGGGTGGCTGGTGAACCAAAAGATGAAGGCGATCTATTTCCACAAGTCCTTAAATAGAAGGGAGAATTCAAAAGCTCTATGTGATGAGACAAACCGATAGGCCAAGTGATTAATTTTTTTTACCATTTCCAAAGATGCAAGTTTCAACAGCCCCCATCAGTTGATAATAAGAGAGTGTCACCTACATTGGATTCTAATAGTGTCAACCACAGCGAAGGTGGGGTAGTAGCCAGAAGGGGTCGAGGTTCGGCCCATGGGCAAGGTAGGGGAAGAGGCGAAAGTGCATAAGAAAGTAGAAGTGCATGTGAGAAACTGAGTGTGGGGTGTATGTGAACGTGTGTGTGCAAAAGTGTGGAGGTGTGCATGGTCGAGTGCAAAAGCAAGAGTGAGGTAGGAAGGGGAAGTGAAAGAAGAGAGTGGGCGGGTGTGTATATGTGGATGTGTGCATGGGGGTATGAATGTACGTGAGAGTAAGCGAGAAAGGGATAACATGGGTTTGAGTGAAAGAGAGCAAGAAAATAAGTGGGATATGTGCATATGTGGGCATAGGAGTATGTGAGTGAGTGAGAGTGGGGAACTAAGAATAAGAGCAAGAGTAGTGATTTGAAGTAAGGAAAGTGAACCGATTTTAAGAAATTTGGGAAGAATATAAGTATCTGCAGATAACTTTCCCCCCGGGGTTAGGAAACAAACATTTTGGTGCGGTTGCCGGGAACATATGAGCTAGTGCATAGACATAGGAAGAATTCATTTCAAGATAATTGTGGGTTCTAGGTAATCCAAGTAGACCGATTCCGAGGGATTTGAAACAAATAAAGTCTTGTAAAACCATTTTTTCCGTGGGCTTTAGGAGCTGTTTATTTGGTGCGTCTGCCGGGAATTGGCTTAGCACATCTCATCGAGAGTGCTACGAGTTCGCTTGGTGCCCCAATCGTGTGGCACAGCCAAGTCGATCCCAAATCTGCTTTGACCTTCATTAAAGAAATGGCTCAACAAAAGCCAGCATGTGGTTTGGAGAATGCCAACATGAGGCAACCGAATTTTGGACAAAATAGGAGATGGATAGATTCTCGTCCGACCATGAGACATCATGTGAACCGAGGGTGGCGATTTGGCCCGATATCAAATTATGTGAGATGTTGGTGTTGCGAGCAGATTGGGCATATAGCCAAATATTGCCCTCGTGTATGCACCCCGTTGGATTTTGTCCCCACATGTGAGGATTGTGGGAAAAAGAGACTATGCGAGCACGTGTGTGGCTCAAAAGAGATGACTGACACAAAGGTTGCAACGAATCAAGTTGATAAGTGCTTATCCTCTTTGTATGTGGAAGTTGACATGAGTGGAGTTGCTTCTTCAACGGAGACCGCAAGAGTGAACGGAGATACGGATAGAGAATCTCAGAATCAAGTTTTGTTGGACCTCGTAAAGAGCTTGGAATGTCAGATCAATTTGCTTCAGGTAGAGCGGGATAGCGAGAGAACCAAGGTAGAGAGGCTTGAGGAAAGTCAAGCGAGGTTAGGAGAGGTCGTCGCAAAGTGTGTAGAGCAGCTGCAAGTTGTGGAGAATAGAAATAAGAAGTTGAAAGCAAACAAAAGTTTGAGGAAAGACCTTGTGAGGCCCGAAAGTGAAAACGTGGTCTGGGACTTGAGATCCGGCTTGATGGTAGCCGACTGCTTTGGAGTTGCGATCGAAGAAGAGCTCTCAAGAGACGAGGATGACCTAATGAGGAGAGTCAAAGGAATGGAGCATGAAATCGAGAAGGTACAAAGCATAATCCGTCGATACAGTGATCAAGCAGGTAAGGCATGTGACGAGTTCCACCTCGAGTTAGAAAGAATGAAAAGTGCCCAAGCAGAGAGCCATGAGAAAGTGAGACGTGTAGAGAAAGAGAATGCAAAGCTGAGTAGCAAGCTCGGTAGGTGGATGAATCGGAAAGACGATGAGATGCGAGTACAGGTAGAGGACCCGAAAGCAGGAAAAATGGAGGAAGAGCTGAAAGCGGTGTTGGATAGGTTGGATGCATTCGGAACGGAGTTAGAAAAAATGAAGAATGAATTGTTGAAGAAGGTAGATGATCTAAATGAAGAAAACATGAGTAGGATTTGGGAGGAAAGATCGATTAGAGAGGAAGTCGAGAAGTTGACTGTTCGAGTTGAGAAGAGGGAGGATGTTCCCCTCGAATCTGCAAAAAGGGTGAGAGAGGATAAAGAGATGGAGCAAATATGGAATCGGTTCCGAGGCATCGATTGTGACCTGTTCCAATATCAGAGTGATATTGAGCACAACAAACAAGGATTAAGGGACTTAGCGGCGAGGCTCGAATCATTGAGGAGCACAACGAGCAATGGTAATTTTTCAGGTCATTTGTCGGGTCAGGTAGAAGCTCTGCGAGGCAGAGGTTGGAGATGAAAGGAAATAGACGAGGCAATGGATGTGGGTGAGGACGGCTGTAGTCTGACTAGGGTTCGCTTTGCGGATTGCGAGTCAAAGATGTGAGGACGGGTGGACCAAGTCTGTTGTACACTTAGGACTGAAGTGACACTTTCAGAGGTTGCAGGTCGACGAGGTGGTTAGTATGTGTGGGTTTTGCAAGGACGGGTTGACCATAGCATTAGTGGCTGGATTTTGGCTTGAGTGGTAGCAAAGAGGAGATGTGTCTCATTGGGATGTCCACGAGGGGATATATGTGTGTGTGTCGTGATTGGGGATGGTTGGGAAAAGATCCTTTCTTTTGTCTCCTAATTCTCGAGATGCGGGAATGAAAAAAAAATTGAAAAAAAAATATATGTTTATGTATATGTGTATGTGGCTATGCGCCTATGTGGGCGGATAGGTGGGTGGACTCACTTTGGCCGGGTGGTCAAAGCCACGAACCGACGTCGGTTTTGCATAGGGCTAGCTGTCTGTGTGTCGCGCGCTGCGTTGGGTTGGTAGATGGGTGGAACAAACTCGATCGGGTGGTCGAGTCCACGAGTCGCATCCAACTTCAGCGTAGGCCGGCAAGTGCGAGTAAATATGAAAAAATGATGAAAAAAGAGAAAAAAAAATTGTGAAAAAAATGAATGAGAAGAATTCCTCGCTCGAGGGGGGACATAAGAGAGGTGAGAGAGCATGATGCTCGGATGGGAATATATGTGTTTGTGTTGTGGGGATTTGGGTTATGTGTGGGCTCCCGATGAAACATGTCAAATTGAAGCTTAAGCTCGGCTAGGGTTTTGGTTGCGATGTGTCTATGGAAAGCTTAGACTTGAAGAATCCAATCGTGCTAGTTGCATTGTTCGTCTGCAAACCTTCCAGAAGTGTTCAGTTTGGCTCTTAGGTGGTATGACAACTTGAAAAGTCTTGAATCGCGTTGATGATGAGTGGTCCTGTCGAGGTGAGCTCGTGTTAGGCTTGAGTGGTCTTTGCCGTGTGTCCATCAATTAAGGAGAGGTGGTGGCGACCAAGCATAGGATCTGATCGATGAACAAAAGAGCACAGAGTAGATGAAAAGGTAAGTGGGAATAGAAAACCCTAGGTGGGAAGGAAATGGGAAATTGGCAAGAGAACTCGGTCAGAAATGAGACAAAGGGATCAGCAAAACGATCGTGTGACCGGGAAAAGTATCGAAAACAGAACTCGGAAATGGTTTTTGATGGTGTGTGTAGAAAGTGTGAAGATATGTGGAGTAGAGATTCATGACGTGTTGAACGAACAGTCTAGAAGAGTGACGAGAGGGAATGTGGATGGGCTTTTTGCTTGCATGTGTGTTGTTCATGAGGAGAATGCATGTGTGATGTGGAATCTTGATGTGTGTGCTGAGTATATATGTGTGATGTGGATGAAGGATATGATTGTCTTTTCATTTTGGTTGTACATATTGTGATTTGATGAAGAAAGGTTCTAATGTTTTAATGAAGTTTGTAGACAGGTAGACATGGCGATAAAGATGCGAGAAGATGGACAAAGTTGGTAAGTGAATTGATTATATTTTGGTACTAACAAATGATTGTATGAGTATGATTTCAGGTGCTACATTGAGGAAGAAGAGAATAGCATACAAGGTAAAGATTTGTATTTGATTGAGTGATAAGCACAGGTTGGATGATTTGAGCGCAGGAACAATTTGGCTCGTCGAGGACGACTTCGCAATTAAGAAGAGGGGAGTATGTTAGCTCAATAAATGGTCGGTTTTGGTGCACTAATATTTTTGTATTTGGTAGAAGAAGATGTTTGATTACAGGTACTTGAAGAGTGATCAAATGTTTGAAGGGAAGTATTTGCAACTACATGACGCCATCATGATCAGAATGGATCGGGAACTTGGTACTGCTGTTGGAAATGCATTGATAGACATGTATGTCAAGTGTGGCTTGATCAGAAAAGCACACGAAGTCTTCGATAAGCTGCTGAATCAGGATGTGGTGTCATGGAATGCCCGGTTTGCAGGATATGTAGAACATGATCATGCTGATAACGCTCTTGCTTGCTATGAGCAGATGAAAAATTGCTCCTAATGAAGTCACATATGTTTGTGTTTTGAAAGCCTATGCTGTTCAAGGAGCGGTTCACATGGGTATAGAGTTGCATGCAGGTATTGAAAGACAAGGATTTGCAACAAGGACCTTATTTTTGGGAAGTGCCTTGATCACTATGTATGCAAATTTATTTTTGGTATCAAAAGCTCAATATGTTTTTGATAAGCTGTCAAGTCAAGACTTGGTCACATGGGACTCTCTCATTTTGGGTTATGCTGAGAAAGGATATCCACATTTATTAGACCCACATCGGGAAGTTTTTTTGGCACCAATCTACAGATAAGAGGGGGGCGGCTGGCATTTTTTGGGGGAGGTTTTTTTGGTGGCTAGGCAGAAGGTGATTAAGAGCAGAGGAAGTAAGGGAAAAAACTTACTTCCGATTGAGGAGGCAAAACACGGAGAGCATCACACGCGCATGTGCTCGAGGGGGAGAAGGTTTGGGATACACAGTTCTGAACAAGGGAGATTTGAAGGAGCTTTGCTAAGGGGAATGGAAGCAATGTGCGGATAAAAGGAGAGAGGAGTGATCATGTTGCCTCGACCAGTGTGATGCTTGGATCCCATTACTTCTCTGTGTGTCTGTTTCAGAAAAAGAGAGAGATAGGGAGAAAAAGAGGGGGGGGGCGTGGACATCGGCCCTTCTTCTTCGTTTTTTGAAAAGAGATCGAATAGAGGAGGGGAGCCGTGGAGGGGGAGTCCGTCGAGCAGAAGCTTGGTTGCCGTGTGCTCACTATCAGAAGACTACTCATGTTTCCAGCTGCAATCGTGCGATGTCTGCTTGAAACTTTGGAACCACGCATTCAAGGGAGGTCGCAGCGGCGAACAAAGGGGGGGGCAACGTCAGAAAGCAGCATGTGTTGGGGAGGTGGAAAATACCAGAGTGTATAATGTTGATGACTTGAAGGAGGGTGCGCAGCAGGCCTGGGCGAGGAGGCGACATGTGGTCCATCATATTCGAGGGAAGTGTTTGTCTTGTTTTTTTCTTTATAGTATGAGTAGATGCGCTCGCGAAGCAGCAAGCCAGGGGAAGTAGGGCTATTGGTATGTTGTGAGGAGGTGAGCTATGAAGTGGAGGATTAAGATGCATAGTAGAGTTTCTCCCCCACCTGCTCTTCTAGAATGCAAAAGTATGAAGGAAAGGGAAGTGATATCGGAAGGAGAATGACGAGGAGTATCCTGAGAAGATCATTGCAGAACTTTCTCCATGTGGCTCTCCCGAAGAGAAGCTAGGAGAACTCATTGTGCAGTGGGTCACAAAAGCAAGCAAGAGGAAGGAAGTGAAGTCGTCTGATTGGGAATAAAAGTAACAATGTTACAGTCATATGGAAAAAATGTGGTCGCAGGCAGATGAAGATACTTATTGAACCATATAGAAGGAAAAAGGGGAATTGGGTGGCACGGAGGAATGCAAGGATGTGCACATATTCAGCAAGAAAAAACTTTGTAGACTTTTCATAAGGCACACAAATGACCTAAAGGACTGATCGACGATTTCTTTCTCCCCAATGGATGGGATGTTGAAGTGCAGACTTCTAGTGAAGGATAAATTTTGCCCCTGAACGTCACCGCTAAAGTGGATAGTAACTGGTGAAGATATTGCTCCTGAACGCTGAAGGTGTGGAAAATCGCAACTTGCAAAGGTATCAACCTCGAGTTCCTGTGCAGATAAGAATGCTATGTTTTTCTTTGCACATGATTATTTGTCATTGTTTGTCAAAAGTGCAATGTGCAAACGCTTCAAGCGCTGAAGTTCTCTAATAGACAAAGAGAACATCTGAAACAAAAAAAACATATGGATGGAAAGTAATGGGAAAATCCATTTACGCGTACAGGGGGGGCGACTCTAAATTTATGTGTTTTTGAACTCGGTGGATATGAAGTGAATGCTGAGAAAATCAACATCAATGATCTCGTTTCCTATTTGCTTGTTAATGAGTGTGGTTTTAAGTTCAGGTTTACACGCAAACTCTGGGATCTGCTGTTATAGTCTGTTTTGTGACTATGGTCTCAACTCTCAGGAGTGCAACCAGTTTTTATGCATAACACTTAAGGCACGAACTCCATAGAGAGCACACGAGATGCAATGATCTATATGTAAAGGATTATGTGTGGGAATTAGTATGTGGTTCAAACTTAATGGAATACACGCACATGAAAAACAAACATGTAGATTAAAACAAATGCAAAAAAAAAGGGGTGTATTAGTTTATCGAGGAACAGAAAACTGAAATCGGAGAATAACTTTTTGTTGTAGTAGTGTGTTGCATATATTTGCATACGCACATGACATATTAAAAAATATGTGGAATGTAGACTGGAGGGGTGGCTGGTGAACCAAAAGATGAAGGCGATCTATTTCCACAAGTCCTTAAATAGAAGGGAGAATTCAAAAGCTCTATGTGATGAGACAAACCGATAGGCCAAGTGATTAATTTTTTTTACCATTTCCAAAGATGCAAGTTTCAACAGCCCCCATCAGTTGATAATAAGAGAGTGTCACCTACATTGGATTCTAATAGTGTCAACCACAGCGAAGGTGGGGTAGTAGCCAGAAGGGGTCGAGGTTCGGCCCATGGGCAAGGTAGGGGAAGAGGCGAAAGTGCATAAGAAAGTAGAAGTGCATGTGAGAAACTGAGTGTGGGGTGTATGTGAACGTGTGTGTGCAAAAGTGTGGAGGTGTGCATGGTCGAGTGCAAAAGCAAGAGTGAGGTAGGAAGGGGAAGTGAAAGAAGAGAGTGGGCGGGTGTGTATATGTGGATGTGTGCATGGGGGTATGAATGTACGTGAGAGTAAGCGAGAAAGGGATAACATGGGTTTGAGTGAAAGAGAGCAAGAAAATAAGTGGGATATGTGCATATGTGGGCATAGGAGTATGTGAGTGAGTGAGAGTGGGGAACTAAGAATAAGAGCAAGAGTAGTGATTTGAAGTAAGAAAAGTGAACCGATTTTAAGAAATTTGGGAAGAATATAAGTATCTGCAGATAACTTTCCCCCCGGGGTTAGGAAACAAACATTTTGGTGCGGTTGCCGGGAACATATGAGCTAGTGCATAGACATAGGAAGAATTCATTTCAAGATAATTGTGGGTTCTAGGTAATCCAAGTAGACCGATTCCGAGGGATTTGAAACAAATAAAGTCTTGTAAAACCATTTTTTCCGTGGGCTTTAGGAGCTGTTCACTTCATCCCAAAATACGACTTGAAATTCAAGGAACATAAAAATGACCTTAGGCCAACCTTGAAAGAAAGCTAAAAAAGATCATCTTTTGGATACTTGATCATTCAAGTCAACTAAAGAATAACAAAGATCTAGTTACAATGTCAACAAAGGACAACTTAAAATAGATCTAGAGTATAAAGGTGTAGAATTTTAGAAGGAGCAAGAAGACGTTTAAGGTTTATTCAACTAAAGATCCATAAGGATTAAGTGTTGAAGAAATGATTGGAATAATCTATTTCTACTCGCGACCTTAAAGATAGCACGATCTTTTACACTATGAGTTCCCATCTAGGGATGTAGTTATAAATATTCTAATATTTTTGGAAGGACAAGTAAAATAGATTTCAATCAATTAGAGTCTTCAATAGTTAGATCAATCCCTATGGATTCTAGTCCCTTAAAGTGGATTCCCAAAACTACGTAAAGTTTTGAAAGAATATTGAACCCACTTTTTGTAAGTTATTCAAATTCTCTCTAAAGATAAAAAGAATGTTATATCCTCTTAAAACCAAATAATCCACCTATACCATTCTATTGATTTGGTAGGGATTATAAAATGAAATTCCCCTCTATTTATATTTATTGGAGTCGAATTGCAAACAAGAAAATCCACCCATTTCACTAAAACTATAGAGTATGTATACATTTAAGAGGAAGTGATTTGGGCAAGGATTATGAAAGATTCATCTTCCTTTTAGAACAAGTTGGCTTCTGACTTGAGAGATGAATCTAATAAGGAAACCTTAAGAAGCATTCATATATTTTGCTATGTTCATGCACAAGTGTGCAAAGAGATGGATCAAGATAGAAATTTAGCTAAAGTCACTTTGAATCCACCTAATTCGCATGTTTAAGCTATGGAGACCTAGATGTCACATGGCTTAAACAAGGAAATAGGCAAGGATGGTCTCTTCCACCCTTTTCATTCTTTCCATACTTTGCATTCGACCCAGTTCTTTTTTGTATGCAAAACTAGATGGAACTTTGAATGATTGAGGCAGGGAAGTAGACCACACATGGATTCTCCTCTTTTACAATTAAATTGGGATAGAAATCACCCTTTTGAAGAAAGAAGCAAATTAGAGAGATGAAGGCCATGATCCTTGATATTGATCATGGCGCGTGGGGGGGATACCCCAAGGTACATATCTCCACTCATTTCCTAGGATGGAAATGCTTTTAGGGGGGGGGGGGGGGATGTTGTATAATTACATGGGTATAAGGAGTAGAACCCTTGGGTTTCTAGGTGTGAAACCCTTGGGATTTATTGTTTATTTGCCCCTTTTAGATGGGTTTTGAACCTTAGGGATAATTCTCTTGAATACCTTAGGCTTGATTGGAAGCTTCTCCTAGACACTTTTTGTATGTGAGAACTTGGAGAGTATTCTTTTAGAAGACGTGATTTCCTAAGCTTGCAAACCATATGAACATCTTAGAAACCCATGTGATGGAAGGTACACATGTCCCCTTGAGAGTGACATACCCCCTTGGACTTGGAGCTATATATTGGAGGGCTTGATTGGGTGGAAAGTGCATCTCTCTTCGTGGTGTGGTTTTCTTAGTCAGTTAGTTACCTTGTGTGTGTGGAGGCTATGGAGCTCTCACACAACAACTTTTTACCATATTGACATGTTGCACATACCTTTTACATCTTTGCAACCTTGAAATTTGGTAGTCCATTGATAATCTTTTTTAATTGCATCAATTTTAGACTCTACAAATTTGTGTGTCCAATTCGTTTGTGCTAGATCTCTATATCAGCAATAACTCTTGCACATTTTGCAAACATGGTTGCATTCATTTGAGGAATTTTCACATTTAAGGTGAACATCCTACCCACTTTGTTTCCTTTGGCAATCAGTCTTCCATCCTGTTTGTACTCTTCTACATATAAATCATCAACATTGAACCTCACTTGTAATCCTTGGTCAACCATTTGTCCAAAAGAAACTAGATTCTTTGTTATATTTAGAACATGCAATAGATGAGCAAGATGTTTTACCTTCCTGTCCTCCATAGACAGTGCTATGTTTCTTGTATGCTCGATAGGATGGGATGTGTCATTGCCTCTTTCAACATATCTAGGAACTCGCAATTTCTGCAAATTAATAAACCATTCCCCATGATTGATCATGTGATTTGAAGCACCTGAATCAACATACCAGAAATTACCATTTGATTTCAAAACATCAATAGAAATTGTATTCATCATATGATGTTGGACCATCAATAGCTTCTTACAATAATCTACACTTGTGGATGCATAGTTGTTTTGCTGCCTTCTGTTATTTTGATTCTTCAACCTATGATCACGTTCAAAGTGTCCAAGTTTACCACAATTCCAACATCCTTCATTGTCATTTCCTGAATCATTTATTTGGAAATTATTGCAGTCTCTTTGGCTCCCCTTTCCTCAAAACTATCATCTACCTCTTGCACGATTCTATTGTTGACCTTGTTCTTGGTTACTCTGTCCTCTTCCACTTTTAAAGCCTCTACCTCTTCCTCTGCGATAGTACAATACCTGCTCATAATTAGGTTTTCCTTAGGATTTTGATTCCTCATCAAGATTCTTTTCTTCAATAATCAGCATGCATATCATATTTAAAAAAATCGAAATATTTTCTCTAGTTTGAATAGAAGTTCTGAACAGCTTATATGTAGCTCCTAAACCATGAAGGCACACTTCCAGCTTATCATCATCATGTACATTCATGCCAATAGATGCAAGTGACTCACATATGCTTTTGATTTTCAGTGTGTAGTCACTTACCAAAATTCCCTTTTTCTCTAGTGTATGCAACTCATTCTTGAGTTGCAATTTCCATGCCTTTGCATTGGTCTCATACAATGTGACCAAACTATTCCAAGCCTCTTTCGGAGACTTGGCATCATGTATGTGCCCAATCATGCTATCATGTATGCTAACAGAGAGCCAATACATTACCTTTCATGCTCCTTGATTCCATTCTTCATATGCTCTTATTGGTCCGCAATCCAATTCCTTTCTCGTAACTGTGGAGCATTTTCATTCTCTCCTTTGATGTACTTCCAATAGCCTTTTCCCATTAGGAAATTCATCATTCTAAATCTCCAAGCATGGAAGTTGTTCTTGTCTAACTTATCACTCATAAGTTGACTCATTCCATCTGAACTTGCCATTTCTGTACCAAATCACAACACTGCAAAACACTATAAGCAACACTTCTACATCAACACTGTCGCACTATGACATGACAGTTTTGATCTCAGAAAAACAAAATTTTTGTGTATCAATTACACAAAAATTCTTGAAACTATGGATCTAGAATACTTGGGTGTTGACAAACACAATGCAAGTTACATTTTTGTAACTCGTCTGATTTATTTTTGGACCCCACCTTGCGGGCTCTAAATGGAGGTCGAGATGGCTCTGAAACAGAAATCTGCACAAAATAATTGATCCTAAAGGGTTAACACTCGAAAATATTTTGATGCCTTCTACCTTCACGCCAATTTTTGTAGTAATCTGAGCTTTCTCCATGCCTTCTCGCGTACTCTTCACTATCAACCTTCTCCACAAGCTCTCTATAGCCACATTGGCTATAATACCATGTCACAAGGAAGAAGATAAAGAAGAGAGCTCACTCACACACTCAAAGAGGACCACACACACAGATTGAAGCAAAGGAGAATGATCTTATTCTTCTTCTTCAATTACATAAAAAGGAATATACAAGAATGACCTAAAACAACAGTACAATTAGTGCAACATATAAAGAACATTACGTAAGGAAAATCCTAATGTATGTGAATGAGTGAGATGACAAGAAACAAATGTGCTATCACTCTCGGTAGGTAAATCTAGTAAAGCTCAATGAAATATCCCTGACATGTACTGGCATGACCATTATACATATCAGAGAAATGAAAAAGTGATATGTGTCATCTTGGAACATCACATGTTCATCTTGAGATCTCAACATGTATGTATGTATGTATGTATGTATGTATGTATGTATGTATGTATGTATGTATTGTTAGCCGCCGGATTGGCAATTGTAAAGTCTGACCCTTTTTCATATTCCGCACGAATCGAAAGGTCGTAGCGTAGATGATGTATCCATTTATAAATTAATGAAAGGACGCTCCGGTGACGTTCAGTTGGATCACCAGACTATCTGTCTGGGTGATTAGTCTGTGACGTTACTGTGTGCAGAGTTTGAGTTTAAGAATTATCCTGAGTATTATGTTGTCTTCTTCGTTGATTCGGTAATTTGTAATTTACATAAACGACCAGAGGAGTCATCAAACTATTTGTCTGGTTGATGAAGTCGATATAGTTCCGAGGTGTGTTATAGAATTCTATGGGATTTTGTGTCTTCTGTTCTAATTGATTGTCTGTACCTGTACGTTACAGGTTGAGTTATTGCTATGGTCTCTATTGTCTTACAAAAGTTTGTGTCACTGTACCGCTAAGTTATTACTGTGAGTTTGTATTACGGTAGTCCTTATATTGTGCGTTTTCACTAAGGAAGTCTTAAATCTGTGTATGAATCGGAATTCGGTAAGTAGATGAATCGGAATAGAATACGGTAAAGGAAAGAAGTCCGAGTTCTCAGTTAGTAAAATTGGATTAGCAGAGATGTTGAACAGACTGTCGTGAGAAGTAAGTTTGTGGGAAAATTAAGTACAGGGCCTCTGTTTAACAGACCCCTTCCACTCCCAAGAACCCAAATAGATGTTTAAACATGCTTCTGATGGCAAAGCGACGTTTAACACTGGCGCCCTCTATCAGAATGTGGCACCAGATGTAGCAACAGAGTGTTGCAAAGTGATTGTGGAAAGAAAGATTGTGAAGCGACAGTAAGGAAGAGTAGTACGCAAAGTATTGCAAACGTGATATATGCCAGTTACTCGTTCCGGTGAGTCATACCCGAAGTATAGGAGAAACCAATAGTCTTGGGCGATACCTAATTTGCTACGAACGCCCCCAGGAGGTAGAAGCGCAGATAAGTTTAACCCACTTGTCAAGGAAGTGAAGAACGTTAGTAGTGATTCCGGTAGCATTCCGGTGGAACGCACTGCAATTTTGGCAGATTCCGGTGCGATTTCGGCACAGTCTGTCGACGATATAGTAACTTTAGAGCCTACCAGGACGCAGTATACAGTTAACTTAACACCATCTGGTCAAGATTCGAATTTGTCTGAAGATAGAAGCGTGTTGGCCAAAGAAATCAGTAAAGGGGAAAAAGCACCTTGTTTTGGTGAAAATTTGCCAAATTCCGGTGATATTTTGGTCCCAATTACCGAGAGTTCACAGCTTCCTGGTGACAGTTTACCATTTCCTGGTGAATCTTCATTCCGATCACCACCATTCAGAGTAAGCTTCCCTACATTTGATATCAAGGAGGAAGGTAGCTTATTCGAAGTTGAAATCCGAAAGAGACTGAACGATATTATCAAGCCAGAGAGTGCACAGGCTGACGATACAGATTCCGACGGTCAAGAAATTCAACCTCGGAACTCAAGAGATAGTAACAATACAATAGCCAACACCATGAGTGGGCAGCAACAACAACAACAACAACAACAACAATAGCAGCAGCAACAACAGCAGCGACAACAACAACCGCCACTTCCACTGCGTCCGGTTCCAACAGGAGTAACATACACCAAATTCGGTGGATTTCCAGGTGATGATCCTGATGCCCATGTGCGTACTTTTGAGATTAGTTATGCCGTACTAAACCATCCACCAGATCCGGCATACAAGGCCATCGTATTCCAATCCACATTAGTTAATGAAGCAGCAAGATGGCTTACAGAATATGATTTTAATCATTTTGTTACCTATAAGGCAGTACGGGATGCCTTTTTGCAGAGATTCTGGTTAAAGAAAAACCTGGCCAAAATTTTTGATTATTTATAGAACAACAAACAGAAACTGCACCAGACTGTGCAGGAATATGCTACCCTATTTAGAACTCATTTGAGGCAACTACCGCCAGCACATCCCAACCTGCCGGATGATGTCATCACTCAATGGTTTGACTTCGCAACTTAGATAGATTATGATCATACGTTGTGTGGGAGCTATGACACTAGATGCGGTTATTGCAATGGCTTTATAGCTCGAGCATAAGGTTGGAGGTTTTACCGAAGACTTGGAATGGTTGAAAGCTAGTAAAAATGTAGCAGAAGATCCGGCCAGACAGATGTACTGCACCACGTGCAAGAATTCCGGGCATACTAGTACCACTTGTGCCCTTAATCAGTTGTTTTGCGCTATCTGCAATACCACCGGACATTCCACCAAAAATTGTGCATACAACGCCAAAGTGCAGGGACCAGCAACAGTAAATGCAATTATACAGGAACCGGGGCAGCCTACCACTCACTACATACCTCCTCAGATGACAAACAACCAGCAACAAGGGTACATAAATTACAGAGGACAGAGAAATAATAACTACAATGCAAACCACTGGCAGGCAGGTACATCGCAGGAAGGTCCTGCTTTGCCACCCCCTCGCTATCATTTTTGTGGGGAATTCGGTCACATTAGAAGATTTTGTAAAGATGCAACTGAATATGATCAGAGCAAGAAAGAACGTCAGAATCCAATGACAAATATGTTTCATATCACACCAATAGAAACATAAGCCGCAGTAGTTCAAACCAGATCCGGTAAGTCACTGCAACCAGAAGCTGAAGTATTTGAACCAGGCATCCAAGAACAGCAAAGAATGTATGACAAAGCTAGTCAGTGGACCACCACAGAACCTCCAGTGTTCCCAGATCCTATTCCGGTGACACAAGTTCCACTGCCAAAGGAAACTGCACAGGAGCAAGAGTCAATCCCAGTAACCGACGCATCGTCTTCAGAATCGGTGAAAAATACAAATCAAGCAGATCAAGCATGGGAAATTTTATCTAAGGCATCCATTACTCTTCCTCTTGGACAGTTACTTGCATTAGTACCAAGAGTTCGGCAACAATTTCAGCAACAGTTCAGTCCTGTGTCTTCTTGCATTCCAGCAACAGCGACAGTACAACCGGAAACTGACTCTATGGTTGATCATTTGGTCCCGTTAATTACGGTATGGTACAAAATGCACAAGATTACACAAGTACTAATTGATGGTGGGTCTGGTGTAAACATAGCTACTGCAGCACTTTGTAAAAAGTTAGGATGGACCAAAATTGAGTCTGTCCAGTTTTTTGTTAGAATGGCTGACCAGTCCAGAGTTCATCCAGTAGGACTCGTATGGAATGTCCCAATCACTTTGCAGGGTACAACTTTTAAAATGACTTTCGTAGTTTTAGAACTACCGGAGTCCAGTCTTGATTATAATCTTCTTTTCGGCCGTCCTTGGTTGAAACAAGCTAAGGTTATACAAGATTGGTCAGCACAGGAACTCACTTTTAAGGACAATAACCGTAAATATGTTGTAAAATTAGATGCTATACAGCCTTGTGAACCTCATGCTAGACCTTATGTAGCAGAACCATTTCACATGTTAAATGGTTTGTCCGATGATGAAAAAGAAAAATTTTTGAAGAATAACATAGATTTGATCTCCCTAGGAACTATTGATCTACAATCTGTTGTAGATAACTGGAATCCGGCAGTTTGTACGGTGATGCCTGTCACCGAAGAAGCAGAAACAAAAGATACCATCGCTAAGGATGAAGCTGATATACAGCAACTGTTACAGTCAGTTGATGATTCAGGAAAACCTCGTCAATTCTATGTTCCTGAAGATCAGTTGATCACTTATAATTTAGGGGATAAAGTTAATCCGCAACCTGTCAAGATAAAGGAAGGATTGCCTGAAGTATTTCAAATAGATTTGATCCACCTTATTCGTGAGTTCTCTGATGTTTTTGCATGGGTTACCGTGACATGAAGGGTTTGGACCCTCGCATCTATCAGCATCGAGTTGTACTTAAACCGGAAGAAAAACCAATTAAGCAACCCAACTATCGGATGAATCCTAACTATGCAGCACAGGTAAAAGCAGAGCTTGATAGGTTATTAAAAGTCGGATTCATCGTACCAGTAGAACATGCTGAGTGGATATCTCCAATTGTTATTGTTCCTAAGAAAAATAAGCAACTTCGAATATGTGTGGATTACCGGAAACTGAATGCAGCGACAGTGCCTGATCCGTTTCCTCTTCCATTTCTTGACACGATGCTTGACAGAGTAGTAGGACATGAAATGTACTCCTTCTTAGATGGTTACAGTGGGTATAATCAGGTCAGAATGGCTGAACAAGACATACCGAAAACAGCGTTCATTACCAATTGGGGTGTTTTTGCTTGTACAATTATGTGGTTTGGATTACGCAATGCTCCTAGCACTTTTCAACGATGTATGCAAGAAATATTCTCACCCTATCTCACTTCTTTTATGCAAGTTTATCTAGATGATTTCTCTTTATTCGATCAGATGGTAAAACACCTGTATCATTTACGGTGTTGTTTTGAGAAATGTCGTGAATACAGACTCTGCCTGAACCCAAAAAAATCTGTGTTTGCGGTCTCTTGCGATAAGTTACTTGGTCATATTGTATCTGCACAAGGTATCCAAGTGGATCCAAATAAAATTGCAACTGTGTTAGAAGCACCTGTGCCTACTACGCCGAAAGAAGTAATGAGATTTATGGGTCAAGTCAGATGGCATGGTCGACATTTACGGTGGCTTGCTCATTTGGCAATACCCCTAAACCGGTCAATAACTAGTAATCCTCGACAATTTAATTGGACACAGGAAGGTCAAATAGCTTTTGATCGTCTAAAAGGCTTATTAACACAGGTTCCAATCTTACAACCTCCTGATTAGGAACGCCCATTTCATGTTTTTGTAGATGCATCAGATATCACCATTGGAAGTGTCTTAATGCAACAAACTGATAAGTGGTTTTGGCTTGTTTATTATGCAAGTAGAAGGCTGGCTCCTGCTGAAAAGAATTATTCAATCACTGAAAGAGAATGTCTTGGTTTGGTATATTCTGTAAAGAAATTCCGGCATTATTTATTAGGCCGAAAGTTCATCTCTCATGTAGACCATGCTGCACTGGTGTATCTAGTTCGACAGCAGCATTTAGGTGGTCGATTAGCGCGTTGGGTTCTACTTTTACAAGAATTTGATTATGAAGTAATTCATCGATCCGGAACTGCACATGCATTAGCAGATTTCCTTTCTAGGTTGGATTCCGGTGAAGCTCCGGTCGGTGTTGATGACACCACACCTGCAATTTATGTTACTGACCCAACTAGGGCAAGAAATGGCTGATTTGGCTATGAAGACTAAAGAAGAATTACAGAGATCCGAGTCACATCTGTTCGAAGCAAATTCTCTGCTTAAAACGAAGATGAATTCAGTCACTCAGTTACAGAAAGAGATTACGGGTACCAAAAGAGAAAGGGATGCTTATTACAAGACAATCCAGTTTCATAATCAGGAGTTGGAAAAGAAGGGAGTATCAACTGGATACACAGAAAGAAAGACTCTCCAAGGTTGATAAGCAAATTGCTGATATGAAAGTCAGTAGGGATTCGGCTCTATCGAATGAATTTTACTTACAGGAAGCTTTTCTGCAGACACAAGCAGAAGCTTTAATAACCCAGATTATTTCTTTAAGTTCAGTACGCACAGATGAGCTCGTCGAACCAGACATTTTGAAGCAGATGTTAGAATCATTGAAGAAGAAAATTGCCCGAACTTTTAAGTTAGCTAGATCTATGTATCTAGAAGGAATAGTTGATGAACCATAGGATTTTTTGTATACCTATGGGTTCAAGTCCACTGTGCGTGCCAGTGTTAGCCGCCGGATTGGCAATTGTAAAGTCTGACCCTTTTTCATATTCCGCACGAATCGAAAGTTCGTAGCGTAGATGACGTATCCATTTATAAATTAATGAAAGGACGCTCCGGTGACGTTCAGTTGGATCACCAGACTGTCTGTCTAGGTGATTAGTCTGTGACGTTACTGTGTGCAAAGTTTGAGTTTAAGAATTATCCTGAGTATTATGTTGTCTTCTTCGTTGATTCGGTAATTTGTAATTTACATAAACGACCAGAGGAGTCATCAAACTATTGGTTTGGTTGATGAAGTCGATATAGTTCCGAGGTGTGTTATAGAATTCTGTGGGATTCTGTGTCTTCTGTTCTAATTGATTTTCTGGACCTGTACGTTACAGATTGATTTATTGCTATGGTCTCTATTGTCTTACATAAGTTTGTGTCACTGTACCGCTAAGTTATTATTGTGAATTTGTATTACGGTAGTCCTTATATTGTGCGTTGTCACTAAGGAAGTCTTAAATCTGTGTATGAATCGGCATTCGGTAAGTAGATGAATCAGAATAGAATACGATAAAGGAAAGAAGTCGGAGTTCTCAGTTAGTAAAATTGGATGAGCAGAGATGTTGAACAGACTGTCGTGAGAAGTAAGTTTGTGGGAAAATTAAGTACAGGGCCTCTGTTTAACAGACCCCTTCCACTCCCAATAACCCAAATAGATGTTTAAACGCGCTTCTGACGGCAAAGCGACATTTAACAGTATGTATGAATGAATAAATGTATGAATTTATGTATGTATGTATGTATGTATGTATGTATGTATGTATGTATGTATGTATGTATGTATGTATGTATGTATGTATGTAAGTATGTATTTATATAACACCATATATAATGTTTGATTGCAAAAAAAAAAAAAAATTCAAGTACTTCCCCTAAATATGGAAATAAAACAAAAATTCATGTAAGGCATGCATACCCTTAATCAAAAGAGGCACACATACCATAAAAAAGCCACATTAGCTAAAAATAGAACCAGCTTTCACACAAATTTTTCCACCTACAAAAATGTAATCGATTGCCTACAAAAAGACATTCCACCTATAAATCAAAAGGCATACTTAGTTACGTACTTATTTACTTACACATATAACCCTCTTTTTTAAGGATTTATACTATATATATTAATATTAGTCTAAAAAACCAATTTTTTATATAGTAAGTATATATATATATATATATATATATATATATATATATATATATATATATATATATATATATATATATATATATGCTAGTGATTATCCTAAAATCCTAGTTCTTATGTGTGGACATATATATAATTAACAAATTTACTAAAAAAATGTACAAAGTATAGAAAAAAATATAACCTACTTTTAGAATTTGTGTAAATATAAAGCTCTCACTGTCTAACCTCAAAAGATCTACTAGGTGTGTGTATAAGATTGTGTGTGAAAGAGTAAGAGAATGAATGAAAGAGTGAGAAAATGAAAAAAAAAAAACAAAGATGTACAAGCTCACATATTATAGCACTGTGTGCGAACTCAAGTTTGAGCTTTGAAAATGTTGTGCGTGGTGTTGCAAGTTTTCTTTTATGTATTTTAACAGGTCACAATTGTGTCGCAATAGTAGTTTGTATATGAAAAAGAAATGGACTTTCTGTAGGAGCATATTTAAAATCGAAAAAAAAAAAACAAAACAAAATTTTAGAATTACAAAAAGAATTTGAATCGTTGATCACCAATATAAAAAAAAAAATTAGAATTACAAAAAAATTACAAAAAATACAAAATTTTAGAATCGTTGATCACCAATGAAAAAAAAAATCCCTAATTTTAAAATCACAAAAAATTTGTTATCTTAGACTCGTATACTAACCACTATATTGACAAAGATTATGAATTCAATGGCCACGCTCATGATTTTCATCGCAATATTTTTTGCCGATGGATATATCTACACCTATATATCAGAAAAAGCCGATATATCGGAAAAAGCCGATTTCTATTGTATTGACAGATGTGTACACAAACCTTATAAATGAGTAAATTCTACACATACACATACACACACACATATATATATATATATATATATATATATATATATATATATATATATATATATATATATATATATATATGCGTGTGTGTGTGACCTTCGGACTTTATTTTATCACCTTTTTTTGTATGCACATTGTATATATAGGAAAATTATTTGTGTGTGTGTGCTCTATATTTGGAAAGATCAAATATCAGAATATGAAATGGAGCTATGGTAATATATGAATAATGAATTGTAGATAAATATACAATCATCATTCGTTAAGATTAGACAGATTCCATTCATGTTCTAGATGCGTAAGAACTTTGTAAATGAACTCTTGGATTCTTTTACAAAGGTTTGTTTTTTTTTCACAAACATATACCTGTATTTGTACACATAACAGAAATTCAAGGGTTTGTACTTCATCTGTGATGTTTGATGATCAAAGGAGGAGTTGGAAAGTGTTATCGCCATATTTTATGGTCATAGTTTTTGAGGATCTACATCTTACCTGATTTATCTTCCATCTTCCAATGCAACTTCTTCGTTTTGTTCTTCATCAACATACAACAATAAAAAGCTATAAATACATGCACTTTAGGGAATCATCCGATAGACTACATGGGGGTAGATTGTACCCAATATTGCATAAAATTTTGTCTACTGTGCATCTCTATTTTCATGTGTTTTCAGATTTTGTATTGTCTCTCAGCATGCATGATTGTAAAATCGTGCAACAATATGTATGTGTATATGTAAGTATATAAATAGAGTAAGTAAGAAAGCAAGGAAATAAGTATGTATGTATATATGTATGTATATATGTATGTATGTATATACGTATGTATGTATATACGTATGTATGTATATACGTATGTATGTATATATGTATGCATGTATATACGCATGTATGTATGAATGTATGTATTTATGTATGAATGTATGTATGTATGTATGCATACATGCATGTATGTATGTATGCATACATGCATGTATGTATGTATGTATTATCACGAGGAAGGAGATAAGGAAGAGAGCTCACTCACACACTCTCACACACTCACACTCAAAGAGGAGCTCACTCTCACACTCTCACACCCATCAACATTGAACTTGACTTGTAATTCTTGGTCAATCATTTATACAACAAAAACTAGTTTCTTTGTTATATTTGAAACATGTAGCATATCAGCAAGATGTTTTACCTTCTAATCCTCCATAGAGAGTGCTATGTTTCATGTATGCTCGATAGGATGGGATGTATCATCACCTCTTTCAACATATCGAGGAACTTGCAATTTTTGCAAATTAATAAACTATTCCACATGACTCGTCATGTGATTTGAAGCACCTAAATCAACATATCAGACATTACCATTCAATTTTGAAACATAAGCAGACATCATATAATGTTGGACCATGCACAACTTCTCATAATCATCTACACTTGTGGATGGATAATTGTTTAACTATCTTCTTTTATTTTGATTCTTCAACATGTGATCATGTTCAAAGTGTCCAAGTTTACCACAATTCCAACATCCTTCACTATCATTACATGAATCATGTCTTTGGAAATTTGTTGGTGCAAGGCAACCATCAATTGATGTTTTGCACAAAAGGATTGAAGTCAAAAGATGAAGAAAAGATCAATTCATATAAGGTGAAGATAGAGCATAATCAGAAAGTGAAGGCTTGTATATACATGTACATTAGACATGCTTATACTTTTGTAATGGTCATGAGCTTGTACATATATGCCTATATGTACAAGTAGAAAGTCGGGGCAAATATGAGAGAGCATGAAATGAGAAGAATTAAAAGTTGTAAGAGTCATTAGAAACTTTAGAAATGAAGAAGATCTCTCTCATCATTCATATGTAAAAACTTTAAGAGTAGAAAAATTGGGCCCGAACTTTTGCTGGGTACTCCTTCTATGTTTAATCTTTTGTGAAATGCTTTTGTACAAGTCTAAGTCTATAGTTGATTGAACTCTACACAAGTTTTCATATCCTAATTGTGATCAGGCTGAGAGAATTGAGAGTAGGAACATTTACATGTATAAATGTGAAGAAGTGAAGTTTGCAACAAGCACAAATTTGATGCTAATGTTTTGGTTAGTTCTCCTTCCACAGTGTAACGTTTTGAGCAAGCAAGCACTCATTCTTTAAGTTGGAAGGTAAGCTACCTATGGCTAAAAGCATTTGAATAAATGGGTTGTAGTTTGAGAGAACTATGCATTAAAAATTACACGTGTCAAAGTCAATTGTAGAGAAGTACAGTTTTAGACATAGATAGATTGGTTGAATCATTTCTCAAGATCTACTAAATTTTTTGAGATGTTTTAACTTGGAGAAGGTTCGTAATTGTTAGCTGACACCTTCTACAAAGTTTCATCAGAAACGTTACACATTTGATTAGTCAATGAGTGAGTTATGTGCAACAAACTTTTCTAAGTAGTGACTCTCTTCACAGTTAGTGTAAATCTTGATAGTTTGGCATTGGTCTTCCAACATTGATCAAGGATTTAAGTTATTCTTGATATAGAAGTGTTCTAAAATCAAGGATAGCTTGTTCTTTTGGAGATTAACACTCTCCATCAGTGGTATCAAAGCAGGAATCATCAAAATAGAAGAAAGGAGGACCCCGACTGCTGCAATCATACAAAAATCAACATTTGAAGGTTCAAAAGGTGAAAGCTTAAAGGAAAAGCTTGAGAAGGTGGCCTGAAGCTATCAAGAAGATCAAAAGGAGCTTCATTCAAAGTAAAGGTACACTTATTCCTCATAAAGCTTGAAGAATTTAATACATAGGTAAAGAAAGGATGGGAGATTCTCTTCAAATAGAGAAATTGGATAGAGAAAACTATCTAGCTTGGTCAATGAGGATGGAAGCTCATCTTATGAGCAAAGACTTGATAGGATACATTACAGGTGAAGAAGAAAAACTAGAATTCAGAGATCCTAATGTTCCAACTAGGGATGAACTCTCATATTTGAAGACATGGATGAAGAAGGATGCTCAAGCAAGGAGCATTATCTACATGGGAGTCAATGACTACTTGCTACCTCATATTAGAGGACTTCAAAGTGCAAATGACATATGGAATGCTTTGGAGGAGCATTTCCAAAATACTACAAAGTCAAGGAAGGCATCTTTATGGGCAAAGTTCACTACATTTAAAAAGAAAGCTTATCAATCCATTTCTGATTATGTAACAAGGATGCACATTGCAGATGCATTAGGAGCAGTTGATGAAGATATTGAGGAGGATAAATTCGTAAGGCAAATTCTCACAGGTTTGAGAGGAGATGAGAAATGGAAGCCATTCATTTTGTCTACTGAATTGTCACTAGATCATTTCACTCCTGATTTAAATCAATTGCTAGGACACATGTTAGCTTTTGAGCAGGATGTCAAAGGTGATGTTGATAAGAGTACAAGCCAAGCAATGTATTCAAAGGACAAAAAGAAGAATAGCAAAGGTAAGCAACAATTAAATGAAAAAGAAGGTACAACTAGTCAATCTAACTTCCTAAGAGGAAGAGGAGGTGGCAAAGGTAGAGGAAGAGGCAGAAGTAATAAAGATGGAGCCAAAGCTTGCTGGATTTGTGGTAAATCAAATCATTTAGCTCATGATTTTTGGCATAATAATAAGAATAATGGAGGATATAGTCATAACTTTAATCCAAGAGGAAGAGGTGGTAGAAACCAAAGGGGTAATTTCAGAGGTAGAGGTAGTAGAGGTTAATTTGGAAGAAATATAGGTAGAGGTTTCCAAAGTCAATGCTACAACAATACCTACTACAATTATGATTTAGATAAGAAAGAAGATTCAACCTTAATCATGAATGCAACTTGTGAAAGACAAAGTGAAGACCAAAGAGTCTTCTACATTGACTCAGGGTGTATCAATCACCTGAGTGGTAATATAGCCTTGATGAATGGTTTGGAGAATAAGGTAACTAATCATGTAGTTCAAACAAGTGATAATACAAAGCACAATGTGAATTCAATTGGATCAGTAAAGGCCAAGGAATATGGAAGCACTCTTCTGAGTAAGGTCTTATGTGCTCCTACAATTCCAAAGAATATGATAAGTGTAGGGAAAACTGTTGAAAAAGGTTATGAAGTAAGGTTCACTAATGATGGAGTTTTTGTGGAAGACCCTAGCAATGGGTATAAACAAATTGTTTCAGAGAAGAAAGAAGGAAGAATCTTCACATTGAAGATTCAAGGTAATGTTGGTCATGCCTTGCTCACTTATGGAGGACATAAGATCTCTGAGTTAGATCTTTGGCATAAAAGGCTTAGACATTTCAATGAAAGAGGTATTAAGGATATGGTTAACAATGGTTTAGTGCTTGGATTGCCTAATGTTGTAGTTCAACACATGACATATATATGTGAGGCATGTCAATTAGGGAAGGCTCATAAGCAATCATATTCTAAGCATGGTTTCATGTATTCAGAGAAGCTTGAATTGGTACACACGGATGTGTGGGGACCATCAAAGGATTTAGATATTAATGGTTCAAGATATTATGTGATTTATGTTGATGATGCTACCAGGTGGATCATTATAAATGTGATCAAAGATAAATCAGAGGTATTCAATACATTTAAACATTATCACGTCTATGCAGAAAGAATCACAGGTCAAAAGTTGAAGAGACTAAGGTCAGATGGAGGGGGAGAGTATTTCTCTAATGAGTTCAGTGATTACTTATGGAATGTAGGTATAAAAAGGGAAGTCACTTGTATGTACTCTCCTCAACAAAATGGTGTAGCAGAAAGGAGAAATAGAACTCTTGTTGAGTTTGCAAGATTAATGATGAAGGAGAAAAATTGTCCAAATTATTTGTGGGCTGAGGCTTTAAATAAAACTACATACTTGGTTAATAGGTTGCCATGTAAAGCTTTGCAGGGTATGACACCATATGAAGCTTGGTGGGGTAAGAGACCTACCTTAGATCATTGCAAAGTATTTGGATGTTTGGCTTATGCATATGTGCCATCTTAGTTGAGGCATAAATTGGAACCTAAAGTTGAAAAGTATGTGTTCATTGGATATGGTGATAAGCAGATGGGTTATAGATTATGGAGTCCATCCACAAAGCAATTCCTTGTATCAAAGGATGTTACATTTGATGAGCAAGGTACTTGGTATGCAGGTACAATCAATAATCATGCAGGCGATGAAGAAGTTTTGAATCAGAAGAAAGGTAAATCAAAGATTTAGATATTTGATGAAGAAGAGAACAATGAAGTACAAGTTGAAGTTGAAGAAGTGCCAACGTTTGATCCAGACTGTGATGAACCAAAAACTTTAAGAAGAGGAGAACTCAGAAGGTCATCAAGACACAAATGGCAACCTACAAGGTATAGCTATGATACTTCTTTTTTGACTACTAAAGATTATTCTTACATGGTGAAAGCAGATGAAGACCCTTCTACATATAAAGAGGCAACAGATAAGGAAAATTGGGAAAAAGCTATGCACGAAGAGTATGATGCATTGACAGAGAATGAGACATGGGATTTGGTTCCTAAACCAAATAGTCAGACGATCATTGGATGCAAATGGGTCTACAAAACAAAGAGGTATGCAGATGGAAGTGTGTCTAGATATAAAGCTAGACTTGTTGTGAAAGGGTATGCTCAGTGTAGCTCAGTGATGAGTAGCACCTCCTTTAATGTCAATCCGGGAAGACGTGAGGATGGTATGATGACCTCGAGCAAGTGAAGGCACAAGTGCGTGAGTGAGAAGCACACTAACATGCACACACATACACACACGCGCGCACACAAGGTAAGACAAAGAGTGAGAAGCAATGGAGTTCTTTATATTACTTTCAAAAAGCTCATACAAGTTCAATTCAATTACAAGCTATTCTCAAAAATGAGCTCTCTAGCTCTATTTATAGTTTTTGACTAGGTTTTGGCCTTGTCCAGACCTAGTGTTCGGCATAGTTAAAAATTAGGTTCTCTGCCCTATTTGGAGTTTCAAACGGAGTCTAAAAAAGGTGAAAACTGATAGGTAGGTACTTCTAAGGCTCCTCAAGCTCAAGGACTCCTTGTCTTGCACAAAATGGAGCTACAAAAATATGAAATGGTATTTACAATGGTTTTTAGTGATGAGAATCACTATTTTTGTAGGGATTTCTTCTAACATTTTGACATACATTTCTTGGAGCTCCCTACTTGCTCCTCCTTCTTGTGTGCCCAACTCTTTGATGCCTGAAAAATTTAAATGGCCTACTTGCCAGATCTTCTTTGACTACTGTCTCTGCTTGTGCTTTCTCTTCGCTCCGACTCCCTTCGTAGGCTTCCTTGTCTTGTGACTCCTTCAGTTCCTTGACTACTGCCAACACCCCCCCAGCTTTTGTTTCTCTTATGATTTCTTCTAAGTCGCTCATCTTTTTAGACTATTGTCTTTTCATTCTCTCTCGGCTATCCCTCCAGGCTCTTGACCGTTTCTTGGCTATGCTCTCAGTTTCACTAACTTCTGCACTCTTCTCTTGACCTACTCCTGGGTTCTGTTGCAAAGCCTGGGCTCTAGTGATCACTTGTACTGGTGCAGTGGAAGTAACCCAATAACATTGATAGGAGTAATTTTTGGCATATTATTGGGGTTCTTTGGACAATCTCGTAAGAGATGCTCCTTTCCACAATCTTGGCAAAAGCTTGGAATTGTCACTGACTGGGGTTGTGTAGGTGGAGGTAAGGGGCAAATACGAATGAGGTGATCTCCCTGACATCTGTAGCATGGTCCTCTAGGGATTGGAGGTCTTACCTGCCTAGGTTGGGGTCTAGAGTTAGGGTTTGTGTACATTACATTTGTGTACTCTGGCTCCCAACTAGGTTCGCTTGGTTCTTCACTGTAGTAGGACTCACCATGTTCAGGAGATTGCATGTAGTATGCCTGGGGACTATCAATATGTGTAGAATCAAAGCTATGGTCACTAGGATCACTTTCTGAAAGCAATGGTGTTACTATCACTATAGCTCTATTCAAATTTTCCTCAGCTGCTGTCAAGCAAATGGTTGATAGGAGGTATTTGGGGACTACATAGCACTTTCTTGGTCAAAGAGGAATGCCGTCAACATTTGGATTTCAACCATGAAAAAAAAAAAACTTGAGGATGATCTTGGAGCGGGAGATTCATGACGACATAGTGGGAGTCTGATTGGTCTCATGGTTTGGTATTATGTTTTGGGTTGAGGAAAGCATGTGAATCATGTGGTTTTGGTTGAGTTTTGTTGCAGATGACCTAGTGAGGATTGGACTTAAGATGGAGTCTCAATTTTGATTTTAGCCATGCTTGCTTCTGGAGGTGGTCGAATGTCGCTTCTCGTTGGAAGAAGGATGCGCATCCTTTGGTGTAAAGAGCACGCATGGGAGCTTTGGGGTGTACACACACTATACGGAAGACGGGGGTCGGTAAAGAGAGGGAAGAAGAAATCGAAAGGAGCAAAATCTAGCAAGAGGATACAGTAGAAAAGACCTTGGAGTGAGCTATGTGAAGGAGAAACAACTCAGGGTTAACATGGGTATTTCAAAGCTACGTCAAAAGGTCAAAGAGCACCAAAAACGTGTTGGGCAGAAGTTAAATACTGTTGCAAAGACCGCTGGAATGCACCATAGTGAATGGGTTGAAAATGCTGATCGCTGGGTGAGTGGGTTCCTTGAGAAATTTGAAGAGGGGTGCCATGTGATGGTCAAAGCTGCTGGCAAGTTCAAAGAAACTAAACGTACAGATGGTATTTCGACATCTGATATCATCATGCGGATATTGAAAGATACAATGAGTATGTTATGCGAAATCTAGCAAAGAGGTGGTTCCAGGAAGTAGCCAGGATGCTGCAGGAGCAAGTGGGAGTACTGAACAGTTATCAAAATAAATGAGTTTGGATTTGGGGGGGTCTCTATCTCTCTCTCCCTCTCGTTTTTTGCCATGAATAAAAAAAGGGGGGGCAGGCCGTTTTTTTTGCAGCTCTGACGGGGAGAAACAGAAAAGGGAGTTTTTTTTTTTTTTTTTGGCACTTCTGTGGGGGATAAGGGGAGGACGAGTGGTAGTCAGGAGGGACCTCTCGCCGCTGCATCCCTTGCCCGTTTGTGAATTATCTGATTGTCTACTGTGCATCTAGTGTGTGTTTCGGGGGAGTTGATCATGGCTGCTGTGGCTACAAAGGCTCTCCTGTCTTCTCTCTCTTCGAGCACCGCGACTGCGACTACCTCTCCTGAATGCACCCGCCATCAGTTTTTGGGAGGAGGGAGTGAGCTCAATTGAGAAAAGTTCAGTTGTTGGCATTTTTTTTTGGGGCACCAAAGACCTTCCCTGGGAGATAACGCACACGAATTCGGGGATAGAGGAAGGCTTGTTGTTACGCACTCCATAGCACCGGGCTTATCCGGTTCGACGTGAAGTAAGCGGTTGCGCCTGTGCAGGAGGAGGATATGGAGTCTGCAAAGCGACACTTGCTGTCCTACGATCCTTACTACAACAAGTGGTACAGTGGCAAGCACTAGAAGAGGTCTCTCGGTAAATCCCATCCCCGCAACCTTGTCACAGATGTACGCTATTCATGATAAGTGTTTATTTTACGCAGATGTGCATGTTGCTGCGTCACATTTGTTTATATTCTACTAACTTATGGTGTATCACGTTCCTTATTGGTAATAAGATCTAAAGAAACTATTGTTTAGTTGTATGTCCTCCGTGTGGACAAACTATTTCTACGTTGCATGATGGCTGAATGATGTAGAAGCTACTTGAGAGTTAAGCCACTTCAGAACATTACACAGAGTTCCGAGTCTCCATCGTGATCTCATCTCTACATTTCTCAATTTGTGTGTGTCACCTTTGCGTAGAGGCCAGGCCAATCTTTCTGATTAATTCCAATTCCATTAGATGTCCCCAAAGGAAAAATAATATCATCTTTTTATACGTCTACATCTACCGAGAAGACTGCTGCACACTGGATTTTCTCAAGATTATTTGAGTGGAAGTTTCTTAAGTCTTCCTGTGTCTCATCATTAGCCATGGAATGAGTTGAAATATGAGTCATGTTCAGGATATAGTGTTGAATTCTACCCTGGAGAAGAGCGAATCGTAAATTCATACAACATGAACTGCTAGCAAACATCAGTTAAACAATGATCGTATTACATATATACAATGATGCCATAATGGCATTAACGGCATCAACGTGTACTAGTTCATGGATTAGTCGAAGTTTATCCTGTCATATCTTCATGCAAAAACTTTTAGAGGAGCAGACAAAAGCTTGCAACTTATGATTGTGTTTCCTCTCGTTCCATCTCAGAATGCTAATCCCACTCTTATGGATATCTTTCTTAAAGTCATAGGCGAGAATTTTTTGTGGAAAATAGAAACTATCCACATGTCATTGTAATGCATGGTAATTCTTTATGGCATTTGTTGATGGTTGAGCATGCCGAGATAGAAAGTGGAAGAACGTGTGGAATGTGATTGGGTGTCTCTGTATGAGAGTGAGAGAGATAGTGAATATAGGTGTGTGTGTGTAAGAGAGAGAGAGTGTATGAAAAGTAAGAAAGGTGGAGAGTGAAAAGAAAGCGGTTTCCCATTTCGGTGCTTCTGTTGGGGATTCGAAGGAGGATAGAATTGGGGAATAGTTGTAAACTCAAAGCAACATCAAGTGATAGTGTGTCAGAAAATTAGGCAAAATATTAGTGTATGTAAGATACCTTCCCTTGGACTAAGAGACTTATCATTTTGGTGCGGTTTCCGGGAACATATGCGCTAGTGCATAGACATAGGAAGAATCCATTGCGAGATAATTGTGATCTCCTAGGTAATCCAAGCGGACTGGTTCCGAGGCGTTTGAGCGGAGTAAAGGCTTGGATAATCATCTTTCTCGTGGGAAAAAAGGATCCAACATTTGGCGACCCTACTGGGGATCATCAACTGGTGGTAACTACGCACATTCAATGTTCCCGAGGTGAAAAGGACCTATTGAGAAACAAAAATCCGAGTAAATCCAATTACATACGAGCATTTTTCCTTGGGTTTAGAGACTTGGCATTTTGGTGCGTTTGCCGGGAACTAGCTTGGTACGTCTCTATAAGAGAGTGCCATAGGTTTGCCTAGCACCACGTGTTGGCCGAGCTTGCGGACCCCAGATCTAGTACATGAGCGAGGGGAGCTCATCCTCAGGAGCAACACAAACGCAAAGAGAGGAACGCGCTCAGAGAAGAGCCCTTGAAAGAGAAAGGAAGAGGTGGGAATCGAAGTTGAGTCAACCTCGACTGGCTCAAAGAAATCTGCCAAGAACGTGTATTCTCGTAGGAGAGTCGCGAATCAAGTGCGGAAGTTTGAAGGAGGGATCCTGAGGCCACGTGCGCTAAATTTTTGGGATCGAAGTGATATTGACATCACACCTCTGTTTGAAATGGCTCAACGGATTTCGGTTCATTTGGGGGACTTCACCAAGTTTTCAGGTGCTTGGGACGAAGATCTAGATAGTTTTATCCAACTGTTTGAGGTTACTTGTGAGGCCAATGAGGTAGTTGACCAGGGTCAAAGGTTGAGAATTTTTCCGGCTATTCTCCGTGATGAAGCAGCCAATTGGTATGGGAATTTGACACCACAAGAGCGTGGAACTTATCAGATGCTCAAGGAAGCCTTCTTGGCAAAGTTTCGACGACAAGGCTTCCAAGATAGATTGGCCCAACAAATGGATTATTTGCCACAGGGAGTCAATGAGAGCATCGATAACTACATTCAGAGAATGGAAACCTTGGTAAGAAAGATGGGCGCAAATGCCCCGAACGATGAGACATTGAAGAGAAGATTCATTTCGGGATTGAGAGATCCTACGGCACAGCAGCATATCAGCCTGACAAGACCTGCGACTTTAATGGATGCTAAGGAACAAGCGAGGCTTTGGGAGGAAGTACAATTATGCCAACAGAGGAAGATGGAACTCTTATACGAGCCAATGGGAGGCCCAGGTAACATACCAATAAAAGATCCTGGCCAAGGAAGTCTCGCATTGACGACTCCAGCTTTTGTAGCTGCCACTAGTACGCCAGGCGAGGTAAAGTATGCGCTAACTAAAGAACGAATATTGGAGTTGGTCACGCAAGCTATAAAAGCTGCCACAATGACCCAGGAAACATACACAGTAAAACCAGAGGTGACTACAAACCCCAATCAAGTGTTTCGATCAAATACATGGTGTGGAAAGTGCCATGGTTACGGCCATTTGGCTTCAGAATGCCCTACAGTCTCGAGAGTATTCACAGATAGATCACTACTAGAATGCAATGCACTTTTTGTGGAAGAACAAATCACACAGAGGACCGATGTTACAACAAGAGAGCCTATGAAGAGAGGACCATGAAATCGGGAGATACAAGAGAAAGACCTTACACGGGATTGCCCGCTCAAAGTGTCCCACCTACATCTCGTTGGGAAAACAGACCGACTTATGGATATGGTGCTCAGGGTCAAGGAGGAGACTATCCAAGAGGAGCCGCACGCGATCAAAGAAGAGATGGTCCAATCTAGTGCTGGAGATGCCATGGCTTTGGCCATACTCAATCTAGATGTCCAAACGAAAAGAAACCAATTGATTATACCCCACTATGTAGGTACTGTAGTGGAGAGGCCACTTTGATGAAGATTGTCCAAAACGAAGAGCTGCCGCCGGCAAGGAAGAAGGACCAGTAGGGTCCTCGAATTATGTTGATACTCAGATGCATTCCACAACGAGAGCTCAAGAGCAAGTTCCTACGATCGGAGTAGTGTTCAAGACACCGAACCCTCAAGAAGGCTCTAGCTCGTCAATGCATTTTGTAGATGCTTACCAGGCCAAGAAACCACATAAAGAGCCAACTGTGGCAGTAGTCACAAGGACCCAAGAGTATTCAAAGAAACATCGAGAAGGCGAAAGCGAAGAAGCGTGATCAGAGAAGATAACTGAGCATGAAGAGGTAGAAAACCAAGTTGGAGGATTTGCTGAGCAGCAAGAGTTTGAGGATGAGGAAGAGATAGAGATTCTTCCACCAGTGACCAAGGAGTTTGTGCCAGGCATAGCACCATTCCCTGAAAGATTGAAGGCTCCGAAGTGTAGGAAGGAAAGACAAAGTTTAGAGGAAGTGGACATCGTAAAGCTGCTCGCTGACACGGAAGTCATACTAGACATTGGCACATTGCTGAAATGTTCACCTGCCTATAGGAAACAATTCTACAATGAATATATTAAGAAACCGAGAAAAGCTCGAGATAAAAAGAGACAAGATAAAGATGTCCAAGGGATCATTCAAAGCATTACGACGCAAATTGATTCGAATGCTCCAGCTGTGACGATCGAGATTAAAGGGTATGCAGTCCCTGGTGCTCAGTTAGATAGTGGAGCCGCAGTCAACCTTATGACTAAGTTCATGATGAAAGCTTTGGGCCTCAACCACATGGAAGAAACGCTGATGTCCTTGAGAATGGCAGATCAAAAACAAGTGAAGCCTGCGGGGCTTTTAAAGAATGTAAGCACAGTTGTGGGCGGTCTAGAATTTAAAGTTGATTATCTAATAGTAAGACCAAGGACCTCAGAGGCCACCTTCTCGATCCTACTTGGACGACCATGGCTGGTGCAAGCCGAATGTGTGCACGATTGGCGCACAGGATTTATCACAATTGGACCGAAGGCTGATCGAATACAACTTCAAGTGTCCCCAAACCTGACCGGCAAGAAATCGACAACAGCTGAGGAAAGGGAGCAAAAAGCAAAGGAAAAGGTTAAACAAGAAATGGCGCGCGTAAGATTTGCCCTGCGCACGGAGACTTCCAAGGACCTTTTACAGGATGGATTTAATCTGCAATTGGCCAACCTCCAACATGCGAAAGTGGGCGAGTACATAGATCCTGTATGTTACAAGGATGATTCAGACCAGGAGTTGCTGGGATGGTTGACACATACAAGTGAATTTGAGTGCTACATGTTGAGTATAGACGCAAAGGAAAACAAAGCTACCCAATCCCTGGAGAAGGGAACTTCAAAAGATGAGTTGAAGCTGGAGTTAGCTCCGACAATGGAAGTACAAAAGTTGAGAGAAAGGGTTAGAGTGCTAGAAGCAGAGCTTCTAAGGAGAAGTCGACAATCAGACAGAGAAGCGGAAAGTAAAACTAAAGTGTCGGAAGCCATTGCAAAAGCTGAACTAAAGAAATTGGGTGCGATTGAAAAAGAACAAAACAATGATTTACTGGCCAACCATGCACGCGTGATTGGAGAACACGTTCCAATCACAGTGTCATCGAGGAATAAGGAATATTCGCGAGAAGCTCAGGTAGAAAAATGGGAAGTTTTTCCAGAAAAGTCCTTGAGCGTGGGGTCAGAGCTACCAGATGGAGTACGAGATTGCATTAAATTGGCACTCAAAAATTTCAGCAAGGCCTTTGCATGGTCATAGAGTGATCTGAGAGGAATTGATCCCCGAATCTGCCAACATTATATAGACTTGGAAGAAGGTACCCGACCAATATGTCAACGACTTAGGCGGACGAATCCAGTCTACTCAGAATTGATCAAGCTGGAATTGACGAAGTTATTGGAAGAAGGATTCATATATCCCATCGCATCCAACGAAAGGGTATCACCAATTGTAGTTGTTCCGAAGAAAAATAAGAAAATCCGTATTTGCATAGATTATCGTAAGTTGAACGAGCGCACAAAAAAGGACCACTTCCCTTTGCCATTCACTGATCAAATCTTGGACAGAGTGGCTGGCCATAAATTGTACTCATTTTTGGATGGTTTCAGCGGGTACAACCAGATCCAAATCCATGAGGAGGATCAATCAAAAACTACTTTCACCACAGAATGGGGTACGTATGCATATCGGGTGATGCCATTTGGATTATGCAATGCACCGACCACATTCCAGAGAGCAATCATAGCTGCATATCAAGACTATTTGCAGGATTGGATGGAGATATTCCTCGATGATTTTGCAATCAGGGGCAATGATGAAAACATGATGGAGAGGATCGAAGCTATTTTAAGAAGAAGCATCGAAAAAGGCATCGCATTAAACCCTGAAAAGTGTACATTTGGAGTACGAAGAGGATTGCTTTTGGGACATGTTATTTTCGAAAAAGGAATCGCGGTTGACGAGGATAAAGTGGAAAAAATTGGACAACTTCCACCTCCACAAAACTTGCGGCAACTCAGAGGATTCTTGGGGCATGCTAATTATTATCGACAATTTATATTAAATTTTGCATCAATAGCAGCACCGCTGACGAATCTTTTGAGGAAATACCAACAATACCAATGGACTGGAGAGTGTCAAGTCGCATTCGACTCGATCAAAGAGAGATTGATAAATGCACCGATTTTGGTAGCACCCGACTGGACGAAAGAATTCCATGTGCATACCGATGCTTCTCATACTGCGGTTGGAGCAGTACTATGCCAAGCCGATGAAAAGAAGTTGGACCACCCTATTTATTACGCAAGTCGCAATTTGAATAGCACTGAGAGGAACTACACGACTACAGAGAAGGAATGCCTCTCGATGATCTTTGCGATAAACAAGTATCGGCATTACCTGATGGGAAAGCATTTCACGTTTTATGTGGATCATGAAGCCCTCAAGTATATCATTAATAAACCCGAGCTATCAGGACGATTGATGAGGTGGATGCTACTCCTCCAAGAATTTCAGTTCACAGTGGTAACCAGACCAGGCAAAGCGCATATATTGGCCGACCATTTATCTCGAATTGTTAATGAGGAGCCAATATCTGGTGTGCCCGATGATGCTCCTGATGGGCATCTATTCTAGGTTGATGCTAAAGTACCTTGGTATGCCGACTTGGTGAATTTCTTGTGCACTACTAAATATCCGCCAAGAGCAAACAAGAGAGAGAAGCAAAAACTGTTAGCATTGGCGAAGCACCATAGCATCATTGGGGGGCAACTCTATCGATATTTTGTCAATGAGAGCATTTATCGGAGATGTCTCGAGGAAGAAGAAGCAGCCCTAGTTTTGAGGGCATTGCATGACGAACCCTACGGTGGGCACTTTGCTGGTGAATTGACGGCAAGGAAGATTTTATTGGCTGGGTATTGGTGGCCAACGCTGTTCAAAGACTCGCACACATACTGTAAGAAATGTGACAAATGCCAACGAATGGGCAAACCCACATTAGCACATGCTGCTCCTCTTACGCCGGTGCTGGCTCTTAAGCCGTTTGAGAAATGTGGAATTGATTTTGTGGGGCCTATTGATCCTCCCTCAAGACATCTGTCTAATAGGTATATTTTGGTCTGCACTGACTATGTTACCAAGTGGGTAGAGGCTAAAGCTCTGAGGACTGACCGAGCTGTCGATGTAGCTAAATTTTTGTATGAACAAATGAACACCCGGTTCGGATGCCCATTGGAAATAGTGAGTGATAGAGGAACCCATTTTGTCAACGAACTGATCGAAGAATTAATGGAAATATATAAGATCAAACATAGGAAAAGCACTCCATATTACCCGAGGGCAAATGGACAAGTGGAGGTCACCAACAAGGTGTTGGAACAGATTCTGACAAAGACAGTAGCTGTGCATAGGATAGAGTGGGATGAGAGACTTTTGGAAGCCTTGTGGGCATATCGAACATCCTATCGCGTGACGACTAAGAGCACTCCATTCTCCCTAGTATACGGCGAGGAAGCCATCTTTCCCATCGAAAAAGAAGTTCCGACATTAAGAGTGGCCATCGAGGCCAGGATGGGAGAGGAAGAGTCATTGAAGGAAAGGTACATACAATTGGTCAAGCTAGAAGAAAAGAGACTCACTGCACAGCAAAGTCTGGAAGCCATTCAGAGAAGACGTAAAGAGAGGCATGACAAGAATCTCAGGACCTATGCGATTCGAGAAGGGGATTTGGTGCTAGTCTATGATAGTAAATATTATAAATTCCCGAGGAAGTTACAGACAAGATGGGCAGGACCGTTTAAGGTAGTGGAACTCAACTCCAATGGTTCCATGCAAATTCAAGATTTAGGTGAAGAATGTGCTCCCGTGAAGGTTAACGCGCTTCGAGTTAAACCATATTTCAAGTGATATTAACACGGGAGAAGCCAGATGACATCCAACGGAAGGACGAAGTAGACTCCTTGTACATAGATGTATAGTTATATATATATATATATATATATATATATATATATATATATATATATATATATATATATATATATATATATATATATATATATATATATATATATATATATATATGCGCATATGTAAGCTATGATTTGTGTGTCATAAATATTCTTCCTTGTTAGTTCAAGAATTTTGGACTTCTAATTATTTTTCGTGTTGCGCAGAGACTGTTAGGAGCTAAGTAGCGAAATGGCAGATCAAATAACTCAACTCTATTTGTACGAGCTAAGGATATATTTCTCGGACCAAACATTCGCCCGCATGGACATAGATGTCGACGACTTTGAGACGGAATATGATGTGGAGGAAGCGCATTGGCTGGTATGCTTCATAAACCAGGGTTTGGATGTTATGTTTTATATTGAGTGTTTTGAGGAATACCTGACCCGACATGTAGGATGGGCGGGGGATCGATATTACTATTTCGACCCTTCGAGGGAAATGCCTAACGAAGCCGGCTGTAGTTACCAAGTGAAAAGTTAAATCGATGAATACATATGTAGTGTCTGTAATTGAGAGAATGGAGTGAAGAGGTGGTTGATCTGTCAAAGGCTAGAGTGTATATGTTTGCATGCATGTGTGGGAAAAGTGGGGAAAAATCCCTTTCTTCCTCTCCCTAATTCTCAGGACTTGGGTAAATTAATTCACTATGAAAAAAAAAAGAAAGGAAAAGAAAAAAAATTTGTGTTGCTGTGATCGTACCAATGCGCTATGGTGGGCTAGTAGGTGGGTGGATTTATCCTCGCCGGGTGGTTAGGACCACGAGCCGCAGCTAGTTTCGCCATAGGCTTGGGATGTACATGTTTGTGTCTTAGCTACGCGCCATAACGGGTTGGTAGGTAGGTGGAGCCATTGTGGCCGGGCGGTCACGACCACGAGCCGTATCCAGCTTTGTTATGGGCTAGCTGGTATATGTTATGTGTTATCATTGTGTGTTTGTGTGTTGTGCGCTGCATTGTATTGGTAGATGGGTGGAATCAACCTGATCGGGTGGTCAGGTCCACGAATCGCATCCAATGTCAACGTAGGCCAACGTGTGATTAAAATAAAATTTACCAATGAAATTATTCCCCACTCCTGAGGGGGAGAGAGAGAGAGGAGAGGGCGACGATCGCCTGGAAGGGAACGTTATTTGCTTGTGTGATTGGTATATGATGGCTTATGACAGATCAGCTCACTTTGAATCAACTTCTTGAAGGCACGGAGACTCTATATGTACTTATGGATGAGGCTTTAGCGAGGTAATGCAACGGTCTTGCTTTATAACTTGTGTGCTCTATCCGAGGGTTTTCCAGTGTGTGGGACACTCCAGGTTTTTATGTAGGTCTTGACTTGTACTCGAGTCTCGATGGCTTTTGTAGGACGACGATGGGGATCCTTCAAGAGTGTCTAGTCATGGAATAATTGTACATAGCGAATAGTAGATGCAATAATGGGGTATGCATTTTGGGTATTTTTGCATGTCCTGTTAATTCATTTCAGTTGTCGTTGTCCATTTCGGTATTTTCTTTTCTGTTTTCCGCAATGATAGTTGCATGTGTAAACATGGAAAGGTATGCATGTGTTATTTTGATTGAGAGTATTTTCATAATGGAATGCATGAGCAATTTAATGTATGTGGAATTGGAGTTGCATATATGTGCATGTTCTTGGATCATTTGGAAGTGACTGATTTGTATGTATTCATAAGTGATTTTTTTTTTAGCACTAATAGCTTCAATGAGTGCAGGTCCACTTGGAATGATGGCTCGATGGGAAGGTATGCCACTACTTGTAAACTGACATTTTCGTGGCTGTTTTGATTTTATTGCAGCAAGAATGGCTCGTCGAGGACGACTTCGCAAATAAGAAGAGGGGAGTATGTTAGCTCAGAAAATGGTTGGTTTTAATGCACTACTCCGGTTATATTTGGCAGGAAATACGTTTGATTTCAGGTACTTGAAGAGTCAAGCAAATGGTTGATAGGAGGTATTTGGGGACTACATAGCACTTTCTTGGTCAAAGAGGAATGCCATCAACATTTGGATTTCAGCCATGAAAAAAAAAAAAAAACTTGAGGATGATCTTGGAGCGGGAGATTCATGACGACATAGTGGGAGTCTGATTGGTCTCATGGTTTGGTATTATGTTTTGGGTTGAGGAAAGCATGTGAATCATGTGGTTTTGGTTGAGTTTTGTTGCAGATGACCTAGTGAGGATTGGACTTAAGATGGAGTCTCAATTTTGATTTTAGCCATGCTTGCTTCTAGAGGTGGTCGAATGTCGCTTCTCGTTGGAAGAAGGATGCGCATCCTTTGGTGTAAAGAGCACGCATGGGAGCTTTGGGGTGTACACACACTATACGGAAGCCGGGGGTCAGTAAAGAGAGGGAAGAAGAAATCGAAAGGAGCAAAATCTAGCAAGAGGATACAGTAGAAAAGACCTTGGAGTGAGCTATGTGAAGGAGAAACAACTCAGGGTTAACATGGGTATTTCAAAGCTACGTCAAAAGGTCAAAGAGCACCAAAAACGTGTTGGGCAGAAGTTAAATTGCAAAGACCCCTGGAATGCACCATAGTGAATGGGTTGAAAATGTTGATCGCTGGGTGAGTGGGTTCCTTGAGAAATTTGAAGAGGGGTGCCATGTGATGGTCAAAGCTGCTGGCAAGTTCAAAGAAACTAAACGTACAGATGGTATTTCGACATCTGATATCATCATGCGGATATTGAAAGATACAATGAGCATGTTATGCAAAATCTAGCAAAGAGGTGGTTCCAGGAAGTAGCCAGGATGCTGCAGGAGCAAGTGGGAGTACTGAACAGTTATCAAAATAAATGAGTTTGGATTTGGGGGGGTCTCTATCTCTCTCTCCCTCTCGTTTTTTGCCATGAATAAAAAAAGGGGGGGGCAGGCCGTTTTTTTTGCAGCTCTGACGGGGAGAAACAGAAAAGGGAGTTTTTTTTTTTTTTTTTTTTTTTTGGGCGCTTCTGTGGGGGATAAGGGGAGGACGAGTGGTAGTCAGGAGGGACCTCTCGCCGCTGCATCCCTTGACCATTTGTGAATTATCTGATTGTCTACTGTGCATCTAATGTGTGTTTCGGGGGAGTTGATCATGGCTACTGTGGCTTCAAAGGCTCTCCTCTCTTCTCTCTCGTCGAGCACCGCGACTGCGACTACCTCTCCTGAATGCACCCGCCATCAGTTTTTGGGAGGAGGGAGTGAGCTCAATTGAGAAAAGTTCAGTTGCTGGCATTTTTTTTTGGGGCACCAAAGACCTTCCCTGGGAGATAACGCACACGAATTCGGGGATAGAGGAAGGCTTGCTGTTACGCACTCCATAGCACCGGGCTTATCCGGTTCGACGTGAAGTAAGCAGTTGCACGTGTGCAGGAGGAGGATATGGAGTTTGCAAAGCGACACTTGCTGTCCTACGATCCTTACTACAACAAATGGTACGGCGGCAAGCACTAGAAGAGGTCTCTCGGTAAATCCCATCCCCGCAACCTTGTCACAGATGTACGCTATTCATGATAAGTGTTTATTTTACGCAGATGTGCGTGTTGCTGCGCCACATTTGTTTATATTCTACTAACTTATGGTGTATCACGTTCCTTCATGGTAATAAGATCTAAAGAAACTATTGTTTAGTTGTATGTCCTCCGTGTGGACAAACTATTTCTACGTCGCATGATGGCTGAATGATGTAGAAGCTACTTGAGAGTTAAGCCACTTCAGAACATTACACAGAGTTCCGAGTCTCCATCGTGATCTCATCTCTACATTTTTCAATTTGTGTGTGTCACCTTTGCGTAGAGGTCAGGCCAATCTTTCTGATTAATTCCAATTCCATTAGATGTCCCCAAAGGAAAAATAATATCGTCTTTTTATACGTCTACATCTACCGAGAAGACTGCTGCACACTGGATTTTCTCAAGATTATTTGAGTGGAAGTTTCTTAAGTCTTCCTGTGTCTCATCATTAGCCATGGAGTGAGTTGAAATATGAGTCATGTTCAGGATATAGTGTTGAATTCTACCCTGGAGAAGAGCGAATCGTAAATTCATACAACATGAACTGCTAGCAAACATCGGTTAAACAATGATCGTATTACATATATACAATGATGCCATAATGGCATTAACGGCATCAACGTGTACTAGTTCATGGATTAGTCGAAGTTTATCCTCTCATATCTTCACGCAAAAGCTTTTAGAGGAGCAGACAAAAGCTTGCAACTTATGATTGCGTTTCCTCTCGTTCCATCTCAGAATGCTAATCCCACTCTTATGGATATCTTTCTTAAAGTCATAAGGCGAGAATTTTCTGTGGAAAATAGAAACTATCCACATGTCATTGTAATGCATGGTAATTCTTTATGGCATTTGTTGATGGTTGAGCATGCCGAGATAGAAAGTGGAAGAACGTGTGGAATGTGATTGGGTGTCTCTGTATGAGAGTGAGAGAGATAGTGAATATAGGTGTGTGTGTGTGTAAGAGAGAGAGAGTGTATGAAAAGTAAGAAAGGTGGAGAGTGAAAAGAAAGCGGTTTCCCATTTCGGTGCTTCTGTTGGGGATTCGAAGGAGGATAGAATTGGGGAATAGTTGTAAACTCAAAGCAACATCAAGTGATAGTGTGTCAAAAAATTAGGCAAAATATTAGTGTATGTAAGATACCTTCCCTTGGACTAAGAGACTTATCATTTTGGTGCGGTTGCCGGGAACATATGAGCTAGTGCATAGACATAGGAAGAATCCATTGCGAGATAATTGTGATCTCCTAGGTAATCCAAGCGGACCGGTTCCGAGGCGTTTGAGCGGAGTAAAGGCTTGGATAATCATCTTTCTCGTGGGAAAAAAGGATCCAACATTTGGCGACCCTACTGGGGATCATCAACTGGTGGTAACTACGCACATTCAGTGTTCCCGAGGCGAAAAGGACCTATTGAGAAACAAAAATCCGAGTAAATCCAATTACATACGGGCATTTTTCCTTGGGTTTAGAGACTTAACAATGATTGACACTAGCCTCTGAAGATCTAAGACTTTGTCTATCTCTCCCTAGGTGTCATCCTGATCTAAGGTTCATAAGCCCAATTGAATAATCCCAATTTTTTTCCCAAGTACACTTTACGTTGCTGAGTTCTTTTGTATTAGTCACTTGTTCTTTTTTAATTTCCCTTAGGGTGTCACTTCTTGTCCAATTAATCTTTGTCGCAAGGAACACTTAAGTTTTTATCGTACTTTGAGTGCGGTCGCTCAATTTAATTTCTTTTCCCTTAGGTTGTTTGCAATTGTAATCTCCTAGCACTTGCACTTGAGTGATTAGAGTTCTTGGACTTGGTTGTTCTTAACGTGTTCCTAATTAATCAAGACCTCTATCTGTACTTAGCCGATGCTAGGGATTGATAGAGGGTGTTGAGAATTTCCAACCTTGAATTTCTTCCCTTGGTTGCCCTTGTATGCCCAGGAAGCGTGTTCCCAAGCTCGCACTTACTCTTGCTTCAAGCACCCTTTGATGCTCTCAAGGAACCTGAAAAAGTCCACGGTTAGCTCAAGAATTGAATTCAGTTGACAGACAGATCACTTTCATGCATGTAATTCACAGACCCAATTGCCTTTTGTCTTTATGAAAAACAATCCCAAGGGAAACTTAGTTTTCCTACCCCGGGATATGGTCACTTCAAATTACCCTATCTAATCATCCTGACATTAATTCTATCGTAACCAGTGGAAGTTTTGGTTGTACTCCCCACGAGCTTTCCAACAAAACAGAAATCACTGCAATCAGATTTCATATGAGGAGGTTATGTCCATTCAGGGTTTTGGGCCAAATCAGGATTTTAAACAGGTTAGCAGGCGGACAGGACTTCTCGAAATGCTTTGGGTATAGGCCTCACAATGCTCTACTAACCCTTAAAAGTTCCCCACAATTTGCCAAAAAATTAGACCACTATTTTTTGCCCTAAAAAATTGGCCAAATTTGCCCGTCTATCGCGTTCACAAGCTCTGTCAATCGCGATTGATCCGTCATGGCTTTCAGTCGCGATTGATGGGTCAATCGCGATTGACACGTGGCCTGAAAATTCAATCAGTCATGGTCAAAGGATCGTGGACTCTGTCACTCGCGATTGATGTGTCGATCGCGATTGACAGATCCATCGGGAGGGTCTGTCAATCGTGGTCAAGCAATCGTTGACTGGGTCGATCGCCATTGGCAGGTTCGTCGTGGCTGTCAGTTGCGATGGACTGGCCGATCGCGATTGATGGCTCGATCGCGATTGACACGTGTCACGCGTAGGTTCTGTCAGTCATGGTCAGTCGGTCGTTGACTCTGTCAGTCGCGATTGACGTGTCGGTCGCGATTGACAGAGCCGTCGGCATATGTCCGTCGTGGTTTGTTGATCGCGATTGACAGGGCGATCGCAATTGATAGAAATCTGAGGAATTTTAAAATTTTAAACACACATTTGGGAAGCTCTAGGCCTGTAGATTATGGTTATGTACTTTGTTTAGCAAAAAGACCATTTTTTTCTATCGGTCGCGATTGACAAAGGTCAACGCCTCGGGACCTGCATAGTCAAATTTTTTTACCTGCTGGAGCTGGTGCAGCTGCTTGGGATGCTGATTCCTGTAGAAAATCTCAAAAAACACAAAAAATCACAAGCACACAAACGCTCTCTCGCTCTCTCTCACAAGTGAAATGAGAGAAATGGTAGGGGTGGGGTGATATGACCAAAAACTGAAATTTTTCGCGATGATGGAGATGGATGTGGGAGATGGTGAGGATGATGATGGTGATGAGAAAACAAGAGAAAATAGGAAAAAGGTGAAGAAAATACCTATAACTCCTGTTGATATATTTAGGTAGTGATGTGTGTGAACACTCTAGGACTGCCGGGGCACTTTTTTCCCTCTTTAGGAGGTTTTTTTCCCCCGGCTTGTATATACGCCTATTGCCCTAATGGGCTACTTATCTTTGTACATTCTCTAGTAATACAGTCAGTCTTGTGTGTTGTGCTCCAAGCTTCTTCTTCTTCCTTGTGCTGTTCGCGTGCTTCCGCAGACGTCTAACTCCAACAATTGGTATCAAAGCAGGTCGTTGCTTCTTCTAGGGCGCCGTCGACACTCCTCCGTTTGCAGTCTCACATTCGCACGAAATTTGGTGAGCATACTCAGGGCTTGTGCAGGCTATTTCGTCCTTTTGTGCCAAAGGTATATACCAGTTTCTGTTCGCTAGTTTAAGCGTCTCGAAGTCTGCTACAGGTCTAGCAGAACTCGTTTGGGCAGTTCCGTTCAACTTTTTTAGATACAGTCAATTTTCTGCATCAAGGTATTTTAGTCACCGGCCATGGCTAAAAGCAGTGATGTATTCCGTATGTTGGCTGTTGAGGATAAGTTGGATGGTACCAACTACCCATTATGGGCTTATATGATGCGACATGTACTGGTTGCAAAAGGATTGTGGAACATTGTGCAGGGTGTTGAAAGACGTCCTGTTACACCTGTAACGACAGGTACTGCAAATACAGGTGTTGGAGCTGATGAAGATGGTGTCGAAGATGATATTCCGCAGATTCCTGTTCGTGCTGCTGTTTCTGTTGCACCTACTGCAGAGCAGATTCGTTGGGATGGCAGAGATGCCCAGGCACATGCATTGATAGCTTTGTCTGTCAAACGTGCCATTATTCCTCACATTCGCTCTTGCAGAACAGCAAAGGATGCTTGGGATACACTTACCACTTTGTACCAGGCTAGGAATGAGGCTCGTGTTGCTTACCTCCGAAAACAGTTGGAGAGTGAGCACATGAATGAAGGTGATTCTATGGACAGTTTTCTTACAAAGATCAAAGACCTGAAGGAACAATTGATTTCTGCTGATGAGGTTATACCAGATAGCTCACTTGTGCAGACCGTTCTGAATGGTCTTCCTGATTCATATCAGAGTTTTGCCTCTACTCTTCGGTTGATGATGAAAGGCAATCCGAATGCCTTGTCATTTGAGGAATTAGTCTCTGTTCTGTTGCAGGAAGATCAGTCCAGGCAGAACAGGTCCATTATGCGTGTTGCAGATCAAGCTTTCCTGGCTAGTCAGAAGGGCAAAGGAAAATGGAGCTCTTCTACTAGTAAGCAGAAATCTGCAAATGCTGCACATTCAAAGAACCAAGACAAAGATGAGAAAAAATCAGAAAAGCAGAAATTGTTTTGTAAGTACTGTAAAGGCAATGATCATATCATAAAGAACTGTCCAAAACTGGCTGCTAAAGAGGCAAAGAAGAAAGAGGCTGGAATGGTTGTTGCAGAGGCCTCTACACCAAAAACAGAGTCTGCAAATCTTGTGCAGGAAGAAGAATGGGCGTTTACTACTGTCTGCAGTTTTGACCCATCTTCTCATGATCAGTGCATGTCTGCAGTAGACTCAGATGTTTGGTACTTTGACAGTGGGGCGACCAAACATATTACCTCGCAGCGCAGTTTCTTCTCTTCACTTGAGCCTGCTCCTACAGGGAATACTGTCACATGCGCCAATAACTCCTCTTATCCTGTTATGGGAGTTGGTAAGATCATTCTGACTACTGCTGATGGTAGTTCTTTCACTTTGTCAGATGCTTTATTTGTGCCAGGGATCAAAAAGAATCTGTTATCAGTTTCTGCATTAGCCAAGATTGGCTTGGTTGTGAAATTTGTTGATGACAGGTGTACAGTCCATGATCTCTCAAATGGCGATGTGATTATTGCTTCTGGCATTTTATGTCGTGGGCTGTATAAGCTCATAGACTATGAAAGATCTGTGAATGATTCGGCATGTGCAGTTCATGATTCTCAGGCTATGTCAGATGCAAAGCTTTGGCATGCACGCTTTGGTCATCTGAATTTTGCTAGTTTGTTACGCCTGCAGAAATCTGAAATGGTGTCCTCTTTGCCCAAACTTGAGGCACCTGGAAAACATGTTTGTGAAGGCTGTATTTTGGGCAAAATGCAGCGTTCTTCCTTTCCAAGAGATGGTTCAGTTCGGGCTACGCAGAAATTACAGCTTGTACATAGTGATGTCTGTGGTCCTATGCAGGCACCCTCTTTTGGAAATTACCTTTACTTCGTGACTTTCATTGATGATTTTTCCAGGCATGCATGGGTATATCCACTCAAAGCAAAGTCCGAAGTGTTCATGTGCTTCAAACAGTTTTTGGTTTTGGCTGAAAATCTGTCAGCATGTAAAATGGGCACCCTCCGTTCTGATCGAGGGGGGGAATATATGTCTTCAGATTTTAATGCATTTCTGGCTGAACGTGGGATAAAACACCAATGTACAGTGCCATATACACCTCAACAGAATGGAGTTGCTGAACGAAAGAACAGGTCACTCATGGAGATGGCGAGGTGCATGGTCAAAAGTCAGGCTTTACCACATAGTTTCTGGCTTGAGGCTGTCATGTGTGCAGCATATGTACTGAACAGGTGTCCCACTAAAGCATTGCAGTCTATCACTCCATATGAGGCTTGGCATGACCGCAAGCCATCTGTTGCTCATCTGCGTGTTTTTGGTTGTTTGGCATATGCATTAGTGCCTGAACAACATCGCAGAAAATTGGATGATAAGGCAGTAAAATGTATTTTTGTTGGGTACAGTTCTGAAAGTAAAGGCTATCGTCTGTATCATCCACAGACTAAACGCATTCTGGTTAGCCGTGATGTTGTCTTTGTGGAAGATGCTATTCAGCCATTGCTTTCATGTACTAAGGAGACATCTGTTAGCTCCAAAGACATGTATGATACTTTGATGCCTCTTTTTACAGGTGGACAGGCTAGTGCTAGTCCTAATGAGGCAACTTCTCAGCCTTTGCAGGTTTCATATGATGATGCAGATCATTCCATTTCTGATGCAGATTTACATGATGCACTTGTTGATGAGAGAGCTGATATTGAGCAGGCAAAAACTATGCCAAAATGGCTGGTGCAGACTTTGCGTGACAGCAAATTAGATGCACCTTTGTCATATCGTACTCGTTCAGGCTCTCATAGTGCCTCCTTTGCATCAGATTGCTATGCTATGGCTGCCTCTAGTCTCTGTGATGAGAATGAGCCTGTTTCTTTTGATGAAGCACAAAATTCAGAAAGTTGGATGGCTGCTATGCAATCTGAATATGATGCTATAATGAAGAATGGTACATGGTCTTTATGTGACTTGCCTCCTGGCAAGAAGGCCATTGGCACTAAGTGGGTATACAAGCTGAAGCGTAAACCTGATGGTACAGTTGACAGGTATAAGGCTAGGCTTGTTGCAAAGGGTTATGCGCAGGAAAGAGGCATTGATTTTGATGAGACCTTTGCACCTACATGCCGTATGACTACTGTTCGGAGCATTTGTGCACTTGCAGCCCATCATGGTTGGAATGTACATCAATTGGACATTAAAACAGCATTTCTGAATGGTGACTTGCATGAAGAAGTGTATGTTTTTCAGCCCCGTGGCTTTGTGCAAAAAGGGCATGAAAACCAGGTGTGCAGGTTAAAGAAGGCGTTATATGGTTTAAAGCAAGCACCACGTGCTTGGTATGAGAAGATACATGCCTATCTCATTGCACATGGTTTTGAGAACAGTCCAACTGAAAGCACCTTATATGTTAAGCGTGCTAATGATGTGCTTCTGATCATTGTTGTCTATGTTGATGACATGCTGCTCACTGGTCCTATTGAGACACATATTGCTGATTTTAAGGCTGATTTGCATGCCTCATTTGAGATGTCTAATTTGGGGCATTTGCATCACTATTTGGGCATTCAGTTTATGCATGTTGATGGTGGAATGGCTTTGTGTCAAACGAAATATATTGACACATTATTGCAGCGTTTTGGCCTTGAAGACTGTAAGCCTATTGCCACTCCTATGGAGACAGGTTTACGATTGAGTCTTCATGATGCTGGAGATGCATTTGATGTTGTTCTCTATCAGCAGGCTGTTGGATGCTTGATTTACTTATGCATTACTCGGCCAGATATTCAGTTTGTTGTCTCACAGATGAGCAGGTTCATGCATTGCCCAGGAGTCACGCATTGGAAAGCGGTTAAGCGCATATTTCGCTACTTGAGTGGTACTCGGCTACTTGGGTTGTTTTATCCCAAGGGGGGATCACTACCGCCAGATTTGCATGCTTTTTCTGACTCAGATTGGGCTGGTTGCTATGACACTCGTGTGTCCACCAGTGGTTTTTGCTTCATGCTTGGTAGCTCATGTATATCTTGGTTGAGCAAGAAGCAGCCTACTGTGGCCACTTCCAGTTGTGAGGCTGAGTATAGGGCAGCTTTCACAGCGACTGTTGAGTGTGTGTGGCTCAGACGCCTTATGGCTGATTTGGGTGTTGGCCAGTCTTCTGCCACCACCATCTTCACTGACAGTCAGAGCGCATTGGCAGTTGCGAGGAACCCTGTGTTCCATGCTCGCACTAAGCACATTGAGGTGCATTATCACTATGTCAGGGAGAGGTTCTCTGCTGGGGAGATCAGCTTGGCATATGTGCCCACGCAGGAGAACATTGCAGACCTTTTCACGAAGGCTCTGCCTAGGGAGAAGTTTGAAGCTTTCCGCAAAGCTTTGGGCTTACTTCCTTTTGTGGAGTGATTTCCACATAGCTTGGCACTTCCTTATACATGAGTGCCAGCTCCTTGTTCACCGCATCACTCCCAGGGGGGATTTGTTGATATATTTAGGTAGTGATGTGTGTGAACACTCTAGGACTGCCGGGGCACTTTTTTCCCTCTTTAGGAGGTTTTTTTCCCCCGGCTTGTATATACGCCTATTGCCCTAATGGGCTACTTATCTTTGTACATTCTCTAGTAATACAGTCAGTCTTGTGTGTTGTGCTCCAAGCTTCTTCTTCTTCCTTGTGCTGTTCGCGTGCTTCCGCAGACGTCTAACTCCAACAACTCCAACGCGTCAACTCTACGTCTTACCATCACACGCTCGTCCTCAAAGCTCGATCCCCGGCAACGGCGCCAAAAATTTGGTGTAGCTCAGTGATGAGTAGCACCTCCTTTAATGTCAATCCGGGAAGATGTGAGGATGGTATGATGACCTCGAGCAAGTGAAGGCACAAGTGCGTGAGTGAGAAGCACACTAACATGCACACACAAACACACACACGCGCACACAAGGTAAGACAAAGAGTGAGAAGCAATGGAGTTCTTTAGATTACTTTCAAAAAGCTCATACAAGTTCAATTCAATTACAAGCTATTCTAAAAATGAGCTCTCTAGCTCTATTTATAGTTTTTTACTAGGTTTTGGCCTTGTCCAGACCTAGTGTCCGGCCTAGTTAAAAATTAGGTTCTCTGCCCTATTTGGAGGTTCAAACGGAGTCTAAAAAAGGTGAAAACTGATAGGTAAGTACTTCTAAGGTTCCTCAAGCTCAAGGACTCCTTGGCTTGCACAAAATGGAGCTACAAAAATATGAAATGGTATTTACAATGGTTTTTAGTGATGAAAATCACTATTTTTGTAGGGATTTCTTCTAACATTTTGACATACATTTCCTGGAGCTCCCTACTTGCTCCTCCGTCTTGTGTGCCCAACTCTTTGATGCCTGAAAAATTTAAATGGCCTACTTGCCAAATCTTCTTTGACTACTGTGTCTGCTTGTGCTTTCTCTTCGCTCCGACTCCCTTCGTAGGCTTCCTTGTCTTGTGACTCCTTCAGTTCCTTGACTACTGCCAACACTCAGACATATGGTATAGATTATGATGAGACCTATAGTCCTGTGGCAAAGATGACAACCATCAGGACACTCATAGCCATTGATGCATGTAAAGGTTGGAGATTATGTCAATTAGATGTGAAGAATGCTTTTCTTAATGGTTATATTTCAGATGATGTTTTCATGGAGAAACCACAAGGGATCAGAGATAAAATATATTCAGAATATGTATGTAAGCTCAAGAGAGCTTTGTATGGTTTGAAGCAGGCCCCAAGGGCATGGAATTATAGACTTGTGAAGTTCTTGAAGGAACTTGGTTTCCAAGTATCTCAAGCAGATAGTAGCTTGCTTATCAAAGCAAGTGATGATGGGTTCATTTATACATGTATATATGTTGATGATATAATCCTTACAGGTATAGATGAGAAGGGCATACAAAGTCTCAAGAAACAAACGGAGAAAGAGGTCAAGATTAGTGACTTGGGAGACTTGTCATATTTCTTGGACATGGAGATCTCATTTACTCAACATGGAGTGTATATAACTCAAGAAAGGTATTTGAAGAACTTTTTGATCAAGTTTAAAATGGAAGATTGCACGGTTGCCCCTACTGCAATGAAGGTGAATCATGAATTGAGCACATATGGAGGAAAAGAATTCAAGGACATGAAACTTTATCAAATTCTGGTTGGTAGTCTAATCTATGCTACATTAATTAGGCTTGATTTATCATATGCAGTTGCAGTGTTATCTCAATTCATGCATTGTCCTAGGAAAGAACATTGGGTTGCAGGACAAAGAGAGTTGAGATACATTAAGGGTACACTCAAGGAAGGTTTGCATTATGGTTTTACATCAGATACAAACATCAAGATATATAGTGATACAGATTAGGCAGGTAATCCTGATGATAGGAGATCAACATATGGATACTTGTGTTATGTGGGAAATAAGTTAATCTCTTGGTGTTCTAAGAAGCAACATACATTTTCTTTATCATCTACAGAAGGAGAGTATAAAGGTATGGTTGAAGCTACAAAGGAAATCATATGATTGAAGACTCTCATGAAGAGTTTTGACATCATTCAGCGTACACCCACTATTCATGGAGATAATATGAGTTCATGGTATCTAGCTGTTAATCCTCTTTTTCATGCCAAGACTAAACACATTGAGATTCAGTATCACTTCTTAAGAGAGAATGTGATTGATAAGGAGATTGAAGTCATACATATTTCAACAAAAGATCAGATTGCAGATATGCTAACCAAAAGCTTGGATGGACCAAAGCTACAGAGATTCAAAAGACATGGCAGGTATAAAGAAGATAGAGAAAACCTCAATTGATGATTGAGGGGGAGTTGTTGGTGCAAGAAAACCATCATTGATGTTTTTCACAAAAGGATTGAAGTCAAAAGATGAAGAAAAGATCAATTCATATAGGGTGAAGATAGAGCATAATCAGAAAGTGAAGGCTTGTATATACATGTACATTAGACATGCTTATATTTTTGTAATGGTGATGACCTTGTACATATATGCCTATATATACAAGTAGAAAGTCGGGGCAAATATGAGAGATCATGAAATGAGAAGAATTAGAAGTTGTAAGAGTCATTAGACACTTTAGAAATGAAGAAGATCACTCTCATCATTCATATGTAAAAACTTTCAGAGTAGAAGAAAAATTGTGCCCGATCTTTTGCTGAGTACTCCTTCTATGTTTAATCTTTTGTTAAATGCTTCTGCACAAGTCTAATTCTATAGTTTACTGACCTCTGTACAAGTTTTCAGATCCTAATTGTGATCAGGCTGAGAGAATTGAGAGTAGGAACATTTACATGTGTAAATGTGAAGAAGTGAAGTTTGCAATAGGTGCAAATTTGATGCTAATGTTTTGGTCAATTCTCCTTCCACAATGTAAAAGTTTTAGGAAGCAAACACTCATTCTTTAAGTTGGCAGGTAAGCTACCTATGGATAAAAGCATTTGAATAAAGGGGTTGTAGTTTGAGAGAACTATGCATTAAAAGTTACAGGTGTCAAAGTTGACTGTAGAGAAGTACAATTTTAGACATAGATGGATTGTTTGAATCATTTCTCAAGATATAGTGAATCTTTTGGGATGTTTTGACTTGTACAAGATGTGCAATCTTTAGGCAACACCTTGTACAAAGTTTCATCAGAAACTTTGCACATTTGATCAGCCAATGAGTGAGTTATGCGCAACAAACTTTTCTAAGTAGTGAATCTCTTCATAGTTAGTGTAGATCTTGATAGTTTGGCATTGGTCTTCAAAAATTGATCAAGGTTTTAGGTTATTCTTGATATAGAAGTGTTCTAACATCAAGGATAGCTTGTTCATTTGGAGATTAACACTCTCCATCAAAATTATCACGGCCTCTTTGGATCCCCCTGCCTCGAAACTCTCCTCTACCTCCTGCATGATTCTATTGTCGACCTTGGTCCTGGTTGAAAGAACTTGGAGAAGCTTGTAGAAGGTAGAAAAGTGTGTTTCGAAGCGACGAAGTTTGGTCAAGCCAACCGGCACAAGACCAGCCCTTGAGCTTATGGACACTCAAATAGACCTTATAGGCATGCGATAAGTGCAAAGAAACACACTATGTACTTTGGAGCATCAAGGAGAATGAGTCGATACAAAACAGATAGCTTTGCAGGTCGACTAGCTCAAAGAACTTACTATCTATGGAAGAGACAATGAACTTCAAATGCCCATAGCGACCGGCGTGATTACAATTAGAAAAAATCCTTTTATGGGAGTGATACACATAGGGTTGAGTGTATAAGGAATGCACAAAAGTATAAGGAATAAGCAAAATATGCTATAGGAATGAATGCGACATTCATGGGTGGTACTTCCTATTTTTCAGGAATACGTAGAGATTGACCCCGAGACAGAAAATCTGATATTTCTCCCAATCTACTGAACCAAATCCTATGAAAATTTATAGGCATAAACTAAAAACTTATACCTTTCCAGTGAGCCATCTTCCACTCAATTTGGAGCTCTGAAGAGAGAGAAGCAACCTCTGCAAGATTACTGTTGGTAAAGAAGATGATGCAGAGAATTGAAGGAGCAAGACAATGATGGTCACAAGTGTATGTATATTGCTTCCATGTAATGTACAAGTCTTTATATAGACTCTAGGAATGTTCCACGACTTCTACAAGAGAAATTTGAATTCAAATGAAGGTGGTAATGGTTGTTGGAGGGAATCAATTCACTTCCCTACAATCTAAGAAAAGTGAAGATCTAGTTTGATCTACTTTTAGGTGATTGATTGCTTGATTGAATGCAACTTCAGCCACCACAAATTCATGGGATTTTTGCTCTATCTTTCTACCTTTACATATGTAAATCTCAAGGCTTTTACAACGGTAAATGAACCATCAAAAATCTCTCAAAAAAATACAATAAATGAGCACATGAAAAAGAACTCTCCAACGGACATTCTTTTGATGCGATAGCCTTTGATGTAGATCAAATCCACCTCAAGCATAGTGTAAGCTTGATGTTCCAACAGCTCCCCCTCAAGCTAAAGTATGCTTGAGTCTTCATTCTCGGATAGGTTGAATACTTGCCATAACCGTGAATCTACAAAGCTTTATTCCATCAAGTGCCTTCGCCATCATATCTACTACTTGCTTTTCAGTAGGAACAAAAGAAATGTCAATCTCTTTTGCCATGAGCTTCTCCCTGATGAAGTGGTAATGGACTTCTATGTGCTTGGTTCTTGCATGAAAAATAGGATTTGTTGCTAGATGCATGGAACTTACATTATCTCCAAATATGTGAGGTTTGGAACTCACAAGTCCCAAATCTGTATACAATGTTTTTAACCATATTGCTTCTTGAGTTGCTATGGTCAAGCCTCTGTACTCTGCTTCATTTGAAGATAAAGTAATTGTTGGTTGCTTCTTGGAACTTCATGACACTAGCTTCGAACCTGCAAATGCTAAGTAACCAGATGTACTTTTTTTGTCATCCTTAGCTCCTACCCAATCTTCATCTGAGTAGATTTTGATATCCAAATCTGAAGAGTAAGGATAGAATATACCTTTGTTGATTGTACCTTTGAGATACTTAAATACTCTCTTAGCCGCATCCATGTGTGGTCTTCTCAGTGAGTGCATGAATTGACTAAGCACTCCCACACTATATGAGATGTCTGCCCTTGTATGAGTAGCATATATCAAGCTACCTACCAAGTTTTGATACTCTTTAATGTCTTCAATTTTCTCACCTTCATAAACACTTAGTTTATGATTCATCTCCAAAGGTGTACCTGCAGGTTTAGTGTTCTCCATTTTGAACTTGAGAAGAAGATCCTGAATGTATCTTCTTTGAGTCAAATACATTCCTTCATCTGTATATATCACCTGCATACCTAGGAAATATGTGAGCTCACCTAGGTCACTGATTTTGAACTCCTCTTGCATGTGTCTCTTGATCCTTTGAATGCCATTTAGATCATCACCTGTCACAATAATATCATCTACATATACACATAGATAGATAACCTCATTGTGATCCCTTTTGATGAATAGAGAAGGATCTGAGCTGCTAGCTTTGAACCCTTGATCTTGAAGATATGTAACCAACTTGTAATTCCAAGCTCTTGGAGCTTGTTTCAATCCATACAATGCTTTCTTAAGTCTGCAAACATAAGATGGATGATTAGGGTTTTCAAAACTTGGTGGTTGTGACACGTATACCTCTTCACTTATCCAACCATTTAAGAATGCATTTTTCACATCAAGTTGGAGGAATCTCCAATTCCTTGCAACAGCTACACTTAACAATGTCCTGATTGTAGTCATCTTTGCAACTGGTGAGAATGTTTCCTCATAGTCTATACCATGAGTTTGTGAGCATCCTTTGGCAACTAATCTTGCCTTGTACCTACAAACTGATCCATCTGAATTTCTTTTAACTTTATATACCCATCTGCAACCAATTACCTTTTGATTTGGTGACATTGGAACCAAATCCCAAGTGTTCATCTCCTTCAATGCATCTATCTCTTCGTTCATGGCCTTTTCCCAAGTAGGGTTTCCCTTTGCCTCTTCATAGGTTGAGGGTTCCTCTGAAATAGAGTCTTTTGCCAAGTAGATTGAATGCTTCGTAACGAATGTGGAATATCCATACCTTTTTTATTGTTTCTTCTCTCTTGCTGATCTTCTAGGTGCTTGTTTGGAGCATTCTCCAACCTCTTGCATCTTTGCTTTGCCTCTTGACTTCCATAGCTTGTAATCCTTTTCCCTTTCATCTTGGTCATCGTTTGTATCACTTCTTGGATCCTAGACCTGTGTATCATGCTTGCTTCCTAATTGATGAGAGTCAAAATCAAGACATATGGTAGTGTTACCTTTTGTTTGTCTTCATCATACCAAGACCTGTGTTCTTCAAACACAACATCTCTACTTGTAGTGAATTGCTTGGTTGAAGGATTGAAGAACTTGTAACCCATCTGAGTTGAATCATATCCAATAAACATTGCCTTTGTTGCCCTTTCATCTAGCTTACCTCTTATTTATGATGGTACATGAACATAAGCTAAACAACCAAAAACCTTGCAATGTCCAAGACTAGGTTTTCTTCCATGCCATGCTTCATAAGGAGTCATACCTTGAAGTGATTTGGATGGTAGTCTATTGACAAGGTACACAACAATTGAAATAGCTTCTACCCATAGATAATGTGGCAACTTCTTCTCTTCAAGCATTGTTCGGGCTGATCCAACCAATGTCTTGTTTCTCCTCTCTGCAATTCCATTTAGTTGAGGAGAGTACCTAGTAGTCACTTCCCTTTTGATACCTTTGTCCTGCAAGAACTCATCAAAATCTTTGGAGAAGTATTCTCCCCCTCCATCAGATCTGAGCTTCTTTAGTGATCTACCTATATGATTCTCCACATGTGCAAGATACTTCTTGAAGCAATCAAACACTTCATTCTTACTCTTGATAAAGTATAGAACAGTCCATCAACTATGGTCGCCAATAAATGAGACATAATACCTTGATCCTGCCAATGAAGGTTCTTGACTCGGTCCCCATACATCTGTATGTACTAAGTCCAATAAGTTGTTGTGGATGTAGCCTTTGTGGTTGAATGGTTGTCTTTGTGCCTTCTCAATCTGACATGCATCACACCTGTTGATCATGTGCTGCTTTGATATGTTCGGCAGTCCTAGAACACTTTGATCCCTGCATATATCCTTCAAGGTTCTTTCATTCACATGAGCAAGTCTCTTATGCCACACTTCAAGCTCACTTAGGGTTAGAGACCCAAAGTTGAATAGAGCTATGTTCTTGGTTTCTCCTACCTCAAAAGTAAAGAGCCTACCATGCTTCTCACCTCGGGCTATCTTCTTGAAGCCTTGACATGGATCTTCCACAAAAGCTCCATGTTGGGTGAACCTAACTTGCAAGCCTTTTTCAACTATTTGGCCTACACTTATTAGGTTTTTAGTGATAGTGGGTACATAGAGAACCTTACTTAGAATGTTTGTCCTGCCATTGGAAACTTTGACATTACTAATCTTCTCCACATTGTGCTTTGTGTCATCCCCAGTTTGCACTTCATGTCTATGCTTTGGACTTTCCAAATCAGATAGAAGAGCAATGTTGCCTGCAACATGATTCGAACATCCTGAATCTATGTAGAACAAATGATCATCTTCTTTACCTTCTTTGTGGCTTAGATTCATAAGAAGCAATGAGTCTTCATATGGTTGATCTTCTGAATAATTGTTGTAGTCCCTTCTATTATAGCTTCTATTGTTATTCTTGAAGTTGTGTTCACCTCTGCCTCTATTGTTGCCATATCCACCTCTTCCACTTCCTTTCTGGGTCTTTCCATTGAACCAGCAATTCTGAGTGGTTTGGTTGGTCTTATCGCATATGGCACAAGGTTGAACATTCTGATCTTTGGCTTTGTCTTGCTTTGGTCCTTTCTTCTTCCCTTTCCACTTGCTCTTTCTTGCAAAGTTGGCTTGGGAAGTCTCTTCTTCATCTTCTTCCTTCTTCTTGCCTTTCTGCTTCTTATCCTTCTTATCTGCATATAGAGCACTAGTTGAATTACCATGATAAGAGTTACCTTACTTTATGCTATTGTTGGTGTTGAGAAAAGGGGGAGCAACAAACCCTAACCGCCTCACATGGAAGTGAGAGGTTTCTGCAAGTTGCGGCAAAGAATGAGAGGAGAGGTTCACCCACGCTCATGGAGCAATGGCAACGATGGCCAACGTCACAAGGAGCAAAGGGGAACATCCTCCCAACCATGCACACACACATGCAAATCCATACATCAAGACCAACGCCATTGCACACAAGGAGGCAAGAGAGTAACAAATGACACCTTCTTCCATTACCAAAATGGAGGCCAAGGCCATGGCCAAGGGACCTCCCCTTTTACAAATGAGGCTCTTCTTTATATAGAGAAGAGAGGCATATGTGAATAAAAACATGTGGTCAAAAGACCATATGTGCTAAATCAAAAAGAGAATCTTTATGTGATATGGGACTAACCACCTAGAGAGAGAGAGAGAGCGCATGAGATTTCTACGTGGGGATTTTGGTATTTGAGCAAAAAGGAGTTTTCAAAAAAAAGGCTTCAATACCATACACTAGAGGAAATATCAAAAAGTGGTTTTAGGAGAGTGTTCACATGGACATCTCCTAATTTACAAAAAGAAGGTATTTTCATGAGGGCTAAAGGATGCCATAGCATGAGAAAAATTATGGGCAACCCTTAGAGCAACACTCCTCCCCCTCCTAGACTTTGTCGTCCTCGACAAAGCTAAGAGAAGAGCATACATAGCTGAATCGACCCAAGGTAGAGTCTTTCAAGTTTGAAAATCTTCAAGTCTTCAAAATCTACAATTCTTGAGTCTGCAAGGCTTCAAGCTGCACGTCTTTAGTCTTTACTTCAAGCTGCAAATATTCAATCTTCAGAACTGAGCGACACAATCCCCTTGGGGGGCAGTCAACCAAGCATTCCTCCCACTATGCAGTCTTTGGTTAGGCTGGAAATGTCTCCTCAAAAAGCTCCCAAACCTGAAATGTCATGAAAAAAGAGCAAGTAGACTGCATCTAATAATGGGATAATCATTCACTTCAAATTTAGTTTCCACTTCAGGGGCATCCTCTTCTTCTGCAAGACTTTTCTTCTAGAGAGAAGAGTCTTGAAAATATGATTGTTCCTCATTCTTCCAAACCTGCAACCTTTTCATCAAGGAGGAAGATAAATGCACAGACATAGGTGGTTTAAATGAGTCAGCCGTCTTCCAATCCAACACATGTAGCACTTCTTTGTGGGGCTTCAAAACCTGCAACTCCAAGAACTAACAGAAACCTATTTAAGCACTCCTAGCATTCCAATGTGTCCCTACAGTTGTGAGCTCCCCCAACCTTAGAAAGCATTCTGTACCTACCAAGCTCAAATTGAAGTATGTTCTTTAAGGAGGGCAATCACAAAACTCGGCCAAAATGAGCATTGACTTCTAACTCCTACCCTTGTGCAAAAAAGAGTTTTTTCCGAGTCTATGTTGGCAACAACCCTATCAAGAGGAATCAACTCATATAAAAATCAAGCAACTCATTATATGAGACTGGAACATGAAGCATAGCTCGGATGAGTTGACATGATCACCAAACCTGTGAGGATTAAAGAAACACATCATTCACAAGAGCATCTATAGGAGTCCCAAGGAATCAAAGCTAAGTTCTGTGTGTGTTAGCCTATACTGCAGTAAGTGAGCATTGTAAAACCAGAGAATTTCTTCCTTGGCAAAAAACAAATACTCAATCTTTTGGGATTTTTACGCTTTAAATGGTTGTGAATCAGATAACTTTGCTGGAACCAGAAAACCCCCAAAGCATTCTTCCAAATCCTTGTCTAAAACATTGAGCAGGCAGTGTGCCAAGCCAAAGAGAGTCAAGTCCTTAACACATAGAGCATAAACAGTTCAAGCGTTCGTGCAATGCAAATAGTTATAAAAAATTAGATTTCCTGCTAGGTGTAGTTTTGCCTCTCTCAAAGCCTAGAAGGCAAAGGATAAAGGCATCCTTTTAACCCCTATTGCCCTATGCATTTATAATGGTGAAATGAGCCTTTCATGAGGCGCACAAGGAAGCGTCAACACCTGTCAACCATTTACTTATAATGAGGAAAATCTAAATGAGGCACCCTGTAAATGTGCCTAATATTTTTTTCAAGCAGAAGACATCTAAAAGGGTGTTAGTAGGATTGTGGGATAAGCTGCCAGCATCAGCAACTATGTAGTGAGGTGTGGCAGTCACTTTCAACATTCTCCTCCCCATAGTTGTGTCTTCTGGTGCTCCAAAGAGAGTACCATACCTATCAGGAGTCTTGTTCACTGTGAGGTTGCCTACCTGCACTGCAACACATCTTAAAGTGATCTTTAGAATAGAAATAAGGGTCAGATCATGAGTCAATAGATGATTGGGTAATCAAACAAGGAGAACAACTCATTAGAATCACTCCAACTCCTCCCAACTCAAATGTGAGGCAAGTAGACCACTACATGCTCTGGAAATATAGGATATGATTGCATTTCAAAGAACACTACCCAACAAAAAGCAAATGTACCAAGGATTTTAAACATAGTATCTGTCCATTCTGGTTGTGATAACAAAAATCCCCATATGATGCCATCATCTTCTTTTCTACATACATAACATAACATCTGAACACACCAGAAAGTTATTAACTTACAATTGTAGTAGCTTCCTCCACTCTAATGCAAACACTCAGCTCTTTTTAAATTATCCATTCAACCAGATTCAGTCAACCAAAACCCGACCAATGATAAGCACAAAACAACTCGTTACAATCCATGTCTTGCACACTTGCAGTGAACCTGAAAAGGTCATAAAATCTTGCAAGACCTATGGTAGCCATCAAACCAAGGGCACCATTCAAAGGTAAGAGGTATGGACCTTCTCCTCAACCTAGGACCGCCACAACCTTCTTATCAAATGATACATCAAAATGAAAAAGCACAAGTGATTATACCAATCCAGAGAGAACAATATAAACGGGCATGTAATTTCGTATTCATGCATCGACCTTTTCCATCAAAGAAGACAATACCATAAAAGCCACACCTTTTCAAGGGGTGAAAGCCTCAGAAAATGAATCCAAACCCCTGAAGTAGGGTAACTCAATAGGCATCTGGCCACTAACACATCATGCACATTATGCCCTGGTTTTATGTCAATGGACCTCAAGTTGTTTTGGAAAACAATGAGCTGGAATACTTAGTCAACCCAATGCACCACATTGCCCAAGATGTAACCATAAAATGCAAGGGCATCACAAACCTATGAGCACACTTGATCATAATGAGACGGAGTAATGTGGTAGAAGCTCTCTACTTATATCATCCAGAGAAGGGAAGTAAAGACACTTGAGCTATAAGAGCAAAACATAGAATGCAATATGATTTATCATTCAAATGCATGCTTCCCCAGTTATGTGCTTCTATCATATGCATGTATGACATAGATCATAGAGGATTGTAAGTTGGGAAGGTTGAGATAAATTCGAAAAGGCCCAGAAGCAAATAATAATTTTCCATTGAGAAGTTTAATCTATTGACAAACTTCCGAGCAACACTAACTCCAACCTTTCATGTGGCAGACATTATTTGGTTAGGTATAAAAAACCCTTGAGAGTAATCAGAAAGACATTGTTCCCTAGTGAACACGGGTTTGATTGAGCATGCATGTTCAGACATAACACCCTTCACACGAGGTTCAACTTTAAAGGCGTCTGCAACTATTGAAAAGATATGATGTTGAAACAACGGCCAGAACATGGTCCACAAGACATTCTTAAAAGAACGATTTGAGTGAGTCTTAACACATCCAAATAATTCTTGAGAGCAACAACAAATTTCCAAAACTTAATATTATCAGCAGTTGTCTACCACTAGTGATTCTAACCTCAAATATTACCTCAGTCCACCCACGACCCTGCATGCTCGAAGGAGCAATAACACCATTCGCGTATAGGAAGCATAGACCATGCAAATACCTCATTTGCATAGAACAACACATCAAAAAGCATTTGACTACAAGAGATAAAAACATACATTGAGAAGCTTACTTAGCTACATCATTTGTCACATGTAACCACTATGTATTACAAACATTCATTCTGTCCTTGTGATCTAGAGCACACAGAAAGCTAGGACATAGCCCATATGATAGAGAAGATTGGCGAGGCCTGAAATAAGATTATGCAAAACGTGCGAGTGAAGACTTATCACTCGTTCTGTAGGCACAGATAGATGAGTTTTCTTGTCATCATGCCTCCCGCACTTGCCAGAAACCCACACACAATTATATAGTGGGTGGAAAATATATGATGATTAGTCAATACAAAAAAACATATCCTACATGATGATCTGAGTTACAAGTCTTCATATTCATGAAATTTCCTGTAAGAGGCACGACAATAGATCAAGCAGCGTCTGGGCAAAAGGGAGAAAAAAATTATGGCCGAACTAAAATTTTCCACAGAACAAGTAATATATCTGGCTGTGCCTCCAATGGTGAGCAGAGAAGCAGACAACTGGATTCGAGTAGCGTGACGCTCCAGACGTAGGGGGTTGTATCGTGAGATTATCATTTCCACCCCACAGAAGCCCGTAGCACAAGAGCTGCTTGCCCGTCATAACCACAAGCAGCAGAACCCATATATTGTAAAAGAGAAGATGTACGCAGAGTGTGTGGATGGAGCGGAAGCTTGATTCGAGGTTACATGCAATACAGAGAGGTACCACTGAACATTACTACCCACGTCATGAATCCTCAACAGTGACGAAGGAACAATAGCGAAAACGGCCATCAATATCGATTCCTCTAGCAACAGACAATAGGCGAGCCCAATGTTTGCCCAACCCCGATAATGGCAAAGAGAGAAGAGCCTGAAGATATGCCAAATAGGCGGAAGCACGTAGATAAGCAGGATCGGCGCAATGGCCTTCCAGACGACAGTCCTCAGCTGTTCATAAAAAAGGAATCACAGAGCTGCATGCCCAACTTCGACGATGGTAGGGAACAGGAGCTTCGCATGCCCACACCCTGAGTCGAGTGGAAGCAGAGTGAGGCATATCAGATCCAAGACGGAGGGTTCATGATCAGAGAGAGAGCATGGTGAAGCTCAACCTCTGACGGCGCTCCGGAAGGGAAGCAGCCCCAAACCGCATATGTGAGAAGGAGAGGCTAATGGGGCACGACCTTGCTATAGGACTTTAGAGAAGGAGTAGGAAGGAGGGAGAGAACCTCCCCCACCTACCCACATTCAAAGTCTGTGTCAAAGGACAGACGCCCACAATCAAGGCACGAGAGCGTTAATTCCCCTCAACCACCCGTTCGTGACTGAACTGCCTTTATAATTTTTAAATTTTATCAAACAAGATGGCATCCATACGAGACTTCGTTTCTATGATGTTTTCTTTGAAATAAGAGGAGAGGGAGGGGTCAAGGAGAGGATAACCCATCCCCCCACCCCAGGCAAACACCAATTCCAAGAAATGAAGAAGATGGTAGGTGATGCCAGAGTGAGTATGTGTATGTGAAGTGTGAAAGAGAGAAGAAGGGGTTTAGGGGGTGTTTTTGTGCAAAAAACAAAAATAAAGATCTAAACTACTCAAAAATTAAAAGGAGAGGTACCCTTGACCAACCAAAGGCCACACGTATTCATCCTTCTCCAAGTGTCAAGGTGCATCTCACGAAGTATGGACACGCAAACTTGGAAAAACCAACGGCTAAAGGCCGACGTCCCCGGCAACGGTGCCAAATTGTTGAGAAAAGGGGGAGCAACAAACCCTAACCGCCTCACATGGAAGTGAGAGGTTTCTCCAAGTTGGGGCAAAGAATGAGAGGAGAGGTTCACCCACGCTCATGGAGCAATGGCAACGATGGCCAACGTCACAAGGAGCAAAGGGGAACATCCTCCCAACCATGCACACACACATGCAAATCCATACATCAAGACCAACGCCATTGCACACAAGGAGGCAAGAGAGTAACAAATGACACCTTCTTCCATTACCAAAATGGAGGCCAAGGCCATGGCCAAGGGACCTCCCCTTTTACAAATGAGGCTCTTCTTTATATAGAGAAGAGAGGCATATGTGAATAAAAACATGTGGTCAAAAGACCATATGTGCTAAATCAAAAAGAGAATCTTTATGTGATATGGGACTAACCACCTAGAGAGAGAGAGAGAGAGCGCGTGAGATTTCTACGTGGGGATTTTGGTATTTGAGAAAAAAGGAGTTTTCAAAAAAACGGCTTCAATACCATAAATTAGAGGAAATATCAAAAAGTGGTTTTAGGAGAGTGTTCACATGGACATCTCCTAATTTACAAAAAGAAGGTATTTTCATGAGGGCTAAAGGATGCCATAGCATGAGAAAAATTATGGGCAACCCTTAGAGCAACAGTTGGCTTCTTGATTGAAGAGTTGTCCAAGAAGGATGTTGAAGTCTGGAGTTTGCACATCCATGATGAGATCATAAGCCGTCGTGAAGGATTGCCATTGCTTATCACTTCGAATGCCGTTGAGAATTTGCCTCATAATGACCTCTTCTTCAATCAGCTAGTCTCCAATGGTTGCTAACTGATCCCCAACCTCCTTGACCTTGGTAACAAACTCTGTGATGGTTTGTTTAGGTTTCTTCTTCATTTGGTTGAACTCATTCCAGAGATGTTTCTTTCATGCTTTGGTACTAGCAGAAAAGAAATTCTAGAGGGCATCCTAAGTCTCTTGAGATGTCTTGCATCCTCTAATATGTGGTAATAGAAAGTCAGAGATAGAGTTCAGTATGTACGACCTTGCTTGAGCATCCTGTTGGAAGCAGCCAGAGGCACAGACGACGCGGAAGCATGTAACAATGGAGCAAGGAGCCAGTCGAATCTTTTTTCAAAGAATCATGTTTTAAAAATACTTTTCAAAAACCTCCAACAGTGATTTTTATCACTAATGTAACATATGTAACATAGAAAAACCCTTTTCTTAATTTCTAGCTCCATTTTGTGCAAGCCGAGGAGTCCTCGAGCTTGAGGAGCTTAGGTAGAACATGCGTATCAAATTTCGTTATTTTTAGACACCGTTTACCCTTCCAAATAGCATCTAGGACCTAATTTTTAACTATGCCGGTCACTAGATGTGAAACCGGTCAAAACTAGTCTAGAAACTATAAAAAGAGCTAGAGAGCTCATTTTTGAGTGGGTTAGCTTGTTGGTTAGTGTGAGCTTAGAGCTATTTTTGAGCTTGTAAGAGTGTTCTTGAGTAATAGAGTTGATTTCTCACCTTCCATTGTGTCTTGCTTGTCTCTTCGTTGTGTGTGTGTATGTGTGTGTGCATTTCTATGCTTCTCACCTTCACTCTCACTTCATCTCACGTTCACGATCTTCATATCACTCCTATCTCTTCCGCGGATTGACAATTAAGGAGGTGAAGCTTCTTAACGTGGTACTTACCATTGTGCTAGAGCAACACCAAATTTGGCGCCGTTGCCGGGGATCGAGTCTAGGACGAATGTGTGATGGTAAGAGTATAGCAAGAAGTAGCGTTGGAAGGTAAAAATTTCAGTTTTTGTTGTTGTTTTTACTTAGTTTTTAGTGTTTTTCAACTCCCCCACACTCCATCTTCATCACCACATCATCATCTTCATCTCCAAAAAAATCAGAAAATTCACCATATCCACCCATTCTCCTCATTTCCCCTCATTTGTGCATGCGAGAGAGTGAGAGAGAGCTTTTGTGCTTGTGTGTACTTTTGTTTTCTTGAGTTTTCTTGCAGGTACAGAGCTCCAGTGCATCAGGAAAGCTTGGAAAAGGTAAAATTTTCAGTTTCTGTCAGAAATTTCCGACTGTGTCAGACCATCGCGATGGTCTGCAAAGTTCGGAATTTGAAGAAGGCGACCACACCAGCGTGTAGAGCACACTTGCACCTCTAGGAATCTATACTTGCATTGCAAAAAATCATACTTTGGTGGACCATCGCGACGGTCTCAGACCATCGCGATTGTGTCACACCATCGCGATAGGCTCACGCCATCGCGACGGCTCGGCCGAACCATCGCGACGGTCTCACGCCATCGCGACGGCTCATTTGGACCATCGCGACGGTTCGCGGACCATCGTGACTGTTCGGTTGACCCCACACCATCGCGATTGGCTCACGCCATCGCGCCGACGGTGCCACGTGGCAAGTTGGACCATCGCGACGATACCCTCAGACCATCGCGACAACTCAAATATTGGACCATCGCGATTGGCTCATGCCATCGCGCCCGGACCATCGCGATTGGCTCAAGCCATCGCATCTGTGACCATCGTGACGGTTCACTTTGGACCATCACGATTGTTCACGTTGACCGTTGACTGACGCCATCGCGATTGTCCGCCTGATCGAGCCATCGCGACGGTTCACATTCACGCCATCGCGATTGTCCGCCTGATCGAGCCATCGCGATTGCTCACTTTTGGACCATCGCGACCGTGCACCTCAAACCATCGCGACGGTTCGCGCATCACGCCATCGCGACGGTCCCAGACCATCGCGATTGTCTCACGCCATCGCGATTGTGCACCCCCATCGCAAATTTTAGGGTTTCATTTTTTGGTCAATTTTGGGGCTATTTTTGGGAAACTTTTGGGTGATTATACTCATAGGAGACCCCTTAGCTCATATTTGGAGAAAAACCTGTTTGTCAGTTTTTACCCCCCCAGGGCCTGAACGGTCATAACTTTTTCATCCGAAGTCCGTTTTTTGAGCTTAATAGCTCATTAGAAAGCTCTTGACGAGTACTACGTGACCTCAATTGTTTTTTTCTTAAAGGATACATCTATTTTTAGATAAGCTATTTTGAGGTTGACCTAGTTTGGGACTAGGAAGCCAGGGGGCAAGCATTGAAAAGTTGGGCAAAAGGGAAGGGACTTAAAAGGTGTATATACTCAAGTGCTTGATCATCCAACTGTGAATTGGTCTAATCTTGGATTTTTCCAGGTCTAGCAAGGGCAATCAAAGGCAACCAAAGCAGGGCAGGAAGGGCATAAAGCTTGGGAAGCGCGGCTTCTTGGGCATCAGAGCAACCAAAAAAAGCTGACTCGAGGTTGGAAGATTACTCAACCCCCTCAGTCAATTCTTAGCTTAGGATAAACCGTAGTATTTTGGATTAAAGACGATAGGAACGTCTCAAGTTCAAGAGAATTAAATTTATCAAGTCCAAGACCAAAGTAAAGGTGTGTGACACGAAAACCTAAACGAAAGAACATAAGTCTGACGGAACGAGAACTCAAAGTACCACAGAAAGTCAAATTCCTAACGCATACATTAAGACAAGAATCTAAAGAAATCTAAAAAGAATCAAGAAAGTAATAACAAAGAATCATTGACGATCTGAGCGTGTACTGAGTGTGCAAGGAAGAAAATTAATGAACTTTAGATCGGGCAAACATATAGGTAAGTCAGACCGACGAAGCCTTAGATCATCAGAGGCAAGTGTAAGAACTACTGCTCGATCGTGGGCTCAGCAATTGAATAGTAATTATCCCTACAAGAGCTCAGATACTAGCGATTCGAAAATGGCATTTAGCACAGAAAGACCAGAAGTAGGGTCAAATGTAGCATACTTAGAAAAACCAGAAGGACCCTATAGGACTCAACTAGAGTTTCTCCGAACTAACCGATTAGGTGCTTGCATCTATGAGGATGGTTTGCGAAGGCAAGTGGTGCAAATGCACAACCCCAATCAACCCATTGGATTGGAACGTCCAGTGGTGAAATTCGAGAGAGACGCGTACATAGACAAGGAAGGAACGATGTACATCTTAAGTACGCAGCCAAACAATACGAACGAGTTTGGCGTAATTCAATTAGAGACGGAAACTAAATCTCAAGGAAAAGAACCTCTAGAAGAGCCTAGAACACCTAGAGGGAAATCTGTACTAACACGAGTACTAATCCCGGAATGGATCCCTCAGGACAACAGAAGCATAGAGTTGTTTGTAAATAAAGATACTAATGAAGCCTTTTGGAGATACAAGACAGAACTACTTAGTGAGGTAGGTATCATCACGATATACGAGTTCAAGGACCCGGATACACCTGGAAAGGTTGTATACCTGGATGAGACTTCAGAAAGAGTCTTTGTGGTGCCTGACCACGCTAAAAACACATACACATGGAGAGGTGAATTGGTATTCCCTCCATCTAGTACAAACATGAATACAAGTCAACAAGGGGTAGGAACATCATCAGCCCTTGGAAATCAAAGAGAAAAGAATAAAGAAAGACCCGAAGTAAGCTTCACTCATCCCGTAGGGAGAGATAGAACAACCACAGACACTAATAGAGCAGATAGACAAAGAGATCATGGAATACCAGGTGGTAGAGATGATTTTCCTCTACCTAGACCACGTGAACACGCAAGAATACTGAGACCCACACAGTTAGTGAAATCCATGAAAAATTACTTTGATGGGACAGGAGATCCCTATGACCATGTCACAGAATTCAAGCAAGTACTAAGAGCAGAACAAGTCGAAGACATGTTCACGCAATACAACGCATTTGGACTAACGTTAAAGAATACAGCTTTAACTTGGTTCCAACCATTGCAACAAAGGCAATTTAGGGACATCCATCACTTTTTAGAGTCATTCATCACTGAATTCTCTAAAAGTGGGATTAGACATGACACGTCTTCGTTGATTCATAGCTTCAAACTGACCCCTCAAGAAACAGTTAGACTCGCAGGACGTAGGTTTAGACAATATGTTGAACGATGTCCAATGCAAGAGCTACCCTCACAAGCCAAGCAAGTGTCATTGTTCCTAGATGGCTTGTTGAGCTCTAAACTACGCTCCTATGTGTACCTAAAAGAACCCAGAACGCTAGAGCAATGTATAAGAATTTGTATAGACATTGAGGACAACTTAGGAGACGAGTTGGAACTCTCAAAGGTCTATAAGGACTCAGACTGTTCATCTCTAGCATCCACAAAATTGTCTAGTTCGATAGAGGACCTAGCAGAGAAAGTGGCCCAGAAACTAGGAGTTTCTAGTAAACCTAGGGTACTAATGAACAAGCGTTGTTACACCTGTGGTGGTGATCATATGGCAAATGTGTGTCCCAATGCACCACAACCTCAAGCAAACCCTACTGGCCAATATTGTACAATTGAGAGAAGATACACAAATCATACGGCTCAGGACTGCCCATACAACAAACAAACCGTGAGACAGAACTACCCGCAAGCATACCAGCAGCCAGGTAGGTATCAAGGCCATTACAATGCTCAGCCTTATTACTATAGGCCTCCTCAGAACTACCCATACCAGGCTCAACAGAGACCTCAACCTGTCTTAGCTCAGCAGCCACCACCACCAGCGAATGTCATCTCAGTCAAATATGCTGCTGCAGAAGAGAACCTAAGTAGGGCGTTAGTGCCTTCTTCACCTTTGATCACAGAGAGTGACTCAAACTCAAACAGTTTTGACTCTACGCATGTAGATAGTCCACCCGCATATTACATGGAGTCACCAGAACATGTGGAGACATATCATTATGATAGTCCACCAGTGGAACCTAGTTGGGAGCCCGACTACGCTCATGTGATGTACACCAACCCAAATCCACGGCCCCAATTGAGACAACAGAGACCACAGGGCCCTAGAGGACCATGCTTTAGGTGCCAAGGAGATCACTTCATAAAGGATTGTCCACATCCTCCAATAGCAGGGCAATCACAGTACTATAATATCCAAGGCTTTTGTGCCGATTGTGGTAAAGAGCACATCATCAAAGATTGTCCTAAGAACCCAGTTAATGCTTTGAATGTGACACCGATCAACGTGATAGGTATTGTAAATAACGCAGATGGATCCAACCCTACCTACGTGCCTATCCAAGCTATAACAAGAGCCCAGGCGCTCTTACAGAACCAACAACTTAATCAAGAGAAAGTAGCTGGAACTAGTGAAGCTGCAGAATCTAGCAGTAAAAAGACGAAATCTTGGAAAGATTCTAGAGAAAGAATTAAGAGAAAATGGAGTAAAAAGATAACTGAGTTGGAAGGAAGTTTGAAGAAATCTAGAGCCAAAATTTTAGAATTGACTTCGCAGGAATTGAATCAAGAGAATCCAGCTCAGAAATCAGGATCAGTTTTAGCGGAACCCATACCAGAGAATCTAGACATGATGTTTCGTGCATATCAGGCTAGATTAAAAGAGGGACCTCAAGTAGCTGAAATGAGTAAGAACTACCCTCGAGCTGATCTAGAAATTGAGAGAACTAAACTTTGCATGAAGATGGTAGAATTAGCACAAGCTTTGTTCGAAGCCTCTAGATATCTTGATTGGAATAACATGGCAAAACCGGAGTTACACTTTCAAGGACTAATGGAGAGGCTAGAATACTTGATTGAAAGCAAAGAGAAAAAGGATCAGCATAGGAACCCTAGCATCCCAGAGACACAGGAAAGGAATGCACCATCCTTGTCTCAAGTACCCAATACAGAAAGTCAAGACAACCTGTCTTCCATACATAGGTACTCTCATGAATTTTTGAGAGAAATCCAAGAAGAGAAATGGAGAAAAGAACAAGGAACTCATCCTCCCATTCAAGAAATAGATGATTTGCAGGAGCAATTTCCCCAAGACATCCCCTCTATATATGATGATGTAGAGGAAGAACAACTGAGTGAACACACAGGCTTTGAATCTAATTCTTTACAAGAATTACCTCAGTTCACAAGACCTTGGGAAGCAAAGTCTATTAATATGAGAGCACCCACGATAATAGTGAGGAATGAAGAATCAGTAATCCCTAGAAACACAGAAGTGATCAAGAACACTAAGGTACAGTGTAATCTCACTCTAGAGGAGTTGTTAAAGGTAAAACCAGAATTGTGGAAGCATGTAGCAAATCAATTCCCCGAGCTTGCTACTACTCCCTCACAAATAGGATCACAAAATAAGGTACCGGAGATACCAGTAGAAAAGATCGGAGATGTAAGTGAAGGAGAGGAAGGTAACACTTATCTTCCAATAACCCATCAGGGCTACACCACGAAAGCCATCTTAGATTCAGGAGCCGGAGTAGCCATCGCTACCACCACTTTATGGAAACGTTGGGGTAAGCCAGCATTAAGACCCACCAGGATGAAGCTACAAATGGCTGACGGACACATAGAAAAACCATTAGGCTTACTAGAAGGAATATCTCTCACCACTTGTGGTGTAGAATTTGAGCATACCTTTGCCATTTGTGATTTTAGTAAAAATCATGCTTATGAGATGATATTCGGACGACCATTCATGCGTCAGTTGCAAATTGTACAAGATTGGGGAACTAATTCGTTGTACTTGCAACATTTAGGAGTGACTACCAAAGTCAATCTTAAAGACTATTCACATAGAGACATACCCCCAATACAATGGAATACCATCCATAAGACACAAGTAGAGACGGAATCCGTGCACTCATTAGAATCAAATCCTTCTTGGTTGCATGAGGATACTCATTTATGGATGTGTAAAGTTGCACAACAAGAGGAAGAAAGATTAGAAGCAAGGACCTTAGGTGCAGAACAACATCCACGAACCCTTCAAGATCCAGCTTACGCACCTGTAGTATTCCCTGACGAAGAGTTTGAACCCCAGGGTTGGGCAGAAATCCTAGCAACCATGGATGTAGCCATCAATGAAGAACAATGGACACCCCACTGTGACGAGGATGGCTATGACATTTCAGTTTTCACGATAGAGCCAATCATGTGCGATGCAATTTTAGAAGAGTGTGAACCTAGCACTGATGCATTTGAGGATGCAAGCGATTTCGATTTAGAATCAATTATCATGGACCCACCCTTTGCATCAGAGGAAGAATATTTCCACGAAGTAGAGACTCACCCTCAGAGACAGGAAGAAGTTATGAATGATGTGAGAATAGCTACTCAAGTGACTAGCAAGAGTGAAGGCAAGAAAAGAAAGAAGAAAGAAACCATGTCAGAAAAAGAAGAATCTTTATTTGAAGTACCGGAGAATTTCAAGAAATATGAAATCGAAGATAGAAGAATCATGGTACGAATGCCTAATAGAAAGGCGAATGACGGACAAGTATATGATAACCGAGAGAAAACCAAGAAAATAATAGTAGCCATAGAAGGAGAAGAAGAAAAATGTACCTACATAGGGCATGATTTGACAGCTGAAGAAGAAGAATTAGTTGCTCTATTGCGCGAATATAGAGATGTGTTCGCTTGGAGTTACAAAGATTTGAAAGGAGTAGATCCAGATATATGTTCTCATAGAATCCCTATGACTCCAGATGCAAAACCTACAAAACAAAAACCTTACACGTACAATGATAACTACGCTGCGAAGATTAAAGAGGAGATAGATCGGCTGATAGAAGCAGGATTCATCTATGAGATTGAGCATACCGAATGGGTATCCCCTATTGTGGTTGTGCCCAAGAAGAATGGAAAATTGTGTGTGTGTATCAACCTTAAAAAAGTTAATGCCGCCACAATTAGAGACAGTTATCCTCTTCCTATCACAGAACATCTATTGGAAAGAGTTGCGGGCAAGGAAGTTTACAACTTTCTTGATGGATTTTCAGGCTATAATCAAGTAGCCATTGCTCCAGAAGATCAACACAAGACGGCTTTTGCCACTGAATGGGGCATATTTGCATTTCGTGTAATGCCATTTGGCTTAACAAATGCACCCACCACTTTCCAGCGACTCATGTGTCATGTTTTTAAGGAATTCTTACGCAAGAGTTTGGAAGTTTATGTCGATGACATATGTGATCATTCAAATGTAAGACAGACACATATCCCAGAGTTAAGGCAAATATTTGACAAATGTCGAGAATATCAGGTTTGTTTGAACCCAGAAAAATGCGTTTTCATGGTCAGACAAGGTAAAATTCTAGGACACATTGTGTCAAAAAATGGAATCTCTACGGATGAGGAAAAAGTAAAAGTAATTGCAGAATTACCTAGACCAACTAATGTGAAAGAGGTACAGGCATTTATGGGCCATTGCGGTTATTATAGGAGATTCATACACATGTATGCAATCATAGCCAAGCCATTGTACTCTCTTTTAACCAATTTCGAATGGACAGAAGAATGTGAGAATTCATTCAACGAACTTAAACGACGCTTGTGCTCAGCACCTATATTGACTACCCCAGATTGGAGTAAGCCATTCCATGTACATGTGGATGCATCCAATTACGCCATAGGATGTGTGTTAGCACAACCCACGAGTGAAGGTAACATAGATCTCCCCATAGCTTACGCGAGCAGACAATTGAACGCAGCAGAAAGAAATTCCACCACGACGGAACGAGAAGGATTAGGGATGATCTACGCAGTAAAGAAGTTTAGGCACTACTTGTTGGCCAACAAATTCAAGTTCTTTACAGATCATCAAGCCCTATTGTACCTAGTCAACAAACCATGTAACACAAGACGACTAATACGTTGGTTTCTATTACTCATGGAGTACGATTTTGAAGTAGTAGTCAGGAAAGGAAAGACACATCTTAGAGCTGACCACCTTTCGAGATTAACCTCAGGAGAAGCTCCTCAAGGAGTAATGGATGATCTACCAGATGCATATTTGTTTAATCTTGAGATAGCACCTGAATGGGCTAAGCCTATAGTCCCTATCCTGACATACGGACCCAAGAACCCTAGGATAAAGATCAAAGAAGGAGAGATTACCAAGTCTCAGAGATACCAAATCTTAGCAGGAAGCATATATAAACAGGATAATCAAAAGATTCTTGCTTGTTGTGTAGATGAATCAGAACACGCGAATTGGTTGCAATTAGCACACGTAGGTGCATTAAAGCAACATCATTCGAAACATCGAACATTACAGACTCTGCATAGACTAGGAGTATATTGGCCTTCAATGGAAGCAGATGTCTACAAGTTGTGTAAAGAATGCCATGTTTGTTGTGAAAGACCACCAGTAGAGCATGCTACATTATATCACGTGTCTCTCACACCAGACTGGAGTGAACCATTAGTGACATACTTGAGGACACATTCCCTCAAGGAATGACCTTAGCACGACAACGTAGTCTGGAGGAGGAAGCTCAAGACTATTCACTTATTGGCGATAATCTATACAAAAGAGGACGAGATGGATATCTAAGACAATGTGTTCATGAAAGCGATTATCTGAGCATACTAGAGACTGCACACCAAGGTGTTGCAAGAGGTCATTTTGGACCCGATAGGATAATCAAATCCATCCTCTTTGCAGGATTATGGTGGCCCACTCTTCACATGGATGCTCATACCTATGTTAAGAGATGTGATGTGTGCCAAAGAACTCAGTTTCCTACTCGCAGAGATGAAATGCCATTGAAACCCATGATGGGCGGACGTGCATTTTCTAAGTGGGGTATAGACTTTGTAGGACCCATTAACCCCCCTGCAAAAGGTACACATGCGGAATACATTATTGTTGCCACATATTATCTTACGAAATGGGTAGAGGCAAAAGCCACAAAAAAGAATGATGCACACACAACTGCAAAATTCTTATTTGAGAATGTCTTTACAAGATATGGATTGCCTATTGAGTTAGTGAGCGATCGCGGAACTCACTTTCTAAACCAAGTCATTGAATATTTGTTACAGGATTTTATGGTGATTCACAAGAAATCCGCACCATATCATCCTCAGGCCAATGGTCAGGCTGAAAGCACTAATAAGATCCTTTGTAACGTATTGACAAAACTCGTGAACAACAAACGTTCAGATTGGGACAAACAGTTACACCACGCTGTTTGGGCATATCGAGTGGCCTACAAGACCGTACTCAATGCCACTCCCTTTCATATGGTTTTTGGTCAGAATGTTGTGCTTCCTTTGGACTTCTTGATACTGACCCTTAAGGTTGCACAAGAACATCAGTGGACCGGCCATGAATTATCAACAAGAATAATGGACTTGGAATGATTAGGAGAAACCAGGCTAAAGGCAGCAGCAGGAATATATGCAGCGAAGAAGCGACAGAAAGCATATTTTGATGCACATGTGAAGGATAAAGGCCTAAAAGAAGGAGATTTAGTTCTAGTATATACGCTGAAACAACACGCACGGAAGTTAGAAATGCGAGGTTATGGACCTATGATCATTAAAAGACTCTCGACAAGTGGAGCAGTACAGTTAGCCACCTTAGAAGGAAACATAATGCCTAATTATATTAGTGGCTGTAGAGTCAGGTTATATCAGGAACCTCTTACTGAGGATATGCTTAGACGACTCACGTTGGCAAAGAAGCGTAAGGAGGAAGAAAATAGAATACGAGCGGAAGCTCAGGCAGAAGCAATAGAACGCATTAAGCGCATGAAGCTAAGAAGACAAGGACTAGGGAGAGAACATTATAACCATCTGGAAACTACACCCAGATATCCCATGGCCATGTGTCAAGTAAAGTCAACCACTCATCCTAGTATAGTGGACAGGAGACCATTCATTACAGTTAGGCTAGAGCACGGCAACCCTTGCCAAGAGCTCAGGGCTTTAATTGACTCAAGTGCTGCGACTAGTGCGATTAGATGGTCCCACTATAAGGATTCAGGAATAGAAATGCGGCCAATTGAGGCATACCTCATAGGGCTAGGAGGCATGGAAACCCCTTGCATGGGTGAGGTGGACCTTTCTATCCTCATTAAGGATGTGACCATGACAGCGAAGCTGCTAGTGTGCCATGATGACGACTTGATAGAACCCCTAATCCTTGGCCAAGATTGGCTATACGATCACTCAGTGGACCTAACTCTTAGACAAGGCTCGTTACACATTGGAACCTTAGAACAGAAGCGAGTGATACCGCTTGACTTCCCTAATGGCATTCCGACTGAGGTTTGTAACCCTAGACCCTATGAAATACATGCGATGGAAGACCGGAAGATCTTGGGTCAGATCAATCACGTTACGTCTACACCAACCCACTCGGGCTTGGCTAGGGACAGTTGTCAATCAGAAGGACAACAGGAGATCTTCCCTGGGGCTTCCTGCAAACTAGAGAGGGCAGCTACCCAACCGCTAGGGCAGATGGACACAATCAGCGGTCAGGTGGGTTGCATCAGCGACCAAATGAGCACAACACCCTGCGGTGCTCATCCTTCCAAACTTGCTGCGGACTGGCCTAGATTAAAGATAAAGAACGAATCACTTCCTAATGGGCAGGTCACGCAAGTATTGGATCTCCCTTCTTTTCCAAAGCAGAGCGTCCAATGGACCTCTCAAACCCAACCACGAAGGAGTCAACCACAACAGAGGAACCAAGACCGACGACACCACCAGACAAGGCAGAGAAAGCAGCAGTATCAACATCACAGAACAAGTGGCACGAGACAAATATGGGTGCCAAAAGGACAGCAACCACAGCCTATTGGCAACACTGCAGACAAGAACAGGACAAAATTTCAAAAAAAGCAGAGTCAGCATCCAAAGTCCCCTCGATCTTCTTCTACAAGTACAAATACTCGATAGATTTGGATCGCCAAGAAGTATCTTATCAATCGACCTACACCCATCCAGATTTGGGTACCCAAACAATGTATTATAGCCCAACCCTCTAGCCATGTAATATATACCCCTCAGAAATCTTTTCATCCGTCAATACCACCAAACCCGATACCACTTTTTGTCCCTCAGTAGAACCACACCACCCACCCAAAGACTCTTAGGAAATGGATACCGAAACGTATCCAAATGTCTTCTTGTACCCCATTATCTAACAATTCTCCCATCCCGTTTAAACTCCACCTTTGTAATAATTCACCCTCAACCAAACCTTGTATAAATTCACACACCATAACCCCACATCATGCATAATGAACGCTCATCAAGAAATGTATGCATAATCTGACCATGTAGGGGTCTAGAGACCTGCATTAGTTTTACAAATAATCATTCCATTAACCACCTCACAACACCTGGCTACACGGGTTATACATCGGTTATGAAAAGGGATTGCGGTCTCACCTTATTGGGATCATAATTAATTTCCATGCTAATGTGTTAATCTTTTGTAGCAGATTTTTTCCATTAGCTCGTCAACCATCATGCAAACCGAAGAAGGACCATCAGAAGCTGGCCCAAGCACACCAATGGCCCATATTGGAGAATTACTCGCGGAATCTTATCCGACGGTGCAACCACCAGAATTTCAAGGTTTTCCAGGACCCATGCCAATAGACGATCCTCCTAGAGGATACACTGAGAAGATTCATCGTAATTCTCACTGGTTTCAAGGCCTAGCAGGACCCTTAGCAGACACTAATTTCATATTTGAGGCCAATTTGGCATTTGATTTGCGCACATGGACCAAGTACCAGTTCTTTTCAAGAGAATTTGAAGGACTGCAGAATACACAAGATTTAACGCACGTTTGGGCACGAGCGGGATTTACAGAATACTTTAGTGACCCTCTCCCTAAACCCGATTTTTATAGATGCTTTTACCTAGTAACCACCTTGACAGCTTCAGAGAACAAGGATTTACCCGGCACATTCATGTTACCATCCTTGGTAAATGACCCTCCATTCAGAAGGTTTTATTTGTCCAAAGATTTAATTCGTGCAGCTCTCAAAATACATGGAACACACACTCCGACGGAGAGAGAACGGCTAGTCCCGGAGCAGATGAAACGGGGTGACGTAACTAAATGGGAGGATATTTCAGCTATAACCCCTGAGCTTTCCAAGCCTCTGCGGATATGCATGCAGCATTTTGCTTTCCCAGCTCAGGATCATTTTACCATGCCCCACAAAAGAATCTGGTTTGGATTATACTTAGCATGCACTGGCCCTCAAACAGTAGACCTTGCAAGCTGGATAATTGATCAGTTGTACTTAGCACAACATAGGTGGGAGCGAAAGAAGGTCATCAATGGATGTTGTGCGCTTACGAGAATTATATATATGTGCTTGGCGTATGACTTACCGATTGAGCGTGCCATGACAAGTGAGGAACTGAAAGCATTCAAAGGGACCACTAAGAAGGCTAGAAAGCCTAGCAAAGGCAGAGCCGGAAAATGCATGAGAGGCACTATCCCGTGCTTACAAGTCCCAGAATCACCCTCGCCACAACCATCTCCAGAGCAGTCACCAACAGCAGCCACTCCCACGGTACCACCAATTCGTATACGGTTATCAAGACCAGTTACGCCGGAGGGCGCCACCAGTACTGTTGAACCTCAAGCAGCCACAACCCTAGAACCTACAGCCACGACAGCTGAAATTCCCACCACTATTGGTGCGGAAGCTTTCTCTTTTCCAATACCTCATTTAGAAGCAGAACAAACAGCACCACTGGATCCAACTTTTGATTTTGAAATGCCCGATGCGTTCTCCAATGAGTTCCAGTTTTCAGAAGGACAATTGTTTTCTCAAGAATTTGAAAGGCCTAGCTACCCTACCACACCCAGGGATCAGCCACAAGGACAGGTTGTGTCTAGCTCTGATGATGAAAGAACAGCAACCGATGACGATGACAGACAGATGGCCAAGGCCAACAAACAGACACACATGGTGATACAAGTACCCATGAAGATGAAACTTACGAAGCAGCAGCTTACACACTGGCTATTAAGAAGCTGTATAGAACTATGGAAAAAGTTTGGGCACGCAAAAAAATGACCGAGGAAGAGAGTCAAGCCATAATAGAACAGGAACTTGTCACAGGCGGATTCGAAGACGCATACATCAAAGGATTCCGCGAGTTAGTCAAATCAGTAGGCTCCAACGAAGCACTCAGATACTTGCAAAGAAAGCCACTACCACAGTTTGACCCCCGCAGAGTACCACTACTTTCCAAGCCCGGCGAATACATTCGTGTACCAACAGGAGCACAGTCTTCAGAACAAGCCAGGGAGGCACGCCTCGTCCCCGAAAGTTCGTTGGCAACAGAAACCATCCTTGTAGATTCCCCACCCCGCGCTACAACTGTACATACCTCAGTAGTCACTGAAGTACCGACCACCCCAACCGCTCCCCCATCACCGCCCGTCCATCCAGCCTCCCCTCTTCACCCTCCTTCCCCCGGACCAACATCTTCATTCGCTGGTGGCGTAGCAGAAATCGTCTTTACGACCACTCAGCCCACAATTCCTGCACCCATTAGACTAGTCTACCCCCTCACACATCCACCTTTCCATTCAACCCATTCCTCCATCCAGCTTTTCCCTCCTTCCCCACAACTCCACAACCCCTTTTCCCATTCCCACCGCCATTAACCTTCTCCCCCGTCTCACCTCCCCGACCCACTGTAAACCCTATTTCCCCTTTCCACCAAGCTGCTCCAGCCAGCCCCCTTGTAAATTACTCCTCAACCTTTGTAAATCCCGTATTTACACCAGCACAAGCACCCACAGTCACACCCATATTCACAGTCACCGCACTGGACACGTCCAATGACATGGACATCTCACCACCCACTGCACCATCACTCACTTCACTCACAGCACAAACATATTTAGGCACCTCACAATTTTCCACAATCACCACAACATCCACCTTCCCACCCCCATTCCCCATTCCCGTTGCATCTACATCCACTGCATCTTCATTTAGCACCTCATTAATACTATCACCCACTGTAGATAATGCATTTCGACAGATGTTCATGTGTATGACGCAAGTAAGAGATGAGTTCACATCTCTTGGCGATAATTACCAGCAGCCGCAGAGGACAACCAATGACTTACAGTCGAAGCTTAATTTATTGTCTATTGAGAATGCCTCTCTGAACACCCGATACCAGGAATTATGTGACGCATATCACAAATTGGAACTAGAAAGCGAAGAAAACGCTAAAGAAGCCACTGCTGACCTGGATAACCTATTAAGGGCCCAAACAGTCCGCAATGCAACGCTAACACGAAACATGGGCTTACTCAGAAGACACCTAGCAGCAGCAAAGGAAGAAAACCAGCGCTTACAGGATCAGAACTGAGAAAACTTAGAAGCAGCTCTTGACCACCCAGACCAACCTTTGAGTCCTAGTCGGTTCAAAGCCATTCCCTCAGACTCGATGAGGATGCTGCTAGAAGATCATGTAGGACTGCTAGATGAATATGACCGCCTGAACGAGGAGTTACAGAAACTCAAAGAAGATCATAAATTACTCCAGTTACGAGCACCGGCACACCAAGACATACCAGCACCTGTGGACCCCTCTCCTGACATCTTAGAGGAACTCAACGCATTACGGGCCCAGGTATCAAACCTTGAATCAAGGATTGCAGTATATGAAGCACCACCAAGGCCAGATTCCCCACCTGAGCTTCCAGCTGAGGAAGAAACTGTCACCATCCCGGTGGAGGAAACGTTTGAAGAGGCATACGAGCCACAACCCATCCCAGGCGGACGCGTCACGGCCGAAGGCCGGATGACTTACGAACTTTCAACCCCCGCGTGGATGAAGACTATTGAGGAACTTGGGACAACACACTCAGCTAGAGTAGAGGCACAATTACATGCCATGGCGATGATAGAAGAAAGAATTTTATAGTCTCCATTCTTTGCTCATTTGGCCCCACGACGATACATATCTGGGCATGAGCTACAGTATAAACCGTATTTTATGTTAATGGCTGAATACCAGTTAGCCATTGAGAAAGAGACAGGTAAGAAGCCATCGCATGCGACTCAATTCGAGGAGGCCGATCTACCACTTGATGCACAGCAAGGAGAGATATATCAACCAGAGTGGCGCAAAGATTTACTATAGAAGTATCCAGAAATGATGAGTACATGGGTAAAGGCACCTTTGCACTTAAAGTGCAATCCATGTTGGGGACCAGTACCACGACGCCGTTCCTGGACAGCCTTTGCTATTAAGGTACAAAACAATAAGCAGTGCCAGGACTGGTTGAATTACCCCTATTTTAAGCCACCCATCGAATTACCAAATGTAGGCTACATGATGGCTACAATTCGCCATTGGCTCCCTAGATTAAAGCATATGGATGATATAGCGGCACACATGACTGTCAAAATCTTCGACATGATGCAAATGATTTTTAAAGTCTTCCGACGCGTCAAGGCACCTCATGTAAACACCCCGGGCTTTGAGCATGGCAATTTCGATCTGGTATATGATATGAGTACAACGCCATCGCTACGGGTGTGTTATGCCTGGCATTGCAAAATAAAGTGCCTACCGGCGTGCTACAAGCAGACTTTCGAAGAGATGTTCACAACCGGCTTCTGGGAATACCATTCAGAGGTATTCATAAGTAGGCCTACACATTTATTACACTTATTTGCCTGTGAACGAATGGTCTATTCCACACACTATCAGCTCCCGCCACCAGAAGAACCGCAATCAATAGACTGGGAGAAACTCGAGGCCGACCTGGCCCGAGGCATTCGTATCTCCGAGCACACCCTCGCTCAAGACCTCCTACAGAACTATATCCGGCAGACCTCACAACAAGGTTCTGTCAGGGACGACAGAAGCGAGAGGGAGGGGGGTGTTGGAAGCAGCCAGAGGCACAGACGACGCGGAAGCATGTAACAACGGAGCAAGGAGCCAGTCGAATCTTTTTTCAAAGAATCATGTTTTAAAAATACTTTTCAAAAACCTCCAAGAGTGATTTTTATCACTAATGGAACATATGTAACATAGAAAAACCCTTTTCTTAATTTCTAGCTCCATTTTGTGCAAGCCGAGGAGTCCTCGAGCTTGAGGAGCTTAGGTAGAACATGCGTATCAAATTTCGTTATTTTTAGACACCGTTTACCCTTCCAAATAGCATCTAGGACCTAATTTTTAACTATGCCAGTCAATAGATGTGAAATCGGTCAAAACTAGTCTAGAAACTATAAAAAGAGCTAGAGAGCTCATTTTTGAGTGGGTTAGCTTGTTGGTTAGTGTGAGCTTAGAGCTATTTTTGAGTTTGTAAGAGTGTTCTTGAGTAATAGAGTTGATTTCTCACCTTCCATTGTGTCTTGCTTGTCTCTTCGTTGTGTGTGTGTATGTGTGTGTGCATTTCTATGCTTCTCACCTTCACTCTCACTTCATCTCACGTTCACGATCTTCATATCACTCCTATCTCTTCCGCGGATTGACAATTAAGGAGGTGAAGCTTCTTAACGTGGTACTTACCATTGTGCTAGAGCAACACATCCCTTGCGCACCAAAGTGTGAGCTCACCTGTCTCCTCTTGTGTAGGTCCTCCTTTGGATCTTGGAATAGGCATAACTTCATCACCTGCTACAATTCCATAAAGATTTCTACCTTGCAAATAGGCCTCCATTATGATTTGCCAAGCCGCATAGTTGTGTCGATCAAGCTTCTCGATCATTGAGGGAAAGCCGTCACCCATCTTGATCTAGCTCTGATACCACTGAAAGAACTTGGAGAAGCTTGTACAAGGTAGAAAAGTGCATTTCAAAGCGACGAAGTTTGGTCAAGCCAAACGGCACAAGACCAGCCCTTGAGCTTATGGAGACTCAAATAGACCTTATAAGCATGCGATAAGTGCAAAGAAACACACTATGTACTTTGGAGCATCAAGGAGAATGAGTCGATACAAAACAGATAGCTTCGCGGGTTGACTACCTCAAAGAACTTACTATCTATGGAAGAGACAATGAATTTCAAATGCCCATAGCGACCAGCGTGATTACAATTAGAAAAAATCCTTTTATGGGAGTGATACACATAGGGTTGAGTGTATGGAATGCACAAAATTATAAGTAATAAGCAAAATATGATATAGGAATGAATGCGACATTCACCGGTGGTACTTCCTATTTTTCAGGAATACGCAGAGATTGACCCCGAGATAGAAAATCTGAGATTTCTCCCAATCTACTGAACCAAATACTATGAAAATTTACAGGCATACACTAGAAAATTATACCTTTCCAATGAGCTATCTTGCACTCAATTTGGAGCTCTGTAGAGAGAGAAACAGCCTCTGCAAGATTACTTTTGGTGAAGAAGATGATGCAAAGAATTGAAGGAGCAAGACAATGATGGTCACAAGTGTATGTATATTGCTTCCATGTAATGTACAAGTGATTTCAAGTCTTTATATAGACTCTAGGAGTGTTCCACGACTTCTACAAGAGAAAATTGAATTCAAATGAAGGTGGGAATGGTTGTTGGAGGGAATCAATTCACTTCCCTACAATCTAGGAAAAGTGAAGATCTAATTTGATCTACTTTTAGGTGATTGATTGCTTGATTGAATGCAACTTCAACCACCACAAATTCGTGGGATTTTTGCTCTATCTTTCTACCTTTACATATGTAAAGCTCAAGGCTTTTACAACAGTAAATGAACCATCAAAAATCTCTCAAAAAAATACAATAAATTAGCATATGAAAAAGAACTCTCCAACGGACATTCTTTCGATGTGATAGCCTTTGACGTAGATCAAATCCACCTCAAGCATAGTATAAGCTTGATGTTCCAACATTGGTTACTCTGCCCTCTTCCACTTCAGAAGCATCTACCTTTGCAAGAGTAGAATACCTGCTCAGAATGAGGTTTTCCTTGGGGGTTTGAGTCCTCACCAAGATTCTTTTCTTTAATTATCAACATGGATACCAAATTAGCAAAATTTGGAATATTCTCTTTGGTTTGTAGCTTCTAAACCACGAAGGCACACTTCCACCTTATCATCAATGTTGAAGGATCACTCACGAATTTGACGTACAGACAAGGAAAGACAAAGAGAAGTAGGATCAGCATATTCAAAAAATCAAAAGCCTTAATGAAGGGTCAAATCCATGACCGTTATGTACAACGCAGAATCCTCCAGAATCAGAGATTCGTTGCACCGAATCAAACTGTATATACAGAGAGAACGTGCATAAGAATAAGAGAAAGGGAGGTGCGAGCTAGAACGTGCGTGAGAAGAAGTGCGCAGTATAAATAAAGCACACAGAGGAAAAAGAAAAGAGACGTAAGAAAAAGGAGAGAGGTAAGTAGAGGAAGTGAGAAGACGCTAGAGATCGCGTATATACATAGAGAAGTTTAGAAGACGCCAAAGATCGCATATGTAAAGATGAATAACAGAAACCTGAAATGTCAGGTATTCATCTGAGAGAGATGGTAATAAGAAACTACTCAGTGTAGGAGAGTTTCAATAGCTTGAGCAAGAAGAGGCCAAGCTAGTTTGTACACATCTTCTCTAATAGAAAAACACATGTTCATGTGGAAGTTTGTGCGTACTATTTCGTAGGTGAAGAACTCTGAGTATTCTCATATTACGGTAGAAAGTTCGTTAACAATTAATGTTTTCACAGTAAACGTATTTTCGGTCAGTTATAATTTTCTCAGGAAACGTGTTTTCCGATAGAACAACGAAGTAAATCTCGCAGAGTAAATTAGAGTTTTGTATGAGAGATAGCTCATCTTGTAGCTAGACGTCTCTACTATCAGTTCATCAAAATTTTTGGTGAAATGGATATGTACACACAGTACAAAGTCTGACCGGAAAGAGGCATTCTGAACTTGTGAAGTTTTTCCTTAAACTTCAGGAAGAGTTCACACATCACTTCCTTACTTCATATAAATATACTTGAAGTTATTACAAACAGAATTGAAGTCCATTCCGGTAGGATTCCGTTATAATTAAGGTGACGTCCTAGTGACAGTCTGGCGAAGTTCCGGTGGTAATTTTTCAAGTAAATTCAAAACGCAGTCTTATATGTTTGAATGTCAGAAACTTTGCTAAGCTACTGCTGATTACAGAGGTGTTCTAAATCACTCTAGCTTAGTTCTTCTTTGGCGTGGCAAATTCCGCAAGCTCGATAAGGACCGAGTTTTGCTGCGTCAACAAGAAGTGATATCAGAGCAAGTCAATCACAATCAGGTGATATCAAAACTAGCATACCACACCAACAATCACCATCTACATTCATGCCAATTGATGCAAGTCACTCACATATGCTTTTGATTTTCAGGGTGTAGTCACTTATCGACATGCCCTTTTTCTCCAATGTATGCAGCTCATTCTTGAGTTGCAATTTACGTGCCTTTGTAATAGTCTCATACAATGTGAACAAATTACTCCAAGCCTCTTTCTGAGTCTTGGCATCCTGTATGTGTCCAATCATGCTATCCTGTATGCTAACAGATAGCTAGTACATTACCTTTCATGCTCCTTGATTCCATTCTTCATATGCTCTTTATTGGTCCACATTCCAATTCCTTTCTAGTAACTGTGGATCATTTTCGTTCGCTCCTTCAATGTGCTTCTAGTAGCCTTTTGCCACCAAGAAATTTGTCGTCCTGAATCTCTAAGCATGGAATTTGTTCTTTCCAACTTATCACTCATAAGTTGACTCCTTATATCTGAACTTGCCATTTCTGCAACAATTTACAACACTGCAAAACACCACAAGCACTATTTCTGCTTGAACACTATTGCACTATGATGTGATAGTTTGATCTCAGAAAAACATAATTTTTGTGTATCAAGTACATAGAATCGCTTGAAATTCTAGATCTAGAATACTTGAGTGTTGTCAAACAAGGCAAGTTACAATTTTGCAATTTGACCTGATTTTTTTGTGTGCCCCACCTTGTAGGCTTGAAACGAAGGTCGAGATGGCTCCGAAACAGAAATCTGAGCAAAACAAGTGAACCTAAAGGAATAACTCTCGAATATATTTTGATGCGTTCTATACAAGAATGACCTAAAACAACAATACAATTAGTACAATATATAAAGAATAGTACATAAGGAAAATCCTGATGTCTACAAATGAGTGAACTAGCAAGAAAAAAATGTGCCATCACTTTCGGTAGATAAATCTAGTAAAGCTCAATGAAATATCCCTAAAATATACAGACATGACCACTATCCATGCCAAAGAAATGAAAAAGTGATATGTATCATCCTAGATCATCACATGTTGAGCTTGATAGCTCAACATGTATATGTATATATGTATGTATGTATGTATGTATGTATGTATGTATGTATATATGTGTGTATGTATATATGTAATACTGTAGGACTTGAAAGACAATTTATGCAGGTTCCCAGGAAGCCACATTTGGATGCTCTGAGGCACACTCTACGTTATGTGAGTGCTACTTTGGATTATGCATTGTTTTATGAAGCTAGTGTAGATTTGCAGGTTCATGGATACACCGACGCAGATTGGGCAGGTAGTACTCCAGATAGAAGATCTACTAGTGGCTTTCTATTCTCACTTGGAGGTGCAGCTATTACATGGAGTAGCAAGAAGCAACCCACTATTGTTTTGTCGAGTACAAAGGCTGAGTATAGAGGTGCTGCAATGGAAGCATGTGAGGCTTCATGGCCGAAGATGCTACTTGCAGATTTAGGTGTGGAAATGCAAAAGCTTATCACTATCTATTGTGATAATCTTAGCAGCATGCAGTTCGATTGATCTTGTTTATGTGAGAATAGATGAGCAGGTTGCTGATATAAAAACCAAAGCACTTGGAGTTGAGAAGTTGAAGAAGTTTCGGGAGATTCTTGGATTATAGGATATGTCGTTGAGCTTGAGGGGGATTGTTGAGATATCAAGCTCAACATGTGATGATCCAGGATGACACGTATCAGTTTTTCGTTTCTCTGACATGTATAGTGGTCACAGTACCGATATATGTCGGGGATACTTCATTGAGCTTTATTAGATTTATCTATCAAGAGTGATGTCACATTTGTTTCTTGTCAGCTCACCCATTCATGGACATTAGGTTTTTCCTTATGTACTCGTCTTTATATATTGCACTTGTTGTATTCTTGTTTTATGTCATTTCTTGTACATTCCTTTTTATGTAATAGAAGAAGAAGAAGATCATTCTTCCTTGCCTCAATCTGAGTGTGCGCTTCTCTTTGATTGTGAGAGTTTGTGTGTGAGCTCTCTTCCTTATCTCTTTCCTCGTGACATGTATGTATGAATGAATGAATGAATGAATGAATGAATGAATGAATGAATGTATGTATATAACACCATATATAATGCCTAATTGAAAAAAAAAAATTCAAGCATTTCCCCTAATATATGGAACTAAAACAAAAATGCATGTAAGGCATGCAAACCTATAATCAAAAGAGGCACACATGCCATAATAAAAGCCAACATTAGCTAAAAATAAAACCACCTTTCACAGAATTCTTTTCCACCTAGAAAGATGTAATGGATTGCCTACAAAAAGACATTCCACCTATAAATAAAAAGGCATATTTAGTTACTTACTTATTTACTTACGCATTGCCTTGTAGTCGTGGCATAGATACTATTACGAACCCTATAACCCTATTTTTTTAGCTTCTTAACCATATACATTAGTATCAGTCTAAAAGCCCAATTTTTTATATATTCAAGTATATATATGCTAGTATTTATCCTAAACTCCTAGTTCTTACGTGTGTGTGGACATATATAAAATTAGAATTTTTAATAAATAAACGAACAAATTATAACAAAAAATATAATTTACTTTTAGAATTTGATTAAATATAAAGGTCCTAGTGTTTTGTCTAGCAGTGTGTATAAATTGTGTGTGAAAGATTAAGAGAATGAATGAAAGAGTGAGAAAACGAAAAAGAAAAGAAGACCTACTATGTGTGGTGTCACAATGTCCGTCGATATGACCATCAAATTTTTCTTTTCTATCGCAATAGTAGTTTGTATATGAGCAGGACTTTTTGGAGGAGCATATTAGTGATAAAATGATTAGGGAAAAAAAGAAAAGAAGACCTACTATGTGTGGTGTCACAATGTCCGTCGATATAACCATCAAATTTTTCTTTTCTATCGCAATAGTAGTTTGTATATGAGCAGGACTTTTTGGAGGAGCATATTAGTGATAAAATGATTAATCAAATTCTAAAAGTAAATTTTGAGACAAAAAGTTGATCACCAATAAAAAAAAGTCGAAATATCTATCGTTGATCACCAATAAAAAAAATAAATCTCCTATTTTAGAATTACAAAAAACCTATTGTCTAAGACGTATATTGACAAAGATTATGAATTCAGTGGCCAAGTTCATGAATTTCATCGCATTTTTTTTTGTCAATGGATATATCTAAACCTATCATTTTTTATTCATTTTGCATATATCGAAAACAGCCGATTTCTGTTGTATTCATAGTTTGTGTACACAAATCTTATAAATAACTAACTTCTACATATATATATATATATATATATATATATATATATATATATATATATATATATATATATATATATAAAGAGAGAGATAAAGAAAGAGAGAGAGAAAGTGGATCACTTTACCTTTTTGTCGTGATTTGCTTCTCACATTAAACATGAAAACCTTCATGTTGCTGACCACTCTTGAGTATAATCTCTCTAGCTTTCATATCTATCCATTCAATTTGATAGACTTTACATCACTCTCTCTTTCTCTCTCTATATATATGTATATGTGTGTATCACCTTGGGACTTTATTTTCCTTCATATCTATCCATTCAATTTGATAGATTTTACACACACATATATATATATATATATATATATTTATTATATACTCTCTCTCTAGCTTTCATATCTATCCATTCAATTTGATAGACTTTACATCACTCTCTCTTTCTCTCTCTCTCTATATGTGTGTATCACCTTGGGACTTTATTTTCCTCCATATCTATCCATTCAATTTGATAGATTATATATATATATATATATATATATATATATATATATATATATATATATATATATATCACCTTGGCACATTATTTTATCAATATAAATGTATAGTTTTTTTAAGAAGTTAAGCTTTTTTGCCCTTTTTACAGACACCGTGAGTTTTATAAAAGCTATTTTTGAGCTTCCTCACAAAAAAGAATAAACACATGGAGTGACGGAGGAGTTTGATGGATGCGCGAAAGGAGATCGCAATCAAAATTGCATCTCTTTCTCCATTTGTGTACTGTCTTTGCATATTTTGTTCGTTGCGTTGCATCGTGTTCCGTGCGCAAGAATGCGAACTCGCTAATCACTATGCTAACCTTAGACAGTTTACGCGAGAATTTTTCCATTCTAGCTGACAAAACTCCGTATGGATTGTTTGATGATCAAAGAAAGACTTGGCAAGTGTTATCGCCATAATTTATGGTCATAGTTTCTGTGGATCTACATCTTTACTGATTATCTTCCAGCTTCCCATGCAACTTCCTAGTTATGTTAATCTTCATCAGCATACAGCTAGCTTTTGGATGCAACAATGGTATCATGTGAGCGTGCTACATTTTGCAAGGATGTTTTAGCTCAACGAAACGTAAAAATATACACTTATTGAAGCATCACATGGTTGGAAAAACGCTTTATGTGAAAAAACATGCAGGAGAAGTTGACTGTGGATGGATCACTTCAACAATACAGACTGCAGACACCTTTATGAAGAAGATAACTGCAAACGAGCATTCTTTTCCCCTTTCCTTTCTAACGATTGCTCTTTATGCTTTCAATTTTTCTAACGATTACTGGAGAGTAGCGCTTCAACTAGGAATGGCCGGAATGGTCCACTCGAAGAGGCCATGGATAGCCTTTTCCTAATCTTCGAGCTTTTCCTAGTGTGATCATTCCTCCTTTCTACTGCTCCATATTCGGCCTTTTGGGTTGTCTTCAATCGAGACAAGATTCCTCGCTAGACGAGCTCTGTATCTACCCGTACTGAAACATTTTGTCCTGAAGCTGTTTCTTAAATCGATCATCCAAGGCCTGCACGGGCGCGCGCACACGCGCACACACACGCATACACACACACACGCAAGCGCGCGCACATACGAGTGCAGAGTTGGAACTTGGACGTTTGCACACCAGAGAGAGAGAGAGAGAGAGAGAGAGAGAGAGAGAGAGAGAGAGACGTGTTACACTCTGATGCGGGGCATATGACGTGTTACACTCTAATGCGGGGCATACGAGAAGCTATCAAGCTAAACCGTTTTTGAGCTCGAATCGGGGACCGAGATCCTCAGAAGAAAATAATTTCCCGCCATCAATTTTGCATGGAGAATCTTAAGGGGTCTTGCTTGGATATCTACGTCGGTAGCCTTATCAGTCTGACTTCCAAAAGTGAGATCAGATACGAAGGTTTGCTATTCACGTTGGATACTGAGAAGTCCACCATTGTCCTCAAAGATGGTAAATAAAATGTATACTCTGTTTGATGATTGAATTTCATTTTTTTGGATGCT